>OX439472.1:55011013-57411013 GCA_949320105.2 Crepidodera aurea | reverse complement strand
CGACGGAAAGTCTGTCTTAACGGCTTATACTGTAACTCTCTATTTCAGGCAGTCAAAGCTGTTTTTTTTTTAGATACAATAAACCTGCTTCAATATTTAAAACACATTTATTATATTACCCCTTCCTCCGGAAACATGCTACTTTGTTGCACTGCTCTCACGACACTGTCGACGTATGACTTTGTGAGGATGACTATTAGAACATTTTTTCTGGTGTAGTAACCGAGCTGTCCAAGGTGTCGACATTGACAACGGTGGTTGGACGGATGGATCTTCATTCAAGTTGAAGTTTTATTTTCAATAATTTAAAATTATACATACGACGACATGACTGAATGTCACATATGGAGCCATTTTTTACTTCTCTATCTATGTTTATAATTATCTTGGATTTCCTCGCAGTAACGCTGCACCCTGTATTTGATAATCGCGTGTTTTTACAAATGCAATAATATTTTTAAGGAAGAGAGACAATGTCATCGGATGAATCCCGTAATTTACTAAAAAGGGTTTATGTTCGTTTCGTCCAATAACAAAAATTTACCTGCATTGACCTTTTCAATTCTCAATTCGTCCAGTAATTAAAAACGGTACAGAATTTATGGGGATTTAGATAATCTTATATACTTATTTATATACCTAGTAATTTAAATATGAAAAAATATGAACACTATTAACGCGAATGTCTATGTCTAGATGAGAGATATGAGAACCCTAGAAAAATTTCTATAACAAGAAATAAACCTGCAGGAAACAATAATACGGTTAGCTTACATTGTACAATATGGTTAAAACCAAAAAACAACAATAAATGACGAAGCTACATGGCAAAAATTTGTAAATATGTACATATAAAATTTATTATAAATATTGACTAACTTATAACTAAGGGCAAAAACTCTTTAAACACTCCTGTATATAACGTTAATTTCTTAACTGAGTTCAAAAGATTAATTTTATATATTGCCAGTCCTAAGCCTGGAAAAAGTGTGAAGGGAAGAATTTTTCTTTAAAAAATTGAGCTACCTATGTACTCACGTTAAATAGTATTCATATTTAATTTCCTAGGTATATAAATAAGTATATAAGATTATCTAAATCTCCATAAATTCTGTACAATTTTTAATTACTGGACGAATCGAGAATTGAAAAGGTCAATGCAGGTAAATTTGGGTCATTGGACGAAAAAGGAAATCACCCTAAAAAGTGTCAAATTTTCTTGTTTCTTCTACATGTGCTAGTCAAATCTTTAATTATTTGTGAAAAAGACTTTCTAACGAGATTGTCTTGAAGGTAGTCTGAGCTAGCTCTATACAAATTTTCCTAATGTATTAACCAAATTCATTTTTGACTTTTAAGTAACAGTGGAGGTATTGAAGCAATCATAGCATGATTTTTATGATTATTTAATAGTACTGAAAAATTTATATTTATTAATAGGTCTTTTTGTTTTCTTTCTAGGAAATCGTTAACCCAACTCCCAATATTGCATCGATTGGGCTAAAACTAACTTCGCATCTGGTTGGTTGATATAGTTAGTCTTTAACAAAAAAGACGTCTGACTCTTTTATATAAAATTTAAATTTTATTATAAGTGAGCATATACGAATTATTATTTACTTTATCTACACGTCGTTTTAACGGATATTGTATAAAATATAAAATAACAAAAAATATACTGAAAGATTGCGACCGCTTACAAAACAGGTCGTATCTTGGGTAACGAATGCTAGTTGAGTGTAGTGCGAGAGTGAATGCAAGTCAGGCTGTATTATTTAAATATTTTTAGATAGTATAACGTATAAATCGGATTCGAGATAATAAGTGAGTACTGTAATGTCAGAACAGTCTGTTCTTAAAGGGATACATAGCACTTTTTTTGTTTTGTTGTCGGAAACTTTGTACATACAAGTCAGGTACGGTTTTTTTCTAGGGTTGTGTAAAGATAAGAAATTCTGAGGGATACTATTATATAATGTGATGTTTTTTTATGTCAAATAGTTAACTAGCACTATAACTATTACAATTGTAAAGGAATATGTAAATTGTATGTATATTTTTCAGAACATGCTGGGCGTTTCTGGTGCGCATCTAGATTTTAATCTCTTTTCTGCAAATTAACACAGATTTGCAAAATATGATTTCTCGCTAATTAATTGTGGTCTCTTGTTTGAACTTGAACATGTCTTGCGAAGTTAACTTTAAATAAATGACAAATAGTTTTCTACAAGTATGTTTTGTGAAAATCATAATAAATATCAATTGTAGTCGAGTTAAACTAGAAATCAATCCTACAAAGTTTATTTTTTATTTCAACATACGACTGGTTTCGGTCCCAGAGCTATTTCATCATCATATATTACTAGGGTGTCACGTTTAAATAGAGAAAGTATCTAATCATAGTAAAAAATAGTATAGTTTTATGTATTTACCTATTTGTTTGTTTGTTTTATTTCTGTTTAAAATAAAATTGTTTTTGAAAAAATTAATCCTAGGAATAAATAAATGATTATTTTTAACAATTTATTCAGCTCATTATAAAGTGAACTGTATGTTGGAATAAATTCACAAAACAGTATTTTCCTTGGTGTGTCACCAACTGGCAAAAAAAACTATAATATAAACCCACAAGTAGGACAAGCCCAACATTCTAGCTCCGAACCTAAGAAAAGATTCTCTTGCAGGATCAAGTAAAACTGTTAATTTAAGAGCAATTATGCCGTGTCTAACTTTTCATTTTTATCTTTATAAAATTACCATGTAAACCTGATTTTATAAATACTCACACTATTTTTTAATTTAATTTTGTAATCAAAATATTAATTCACTGCAGAAGATGAATTTACAAGTTGTTATTCGAATTTGGTATCTAAAAATAGAGGATATTACACTCGATTAAAAAAAAATACTGAAATACTCAGAAAAATTTGAAGAGACCTCATATTTCGCGAAATATAACTAAATTGCAGATATCACCATTTTAATTAACCATTTACAAAAAATGATATTTTCGAATACTTATAACTAAGTAAATAAACAACTGAGTAAGTTATCTATTTTTCTCAAATGTGGCCAATGTTTCAATAAATAAAACTGCTCCAAGTCAGTACCACAAAATTTTAATAGTAATATAAGGGGCAACTAGTTTCGGCAGACTGTCATCATCAGGCCCATAGGGTACTGAAGTACAACAATAATTAATGAATTTATAACTAAATAACAATGGGCCTGATGATGGCAGTCTGCCGAAACTAGTTGCCCCTTATATTTTTAAAATTTTGTGGTACTGACTTGGAGTAGTTTTATTTATTAAGTAAATAAAGGAGCGATTTTAATTTCCAAATTTGTTACGTAAGTTTTTATCAATAATGTAAAGAGAAAGCAAGATCTAGATGCGCACGATATTTCTGGGCCTCCGAAATATATGAAGCTACACTGTAAACTATTCATTGCGATTTTGCTATCCGGGTACGTTTACATTGTATTTTTTACAGTGTAGCGGAATTTGTGGTGTTATCGTATTTGTTTATTCATCACGAACTGATATTTATAATTGCCAGTTGCGTTGTTTTTGTGCGGTTACATTCGATACTAATTCATGTTCATTAAGTGGGTTTAGATTAGCCGCAGTTGAACAGTGCAATAAACAATCTTTCATAAAAAAAGTTAATATGAACTTCTATCACTGATTAATCGATGAAGTGTTGCTTTGGATGAAAACCAGCGCGGGCGAAAATTTGTTACGCAGGGTGAGTCACAGGTGTAGAATTATTTCGTAACTCAAAACGATTTAAATTCCACAATTTGTTAAATCCTAATTTATTTTGAAATACTCAGGCTAAAGCCTGGATTGCATAAAAAAATTTACTATAACTCTATTTTAAAGACCACAAGTTATAATTATATTTTTTGGAAAAGGACAAAATGAAAAATTTTAACTGTCAGTGAGTTATAAATTAATTTGATTACTGTGGTATACCCCGTATATTTTGAATTTTCTCATGTAACTGAGCTAACACGAGAGGCTTATTCAAGATAAAATTTGTATTTTTGTGATAATTTCTTTATTTTGTGTAAGCTGAGTTACCTCCAAAAAATTTGAATTTTCCTGTCTCAGCTGGTTTGGAATTATTTCTGGATCAAATAAATACCAAAAATATAGGATTTGTTTTGTAACTAGTAAAAAGGCCAATTGGAAGCCATTTTGGGTGATCGCTTTGATTACTAGCGTACGAAACCTTTTTAAAAGTGTGCATTTAGCCTTTACAGAGCGAATCTTACATATTTGGAATATGAATTTTTAGTTTTATTTTAATTTTGTACTTTTGTCGAAATGTGTATTGGGCAAACGAAGATTCATCGTAAGTGGAAATTTTACATGGGTACACAAATTTGAGAATAAAAATATTTTTCTCCAAATAATTTATCTTCGATTTTGAGCCTAGTCTTAAATTTCCTGATGAATAAAAAGCGGCCAAAGTGTAGGTTGGCAAATATTGATCTTGAAATAGTTTTCTCATTGTTTGGTGTAATTAATCACCCAATCATCGTAACTCTCTAATTTTTTTCTTAATTTCATTTTGTAAATGTAAAGTTGTAAAATCAGATTTCTGTAGCTGCAACATACAGTAACTGCCATGATAATATTTAACATTCGAAATTCAATGTAAAATCAATGTGTGTACTACTACTACTACAACAATTTGCAAGTTTAGTTTTATCATTGTTAATATTTATGTATTATCAGTTTTCTCATTTATTTTCTAGTAGCTTTTAAAATAGTTATTTCAGGCGTTGGCCGAATAATTTAAGTTGATAACAAGAATTCAGTTCCGCATTTGTAATTGAAGTGTTACAGTGAGGAATTGCAGGAATAAAAAGTTAAAAAATCCCAATTCTGTTTTATTTTCCTTTAACCATTTCCATTACTCTTGTTCAAATCTTATTTTAACAAAATACTTCAAAAAAATCACCGAAAAAAAAAGGGTGACAAAATTTACACTTTTCAGATATAGTGTTTATATATAAATAAGTGTAGTCATATGCCTATAAACAGGCCCGGCATAAGGCGTGTGCGGGCGCACACGTGCGATTTGGAAAGAGGCGCCGAAATGAGGAAAAACATGAAAAACTATTTTGAAAAAAAAATAATTTAGTTTTTGAAAATGCCAAATTATTAAGTTCTACAAATTCGTTTTATAGCACAAATATCATTTTTTGGAGGCTTTTCTATCCATTTTCATTGTAAGGAGCGCCAAAACTCATTCTTCCACACACCACATTTTGCTCTTAGGCCGGTACTGCCTATAAATGTTATTACCTTCCATGGATTTCCAAAAGACAAAAATTTAAATGGTTTGTGTAATTGGAAAAATTATTGTCTTTTTACTGCAACTCAATTATCACTTCTTTGTAGCTTGATTTAAGTTTTTTGTTTGTCTGACCTTTTTAGTAGTAAATTTGTATTTTATTAATTCAAAAATTATCACCTCCGTTTAAATTTGACAACTAACGCCACCTATGGAGCTTTCGCTCTTGTTTATTAGACCATAAGAATTTTCCGTTTAGTGGTCGCTAAAAATTGCTTTGACAATTGACATAGTTACTTTCCGTTTCCGACAAAAGTAAAGGAAGCCATCTTTTTGAAAATAAGGTTAAGACAGGTGAGCATGGAATTTTATGAATTTAATTTATATTATATTTAAAAAAAACTATAATAAGAAAAATGCTACTTTACTAAAGGCAATAGTGTAAAAATTATTTAAAAAAAATATTATTGTCTTTGTTTTAGATCAAAATGTCGTCACATCTTGTTTGGGGAATAATCCGTAACAACAATGCTTTTCTTTTAAAGAAAAGAAACATTTCCAAGCCGTTCAGCACTGTAAGTACTATTATTTTATTCAAACTATTTGTAACTTGTTTTTTAAGAATCAAAGTATATAGTTGAATGGTCTAGATTTCTTAAACTATACCTTATATTCCTTTAGCTCTGATAGTTACATATCTAACTTGTAAATGTGTCTAAAAAACAGTTTGACTCCTGTGGAACTGCGTTTTATAGTTATTTATTCCAAAAACTAATTAAACAAAACAAATATATTACTGCAATGTCTGAAGATATTTCTAATTGATTTTACAGGAACCTAACAATTTGACCAATATGAACTCATACCGTTACAATGGCTTGATCCACAAAAAATCTGTAGGAATTGTAGGTGCTCCTGACAAAAAAGGCTTTACTGTGGTATACAAGAAAGCCAGCAAACAGGTAACTAAATCATTTTTAGTAATAAAATAATATAAAACCAGAGAAGTTATAAAAATAAACCTGACTTTTAAGTATTTTGGTTTGCCATTCTTTTTGCAGTTTATGAGAATTTGGATAATTTATTGTTGAAAATGTATTTAAAATTTTTGACAATAACAATCAATTTTTAGAATGGTAATTCCAGATATTCTAATTATTTTTTTTAAAAGACTTACAAAGCAAAAAACTCGATTAAAGAGAGAAATTAAGTCAGATGAAATAGAAAAACTGATTCAAATGGAAGATGAATGCAAAACATTAAATACAAATTTGTACTTTGCCATGCTTTATTGTTAAATTTTTTTAATTACATGGCACTTTTAGTTCAATTAATAAGTAGCATAATTTGAGGAAATATGAAATTCTTGATTTTAATAGAAAAATATCAAAATGCTTTTAAACCATTTAAATAACACTGTACAATTAAGGTATTTGCACACCGTTCTTTTATGACTGTTTTTGATGAATCTAGTACAATTTTATTTTAATTGTAAATTTGGGAATTTTTCTGTAAAAACCAATGAGGACCATTAAATATTTATCAACATGTTTAGTGATCTATGTTCTTTTAAACCATTGGAACTTGATAGTCAATTTTTAACCACCAATTAAAAAACTATTCATGTTTCCTCAACAGAAAATTTGTGTTTTAATATAGTTTCTCTACGCAAAAAGTGTCCAGTTATCTGAATCTAGATATTTTTATTTTCAAGAACAAGCCTAAGCAAAATACCATCAAGAGAACTATGAAATCTGGTCCCAGAAGGTCTTTGCACAAGCTTAAGAGGCTTCTGAATGCTAACAGGTACCGCACAGATCTTACAAAGGTATGTATTCACACATATTTGCTACTTAATTAAAAATCTGTTTTAAAATTATTCTATACTGTTCAAATTTTTGTTTTAGGCCGCACTTCGTAGAGCTAGTGCTGTTCTCAGATCTCAAAAACCTGTACCAGCAAAGAAACCTAAAGCTAAGAAAGAATAAATGTATTTTTTACTATAATAAAGAAAAATAAATTATTTATAGTTTCATTATATTGCAATGCTTAAAAAATTGCCAAACCAGTTTAATTCACAATTGCTATATGAAAATCTAGTGTGATGAACGTGATTATATAACATTTTGTCCTACTGGTAAATAAGGACATGTCTGATAAATATTTAAAACTGGTAAGCATTTTTATAGGAAGGGTCAATCTTTTTTTATTGTTTTTGGCACTTGTTAAAATCAATAACCAGTCCAAAGGTGCAAACATGCAATGAAAGAATTTGCCATCCACATTGCTGCAAGGTAACATAATTCTCATAGTCTGGGCGCGAACTCCATTCCACGCGCACGATACGCGCATTTGTATCAGGGTTAAAAAACGCCTAGAAACATTATTTCTGTCCAATATGTGAAGAATAAGGCAAGTAAACAAACTACAAGATAAGTCATAGCCGAGAACTGAAACTACAAGTTATCTCGTAGTTGGCCATCAACATGTTAATGGCCACAAAAACTCAAATTGTTTTTATTGACACCACTTTTTCAGTCATCCAATATATACAGAGTCAGTCACGGTAAACGCGATGGTCTATTATGGCTAAAGGGTTAATATTTTGAAAATTTTGTTTATTCATGGATAAAAGCTACATTTTAAAATTATTTTGAATTATACAGGTTGTCCCAAAAAAGTGGCGTATCAAAGTTATATTATTTCTTATGGAAGAACCTATATTTTGTTGCATTTATAGATTTAAAAATAAGATAAACTTTCTTAAGTATTCCCTATACCTAAGCTTTTTAGTTTTCGAGATATATAATATTTCTAAAAATGGAAGCACAAGAAAACCAATAACTTTGAAACCTATGGAATCAGCCTAATCCAATTTTAACTGAAAAAAATTAGACTAATAATTGAAAGCAATAATGTATTTAGAGTTGTTTAAAATTATATGGGGCGATTCTCTAATAACATTTAAACGACAATATCGTTCTTATTTTAAATAGGACACCCTATATTTTATAATCCTATTATGTAGCATTACCTTTTAAAAATTATAAAGGTCTACTCTGCCTAAACCTATTAATTTTGGAGTTATTTTTATTTTTGTTAAATTTTACATTATTTTTCCACCCTAATGACTAAATATAACACCCTGTATTTGATCAGCTTAGACTATGATCCGAAAAAATTACAGATGAATCCACTTTTCATAATGGATTAGTTAACCGTCATAACTTTCATTATTATGATAATCAGAACCGGTGGAACATTAATGTATAGGGTGGAATTATACCAAGTTATTGGCCCATATTTCTTTGATGGGAGGAAATTTTTGCAATTTTTAAGAAAAAGTTTCTGTGACCTGTTGAAAATGTATCATTAGATATTAGACAAAAAATGATGTTGAAATAGTCTAAGGTGATCAAATACAGGGTGTTATATTTAGGCATTACGGTGGACACAATGTAAAATTTAACAAAAATAAAAATAACTCCAAAATTAATAGATTTAGGCATAGTAGACCTTCATAATTTTTGAAAGGTAATGGAATTTGCTTCATAATGATTATAAAATATAGGGGGTCCTATTCAAAATAAGAACGATATTGTCGTTTGAATATGTCATTAGAGAATCGCCCCATTTTGGACGCCGTGTAAAATTTTAAACAACTCTAAATACATTATTGCTTTCAATTATTAGTCTAATTTTTTTCAGTTAAAATGGGATTTGGCTGATTCCATAGGTTTCGAAGTTATTCGTTTTCTTGTAAGTGCTTCCATTTTTAGAAATATCTCGAAAACTAAAAAGTATAGGGAATACTTAAGAAAGTTTATCTTATTTTTAACGTATAATCTATAAATGCCTCAAAATATAGGGTCTTCCATAAGAAATAATATAACTGATACGCCACACTTTTTGGGACAACCTGTATAATTCAAAATATTAACTCTTTAGCCACAATGGACTGTCGCGTCTACCGTGACTCACCCTGTAGATACCTGGTTGGACTGGTTAATTTTTCTGTTCTATAAATTATAGTGCATTATTAAACTGTAAACCTTTGGGAAATGGAAAATAATTTTAATTTAGAAAAAAATACATGGTATACAAATAAAATATATTTGATTATTTCTACAAAAAAACTTACTTAAATTAAGGAATAAAATGTACATATAACAATAACAAACATACAAACTTAATATGTATTTTTTTTTGTTTGAGAAAATACTAGAGATGAATGTTCAGTTTTATTTGTAGTCTCAAAAATTAAATTTAATGATAATAAATAAAATAACTTTTTGTTAAAACAAAATCAAAAATAATCCCAAATTTTAGTTTTATTAAATGCTTTTCTTTCTGGATAATAAGACCACTTTTTTATATTAAAATGTTTTTCATTTTTTTTGTCAATCAAATGTTTTTATTTTTATAATATTGGCCCCTTTCCTATCTGTTTTAATATTAGAAAAATAAAAACATTTCATTAACAAAAAAAAATTAAAAACATTTTAATATAAAAAAGTGGATTTATTTTCCAGAAAGGAAAACGTTTAAAAGAATAAACCACTATGAACTGCAGAAATGAATTTAGTTTTAGTACCCAAAGTAAATATTTGTTTGTCCCTATTATTTTTGTGACTATCAACTTTAATTTGTACTCACATTACATTTTGGAAACGTTACCAACAAATAGTTGTAGTTTTGTGATATTTAAATATATTGAAATAAAAACGATAATTAACCAAGAATAGTGTAATAAGACTATATCTAAAGGCAGTGCAGAGAAGTTAACATTTTAAGAAAAATAACCACTTTACCAAAAATCTTGGTGCTTTTATTTTCACTATGCGACTATAAAATAATACATATCAAGACACACGTGCTCCTAACAATAATTGCTTTAAAAGGCTTCAATTTTCATTAATTGGATGATGTTATACGCAATTGATTCAACTTCAATTTCTTTGTGTTAGCTTTGGTATTTTATTGGTTATTTCCTATAAAGAAATTGAGGTTTACTTGCGTTTTAGATAACACCGTACCAGAACAATGAGTGTGAACAACATCGTGCTACTTTTTAAACGCGCTAGTTTAAGAATAAGTGTCATAGTTTGACTAAAATCTTTAATAAATTTTGTTTGAATTATTCTTGTGCTGTAGGAACCACAGCTCATTTTTATAAATAATTTTACATAGACGAATACAAACACGACTACTTGAAGCTTCATATAAAGGTATTTCATATTGTATAACTGCGAGATAAGTGAGTTAATTGGGGTTTGAGCAAGAAATAGAATATATTTCTTTTAATGGCAGTTATTAAGCCTTTTTTTTTGTTAAATTTTAGCTCCATGCGGAAAATTTAAAACCAATCAAATATTTTATTACATTTTGTAGCATTTTTTTCTAAATATCATTGGTAAAAGTGTATTTTCTTGTAAATATGTCGTTATATTGCTAAAAGCTTCAGTATTTCAATCGAAAATTTGAAATGAATAAATTATTTTCAAACATTTTGTAACCGACGTTCAAGTTGTTGCATTTCATATAAACACTAATTATATCCTGTGCCTCGTGGGTACAGTACAATATAATTGTTAGATAACAATACTTAGCTAAAATTTTACTGTACATTAGATAAAAAACTTATTTTATCCATCTACCACCAAAGAATATTTTGGGAATCAGGATACCAAATATATAGATCGAAACTATAGTATACCCAAATTTGATTATTGCACTTAGGTTCAATTTTTTTATGAATAAAAAATTACAATGAACATTTTAAACGGTGCAAATTATTAATCTTAAAGATAAAGTGTTCTGCTAAAAGACACAAACTGAATATACATAAGGTATAGTTTTGTTCCAAACTAATGACTCAAGAGATACCTTTTGTGATAGTGGATAAATTAAAAAGAAATTCCAATTAAAACGAGGCACCTTGCAGTTAGTGCTACATTCGAAATAAATCCTGAAACGTCAATTTTGTCTCCGAAATGACACATTTTTATTTAAAATTTGCCACCACCTGAAAAGTCTCTTAATTATTTTGTGAAAACAGGTTAGAATTTCGTTTTATAAATAATCACTGCATCCTTATTTTTGCTGATTTTAAGTCAATGCTACACGTCAATTTCGTAGAAGAATAGTGTTTCTTCAGACAAATAACTCCCGTAAATTTTCACAATGTAAGGGAAAAGGAAGCTCATTTGAACTACTTTATCATTCATACCTTGAAACCAAATTATAAAGATTGGCGCTTTAAAAGAGACTAATTTAGAAGAGAAAATGACATAAGGCGGTAATTTTTTATATCAAAAATGTGTCATATCAGGATTTTTTAACATAACACCAACCGAGTTCTACAAGGTGAATGGTTTTGACTGTAATTTCTTGTATTAAAATATTAAGGTTAGATATTAATTATAACTAAAAATTAATTTACAATAATAAATTCACTCGTATTTTCCTGATTTTTCTATGACACTTAAAAATCTCTAATATTTTACCCGAATTTCCTGAAAACATTTTTAAAAGCTTATAACATTCACATTCTAATCAATAAAATATTTTGTTTAAAATTTGACTTTTGGAAGGATTAAAAAGAAAATTAATTACATAGAAATTCGCATTTTTGATTAATTTATTTAAAACCATATTGATAAAACTTTATAAAAAACTGACTAACTTGTTTAACACTCAAAATAAGTGATGTTTAAACTTATAAATATTAAATAATAATCTATAGCTACTTTGGCAGTAAAAATATATATAAAACTTATTAGCCACTTATCCAGATATTTAGAAACAGTATAAAAATAATGTATTGTCGCCTGTTTGATAAGATATATATCTGTTACTAACTAGATTTTTGGTCACTTTTATTTACAGTAAGGCTAAGTCGCTTTCGTGACGATTCTCCTCCACAAACAGACTTCCTTCTTGTAGTACTATCACATGGAGTAGGTGTGCCCTTCCTCCTTAGCATACATATATTTCCAGCTTTTCTACCTGCATTTGGTGTTTTCAAGGAACTAGTCATAGGCACATTTCCTGTCCTAGACCAATTGTCCATTTGCGCTTCCCTAGATTCCTTGAGAATATTACGGATAGGACCTGTGTCACCAACCAATTCCTGGAGTTTTTGTAAAGTGGTATACAAACAAACGGCACTAACAAGTCCAAAGTCAAATAGGCTCGTCATGTGTACCACGAAATTTCTATATAGGTTTTTTAATAACAATTCTCTACCTTTTTGCTGAACAAACATTTGGCAGGCCAAAGGGATTTGACAGTCACCTACAAATCCGCATTTCATCACATGAAGGTTCCACATCTTCATCAGTTCTTTCTCACCCTCATTGACATCTGTGAATTCATCTATCATCATCATGGTTTTATTCTGTAGCCATTCTGGATCGTTTTCGCCCTCTGAGTCGACATCCATTTCCTTGGGGTAGATTGGTAAGCAAGTAGTTGTGTGATGGTAAAGTCTATTATGACCTGTAAGAGAATTTGACTTTGATGTCAACAAATATTTGCTTGTTTACATGAATAATTTTTTTTTGAAATTAGGAATTATTTTTATTCAATTGGATAACCACAAAAATCACATAATAATTCTTTATAAATAAATTTAGATAATGAGAATTGATTTTTCACCCCAAATTATATATAGGTTTTTAAAGTAGTAAGATTTTGTTTTTAATTTTGTCATTGGACATATATTATTAAAATTATTATTTTTCACTTTTACCATTTTTTTTCCATAAATTTTCCCATTGTTAGTCAATTTTTCATCATAAATGATTACTTTTACATTTTTATTGTGAAAATAAATAATACATATAAAAACTATTTTGTTTCCTTATTTGGAATTTTTAATCTTATTTCAAGGGCGGCTCCAGCCCGGAGATTTGGGGATGGGGCAACGTCGTCGGCTGTTAGGGTTATTTATATAAAAGTTTAATATTTTGGGGTTGTTGATATAAATGGACCTAGAATCTACTAAAAAAATTAAAATTTGGTTCACGCAGAATAAATTTTGTATAAGAAACGATTGGCAATGTCAAAATTACCGTAAAAAAATGTCTTGGCCATTTTTGAGGGAAAAAGTGAGTTTTTTAGGATATAAATGGACCTACAAAAAAAATTAAAATTTGGTTTACACAGATATGAGAAATATCCTCTCATTGCCGGACTTTTGAGAGGGGGGGCAATTGCCCCTAATGATCCCACCTTGGAGCCGCAGTTCTTATTTTTAGTGCTAAAAATGGAAGTAAATAAAGGGAATATATATGTATAATGTAAAAATAGTATTATCTATTTAGGTTAGTAGATAATTTGTAATTATTATATTTATAGTATTATGTTTAGGAAGTAAAAAGGTGTTAAATTTGATATGTGATATATATTTATATTGTATTTTAATAAGGTCTTGGGAAAATAATAGTCATAGGATTACCCCTTTGACCCATGCTCTTATATCTATTACCGCTACCATACCTAAACAAATATAATCCTTTTAACCTAAAGAAGGCATTTATTTTTAGATAAATATCAAAACTGTCCAGCCACTGGCAAAAATCCTCCATCTTTTATTTATTGAAAATAAATTCAAACATAATTTTTGGTACAAACATTAAAAATAAAAGCTTATAAACACTAACCTGTAATAAAGGGTCTCTGACCATCAAATTCGCAATCATCCAGCTCAAGAAATTCTGACAAGCTCGGTTTTAGTCTTTTAGGATGGCACACCAGAATATGAGTGACAGAAGCACGACGAATTGGACCATTTCTTGAGAAAGCACACACAGAGGGTTGTGATATCAAATCATGTGGAGACCCAGTATAAGAACCGTCATACATTTCATTTATTGCTACATCTATCCTAGCTCCAACAGATATGGGAACATATGTAAAAGTAAATCTTGAATGACACAGTTTCAAATGTTTCAGTAACGTATACAATAGATTACAATTCAAACTGCACCAGGGGCAATGCAGGTCTTCACATGCTTCAGTCTGTTGACGGGAATTGTTGTTGTAAACAAACTGATAAACAATTTGCAGTTTTTCTACATTATTGTTGCCATTCAATACGAGAGGTAGATTTTCTTTATTTTCCTGTAGAGGATAAGGCTGAGGCCTATCTACAATTTTTGCGCAAGCATCTGGAGACCAATTAAGCTTAAATTTGAGAACCGATCCTTTCATAAATGTATCAAGATTTCCACAAGCATCTACAATATCATTTACGTTTTCCCAACTGGCATGTTTTTTAAGTGTGTTTTTGGAATTTATAGAGAAATCTTGAACAATTATATCATAGTCTCCATCACTTAAGTAACATCTATTATGTTTGTCATAAACTGTAAGTTCTGCACCATATAATTTGCAATTATCAGGTGTTCCATTCGACTTACGTTTTTTTGCAGCCGGTTCTTCATCTAAATCTTTGTCGGGAGTTACTTTTACCCTAAATAATAATATGTAGGATTTGACTAGCGGACCACTGGATGGATTAAATGATTCAGTCGGAATACTAATTGTAGGTGCAGTCAAAGGCAGTTGATGCTCATCTGGGTTAATGGGTACATCTGCAGTGCCTAGAGTAACTTGCATACTTGGAGCTGAGCTGTCTTTGCGCTTCTTGTGAGTAATTTTTAATAGAACTGTTTCTACTTGTGCTATATGGGCTTGATAATCTAGAGATTTGTTATTAAAGCCTAGAAAAGTCAAATTTATGTACCCGGGTTGAATAGTTATGGAATCTCTTTTTGATAGCACTTTCTCTAATAAAGAATCTACTTTAAAACTTTGCCTAGTTTTATGGCTTCTAGACATCCTATGTTTCATATAGGTTAGGGTTCTGTTAAGAAATATCGGCTGTAAAAATTAAAAGAATGAGTGAAAAATATTAAATAAGTATTCCTAAACTTACTGAACACATATTTCTTGTTCGCAAATATCTGTATATCTGGGTGGGTTCTGTAAATAATCATTAAATGGTTTAAATTTTATAATCTTTTGTTTTTTACACTTACTTTCAAAAGCTTGTAAAAATAATTCATGATCAGCCTGTATATGATCAATTCTTGGTGTTTTTACTGTATCAGGATCCTTTTCCCTTTTTCTGGGTGGCATTTTATTTCAGTAATTTTTATTACCGCGAAAGTCAACCGTTTATTTAGATTCAACGCCTTGCCAGTGCTAGCGTTCGTTGATCTGTCAACTGTCAAACAATTGATTGCCAATGGTGACATAACGCTAGTGGTACCAACAGTATGCAATTACATTTCTCCGTTGGTAGCCCAAGACCCGGAAGCCGGAAGTGACACTCGCCACGGAACAATAAGGACGCGGAAGGTTGAGATTATTTTTTTATATTTCAAAAAATCAAAAATAAATTATATAGCAACATCAGTAAATTTTTCTAAACTAATTTATGACGGTTACAATTCTCACTTTTACCATTTACGTGATTGTAAGTATAAGTTGAAATGATATTAGAAAATTTTAAACATGGTTTTTTGCCTGATTTGATTTCATACCCGATTATAAATCCGACCACAGGACTAAAACTCATTATATAAAATGTCATTTTTCAAAAATGTTGTTGCCTATGGCAATAATAATGTTGCTAGGAAACATCACGCAAGAAATACAAACAAAAGATAAATACACATATAAAACAAGGGTCCTTTAATAAGCAGGTACTGTACATAACCATTAATTATTAATTATGGATTTCGACCTGGACGATCCCCTAGGAAGTGATGACAGTTTCTTCGAAGAACCCAAAGCTTTAACTAAGTCTCCTAGTAAAAATAGGAGTCCAGAAAAGAAAACGCTGGACAGTTTACTTGGTTTTACTACAAAAAGTTCAGAAAATATTCCCAAAGCGGAAGATTCGTTTGCAAGACCAAAATCAACAGTTACTTTTGAAGATTACAAACTAGAAGGTAATGTTAAAAAACCTATGGACGACTGGCTGTCAGATGGACCTAAACAGCATGACAAACACAAGAAGACTGATTTTTTGGAAGATATTTTGTCAATTACCCCCAAAAGTAGATCCGATAAGAAGGGAACATCTTTAGAAGATATTTTGAAAGAGAGTAAAGCAAACACTGCTACCAAATCTTCATCATTGAAAGATATTACTGTAACAGAAAGCCAGTCCGATTTTAGGTAAGTAATTTTACTTTTAAAAGTTTATTTATAGTTTTCCTAACACTTCAAATATCATCAAACTGACACTATTTCTTCATTAGTATTTTACCACAATTAATATGGTATACGTACCTTAACTATTTCTTTATTTTACTTGTAACTAACATTTTTTATAAAAAAATACTGGTGTTCCTAAAATAGTTGATTCAAATGGTTTGTTATAAATTGAGACACTTTAAAGAACAAATATTCATAGGAGTATTTTTTTATAATATATTCTCTAATTTTACTTTAAGTTTTACAACGTTACCAGAAAGAAGAAGGGGTCAAAGAGGACTAGGACTCGAAGACAATTTAGGATTAGGATTATTTAATGACGATAACCAATTTGGAGATTTTTATAATAAGAATAAAAAAGATGTGCATCCAAAATCTGCGGAAACTACTACAAAATCAGCGGCAGGAGGTACGTTTTTTTACTATTACTAGAAGTTTTTTATTATAATCAACCACTATATCAACAATTAGCATTTAAAGCAACCGTGGAAATTGCTCAAGTGGTGGTAAAAATTTATCTTATTCTTAAAATTTATGGTATATATTTTCTGGCTTCTGTTTGAAGAGTGAGCCCTGTATTTATTAGTATTTATACTAATAGCGAATCCAAGATATTTGAGACTGACTGCTGGCTCTTTTGCTGGGAATTTTATCTAATCCTATTTTTTTTGCCAGTCTTAAGTCTGGAAAACCGATAAAGTGACGTCGTAGTTGACAAGCTGACCAACATTTCTTTAACACACTGTTGGTAAAATGTTCCTACTTATAATATAATAATTAATCTTCTAACTGGATTACGTAGTTATTTGGGCTGCCACGTCACGGCTTATCACCATTGTGCTTGAATAATACATAAACAGTTATTCCTCATCCTTATCGCACTTTTATCGTACCTCAAGCCGAGACTTGCAGGCGTCTGTCTGTTTTCTCTTTGCCTTTGCATGTGAGTAGCCGCACATGTAGTGTCAGTACTGTGGCCGCACCTAGCGCGGCTCCAGCCCAGAGATTTGCGGGGGGCAACGTCGTCGGCTGTTAGGGTTATATATATATAAAAGTTTAATATTTTGGGTTTGTTGATATAAATGGACCTAGAATCTACAAAAAAAAATAAAATTTCGTTTACGCAGAATGAATTTTGTATAAGAAACGATTGCCAATATCAAAATTACCGAAAAAAATGTTTGGGTCATTTTTAGAGGGAAAAAATGAGTTTTTTGGGATATAAATGCACCTAGAATCTACAAAAAAATTCAATAAAATTAAAATTTGGTTTATGCAGAATGAATTTTGTATAAGAAACGATAGGCAATGTCAAAACTACGGAAAAAAGGAGGAGGAGGAAAAAAGTGAGTTTTTTAGGATATAAATGGACCTAGAATCTACAAAAAAATTCAAAAATATTAAAATTTGGTTTACGCAGAACGAATTTTGTATAAGAAACGATTGGCAATGTCAAAATTACCGAAAAAAAATGTTTGGGCCATTTTTGAGGTAAAAAGTGAGTTTTTTAGGATATAAATGCACCTAGAATCTACAAAAAAAATTAAAATTTGGTTTATGCAGAACGAATTCTGTATAAGAAACGATTGGCAATGTCAAAATTACCGAAAAAAAAAATGTTTGGGCCATTTTTGAGGAAAAAAAGTGAGTTTTTTAGGATATAAATGGATCTAGAATCTACAAAAAAATTAAAATTTGGTTTACGCAGAATGAATTTTGTAAAAGAAACGATTAGCAATACCAAAATTATCAAAAAAAAATGTTTGGGCCATTTTTGAGGTAAAAAGTGAGTTTTTTAGAATATAAATGGACCTAGAATCTACAAAAAAATTCAAAAAAATTACAATTTGTTTTACACATAATGAATTTTGAATAAGAAACGATTGGCAATGTCATAATTACCAAAAAAAAATTAGGCCATTTTTGAGGAAAAAGGGAGTTTTTAAGATATAAATGGAACTAGAACCTACAAAAAAATTAAAATTTGGTTTACGCAGAATGAATTTTGTATAAGAAACGATTGACAATGTCAAAATTGCCGGAAAAAAATGTTTGGCCCATTTTTGAAGGAAAAGTGAGTTTTTAGGATATAAATGGACCTAGAATCTACAAAAAAAAATAAAAAAAAATAAAATTTGGTTTACGCAGATATGAGAAATAACTTCTCATTGCCGGACTTTGGGGTTGCACCTACTTCCCCCTCCTCTACTGTGTTACTGACCCAGCATTTGCCTATTGCGTTTGAGAAAACCCCGGAAAGCATGTTAGACGGACTAATCCTTCATGCCTCCCGAACGCGGGACAGCTGCATTGCCACATTTGCCACAGAGCCACCTCTATCAATATAATTAATGGTAAACTTGGTTAACCCTATTAACATTGTATAAAGATTATAATCTTTATACAATGCTATTAACAAATACATTTGGCATCACTGCTGTCTGTAAGAGCCATCCTTTATCTCTACATAAATATCACTGTATATGCGATTATGCGGCCAGTAACCAGTCTGTCGCTATTAAGTAATGCACGTCGAACTCATAGCTCCTGTTAAAAAAATGGATCATCAAAAGAAGAATATTCTCTTCTGCGAGGCGCATCAAATAATTCATTTTATATGTCAAGATTATAAGTTGCTAATCTTAATAATTTCAATTCTATGTGGAATTATTCTTTTGGCCATTGTTATCTCCCGTGTAATTGGGAAACTTGTAAGGACAGGAAATAACCAACAATTTACCGATGAATTTACAGGTTCAAAAGCAATATTACTACCATAATGTGATGGTGTTGTGAGGTTTTCTGGGTTTTCCAACAACTTTAAAGCAAATTTGCCATCAATCATCAATAAGTCGCCCCAGTGCGCCACGGCAAATAATAATAATAATTCTGCTTCTGGGGTTCACTCGTAAGGTGGTGAATGGAAGGGCGTATATTATTTTATTATTATTATAATGAAGTTAATAAATTATTTATAATTTTTTTTTGTTTTATTACTAAAATAACTTAAGCTACGATGGAAACTTAGTAATGTTCTTCAAAATTATGCCCAAAAACCTCTAATTAAAGAGATGAGTTTCACGAAATATTTTTAATGATGCAATTTTTCTACATATTATAATTAAAAAAACAATTATTACCGTAAAAGATAAGATGATTATATCAACTAGGGATTTTAAAATGTTATTTACCTAATTGAAGTAATGGACAAAACAATATATATTTTTAAATGTTTTTTCAGGACAATAAAAACCACTTTTTTATATTTTAATATTGTCCTGAAAAAGTATTTAAAAGAACAAACCACTATGAGTTACAAATATCCTTTTTTTATTTTGGATAATGGTGCCTGCAAATCAGAATTTGCTAGTCACAGTATTTTAAGTCATTGCTCTTTTATAGTTCAGTAATACTGCAACTGCAGGTTGCAGGTTCAGACTTGCAAGTGGTTTATATTATGTTACGTAATCAGTAGCAGGATGACGCGCCAAACATCAGGTCGAGATTTCTATTTAGGCTTATCAAACGCTTAAATACCGCTGTTATCAAAAGTGATTCACTGTTGATTGAAAGTTCTTGAAGTGAAAACATATTTTGTCTCATAGCTTGGTAAGTTTTTTCTTTTAAAATATTTATAGTTCGCTATATAATATAAAATGTTTTTAGAGGCCCAGTTTTAAGAAAAATGAATGATCGAGATATATCTACAAATAAAAATCAATATTTGATACCACACACTTAGCATAAACTTTGAAAAAGATTTTTTTGGATTTAAATTTCACTACATTTTGGAAAATGGATCATCAAAATAAGAATATTTCGTTCTGTGAGACGAATTCAACAATTCGTTTTATTTGCCAACATTACAAGTTGATAATGTTGATAATAGCAATTCTATGCGGAATTTTACTCTTGGCGATTGTAATTTCACAAGTTATTGGGAAGCTAATGAAAACAAAAAACAAACAATCTACTGAAGAATACACGGGATCAACTGAAGAGTTACTGCCTTAATAATGCATGAATAAATAAAGATGTTAAAACTTACTATATTTGTTCTATTAGTAAAATAAATAAATGAAGAATGAATTAGTTTTGGCTTGTTTTAATTAAAACTTCAAAAAAATGAGTTCATTTTTGTTACTGGTGACAAAGAAAATATTTGCAGGGTAAGTAAATCATCTCTTATCTCTTATTGTATGTTATAAGTAATTTTTTTCGGTAAATTTAAAGTAGAGTTTTGCATTTGCATATTTTAAAAAGAAGTCGTTCTATAGTGCCTAAATTTCATATATAATTTTCTAAAAAAAATAAATTTAGATTGAAAGCGCTTTTTCCTAAATTCCTGAATGCTGATATCAACATTTTGGAGTGACAGGATCTTTTAGCAGCTTAGTATAACCTCTTCTGTATCTGCCAGATTTATCCACCTCAGATTATCATTTATTTCCATATATAAAAAATATTTTAAAGTTTTCACCAAATGAAGCAATAAATAAGTTTATTTGGAAGAATAGTTTGCAGACCAGACAAGCATCATCAAGTTTCTTTTTAAAGACTTTTTTGTGTTAAGTGGAGAAAACTTGCATAAGACGCAAGGGCGGCTCCAGCCCAGAGATTTGGGCCTTTTTGAGGGAAAAAGTGAGTTTTTTAGGATATAAAAATGGACCTAGAATCTACAAAAAAAAATCAAAAAAATTAAAATTTGGTTTACGCAGAATCCATTTTGAATAAGAAACGATTGGAAATGTCAAAATTACCGAAAAAAATGTTTGGGTCATTTTCTGAGGGACAAAGTGAGTTTTACAGGATATAAATGCATCAAGAATCAACAAAAAAAAAATAAAAATTTGGTTTAGGCAGAATGAATTTTGTATAAGAAACGATTGGCCATGCCAAAATTACCGAAAAGAAAAATGTTGGGGCCATTTTTGGGGGGAAAAGTGATTTTTTAGGATATAAATGGACCTAGAATCTACAAAAAAAATTAAAATTTGGTTTACGCAGATATGAGAAATATCCTCTCATTGCCGGACTTTTGGGCGGAGGGGGTGCAATTGCAATGACGTAGTGCCACAGATGTCACGCCACATTATATTTATATATCCTATTGGTTGGACAAAAACATACCTAAAAATCATTAACTGTTTTAATCAAGATAATAAATTTATATTATTTATTTACACGCTATATTTAGACTACTAAGTATTTTATTATTATCTTAAATGTATTTACCTGTACAAAAAATGATTCGGCTATGTTTAAATATATTTATAAAGGAGGTAGTCGTAAAAATAGTATTTAGACTGCATATTAAAGGACTGCACAGTGACTATGTTATAGCTCAACAGGGGCGGATCTAGGATTTTTCTATGGAGGGGGGATTCCAAACTGAGGGAGGGCGACACAGTTCGAAAAAATATTTGAATGTAGAAACTAAATAGTGAAACATACTCTACATGCAGTTAGAAAATTAACCAAAACATATTACTAGTAGTCTGAATAATAAAACGCGTTTCCTCTGAGGGGGGGGGCGAAACCTCCTTCGCCCCTTCCCTAAATCCGCCACTGTAGCTCAATCCACCACGTATACCTTTATCCTGAGCTAAGTTAGTAGACTAGGATGGCTGAGCCAAAGAAAGAAATACTAGTCATAAAATTTAATCAAAAATTGTATCAGAAAGCCTTCAATGGTGAATAAAGTAAAAACGATTTCTTAAAATTTTTCTATTGGAAGTTTCAGAAAAAATTTTTACTTGTTAGATGTAAGCTTATTTCATGATAATAATCCCAAAGTCGTATAATTTTTAAAATAAGTAGATGACATAAACAATTGGGAGTAAAAAGCAATAAGGCAAATCCCTGAAAACAAAACAAGTATTTACCGAATTGGTCATATACAGGGTGACCCGTCAAGCATTCAGGATCGGTTTTTCTTGCTTCGTTTTCAAGAAACGGGTAGATTTGGAAACAAAAATGACAAAATCAGTTTCTTATTAATTACTCAAAAACCTTTTGGTTGATTTTGATATAATCGCAAATGCATGCCAAGTTTTATCAAAATCAGCCAAATTGTTATTGAGCAGTTCATAAAAACTCCTTTGTTCTAAAAACATTGATACCCTGTATCTCGAAGACGATGTAAGTTAGGACACATATGATTATGGGAATAAAAAATCTCATTTTTTTCCTGAATAATCGATCCTGAACGTTTGACGGTTTAACTCTGGATCACCCTGTATATATTCATAATTGTCCAATAAAGGAAAATTTGTTTATTTTTTTTAATTAAATTTAATAACCTAGAACTTTAATCAGTAATGAATTTCACAGGTTTTCAGAAGTGAAAAATACCTCCAATACCTATTTTTAAATTTAAAATTGTTACATATGTCTTTCTAAACGAACAATATTAATTATTGCATCATTTGTAATTTTATTCTTAAGTGATAACAAAAGACGTCTATTTCAAATGAATCCCATAAAAAAATATTTTGTTCAGTAAATTAATCACCTGATTATCACTTGGTTATCGCTATATCATTGTTGTTAAGTATCAAACACACTGGCACATTAAACAATTTATCAGTTGCATACAAGAGGTTTAAGCAAAAACATACAAAGATAGGTAGGTTGTTATTTTTAAAATATTTTAGATTTCGCTATATATTATAAAATATTTTTAGATGCCAAGTTTGAAGAAAAATGAATGATAGAGAAATACCTACAATTAAAAATCAATATTTGATGCCACACACTTAGTCTAAGATTTGGAGGAAAAGATAAAATTTTGTTGGATGAAAATATCCATTGGACCATTGAAAAATGAATCATGAAAAAAAGAATCTTACGTTCTGTGAGCGGCATTCAATAATTCGATTTATATGCCAAAATTACACATCCATAATGTTGGTAATTTCGATTATATGTTTATTTATTTTCATGGCGATTGTAACTTCACGTTTAATTGGAAAACTTATGAAAACATCAAGAAGACAAACATCTGCTGATGAATTGACAGGGTCAACGAAAGAATTATTACCTTAGTGGAGTTGTCAATAAAGATGTTAAAATTTATTCGTTTTGTTTTATTATTAAAATAAGCGAAAAATCAGTGTGTTTTGGTTTTTTCAATTAGTAGTTATGTGAAATCTACAATTAAAACTTGTTAAAAAAATAGTAAATGTGACAGTAAGTGCCTAAATTCCATGTATAATATTTCACATCATTGCATAAGCTTTTCACTTAATTTCAATACTTGTCAAAACTTGTTTCCTTTACTCTAAAGTATATTCAATTTGATTTCGAATTTTACCCACAAAATTAAAATTCGTTATATTTCAAAAAAAAATTATTTGTGCTTTTCTAATTTTTTGAAATTAGCTAATTTTTCTAAAAACTTTGAACTTCAATATCTCAGCTCCACCTGGAGCGATCAGCAACTATGAATGTGATTCTACTTGTCGAGCTCTATACGATGGAATATCAGAAAATGGCGAAATTTTAAAATTGGCTAGTTTTTCTAAAAACTTTGAACTTCAATATCTCAGCTCTCCGTGGAGCTATCACCAAATGTGAATGTGATTTTGAATCTATTTGTCGAGCTCTGTACGATGGAATATCAGAAAATGGAGAAATTTTAAAATTGGCTAATTTTTCTAAAAACTTTGAACTTGAATATCTCAGCTCCACGTGGAGCGATCACTATCTATGAATGATTCGTAGTGAGACAACTAACTTCAAAGTATAGTTTGTCGATTTTCAATTGCAGACATAAAAACAAAATTCACAGATGTGCCGAAAAGTTGCTTTAATCGGCACATTTTTTAAAATACGTTAAAAAATATAATGGAAAGGTAATCGGATTATAATAAATAGGATGGACTTATGCATTAAAATAGACCAAACGCAATTTTCATTAAAATGAGATAATGTGACGCAACTAGTATAACAAAAGATATAAAACATGATCCTTTATTAATTCTAAATATGCCATGGCGTGCTATATAACATAGGGTCAGTTATTCAACAGTGAACCATGCAGGTACAGTGAGAATCACCCCCTCTATTAAACAAATTTAAAATATTAAAGTTGAAAACGTACGTGACATAAGACACTAATCCCAATCCCTCAGTTTGCAATCGGCAGCGAGAACGTGTTGTTGTAGTAAAGAGGTTTACGTGATTCTTTGATACCAAACTAAAATTTTTAAGTTAAGTTATATTTTTTATAATTTCCTTGTTTATATCACAGCGGCTCTTGTTCCTAATTTGTCGTTAGTAATGATGAATGGGTTCGTCATTTGAGTCTGAACCTATTATTAAGAAATATTGTTTATTTTTGTATTAAATGTTGATCAAGCTTCTTAGATGTTGTTTATATATTTTATCCTTGGTAACCTATGTCCTGCTGGTTCACTGTTTACACAGATGTGGTTCACTGTGTACCGCTAGTGTTCCACAGTGAACCAAGGGTAGCTTTTTTTTAACTATTCATAGTACAAATAATTTTATATTTAACCACACTAATAGTACTTAAAGTTGAAGGGTTTAAGCCCCACTTTACATTCCAGACCCACTCATAATGTTAGCTTCAGTCGGAAGGAAACAATAATGATAAGAAAAAAGGGTGGTTCACTGTTGAACAACTGACCCTACGTTTGTAAAGAACGTATGCCATATAAACGTTTGACCTACAGTATACTTACCTGCAACCTGAAGGGCTTTCCTGATATAAGCCATAAACAGTTAAGTCTTGATGTTTGAATTTTTAATGGATTTCATAGAATAAAAAGTAGTAATATTTGTTTACATTTTTAAATACTTATGCAGCAACCAGTGAAAGTGTGTAAAAAATATGTTGTTTTGAAATCCTTAGAAATTACAATAAGACTTTTCTAAAGTACTTTAAATTCTTAGATGTGCTGCCATCTATGATTAGAAGAGAGTATTGACAATTATTAAAAGCAAAAAATTCCCGGTGTATTGGGGTTGCATACACAATTTGCATTGTGTGTTGCAAAGCTTTTATTTGACTGATTCTTGTCAAAATGTCACTCTCTTCTTTCGTATCCCTTTCAGAGATTAATACAAAGTTACTTTAAATTCGTTGTTTGGAGTCATTGAATAATTTAAATCTTTGACCAATACACTTTCTGCGTTGCTAACTGACAAAAGGATACTCTTTATATCGGGACAGTATTTTCTAGATGTATCTCTTAGTTTTAGGGAAGAATAAGTTTTAGATTTGGTTATGAAATCACTTGTGGGGTCTACTATATAAAAGAAGATCAAATTGTAATATAGTCGACCCCAACACATTGTAAAAAGTATAAATTTTTAGGTGTTCCCGATTGGTTGGGAATAGGTCCGATAACAACGAAACGAGCAGAATCTCCATCTCTTAAAAAACCTGAAAAAACACAAAGCCAACCTATTGTCCAGACACAAGAACCGCCAATAACACGCCAAGAAGAAGACGAACAACCGCAAATTCAACATATCCTTCATCCAAATCAATTAAAACACACTACAACTGAATTGTCTCCTCAAAATATCAATACGGAAATTCAGAATACATATTCATCTCTACACCAACAAGAATCACTGCTATTAGTATCACTCCAGTTCAAGAGGTACGAAGAAGTTCTCAAAGAAATACAAGAAAAGCAACAACAAATTATAGGTAAATGTTTTTTTATTTTTGTGGCATCATTTTGTCATTTCTGACCAACGATGGACAATACTATAAATCCTCAAATTTTGGAAAAAGAAGCAAAGTTGTACATCTAATAATATATTTTAGGTAGACGCGATGGACCACAATGAACCGTGGCTAAACGGTTAATATTTTGAAAATTTTGTTTATTCATGCATATGTGGGTTGATAAAGGCTACATTTTAAAATTATATTGAATTATACAGGTTGTCTCAAAAAAGTGTGGCGTATCAAAGTTATATTATTTCTTATGGAAGACCCTATATTTTGTTGCATTTATAGATTATACGTTAAAAATAAGATACACTTTCTTCTATACCTCTAACCTTTTTACTTTTCGAGATATTTTGATATTTTTAAAAATGGAAGCACTTATACAAGAAAACCTTGGAAACCTATGGACACAGCCAAATCCAATTTTAACTGAAAAAGATTAGACTAATAATTGAAAGCAATAATGTATTTAGAGTTGTTTAAAATTATACAGTGCGCCCAAAATGGGGCGATTCTCTAATGACATATTTAAACGATAATATCGTTATTATTTTGAATAGGACATTTATTTTATTATCCTATTATGTAGCATTTTTTTTTAAATTATAAAGGTTTTTGAGTTATTTTTATTTTTGTTAAAGTTTATATTATTTTTCCACCGTAATGCCTAAATAGAACACCCTGTATTTGATCAACTTAGACTATGATCCGAAAAAATTACAGATGAATCCACTTTTCATAATGGATTAGTTAACCGTCATAACTTTCATTATTATGATAATCAAAACCAACATTTGTTCCACACAATAGATCATAAATGGGAGGAAATTTTTGCAATTTTTAAGAAAAAGTTTCTGGGAACTGTTGGAAAATGTATCATTAGATATTAGACAAAAAAATGATGTTGCAATAGTCTAAGCTCATGAAATACTGGGTGTTATATTTAGGCATTACGGTGGAAAAATAATGTAAAATTTAACAAAAATAAAAATAACTCCAAAATTAATATATTTAGGCATAGTGGACCTTTATAATTTTTAAAAGGTAATGGAATTTGCTACATAACAGGATTATAAAATACAGGGTGTCCTATTTAAAATAAGAACGAACGATATTGTCGTTTGAATATGTCATTGGAGAATCGCCCCATTTTGGGCGCCCTGTATAATTTTAAACAACTCTAAATCCATTATTGCCTTCAATTATTAGTCTAATTTTTTTTAGTTAAAATTGGATTTGGCCGATTCCATAGGTTTCCAAGTTATTGGTTCTCTTGTAAAAGTGGTTCCATTTTTAGAAATATCAAAATATCTCGAAAAGTAAAAAGGTTAGGTATAGGGAATACTCAAGAAAGTTTATCTTATTTTTAACATATAATCCATAAATGCAACAAAATATAGGGTCTTCCATAAGAAATTATATAACTGTACTTAGCCTTTATCAACCCACATATCCATGAATAAACAAAAATTTTCAAAATATTAACCGTTTAGCCACAATGGACCGTCGCTCACCCTGTATATATCATCTAAATCATCTTCAGTACTTTGGAATATATAAATTCCAAATTTCTATTTTTTCTATAACATATGCAGTTTCTTTTAGGGAAACAAGATAAAAATTTTCAAAAATTCGTCGACGAATACATCATAAAGCAACAGATGGTTGAAAATAACATAAGACTGCAACAAGAACAAATTAACAAACAGATCCAAGTGTTAATTTCGGATCCTGTAAGCAGAACAACATATGCAACCATAAAAACCGATGAAAATGAAGAAAACTTATCAAAAGAAGAACAACCTCACGAAAGCCTTGTTCGAAAAATTAAAATGAGACATGATGAAGAATTATTTTTGATGGAGGAGTCTTACAAGTACGGCTGTTTAAATAAATGTTTGAGCATTATTTTTTTATTATTATTTTCAAATTTTGACTTAAATATTATTTATTTTATAGAAAGCAGATGGAATTGATTGAAAAGTCGGCGGTGAATGTTGAAGAAAATTTAAGAAACGAAATCAAAAACTTATCGAGTCTCTTCGAAGAAAAAGTAAACAACCTAAAATCTAATTATGAAGAAGACAACGCTTATTACAAAGAGAAATTAAAATCGATGGAAGAACAGCATTCAAATGAAATAAAACTGCTTAAAGAAATTCACAATCAGAAGCAGGAAGAATTAAAATCTGAACACGTGATACAAATCGACTATATAAAAGAAATGAAACAAAAAGAAACTAATTTGCTAAACGAGGGAAATTATTTATCTCAAAAAATTGATACTGGAATTGAAATGCTGGGTCAAAACGTTAAAGTTCTTTATGATATCGAAGAAAAAGTTAATCGTAGATATGATGTTTTAGCCGTAGCTAGAGAACAGAGTATCCAATCCAAGGAAAAAGAAAATATTTGTAAGTTTTATATTTACATCTAATACCTTTGTTCGGAGAATATCTGCTTGTTCTAAAATACCCATATAATCAACCACATGGTTTTTACTGATCTTCCTCAACTTTACTGTATATTTTCCCACAATTTGTAAACAGAATAACCCATCAACAAAATTGTTGCTAAATCTGTTGACATCAAAGTCCTACGGGGGTTCTCCGAAGCACTGATGGGGATCCGTTTGTGGGGCGGAGCCGATACCTAACAGTCGCAAAATCTACTGTTATTATATTATCAATACCCTTTTGGAAGTTTTATAACGTTTAATAGAATATGTATTTTCAGACATTTAACAGCTTGTCACTCAAGTGGATTTCCGTGATTTAAATGCATTCTAGTAGGAGTTTAAGTAACGTTATTTGGAATATTAATCTCTGAAAGGGATATGAAAGAAGAGAGTGACATTTTGACTAGAATCAGTCAAATAAAAGATTTGCAATTTGCAATACACAATGCAAATTGTGTATGCAACCCCATCGGGAATTTTTTGCATTAAAAATTGACAATACTCAATAATGGTAGTACATCTAAAAATAACGTTATTTGCTTACTGGAAAGATCAGTGGATATATTTGAAAAATTTAAAAAAAAATGGGAGTGAAAAGACTAAAAATAGTGTTCTAAGTTTATAGAACAAAAAGAGAATGCAATTTTTTTCTTTGAATTTTTATATTTTAGTAATGAAAAACGCATTAGAAAAATCCAGAGAATTAGCCGAAAACGAAAGAGCACAACTTCTTTCCTTGGTCAGAAATTTGGAAGTGAAATTAGCAGAACAAAACGCGAACGCCCAAGAGGATAGATGGACATTGCAGCAAGCATCAGCCACATTAGTGGCAAGATCTAAAGCAGTAGAGAGAGAAGCCGAATACAGTAGAAATATCGTTGACAGAGAAAGGGATCAATTAAAGGTGACTATTTTTATGCAAATTTTAATTGTGTATTATTTTTCCAAAAATGAATTTTTATAATTCCAGACATTAAAAGAGTCGTTACTAGCCGAACAGGAAAAAATGGTAATGCAATTGACAGAAGAAAAGCTTCTCCTAGCATCCCAAAAAGCCAAATTCGAAACTTCCACGAAACTAATAAACAATTATGAAGTCGAACGTGCCAAAACAGAAGCTACGACTGCCATAGAAGAAGCAAAACACATAGCAGGAAGATTAAACGAAGAAAGAACACTCCTTCAGCGCCAGAAAAGCGAGTTGCAGTCCTTGAAACACAATTTGGCTGAGCGAGAAAGAGAATTGCAAGACAAAGAAGCGGAACTGGAATTTTTTATGCAAGATGCTCAGAAAAAGCTGAAAGAGGACAAGCACGTTTTAATAGAGGCAAAAAGGATGGAAAACATGTACAAGGAAAGAATGACGGAAATGCAGAACCAATGGACGTTACTGTCTGGTAGAGAAAAAAAATTGGCTGAAGAAAAGATGTTACTATCAAAAGAACGATTGTCACACTATACGTCGATAAAGGCTTCCAAAGATTGTGTTTTGTGTAATGCTGGAGGAGAACCGCAGTTTGGAAAAAACTCTTTCATAAGTCCATATGAAAACAATTTTAATTCGAAGGTATAATGAATCTAAATTATTCAGTACCTTGAAGCTACACCAGCCATTTTAGCCCACTAAAAAAACCTATGGGGATTTTACTAAACTTTTTTTTGAAATTTATTAACCTTAATATTCTAGCTTCAAGTTGAACCTACACCGCCCACTAGCCCACCAAAAAAACCTATGGGGGAATTTACAAAACTTTTATTAGAAATGTATTAGGCAAAAAATTTTTTTTATTAACCTTGCCCTAAGAAAGTTATAAACAAATACTCTAGCTTCAAGTTGAACCTACACCGCCCACTAGCCCACAAAAAAAAAACCTATGGGGGAATTTACAAAACTTTTATTAGAAATGTATTACGCAAAAAATTTTTTTTATTAACCTTGCCCTAAGAAAGTTATAAACAAATACTCTAGCTTCAAGTTGAACCTACACCACCTACTAGCCTACCAAAAAAACCTATGGGGGAATTTACTAAACTTTTATTAAAAATTTATTAGGCAAAAAAATTATTAACACCGCCTGCCCGCCCGCATACCTATAACTAACATACAGGCGCTGCTTAAGTTTGTTTATAACTTTTTTTTTTTTTTCCTACGACCACATAAGAAAGTAACAGATATCGCACTCTGTTCACCGACGGAAAATGGTACTTTCCACACGTGTGCGGAAAGTTACTTTCCGCACACGTGTAAATTACTTTCCTAACTGTTCTACAAGTTCATAGTTATTGTTTTGTTTTCAAATAAATGTTAATTATCAATATTTATATTTATTCTACTACAAAAGCCCGGCACCCCCCCGAAATTTCTATGTTTAGAAGAAAATGCAATCATAGAGGAACTTTACTATAAACATGTGTCTTAACGTATTTCTTTTTCAAGAAACTGGGTGTCAAAGTTTTTAGACAAAATCAGTTTTTTATTTTGTTTTACGTTTTTCGCATGTAGTTCAGACCACAATACTATTTTAATCGAAAATGCGATAGTGTACGATTATTTTGAATAATTTTAGGGGGCTCATGGCTCTCTAGATCGAAAAATAAAATGGGTTTTCTGACGAATGAAATCTCAACTATGAGGTATCATTGGATTCAGATAATTACGAAGATTCCAAAAATGTAATAATATTCAGGGTGTTCCATTTGAAAATTGATGCCATTTCCGGAAAAACCGGAAGTTGATATTTTTTCCAAATATGTCAAAAAGTGCCGTCTAGTGAGCATATTCAATGATCCAAATTTCAGAAATATAGCTAGAGAAACAAAGAAGAAAAGGGGGGTGTGCCATGAGTCTGTGAAACATATCTACGAGAAATGGTGGGCCCCCTCCGAAAAAAATTCCTGGCTACGCCACTGTCAGACATAGAACCTGTCACAAATAAAACCATCACATTTTACAATATTTGGTAGCGTGGTCGTAGGAAAAATAGTGTACATAACTTGTGGGAAAGTGATTTTTCACATTCGGCTTACGCCTCGTGCGACAATATTTCCCACTCGTGTGAAAAGTCTCTTTCCGCACTCGTTATGTAATATACTATTTTTTGCCTAATAAAAGTTTAGCAAATTCCCCCATAGGTTTTTTTTTGGTGGGCAGTGTAGGTTCAACTTGAAGCTAGATTATTTGTTTATAACTTTCTTAGGGCAAGGTTAATAAAAATTTTTTTTGCGTAATAAATTTCTAATGAAAGTTTAATAAATTCCCCCATAGGTTTTTTTTGGTGGGCTAAAATGACTGGTATAGCTTCAAGGTACTAAATTATTCTTTAAATGATTTTGTTTGTTAAAAGTTGCAAATTTTTCATGTATTTCGCTTTCTTTAATAAGTAACTTATTTTAAAAACGCCGAATATAATTTTTAGAACCCAGTCTAGACAAAAAGTTAGAAATTAGTCCAATTTTGTTCAACTATGCCACCTTTTCATGGCGTAAAAAGTCATTTACAAATCATTAAAGTTTTTCGTGTTTTTTTCAAATGCAGCTTGAAAGTGTGTAAAATTGACATACTAATTTACTTATTTAATTTAATTTTACATTAATTTTTATACTAGGCGATCCAAATTTCGAAATATAAACATTTATTTTTTAAAGGTGTCCGATCCGACTGCAGTGAAAATTCGTCTCGACGCGATGGATGATGAAGAAAGTGAAGTCAGTAAAGAAGGAAGTCACGGCGATCGATAAAACTAATTCGTATTCCATTTCTATTAAGATAAACGTTTGTATGAAACAAATATATATTGTTTGAAAACATCCAACATATTTATTTAATCCATATAATAAAAGCCAATCCTGAACGAAATTAAAATAAAATAATTAAATTTCAAATAACGATTTAAATAACCGCGCGCTCATGGTCATTTGCAAACAAACAATTCACAGTGACTGTTACAAGAGCTCGAGACTCTGGTCGGTCCGTGATTATTCGGGATAGATTCCAATTCCAAAGAGTTTCCGATAATTTGAATAGAGCGCGAAGTCTGAACCAATAAAAACCGGTAATTTGAAAAGAGCGCGAAGTCTGAACAAATAAAAATTTAATTTTTCACGCGGCACGACATCGACTTCCGTCCTGTCAAAAGCGAGCGGAACGTGAAACGAAGGGTAGCGTAGCCGCCATAGACAGTCGCCACGACCAAATTGGTACCCTTGCTTCGATTTTATACGGCATACTAGAACACCCAAACAATCTTTTCTAATTGGGATGCCATTTCGTTGAAACGTTTTTCAGTCCAGGTAATAATGCCTTTCTCAGGATGTAATTTGGAATGGGCCTATTGCTTTGGTAGTCACCAGGGCAACACAATCCTCTTGTACAATGTATACTCCTTGGATTAACAAAGTATTATTAATATCAAAGATTTTAAGGAAGGAGGACAGTTAATATTATTTACTACTGTAATCCAAACACTTCTAAATTAACATTATCAGCGGTTAGGGCATCAGTACGGAATACTGGAGACGCGGGTTTGATTCCCGCCTGAGGCAGACATTTTTCGGTTTCTTTTTCACCCCTGGTGTACAGGAATTTATTTCTGCATGCACCCTTGGAATTTAATTTCATTCTAAGAAGATTTTCCGTTAGCTTTTCACTAATACAAATAATGTCAAACTACAGATCACCTACCATTTATCCATAAATAGATGTCCAAGATGAGTAATCCACCAACATTTTTTTTCTTTTTTCCTGTTCTGCAAGTTATCTCCTTCTTATTGCACGACGTTTATACAATTTATTAAAACAGAGGTTAAAACACAAACACAGATGAATTTCAATGAAAATATTTTTTTGTATTGAAAGAAAACACCTTTGATAATAAAACGAACAAAATTCTGTCCGTCAAGCAACAAAATTATAAATGTACAAAATTATAAAATCTAATTACAATAATTTGTGGTAGAACGAAATGCTATTTTTATTATTTTTTCGTAAATACCCATTTTGATGGTCATGTTGCAATTTCGTCAACTGCAAAATGATCGGTGAAATTTCATAATTCATACGTAATGGTATTTTTGTTGAATCAAAAGTACTGCCATTTTCCTAAAACTGCATCTTTAATTGCGTCTATATATTGGGCTGGCACCCAATAAATCCAATAACGTGATGCTTCCGTAGGTCCTAACTGTAATCCCTAAAAGAAAGTCAGAAAAAGATAATTTTTCTTCTAGTTTACTTATAAGAATACAAAATGTATTATAATTAATTATATTAACGTGTTTCCCGCCCCTTGAATCAGTTAATACACCATTATCATGATTTTTTAAATTAAATAGTTATCTTCTAATATAAACAGTTAAAACTTTAATAAAATAAGTCGAAAACGTGGCCCAACTTTAGGACATAAGCCATAAAAAAATTAAATATAGCAATACAGGTATGAGCTAAATGAGGGTCAACAGACTGGAAAAGTGTTAAAATAGAAAATAATATTACCACTACATGGTATTCTTCATGTTCATCGATGGGTTCAGATACCACACTTTTAATTGACCCCATAGGCAACTTTTCAGTTCTTTCTTTAGTACTCAGCCACAACTGGTCGCTTTCCAATTTAAATGTTAATCTAACTTTTCCGCCATGTTTGTTTAACATTCCGGATAAAGGTACTGCTGGCAATCCCTCCTAAAAAATAATTTATGTAAAGAAGCTTAATTCCTAGGCTACCTTCACCTCTTGTAAACCTTAATATTTTTTATTCCGGGCATAACATCTTCCGGTAATCCCTTATCCAGAACTTTTCGATGAATTTTCTGCTTACAGAGAGGCTCCTTCGATGTTGTAGCTTTGTCTGATTCAACTAAGTCCTGCAAAAATGTTTATACAATTTTTAATTTATGTTATAATACATAAAAATATTCCAATACAACTATACCTGTTTGCTAACAGATGAAACAGCTAGTACATCATTTAATGTAGATCCAACTAACATAACTTTTGAGCCTTTTATAATTCCAGAAGTTGAAATTGTTTGAGTATCCTGTAGAAGACCTTTAAACATAAGTTTCTGCATTGAATCTGGAACCCCTAAAACATTTTTTTCCAAAATTTAGTACACAACACATAAATCACTTATTGATTATTAATTTTCAAAAATCATTATATGAGAGCTTCACATTTTCAAATCTTAGGGAAGTCTAGAAAAATTTCTAAAATTAATTAAAAATTAAAAGTGTTTTAAACATTGTTTTTTTAAATGTAGGCACATTTAATTTTTAAGTGTCACAGTGGTGTTTCCCCTTAATTTTTGGATTTAGTAAACTTACAGGCTTCAGAAGACTTATTGAAAGATTTTGCCAAGACATAAATCTACACCTTTTTCACCTAATTTCTTTTACTTACCTAGTAAATTCTGTAATTGTTTTTTTAATTCTAAAATTGTTGTATCTGAAGTAGTTGTCACATCATACTTCTTTTTGTTATAAATAACTTTAATTTCAATAGAATCGAGTTCCTTGTTTTCTACACTTTTACTAGTAGAGTCTTTATCACTTTCAGTTAGATCTGTTTTAGGAATTTTAGACTCCGACGGTTTAGTTAGCCTATCATCATCGTTTTCACTACTTTCAGTTTTTTCTCGAGCCTTATCTTCTTTGGTAAATTTTTCTTCAACATTATTAAGATGTTTACCTTCACCATTCTCAGCATCTACAATAAAATAATCAATCTTATATCACAAAGAATAATTGATGGATTTAAAAGCCATGATTTGCAAGATGGATGGTTTTTGTTCTTAAAACTTTGCTCAAAATTGCATAATAGTTTCATTAAAACTAATTAAACTAACCTAAACAGTCCATTATTTACTAAATATATCTATTAAATGAACTAGATGGTTATTAATCAATAAATAATTGGATTTAAGTTATTTGAATTTATTATTTTCACTCTCAATTACTTGCATTTCAACTCTTCGAGCATCTGACGGTGACGTTGACAATTGACAATTACGACTTTCATGACACCCACTACAACAAACTGGGACAAACCCAAAACTCAGGTAAACTATTTTCTTTGGTTAAATATTTAGTAAAAAATCGTACTAAAATTTATTAATTAAAAACAAAGTACTTTGTAAGTAATCTTAAACGCAATTTAAAAATCCTAAATTGCTAAAATTACTATGACGTCAATGAGCAATACTTAAAAACGCCTACGAAAGATGTCACACTAACAACTGTCACTGTCAATATTTTTGACTGGTTATAAACATTTTAAAATATTGTTTATAAAGTTAACTCTTTAAATATGGTTATTAATGCTAATAATAAATTAGCAGAAGATCTAGAGCGCCAGGAACTTGAGGTTTGATTTTCGATTTGCCATCGTCATAACTTTTTTATTTACGTCTCAATTTTCTAATTTTAGGCTCCCAATGGAGTTGCCGCACCACAAGTTTATCAACAACTTTTAGCAATTTATTTGTATCAGAACGATTTGTAAGTATTGTATTCTCTAGTAATTTAACTAAGAGAATGACATTTGTGTGATATATACAACAATAGATTTTTTCTACTTGTGTTCTAACTTTTCTCCTTTTTAGATGCCATTCAAAATATTTATGGAAACGGATTCCCCCATCTGTAAAAGCTTCTACCCCAGAACTTGCACACATTTGGGCAGTGGGTCAAAGTATGTGGACTAGAGATTTTCCAGCAATATACAAAGCCTTAAATGCTGTAACCTGGTCTGAAACTGTTGATGATATTATGAAACAAGTTCAAGGTACTTACAAATGTATACTTTCATAATTAAAAAATATTGCGCTTCGTCCTCCTCTAGGTAATTTTATTCTTAGAATTTAAAACCTACTAAATATGGTGATACTAGAGAAAATTTTTATTTTACAGAGGTTGTAAGGACAAGAGCTGTTGATTTGATTTCCCAAGCTTACTCATCAATAAGTTTGGATACAGTGTCAGCAATGACAGGATTATCTCCAGATGTCTGCATTCCTGCATGTGCTGAGAAGGGTTGGAAATTTGATGCAGATACTAAAATGGTACATCCTATTCGACAAGTTGTTGAACATTTGGGCCAGACCAGTAGTGAAGATCAACTTTCTAAATTAACTCATTTTGTGTCTTTTCTTGAAAATTAAATTATTTAGGATAATGTTTCTGTTAGGTACTTTGTAATAAAGTTTAATAAATTATATATTTTTTGATAATTTAAGATTGTTTCTAAGATCTATTAAGAAAATGATTATTGAAATGAAAGTTCTATTATACTCTTTATTATAGAGAATGAAAACTTTTACTTTATTTTGTTTTACAAAGTTACACTTTTCCGCACGCCGTGTAGGTGAGATATTGATTTTACTAGGTCAGAAGTCGGAGTGACACCTTTTTTCCCGGACAGGGCCAATTTAGTCTCCCCTGCCCCCCATTTTCGAGGTCGCTGAAACCGAATCTGAGGTTAAAAAAAGTTTTTGCCCTCGGCGTCCCCTTCAAAACGGCCAAAAACCACCATCTGGTTTTTCTGTAGAAAAAGACACTTTCCCCCCATTTTAGAGGATGCTGAGCATGTTGTTGGGGCTGAATATTGCTTCCCACCCCCCACCAATCCCTTCACCGGGCCCCGAAAGAGGTGATTTTTTTTAAATATCAGCAGCAAATGTATAGTATTGGCCAGTGGAGGGGTTGGGCCCCACCACCGTGCTCAGCATCCTCGAAAACGGAGGGTATATATTTGCCGCTGATATTTAAAAAAAAATGGCCCCTTTTGGGGAAGAGTATTGGCCAGTGGAGGGGCTTTTTTAAGATTGTCATAGCGGTATATTTGTCCACATTTGCTTTGCCATTTCTTGCTATAATTGGGATCCAAATTACAGTATCGTTCTCATTTTACTAATTATTCTTACTTTGAGCTTTCCTCACAAGGTGATAAGAAAGAAAAGAACTTAAGCATAGCTAGAAGAATTTTTTTTACAACAATATTGGGTCTTAAAAAGAAAATAAAATCAGAATAAAGAGAAATTAAGAATTGCTATAGGAATTAGAAAAGAATAAAGCAGCAAAGAGAAGTGGTTGGGGCATGTATGGAGGATGGGATAAGATGCAATTATAAATATGATGATGGGTTGGAAAGTTACAGGAAAGAGAAGATGCGGATGGGAAATTAAAGAAGATCTGAACATAACGGGAATAAGAAATGCGAAGAATTTAGTAAATTATAGTAAAAAGGTAAGAAAAATAAGTAAGGAAGTAGAATGGAAAGAAGATATAGACTGATCTTCCCCCAAAAAAACATACAGAAAGCTTAAAGCGACGAAATCCCACACAGTAGTGAATAAAAGCCATAATACAGTCCGATGAAGCTTAGAGGATATTAGTGGTTTTCTTCTTATATTGATTACTGACCTTCTTCCCTAATCTAGATCTTGATTTATCTCGGAAAAAAATTTACAAAGAAGTTTCAACACCAATTTAGTTATATTATATTAGAGAGAGTTTGTGGTTGATAATATAACCTATTTTCAACGACAAACTGTCGCTAAGCACCACCGTGCCCAGTATCCTCGAAAATGGGTGGAAAAGTGTGTTTTTCTACAGGGAAACCTTTTAAACCGTGTTTATCCCCTCCAGGGGGTGGTTTTTGGGTGTTTTGAAGGAGACGCCGAGGGTAAAACTTTTTTTAACCTCAGATTCGGTTTCAGCGACCTTGAAAATGGGAGGGAGAGACTAAATTGGCCGTCCGGAAAAAAAGGGTGTCACATAAAAAATGACCTCTTTCGGGGGAGAGTATTGGCCAGTGGAGAGGTTGGTGCTCAGCATCCTCTAAAATGAGGGCAAAGTGTCTTTTTCTACAGGGAAACCTTGTAAAGCGCGTTTAACCCCTCCAGGGGGTGGTTTTTGGCAGTTTTGAAGGGGACGCCGAGGGTTCGGTTTCAGCGACCTCAAAACGGGGGAAAGACTAAATTGGCCCTCCCCGAAAAAAATGGAAAATCACCTCAAATTCCAACTTCAGACATGGACTATACGTTGTTATTTTTTATTTTTGTTGTTATCTGATATGAAGCTCATAGGAAAAATATTTTAATAAAACCTGATTGCTTACAGATGCTAAAGTGTTTTGATTTGTCAATAAATAAAAATATCGAAAAACAATTTTTATATAATTTATTGTATACATAAAAAAGTCAGGCAATCTACGTACATCTACGTACTTAGCTTTCTTTTTTGAAACTCTAATCTAATTTTTTCTTCAACTTTGTCTTTATCAATTGTCACCTAAAACATAAAAGATATTTTAAAAATGTTTTAAATCATATAGTTAAATCCAAAACAAAAACACAGCATCTGAAAAGTATTGTTGTACTTTTTAAATTAATCTATTATCGATAACTAAATAAATAAACAAAATTAAGATAAAACTGATACAAGTCAAAGTGAGATAACAAGACCACAAAATATTAAAACAAATAGAGTTAACAAAAGCTAAGAAATATAACAATTCTTCACCCTGAAAAATTTAAGATTAATGTCATTACTTTCATAAGTTTATCAGTATCATTTCAGGAATTAATGAAGATATCCCAACTTTCGGTTTTGAAACTAAAATCTCTGGGATAACATTTTCTAAATCGATTCCTTAGTTTGAATGTTATTTTCTTCAACATAATTAAAATCAGTTTTAGCCATTGGTTCCACATATCTTAGAAAACTTACCATCCTTTTCAATAATCTTTCCAAATTTCTACATGTTTGATTACTTTTTTTTACTCGTGTACGGTTAATCCAGAGAAGGATGTGGAATTTTTTATACCGTTTCTTCTCTCGTATGTTCCACTGTGTGGTGCCAAACTATTTTAAGAAATTGCCGGAAATAACTTTTTTAATTTAAATTTTTCTAAAATACTTACTGCTTCCATAAGAGTAATAAACTTATTATTATTTTCGGTTTTTTCTAGACCATTCAAATATTTTTCTCTCAAGTACAGCACTGTATCGATGTGTGTTTTATGTTTAATTGCCAAATCTAATGCTCTAAAAAAAACTTGATGAGAGATTTATTTTTAAGACTATTTAAACAGCGAAGTTTTGAAGTAAGGCGAATAATTTATCAATTTCAAGAAGGAAATGCTTAACACTGAATTTAACTTTTGTATAGATTACCTGTTCCAATCGTATAAATTAATATTCATGTAGATTGCTTGAAAAACCATTCCATTGTGTAAAAGAGTGGACTCTGCTTCCATATTTTTACCTCCTAGCAAAGCCATTTGAGCCTTTTGTTCTGCTTGAGAAGGTAAATCCTTAAAAGAATGTAAAATAAGTCCCATAAAAGTATTAACTTCTTTATAATTCAGTTGACCAAGGAATTTATTCTCTTCTTTATTAATTTCATTATTACTATTTTGAATTTTTGTTGAATTAGGAGTAGAAAAAACTACTGGTAAAACATTAACGGGACTTTTACCTTTATATATTGCAGAAAGAAGACTTTATCGTATTGATTGATATTTGCAAAAGCTTCTTCCGCAATATTCATTGTAAATGAGTTTGATTGAGTTGCAAGAACAGCAAGACAAGCCCAAGTTGTTTCGTTATTAGTAGTGCGGCACAAATTCACAGCATCGGTCCATCTGTTGTCCAACACGAACCTAAGTTGGTAAAAAAATTTAATTAGATACATTTTCACACCAATAAAAAGAAGCAACCAAATGAGAACTTGAAGATGTTGGCAAGAGACAGAGAAAGAAAAACGTTTCTATTTACTTACTTGTGAATTAAACTAGGAAATGGTGATATCGGCACGTTAAGAAGAGATCCATCCGCTCGTCTTACCGAAACAGAATTTCCTACAAAGTCATTAATTCTAGGACTACTACCCAATTCGGATGAGTCGTAAGAAAAAGAGCACATCCTCAGTAACTTCGGGTTGAAACAAGCAGTTGGACAATACCAAACCACTAGCTTTGTATCTTGAATTGCAGCCATTATGTTGTCAGTAGCGTTCCATTGGAAAGATTCGATTTTTCTGCCTGTAAATTTAAAAGAAAATTTAGCTGTTATAAAATATTTAGGGTGCTTCAGAATTACACAATACAATTTTAGGAATGTGTTCTGTAGCACCAAATTCATATTAATTTATTTTATATACCTAATTTGCTGAATGTTTTATTTGTGGATCGAACATTAACCAAATATAAGTCTCTTGTTTTATCCAAAACTGCCAAATTCCTCGAAGACATTTCTCCCCATTGGTCCAAAGAAATCTGAATAACTGGTGTGGCATGTTGGATTTGCGTTGATTCACTCGATGTCCTGTTATTTGATAGATCCATAATATGAATCACTGAAATATATTATGGTGTTCTTAGTATTACAGCGATAATATTGCAGATAATATTTCTGCAATGCTAATTAAACGAATATTTCCTAAGTATAACAAAACTGATAATTTTTTATTGGCAAATCCATCATGGAATACAAAAAAATTAGGGGATGGTACAAAAATATGTCGGTAGGAATACACGAAATTTAACTAACCGTTTAGCTCAGGTTAAACTGCTTACAGCTACGTCTCTACACCTAAAAGCTATCTTCAATTTTCTCTTTCAGTCCCTAATAGTCCAGCTTTTATGGTGTTTTTTATTGATACATATATTAAGGCAAACTCTAATTATATACATACACAGTACCTAAGTCTGTTTTTCTCTATTCAGCGTTTTATTCGATTTCATAAGTTGCCTTATGTCTTCACTCCGTATTTTTTGTAATCTGGTTATTCCAGTCTTTCAGATTGAGAGCTAAGACGATAGAGTAGCTCTCAGTCAATTGGAAAACAATTTACTTTTAAAAATCTATAAACGCCTTGAATACCAAATAAGAAAGTTAATGAGCATTGGAACATGGACTGTCATGCCAACGCAAGAAAAAGTAGTCATTTTAAAGAGATGCTGGATATGGTAAGCATAGAAGTAAAGAAGAGTGAAGGAACAAATAATTTGTACGTAGGTATGGTCAGTGCGTATCAAAATCGTAAACAGCTCTCCTTAATCATTAAAAAAAGGATTCTTACGAATGTTACTTACATTTTGGATCACTCGCATCTCGTACTGCTAACATATCTGACGAAAGTGCTACTAGAGAAGTTTTCATAAGATCCAATCTTATATTCGGCCATCGAGGTGAGGCTATCAGTCTTCCTTGGTAATTGTATATACCAGCTGCGCTTTTCTCAATCAATAGCATGTGCCTGAATTATAAATAATTCTAGTATGTACATATTCATTGATTTTATTGCAAGATGCTAAATAAAATAATTTAAAAAACAACAACATAAGTTTTAAGACGTAATATTCCCACAGTCGTATGATCGGTTGGAAGAAAAAAAAACAAACTAAGTACCCTTAAATAAATCGCATATAGGTACTTACTTTTCAGCTAACAACAATAAAATCACAGATCCATCTTTCAAATCAAATATGGCTGGAGTGTTCCAGTTGTTCGTGTTATAAATGTAACATTGCGACGGCGTAGTAAGTACCAAATGATCATATCTCATGGCCAACTGAATTACTCTTTCCGGTAACTCTAATTGTTCTTCGTTTTCTTCTAGGATATTCTTAACAGTAACAAGTTTCTTCTCGTTAATTAACGCCATGAAATTTTGATATTGGACTTCCCTCTCTACGACGTGAGCAAATAAAACCTGTCCATTGGCACATGCTCCTGCTAGTTGAGTGCCGTCTGCTGACCACGCCATCTTGTAGATGCATCCTGTGTTGGGTTTATCTAAAGATCTTGACCACTAAATAAAGAAAACGTATTAGATTTGCCGCAAAATACAAGTAAATATGTCCATTTGTATGGGTCACAAAATCTAACTACTAGGAAGTGCTAGTGCCATTAGTAGGTGTACCACAGGGATCGACGTTATCGCCCCATATATATTATCGTGGATGAGGATATACAGAATTCATGTGAAAATAAAATAAAATTCAAATGATATAAGTAACAAGAACTAATATTAATACACTTCCAAAGCCTGTTAAATGTATTCGACATAGTTTTGAATAAATCTATTCTAAAATTGTGTACCCCTTAATTTCTTTGTATTATCATCGCTTTCTGATAATACTAACCTTGAACCCAGATTTATTTTAATTTTTTTGGTGTGGTGGTATAACTAGTTCAGTAGTTCAGTAAATAACGTTTTCTAGAGTATTGTTTGGTTTCTTTGCTACTTTTATATTACATAAGATATTAAAATAATGTAACTATATGGTTGTGTAATGGTTTACGTACTCCTGAGTAATCGCAGAGCCTCAATGTGTTATACGTAGCCACGGCGAAGAGATCTCCCGTAGGAGACCAAGCAACTGATTGGATGTGGTTTCCATGAAAACCGCTGGAGAACATTGGACGCCCCTGACTATCCCAAACGCGGTATTTGCAGTCCTCTCCTCCAGAGACGATTAATTCAGATACTGGACTCCATGCTAGGCAAAGTACAATAGCGTCATGTGCTCTCCACTGAAATAAAATATAATAACTTTGTTTGAAACGATTTAATATGATGCCTAAAATATTAAAAATGTTTTAAAGGAAGATAAATATGACTCGTGATTAACGATATAACAGATTCTTTTTATCCTATCCGTCGCCGATAATTGCAAATTACATTTTGGTTAATTATAAGAGACTAAGCAACTTTTTTATGGTAAAGTGTAATTTATTTAAACACTGCGTATTAAATAGTCAAATAGCCTCCAAAATCGTAATGTCATCATTAACTCTTATCAGTTACAAACTATTTAACAACACGCTAACCTCTGATCAAATTCAATGTACCATTATATTGACCAAATATAAGTATATCTATGATAAAAAGAAATTGGACGTCCGAAAATTAGAGATTTAAACCTAGATGCACTAAAAATAGTCAAAAAAAAACCAGATAACCTTTGGCCAAGAAAAGCTTAAATTGTAACGTAATTATTAATAAAAAGGAAACAAAAATAAATTAAACATGTGGATAAGATGTGATATCTATAAATATTATATCCAGTTAATTTTGATTACTGACTATACTTGTGAAAGAGATGTTATGTTCTTAAATTAGATGATAATGCGTCATGAATTTTCACTGAATTTCATATTTTCATATAATTTTTTGGGCATCTAATTTTTCCGAAAAAAATCGGAAAAACACGTTGCTAAGTAATATTTTAACAAGAAGCGTGAGTGCTGGTGGCAACAAAAATCCAAGTTGAAGACGAGGATTTTTGCACCTGTACGAATGCATTTTGTTAAAAAAATATTACTTTGCTTTGTGTTTTTTCGATTTTTCACAGGAAAAATTAGATGCCCGAATGGTATCTGACAAGACTATTACATGAGTAACAGATTATTCTGCATTCACATAGCTTACAAAACATACTACTATTAATTTAAAATACTACAAACTTAATTATTTATGGTACAATTAAAATATAAATTGCAATTTTGGTACACAGTATGAGACTTGTTTGAAATCTTTGTTAACTCATTGATAACGTTGGATGTAGGTAAATCATTAATGTTGTTGATTGGTCCAGCTGAAGAGTGAGAAACTCGAGGAGTGGCTGCAGGATCTTCTGTTTTCTTTTTTTAGCTGGAGGTTCTGAGGCGTCACTTCTATCTAAGGGTGTTTATGATGTTGGAATAATGGTAATTATCCATTTGCAGATTAGGCTTAATTGAGTTGGCTGAACTGTGGCCTTGCAGAATTCCGAAAACTGTTTTCACATTCACGTATGGGTTTTTGAAACCATTTTTTTTATATTTTTAATGGCTTTAGCAAAAACCAATTAGCCAGACTCTTTTTGGGGATTTTTTTTATAGTTTCACAAAAGTACAAGGATCTACACCCATTTATTATTGTTAATATTGAAGTCATTATTTTTTTATATTTAATATTAAAGTGTCAAGTTTTTTTTAACTTGTTTTGTAGCTTATTGTTCTTATTGTTTTTTTGTTTTTTTCTCGTTGTGCACTTTCAAATGAATTTCATAACGCACAGTGCTTACAATATTTGGTTATTATATTTTCTAATTACCTTTTAGTGTGTAAATAAATACAATATAAAACATTCATATTGTTAGAAAATATAATTGAGTTTAAGTCAATTGGTAATATTTGATTATATTGGATTAAATTATTATAAAGTTCATTAATACTATTTTGATGGTCTGGACATTCTAAAATTACATGAATTAAATTACCTAAGGCTCGGCATGTACAATATGGAGTTTCGGTAATGTCTATCCTATGTTTGTAAAATGAAGTTAACGCATGATTGGATCTTATTCTGGCCATTGTTATTATCAGATGCCTATTTGAGAATGTATCTAATTGTATACTGATCTGGCAATATTCACACAATTCGTCAAGCGTTGATTTTTTGAAAAGTTGAAACGTTAAAAATTAAAAATATTTTATTAAAAATGAGTGTTTTTTATAATCGAAAAGAAAGTCACTAAGAGCTAGAGAAATAAATGATTTTATACTTAAATGAAAATTTCACAGCAACATTTTTTAACCAATAAGAAGCTTTCGTTTCAGCTCGTTACTGTAGCAACCAAAAAACTTGGTATTTTCCTACCCTGGGCTGTACCACAGCGATAGTATTTCTGTCAAGTCTCAAATTATAAAAATATATTACTTTGGTGTGAAATTTTCTTACCGAATCTCCTACGATCTTCAATCACTATCTGGAAATATCTCCTCAAGCATGAATTTTTTTTAAAAAGTATCCATCGTCTTCGACTAGTAATTCAAGCTCTAGGGAGATTACTAGTGATAATTGCATGTAATGCATTTAAAATAATGGGTGTTGCTATGGTGATACTTTTTTGCGTTCTTCGACTGCATTTCTTTAAAATTTTTGTTAGTAGATGAAGCCGAAATTTCAAGTCTTTTCTGAAATTTTAAGTGATTCATCCGAAACTCTTGTATTAAGTTAAATAAAAAACTTTAATTATTTATATTTTGGACTGATTATTAAACCTTTTGCCCATTTTCCAATTAATTTTGTTCCATTTGGAAATAATAAAGAGATTGTCAGATCTTTATCGTAAAACGTATAAAAAGTGGAAGCAAATAGAGGGTGAAAAAGGGCGAAAAATTATATAGAATCCTTAAATCATATTGCTCGAATATGACCCCAACACGTCTACTTTGAGAACTTATTAGAATTTATTAGTAAAAAGTCATACTGTTTTCTCCGCAATTTATTAACATTGATATTGACACTGAAATATATTTCATAATATCATAATAGTGAAGACAAAACAACCACTTATAATATCAGTTGGCCGACTTCCTTTTAACAAATGCATTAATTTAAATACTTAGTTTAATTTGTACGCAGTTAATGTTGTTCTTACTAAATGTAAACAAAGTAAAATAATTTAATAATACTATCAATCTATTTAGGTTAAATTTAGATAATTTATTTTACAAATGATGCAAGCAATTTTTCAATATTCTGTAAAAAAAAATGTTATTTATTTAGAAATGATGCATATATCCAGACCTTACGTTTATTTTGAAAACGCATTACTTTCAGAACTGATCTAGAAAAAATCTAGATTGGACCGTTGACCTAAAAGAGCCTGGACTATTTTACAAAAAATACAATATTCAAGTTAAACAGTTTTAGGAACAATAATACACAAGATTTACGATTTTTCAGTTATTTTATCAAACCTCCCCACTAAAAGCTTTGTCACATGCCTTTTAAGCCCGAGATTGAAAGTTTTTTCCAGAGTTCTCTGTCCTTGGTCTTTGGCTTCCACTTCTTGATTTCTCTTTCTTTAATTTTTATTTTCACAGCTTCCTTGACCTCCATTTTCTTCTTTTCCATTCTACTTCTCTCCAGGCTAATTGTTTGATTACGCTATCTTCTGACATATATGTAAACTACTGAAGTCTCCTCGTTCTTACTTGTTCCACAATGTTTTTTTCTTCAAATAACTCATATACATCCTTTTTTGTTCTTCTTTCATAGACTTCTTCTACCTTTCTTCCTCCGAAAATTCATATATATCAATATATATTCTTCTGATTTTTTGTTCATCACCCAAGCCTCAGCTCGGTATAATAAGGTTGGTCTTAAGATCGTTTTATATAATCTTATTTTTCCTCTTCTTGATATTTCTTTACTTCTTAATAAGCGGTTTACAGTCCTTGCATTTCTATTCGCTTTCATAATTTTGTACTTTATTTCATTTTCCTTCGATACAGGGAAATTGGGAACTGTATTTGTATTTTGACTTACGCTGTAAACAATGTAAAAAACATAATACCATCTTTATCCAGGGAATTTAGACAAAAATTAGGTCCAACTTCGGAAAAAGTAGGGGAAAGCTGAATTTTTGCGTGATGCTTCCTTTTGTGATCCTAAACAACATCTCAAAAGTCCCCACCTATACACTTGCCGCTAAAAAAGTTATGCTGGGTCAAAGGTCAAGAAAAACGGTTTTTTTGCAAATATCTCGCTAACGGTAAGTTTTATTAAAAAAATTCAAATTACAATTTTATAGCTTAGAAAATTTCCTACAAAAAGCATGTATAACTTTTTTTCGTAAAACTAACGGTTTTTGAGAAAATTCGATTCAAAAAGTTGTAACTTTTATTTTTCTCATAATAGGTGCACTCTTTTCCTCACCAGCTTTGAGGTAGAGTATGGGTAGAGTACAAGATGCGTTTCTACAAGATGCGTTTCTTTTAATGTTGTCCCCAATCATTTGTGATTAAAAAAATAAACAAATTATAAAGACATAGATTTGTTAATAATAATAATTGCAAGAACACACATCGATAAAATTATATATTTTTAAAACCGGGAAAAGCAAAAATACCAACAACAATTTATTCCTTGCAAAGCTTAAGCTCGTATCCAACATGTAAAAAATCCTATTTTGTTTTTACATGCAATAACCGGTTTTGATACAACATCAGCTACTTTTTACCGAGGTAAAATTAATGCCTTTAAATCAGTAGAAAAGAATAAGCAATTAATTAAGTTCGCCGATGTTTTTACTAAAGAAGGATGCTCTCCCGAGGTGATTTTTAATAATGGTATCCGGTTTCTGCTGGCTATGTATAAAGCACCAGCAAAAGAAGTGTCCAGTGATAATCATCGATATTTAACTTTCGCAAAATTAACACAGCTTAGCCAGCAAGCCGTTGGACAAGTCCATTTCCGTTGCTACCCTGATTTTCTAGCCAATCAAGTGCGTTGTTCGCGGTCTTAAGTGCGGGCGACGTAGTGTAATCCGATATCCTTGATTGTCGGCAAATTGTTTACTCGTTAATTTGTTTCTGCGCGGTAGCTTTGTTTTTACGGCACGTGTTGTAACGGCTTTTTGACGTCGTATTGTTACTATGCGCGTTTTTGGGTAACTGTTGATTTTGTTTCAAGGTAAACACATAAGCGTGCTTTGGGTTCTTTTATTTTTATTTCATTTGAATATTATTTTTATTTCCCTTTATTCCCATAGGCGTAGATGTTCGATTTCGAACAACGAGCTTACTGAAGTAGTAGACTTGAGGAAGTTATGGAAATGCAGGAGACAGAAGAAGAAGATGAACGAGAGATGGACATGTTAATTGAAATGGAGTCAGACGAAGAAAATAATAATTCTAGGTAAATATTGTATTGTATTTAACATAATTAATTAAATTGTACTTTTTTCGTTTTTAGTTATGATTAAGGCCAAATAAACTGGTGCGAGAACACATCTGACTTTGATGCAATTACATTGCTTTTTTATCCTTATAATTTTTTTTATAAATAATGATAAATTTACTTTCTTTAATACATAAATATTTTTTAATCACAAACGAGCTTAGTGTTTATTGGGGACACCACTGAAAAAAACCCATCTTGTACTCTACCTCAAAGCTGGTATGGAAAGGAGTGCACGTATTATGATAAAAATAAAAGTTACAACTTTTTGAATCGAATTTTCTCAAAAACCGTTAGTATTACAAAAAAAGTTATATATGTTTTTTGTAGAAAATTTTCTAAGCTATAAAATTGTAATTTGAATTTTTTCGATAAAACTTACCGTTAGCGAGATATTTGCGAAAAACCGTTTTTCTTGACCTTTGACCCCGTATAACTTTTTTAGCGGGAAGTGTATAGGCGGGGACTTTTGAGATGTTGTTTAGGATCACAAAAGGAAGCCTCATGCAAAAATTCAGCTTTTCCCTACTTTTTCCGAAGTGCCATATCTTTATTTCCTGGATTATCTTTAAACATTACAATGTTATTAAATGCTTCATTTTTTTTCAAATATAGTAAAATTCGTCTAACCTATAAATAGAATCTTAATCTTGTTTCCCATGTATCTTTGCCATTTTTTATTTCCACTATTATCTAGGCTTGCATTTGAATGTCTATTGGTTAAAATGTCGTGATCGGTCCCTGGCGCATGACTAGCAACTTTGCCAAAAAAGCGCACATCATTTTTTTTCTAGCTTTTTATTTGCAATATTTTTCACATCCAGTATAATTGGAATGCAGAAGTAATAAAATCACAGATCTGTTTATTAAATTTCAGAGTTGTAGATAGGACCTACGATGTGTTACATTCATTTCGATCCTGTCTTTTCAGTAGTTGCTTTTGGAGCCAACGTAAAATAACGACATTTTTTCGACGTCCAAATAAATTTCTTCCTAACTCATCCAACAACTCTGAGATATTAAATTCCGACCCCTGTTGTGGCATTAAAAAAAGACTTAAGCCCCTCGACTGATTTCTAATACCTCAAAGTCGTTGCACAAACGAAAATCTTACCTTGAGAGGTTTGGTGTTGGGTGCCAGCTGCTTTACGACGAGACATTTCCCTTGGGTGTAAGCGATGGCTTGACTGTCTGGCGACCAAGAAGCCCCGTAGACTGAACATTCGCTCGACACGACCGTACTCCGGAGCATGCCGCTACGGGACCAAATTTTTATCATGCCATCTTCGCCCGCTGAAAACGTTTAATGAAATGTATGTTAGTTGAAATTGTTGTTAAAAAAATTATCGATGAAAATATGTATTTTTATCTCTATTATTTCAGCGGAAAATTGGTTGGGAAGTTGATTTATTATTGGGTAATATGTCTTTCCAGTTTGCTGTACAACAAAACCAAAACTTGGATTTCTTAATCCTGCTGACCAACCAGGCATTAGGTGGATATACACGCAACAATTTATTGTCGCGATAAATTGCATCAAATAATCAAAGGTAATACCACGAGTCCTCCAAATTTTATCGATTAAATTTTTGGTTTTCACGAAAACGGCTTTATTTGGAAAAACCACGAAAACAAACTGATTGATAAAATCACGAGTCCGCAGGACGAGTGATTTTATCTTAAATCAGTTTGTTTGAGTGGTTTTGCCTAAAATAAAGGCGTTTGAGTATGAAGATCAAAAATTTAATCTATAAAATTTCAGAGGACGAGTCGTATTTGAAAGGATTATTTTTTGAATCATTTTGTATTAAAAAAAAAGAACATAGTCATTTATGCAAAAGACACTTTACACGCCAATATTGAAAATTTTCTTTACCAATTTAAATTGAAACCTGAGCTGTTAGGCTGTTATAGTTTTACATACAGGGCCACCAAGGCGATTTTTTGACTGGCTACCCCGCGAAACGCCGTAAATAAAAGCGAAGAAGAAGAATGAAATGAAGTCTTTCTTAATTTAATTAATTTTAAGTTTAGTGTTGAAGTGAGGTATGTAAAAATGTTAAAGGCGTTTTGGCGTTAATAAAAACAGGTTAGTTTACAAATACATTTTGAAATTTGGTTATTAACATAGATTTGCAATACATTTTAGTATAATAAAAATTGTTAAATGTTTACATTTGACATTTCAAAAAGGTAAACACAGTTTAATCAAGAAACAAATACGAAGAAGCGGTTTTATCAGTATAAAACACAATGATTGGTTAGGATCCTGAGCTGTTATTGGCTGAAACCACAAAATCTGACTGTATTGACAGATGAAAAAAATAATCGTTAGATAAATTGCTAAGAAAAATCTCTCAGTTAAATCGTACATGATCTATTAACGCAAAGTTTTATTGGACCAATATTTCTGGTTAAACTAATCGGTCCAATTTATTTGCACGTATGTGTTGTTTGGAACGATTATTGGGTCAAATATAAAAAATGTATCTGTGATCGGTGATCTTTCAACAAGTTGAAAGATATGACTGATTAAATGTTGCAATTGCACAGGTACGAGACAAGGTTTTTGGCGTTTAGTGGTGTTCGAGAGTTTGAATTTGTGCGTATAAAAGTTGAACATAGACGAAACTGCTGCGGTACTTACCATTGGAATGATAGGATACATAATAATAAAAAGAAGGAGAGGAACAAAGAATCGTACAAAATGGGTCAAAACATGGTTACTGAAAAAGGAGTTGAATCATATGTCGATTCTTAAACAATTGCAAGAAGATGATCCTGATGATTTTAAAAATTACCTGCGTATGGATGACATAACTTTTAGACAATTGTTGTAGTTAGTAAAAAAGAAACTAACTAAGCAAGATATTGTAATGCGCAAGGCAATTCCACTAGAGGAACGTCTTATTGCAACATTCCGATTTTTAGCGACTGGGCGATTATAATTATAGCAGATACTTTTGACGGATTTATCTGCAGATAAATCGTTGTGTTTATGTTAAACGACAAAACTATCGCTTCCAATTATTGTCGTGGATTTATCGTACAACTTTATTAGTCTCTGCAGTCTCCTAACGAACAGTTTCATCTTTACAATTCTGGAGATCTAACGATAAATTGCTCAAATCTGGCAATGAATTGTTCCGAGTATATCCACCTATCAGATGAAAGCTTGTTTTGAACTTGTTATATTAGTGTCCTGGCAAATAATGAAAGATTAGGCAGTTTTCGAAACCTTTAAAAAGTTTCACTGGTAGCCGCTAATTGACAATTATGACATTTGAATGTCAGCGTATATAGCTACCGACACCGTCCGCTATCTCACGGACGAAAGACAGCGGTAGCGATAACGATACGCATGCGCAGCACAATTGAATGTATATCTACCCTTTTCTTTCTTGAGACGGAAATCATCTGACATTTCTCTTTTATTAATAAATGGAAAGAAAGTTTGAAGGTTAAGTTTGTTTTGATTAGTTTTTGGTTGTGTTATTTGTATTTGTACACTAGGAAATTTTTGTGGCTTTGAGAAATAAATTATGATTTTATGAACGTCTTCAAAACATAAACAACACGTCAAAATAACAATTAGGTTAGGACGAACGATGCCACAGATGACAGATTTCCGTTAACGGCAAACGGCACGCCTCCAACGATTCGAAAACACTTTTTCGAGAGCCGTCAAATAGCGGCTGAGTTAACGTATACGTCTATGTTAAGCGTCAGAATGGGCACACCTTCGAAAACTGGCTATTGTGACCTCCGTTAGTCCAAATTTCATCAAGATACAGAGTGTTTTTCTCGTTATCATTGCATCGCGAATATTACCATTCCTACTTCAATGTTCTATCTTAAAAAACAATTATAGGACAAATACTATACTCCACTGCATATTGGTACAATTTTACCTTTCTCTTATTGCCATGTCATAAAAAAATTAAGTTTTATTTTTTTGTTATTTTTAAGAAATATATATTGCCTCGAGTTGTGTATCTATTAATTATATATTATAATTATCTATTAAATTAGTAGGAGATTTTATAGATTCTGAGATGACAGTATTTTCCAGCAAACCTGGCACCATCCGCTACATTACTGAACACGACAAATCGTTTAACTGGGAAGGAAACCTGATTATTTAATAAGATGAAGGTAGACTTGTGGGTAAACATTTTAGTAAGATGACAAGGATATTCAATCGTTGTAAGTTTGTATGTTTAGCGAAATTCATGAAGTGGTTATGCCGGAAGGAATTATGTTTACATATTTTCCGGAACAGCAGAGAAGAATTAATTGATCCAGATGAAAGTTTTCCTAGTACAGGCTGTACAGGATGTACTTATTTTTTGAACTACATCTATTTTTTCAAGTAGTTGTGATTTTACCAACTCACATAAAAAAATAAAAAGTTTTATTTTAGCTTTTTACATTTTGATAATTTTTATATAATTTGTTATTTCATGTAATTTTCCAAATAGGATGCCAGCGTTTTATAAATAAATATAAAACATTGATAATTATTATAATTATATGTCACCAGTCTGACCTATTTTCTGAGAATTTTAGTTGCCTCTTATCAAATAACGCCTGGTACCACTGGTACCTATTATTTTTCTTAAAAGTATCTGTATTTATTAATAATAAAATATAAAATACTTTATTTTGAGACGCAGTATGTTAAAGGATGCATTTGCAATTACTTAGACTTTATACTTTTATAGATATCTAAATGAAATACGTCTCTGTTTTTGGGATAAGTGGAAGAATATTTTTGGTTGCGTCTAGTACCCAAGCAAAAATAAACTTCGCCCTTTATTTTCAAGCAAATCTATTTTTTTATGATTATGTATATTATACAAATTTATTTGAAAATAATAAAGACGATTATTATTATTATTAAGAAGCAAAGAATATGTGTATAAATTTTAAAAATACAAAGAAAATTATTTTCATTCGTTTGCAAACTTCTATATAATTAGCTAAGAGTAGAAAAATACGGAACATTGTGAAAATGTCAAATAAATTAAAAATTAATTGATATTATAGAAATTTAAAAATATGCAGAAAAGTCGCCAATATACTTTAAAAGCATAGGCGCCGTTACAAAAAATGTCAGGGGGAGGCACATTCTTTCAAATCAAAGTATTGCATTAAATTGAAATGAAGATCCTGTTTGTTGCGAGTCACATTGGTCATTGGTCTCGACTGCCGACGTAGTCCAGTAAATTAACGCTACCAAAACCCCAAACCTGGACATCAAGTCTATCCGTCAAATTTTTTTTTTTAATTTGCAGGTATTCATAGGTACATTTACCTCCGAAAATCTCAGCTACGTGGAATTTGTGTAAGGGTGGGAAAATGGCTCTAGAGTTCCCGAAAATCCATTTCTCGACGATATCTGCCGAAATATGACCCTTACAGCATTTTTGTTTAGACAAAAAAATGAAGAGCAGTTCATTACCTACAAAAGTTGTCCGTATGATTTTTTCGCTACACTAATATTTTTTGCAAAAACGGCGTTTCAAAAATTCGCAATTTTTTTTTGTGGTGAAAACGGAAAATTTGAATATCCTCCCATTTTTGTTTGAAGACAAAAGATAAGGCAATAATAACCAACTTTTTTTCACTTTTTGCACTTGATTAATAAATTTATTGTAAAAAAATCCAATTTGAGAAAGTTTGAAAGCAGTTTTTTCTCGGGCACTTAATAAAATACTTGATATATATATTGATGAAAAGGTCAGAAGGTGATTTTTTATTTAGTACAATTCCTAACCCCAAAAAATTTTAGCACGAAAAGAAAATAATCCTCAAAAAAAATGTCGATTTTTCATAGAGGTGGGAGTTTTCTCAATTTTCCGGAAAACCAATCAATATGAAAAAAAGAAAAATGCCATCGACAAGAGGACAAGCTAAGCTTTCCGAAAACCGATATGGTCCTTGATTATCTATTAATTCCCGATAGACCCGAGCATTTTCGAAAAGTCCGGAAATACAAAAAAAAAACGCCCTAAAAAAATGTTGTTTATGAAAATACACAAAAATAATTTATTGAGTCTTTCTGAATATATTTAATACCTTGCAAAGCCCCATTATCGAAAAGAATTCGGTGAAATTAGTCTTGATAAAAAAAAATATGAATAAATTTATAGGAGGGTCAAAATATCGAGCAAAAACAAACTTTGGCCCCGTTTTTCAATAATTCAGACAAATAGATAAAAGCCCAGAATAATTAACTACACAGAAGGGAAGGCTTGTGTCGATATCTTTGATCTAGTGGGGGTCATATTTTCGATGACGGTTGACGTATCTGCCTCCTCTAGCTACACTGAGAAAACTGAATAAATTTGTAACGTGCATTGGTACACTAAGAAAAGGATAACAGATGCAATGTTGCAAAAATTGGGGGAATGTAAAAGAACTTGTTTCTTCGTCTACTGGGGGCGAGCATGGGCGATAAGCACATCCTTTTCGTTTTGTTATAGAAGCCATATCACTATACACTATAATAGTTGTAATAGAAAAACGATATACACAAATAAATATACACAAAAATGACAAAAAATCCAAAAAACAATAATATGAAATAACTACGGCAACAGAACTTGTATCTACGATACTGACGAAACGACTAAAATGCGTGACAGTTTTGCCACTTAGAACATGGCGATTGCGAACATGCGCAGAAGAAATTGACCCCCTGAAATAGACGAGCCTTCCCTTCTGTGTAGTTAACTATTCTGGGATAAAAGGAAAAAGTAACTTGATATTACAGCTACAGGTTCCATTTTTCAGCTGAACTTTGAATCATGAAAAAATATTAATTTTTACGTGACTTATTGAAAAATTTGTAATCCGCTTGGGAGTGTCATTCCTTTAGAGCGTGCTCTCTAAATGCAGGGCAGGAGCTAAAAATGAGGGTGCGTTTTGGAGCCGGTTATGTCGAAAAGTATCATATTTTTGACAAAAATGATAAGGACCATTGTTGTAGGTAATGAACTGATCTTCATTTTCGTCCAAACAAAAATTCTCTAAGTATTTTCCCCTTATGTAACGGCGCCCTTGTTTAAAAGGTAAATCAATATAAGAAGAATAGCATTTATTATTTTCTGATATGTATTTAGAATGTATTGCGAGGCCAATGAAAGTTTTGATCATAGTACAGGAAAATTGATTTTTAATTAATTATTTTTTGCAAAGTTTAACTTTTTGCAAAATCAAGTCTCTCAAGTTATATATGTGTATATCTAACATACATAATCATAATTTATGATTTTTTTTATGGCCGTTGGATATGTTTTCCATTTAGTCAGAATCACTATTATTAACCCTACCTATTCCAAAAGAAAACCCCCCACAACAAGGAGTATGGAATTAGGTAGACACGTTTCACACCCAGGGGTCTATCAGGGTGACTGACACACAGATTGAGAGGACCTCGGTTAAAAAAGGTTGTAAAATATTTAGGTTAAGAAAAACAAAATATACAAAACTAACTACTCTATAATTTTAAGCCGCAAGCTTTGATAAAACCCAATAGGGCTTCATAAACTGCTGGATAGTTCAGCGATAAAAGGTACATTAAGTTAAATGGGGCGAAAAAGCCATTTGCTAGTAGTTGGCTAAAGAGTTGCTGTGTTTGATGTTATACTTTTTGCAACTGAAAAAAATATGATCCAAATCACTAACCACACTACAACTGTCGCAAAGGTTGGAGTCTATAACTTTAATTTTGTGTAAGTGATAAGGGTAACAGGCATGTCCAAATTTGATTCTGCTGATCGTTACAATACTATTTCGTGGATATTTTAAATTCCTATGCCACAACTCGTTGGGTATAATTTATGATAAGGAAGAAAAATCAAAGTTTGTTGAACTACTAAAAAGAATTCACGCTCCACATAAGTTTCGGTAACAAGGTCAGCATCATCAGAGGCCGATTATAATACTGAGGTTATTTTTTAAGAATTAAGCAAGAAGATGGACTGGTGCAGAATTATAAAATAATACTCTAGCAAGAAAACTGTTTATATTAGTTGAGACTAAATTGTAATTTTTAAAATGTTGGGTGGCGTTCAGTTCTCGCAATACTAAATAATTCTTCCCTTTGCACGTTTCATTTTCATGCAGGACTTGTTTTGGAGATATATTTTTATTCTTTTAATTTTATCACTAGATGTTTTTGTGAATTTCAAAACATTCATGATTCTCAAAACGTGTCAGGTTGGATCAAGTAACAACGAAGGTTATAAAACAATTGAGAAATTTGAAAATGTTTATTTTTCAAAGAAATATTTCGTTAGATATATGCGTATTTAAAAAAAGCTGGTAATGTTAGCTTTTGTTTATATTTATATTATGCAACAAATAATTTTAGCGTTTATTTTTAAGTATTATCTACCCAATTAATAATTAATCATTTACCAAAATTAGGACGAGTTTAAAGTGAATTTATTAAAAGTAATGACTTTAAAGATAAAACATAAAACGCTAATATTTTCATTGTTAGCAAAAAAATAGTTCAATATATTTATAGTACTTCTTTTTTAAAAATAACCAGAAGATTGAACTCCAAAGGTGTCAGGCACTGGTACATTTACGTCAGCTTTATTAACTTCGTAACTTAAATTAAATTCTTTATGTATGTATGTCCCTAACTTAAGTTGTTTCTATTTTTTTACAAAGAATGTAATTTATATTGTAATTCATGATTTACTTTAAATGTGATCATATTACTTTGCTATAATTTACTTACCTTACCTTCCTGTGACCTAAATTACCTTATTGTGAACTAAAATAACATGTTTGTTGTGATGTAATAAGTTTTAAAATCTTTTCATTTTGGTTTTTCTAAACTGTACTGCACTCACGTTTCTAACTGCTTCTGTGAGTACTCTGTTTATTTGTGTACTATTTCCTGTTTTTTATTGTATGTTACATATTTTTAATGCAAATAAACATTATTATAAACATTATTACTTCAATCACAAATGTCTGACCGACCCTATATGTATTGAATTTATAATTCTTACCTGTTAAAAGGCCAGTACCGTCGTTGCCCCATTGTCCAACCAAAATTGCTCCGTTGTGAGCTTCCACAGATCTCTCAATTCTTCCTGCCTTGTTCATAATATGAAATCTCCCATCAGCGGCTGTTATTAAAATGAGATCTCCATGTTTACTCAGCGATCCACCGGTTCTTGGCAAAAATTGAAGATCTGTAGGGTAAATTTCATCCGAGAACTTGGTGATTTTAGTCGATTGGTTAGTTGAGACCGACCACGAGAGTACTTGGGAATCGTCCCTATAAATACCATAAATATAAATGTATGCTCTGTCACAGTGAAGGAATAATAAGTTTCTACTATAAAGGTAGATGTTGTAGACAAGTCATAGAGTTCTTGTTGTAAAATAAGGTTTCTGTGGTTGAATTTCTATATGAAGAAATTTGCAGATAAGATAGGATACAGAATCCATTTCAAACAACGAGTAGATTTAATTTTGGAAGGAGGAAACAAGAAAACCTGGGTCAAGGAAAGACACCTTCAACACTGGCAAAATGTGTCAGGACAAAAGCACGGAAAATCCTTCATAGGAAAACCGTGCTCTAAAAGAACAGCTGAACTACACTTACTAGCAGAAGTAAGCTGAGAGTGATAACGGGACTCATGACTGGTAGTGCACCAGTAAAAGAGTTCTTAAACAAAATTGGACTGTACAATGGAAACCTTAGGTGCAGGCTATGCAATAAGGAACCAGAGGCAGTGAAACATGTACTATGCGATTGCGAGGTATTTGATCGCAAGAGACAACATTTTTTGGGCAACCAACATTAGACCCAAAAAGTTTTAACAGACACCCAGTAAAAGAACTGATTAGTACAAGGTACAAAAATACTGGACTGGGTGGAGTAATAGATGGGCAATAAACGCAATAAGCCAATAGGCTTCAGCGATATCGGAGATTTTGAAATCAGACGGGCCCAGACGAAAAAAAAAGGATTCTGTGGTTGAATTTCTATATGAAGAAATTTGCAGATAAGATAGGATAGAGAATCCATTTCAAACATAACGAATAGATGTAACTTTGGAGGGAGGAAACAAGAAAACAAAATAGTCGAAAATAAAACATCTATAAATGGTTTAAAATTGGTGCCTGCAAAAAATTAAAAAATAAAGATTAGATTCACTCGTAGGTGGTAGATTGAGGACTAAATAAATAAATAATAATAAACATGGAGTGACTTCCAACGAAGTAAAATCAACCAATAAGAAAATTTTGAAAACCAATGACGAGGCCCCTGAAAATTGACCAGGAACTCCTTATAATCGACTGGATAAAAGAAAGAATGGAAAATCCAGTTCCAGTGCATCCGGTATCTAAACGCCATCTGTCTATAAGAGTTTTCGCGCTTGAATATGTATGATATGAAGAATGAAATCCTTAACTGTAAATATTCTTCTTCTTCTCATCCCATGTGCATACTCTGCACGTAGGGGACCCTTATCCGTTATAAAATGACAAGTGTGTTGTTTTCAGCTTGGCGAAATATAGACCCCGCATATGGTATTCCGCACCAATCTCTGTTATTCCGAAGCCTAGAATGCTGCTTACCTCCCTGTCCGCGTTTCCCTTCAATTTTGTTACTCGTAGTCAATTATTTTACTCGTAGTCGAAGATCAACCGATAGGGCTCTCTGGAGGAGTATGTTTTTCATCCTTAAATACGTGACTGTTGCAATTCCGATACGCGTTTTTACCTCTTCATCACAATCCCATTTCCAGTTGAGAGTTGTAAATGTTAGTTAACTTATATACCCTTTTCATTTTATTATTTTGTGTTTCAAATAAATTATATTGTCCATAATTTAAATATTCCATGCACTTTACATAAAATAAAAAAAACTCAAAATGCCTAAAAAGTCAAGTGAGACACCAGATGGCTCTAATAACGCCACCCAGGCCTACAGCTTCATTAAAGTGTTAAGAAAAAAGGCTTTCTAAGTCTTGTTTTTAATTTTGGATATCACCAGTTTTAAAAGTATGGTAAAAGCAGTATTTTTTTAGACCCTATTTAAAAAGAATGATTAAATAAGTTTGAAAGTCGATTGGTTTTGTGAATTCCAGTTATATCAACAGATTCACATGGCTACGTTTTGTTCTTCCCATATTCTTCTTTTTTCCCTGTAGTTTGTTTGCTGTTTATAAGCTAACTTTAATTGGTAATTTTTTGTTGATAACCCCATCTTTATAATTTGCATGTCAATATAAAATTTGATATAGTGTGTGGTAAATATGTGGTCGAACATGTGTGACTAGTGAGAGGCCTGCTTAATGTGTTTTTGAACGATCGCAGAAAAAACACTCTTCAAAAATAAGACCTTTAAATAAACAATGAAGCCAAAGTTCAATACAGTAAAAAGTAAATTCTAATAAATATTTTATTTGAGATAATACCAGAAACTTTCCGATATTAATAACAAACTCTTTCTATGAATTTTAGTGGATTATTACATAAATTAATTTCAATAATCCTGGTTTTAATGTATAAAATATCAAGAGGTACTTCTTTCTAAGAAAAAGCGATGAACTTTTGAACTTAATTATAGCCAAATTCGTTATTTTTTTTTAATAGTCGGCACATTGAAACAGAATCATTTTAAACATTTTCAAACATCATTAATTTCAATCTCTTTCTTATCGCACATGATTTCCATGAATAATATGACAAGATTTCAACAGTCAAGAATTTTTTATTTATAGAATATGTGCATAAAATGATGGCTGATTATTTCGTAGTGATCAAGTGATGCGTATTATAGCAGGGTGTTGATATCAGAAACGCGAAGAATACGATGGTGACGGTTATTGTTTATTTATTGAGTGTATTAGTGATTACTGCTGCAGATAAAGGTATGATTTATCTTCTTTTTTAATTTTAAAAGTGTACTTACTCCTATAAAAGTCGATGGTTTTATCTATAACTCAATCGCCTGCAGATAACTCCCAATGGAATTTAGAAATCAACCCCTAAGTCAGTTATATATAAGGTCCTACTAGGGAATACGTATCTCCTTTGCAATTTTACGGTTATTATTTATTTGTTGAGTGTATTAGTGTCAAAAGATAAAAGTTTTTTGTAATTTTGACTTCTAGGGAAGTCGGGAAACGAATGGGTCAATCTATCATTACAACGCCCGCAGAAAACTAGAAAAATTGACGTGCAACTTTTTAAATCCCAATGGAATTTAAAAATCAAACTCTAAAACACATAAATTACGTCTAAACCTTGTATGTAATATAAATGAATTTAAATCCCTATTTAAGAACAACAGAAATATGTACATTTTTATTTTCAATGCAATTTTAGTTAATTATATTAATGATTTTATATATTTTTAAACAATTCTGACACTGACGTTTCTATAAAATATTAAACATAATTATTAATAAGCAAGCCAGTTAGGAATTAAATTTCACGAGAAATCGATTTTCTCGAAATTTAAAGATAAAGATAAAAGTTCAATAAAATTAAAATTAGCTCTAAAACTAAATTATTTAATTGGTACCAGATCGAAACCATTTGCCACATACAATTTTCCAGTTTTGTACAAGAAACAAAAAAAATCATGCAATAAAAATAGTACGAAATTAAAAATTCATAGATAATAATCAATTTGCATTATCGAAATTTTCAAAAAAAAAAAGGATAAAAGGGGGAAAATGTTTGGAAAATATAAAAACATTGGGAAGATTTTAAATTATATTGTGAGTTTTGAAAAATGCAGATGGCCAATATTTATTTTAAAATATTTTCTTAGTAGAAGATTCCATAAACAAAGTTTTATAAAATACTGTTTGCATTTTTCACAAACGAAAACAAACTTTTTTTGTTTCAATTTTAGTTTCACTTATATCCATTTATATTGTTTTAAAAATAGATCAGATCAAATCAACGAAAACTGAATTTCCGAATAAAAATGTTGTATAAATTAGAAAAATCGTCAAATAAAAAGATCATACGGTATTATGAGTCGTATCCATTTTCACACTAAACAATATTTTTTCATAAATTTAGATACTGTTATTCAATTTTTATTTAGAAAAATTGGGAAATAGTGGAGTGAAATTAGAATTTTATATGGATGTAAGAGCTAAGTCAAATAAATTTGGGATGGAGCTTCGCGAGATATGTGCCAAAAACGGCATTTTTGGTATTTTTCGAGTGGATTGCTTCACTATTTTTTAAATATATATATATAAAAAAAATTAAAATGAACGTGATGAAGTAGAGTATCGATCCGTATAGTAGGTTTTTTTTTTAAAATATATCCATGCTCAAAAAACGAATTCGCGCACTTTTTTTTACTGAATGGGCAATAAATAACCAAAGAATCCTCAAACTTTCTTAAAAATTGGATAAAATATGTATTTTTATGTCGGGAAGACATGATAAAAAATAAAAAAATGTATTTGTCCAGCCAAAATCGGCATATTTCGAAAAAAAATTGAATTGGCCGCCATTTTTGGAAAAACAATAGTAGAAGAAATTTTTTTATCTTAAAAAGAAGGATTTTGTGTGTACTTTTGTCTAAGAAAATCCAACATTTTATTTCTTTAAAGTGCCCAATTTAGGGAATAAAAAAAAACTCGTTTTTCACTTTTTATATTGATTTATATTGATTCGTTCCCTCACAAAAATCTTACTTTAGAACCTCAAATATTTTTTTTATCTTTTTAAACATTTTTTGGACTGAAATACAGTTTTTCTAAGAGAATCAAGCATAAATATCGCGATAAAAATATTGGAAAAAAATAAAAATCGAATTTTTATTTTTTTATTATTCCTTAAATTAGGCACTTTAATTAAAGAAATAAAATGTTGGATTTTCTTAGACAAAAGCACACACAAAATCCTTCTTTTTTAATTTTTACGATGTCTTCCCTACATAAAAATATATATTTTCTCTAATTTTTACGAAAATTCGAGGATTCTTTGGTTATTTATTGCCAATTCAGTAAAAAAATAATGTGCGCGAATTGTATTTTTGAGGTTAGGATACATTTTTAAAAAAACCCTACTATACGGATCGATACTCTACTTCGTCACGGTCATCTTATTATTTTCTTTATTTTTCCACGACTCTTAGAGCCGGAGATATTTAAAAAATAGTGAAGCAATCCACTCGAAAAATACGAAAAATGCCGTTTTTGGCACATATCTCGCGAAGTTCCAGCCCAAATTTATTGAAAATTTTTTTACAAGGTTCTCTTTATGTATAAAATCGAAAAAATTAAAAAATTGACTTAGCTCTTACATCCAGTTTCAGAATATTTTCATCTAATTTCACTCCGCTAAAAGGACTTTATTTTAAAATTAATTTTGATAATACAGGGTGCTCCATATTTATACTCCGAATCAAATATATTATTTTGAATTTTTTTAAATTGAAATTATCCTCGTTTGAATGACATGCTCTTCCTCGATACCACAATAGTCAAATGTGTGCTCTGACTGCTCTATGTTATTTGACTACTGAAGTATTTATATTTGGCAACGCTGCGTAAAAGGAAAAGAGACAGAAGTATGCTTTCAGTAACTGTTTGTGCTGTCAAATGCATATGGGTTTGACATTAGTTTATAAATAACTTAAGCGACACCACATTTAAAATAAGTTTTCAGATTACAAAGCATGATAAAATGTGGACACATCATTATTAATTATTTTTATTCAAAACTTTAAATAAGATAACGAGCAAATTTTAATTTACTCTTCATACGACAAAAAAATATATATAATTTTTGCGTTAATCTCCTTTCCGTGATTTACTTTTTGCGTTAATTGTTTAAATAAATAGGTGATCAAACTTTAAGATATATGATGCCGGTATCTCGTCGCACGTATATTTATTTTCAAAACGTTACTGCTAGTCTTTAAAAAATATAAAAGTAATATTATTAGTAATATTATAATAAAATGTTCAATCACCTGTCAATTGGTATAAAAAAGGTGGATTCTTTAAAAATTTAAAAAAAAAGTTAAAAAAACTATTACTTGAAAAGGCTTACTACAAATTGGATGAATATTTCTGTGATCAATTTAGTTAAATATGTAATTAATTTCCAACTTTGTGTCTATTTTCTGTCTATTTTCTATTTGTCCTTTCTTATTTAATGTTTTGTATATTGTCTTTATATTGTTTTTATATTTTCAATATAGTTTTTTGACTCTATTTGACCTTTCATTTCAATTCAATTATTCTTCAACAATAAAACAATTTTGATTTGATTTGATTTGAAGAGTTGCGCATCTAATACACCATGTGGTCTTGGACCAGGCATTACAACAGACGTTTGCGAAAGATTGAAGTAATCCAATAAATAATCCTGTTTTAATCCTAATAGTCCTCGATTATTATTGCATAATATAAACTCCAATAACATCAGTAAAGTTTGTTTTACGTTTGTTTCCAGATCCTTTGGAGTTTGATGATGAAACTTGTGTAAAAATCTTTTACTCTGGCGATCACGTCTACAACATATACTGCTTGAGCGTTTTGGACGACTCAAGCTCAATGGGAATCATAACAGATCGCAACCACAAAATAGTTTTCAAAAAAATTTCTGATATAGAAGACGAAAGCAAAATCTGTGTTAACGTCATCACCGATACTAACGCAGAAAAACACTGTTTCGACGCCATTCAATACAACTGTATATCAGAACAGGAAGACATGAAAAAGGATTTGGTCAAAACGGCGGAAAACGTTCCTTGTAATAAAATAAATTTAGAAGAAACTCAGTTAGCTTGCATGGGAGTTCATCATCAAGATTTTACTTTGATTGTTTATTGTAAACGTGTTTTATATAATTTTAGGCGTACAGTATTTTATTTTCCAAATAACAAACCTCCTATCAGAGAGTAGTGGTTAAAGAACTAAAAAGAAGAACCGACAGTAGGATTTTCCAGGTCATTTTCTACAACAACAATAGTTATTTACGTGCCAAGCTCGGAAAGTGATACTTTACAGAGCGTGTACAATATTTCTTGTGCAGCCACCAATAATTTGACAATAATATAGGAACAGAATATTTATTGCTCAAAATTAATAATAATAATACACAAAGTGCACCAAAACGTCAAAAATATCTACTGACAGATGGCTACGGTATTGTCATGGCAACTGTGATATTTAACATACCCTTCGAAAATTCTCTCTGGCTAGATGCTGGTATTTTGTCTTTAATGAAAATTTTGACATAAGAGCTCGGAAAAGTAGGTACTTTGCCGAGCAGTTATGTCACTTTACCAAGCAGTTATGTCAATTTTCCGATCTAGACCGGCAACAACGCATTTTCCGAGCTAAAAATGATCGGAAAAACGTATTTTCTAAAGTAGCGGCACAAAAAATAGAATACGTGAGTTGCATTGACGAAACCAACTTTTAATTGACGTCACTTCTAGTAAGTCATGGAAAACATTAATGAAATTGACGTCAAAATGTCGGGATCAAAGTCTAGTAATATTTAATCTTGGGATGCAAATCGTACACATTATATTTCGAAAGATTGTTTCACCAATTTAAAAAATTTTCTAGTCTTTATTATATCTGTCTGTCTGTCTACCTCTATGTCTGTCTGTTAGACAGATATCAGGCAGATACATCTGGTTTAAAAAAAAATTTATTTATCTGTCAGTTCTCCTGCGTAGTATCCAATGAATCCCGGTCTGATGGACCTTTTCGACTGTGTTAAAAGAATAAAAAATGTGCAAAAATAAATTTTAAATCTCTTCGTACTTAATAAATAAAATAAAACAAATAGTTCTCAAGCACATTTCGAGCCTTTATACATAATAAAATAAAATAAAATAAAATCATTTTATTTTGCAACATTTTGTTTTGATACATCTTTCTGTCTGTGGTTTACAGAACCCTTATACGTTTAATAGAAGCGCATTAACTGTTACATTTAATCATTGTTTTTTTCGCAAAATATTCCACTTTAAAAGGAATCATTTGGTTTACAAAGAGCAAAGGGGTTGGTTCCTGTAGCATGACAAGTAGCGGGGTGAAATTAGACGAAAATATTCTGAAAATGGATGTAAGAGCTAAGTTAATTTTTTTAAATTTTTTCGAATTTATACATAAAGAGAAGCTTGTAAAAAATTTTTCAATAAATTTGGGCTGGACCTTCGCGAGATATGTGCCAAAAACGGCATTTTTGGTATTTTTCGAGTGGATTGCTTCACTATTTTTTAAATATCTCCGGCTCTAAGAGTCGTGGAAAAATAAAAAAAATTAAAATGACCGTGATGAAGTAGAGTATTGATCCGTATAGTAGGATTTTTTAAAAATGCATCCTAACCTCAAAAAACGAATTCAAGCACATTATTTTTTTTACTGAATTAGCAATAAATAACCAAAGAATCCTCGTATTTTCTTAAAAATTAAAGAAAATATGTATTTTTATGTCAGGAAGACATGGTAAAAAAAATTGCTTCACTATTTTTTAAATATATATATATATATAAAAAATTAAAATGAACGTGATGAAGTAGAGTATCGATCCGTATAGTAGGGTTTTTTTAAAAATATATCCTAGCCTCAAAAAACGAATTCGCACACTTTTTTACTGAATGGGCAATAAATAACCAAAGAATCCTCAAACTTTCTTAAAAATTGGATAAAATATGTATTTTTATGTCGGGAAGACATGATAAAAAATAAAAAAAAATGTATTTGTTCAGCCAAAATCGGCATTTTTCGAAAAAAAAATTGAATTGGCCGCCATTTTTGGAAAAACAATAGTAGAGAAAAATTTTTATCTTAAAAAGAAGCATTTTGTGTGTACTTTTGTCTATGAAAATCCAACATTTTATTTCTTTATTTAAAGTGCCCAATTTAGGGAATAATAAAAAATAAAAATTCGATTTTCATTTTTTTTCAATTTTTTATCGCGATATTTATGCTTGATTCTCTTAGAAAAACTGTATTTCAGTCCAAAAAATGTTTAAAAAAATAAAAAAAATATTTCAGGTTCTAAAGTAAGATTTTTGTGAGGGAACGAATCAATATAAATCAATATAAAAAATAAAAATCGAGTTTTTTTTATTCCCTAAATTGGGCACAAGTACACACAAAATCCTTCTTTTTAAGATAAAAAAATTTTCTCTACTATTGTTTTTCCAAAAATGGCGGCCAATTCAATTTTTTTTTTCGAAAAATGCCGATTTTGGCTGGACAAATACATTTTTTTTTATTTTTTATCATGTCTTCCCGACATAAAAATACATATTTTAAAAAAAACTTTACTATACGGATCGATACTCTACTTAATCACGTTCATTTTAATTTTTTTTTATTTTTCCACAACTCTTAGAGCCGGAGATATTTAAAAAATAGTGAAGCAATCCACTCGAAAAATACCAAAAATGCCGTTTTTGCCACATATCTCGCGAAGCACCATCCCAAATTTATTTGACTTAGCTCTTACATCCATATAAAATCCGTATAAAATTCTAATTTCACTCCGCTAAAGGGACAAATCAAAATTGTTGAATTTCATGTCTTTATATTTTACATCTTTGAAATTTGATTGGTTCGTGATTCTTTTAAATGATGGAAGCTTACGATTTGATGGTTTTAAAAAATTACTGGTTTGTGATTTTAATAATTTAAATATTTCAGTTTCTGCTACTTTGTATGGTATAAAAACTCACAAAATCCTTATAATTCTTGTATGCGATGATCCAAGAAATCCTACGGTCGGCTCTTGGATTATATGTATATTTTGGTTGTACTTGTGTAAGGGATGTTTATTTATTTGGTTTTATTAAGGCAACATCATAATAATAAAAAATCCACGTATAGAATAGAGGAATTTTCGTTTTATCTCATCAAAACATTCGAAAAAGAATCGTCTTTTAAAAAATGCTTTGTTATTGTTTTCCTCTTAATGAACAAATGATTGGTGTTATTTTGACAACTAGATAATCTCACAATCTCAGTAATAGAGCTGCATTGTTTGCTAAAAATAGCAAGTTCTTATTTTAAGTACATTGGATACAATTTCATTTAAAGTAGTAAAAATTCAACCTGCTGAAATCCCGTTAGTGTTGGCCAGCTAGATGGCATGATCTAATATCTCCGACAGGAGCACCGATTGAACTTTATTTTAAAATATCGAAGACTTTGAACATTTTTGTACAAAAAAAAATATTAGGGTTAAGATTATCTTTTGGGGAAAGAAACAATGATATTTGACTTCAAATTTTTGATTTTTAAAATCCTCTCAAAATACACCACTTTTAGTGATTTATTACCATAACACCCGGTATATAAAATAGTTAAATTAGTGAATTAGTTAGACTAATATTTATGTTGATGGTATTAACATGTATTATTATAAATTAATTTAGATATAATGGTTGTATTTATTATTATTTAATTCTGAAATAAGTAATTATAAAAATAAGCAGTTTATTTGTTTTTTTTTTTAATTTTTAAGTGAAGATCCTGATGGGGAAATCACGGGATTATCCAAAAATCAAGTTAGACTAGTCACTATCAAAAACGGAAAAATGAATGTTATTCAGATATTTTTATTATAATTTTCCCATATTTTTTTGCAAAATAATAATAAAACAATTGGGCAACTCATAATTTCCATATTATAGTTTGGGTTCGAAAAGATAATTTGGACATCGATTTGACACTTAATTTTTGCTCTATTTTCCTGATTATTTCAATCTTTTTCATAACAGTTAATGACTAATTAACTTTTGCCATTAAAGTTTGCGTTTAATTTTTATTTCTATATATTAAAATTATACCAAAAGGAGTTAACCGTTGCTCTAAAAATAATTAATTTAATCTCAGAATTCAGATCATATGATAATATTTTATAAAAATGTAGGAATACTGAATTTCGAAGTTTATTGAACGTAATCTGCTGTCGAACCATTATTTTAGTTTTCCAAGATCATTTTCTATGTTTAATCTGATGTTGTACCAGTCATCATTTTTGTAATATATCACAGTGTCGCCCGCGAAACTGATTATGTTTCTTTCCTGTTGAAATAGGTTATTTAAGTAAATTACAAATAATACTGGCCCCAATACTGTTCCTTGGGGTATATCGTATCTCTTCACTCACAGGATTTCCGAATGTAACTTTTGTGTTCTACTAGATTGTGTGGTAAACTCATATCGTCTAGTGTATCTAAAAGTATAGAGTGATCGACAGTATCGAAGGCCTTTTTCAGGTCTAAACAAACACCGATTGGAGTACTTTTTGTCAAGGAATGAATCATTAGAGCATTGAATGTTTACAAAATAACTTATTCATACTTTTTTACCATGTTTACGTACACTAACTATAACATAAATATAACTTACCCCGCTGAATAAACTTCTTCAGTACTACTCCATCCTATACAAGTTACAGCAGCTTTATGTGATGGCTTTTCAGCAAGCGTAATTTTAAATCTCATTTCTGAATTATTTATTACTTAGATATAAACTAAAATTCGTGCCTAAATTATATTCTATCTTCTAAAAACTTCAGCACAGACGTCAAATATGTTTGTTTGTATTGAAGTTGGCAAGACGACATTTATGTTGGGCATGTAAATACGAACGTAAGTTATATGGGGTTAGATCAATAATTAATGAAATTCGTAGTGTTTCGGGATCTTTTTAAATGAGAAATCACCTTTCATAATATATTTAGAGAGAAACCAATGGTAAAATTCTTAATTTGTATACCGAATCCGTTCAAATTGTCGTTTTGACCTTAAAACGATTTTAATCCATTTGGAAATTTCAAAATTTTTGATATCGTGCACCAACTTTTAATGGAAATGTAGGCCCTTTCTGAAGCTACAATTTTTATTTCCCAAACTGTCAAACTTTGCTATGGTGTGTTGTTATTTGGTGAATATCCATAGAGTTCCATTTCCTTTAAGTTATATCTATAGCCGTTAATAGCTAAAGCGATTTAATCAGGAAATATCCTCTTCAGAATATTAATCCCCACCTACATACGCACTTAGACGACTTATATCGCCAATAAACACTTCTAGATACCCATGTTGCTTGTTATTATCGGGGGTGGTAACGGCTAAAGTGGATTACTAGATTAGGAAGTTATTTGATTACACTGGGGTAGGTAACAAATAGATATTCAGTGTGTTTTAGAAATTAATTTTAATGTCGCGTTTATGAGTCTGGAAAGATAATTAGTTGATAAACTATTTCATTTAATTTTTTGTCATTTGAAGAAATTTTAATCTACTATTTGGTTATGATAACTTTCAAAATATCAGTAGTTTAGTAAAAATAGTAAATGGATAGAGAAATAATTTGTAAGTCAATGTAATTTTGCTGACATGAATTCTAAACAGAGAGTCTAATGGTCTAGGAGGGGCGCTGAGGAGAGGGATAAAAGTTAGGGAAAACTGTTATTAAATAAATCAAAAGAGTAAAGTAAGAGTTTAAAACAAATGATTTTTGTAACGATTGTGATGCAAACCAATGTGTTCTGCCTGTCCTTACGGTGCTGAGACTTTAACATTAACAAAAAAGGCTGTACAGAAAATCAGAGTGACACAGCGTGCAATGGAAAGGCCAATGTTGGGATTGACCCTCAGAGTGAGTGACGCAGTAGAAAGAATAGCTATTCTGAAGTGGAATTGGGCGGGACACATTGCGAGAATGCGGGACAACAGATGGACCAAGAGGATCATAGAGTGGAGGCCTAGACAGGACGCATACAGAAGCAGGGGACGACCACCAACTAGTTGGTCCGATGATATTAAACGTATCCACAGCAGGCACAAAATAGGAGAATGTGGAAGCAATCAAGGGAGGCTTATGTCCAGCAGTGGACGGATATGGGCTGATTGATGATGATATGATGCAAAAAATTAAAAAAATATATATAAAGACAACTCCCAAAGGAAGATTATAAATTCCTTCTTTATTGTGTTCTTCCTGAAATTGTTGTGCAAGTGGTTTATCTATTCTTCTCTATATTTGGAATTTTTTATATTTCACTTCTTACTTGATCTTCTTTTACGATTTTTACATAAATATTTTACCTTTGCGATGCAATCACTATAAACTGGTTGAGGAGATTTTTTTGTAAGTATACTCAAGCTGTAACAACAATAAAGGTACCAAAGCGAACTACAAGGTTATAAGTCGATAATTTTAATTTTTTCAATGTTGCAAATTACTATTTTTGTCCAGATGAAAGTAAAAATGTAAAATATTTAAGTTTACATTTTTAAACTTTATCAAATGTTTATTCAATGTCTCAAAAATTGAAACATTTTGACCTGGAACATTTCAGGCTTCCTGGATTAATTTGACATCTTTTTTATTTTTTATTCTCTTAACTTTAATTGATACTAACCGCAGCCACTGCTTTACAATTGCTAGTTAGACGATGCCGATGCCGGCGACCTTCTGAGTCGGCCAAGACACCCTTAGCCAAACAGTTCCGGTGGGCGGTTTCGGTGGCGGTCGTATAAATAAGATTACGCAGATGGGGCCAGAACCCGTCCAGACCACAGCTCGCGCCTTCACGAAAGTGTTAAATGGGATTAAAGCGGTCCAGAATACAATGGGACTTACGAAATTTTGTTTTATTGAGAAAGGAAGTCCTTCGTAAAACTGGAGGGTTGATTTTGATGGACTTTAAAATAAGAATGGATTGGGAAATACGCATGATGATTTACTACACTAGATGCACAACTTTAGAACCCTCCTTCTTATCAGTGGCGTCGTAGAAGATCTTGTACGACACATAGTAAACATTTTACTATTATTGGTGTTGTGCACAGTTACTTGAGTTGTTATGAAGGTATGAACGTAATTTATGGGCTATTTTTGCTTTTGACTACACCTAAGCTTGCTTTACAACTCGAGTTTTGTACTATATTTTTTCTACGATTACAATCATTAGATAATAGTATATTAATAGATCCATCTCATATCTCGCATTTTATCTAGAGCTCGTGCGCGGAAAAGTGGAGGGAGGTTTACCTATCCTTGTCTGATTTTACCCCAATTATTTTTATTGGGTTGGCCGTTCTGGTACGTGCTTGTTGATGTTGATATTGTAGTAAATGAAAATGAAAATATGGATACACAAATTACAAATACAAGAAAAAGAAAACGTACACGTAAACCAAGATTACGCATCGCTTCAACAGTATACTCCATAAAAAATTCAAGGGAAACGACAAAAAATTTCATATTATACTGGGCTGCCTTGGTGGCATTTGAATTCTTTTTTAGGTCTAAAAAGGGACAATTTGGAGTTGTTCAAAAACATTTATACAAAGGAAAAGTCACAAAAAATCACAAACTGACCCCTTTAAATGAATTTTTCCTGACACTAATGAAATTAAGAAAAGGATGTGACCACGAAATGTTGTCAGATACCTATGTTTAATATTTCAAAAAGTGCCGCTGGTAAGATTTTTTTGGCGTAGATAAATTTAATGTACGTCAGATAAGCAAAATTAAATACAAAGGAAAGTCAACATTGAAGGCTCTTATAATGATTAGCCCCAGTGGAGCCATAGTTTTCGTTTCAGCCCTTTATACAGGTACTTACACATTTTTCATAGTAATTTTATTTCATCTATACGCCAATCCAGCAACGATCAAAGCGACATCTTGTAGCGCGTCCCGTAAGTTAATAGTTAATGTTTGTTTACCTAAAATTCCCTTAGAGCGCCGCTTGTGTCAAGCGAAATCGAAATTGGCAGGCGTATATTTGTCAAATTTACATTTTCTCTACTGATTGCCAGATCGTCAAGGATTCCGAATTTTTACAATTACTAGAACCGAGCTGTAAATCGACAGTTTATTAACTAACAAATGCTAACAATTTTGAAGTATGTCAAATTCTTAATTTTTCATATTAACCAACAGAGAGAAAATCCGGTAACTTTTAGAGATGGGTCTATTAGCATCTGACATCAGGCTACTCGATTTAATAATAAAAGTATTAGGAAAAATAAAACAATTGACTATATTGTGTGGCAGTATACATAAAAGCAAAAAAGGTGAAATTACAAAAAAAATTAAGGTAAGCTAATATTAGTAATTGAAAATATACTAAAAAATACATAAATGGGTTGCTTCTTTTAAGCACTAATACAAGTGGTGCGTTTGGAAAAACTGTTTCAAGACTAATTTCACCGAATCCTTTTGGAGAATGGGGCTTTTCAGGGTGTTAAATATATTCAGAAAGATTCAATAAATTATTTTGGTGTATTTTCATAACCAACATGTTTTTTATGGCGTTTTTTTTTTGGATTTCCGAAAATGCTCGGGTCTATCGGGAATTAATAATCAAGGACCATATCCGTTTTCAACGCACATCATTAGAAAGCTTAGCTTGTCCCCTTTTTTTTCATATTTTTTTGTTTTCCGGAAAATTGAGAAAATTCTCACCCCTATGAAAAATCGTCTTTGTTTTTTTTTGAGGATTATTTTCTTTTCATGCTAAAATTTTTTGGGGTTAGGAATTGTACTAAATAAAAGATCACATTCTGACCTTTTCATCAATATATATATCAAGTATTTTATTAAGCGCACGAGAAAAAACTCTGCCTTCAAACTTTCTCAAATTGGATTTTTTTACAATAAATGTATTAATCAACTGCAAAAAGTGAAAAAAAAAAATGGTTATTATTGCCTTATCTTTTGTCTTCAGACAAAAATGGAAGGATATTCAAGTTTTCAAAAGATCGAGTTTAGAGCTTTCCTGGTCAAAAACCTGTAGAGTATATGCGGCAATGAAAACGGAATAAAAATTTAACTCGAGAAGTTTTCTATAAAAAGATACCTACCAAATTTTAGATAAAGTTTAAAATATATTTTCTTTGGTCCAACAACAATTCCTTCACATTATTTAAGCTATAAGTAGATTTTTTATAGTTTGTATTTCTTCCTTCGTCGTTAATTTTTCTTCCATTTACGCTAAGAAGGTAATTTGGTTAGAAATATATCTACTTCACTAGATACGATAATAATATATGATATAACTCGAAAAAAATATATTTGTATGCCCTACAATCCGAAATTTATCAGAAGTCTTACGTACTTGTTTAACAATGCTGATTTGATGTCCACCTATAACCGCTTCGTTTGATTAGTTCCATTTTTATCTCAAAATCCGTTTCTTTCATGGAAAATTTGTTTCTGTTTCGTCTATGGTTATTTTTCAGCAAATTTTCTCCGCTGTTCAAGATACATCGGTATAACTCATTAGATCCTTTTATTCAATAGAAGATAATAGTTAATTATCCTTAAATACTTAAAAATACTATTTTACTTTATTTTTAAAAAATGTACACAATTTCACATAATACAATGAAAAATAACAACCTAATTGCTCTATTTTTACCATTAATTTGCATTTAGTGTACATACACAATTATTCAAAATACTCCACAAAAGACTAATGATATTTGTCACAAGTCACAACGAATATTAAACAAGATAGTCTTAAAATCTCTAAAATTAATTTTCATAAAATAGTTTAAAGGTTTTTTAAATTTAATGTTTATGGCGATAATTTTTTAATTTATAAATAATCTGAATCGAAAAACAAATTTAAATTATTTACTTCACTATCAGTGAAAAATGTAAAATTAATTATAACAACTCTCGGTCACTACAAATTATATTTTTATAAAGTAGTTTACAATAAAACTGAAGTAGTTTTTTTATCAAATTTACCACTTTTATAACTACTTTATAAAAACTGAACAATAGAGAATGTTTCTGATGTGCAGACAATCATTTTTATGCGTGTTTACATAAAGATAGAAAGTTTAAGATTTACTGATAATCCCTCTTAAAAAAATACTAAATCAGTTAGCTAAATCGACGAGATTTCGCCTGCGATCTAATATTCAGGGTGTCCCAATAATGCGCCAAAGTCCAATAATTCCATTTATATAATGAACACGTAAAAACTTTATTTAGCAAAATTGCCATATCTCAAAAGTAATTTATGTTAAAATAACTTTAACATAAAAGTTAAATTTACCTCTAGCCTCTCGAATTACCACCAAATAAAAGCAGGTGTACCACAAGGGAGTGTGCTAGACCACTACTTTTCTTGATATATACCTCAGATTTACCAACAACTGATACTACGACTATAGCAACATTTACCGATACGGCTTCAATAACAATTGACAGCAACCCAATAATCGCTTTACAGAACCTACAACATCATCGACGTCCTACAGAATTGGTGTGGGAAATGGAAAATCAAAATTAATCAGTCCAAGTAACATTCACTACAAAACGTACCATATGCCCACCGATCTTCCTACACAACACACAAGTTCCAGTGAATACTGATGTGAAATACTTAGGATTATATCTTGACCAAAAACTCACTTAGCAGAAACATATTAAAACTAAACGCCAGCAAATTAACTTAAAATTAAGAGAGATGTCATGGTACTCTGCACAAATGAATGTCTTTTATTTACACTTTTAATTATTTCGAAATAAATTAGAACACCCTGTATGTATTTTCAAGTAATTTTAATTAGGTGTGAGTAAAATAAAATATTTTTGACATTTTCTTATTGAAAATTGAACTAAAAAAGATCCCAGGAGAATTTTGCATCAGAGCCTCTTGATAGAAAGTTATTTTGGAGTAAATACTTACTAAGGTGGTTAAAATGAAACTTACACTATTTGCGAAGAAAAAGTTGACAGTATATGGTATCGTTTTTAAACCAATCACAATGTGTAGTAGTTAATTCTGGCGTCCAACAAAACAGATGAAGGAAAGGATGTATTACAAACAAGAGAAGTCGGCAATATATATGATCAACAATGGAAGTGATGTAAAGCTAGAGTTACAAGTAGAACAACTAGTTCAAATATCTCTTCTTATGGAATAAAACCACTTATTTTGTTAAGATCTCTTACTTCTCATTATAGTAAACCTCTACATTTTTATGGTTTACCTAAACTTCATAAACAATAAATACCATTAAGACCAATAATAAGTTCTATAAATTCACCTTGTCAAAATTTAGCAAGATTTCTACTTAAAATAATAGATCCGTTATCAGGAAATACTAATTCCTTTATCAAAAATTCAAAACATTTTTATCATGAATCAAAATTACAAATTGAGATATGGTTAGTTTTCATGTAGTCAGTTTATTTCCAAATGTTCCTGTCGATAAAACTCTTAATCTTGTAAGAAAAAAGTTGACAAGTGATAATACATTAATAAATAGAACTAAATTAAGCGTCTCAGCAATTCCAGAATTGTTGGAATTATGTATTAAAACTATATATTTTCAGTAAAATAGTGATTTTTATCAGCAAAATTTTGGTATGGCAATGGATTCACCTTTATCTCCAAAATTGTGTGATATTTTCATGGAGGATTTTGAAATGGAAATTGTAAATAAACAAAATTTAAGACCTTCTGTCTGGTTTAGATATGTAGATGATATCTTTAAAAAAAATATTGATACATTTTTATATAATATTAATAATTCAGAACCTACTATCAAATTTACAATTGAAATTGAAAATAATAAAAAATTAGCATTTCTTGATGTACTAATACACAATAACAACAATTGTATTGAAACATCAGTTTTTGGAAAAGAAACACATACAAATAGATATCTAAATTTTAATTCAAACCACTCAATTTTTGTTAAACGAGTTATTGTCAAATCTCTTTCCGATAAAGCAAAAACAATTTGTTCAAATGACAATATTTTAAATAATGAATTATCACTTGTTAAATCGATTAAGAACAACTACCCAAGTAAATTTATAAATCGTGGACTTTACATAGACATCAAAAATAACGAACAAATTTTAAATCCCTTCATTCAAATATAGTAAAAATCCTTTATATTCCAAAATTATCCGAAAAAATTAGAAGGATTAGCAATAAATTTAATTTAAAAACTGTTTTTCAAATTAATAATACATTAAAATCTTTAATAGTAAATACAAAACCTTTTAATCATGGGATTTTGGTCATAAAATACAATCGAATTCTTCAACTAGATTATTAAAAGATCCTAATAATTATAACCGCAAAGTTAAAGAAGCAGCACTGATATGCTTAAATAATAACGAATGTGTTTTTCTGATTGTTCGGTCGATATTTCAAAAATTTGGATGCCTATTTTACAAAAAGAGTTAATTGCAAAAAGCATACCCTCTATATCGGGATAGTATCATGAGTTTTTTATCTGGTTTTTCTTATGATAATATAATTAAGAAAACTTCATTTATCAGAAATTCTCTTATAATATGCAAATGCGCTATCCTTTCAAAATTCGTTCCCAGAAATGTCACAAAAATATGATTGAAACAGATTTTGACATCTTCAATTTCAAAATCCTTTTCTACGTGTCCTATGTTGATTTCATATTTTTGTAAGACTCGTTTCGTTTCCGCACTATCTGCTACGCGGCTCGTGCTAAACGTTCACTCGTATGAAATAAGTCACTTTCTACACTTGTTATGTAATATACTATGTTATATATTTTGTTATGTCATTTTGATAAAGACTTCCGATTGAGGAAGTCGAAACGTCAATTAAAAACTTTTTTTTTAAAAAATAAGTGGTTTTATTCCATAAGAAGATATATTTGAACTAACGAGAAAACCACTATGAGCTTCAGAAATGAATTAGAACTACTTGTTAAAACTATTGAAAGAAACTAACGAAAATGGTTCGAACAGCTAACACGTTTGAGGAAAAAAAACCACAGTAAACGAGACTTTATCAAAAGCGATGTAGCGGCACACCAAAGATGTACCTTTCTAAGATGGGATGGATCTATATTCATCTGAACAAAACCGAAACACTCTCCATTGTCTTATCTTACTTTTGTCCTAAATGTATTTTATATAATGAATAAATATATAAATAAATATACTAAAACATTTCGAATTCGTCCTTGTATAACTCGTGTGGACCGATGACAAGAGATATTTCTTCTTGCAAATCGAAATTGGTAGTATCACTTCTCGATTTTATGGAAGGTTTGAAGGGAGCAACGACCTGCCGGTTGAAAATCGCAATAAAATCAAGTTCTTTAAACCATTTGTGATTTTTCATGTCCATAGTTCCGTTTTTTAAGTTTCCGTATCTATAGAAAAAGTTATCAACAAATATACAACATCACTATGACTACTAACCTTCTACTTAGATCTAACTGTAGAAGATTTTTTATTATATCTTGCAAATCGTTTGACAATGATCCTGGGCATCTGTATTTGCAGGCAATTATCTTTTCATATACCATCATAGGATCTCTAGAAGTAAATGGTGGATAACCGGAATTCATTTCGAATAGGAGAACACCAAACGACCACCAATCTACTGCTTTACCATATCCTTTGCTCAAAATTATCTCCGGAGCTATGTATTCCGGTGTACCACAGAGCGTCCACGTACGACCTTGGACAATCTGCAAATAAAAACAACAATACAGGTGTTCTGAATTGTACATACACTCTGTATATTGTCAACCCAGACTCTGAAGAAGATGTTCCTGTTCCCGTTTAATTGGACTTAAACGAGCAATTTGTTCAGCGGACTGTATATCTCTTTGTAGAAGACATCCTGTAGATGTCCCTGGTATTGACGAAGGTGGTTTAAAAAACACTTTCCTGAACTGTGTATTAAATTTTAACAAGAAATAGTACAAATATAACAATTTAAACTTAGTACATTAATGATAAATGGTTAAAATTATTCTTATGAACCCAATCAAAAACTTAAATCTCGTACTTGAGTAAAATTATTCTACATCGACTTGCGCCGATGGAGCTTTAATTGAAGACTAATTTAAGACTTTTAAGATGTATCATGTGTGTTTTTGAATACGCCGCGAAGATCACGTAAGCGTGATGCTGTGGTCTATCATACGATTGTTTTAAACGAATCATATTGTTTGTGGAATTCTCTTGTTGCTAACTGTACATTTCTCTAACGTGTTTACTTCCGTATGTAGTGCGGATGAATCTTATTGCCTAACTGTATAGAGGCTAAATGTTTTTTATGCAAGCGAAATTATGTTTTCTTACGGGGTAGTATGATATAATAACGAAGTTTCTAGAATTTGGCTAGAGCGTTTTGATTCAAGGTTAAGAAACACATGGGCGTGCTATATTTATTTTATTTGAATATTTTTATTCCCTTTTTTTATCAGGGGCGTAGATGTTTGATTTCGAACAACAGGGATATTTACAAAATAACGGGAAGTCGACAGGTGGTCGATACAACCAATCTATATGTTTACATATTTCGCACTTCTCAGGCTCAGGCTACTAGTGGAGTGTTGTTAGATTTATACCTCGAACGAAGTAAGTGGAGTCGATCTGGCTTTCGAAAACAGACTGATGAAATCGAGTAATTTTTTTTCCCAATCGATCAAGTCAGTTTACCCCATCATTCCTGCATGAAATGCGATTCTGTAGACGAATACATCTCTAATGATGAAGATGATGTTAATGTGTCTCAATCAGAGGTACCAGTTATTGTTTGGTCCAGTTATGGAGCAGTAGTCTGGGGCAAATCTAGCGAAATTCCTAAGACTAGCCTGCGTATGCATAACAGGCGCAATGAGAACGTGTCCAACGGTCGCCATGGAGGTAATCGTAAGCCTTACACCCCTTCATATAGTAGTGGAGAGTATAGCGATAAGGACAACCTACAGAATAACCAGAGAAGGATCAACCAAACGCAAGATTTGACTCCTTCCTGGAAGTCACCAAACCTGGGACATACCCCAATATGAGTTTAGCTTTGTGAAAGAATTCAACACAAAGCTAAGTAACAAAAGCGAATGGGATAAAGATACCATCCCAAAACTCAAGAGAAGTGCCATTAAATGGTACACAGATGGTTCTAGAACAACAGAAGGAACAGGAATAGGAGTATATGGGACTGTAACCATCGGAAAATGTGTCCAGTTCAACATAGAAAGAAATTTTCGCAGGCAAGAGATCATCATCATGTCAGACAGCCAAGCAGCCATTAATGCCTTGAACTCCAACGTAATCAACCCCCAGATGGTTTGGGAATGCCTAGAGAATCTAAACGAACTAGGTAACTATTGGTTCCGGGACACACTGGAGTGGATGGTAATGAAATAGCATTTCTGGGATCTGAACCCTTCTGCGGAATAAGCACCAGTACAATACTTGATGAACTTGGAAAAGAAGTAAATATCAAAAGATCCCAATACTGGATAGGACCAGAAGGAATGAGGCAGGCCAAGACACTACTGGGAAACTATAACCAGAAGAGATCCGACGAATGCGTCAGTAAAAGTAAAAATAAGCTCAAAATACTAACAGGTATCCTAACAGGACACTGTCGGCTGAGAGGCCACCTAAAGAAACTCGGATTAGTAGACAAAGAAGAATGCAGATTCTGCGAGGAAGAGGAGGAAACCTCTATCCACATTCTCTCAGAATGCATTACCCTGCAAAATCCAAGGGTACGATACCTCGGAGAATATCAAATAGAAGAGAAAGATCTGCCTAACCTGAAGCCTACCGACATCCTGAACTTTTTGAAAGCAATAGGACTGGAGGAACTGCTCTAAACGTTGAGACATCCTTAACGATTGGACACCTCATCACAGATAGATAGATAGATAGTTTGGTCCACAATCTCTCCGAAAGAAATTTGCATATAAAGAACCTTTAAAAATGGCGAGTCGACTACGAATCGCCATCATGTGGGTATTATAGAAATTACTTTTACTTCTATATTAAATTTTGAATACATACCAATCTTTAAAACTGGTTTTTATTAGGCTATAAAACAAATTACTGATTGAAAAGAATATAATCAATCACACACGGATAATAATGTTCTATTATCATACTGTCTAGACAAGGCTGTAGATATGGTGAAGTGACATCAGTAATTATCTAAATTGGTTGGGCTTAAACTGAATACTTCTAATTTATGATCAATCTGGTAGTGGAATCACCAAACAACCGTGATTCAGGAAGACTTGACAAGTTGACATACCAAGTAGAGATGATAGAAGGTATCATAATATTATACGCTAAGGATACTTAAATTGATATGCATGCAGTTCAATAACTTTTTTAACTTACTTTGCAGAAACCGAGGTCGCCGATTTTTATGTATCCCGTACAGTCGATAAGGATATTTTCTGGTTTCAAATCTCTGTAGATGATATCACAAAAATGAAGAAATTCTAAGGCCAGTAAAACCTGAGAGGCGTAAAATCTTGATATCACTTCTGAAAATCTCTTCATTCTAAAAAGTAATAAATAATAAAAGATAATAAGAAACCAATAGAAGTTAACTTGGTTACTGCATGACTAATAAGTCTTAGTCCTGTAAATTGACGCCACACAAAACCCAAACCTGGGCATCAAGTCTGTCCGTCAAAATTTCTTTTTTAATTTGCAGGTATTCATAGGTACATTTACCTCCGAAAATCTCAGCTACGTGGAAAATGTGGAAGGGTGGGAAAATGGCTCTAGAGTTCCCGAAAATCCGTTTTTTGAAGATATCTGTCGAAATATGACCCTTAGAGCATTTTTTTTAAGACAAAAAGTGAAGAGCAGTTCATTACCTACAAAAGTTGTTCCTATGATTTTTTTCTGAAAATTCGCAAAATTATTGTTGTTAAAACGGAAAATTTGAATATCCTCCCAAAACATGAATATCCTCTCGTTTTTGTCTGAAGACAAAAGATAAGGCAATAATAACCAACTTTTTTTGACTTCTTGCACTTGATTAATAAATTTATTGTAAAAAAATCCAATTTGAGAAAGTTTGAAGGCAGAGTTTTTTCTCGTGCACTGATGAGGATCATTTTTGTAGGTAATGAACTGATCTTCATTTTCGTCCAAACAAAAATTTTCTAATTGTCATATTTTCGGAAATATCGGCGAAAATAGGCGAAAAAAAAACACATTTTTGGGACCAATGGGCCATTTTCCCGCCCTTCCATAAATTTCAGACAGCTGAGATTTTCGGGGGTGAATGTACCCATGAATACCAGCAAATTAAAAAAAAATGGTGCCGGACAGATCTGATGCCCGGGTTGGCACCATCGTTTATTGGACTATCTGTAAATGTGAAAAATTACCTTCGGAGATGCATAAACATATCTCCTCCATTGATAAAAGGCATAACAAAATAAATATAACTATTGTCCTTGAAACAATACTCCAAATCTATTATGAACGGAAAATTCACTGATTGCATTATTCTTTTTTCATAGAGCGTATGTTCAATTTGCCTGCTTTTCATAATTCTCTGTTTTTCAATACACTTCATAGCGAAATATTCAGAAACTCCTTGTGATTTTTGCTTAACTAGAAACTAAAACAAAGTAGAATTAGTAGATACGTATAATATATAAAATATTTTTTGTCTTACCACACGTCCAAAGGATCCAGTTCCTAAAGTTTTTATCTTTACAAAATCATCTATACCTTCACTGGTTGATGATTTATTATATTGCCATCGATTAAAAAAATCTTTTCTCAGTCTTTCCAATATTTCATCATAGATGGCTTTGTTTTTATTTTTCTACCAAGTAAAGACATTTAGGTAATATATAGAGTACATGCAATGTCTTATTATAAAACTTAAGTGAAATATCGGCAATTCTTTGTTTGAATTTAGTACATAATAGGCGGACGTCTCAACCTATCTGAGATTTTCTATAACGAACGGAGATTATTTTAGACATTTTAGATTTAAAAGCAAACATGAATGAATCAATGTACTTTTTTCGTTTTAGCAACCAATTTTTTGGTAAGACAAAGAAAGAAGTAGCAACAGAAGATGTGGATGAATGTTTTACAGATATGACATGTCATTTTCTCCAAATTTTTGTAATTTAAATCTACGTTGAGCAGTACCAAAAGACTGGAACGAAAATTCAAGTAGGTATATATGCGGGAACGACTGGCCTGGAAAATCAAAGGTTAAGAAAAATCTGCCTAATTAACACATGGCGACCCTTTTGAGTCCTCGAAATTCTGAAGTAAATGCTCTGGAAAAGGGAATACTTAATTGGAAAGAAGATCGGTTAAGGTTCATACAGATGTCTGGTCTTTGGGTATAATTCTATTTATAATGTTGATGATGATGTTTTATGATGCCTTTCATGCGAAACAAGTGCAGTAGCACTTATTGCTTATCATTCATTGTATTTATTGAATAAATAAATAATAGTATATTGTGCAACGAGTGCGCAAAGTTGTCGATTGCCACTCGAGCAAATGAGCGCACAAACGAATGCGGGGATAAAATGAGAAATAAAGAAAAATGAAGTAGGTGCCGATGGCAAAAAAATAAGAAATTAATCGAATAAAAAGTAAAATATTTAGAATCAAAATAATTTTTTATTTTTAACGATAACTAGTAAACTAAAAAAAGCAATTTTTTTTTCACCTATGGCTATCGAAACAGTACAATTCATATTTACAACTTGACTTTTGGGGAAGTAAATTATTAATTACTTCTTGGTCTTCTTCAATAATCTCAGATGGTACGGGTTCATCGGCAGAACTCTCATTAGTCTCTGGTATGGTGAAACTCATTATGGTAAATTTTAATTTTTTAATCAATCAATTTATCTGTCACTTAAACGTCACATTGTCAAGTTCCATGCGAAAAGTAAATATTGCGTTTGTCGCCACGGGACTAATTAAATAGCCAAACAGCCATTTTACACCAGAAACGGCGGGCGTAAAGATAGAACTTTTTCCGCATGAGTAAAAAAAAATATTCTATATTCTAGACAAAATATAACGACACAACTTATAATTGAAAAAAGAAGACATGTGGTTGCCTTAGGGAAAAATCACGTACCGGCAGATGGCGCTGCGAATGACAAAATGTCGGATTGAGGTGTGAACAACAAATATTCTGTCATTTGATCACTTTAAAATCACAGTTTTTATAAGATTTGTTTTTCAGTTTTCTCAGAGATTTAAGTTCATTTTTATTCATTGTACAATTGGATTGAAGGTTGATTTTCGAATTTCAGTTGGTTTTAGAGTTACTGTCATTGGATTTTTATGATAATGCCTGTAAAAGTTGAAATATCGACATTCTGGATTATGTGGGTGAACGTGTTAGGCCAATTAAGGAAGGTGAAGAGGTTTTTAGGGCTGGTTACATCATTGTCGATGACGGCTCCAATGAGAAAATCATCAAAAGTTTATGAACAATTTTACAATCCCCACATGAAATCACCATAAAACTGAATGATACCTGGATTTGTCAATGTTCCTATAAAACAGGATTACGGGGATATTGCAAACATATCATTGCTACAATGATCTATGTCAACAGGTTAGTAATTACTGAAGATAACATTATTTTCAAACTGCATTTCCTGTTCAACTTGTCTCTTTTATGTTTTAGATTTGAGATGTTGGAACAACCGAGTAGCACAGATTTGACACAAAAATGGGGGAAAGAAAAAATATTTCAATAAGATGATACATGTTTATTGTTTAAACAAGTGATTGGTTAAGCAAAAATATGTTTTTTCATAATAATAATAAATTTAGAGTCCATATTTCATCATGTTCACTTGATAATTCTACCCCCACTTGCTCATCTCCATGTTGATTGGCCTGCATTTCATTTTCATTTGATTTCTGCCTAAGCCTGAAATGAATTAAATATGATGAAAGTTTCTTTTCACCTACTTTGGTTACTTCTTTCTTAATTCCTGAGAGTTTGAGCACTGGAAGGTTCTGGCTAGGAAGAGATCCATATTTCAAACGCATTCTCTGTGTTGTTGAAATCACTGTATTGTAAAATTACAAATAAATTCAAAGAATGTGGTAGCAAATGACAACAGAATTGAAAATTATATGTGGAAGTCTCGGCAAGAACCTTCGTCAAACTTACCACTAAAAATATCGTCTTTCACAAAGTGCTTGCTACAAACAAAAATATACTTTGATATACCTAGGTTTTCCTATCTTCAAGATTACCTTCCATTTCTTGACTTCTCTGGGATTCAAAGGAAAGATATGACCGATATGTAGAGCATTGTGGAACAGAGCACATTTTTCGTGATCTTATCTCCATATCGCCTTTTATAATCCTCTGCATTTTCAGGTCGTTCGTTGTATGGTTTATTCACAATAATTCTTCACAAAACACCTTCCAAATATACCACTTTTAATGCACAAATAACTTAAAATAAATTCGAACTTCACATTACGCCCATGTAAACAAAGTTTATTGTTCACACCTCAAGTCATTCAAATGATCAATGATAGATGTCGCCCACTCCGTGATTCTTCCCTATTGCATCCAGTAAAACTATTTTCACTTTTGATTTTCAGTTTTCAATCATGCCCATTTTAAATTAAACTTAAATGTTCGCTACTCACCCTATAAAATTCTTTGGAAAATATCATAACTACCTCTCCAATAAATTAATTTTAAATGTAGTCCAGTTAAAACACTACATACAACGTACACAACGGTAACAAAAATAGAACTAACACTGCCAGAACATATATCACCTTGTTCGTCGGAGCAGAGACTGTGATCGACAGAGTCGATGGCTCTTTCGTAATCAATAAACGTGCAAAAAGCTGCTCATCCAAATGGAATAATTGTGGTTGAATAATCGAATTAAGAATAAATAGACGGGGTTCACCAACCATATGGAATATTCTTTAAAGTGGATTGATAATACCTGGGATGATTTAAAATTTGACAGAGTGAAACAAAGATATCCTTAACAGTTCAGTCAAACGGTAGTTTAAAGTGGAAAATTTTGGTGTAATTGTTTTTAGTAGTTTATTAGAGAATTATCCTTGCATAGTTACCTTCAAGCGATTCTGAGAACTCCAGATCATCCTCTGCTTCTTCTTCAATTTCTTCGACGGGCATGATATTGCAGCTGTTCTCGCAGTTCAGGCATATATTAGAACAGTTAAGGTCTGCTTTTTTGCATCCACAGTCTGACAGGTCTTAATGCATTTGCAAGACGACTACAGCACTGTCCTTGTACTTGGACTTAACAAACGCAACATAACTTTCACAAATTGATGAAAATGATTGATCCTTGATCCCTTGCAGAGTTGTCTATTCAGTTGGTGTGAATGCTTTGTATAAACAGACGTCACTTTTCTCATGCCATAGTCGTCAAAAAGAGACAACGGATAAGGGCACAGTTCGTATTTTAAGGACTCTTCAAGTTCTTCATCAGATTGTTTAGCAATTGTTATCCTTTGAAAAATGGACACAGGAAGAAAGTATTTAACCCGTGCCTAAGAAGGCTCGTATAAGTACAGACATATAAATTGGACAGAAATTCTTATTAGCTACTGCTTTCATATTTATTTAATAAATTGCAAACACTTGGAATTATGTAAATGATTATTTGTGGGCGTAGAATAACAGGAAAGATGCCTTGGAGAATTCATGGAAACCATGTCTAAGAATAATATTTACCGACATAAAATAAAAAAGATAAATGAATGGTGTTTTTTGCTATTTTTCCAAAATTAATGAAGTTCCTCGATGTTTCAACTCTCTTTTGCAAGGAAATCATACGATGTACGAATAATTTTTTGCAGAGATAAATTTTAGATAATTTTCTCTTTTTCATTTTACTAAAGGACCACTGTGACCACTTGCCTTGCAAGTTATAAGCTGAAAATCACTAAAAAAACAATTTTTTTTATTGGTTTTTGATGATTTTTCATATTTGCGGGAAAAATTTCAGATTCGTGTTCAGTACCTCAAAAATAATAAAATAAAACACTAAAAACAATTACACCAGAATTTTTCACTTCGAACTCTCCTTGTGTACCGTTGGACTGAGCTATAAATACGTTAGAATACTATCGATATTTCGGGCAATTACGAGGGTGGAATGAAAATTATTTAAGTTCCATATTTAGTTGGAAATACTGAAACTTTCGATCTGTCAATAGTTTTTAATAAGGAGCTATTTTACAGTGTACACGATGTGTTACGACGATGTGACATTAGTTATATCTATATCTACAGTAAATGGGGTTTGCCAGCAAGCTGCATTTAATGAAAATATTTATAACTTCCAAATATTACCGGAATAATTAACAACTTTGTTATTTTAAATAGAACATACTGTTTTTTCCATTTTTGGATAATATTTGAGATATTTTTGGTCAGTTTTTCTTTTCTTTCAGATACCTTTTCAATTTACCGGGAACATTTGGTTGATAATATATAGGGGAGTCGCATTATTAGGTTGATTTTGCAAATTTATAAAGTTCAAAAGTTATTTTTTGTTGAAACACATATTAATACATTCTTACTAAAACATTATAATATTGGTTCATGTAACAATAACTGAAGTTTTAGGTTAGGCAAATGGAGAAGGTACAGTGCACTCTGATATCTATATTCTGTGGTTTGTTCGAATTCGCAAAAAATTCAAATATTGCGGCAGGTCAGGCCGCCATTTTGTTCGCAGAAAAATTGCGTCGTTCGGATGAGTATATTTCCATCTTTACTCGAACTGTGTTCCATCGAGCCAGATGGTTTTAAACGAGGCTGTAGAAAGTTGAACACTCTGGTAGCCCAAACTCAGCGGTTGTTCAACATAAAAAACGTTCACCAAATAGTTTTGACCGATCGTTAATTGAAGTTGCGTAAGATAGCTTAAAGAATGCATTCACCAATTAGCATGAACATTTGTCCATGAGAAAGCTCTGTTTGAAGGGAGTATCGCGTTTGCTCACAGTTCAAAGCTGTTTAATAACAATAAAAAGTGGACAGGAACAGGCGATAGAAAAAAGAAATGCTCGCTCACCAATACAGTGCTCTTCATTAGAAATATACATACCAAGAACACTAACATATACCAATTAAGCCGTTTATATTTTCTTAGATTTAAATTTTTTGAGTTGTACTATATATTTTTATAAAAAAATTCACTTACTGTAATTGTCGTTGTAACCAAAGTCGTGCCTGGTTTAATATACGATGATCCTCCTTTGGACATTTTATAAATAAACTTAAATATTTAAGATACGCAAAAGTACTTAGCATGGACTTATTTTGACATAATATGTCAAAATTGACAACCATTTAAAAACGTCATTGCTAAAAAGGTGCGTCCAGACCTGCGACCGAACGCAAACGAAGGCACATGTGAAAACCATATTCGGTGATGTTGGTCTTCACCAATATGGTTTTCACATGTACAGGGTGGCCAAATAAGAATGCGAGGTACTGTATCTGGGAAACTATCCACCTTAGAGGCTTGCGGCAAAAAAACTTATTACTAAAACGACCAAGAGAAAAACCTGCAAAATATTTTCAAGTTTCTGAAATGGCCGCTAGGGGGGCGTAACTGCAATCTGGAATCTAAAAAGGTGATGTTTCTGTGAATTCCGCTGGTTGAAAAGAGCTATTCTTGGGCTACAAACGTTATAATATTTGAAGTTTTGTTAGTTTCACATCTCGCCGCTAGAGCGCTATTTTCGACATTTCGACAGAAATGGTTAATTCTCTCAAAAAAATTAAATGCATTGGTATGATTTCTTCTTCATGAAAAAGTAGCTAAATGATTCCTAAACAAGCTCACGTTACGTCAAAACTTGTTTTTGCAGTTGGATGGTTGCCCAGCACATTATGCTATTATTGTGCGAGAGCATATTAATGCAGTATTACAGCTGCGGTGGATTGGAAGAGGAAGTCAGTGTCCATGGCCTGCGAGATCACCAGACTTAACTTGTCTTGATTTTTATTTATGGGACCCGTTAAAGGACATCGTCTTTCAGACTCAACCTACGATCAGAGAAGATATGAAAAACCGGATTCGTAATGCATTACGTAACATACCGAGAGCCGAAATTGCAATGCATAGAGCGTGATGTCAGCATTTCGAGCATTTACGGGGGCATTAAAAACCTTCCTTATTTAAATCGGTCCTTTTTAGGGCCACAACTTACATAGTAAAAGGAATTAATTAGTCTAAAAAATAAAAATTCAAGGGATTTCCGTATAAAATTTTTTTGGCCTAAATTTTAGGTTAAGAACAAGATATCGGAATGCGGTTTTTGCGAGCTTTTTGCAGCTTTTTTATGAAAAAGAAATCATATCAATGTATTTAATATTTTTTTAATAAAATTAACCATTTCTGTCGAAATGTCGAAAAAAGCTCTCTAGTTTGTTAAAATCGGATCAGCCGTTTCGAATATACAGCGGCCATTTCAGAAACTTGAAAATATTTTCCAGGTTTTTCTCTTGGCCGTTTTAGTAATAAGTTTTTTTGCCACAAGTCTCTTCGATGGATAGTTTCCCAGATACAGAACCTCGCATTATTATTTGGCCACCCTGTACCTTCGTTTGCGTTCGGTCGCACGTCTGGACGCACCTTAAGACGGCACTAAAATGTCGCTTATGCGAGAAAACAAAAAAAAAGTTGGTACAAGGTGTACAATCCTCACAATACCCTCGATCTTCACTTGTCCACAAATTAATAATTTATAATTTAAAACAGTTTGCCTTTGGGAATTTGCGAAATTTTAGATCTTTCGGTTTAGCAGCACTAGAAGGCTCTTATATGAATTTTTCAAGTACCTCTAAAAACTAAAAAGAGCGACAAAGCGACAAAAACAGTAAATTGAAATTTCCGTTAATACTTTTAGATCCGCATTTGGAGGAAAAATATAATCCTAAAAATATACCAATAGGTAAGTATCCAGTGGGATCCCTTGGCAAGGAAACTGTAAATCCATAAAAACCTTTGTGCATTTGACAGTCGGATCAACTCCCCTTATTTTATTTTTCCCCTTCGGCGTAAAGTTAGACCTCCTTGGATATTTGTCGAAAATGCACCCGGAATTTTCCTTCCGGTGGAAAACTAAAAATTTAATTCGACGGAAACATTATTAAATTGACGCTACGGGGTCCTTAGTACATTTATGTCGAGAAGGGTCTTTTCTCAGAGTGGGACTAGCCCAATCTTACATATTTGAAAGAACTGACTTTAGTAATATTTATTTTTTCTACGAGTGTACGCAAAGTAGCACTTTCCCGCATACTTGAAGCACTTTTGCACGCTTATTTTAAAGCAAAATTATCGTATTATGGACACGTTTTTTCTTATTTCTTATTTTATAATTTTTTTAGTAATGTACGTATGTAAGAATTGTACTTTATGCAAAAATACTTGATTTTTTTATATTTAAACAAAATAAGAGCAAAATAAAATAATGCAGATTTAGGTATAGTTTACATCAAATTTGACGTGTTACAATATTTTTATGTCAAATGCGCTTTGTTTACTTAGCAACCAAAATACATTGTCATACAACCCCTTCATGTCAGTTCAGTGCCAGTGATATTTTCAGTCGCATTAAAAAAAACTGGTTTAAAAAGGGACACTGAAGGAGGACTTCCAGAAGATGTCCGATAGTTATTTCACTCGTAGAAAAAATATTGTTCCTAACACGTGCGGAAAGTAGTTTTCCCGCATGGCGAAAGCGTATCATTTTTTGGTAGCCCAATCGTATAATGTAAAGACTACACTACAGTTAAAATCCAGATATGGATTAAGAAAAATCCCCAAAGCAACACGCTGTACATCAGATTTTTTTAAATTGGATCAGACATTCGAAACGAATGGAAAAAACTGAGTTATTGTCACGAATCCCAAATATATATAAAATAATAATTTCCGAAAAAACAAAGTTTAGCAATTTTATTTATCAAAATTATTTTATTTTAAATTTATTATTGTTATTTACTCAATAGAGAACAAACAATATAAACATCTAATTAAACCAGGTCGTTGCAAAATTTCGCTGATGTGCAGAAACCCGAAAATCGATGTTAGATTGCATAAAATGTAGGGCAATCTATCGAAATTACGGATCCTGCCATGTCAGCGATTTTTGCCTAAAAACTATAAAAATTGGGCAGTCAGTAGTTGGCTGCAGAGTCAGTCGTCGGCTGCAGAGTTGATTTGTCATTAAAAGTTAAGTTCCTCTGGGAAATTAGTAGAGTCCAGCATCAGAGCCAAAGCCAAAGTTAGTCCTTTAAAGGAGAAAAGCCAATAAGGGAATAGTGACAAGCCCCTAGTCCCGGTATGCTTAGGTAAGAGTTTATTGTTGGTTTATATTTACTATAGGTATATTTGAAGGGCGACCCAATAAAAGTGTATTTGTTTTGTACTTCTCCTCCACTAGAGTGAGTGGTGGTATTGAAACCTAATAACTGCTAAGTATTCGGGGAGAGAAAAGGCGTTTCGCCCTGGATACGTAGCAGCAACACGTAGGCCAATACGGGACCTCGTGACAATATACTGACATATTTTTATAAATGTACATCTAGTTCTACATATTACTAAACTTTTAAAGTTTCCCCTTCAATTCGTTTATACAATACTACTGGACCTCGGCCGCCCTTACAAAGTGGTTACTGAAGTGGTTCAATGACTCTCCTTACAATTTGCAGTGTCATAATTCGTAACCTCACTTCTATCTCGGCACTTTTAATATATTTAAAAAAAATTCAAATCTTCGTGGTTCACTTGAGGTATCGAATACGATTCTAAAGTCAGTCAAGATTAGTTTATATTTTGTAGGTCGTATTTAATAAAGGTCTCCTGGCTATTTTTATTCTCTCTATTTTAATATATTTAAGTTAATATACCGAGCTTCCATTCATCTGGAATCTTGTTTTGTGTCCATATTTGTTCTATAAGTATCTGTATTGGTCATCTACAGGCATATTTTTCTTCTACGTGGCCTCTGCCTCTTGATATTTGGCTTTGTATAGACCTTCTTTACAGTATTATTTCCAAAATTTATACATCTTCCTCCATTCCCAGTTTCCAAATCCTTATGTCGTTACACATGTTTTATTCTTTTCTAAAGTAGCTTCGTTGATGTCATTTATCCATCTTCTTCTTCCTTCTCGATTTTCATTCGAGCGTTTTCTATTCCAATATTTGTTTTGGCCATCTTTCTTTATTTATTTGGTTTGTATGCCCGAACTATTATAACTATTTTTTTTCAATTTCTCTATATTATCACCCTCAATGTTTATGTTTTTTCTAATAGCCCTATTTCTAATTCTTTCTAGTCTTCATCATCTACAACTTCTCTGAAGAAAACCTATTTAAGTGTCGCTTTGTTTGCTTCTATTCTTTTTTCGCATATTTCATTATACTGAATGGTTTTTCTGTAATGTACATTATAACATTACTATTTTCTTCGCGTTTTGTTGTGGTAATTTGTAACCTCCCCAGGTACCTCTTCGCCTAGCGAATTTTCTCCCTTTTCTCTTTATCTACCTTTTGAAAATCGTTCACTTGTAATTTATATTTCAACTGCGGTGTTTCACGCAATCTGAATTTTTCATTTAAAAAGTCTAAAAAAATATAATTCGATCAAGTTCAACTCTGTAGTCAAAAGGGCCTCCCCATATGACCAGTTTCGCCCTAGTTGGGAGTTTAATGAATTGTACTCCATTGTTACTTGCGGGAGTGCGTTAGGGAGTGACAAGAGTGGGTAGGTAGGTATTACATTTATGGATTTTAGGGAACAGCGGTTAAGTGTTATTCCGTGATTCAAGGGATGGTGTAATGGTGGTGTGAGAAGCGTTTCGAGGGTGATTTATGATTTTACGATAGTCTGAAGTTGAATTCAATAAAATTAAACTTTTCTATCTTCTGCAAAACATCACATATAACGTATTAACGCAGTATTTATGAAATAAATCATCAAACATAACCTCAATTAGTTTAATCCCTTTTTAAAAAGTTTAAACCTCAATAATTTTTCTGTAAAATGGTATTAAAAAGTGTCAACAAAGAATCTATTACTCATATTCATAAACCAAATAATTTGCTTGGCAAAATGATCAAATCACTTTTAAAAATGTTGTTTCTATGTTAAACGAAAGTTTTTTTTGAAATGCAGACCTTGACGTACCATGTACTACGTCACGCAAGAGTGAATTCCAGAAGTTAATGGAACTAATCAATACACCAAGATTTCAATCCCAATGTGCTAACAATTAAAAACTTTTTAAGGCCAAATTCTAAGCAGTTTTGATTTTTTTAATTAAATTATTAAATTGCAAATTTTTCTGAAATCGTAATTGTAATTATTATCGGAAAAAAGGTGATACTTCTCGTAAGTAATATCATAAGGGCATCTTCAAGAATGCTTTTTGTTAAAAAAATATTACTTTGCATTATTTTTTCGATTTTTTCACAGGAAAAATTAGATGCGCGAGCGGTATTTGACAAGACTATTTCATGAGTAACAGATTATTCTGCATACACAACATACACATAGCTTACAAAACATACTACCTATTATATATTCGTACATAATAAATATGTAGGCCTTAATTTGAAAACTGAAAAACAGGTAATTTATTTAATCACAAAATACTACAAACTTAATTATTTATGGTACAATTAAAATATAAATTGCAATTTTAGTACACAGTAGGGGTATTGTTTGAAATCTTTGTTAACTCATTGATAACGTTGGGTGTAGGTAAATCATTAATATTGTTGATGGGCCCAGCTGTAGTGTGAGAAGCACGAGGAGTGGCTGCAGGATCTTCTGTTTTGTTTTTTAGCTGGAGGTTCTGTGGCGTCACTTCTAAGGGTGTTTATGATGTTGGAATAATGCTCATTGCAGATAAGGCTTAATTGAGTTGGCTGAACTGTGGCAAGTAATTTTAACTAATTGTTGTTCACCGATCCTTCCTTTAGCCAGGTTACTGACTGCTGTCGATCGCATGGAGTGGTTTGTTATTTTTATTTCTTTTGTATTTAATCTTGCCTAGATGAACGTTTAACCATTAGACTTTTAAAAAGACGGACTGGACAAAAGGTAGAGTTCTTCGTGTTTGGAGACCAGCCATTTACTATTGGCCATTTTTTTTTCTCCACCCTGGGCCGTTTTATTGAAGACATGATTATATTCTACTCTTCCTAAAAAGTAGAATTTTTGAAAATAAGTTATTTAAAAAAATATGTAACTCTGTTATCTACATGTTTTAATCCCAGAATTATCCACTTCCTCCTTTAAATAATGAACTCTGTAATTGACTGCTTCTCCACCTCTCCAGGCAAGTTCTACTGAAGCCATATGGTAAAATTTTCGCTGAAGTCCCGCCGGAGTGTCTTCATCTCATAATAAAACCATTGCGTAGTATTCTTCCAATTTTAATGAAGCAGAGCTCAATTTCCTTTTATTGGCGCACATCTGCAAATTCATTCGTTTCGTATTACGAGCTTCCCTACTAGACTTGAAGATAATATCTTTAAATGGATCAAAAATTATTTTCCACTTCATAAAATACATCTCTTGCATTTTTTTTTGCAACGGTGTTACATTGTCTTCACAAATAGTTCTTTGTAATTTTCACCGTTTTCTTTCTTCATATTCCACGCCCAATCTTTCAGGATTAGGTTTAGTTGCTCTAAAAAGCTCGTATTTCTTTGACTTGCAGAATTCCGTAAACTGTTTCCATATTGACGTATGGGTTTTAACGGTATTGTGCGGTACATTTTTCTCAATCGCCAGATCAATATTAGTCACTTCCAAAGCGACTCATTTTCACTACATAAGCTACTAGCACTGTTTAAAAACAATATTACAAAATTTATTGACAATTAAAATCAGAAAAATTACTTGTTGTCAAAGGTATTGTAATTTTTGGGGACAACAGCTGTCAAGTTTTGCCGCGGGTAAAGTCGAAAAAACTACTGACAGGAGCTGTGATACAGTTTTTTCAACTAGAAACCATTTGTAATTCAAAATTGCGCGTTTGTGATTGGTGGAAATTAAGGCGAGGGAAATAGTCGAAGGTAATATCCCAAGACTATGACAAATAGCCGACTATTATTTTCTGCCTAATTCTATCGAGAGTACCTTGTATTTTGAGACAATTTGATAAGACCATATGAACATTAATAATCTGAGCTTTAGCTCGAGGGAGTTATTCTTTGATTATTAAAGTTCATATGGTCGAACTGAATTGTCTCGAAATGCAAGTTGCTCGAGATGAATTAAAGAAAATAATAGTCTCTATTTGTCATAGTCGAGTGATATTCAGGAAGATTATTTCATGAACCCAACCAAATCATTCGCTAAGATTGTCTCCAAACAGACTCCTTTCTCTATTTTCACTAATTTCCGTAGTGGAACATGAACCAAAACGAGACATTTTCAAATTTAAGTGACTGTTACGTCACTTAACGTGACACTTAATAGCACACTTATACAATCGACTAAAATAGCCGCTCATATTTCTTTATTTACCTAAATATCCGATCATATTGCATATCATGTGACTAAATTCATGACTTTTCATTGGCGCAGCCATCTGTGAATGAAATAATCACGTTTATTCCCTTCCACTAAAATTAGACTCATTCTTAATAAATTATTTGATAAATAAGAAAGAAAAATGCTTCAAGAAACGGTAAAATCAACATCTGTGTCCGATACTTAAAATTATTGTTCAGTATCATTTGAGATTTCCACAATTCTTAAAGGGCTATTAAGAAAAAAAATTCTGTACAGAGATCGCTTTCTCTATAGGACAGCTCATAGCAAAAGCACTATCTCTGAACAAGTATTATACGATAAGATATTTAAGACGACCTCGAATAGTTCTTATCACGGTTGCTAAGAATTGGCATAAATTATTATTAGGTCAGGTCCAAAAACACACTAATAAAATTATGTGGGGAACCTCACGGTATGTTTTAGAGGCCTTTGTTTGTTAACATTTATATAATATACATACTTAAAGTGGCCAGTAATTATATTGCTTTATTTTGTAATAAATGAATTTATAATTTTCACCAAAATAGAGAAAAAAAGTCTTCAGGCGAATTATGTATCAACAAACTCCTCTCCTTATTTTTGGCGTACAGTAAACATTTAATGATTTTATTATTGCATAAATAACACAAAATTTGATTGTGAAATAACATTATTAAAGTGCATTACATCGAATTTATAGAGGACCAAATGTCTATCCAGTGACTTTTATTTGATTACCAACAGTTTGTTGATGCGCGATCAAATTTATTTATTTGGCAAATAAATGCCCTATTTAGAATTAAATTATTTCATTGAATATACACTAATTGAAAAGCTAAGTGATTGTTTACTTTTTGAAAAAAAGTCGACAAAGGAAAAAATTAAAACTAGATATATATTCAGTCAGTCATATTACGTACAAAGACATTTATGACACGTCAATACAGTTACAGTTGCACTACATTTCATACACTTAAACATTAAAAAAATATAAAATAGGTAAACCTGTAAAATAAAATTATAAAAGACAATATATATATAGGGTGACACAGCAACCATGTAACAGGCTACAGTATCTGTGTTTCTCAAGATACGTTAAATAATTTTTTAATATTATCCGGCGGTGACTACATTATTTTGACTTATTTATGTATTGCTTTAAAGTATGATAGTTTTCTCATTTGAGAACATTAACTAAGAAATGTACAAAAAATGTAATTTAAAATTATGCACTTAATTAGAATAGAATGCGTTTATTGTTTTAGGAAGAAAAAAAACAAGGGTTGCTGTGGTGCTCGTGTCTCATTTTTACGAGCACACAATATCTTTACATGTATTCATTATTTTTTAAGTTTGACAGTTTATGTCTAAAAAATATACAATTTGAATTTATATTTTTATTTTATTTAGTCCATCCATTACACTAAAGTTGCAATTTAAATAACGTATGAAAACAGGGGAGAAAATGGGTTAAATTAAAAATAAATAAAAAATCGTACAATTCAGTTATGTTGTATTAAATTTATATATTTTTTGAGTTATATTAAATAATTTAATGTAATATTTAAGTTAGTGCCGTTTTTTCCCGTTGTTTATTTCTTTGGTATGTTATTTAAGCCAATTTTGATTTTTCGTATTTTTGTGTTTAGCTCCTTAACTATTCACTTGAGATACCAAGTATGACACATCGATGAAATTAGGTTGTCATGTAGATTCCAAAAATGTAATAATCTATAGGGTGTCCCGTTTAAAATTCAAAAGTTGGTATCACTTCCGGTAAAACCGGAAGTAGTAAAAGTGAAACAAACTGACTAAAATGAGACCACTAAGGTCCCATTTAATGCCCTAAAATTTTATAATTTTATCTTGAGAAATACAGATAATGTTGCCTGTTACATGGTTGCTGTGTCACTCTGTATATATATATATATATATATATATAAATATGTCTAGCTTGTATAACAATTAGAATCCATAAAATTTTAAAATATACTACGTATAGGACGGTGAGTATATACGTATGCTTGTTATTGGTCCATAGAAAATCTTAATTCACTATTTAACTAAAAAATTAGTCCTTTTGAAACCTACCTTTTAGTTGCAACTCATCTGAAATTATTAGGTGTACAAATTAGTTCAGTTCGTTTTTAAAAGATGGCTCCGACTTTTGAATGGTTCATTTAGACAGGTTAGACATCTTCCAATAATGTTCAGTTTATATCACTTTGAGTTTCATACAAAAATCTTGATCAAGAATTACCCTTCTGTGTGGACTTTTATATTGATATCCCCACAAGACCGCTTAGAAAAAAAAATCTACAAATAGTAATGTTTACCCCATCGACATCGCACTGCAAAATCTAAACGGGATAAATCATCCCAGCAATTCTACCCCGTAATACACATTGACGCTCACAATGGCCCTATTTGTGGCCCATTGAAAAGGAAAGGAAGATGCCAGACGAGCATGTTTATTGAATTTGGGCTCTCTCGACTGACGGCCCTGACAAGTGATATCCAATATAATTTCCAATTTCAATATGCTTTGATATATGAGTGCGATGTGGGTATCCAGATCGTCCCGAGTATTACCATAATATTTTAGGATGTCAATATGTCCGGATTGACGCCCTCCTCAACATCCCACTGTACAGACTATGTCGAATTAACGAATTAACTTAAAATAGGGGTGGGTAAGAGTAAAGAATTACAGTTGAAGGGTACAAATACCAGAGGCTTATTGCAAAAATAATATTTAATTTTCTTATAAGCTAAAAGACATATTGACCAAAAGTAAAACTCAAAGTCGTCTTCACTACATATATGAATAAATTTTAATCCCCAAGATGAGGGATGTTAAACACGGTTTAGCAAAATACTCTAAAACTGTTTCGATACAAGAACATGTTTTCGAACATATAAATGTTCATCAGTTGAATTAAAACAGGAACGATATTAAACTAAAACAATAGAAAAACGATAATCATAGAGTAAAAAGTACAATAAAATAATGTATGAAATCAGAAAAACTTGAAAAAAAATGGTTACTTACACTTCATGGAGACGTTGAAAAAATGTGATTTAAAAAATTGGAAAAAACATAACAACTAAATACTAAACTAACATGTCCATCCTAGGTATGCTGATGTGAAATTACTAATTTAACCATTTTAAATTATTAGTTCTTATTTTAATTTTTGAAGTAATAATACTGTTATATCTTCTTTAATTTATGTTTCTAAATCTCAGATCTCAGTAAAGTCATGGAAACTATTATCTCTGAAACTATGATGGATTTTTTCCTCGAAAAACATATTATCCCGAGCCAACAACATGGATTTATTCCAGGACGGTCAACACTTACTAACTTACTTCATTGCATTAGTGACTGGACATCGTTCTTGAATAATCGAGAACCCATAGACATAGTATATTTGGATTTCTCCAAGGTTTTTGACCGAGTTCCCAAGCGAAGACTCCTGTACAAGTTAGAACATTTTGGCATTCGACGAAGCTTCTATCAATGGATCGAAAGCTTTTTTACGGATCGTTTCTATAAGGTTCGCGTTGATGATGACTTTTTTCAAAAAAGACCTGTTAAAATTGGTGTTCCACAGGCTCAGTAATGGGCCCACTACTGTTTACAATATACTCTAGTGATCTACAGTTCCAAGTATCCAGGAAAATACCGCTATACGCAGATGACTCCAAAATATACGACAATCCAATTACAAGTCATCAATCAGTCTGTCCAAAATGACTTATCTTCGATACATCAGTGGACCTCAGAGTAGCTACTTTCATTAAACAATGATAAATGTGTAGTGCTTTATGTCTGTAAAAATAACCCTCATTTTCCATATTTTATTAATGGTCAAACTTTAATCATACTAACTTCTCACAATGATCTAAGTGTAATCGTGAACAGCGAACTATCGTGATAGGATCACGTCCTTTCAGTAACTAAACGTGTAAATACCAGACTTTATCTTATTAGGACGTGTTTCTCAAAAGTTTCCTTTCAATCCTTTTCCAAATTGTATACCACCTTTGTAAGATCAATTCTTGAATACGCCGGCCCAGTCTGGTATCCGGATTTAAATCGTGATAGAACATTACTTGAAAACGTACAACGGAAAGCCACCACAGTTTTGTTTGGGCGCGTTAGACCCTCATATGAAGAACGATTGTCCATGGCCAATCTTACCACATTTGAACTACGTCGGTTGCGAGGCGATCTATTTGTAGCTTTCCGAATTCTAAAATGTAATTTGGTGATCTAAAAACAACTTTCACCCTAAACGCAGATACAAGACTTAGAGGACATCAGTTCAAATTGAAGAAGGAAAATTTAACAGATAGATCAAGACAAAACTTTTTACCCAACAGAATTTTTTATACCTGAAATAATTTAGACCACGAGATCATCTCAGCATCAAGTGTCAACATCTTCAAAAACAGACTAGATCAGTGCAACATATTTAACAGTTTCTGACCTTAATCTCACACTTTCTTGTAGGCATTTTGTATTTGTGTATTTCTTTTTTTTATTTTCCACAATGTTTAATTCCTATTTTTGGGCATAATAGGAGACTGCTCCTCTGCCCTTAATGTGTAATAATATTAATAATAATAATAATAATAATAATAATAATAATATAAGGGAGTGGGTGGCTCAGTGGTAGAGAACTGGACTCATAATCCAAGGGTTGTGGGTTCGAATCCCACCGTCGGCAGAAATATTTTTCTGATTTTTAATTAATTAAAAATTTAGAAATTGATTTTCATATACCAGGTGTGATTCCCCACTCGACCATTCACTGTTGGGTTCTAATTAACAGTGCTGTTCCTAAAGTGGCGCTGGGAAACAGTTACAAAGCCTACACAGAACACGAGGCTAATTACCAGAGTAGTCGATGCCGTTGACACAGAAATAAAAAAAAAAAAAAAATAATAATAATAATAATAATAATAATAATAATAATAATAATAATAATAATAATAATAATATTCGATTGCATCAGTTCTTGACATTTAAATTTGTCTCCTTCTCTAAATGCAAGTTCTTCTTTTTTACGTTTGTCAAATCTCATAGTGTTTCATTTTTCCTCATTCATTTTGAATTCCTATATTTTAGTACAGATGCTTTCTCGCCTGTGTTAGTTTCCCGGCCCCTCGCCAAGGGAAAGTATTGTGAACGCGCTAAAAAAAAAATTTGAGATAACGACGGATATATCCAATTTGAGGTCCCCTGAGACGATTAAAACGATTTCCAGATGGAAGTCTGTCCGGGTGTGTGTCTGTATTCTTCCACGATAGCGTCCGCACGCTTAATCTGATTGAGCTGAAATTTGGTATATGGGTTTTGGGTGATCAGGAATTGAACCCATTAGTTTTTGGTTGAAATCGCCCCACCAGGGGGCGCAGAAGCCATATGTAAATCGCGAAAAAAATAATTTGATGTTTAGGTGCCTCTCTGGATTATAAATACATCCTGAAATTTTCATTCCTTAATTTTGAACCTAACCTAAAATTTTTTTTAAACTAAAAAATTGCAACCCGTAGCGTCCAAACGCTTGGTCCGATTGAGCTGAAATTTGGTATGTGGATATCGGATCATCGAGGAATGAATCCGTTTGTTTTTAGTTGAAATCGCCCTACCAGGATGCGCATTAGCCCCTATGTACACTACGCGTCATATAAAACTGGTACACTTTTTTCCCCAATGTAAACCTAACTTAATTAATCAAAATAACCGTCACATTTGTCAAATTTGTCAAAGCGCATATCCACAATGCCAGCCCATTTAAGTAAGTTTGATCAAATCCGAATAATTTCCAAAATAGCTTGGCAGAAGATGAAAATTTAATAGTAATGGATGTATGACAAGTTATTAATTATTGAATTGAAATTTTTAATTTCTCCATCTCGTTTTATTGCTGTAAAAAATTTAATTTTATCGTTACATCTACTAAAATTTTTGTTGATCTGGCATCACTGCCCTAGAAATTATAACATAAAATCTAGTTTAGTATTGACACATTTTAAAAGATGCATTTACACACCTAGAAAAACACTATTTTCGATTATAAGAGTTGTACCAGTTTTATATGACGCGCAGTGTACATTACAAAAAAATAAAATACCTAAAGTTTTTATTTGGTATTTAGTTGCCTTATTGGCTTGTAAATACATCCTCAATTTTAAAACTAAGCAATGGAAAAAAATTTTAAAATTTAAAATCTAAATGACATTTGACATGTCAAAGAAAAACTAAGCAAAATTCCGACCCTAAAAAATTGTTTTACTTTTTTTTGATATGTGAAATGTTTTTCCTTTTATATTTTAAATGTCATTTTTACTTTAAAATAATTCGAAGCGCATTTTTTTTAGGACTAAAAAATTTTAACACCAAATTAATTATTTCATTTTTATTTTATAACTGCCGGGAAAGTCTTGTGGCGACACAACAGATTTTTTTTATTTATTTACGATATTTTGCTACGCATGATTATGTCATCATCATATGCTCTTTTCCTCACTCTTGTTTTTACTGATTCCTCATTCATTCTTGTTATTTAAAAAAAAAATGAAAAAGTTTTCTAGTTCTCTAACAAGGCTATACAAATCAAATCAAATATTTTTTTTGAACAAAACATTTATTGAAATAAAGATTATAAAGAACATTCTGCGAAACTGAATAACAAATAAATTAATTAAGTGAAAAATCCAGATACTGAAAGTAATTTTCTTAGCACTTATATTAAGCTTAAATGGTTTTAATGATGCGTTTATCAATTATATCTTCATATTTGGACCTCATTGACTAGAATTAGAATCACTATATATTTGCTGGGAATTGTCTGTGTAAAGCCTACTAAATACTTTTAATCTAACTCTATCAAAACATCCCCATTATTAACAGTATCTTGTACCTCAATATTAATAGATTTTATTAACCCCGTAGTTCCAGCAACAATCGAATTTTGCATTTTCATTGCTTCTGTAACAAGAAAAACGTGGAGATTAAGACGAAGGTGATTAAATGGATGAAAATTGGTTGTATGACAAATATTACAATTCTAATTAATTATTTTCTATTGTCCAATTACCTATAATGCATAATTCCTCTCCTTCTGTTACATAATCTCCCACTTTGTGATTAACAGATTTGACAAGACCTGGCATAGGCGAAATAACTTTCTTAGAAATGTCTCTCTTACTTTTAACAGGCATTAAATGAAGATAATCCGCTACTCTTTGTTCAATAATGTGTAGTTGATAAATTGTTCCTTTATACCTAAAACCAAGCAAACAAAGAATATGATAAAGTAGTTTTTCACTACTATAGATTCTGGCAAAATTGTTATATAAACGCATTCAAATTTAATATAGTGCATAATTAGGTTAATAAACTGAGTCTGTATAGTAACAGCGAACGTACCAAAAGACCCGTAAGCATTGCAACAAAGAGGATTTAGCCTAAGATTCAGTACGTAGCTCCGTGTAATTCACCCAAATCAAATAAGTGTTTCTACAGCAATTTAAGCGATGTAACAAAATACACATCTATAGATTTGATAATTTTATACTGATGATTTGTATGATTTTAAAAACTTACATAATATCATAATAATCCGCCTTTCTTCTAGATATTAACTGCATAATATTTTCTTCATTATTGATTACAGCTTTTAGAACAGGTTTCGTTAAATTGATTGAGCTTTTATCAATTTTGTATTCTTTTTTATCTATTGTTACAATAAATTCGTCTCTTTTATTGTCAACATCGAAAGTAAATTTACGATTATTAATCTTCACGAAGACCTTCCGTAACCTCAGAGTATTTTCCTTATTTTTTTTATTTGTAGTGTGGTTAATATTTCTCATTAAATCTGTTACGTACAAAACTGAACCAATTGCAATAAGTTTATGTATTTCCAATTCTTTAAGAATTGTACCTATAACAAAATATGTTTAATTTTATTTTGTGGTATATTGGAATAAATGCCACTGTGTTCCAAGCCAGTTTCCTTTGTACTTTTAATTGAGTTAGTAGTTAATTTAATAAACAATTATTGGGAATTTAAGTAGTGTATTATTACTGGAATCTCTATCTATCTATTGGTGCATTCTTTTTGATAATCTAATGATATGGGAGTTAAAGTGTTTCCCTAATATCTTGTAAATTGTAAATAAAACTACAAATCTTTAGTAAAACAAGAGAGGATATAAAAACTGTAGCAAAAATGGACATACAATCCTAACCAACTATATCTTACCATTAAATCCATCGCTGTAGTTTTCGTATAAGAAATTTGTACTGATATTTCCCATACAAAAGTTTTCTTGCGATAAAATATCTCTCAATAATGGAATATTATGGGTAATACCCCGAATAACGTAACTATCCAATGCAATCAAATGCCTTTGAATGGCTTCTTCTCTATTTTTTCCATAAGATATTAATTTACTTATCATTGGATCATAATATATATTAATTTCGCTACCTTCTTCTATCCCACTGTCACATCGAATATTTGGAAGATCCTGAGGTTCGATGTATTTGTACAATCTACCTGAAAGGTGGCAATATTACAATGACAGACTCTAATATTGCTTTCAAATAAACTTTTTTATAGGCGTTATAAAAACCTTATTAGACGAAAGTAAGTAGTAGACATAATTCATCGCTAAATCTGTGGGATATTTAAATAAAACCTAATTTCGATCTAACACTAAAACTAAGTATCCAAAAAACAAGGGATCTATTGGCGTAACAATAATTATATTAAAATATACAAAGGGGTCTTACCTGTGCAAGGCAGTCCAAAAAATTTATAGGGATCTTCCGCGTAAACTCTACTCTCTATGGCCCAACCGTTAATTTTGATGTCTTCTTGCTTAATATTTAATTTATGCCCTTTGGCTATTTTAATCATCTGCTGGACTAAATCAATTCCCGTAATACACTCTGTTACTGGATGTTCAACTTGCAATCTGGTATTCATTTCGAGGAAGTAAAAGTTTTTATTTTCATCTACGAGAAATTCTATAGTTCCTGCTGAAAAATATCCCAAATTTTTGCATAGAGAAACTGCTTGTTGACCCATGGCTTCACGGGTTTTGTTGTCCAGAAAAATACTGAAAATGTTATTTAAAATAAAAAAATTAATTTAGCCCTTCGTATAATTAATCACAAGTGAAAAGAAATTATACTAACAGAAAATCTTCCTAGAATGAATTTAACTTCCAAGGGAGCATACAGAAATAAATTCCTGTACATCAGGGGTGAAAACTACTGATGAAAGAAACCGAGAAATGTCTGCCGCGTCTCCAGTATTCCGTACTGATGCCCCTTCTTTCTTCAGTAGTTTTCACCCTTGGTGTACAGGTATTTATTTCTGTGTGCTCCCTTGGAATACTCACTTACCTTGGGGCTTCTTCTATAACTTTTTGGTTTCTTCGTTGTATACTGCATTCTCTTTCATTTAAATAGATGACATTGCCGAATTTGTCTCCTAGAATTTGAATTTCAATGTGCCTGGGATTTTCTATAAACTTCTCTATCAGTATTCTTTTATCTCCAAAACTTGAAATGGCTTCTTGTGTCGATAGCTTAAAACCATCTCTAAAAATTACAAATATAATATAAAACTCTGTGGTTTTCCTTAAGGGGTTTCATAACTTCATACGATATTTCCCCTTGACCCGCGCAGCAAAAGTAGGCGTGCCTAAATATAAATATTTTCCAAACTTTGGCAACACAGCAAAATACATTTACCAAAAGGTGTTGCCACCGAATAAATAAATCATATATGCATTCTTAGTAGCCAGTGGCCAGTGGCGTGCAGAACATAAAAATTAGGTGACTAAAACCATCCAATGTTTTAAATAGGTAATGAATAGAGTTTTGTTTTCTTTGATTCCACCTACAAAAATGCAAGATTTTGAATCTGTTACTCACAGAAAAACCTAGGTCTAACAATTAAAGAAATTATTTTTTCTTCGATGCATTTTATAAAATCTTGTTTTTGTCAAAATATTTTTAATTTTTTTATTTTTATTGCACTTGTATAAAAGCTTGTTTTCAATTTTTTAAGCAATTTTATTTATTGATATACCCTTGATTTAAAATAGTGGAAATAATGAAATAGAAAATGGGAGAATAAAATAAACGTGGTAGAAAAAATCGAGATTTATTGGAATTTCACTCAATAATCCTAAAATGTTGTAGGGAATTGTTCCTTATTTCCAACCACTTGCTGTTCTTGGATCCACTAATTCCGGTAGAAAATAATTGAAGAAAAAATTTTCAACTTTATAAATCTAAAAAAACATGAGAAATAAGTACATTTTGAATTTGAAAATTATATGTCACCTCTTCAACTAGACAACCTTTCGGACTCCATATAACGAAAAAGCATTTCTTATGAATTATGAGTTTGTTATAAACAAATTCTAACCAACATTTTTTTTCTGTAAGTAATTTACAGAAACAGCGATATGTAACAAATTGCTGAAAAAAATTGTCTTTAGTAATTCCATTTTATCCTTATATTATATCGAATAATTTTTGAATTAAAAAAAATGTAATTCAAATTATTTATTATAAAAGAAATAAAAATATAGTTATTGTATAAACATTTTGAACATAGAGCCGAGGAAATTTGATCAGAACATCTATTTAATTTTAAATAAACAATAGCAGCACTTTCAGTTAGAAATCCATTATAATGAATCCAGGAAACTATTTTTTTTTGTCAAAACTGCATTATAAAAATTGTGGCAAAGGATACTGTAAAAACTAGAAAATAGGCAATTCCTATATTTTAAAAATAATCAAATTATTACCGTAACATTACTCGGCGTCGGCGTCAGGACAATCTTTTGGTACTCAAACATTTTTCTCGTTTACTGTTCTCTTCCTTTCTGTTTTTCGGACCATAATTTTGTTCAACTGTATGACTCACAACACTAATCAACAATTGCCCTAATATCCCCTTCACCAAACTAACTCACTTTATCCCCATACGACCTTAAATTTAAAAAAAAACCTAATTTTTCCATATCTATTACATATATTTTTTCACACCATCTTAAAGTGGAGGTTTCCACGAAGAAGATGAGCACTCATAAAGGTTAAAATAACTTTTTCGATTGAAAATTAGGCTTTTTTTAACTTAAATTCATATAAAATCGAAAAAAAAATAGTTTGCTCTGAAAAAATTACAGCTTACTTAAAAACAAAAAAGAAAGTTTTACAAAGTTTCATAAAAAAATATTTTAGCGGAGAAAAAATTAAAAACGGTTTTTAGCGATTTTCTCGATAATTTTGAGATTGTATTTATTTTAAATATAATTAAAAAAGTTTAAAAACTAATAAATTTAAAAAAGTACTAACTTTAAAACCTTAAATAAAGTAAGAAAGTTCTACCACACCGATCAATAAAATCAAAAATAATTTGTGGGACGCCCCTGAAAAAGGATTAAATTAAACTAATAGGATCTGAGACACACCGAGACATACGGCGACGATCATGTAATTCGGGTAGAGTAGGCCTTCAACGAAGACAGCGACAAATAGTGTTCTCGAGTAGTAATAATGACAAAATGCGGCGTTTCATTTCTATCCAAGAATGTTTGAATTCTACAAACTTAGGAAAGGTGGCAGCATAAACCAGATGAAGATTTTCAAATCTTGGCTGCGTTTTTATTCAAAAACAGAAAGATTTCATGAAAATTGTTATCTTTTAGCTAATCAGGTGGTATATAAGGATACCGGAAAGTCATTATTTTTACGATTTTGTAGGTTCATTCCATTTTTTTTAACGTAGAAGGAAATCATTGACTTTCCGGAATTACAAAAAATGAGACTTTTTTTGTGACAAACGGTTTTCACTGAAAAAATTTCTGGGATATGAAAAAGCACAGCCAGTTTCACCAAGGTAGTGAATGTTCTTAACGTTACACATATTTCCTTCTAAAATTGTGCATATTGATCAAAATTAAATAACAGCTATTAGCTATGAGTAATTACTTATTATTATATTATTATTTGGTTTCCTTACTTGCCTTGTTTCATTATCGGTTCTTGCTATTCTCATACCCTTTCCACCACCTCCTGCAGAAGCTTTAATCATGACAGGATACCCAATATCTCTAGCTATATCGACACATTGTTCCGCATCTTCAACTATTCCATCATATCCTGGTATAATGGTTACTCCTGCTAACTTGGCCTGCCGTTTCGATTCTAGTTTATCACCCATTTGTTTTATTGATGCCGATGACGGGCCTATGAATGTGACTTGCTCATCTTCCTGTTAAATATTTGATTTTTTTGAATATGCTGCGGCTGAAGTAAATGAAAGAAACCGAATTCGTTATACTAAAAATATTTCAGGCAAAACAACTAAAAATACAAAAATACATATTTAGAAAATTGTCCCGGTAAAACCATTATGAATAAATTTGGTTGGTTGGTCAACGGTATTTAAGTTTTTTTCTTCAAAATTAAAAAAGAACTTGAAGGCGATTAATACTTAATTACCAATTGTTTCTCACCAGCATTTCTACAAATTCTGCATTTTCCGAAAGAAATCCATATCCTGGATGGACAGCATCAGCATTAGTTAATTTGACAGCTTCCATAATTTTGGATTTATTTAGGTAAGATTCTGACGCTGGAGAATCCCCAATGAAAACAATTTCGTCGGCTAATTTTACGTGAAGCTGAAAATACGAATAGATTTTTATCAAACAGGGAACGGTTTAAGGAATTAGGAGGTTAACAAGCCGGCATTATTAGAAAAAGAAGAGGATTCGCTACTCTTTGATCTTGGTATTTGGTGCACAAAAGATGTGAAATAAAATCACACGAGCTCCCTAAGAACAAGGACATTAAAAATGTTCTACACTGCACCAGCGTATGGACTTCAACAACTACTCCTTGGGCTATATGCCCCACCAGGTATTGAATTACGAAAGTCCAGACCAAGTCGGGGCTTTAACCCAAAAACTTTTGTAGCTTGCCATTCTTAGACCGGTCGGGCACCAAACCACGTCTGGACTTTCGTAATTCAATACCTGGTGGGGCATATAGCCCAGGGAGTAGTTGTTGAAGTCCAGACACAGGTGCAGTGTAGGATATTTTTAATGTCCTTGTTCTTGGGGAGCTTGTGTGATTTTATTTCACATCCTTTGTGCAGTTTTGTCACTCCCATGGTCCTTTTTTGGTATTTCTATGGTTCAAAAAAATTCCACCTTCGTATAGTTTTCTATAGCAAGCTTTGATTTTGTTATAAAAGTGAAGATGGCGTTGGGCTTTCCTCGTTCGTGATACACTTGCTCTAACGCAACCACTTTTATCAAGAACGAGGCGAGTCGAATTCATTTTCAGACATCCTTTAGTGACAGGATGTCGAGCTAGCCCCTGCTTCTTACGGATGAGGCACAATAATGCCGAAACCGGTCGATGAACGGCAAGCTCCTTTAATAACAAAATCGAAGTTTTTAGGTTAAAGCCCCGACTTGGTCGGGCACCAAACTACGTCTGGACTTTCGTAATTCAATACCTGGTGGGGCATATAGCCCAAGGAGTAGTTGTTGAAGTCCAGACGCTGGTACAGTGTAGGATATTTTTACATCCTTTGTGCAGTTTTGTCACTCCCATGGCCCTTTTTTGGTATTTTTATGGTTAAAAAAAATTCCACCTTCGTATTTGTATTTGGTCTAAATTATTAACGTCAACCCAGATGCAAGAATTAGTCGAGGTGGATGTATTATTAAAATAAGATTCGAATTTTACCAAACTGTGAAAAGATTTAACGATACTAACCAATGTGATTTCAATCAACTGCATCACTTATCGAACATTTAAAAAATTATAAAGCCACCAAATAACTGATGGTACACATTTTAAAAATTTTGTATGGGCATAGAGTTTTAAAATTTGATACCTAATTATTTATCTTGATTTTAAAATATTTATTATACTTACTGCTTGAGCGTCAGACACAGAATAGACTGCCACTGTTTTAATACCCATTGTTTTGGCAGTATTAATTATCCTGCATGCAATCTCTCCTCGATTAGCAATTAAAATTTTGTTGAAAGAAAAATCCAAAGGATTTACAGGATCTATGGAATAAATGTTCCTACATTTTGAGTATTTTCGAGAACGAGGATTTTGAGAACATTTTAACTAAAAATAAAAAAGTTTCTCTGTAGATAGTTGAAGAACAGATTTTTTTTGCATATTTTTAATAATTATTTAGAGTATGTACAACAAATTTGTCAATTTTTACCTATTCTGAATTGTAAATTAAAAAAGTTCTTAATTTTGATAAAAAATTATTCGACGAAAATGTCAAGTTTTTCTACCCATGGGATGTTAAAAACTCAATCGGGTTTTGTGTTCATGTTACCTCTGCGACTACAGCAATAGCGTCTTTGTCTAATGTTTTAATCTTGGCTGTTGTGATTGCAAGAAGTTTTAAAAATAAATTAAATTCTTGAAAAGACTTTATTGCTATTGTCGCTTTCCAAAAGTCTACCAATGCTTTCCAATTCTTTCATTATTTTACTTTATGATTAGAGGTTTTTTACAGATGTGGTTCTTGTTTAAATGCCGTGAAAATATGTTCTGAGATACTGAAATTGACAGTATATGAGGTAAATAGTATATTGTGTCACAAGGGCAGAAAATTAGCTTTAGCAGCCCGAGGCTATTAGCTGCATGAGCGAGCGAAGCGAAGCGAGGGCAGCTAATAGCTAAGGGCTGCTAAAGCGTTTTCTGCATGTGTGACACACAACTGTTTTTCGCCTACCAAAAAAAAAACAAAAAATAGGAAAATATAACAAAAATCTTTAATTTTATAAATACAGACAGAATTTAATGAGCAATTTAAGTAATAAAAATGTACCAATTTATTTATTATGTATTATTTCCAGTTGTTAAACAATTCACAGGACTTTTCGTACCATTGCGCGTTGTCTTGTTAAGTAACAAATTTAGAGAAACATTACTACTTTCTTCTTGCAAGTCTGGTGGAGTATTCGTAAATTCTTCATCACTGCCTGAATTACTGTTCATTTTCACTAATTCACATAATCACAATTATTCAGAATCAGAACGTATTTTTATTTTAAAGTTTAATTCTCTTGATTCTACACTGACGTTTAATGAAAATGTATGTGAAATGTCAAATTCAAAGGTGCGTTGATCGTGTTCTTTTTGATTTTTGCGGCCCAAGGCCCGGAAATATTACTTTCGGTCTGATTTGTAGGGTTGATATGATTTATGTTCCGACATGGTAGGCGAAAAAAGTATTATACTTATAGTTCTCGATTTAAGTACATATTCCTTAAGACATGTAGAGAGAAGCTGTAACATATTGCGTTTGTCATTTTTGAAATTAATATATAATAAACAGAAATGTAGACATTTTATAGAATCATTAAAATGTCATTGTGAACTGGAATCCCACATGTGAACACACAATAGTTTTTTTTTATAATATCCTAGAGATGGATGTTTAGGTACCTATATCAACATGTTAAGAAATTGTAGGTATTCTCGTAAAAATGTGTTCTGTAGAGAAAACGAAGTAATCGATTTGAAATAAATTGGTTATTAGGGTTTTGTAGTTCCAAGTTTGAGACAAAATATGCACTCTATACTTTCAATTAAATTATGTCTCATGCCGATAAAATACAGTCCTTCTTTATAATAATAATATTAAGGAAAGTAATACAAATAAATTTACTTACTTGAAAATTTACAAAAAATTTCGTCTTCATTATTTTACTGAGAACCATTTAGATAGCTTGAAATATTTAGACTGGGTTTCCAGTAAAATACTGTTTTCTATATAAACAAACTCATTCCTATCATTAAAATAAATTAATGATTACTAAATTGAATTTTATCAAATTTTACCACATATTGTACAAAGGTTATGTTTTGATGGCTAGCAGACATTTATTTTTTTTAATAACCTTTGTATTTAATTATTTATTTATCTGATGTAATAAAAATAACAAAAACAAAAAGCTAATGGGGGCTTGGGTAATTTGTATTAACAGGAATTGCTTCAGCGATACGATATTTTATGTTTCAATTTAAAAATCGCATATTTAATAAAATTTTGTGACTTTTACTATATCATTTTTAAATGAGGATTAGTAATGAAATTTTTTTATTGGCCCAGTAGAATAAATTTCCAAAATTTTTCCGCTTCATTATTAAAGGGGGCCTGGGAAATTAAATTAAAATTTATGAATCGTGACGTATTATGAACCGTGACGTAGACCAATGAAATAATTCCAGTTGCCACATTTCTATAGTTTTTTCCCGTTGGCATCATTTTTTTCTAATTAATAGAAGGAGCGAAATAGATACTTCAAGAGTAGTCGTAGCTAACACTAGACTTCTTTTAAGGGCGCGGTCTTCCTGTGTATAAAATCCTATGCTGCAGACCAAAAGTTAAATCGACTGATTTCCGAATGTAATGGGATTTAAAATATAATTTTCAGACAAATTAAAGATAAAGGTCTAACTTAGGTAGTCTTACTATTCTAAATCGATAAATTTATTATTTTCTATGGAAACGACAGCTTCAAAATCATCCAATTTTTTTAACCTTAAAAGTGGCATTTAATAATCTATATATCCTCGATTCTGAAAAAATAAGAAAAATAAACATTAACTTGACCTAAGTTAAACCTTTATCTACAATGTGGTTTAATCAGAATACATCAAAATACTTTAATTTATGAAATCAGTCGATTTGAAATTTTGAAGTCATTTCAAATTAATTTGAAAGTTTGGTCAAACAATGGCGTCTAAAAATTCTTTACCCATAGGTATTCAGTAATATATATATATATATAATTATATATAGATCATATAGGTTTTAGCACTGTAAGAAAGATGGTGCCCGAAGCAAATCAAATTTTCAATGGATGCCAACCCATCAGCTGAGATATTTAGCGGGGTGATACCATAATTAGCCCAGTTGTGAGAGACTTTGACCTCTCATAAAATGTGATATCGCTTTAAAAGGTGTAGAAAACGATAAAAAAATCTTTGCGGCTCTAAAGTGTATGCTAAATTCGAAAAACTAATAGCACAACCACGTGAAACAGCAAAAAATTTTACTATTATTTATATTTCAGATAACATTTGTTCACTTTAAATTTTATTTTAATGTAATATACTTAAATGTTTCTTTTCAAATTATATTGCTAATTTTATATTTTGTTTGTTAACTGTTTTATTTTATTCATTGAATTGTTTTCATTATCCTACAATAAATTATTGATATTTTGTAAACTATAAACGTCACTTATAGCAAATTTTATCTCAAACTATAAAAATGCCATTTTTGGTTTTACTGTACAACTCAAGAAAATCAATAAACTCTGTAGATTTTTTTATCTCTAATTTTTTCCAAAAATTCAATTTTTTTCCCATTTCATCGTATTCCTATCTGTTATGGTTTAGAATATAGCAATGTTGGCACATAATAAAAGAAACATGCACTCAAAACACAAAAAGAACGCTGCAATTGTATTTATTGTCTTTGTAATTAAAGTAAAGTAAAGTTTTTGCTCTCCAAACATTTAAAAAACTTTAATCAGAAAGGAACATTCTAAGTACGCCGAATATAATAATATATCATGAATTTAAATTTTCGCGGGAACTCACAGCTGTTGGTTGAAACTGTTCATTTGGCAACGTGGGTTAGCTAACGTTTCGTCTGAAAGTTGACGAGATTTTAGAGCATTTATATTTGCATGTATATTTTTTATTACTCTGAACACGAGATGCTTGTTGCGCATGTCGTTTAACTGTCATAACGCGGGAATTTTTAAAAATAATTCAACATTATTTGTGTCGATATGTTATCTATCCATTAGAATAAAAATATATAAAGTATTTTAGAAAAGAATTAGAGGTAATATTATAAAGTAAACGATAAGAATATATATTGAGATGAATTCCGTAAATTATACGATTTTACTTTTTTTTTAAAATTTATTTTCCATTTGTCCACTTTGACATCTTTCAAACATCTCCTCTTCCCAAACCAAAAAAAAAAAAAATCAACATCCCATAGCAACCCTGTCAAATTTTAAATACCCCTACACATACTTTTAAAATAACTAAATTCCTAAATAACAATTGACAACATTTACATCATTACAATATATTCAAAATAAATGATATTTTGTATGACCTTCATAATAAATTAATTTTTACTTTTTAATAGTTAGTAAGTGTAGGAATCATGATTTTTCTTAATCAGTTATAATCACTACTAAATTGTCAATGTTTCAAATTATTACTTTCCATGGAACACTTATTTATCAAATTAAAAAAATGTAATAATTTTGTGTATAGACCAATATAATGAAAAAATTAAATATGCGAATTTTGTCATGAAAATCGGTATATGGGGTTAAAATAATATTCTGAACAACTTTTTCTAATGTTTTTCGATATCTCTAACGCGAAGCAAAATATCGAGAGTTTGAAGTTCTGATTTTATCTGATTATCTTAAAAAATATGACCCGTCACTTTGTCCAATTGTGCAAAAATTTAAAAGAAAACCTAATTTTCAATCGAAAAAGTTGGTTTACAAATTTTCAATTGTTTAACTTTATCAGAGTGCTCGATTTCTTCTTAAAACCTCGGCTTTAAGATGATATGAAAAAAATATTGTTCGTATAGAATTTCAATTCGTATAAAATCTAAAAATAAATATTTTGCTTTGAAAAAATTACAGCTGCTTATTTAAAACAAGTGCAGAAACAATAATATTGTAGACCAAAAGTTAAATCGACTGATTTCCGAATGTAATAGGATTTAAAATTTAATTTCCAGACAATTTTTTTTAATCTTTAATAGTACTTTTATCAACGCTGCTTTGTACACTCTATGGAATATTTTTTTCAAGAAATACAGCAGTAAGATTTTTTTTGGCTTCAAAGAACACTAAACGACAAAAGAATTTAACAGTGTAAAATGTAAACACACTGAAATCAAAACAAATCCCAAGTTCACACACGCATGCGCAGGCAGCAGGACTCTTGTGCAATTCCGGACCTTTGCCATTTATCACTTCGTGAATATTTTGGATTAGTAAAAAGGTAAAAAGTTAATATCTATAATACGGTAAGCGTATTGTATTATTTGCCTCAGTAACCCGAGTTAAATAACGCCGGCGCCGTCCGATTGCTCACGAAATCTTTTCCTACCTTACACCGGCTTGGCGGATAATTTGAAATTTGAGATTGTATAGGTACTGTGATTCTTCCATGATTGAGATGTTCACAAAACCATAGCATAACGAGTGTTGTCTGTATATACCTTTATAGAGACAACGGCATAACCTATTACAGTGGGATGCGAGATTTTGCATTTTTTAATTCTATTTAGGTCTTAGTTAAGGATTAACAAATTAAACATTGAGCTATAGTCAATATTCATTTTCAAAGGTGTAGAAAATAATAAGCATAGTTCAACAACAAAAATATAAATAGATGATAAAGCTTACTTTTTATCAGATAAAATCAAGGATCTCGGGTTTAAATAGTCTTCAAGAAAAATTCGGGAGAAAATTTGAACCAATAAAACCGAGGAAACAATATTGCTAAAGCGGCTTACTCCTTTGATACAATTATCTAGGAGTCTAGGGCCACCGTGAGCTGAACCAAAGTTCAAAGGAAGCCTGCCGCCTTGACTTAAAGAGTGGCTCTTTGATCTACAAAGAAGCGCCGATGCAACTTGACACGTGTCGATAGTTATCATAGCTATATACTAACTTTGAAATGAGCAATAACATCACTCTGTATCTATACATTTGAAAAGGGCATTTTATTTCGAATTGTTTCCGACTTGTAAATATCTTTGACATGTTCACCTAAATCGTAATTATTCATCGTTCGCGTGGTTAATTTTTCTTTCGTTTCTCACATAAGTAGGTACTTCATAACGAGGAACAAATAACTGAAAAGAAAATGTTATTTTGATATTATCAATGCCGCAGTAACAAATTATTTTAATTTTAAGAATTAAAAGAAAGATCTTATGGAAGTATCGTTTTCATTGAAAGGCTCTGTATAAATGTACCTACAAAGAAAATAAATGAAAAATAAAAAGTTAAGATTATACATTTTGATGATACTAAATATTGTTCTCCCCTTGTATTACACATAATAAACAGTGAATTTCTAGAATGATTTCTGTAACGAGAAAATTTCAAAGGAAGGTTTCTGTAACTATTTTGTTTAATTTAAGCATTTATCACGAGATACCAGCACCTCCCGGGCAGCATCTTATTTGACATAATTTGGCTGATATTTGACGTACAAGACCGCGCCCTTAACAGAAACATACGACTATTAATCATGTTTGTGTCCTGAAAAAGGTAGTGCTACATGATGTTAAACTCTGAATTTATATTTGTAGGCAAGAAACCAACGAAAGTTTATAAAATATTACTAAAAATGTTTTTATTAATTTAATAGGTATCAGAGATAAAAAATAATGTCCATTGTACCCTATTAATGTGTGCAAATATAAGTATTATAATTAAAGGATTAAAAAAATTAAAAACTGTTACGTTTCAAGTCGAGACTTTTGAAACACAAAAGCTAAACCTCCAAAGTAAAATTATAAAATTATTTACTAAGGGTTGATTCAGGGATTGGACAGATTTAACAATTGTCAAATCAAAAGATCTTCCGAGGTATCCTAGGATCACCATCACCATCACCAGAATCAGGGACAGTGGAAGATACATGCCTAAACCTTTGTTTTAATTTTTTCAATTCTTATACAAGAAAAATAAAAATCCCAAAATTAAATTAAAAATTTGTAGAAGTAGTATTGTTTTTATTAGCATAATTTTGCTACAAGAAAAAAGCTTAACAACAAATTGAACAAACACATAAGAAATATAACATTATTAAACTGTATAGAACAAAAAGAACAAAAAGAAGTAATACTCGATCAAAAGTAGTTTTAACATACTGTATAATGTTTCTTTTAAATTCTTTAAAACTATTTGTAGAGCGCACATATAAAGGTAACTTGTTATATATATTTAACCCATCTCGTCCCGATTTTTCTAACTGCTGGAATGTAGATATTTGTGACTGATCTTGTGTTATATCGAAGTATATCATTAACAAAATTAATTTTATTGAACATGTAACTTGGCAACATATTATGTAGAATTTTAAAAATAAATATTAAATTATTAAACACTAATCTTTGGTTAATACTCATAAATTGTAAACAATCTAACATATCACATATTCTTGCATATTTATCAACCCTTAAAATAATTCTCATTGATCTATTCTGTTGCTTCTGTAGTTCTCTTTTTGAGAGGAGCTATAATTGACTTATAAACAGTTAATCTTGAGAAAAAAGACAGATTGTCTCTCATTCTATAGAAATAATTTATACGCTTACTAATTTTATCAATTACATATGCTTATTAAATTTCAACTTATTATCTATAATTAATCATAAATATTTACACTCTGTCACATAATCTAATTCACTATTTAGCAGCTTTAATTTAGTTACAGTTTCTAATTTGGCAGTAGTCCCAAATAACATAAATTTAGTTTTTTTTGTATTCACAAATAGAAAGTTGTTCTCCAACCATTTTTCAATACTATTCAACTCTCTTTGCATTTTATTAAAAACTTCATCTACTGTATTTCCGTGGACAGAGATAACTGTATCATCAGCAAATAAATTAATTATTGTATCTTCTTCAAAACATGTTGTTATATCATTATAAACAATAGTGGGCCTGTGGTACTCCGAACTTAACTTTCAATTTTTCTGACACATAACTGCCTATTTTAACTTGCTGCTATCTTTCTTGTAGATAGTCTTCAAACCACTTAGTTGCCTCCTCCACTACCCAATACTGTTTTAGTTTCTCCAACAACATATTTCTATTAATGGTCTCAAATGCCCTTTTGAAATCAACAAAAATAGACAATACGATTTTATTTTGGTCAATTAGTTCTTTCCATTTAGAAATCACAAGTTGTTGGCTACAAATCCAATATCCAAGATATTTTGCTACTCATTTGTGCAGTGATATTTCTATAATTGTATAGATGAGGTGTGTGAATGTCTTGATAAAATCAACTAAACTCAATAAGCTTCTTCAGTTGACATTCATGGCAACTTGCTCAAATATTTCAATTCTTAATTACAAAACAAGTCTCACGCTGTCTTACTTAAAATAGTAAAATAGTTTTAAATTCTATCGTTAACCAGTCCATTTTACTTTCTCACACAATTCGTCTTAAATAATTGGCAACCCAGAAAATTGCTTTGTTCAATATAATCCCGATTTGACTCGGATAAGTAAGTTCGAATTTCGTATCCCCGTTTTGCATTAGCTATGCTCTCGGAAATAGGGGACAATTATTATTCAGGGATTATCGTTATAACCGGCTGAACTGCAATATGTGAAAGTCTCCTTTGAACGGCAGAATGATCAAAAATAATGGTCGGATTAATTATCTAAGGCGGCGTCGATATCGGTAGTTAGTTTTAAAACCCATTATTGGTTTAAAAATTTTAGTTGAAACGTTTATAGTGTGTAAAGAGTGGCAGTCAAAGGCTCTGTTGTCTAAGACAATATTTATACGTAAATGTGTTTTACTAGTTTTCATTGTTTTTTATTTTCCTTCTTACTATAAAGTATTGATTTTCGAGATATTTGCATTGAAAATATTCTAGCCACAGTATCTATTTAATTTACTTTAACATATTTCAATATAGTATGCTTTGAAACTAAAATGAAAATGTACAGCTGTCAAATAATTAATTGTTAGATGTAATTTTGTTCACTAAATTCCATCTAAGTAGGTAATGAAAATGCCAAGACACAACCATTTCTCTAATTCAGAAATGAGAGATATGCACAAATAAATTTTTCTGGACTTGCTGCCCTCTTTATCTAATCTCAAAATTTATAACACGCTTATGATTTACTATCTTAAAAATGTAACCATACCAACTTTCAAGTCAATATATTAAATAATAAAGAAATTATTGCAAAAAAACGATGGGATGTGTCAGATGTTGAGAAAATGTCAAACAAAAAAACATGAAGAATATCAAGTATTCTTGAAACATATTCCAATATTTATAAAGAGATTTGTTAACTAGTCCCGTTTTTAAAAGTAAAACCAATCAAAGTTATGAAACATCGATTTGAAATATTTAGCGGTTTAATACGGGCAGATGTAACGAAACAAAGTAGAATCTGTAGAAAGTGGTTGACGTAAATTAAACTAATCTCCATTTTGAAATGAAATTGCCATATAGCTGGTGATCGAAATAACGGTAATGGCCTTCCATGTATCTATTTCGTGTCAGTATTTTCCGCAATTTGGACGTTCATCATTATTTAATGACTTGCTGTGTTCCTCCAGGGAAATTCAACCAATTTTTACGGATGTATTAGATTTTAAAAGGTTTTAAAATTACAGGGATGCAAAAATTGGAATGTAACAATTCTATCATGTCCGGTAGTTTACATCCTAATAACTGATTGGTTAGGATTTGTCCTATAACCTGCTAACCAATTAACCTATAAAGCATATACAAAATACTGAAAAACACTTAAAAAATTATTATTAACAACTAATACTTATAATCGTTTTAAAATTATTGCAAAAACAACTTCTGCAAAACACGTTCATTGCTGACAGATAATAAATAGCACAATTGCGAATCTTTTGTTGCTTTTGATTCACTTTAAAATTAAGGTTATGTTTTCTGAATTGGACCTTTTGCATGTTTCATGGCAACATTTAATACTAGCTGATGGTGTATATAGACTTAATAGTTGATGCTGTAGAAGATCATTAATGAACACAAAAAAAACAATAATTCTAATACACTACCTTGAGGTATCTTAATATCGGTACTATAAATTTTAAATACTGTTAAGAAATACGTCAACCAACATTAATATAACCTTTAAAAATTAGGCACCCTTGGCAAATTGTTTCCCTAAAATATTCAATAAAAGGGACTTAATTAACAGACTGTAGTTTTCGTAATTTTCGATTATTTAAATCCTATTAATATTTCAGTGAATGCGGCAGCAAGATAAGTCCTTCGATTTAGGGTGACGTCTAAATTGAAGGGGACCCTTGAGTTGGCACCCCTCTGTACCGCAAAAATCTTTCTTTAAACACATAATTGAGAGAAAAGTTTGACGGTAATACTTTTTCAATATTTTAATATTTGTGTCTTTTAAACAGGACGTCAGCTGGTAGATATCTTCGAATGTGTATAGTTGCCCTCAAAATAAGTTGGACAGATTGTTTTGACCGTTTTAACTTACTGGCCTATTCCTTGAAAAATAATTTGTCTCGTTAAGGTTTGATGAAATCTGAAATTTAGTTGTCTGATTTTTTAACTGCCTTATATATTTGATTTGATGTAATGTACAAGTCAAGAGTTCAAACTGTTTGAAATAGTTTGAAATATGAAAAGTGTTAGAGGAGATTTTTTATAAAAGTTTTAAATAAAAACAGTCTGAGGTAGCAGGAATTTTGTAACCGGTATTTTTCTCAGCGCAACTAATGGATAATTCAGTTACTGTTAGACAAAACAATATTTCCTTCTTATCCCTTCAACAGCATTAAATTGTTTTGGTTATATCTTAATTTAATCATCTAGAAAGTTGTTTTTGCCTAAAGTTTAAAGTACGCAACTTACACTAAATAATCTCAAATAATAGGTGCTTTCAGTAATTGTTTAAGAGCATCGGTTTTTATCAAAATTTACGACGTCTAGACTTTAGTTAATCCTAGTTAAAAGGCCCATCAATGCTCTTTTAACGAAGGAATAAAACAAAAGTAAAAGCAAGCTTAGAGTTAGATTTACTGAATTAGAATCTTGCTTGTCTAATTAATAAAAAACTGTAATTTGTATTAATAGGTCTTAGAAGGTAAATATGTAGGGTAAATTAACATTATAAATTGTCTAAAATTTATTACCAGAATCTGTCAACTCCCAATGCATTCTGTGAAATATCTTGGATTTCTTTGTCTATTCTATATTATTAAACATTTTTCTTTGCCACTGTACACCCCACTCCTGGTTGTTTTAAGTTTACATCAAGCAATACATAGCAATAAATAGTAATATGAATTTTTTCTTCTTAAAAGAAACCATAAAACTTAAACCAAATATAACAAGTGTTTGCCAATATCGACATTTTATCTATTTCGTGTAGATTTACACCTAGTTTTCGGTGTTTATATAGTTAACTTTATCAAACACTAAATCATGACAACAATATTCAACCTTCGCGTACTTCCGGCTAATTTTGAACCACCCGTGAATTCAACTCTCTTGACGCTCGCCAACCAGTTCTGCCAACTTTGCTCTGATAACTTTAAGTAGTTTACCAGCATGTCTTGTTGCCGCAAGGCGTTCTTTGATGCTCCAGCGACTTTTTCTCTTTTCTATAGGGTTTTCGGAAGGTTTATTGTTGAAGTTATACTCCAGACGCGTTAGCCTAGAAAAAATACGAGGGCGTACGATAGGTAGAAAATATTAGTTAGTAAATCTTGTCCTGCATTATTTTAAGAAACACTACACGTCACAAGATTTTTCCAATTTCTAAACAATTGCAAACGAAGCTAGAAAATATATAAAGTTAACGGTTTGGACAATAACAAGTTTTTTGTCTTTAGTAATTTTCTTTCATAACCTAAAGAAGTTTCTGCGGGAGATCCTGAGTTGCTTTCCATCTTTATGAATTAAAACCAAGGTATTAACTTTTCTTCCTATTAATGTGTAAGCTTCTACTGTCTAACGACCTCATCCACTGTTTTAGTTTCTATTTTAACTCTTATTTGATTGTGACACAAATCACAACGCTATCCGGAAACTTCATACTCCACGTTACAGGTTAAAGGCAGATCCTTGATGTAGTCATATTTTTATGGGGATTCTTGTTCTGTACGATTATATACTTTGTGTTAAGGACTCTAATTTAGAGAACTTCCTTTGCATTCATTTACCAAGTCGGCCGATGTTTAGCAACGCCGCTTTGTTAAACGAATGTCTGTAATTTTTCAGTGGAACTGTAGATTTGTTAGTTTTTGCTGTCTGTAGAACTTCAAGAAAACAAGCACCTTGCGATTAACGTTTTATTACAAATATTAACGAAAGACAACGCACAAAAATAACAGGAAAGCACATGTGTAATTTACTAATTAATAGTAATGGTTAAAATAAATGAATCACATCATTCAGAAAATATCTTTTTATAAGTGTAAAAATGAACCGAACAAAATTTGTTAACTTAATTCAATTGATGCGCCCATGGCAATGATTCGACAAAGAATGCCTAAAAATTCGCGTCCCCGTTTATTTATTTCGTTGAACGACGTGTGGGAGTGTGAAAAACAATGATGGCTGTCCGAGTAGTTCCGGTATATCTATCTCTCTTTCCCTCTTACTTCCTCTTATTGAAGAACACAAAATTGAAATGTTTTAAAAGTTTTAACGTACGAATACATACGTGACTCGCCACGTTGCCGGTTTGTTGTCGCAAATTCCGATATGGCCTACGTGACTTGCAACGTGTCGGATATGTTTTTAAATATTTGGTATTCGCGCCGTGTTGCCGGTTTGATACGATTTAACATTTTGGATGTTGTGTTTAATTTTATGGTTGAAAATTAAACACTATGTGTCTTCAGGTATTCTTCCATGGTTTGTCTCAATACAAAAAATGTATGGGTTGTAATTTTAATCGGGAAGTTTAGATTGATTTGGAAGCGGTATGAGTTAGAAGATGGAATAGAGTGGCAAAACAACTCAATGGAATTAAAGTTGAGCTACTGGCCTGTTTGGGTTAATATCTTACTGTAAAAAAAATATCTTACTTTACTACTCCTTTAAAAGTTTAATTATTATTATTATTAAATAAACCGGACATGGCTATACATGGTAATCCTTATTAAAATCCGTTGGATCCAGTTCTGAAGTTTCGGACCACGTAATCCTTTTAGTAAGCAGTAAAATGCACGTGTTCTGCAACTCCGCTCAAAATGCAACGATTTACATGGGAATGCCTTTACATTAAGAAACTTTGTTAATCTAGCTACCGAAAACCTTACCGAAATGACCATTTAATCCGCATGTTCGCGAATTGATTAAATTCTTGACTATTCAATGGATTTTGTTGTAACCTTTTTGAATGGACGATGTAGGCAAATGCAAACATAATAAAATATTACAAGTTATATTAATTTTGTATTAATAAAGTGATAATTAAAGTAGCTTATAATGTTATAATTATGTTGAGGTTGAAACACATAGAGGAAGCATGAAAAATTATTTATTTTGAACAAACTTCATCTTTTTAATGGATTTTATCTGCAAGTTCTGTCTAATTTTGCATTTTTTTATCTTCTTCATTAAATTTTTGAGCTTCGTACTTAATTTCAACCATTTTCCCAACTTTTTATATTTCTATTCAACAGCAGAACATTTCACAAAACGGCTAGTTTTAAAGTTTCTGGCATGTGTGTGGTTCAATCTAGTCCTTTTCAATCTCCCTCAGCGAAAATTAACTATGTTTTCGACTTTCAAACTCACTAATAAATTAGAATTGACGATGACGGGACTTTTTCCTATTTTACTGATAATTTGGGTACGAGAAATGTTTTCTGTGCTTTCGTTTTGCGCTGAAGGGACCATTGATAAATTAGTTAATAATGTATTGTTTTAAAGTTGAAAGTTTCACTGACAATCATTCTCTCTAGGTGGACATGTTTGAAAAGTAAAAAAAAACTTTATATCTAATATAATTTTTATTTTCGTTAGTGAAGTTTTCCATTTTAAATTTTAAGGTTGTGGTTGCACTAATTTAGTAATTTATTTTGAATAAAATTTATTGGCGGCAGTAAAAATAATCAAGAGATATCTAGGAAAACAATAATTTATAAAACTTACAAAAACATCACAGGAATTAAAAAGGAAAAAACGGGAAAAAAAATAACTCACTGACTTGTTAAATCGCTCTTGTAAATCTTTATACCATTGCAGTCGATTTTCAACAGACCGAACAATATTTAATACGGCATAATTTGGCACTAATTTATTTCATTAGTATATCAAACTGCGAATTTCTAAGGCTTCAACTTATTTCGTCCCGCTACGTTCAACAATGTTAGGTATTTTAATAGAAATATCTTAGGCGCCATAAATAATTACGCATTTAGCTCGTGATGAAGTTTGAATTAAAAATCACGCAAAAACCTTCATTAATTAAATTTATTGCAGCATAATTGAAGTATTTCTTGGATGTGTAGATATTCAAAATCTTTTAATTATGACTTTTAATATGAAGCTTTTACCAGTGGCGTTTTAGGAGACTTTTTAGCTTTTAGAACTATTTATTATTTATATCTCTAGCAACGAGAGAGTTGGATCAATTGCCATTAAAAACGTCTGCAATCTCAAGCGTTAATTCTTGATCAATCGTAAAGTCTAAATCAAAAAACTGGAAATACTTCATAGCAGAGATCCAGAAATTATTACAGGTTTTCTAAAGCGATATAAAGAGGCTGTCCAATGGAAGTATCGAATAAAACTATAAACCAAAATTGTCTATTATTTATATGTACGTACCTGTCTACTAAGGACCTAAAAATGTTTGTCTTGCTTCTCATTCAAATTTTATGTGGAAAAAGTTAAAGTGAAATAGTGATTTGTATACTAAAGTGTTCATTGAAAAAAGGAAATTACAGTGAGTAAATCAAAATTCTACTATTATTTAACACTAATCAAGATATTTAGTAAAATCGACAATTTCCATTCATTCAATTTACTTTAAAACACCTAAATATTAATAAGAATCAGTTTTTTTTGCTATCAAATAGTAGCCAAACGGGCTGCTATAGTCAGGGAGATTAGTAGACAAAATAAAACACCGAAAATAATTTGTTAAACAGCGTAAATAAAGATAATGGAAAAAATTAAAGAAAATATCATCAAAGTATTAAAGGATGCTAGTGAAAACAGGATTTTAGTAAAAATTGACCTAGTCAATAATAAAATAAAAGAATTAGAAAAGGAAAATAAAGCACTTAAGGAAATGTTTGCACCAAACTGTCAAGAAAAAAACAAAGTAGCTTTTGGGTTAGTCTAACAACAAACAGAAGTTCCATCAAGAAATATCTGTGATAAATTAAATAGTCTACTTGAAGTAGATCTCAATGAAAGCGACATAAGTTACCTTTATCTTCTTTTACGAAAGTAAATATACCAAGAAATTAAAAGGCACAAATATTACACTTCAGATCTAATGAAAGCACAACAAGAGAGAAAAAAAATCTTAGCAAAATGCCTGAAAGAAATCAGACAACAAACTCAGGACAGGTGTTATATAAAGGGAGAAAAACTGTATATAAATAATAAAGCTTACAGCGTTGAAGACATTATACTTGAAGAAAAAGAAGAAGAGAAAATCGCCTCTCGCAGCAGAAAAATCTTAAACAATAACCAGTCACAATCTGTAGCTGAAAAAGTTCTGGAAATAACGACTCAAAGGTATCAGAAGAACGGAAGAAAGAAATTAATACGAGATCAAGAAAACACTCTGATAATAACAAAAACTCCAAGAGAGTATAAATTTATTGTAAAAAAAAAACTTCCAGAGATATAACATATATTATTGTTTATATTGTATCTTTGTCTTATTCTTCATATTATCTTTATATTTGCTTATTCTTTTGAAAATTTTATTGGCATTTTAAGTGATTTTAATTTGGTTAATGTCAATTTATTACTTTAATTGTTAGTTATGGATTATTTAGATGAATTAAATAATAATACTTCACAAACTTAAGAAATAAATTCAGGTCAGGTCAGAGGCAAAGCAAATACTATTTAATAATAAAAATAAAACACTTCTTAGTATTTTTCACGATAATATAAGGAGTGGGGTTTAGAATTTTGAACCTTTGGAAATACTAAATGAGCAATTTGAAAGCTTTTTTGGATAATTAGTTATGACAGAAACAATGCAGCAAATTAATGCTAATCAGTTTCAATTAAATCGTTATGATATCGATAACTTAAATTGTTGACTATTATTAATTATATATTTTTGATCAAGATACAACACAGATAATAACCGCTAAATTTTGCACACAAGCTTTGCTTTTCGCATAATTTGGTGGTTATACAGCTCAAATTTCTAATTGTATATCCTCATATTCTGATTGTATTACCTATTGTATATTCTTATATTATCATTGTATTATTAGTTCAATAAATTTACTTTTGTCATGTTGTCATGCAAAATTAAAATTTGCCCCGCTTATGCTTCAATTAAGTCGTTATCAGTGCAGACGGAATTTTAATATCAACTATTCAACAAAACTTATCCTGCTGTAGAATTTTTGTTGTCTTTAATTGTTTCTAAAAAAGATCGTCCACTTTCGATGATGTTCAACGAAAATTTCCATTCAAAATTAAATATCAGTTTCACCTCGTATTCTTCATTGCCATTTTTCTTATAAATTCCCAAAGCATAAAATTCTCCTCAACTCAATGTCTTCTGAGCTTTATAGTGAATTGCATTCATTAGAAACGTTGATATTTTAAACACGTTTGTGGCCTTTCAAAGAGACTAACCTCACTGAATTGAATAAACTCTAAACTACCCATTCATCAAACTACTCTTTCTACCGAAAATCTCAAGATAAATGGGAGTTATTTGAAAAGATGTTTTCGGTCGACACCTTTCAGATTACCCATAAAAAAAATTACCAATTGAACGGATTTTTATTCGTAGGTTCGTTAAAAACACGAGTTTTAGTACAAAGTTTTTTAAATAACTAACGCTGCACTTGAGAAACTTGAGTTTTTATTTTTTAATAAGCGTTAAAATTCCAAAAAAGCAATATAGAAGAAATTAAACTAGGCAGACAGTGTTTGAAAAAAGGCGATATAATGCTCAATAAAATAATTCAAGAAGAAAATAAAAATGAAATGAAATTTATGAAATTAGGAGGAGGAAAAGTTCCAAGAGCCATACTTGGATCAATCAAAATTACATTCAGAATAATTAGAACTAACAAAATAAATGAAAAATTAAAAGGGACAGATAGGATAGGAGAAAAATATGAATATATAAAAACATTCATGCATCGGGAACCAGTAGGAGCGCTAGGAAAATATATTAAAATAAAATGGGAAAATTCACTTTAGAAACTCGGAGCTAGAAAACCTCGAAAGAGATGACGCTCTCTGTGTTTTGAGCCATTGGAAATATTTGTTTATTAGGTTAAACAAATGTTTGTATATAATTTTGTTTAGAGTCAAATTTGAAAAGGTTGCCGCATAGAGAATTTTAATATTAGGAAATTTTTGTAATTAATTGTGGGAAGATATTATTGTAAGTAATATCATAAGGACATCTAATTTTTCCGAAAAATCCGAAAGAAATCGAAAAAACACGTTGCTAAGTAATAGCTTACAAAACATACTACCTATTATATATGCATACATAATAAATATTTATTTATTCAATAAATACAATGAATGATAAGCTGGAAGTGCTGCTGCACTTGTTTCGCATGAAAGGCGTCATAAGACATCAGCATCAACATTATAAATAGAATTATACCCAAAGACCAGACATCTGGATGAACCTTGACCGATCTTTTTTCCAATAAAGTATTAAATATGTAGGTATTACTGCACAAAGGATGTGAAATAAAATCACATAAGCTCCCAAGAACAAGGACATTACTGATGAGGCACAATAATGCCGAAACCGGTCTAAGAATGGCAAGCTCCTTTAATGACAAAATCGAAGTTTTTGGGTTAAAGCCCCGACTTGGAGTACTTGTCGAAGTCCAGACGCTGGTGCAGTGTAGGACATTTTTAATGTCCTTGTTCTTGGGAGCTTCTGTGATTTTATTTCACATCCTTTGTGCAGTTTTGTCACTCCTATGGTCCTTTTTTGGAATTTTTATGGTTCAAAAAATTCCACCTTCATGTAGGTATTAATTTGAATACTGAAAAACAGGCAATTTATTTAATCACAAAATACTACAAACTTAATTATTTATGGTACAATTAAAATATAAATTGCAGTTTTGGTACACAGTAGGAGTATTGTTTGAAATTTTTGTTAACTCATTGATAACGTTGGGTGTTAGTAAATCATTAATGTTGTTGATGGGTCCTGCTGTAGAGTGAGAAGCTCGAGGAGTGGCTGCGATCTTGTGTTTTCTGTTTTTTAGCTGGAGGTTCTGAGGCGTCACTTCTAAGGGTGTTTATGATATCAGAATAATGCGATTGACTGCTTCTGCACCTCTCCAGGCTAGACTAGACTTGAAGATAATATTTTTTTCGGCAGCCGTCTCGAAAACAAAATTTTCGGTATGATTTATTAAATCGAAAGTACCACTTTACATAAATCGTACCGAAAGTAGCATTTTCGGGACGATTTTTTTCACTTTCGGAACGATTTCTTTACTTTCGGTACGATTCGTGTTACTTTCGGGACGATTTTGGATATCAGTAGGCGGTTTTAACAATAACATGAACTTGTATTTTATTCTGACAGCGCCTGTCATGTAACATTGGTGTGTGTTTTTTCGCTTTTCAAATCAAAAAAATGGAAATAAGTAGAGTGAAATGATTCCACATGAGATTAGTGAATGTGCTAAAGCGGATACTTATGAATTATTGCTTAAGTAATGTATTCATAAGAGTGATTGTTATATGTAATTGTCTAGATATATAAAGTTCATACGTTATTATCCATCGATAACCTTTTTAACATACAAAACGGCTGCAGAAAAAATATTGTACGTAACACGATCCAAAAGTGATTTCACGGGACTCGCAGGATTCCAGGACTCTTCCCGTAAAATATCATATTCGGAACTTGTTACGTAAATTACTATTAAATGGATCAAAAATTATTTTCTACTTGAAAACGGTGTTCCACATCGTCTTCACAACTAGTTCTTTGTAATTTTCACTGTTTTCTTTCTTCATATTCCACGCCCATTCTATCGGGATCAGGTTTAGTTGCTCTAAACTTGTAGTTTCCAAAAGCTCGTATTTCTTTGCCTTGCAGAATTCCGTAAATTGTTTTCATATTGACATATGGGTTTTAACGGTATTGTACGGTACACTTTTCTCAATCGCCAGATCAATATTAGTCATAGAATCACTTCCAAAGCGACTAATTTTCACTACATAAGCTGACTAGCACTGTTTAAAAACAATATTACAAAATTTATTGACAATAAAATCAGAAAAAATGTTTAGCGTCGTTTTCAGGTGTCCTAGGAGACCGTAATTACTTGTTATCAAAGGCATTGTAATTTTTGGTGACAACAGCTGTCAAGTTTTGCCGCGGGTAACTCGAATAAACTACTGACAGGAGTTGTTATACAGCTTTTTCACTTGTAATCTCCCTAGAGCTTGAATTACTATCGGAAATATTTCCGAAAGCATGGACTTTTTAAAAAAAATAATTGAGGAGATATTTCCAGATAGTAATTCAAGATCGTGGGAGATTCGGTAAGAAAATTTCACACCAAAGTAATATAAAAAATTATAAGATGACATTTTCGTAAGACCGGTGTATTTTTATAATTTGACACTTGACAGAAATACTAGGGTAGGAAAATAGTATCGCCAAGTTTTTTGGTTGCTACAGTAACGAGCTGAAACGAAAGCTTCTTATTGGTTAAAAAATGTTGGTGTGAAATTTTCATCTAGAAACCATTTCTAATTCAAAATTGCGCATTTGTGGTTGGTGGAAATTAAGGCGAGGGAAATAGTCGAAGTAAAGCAGGTTAGATTTTACGTAATTAGCTTATCGACAGAAAAAATTCGGCAAGAACAGTGTGAATAAAAGTTGAAAATAACTAAAAAAATATTCACTTTCAAAAGTAAGCCTTACATACTTACAACATATTTTGATGAAAATAAATCTTTGTTGGTTATGTCAAGGTAACCTATACAAACTATTAACAAAATATTAACCTTTATGAGCTGTGTAATTTGAACTGTATGAGGTGCTAAGAAAATTGTTTAACCTGCATTTTAAAATATCGAAAAGGTGGGACCTGACCTGGTAAATTTAACAAGATTTATTTTACCATGGTATACTAGTAGAAACTCCCGTTTAATGTTGTCATTGGTGTAGTTTAGAATCGCCCTGTGTACTAGGCTTGTAAGAATAGAAAAGTTATAATTTTTTCGTAAATAATTCCACTGCTGTTAACGTTTAGATGTAAAACAAATTTTTCTATTGAGTATTTGAGTGCAAAAACCGATTGTTCTCTACAGTATTTTAGAATTTGCTTTCTTAAGAGAGTTTTCATTCGTACGTCAAATCAAAGTAATATTTTAAAAGGACATTAAATACGGTTGCCAACCAGTAAATGAATCGAGTAGGAAAACTTTTTTCATTGTTCCGACTACTGACGATTTTTCTTCGCCAAAGATCATGAACTTTTTCCTTTTTCACTTTACCCACTGATGCAAGAAACTTTTAATTTAAGTAAAATACTAAAGTGTGACTTCCAAGATCCGTTACCCTCTTGCAGAGGGCGACAATACTTGAAATTTCGAATGAAAAAGTTTAATAAGTGAGACCGTTAATTCTCCAAAATTCAATTAGAAGTTAAAAAAAGTTTAAATTCTTTTTATTTGCTCAAGAATTTCGGATTACTCGATATCAGTTTCTAACAAAAATGCTCGATTCACTGAACACAAGCTTCTTATAACATTTTCTGAATAAACAGCGAATACAGGGTTTTAAAAAAAATTTCTGTAGACTTTTATTCAAATTTTTTTACACAATTATGCATCACTATCAGTAAGTTACAAGGAGGAAACACCACACACTTTTTCAAGATAAATTTAAAGACGTATTTGACCAATTCAACTACGGAAACCAAGTCGTTTTTTGGCCAAAAAAATATAGCAAAGTGTGAATTTAAAAATCACAAAAGACCAATAATATAAATAGTAAATTTTGCAATAAAAATTCACAGAGACAAGTAATTTTTGGTGAAAAAATTTAAAGAAAATGATTGGTCCACTGTCCTACAAGTTTTGAATTATCTTCCATGTACCAATTTCTTTTAATGTCCCTTGGATGTGAGAATATGTTTTCATGGAACGTCCCCTTGTGGAATGAGAACGTTGGCCATAGAAGAGAGAGAAGTCTGACAGAAATAAAAAAAACCCACGAAAGTGTACATATGATTTTATTTAAAATTAAAAATTGGACAAACTATTTAATGTTCATAAATATTTTTTTCGTAGACCTCTACAAAAAATGACATTTTACGTACTAATTTCCGAATGAAAAGTCAACTATTTTTGAAGGCAAGTACTCTTCGTCCTCAAATGACTCGCACCGTGCCGTATCCTAGCAATTACAGCAAGCACCGTGCCGTATCCTAGTGACCAGATCGGACGAAAAGTGTTTGCCGACGAAAAGTGATTGCGGACGAAAAGTGTTTGCCTTCTGCTTGCTAGCCTCGGCTATCAATTTGCAGACTCGACTATAATAGACAGTTTTTCGTCCTTGGCACATAAATAACTATTTAATTAAGTAATTATTTTAGTAGACAATAAAAAAATAAAAATAAAATGAATCATTTATTAATTTATTAATTCACATATATTTTTTTCATCTTAAAAATAAGTTTCCAACTTCGAAATCAAGGTGAATTCAAAGCTGGTCTGAGAGATAAATTTCAGTTAACTTTGTAAGTGAGTATAAATCTTCTGTAGTTAGGTAATATGGGTTAGATATCAAATCTAGATTTTAAAAGTTAGAGTAACTTTGTCGAGATAAATTTGTAAACTTCAAAGTTGAGTTTAAAAATTTGTGCTAGAAAAGGCGTCTTGTTCATATACATACATCAATTTAATGGTATTTTTTAAAAATTTAGAACTTTTTTTGTTAAATAGATTGCGAGGGCTTTTATATATCGTGCGAAGAATTGTATGTGCTTTTCTTTACTCTTTAATCTTTTTTGTTAAATATTTTTTTTTGATTGCGGAATCAATAGGATGACAATGTAGATGTCGCACAGTGGACAAAAGAAATCATTCCAGATATAAAAAAATGGATAGATCACAAACACAGAAGGTTGGAGTATTACCTTACCCTTACACAATTCCTCACTGGCCATGGTTATTTTAAGGTGTTGATTTACCGACAGACGACCGACTCAACGCGCCGCCCGATGTTCACCAAGACTTCCATAAGAGGAGTGCCACTCCACGCGCCATTCAATCTCACCTTTAGACTATACACTATACACCGCCTTTATTGCGGAGAGATTGACAGTATTCGCATGCAATAGGGACAGACATCAATTCAGAACTGAATTTGGGCAAGACATAGGAGCTGACAATGAAACTCGGATTAGTAGACAAAGAAGAATGCAGATTCTGCGAGGAAGAGGAGGAAATCTCTATCCACATTCTCTTAGAATTCATTACCCTGCAAAATCCAAGGGTACGATACCTCGGAGAATATCAAATAGAAGAGGAAGATCTACTTAACCTGAAGCCTACCGACATCCTGAACTTTTTGAAAGCAATAGGACTGGAGGAACTGCTCTAATCGTTGAGACATCCTTAACGATTGGGCAGAAGTAGGGGGCACAATAGATCTTACAGGTCGCAGTGTATCGACACCCCCATCACAGATAGATAGATAGATGATAGAAAGTGAAAGAAAGTGGGAGAAAATACACAGCCAAGTTAAACAGATAATGAAAAAGAAGGAATAAGAACAAAGAGCCTTTCAGCAGGAATAATTGAGGGTGGAGGTTCAAAGGCTTTCAGTTACTCTGATGATAAGACTAATAGTTAGTTCTAGAATAACTGAGCGGCTGTAGAAAGGCAGATTTTAGTTGGTAGGACAGGACTTGCACCTATAAGCCCAGAGTTCCCCCAATCAACAACAAAAAAGATTGCGGAATGAAACCAATGGATATTGGTGTTTAGATATTTTAGAAAACGTAATAATAATTAATCGTAATAATAATTAGTAGACTAATAATTGCGTTCTCAATAGACAAAAAATATAAAGAACACTCTATAGAAAAACGCAAACGAGTTCTGAACGATTTAAAAGAAATATCAATAGATTAGTTTTAAAAGAAAAAAAGTTTCTTCTACAGATTTCCAACTGCATGATACAAATGTTTCTGTTCCCATTCTTTTTAATTTTCTCGCAATACTCTGCAAATCCTGCTATACAAAGATTCAGATTTATGGGCACGCCATCCTTGTTCTTCCTGCAGTGTTTATTGAATTCTACGAAATTCATTATCTTTAGAGTTGCCTTTCGACAAATCTTTAAGGAGATTGGTAACATTGCACTTTAGATTGACTTTTTTGTTAGGAATTTGCATTACTACTACTATTTTCAGTAGAGAGATCAGGAATATATTTCCCCTTTCAATCAAACCACTTAATGAGTGTAATGCCACGTTCTTCATGAGGTCATTTCATTGATTATTATTTATTAATAAAGAGTTATTTTACAAAATATTATAAACATTTTATTGAAAAACCAGCTCTTATACTACAAATTACAATGATAGTTTACCTAGATTTGCCAAACAATTAAGTATTTTAAATAACTACTCATTTTTAGGATTTATTTTATTATTTTTATTTATTATTAAATCAATAAACTCTGGTTCCATGGCCTGTGACGAAATACTACGTCTTTTTTTATCGCCTGTTTTTGAAATTAAATTATCCATAATTGTTTTGGTTTGTACTCCTTTTTTATGATCTTGATCTTGTGGTTTGTTGGTGAGTACTTTGTCTATTAAACCGAAAGTTAACGCTTCATTTGGTGTCATAAAATGATCTCTTTCCAGACTGGTTTCAACTATTTCTATGGGCAGTCCAGTGTGCTTTTGGTAAAGAAGGTTTATTTGCTTTTTCAGTTTTAGAATTTCTTCCGCTTGTATTTTGATGTCGGTTGCTTGGCCCACTACACCTCCCGACGGTTGATGAATCATAATTCGAGCATTTGGAAGAGAATTTCTCATTCCTTTAGTTCCTGGAAATTTATAAAAGTTTAATGAAAATGTAGACAGTCAGATACTGATTGCATAAAAAATAGATTAAATAAGTAATAACAACCAATTCTATCTTCAATATCTAACAAAGAGTGAGAAAGAATAGTTAACGCACTTAAAAGTATATTCATACACTTTTTACTTGAAGTTGAGTAAGTTAAACTTTTACTAAAAGAGGCAGAGGCCCGACAATTTGGCCAAACTCTTCTGCTGACACATCTATTTAGATAATGATCTTAGAAATACGACTTGGAGTGGTAACAGACTGCCGCAACATTAACAAAAGTTGCAAGTCTTATGTAGAGTTGAAATATAAAACAAAGAAGTTGTAAGGCATTAAAATTATCTAGTTACTTTAACTGCAGATAAATATTGATTTGTCTGTTTATTTATTGACACCTTTCTCCAAAAAGAAAATTATTTGTTAAATTAAGTCGTACCTGCAGCTAATAATAAAGATGCCATACTACAAGCTTGTCCAACACACCACGTAGCTACAGGAGGCAGAATATATTGCATCGTATCATAAATTCCCAGCCCTGAAGTTATCACTCCGCCTGGAGAATTAATATACATATGAATAGGTCTTGTTGAAGAATCCGCTTGCAGAAACAGAAGTTGTGCAATTATTAAAGAACTCGAAATATCATTGACGGGTCCCATTAAACAAATTATTCTCTCTTTTAACAGTCTTGAGTAAATATCAAATGCTCGTTCACCTCGTCCGGATTGCTCGACTACTATCGGAACATGATGGAAGGCGGGGACGCCAACCATGGAAGGACCTCGGGGCAAATTTCTTTGCAAGGTTTTCTGTAAGTGTGAGATAGTGTTTCTAAATATCATTTTTGTTATTACTTAAAATTTTGACCTACAGCAGTGATGACTTATGTCAATTTTGATAAATGAACGTATTTATTAGTGATGTCATTTTATTGATGACCACACAGATCAGTAGATGGCGTTCTATCTGAGTTAATGTGTGGTGGTAGTCCACTCATACTGAAGCCAATGTATAAAGATAGCATAGTAGGCTCATCTTAAGGAGTTTTCATTGGAGCCGATTTGAGGCAACCTGAAGATGGCAACACGCTAGATTTGAGGCCAGCGATTTCATTGGTTGTCATTTAGGTCGAAAGTTGATTGTCTTTTGGCACCTCAACCTTGAGCAAGATTATTGTCGTGCAGGTCCGTAAGATCGCGTTTTTAGTTTCGTAATTTCAATTGTAGAAGTATTTATCATTCTCTAGTCACCGAACAAATTGTTCGGTATCTGAATTCGATCTGTGTGTATGTATGTATGTATGTGTGTTGATTCTTTGTCTTTGTGAATTTTAAAAGTCTGACTTCAGATTTTGATGGCGCATCAAAAAGTAAGCTCAGGGTTTGATGTGCCCCTCCGTACCTCTTCGGGAACGCCTTCAAAATGGGGACCAAAGTATGAAAATTTTGACGTTTAAAATGACATTGAATTTAAAGTAGACGCATAGTGAATGGCGATTTTGGTAAAACTGTGTAGACTGTGGCTGAGTTGGTTAGAATGAGAACTGTGAATCTAAAATTTTATTAATACTGTCATTACTTTTTGTTCGGTCTATGGCAATGCTAGAAGAGCATTCTCAACTGGTTCATCTTTGGTTTCTCGACTCGATCTCGTATTTTTATGTGTTGGAATATGTTGATTGTGTGATGAGATCTTGATAATTAAATAATATATCTGCGTTTTATTCAGTTCAACTTCAACAATATTTCAATTAGACTAGGGCCAATCATTTTTGAAACAAACAAATTCTTAGCAGTATGTGCATGATCGGAAAATTTAGGGTAAATTATAAGTAAATTAAAAAAATCAATCAAAAGGTTCCGGAAAGGGGGTGGGGGATAGCTAAATATGCAATTTGAGGGTTGGATAATGGTTTTTTATGATTTGTGGTTGAAATATGCATACTATCGAAAAAAGTTTAGTGTAAAAGTTGTAGATATTAAAAAATGTAAAATTTTCTATTGATTATTTTTCAACATAACCTCAAAACTATCGAGACAAACGATAAAAACAGTTTTTTTTCGTTTTTCATTTTTTTAAATTTTATCTTGATGAAAACGTTCTTCTGTCTGTTATAAAAAAGCTGTAATTTTTGCATTGATTATTTTTCAACATGCCCTCAAAATTATTGAAAAAGGATAAAAATAGTTTTTTTCATTTTTAACTGCCGCAAAAATTTTTTTTTAAACTTGGTAAAAACGTTCTTCTTTGTGTTTTAAATAAGTTGCAATTTTTTCAAAGCAAAATATTTATTTTTCGATTTTATACGAATTTAAATTAAAAAAAAAGCCTTAATTTTTAATTGACTCGGTATGAAAAAAATATATTCCACGAAAATTCGCAATTCTTAACATTGATTTTAAAATTTATTGCAATAAAAAATTGTCTAGATTAACTGAAAAATCGATTATGAAAAATTCGTTTTTTGGTTTTTTTCCATTTTTAAAGATATTTTTCCAGACGAACAATATATTTTTATTATTAATTAGGCGTTTTTTTAATTTAAATTCGTATAAAATCGAAAAATAAATAATTTGCTTTGAAAAAATTACAGCTATTTTAAAACACAAAGAAGAACGTTTTCACCAAATTTCATAAAAAAATATTTTTGCGGGAGATAAAAATTTAAAACGAAAAAAAAAAACTGTTTTTATCGTTTTTCTCAATAATTTTGAGGTTATGTTGAAAAATAATCAATAGAAATGTTTTACATTTTTTAATATCTACAACTTTTACATTAAACTTTTTTCGATAGTATGCATATTTCAGCCACAAATCGTAAAAAACCAATATCCAACCATCAAATTGTATATTTAGCTATCCACCTTCCGGAACTTTTAATTTGTCCAATTGATTTTTTTAATTTACTTGTTTCAAAAATGATTGGCCCTGGTCTAATTGAAATATCGTTGAAGTTGAACTGAAGTTTCTGTTAGCTACTCATTCCTCTGAAAGTGAATATGTTCAACTCCTGAATCCGTTCATGACTCAATTACATTACAGCAAGTTTGAATGAAATCCGTGTGGAGTCACTACCTCAGCGGTTAAAAAATGCATATTTTCCTTCGGTTACTAGCAGATGGCGTTAAAAATCGTATGCAACAGTTGATACACTGAGGTGATACTACTATGTATTCCTTATACAATGGTGTGGTGGTAGTCCACTCATACTGAAGCTTTTAGTTTATTGTACCTTTTTATGCCCTATTATGGTCGTGAGATATTTCCTGATAAAGTTTAACAGTTGATTTTGTCTGCTCTTGGATGGATCCACTATAAATAAAAACTAAAACTTTCATGGCAATCCTGCAACTTAATAAATCAATTCAATTTGTCGTTTTTATATTTTTCTTAGTGTGGATTTACTTTTGTTTAAAACTACTTTTTTTAGTGTATATATATTTTATTTTTGTTCTATGGTATCTGATTACACACAAACGAAAAAAATGTACCTCAACAAAATTCAAGTAACGAATACACGCAATCCCATCCTTCTTACTAATTTCAATTAAAATCTTTTCCTATTATACTTCGCATTCTCCCATCTTAGAATTTTATCCGCAAACATGGGATGCCCATCACGTACAAAAACGTCTAGCGTTCGTGCACATATTTTTTAGAGTCCTTTCGAAGGATAATGCAGGACACGCAGGAGCAGCCACGCGGCACGCATGAACATGCACTGCCATGCCGATGCCGCTGGCGACTCCTGTCTCTACCTTCGGCTGGGTGGTGGCACAATTGCACTCGTCTTCCTAAAAATTATTTTTTTTTTTTTTTTTTTTTTTTTTTTTTTTACTTTAGCGTCAACGGCATCGACTACTCTGGTCATTAGCCTCGTGTTCTGTGTAGACTTTGTTACTGTTTCCCAGCGCCACTTTAGGAACAGCACTGTTAATTAGAACCCAACAGTGAATGGTCGAGTGGGGAATCACACCTGGTATATGAAAATCAATTTCTAAATTTTTAATTAATTAAAAATCAGAAAATGATTTCCGCCGACGGTGGGATTCGAACCCACAACCCTTGGATTATGAGTCCAGTGCTCTACCACTGAGCCACCCACTCCCCTTAAAAAAAAAATTATTATTCATATTTTTGTCACTTTTAAGGATGTATGTGTATTGACAACGCTGTATCTTGGCAAGAACGTTGGTATTTGCAGAAAAGTATTGTTGCGTGGATTAATCAAATAGACGAGAATTTATTAGATTATAATATCTAGTGTACTTTGACTGCACCATTAATTGCACAAGATTTTTCTATAATACAATAAATCGTCAAAATACATTTTCCAGTCCGCTTAGTGGATTTTTATGTAAATTCAGATCTATAGAACCCCGCACAAATCTTATGGGAATTGGCTCCCGGTCAAATTGGCTGAAATTTGGATATGTTGTTCGTTTCGGCATCCTGAGCAAAAGTCTTAATGGGCACAATGCTCAATTTTGCGCATTTCGCCTCCTACGGAGCTCCAAAGGTCCACGGTTTTAACATTATTTACTACTTAAAAAGGTAATCTTTTCAAAAGTTTAGTATTGGCTGCGTTAAAAAAAGTACCTTCTTATGTTTTCGAGGTCGCTGCATTCAAATCTAATGCCAATATAATAATATTGACAGTTGACATCTGTCAAACTAACTGTCAAACAGCATGTAACAATCAAACTTGATAAAATTAATATGTAAACATGTTTTTAAGGTTGCTCAATTCAAATCTGTTATCAAAAAGACGATATTGACAGTTGACAGTTGTCAACTAGCTGTCAAACAACAAGCAATAATCAAAATTGAGAAAATCCATATGTAAATATATGTTTTTGAGGTTGCTGAGTTCAAAACTGTTGTTAAAAAATCGATATTGACAGTTGACAGCTGTCAAATAACATGTAACTATCGAAATTGATAAAATTGACATGTAAGCATATGTCTTTAAGGTTGCTTAATTCACATCTGATGCCAAAAAGACGAGATTGACAGTTGAGTACTATCGTTAATTAAATATTTGACTGTGCATGATAATGTGTCAAGATAGAGTAATAGTTAGGTGACAGCAGTTTTGAATTTAGCGATCTCAGAAACATATGCTTGCATGCGGATTTCATCCATTTTGATTGTAGCTTGCTTTTTGGTAGCTAGTTTTGACTGTAATATTAGATTATATTTTCTTAAATGCATTGATAAAATCTAGAAGACCCAAATAGGAGTTCAAGATAATTTGTATTTAACTATTCCTAAAATAAGACGGTATATATCGTCCTGTATTATAAATAGGTTGATAAAAAATATCGTGAAATCATAGATCCAATGAAACAATCGGCGTTTTTCAGGGCCAAGACGTACAAAAAACCGATTGCGCGACCTCCACGTGGTGTAACATCGGATAACGCTAACGCCGACGTTACAAATAAATATTTTGGTAATTAGATTAAAAAGTATACATACGGAATGTTTACATATTAATCTTATCAATTTTGACATGCTGTTTGACAGTTAGTTTGACAGCTGTCAACTGTCAATATTATTATATTGGCATTAGATTGCATGATTGCATGATAGAATGCAGTGACCTCGAAAACACAAGAGGGTACTTTTTTTTAACGCAGCAAATACTAAACTTTTGAAAAGATTACCTTTTTAAGTAGTAAATAATGTCAAAACCGTAGAGCTTTGGAGCTCCCTAGGAGCCGAAATACGCAAAATTGAGCAATGTGCCCATTGAGACTTTTGCTCACGATGCCGAAACGAACAACATATCCAAATTTCAGCCATTTGACCGGGAGCCAATTCCCATAAGATTTGTGCGGGGTTCTTTGTCGAAGACGTTTATCTGATGTATGGTTATGATATATATGACATTTTAGTTCAAATCCGATTGACCAACGAATATTTAAATTTGAGAAGTCGGAACATTTTCAATAATTCTAATTTTGAACCAATGAAAACGAAAAAATTCCTTAAAGTGTATTAAATAATCATTATTACTTGATAAAATAAATGCATTTAAAAAATCGATACCCTCGATGTTTTTTCCCCTAGTAAAATCATGCACTTGGATGGGAGATTTAACTTGGAAGTTTTCTTTAAGGAATATTTTTTAAATTATAATTCATTTTGTAATAAGATACGTTAGGAGTATTATTTTTTTACTTGCAGTGCAGTTGATCTACACCCTCGCCGCTTTTTCCTTGTGGGATCTCGACCTGTCAGCGACAGGACGATAAAGCTTTCAACAGAGCTGAGATGTGTTGCTCTCTAATATTGACCTCTACAACCAAATACGTGATATTTATTTCGAATAATATTCCCCCTATACATAGGAATGCCACTAAAAGTCACAAAATTGGTTTAGGATTTGCAAGTAAACAAATTATTCGTCTACCATTTTGAAATTTTTTATAGTATTACAGGTTTCTTTATATTATTATCTCTTTTGGAAGTAGCATGACCAGAAGGCATTTAGTTTTCTACACATCGTTTATACATAAATACAACAAAATTTGCTTCTGTATTTTTGGCTTTGGCAGGTTTTCCAAATATTTGATGATTCCCTGGAGCTTTATTATTGGAAAGCATTTGGATTGTCGTTTGACTTCACTGACAAACTATAATCTGGTACAACCTTATTAGCCACTTAGATTATATCTAAGTAAGAATTTAGTCTGCTTAGTCAATTAAGTTATGTACTGTGTTTAAAGTTAAAACTTGAACTATAAATGGTTTTCAATGAGAAAGATTAAAAATGGCCGGTTTGGCACGTTCCGTTTCCGTTCTTAACTACGTCCATAGATTTCAGCTGAAGCAAAACTAACGAGGAGCAAGCCTGCAAATCGGAATGCAGAGGCGTTTCGTTCATTAAACTTTGTGGTAGATATAAATTTGGAACTGTGGTGCACCGGAGGGTGAATATGTAAAGGATACCGGAAGTAAAAACTTACGATATGTATTTTCGATTTAGAGGTAAATTTAGCTTCAGGAGTTATTGGGAATTTCGTATTTTATTGGATGTTATAAATGAAAAAAGTAACAATATATTTACATTTTTTTGCAACTGTCTCAAAGAGATGTCGCTAGCATGTTGTTAGTTATACTAGTAGACATTTTTGCGGTCGGGGTACCTCCTGGTGGTGACCATGTTAATGATCAGCTAAATTCCTGTAGGTATGCCATTTCAACATGGCAGGAAGATCGAGTGTTTCGATGAGCTTCGATGTCTCTAGAGCTCTTTCTGGTGGGACATTAAATCAAGGGTAATTTGGAACTTATTATGTGAAAATGAGTCTTCCAAGAGCCAGACTGATATGAGCAGCAACATTGCTTGCCAACGCGAGGGGATGATCAGTCAAAATCGGCACTGTCGATTAAAATCTTCCTCCGGTGCAGGAGGATATTAACATTGCAAAACAAATAAACGGCGAATATATTGTTTTATTTTGAAAATTCTCTCTCCATTTTATTATTATTTATTTTATTGCGACCCTCATTTTGCATAAAACATACACTTTAAATTTCATAATATAAAAAAATGGCGGAAAAGTAAATCTTTGTGTCAATCAAGCAGACAAAATTTAAAATTCAGGGTATAACAGTATTTAATGTTGTTACAGAAGGGCTAGAATGAAAATTTCAAATAAAACTAATCGCAGACTAGCGTGAGGCACGTGACTTCCCCTCATCATCTCCGGTTCCCCCGATTCCCCTTTGATCTATAAACGAGGAAAAGTTTACCAGTTAAACGAATTGTAATAATTGCTTACGTCAGGTTTATAGATGAAGTCAAGAGGGTTGTTTCTGTAAATTTGAGGGAGTAAAATTCGAAAAGAAAAAGTTTTTCTGTGTAATTTAAGATTTGTGTTGACTCGACAAAAATAACTATACGTTGAAAAAATTTTGAAATAAAGAGCATGTAGTTGTCTGGAACCAATACTTACGTATATTGTGAAAATATATCATAAACAAACTCTTTAAAATTAAACAGCAAGATGAGCATTCTGATTTGAAAGAAATTAAAGCGGTGGTACCTCAAGGTAGTGTTATAAGCCTTATCCTCTATCTCTTGAAATATTCCACGACTGAAATTTGCTGCATCATGTTCTATAGAAAATTGCAGGTGGATGGTTGATTGAACCAAATAATGGGAACAAAATACTAGTCCCTAAGTATCTATGGCAATACACAATAACAACATATAATATACAACTAGCAATGTTAATTATTGACACCAAAATCCAGTGAAAATTAAAAACAACTTCTGAAACCACTGTAGCTCTAAGAGCCATTTGCACAGGTTCACCTCAAAACTTATTCTTAGCTAAGTAGGCGAGAAACTTAAGGTGTACCTTAAATTCAATCCGGTTTGCAAAAGTCATTCTATGAAAAAACTTAGCTAAGCCTAACTGTGAGCTGACAACACCGCTAAAAACTAGTCATTTTGATCATTTGATCTAATAGTGAGGTGGCAGATATATTCGAGTTTCTCACAAATGCGGTTTTTGTTGGAGTTCAGTTTGAAATGGGTGATGAAGTGATTAGAAAAAGGACCCTCAATTTTTATACTGCAGAAAAAACTGTTCTTTTGAAAAATATTTATAGTTGGTTCATTGGTGCCACACTATTATTGCTGTAATCAGAAGAGCAACCTGTGATATTGACTTTTTTGTGCCACAAATAATCTTTATTTTATTAATGATGTATAAAACTAATATAATAAAATCATAAGGATCCTCGATTTGGACTTCAATTTCGGTCAATATTAAAGTTGCTGTAGGGTTTGTAACTCGAAATCTTTTGAAAAATGTTGTAATAGTCTCCTCGATTATATACTCTTCTTAAAATTCCATGAATTCATCAAGGTCATCATCTTCATATACAATAATTGCTGGTAACAAATTCATTTCATTAACAATTCGATCAACAATAAATAATTGTTGACATTAAAAAGTATGGTTAATTCTGCTAAGAGAACATTAAGCCGAGAAATTCTACAGCTTAGCTAAATTATGATTTAAGCCGAGCTTATGTGTCAATAGACCAACTGTGCAACGGAAAATATAAACCTAAGTTTCACTTATGCTTAAGCTTTGCTTATATTCTATTAAGTAGAACCCGTGCAAACGGCTCTAAGTTATTCAGTTAGGAAATATTAAAAAAAGTTTGATAACTAAATCTTGGCGCCAGAAAAAAGTTCCCACGCTCAAGGGGCCCATACTCTACTTATACGTACATATATAAACTCCAAGAAATTTAAATTGATAATGGTTAGTTAAAGAAAAAACGTTGGAACATATTTTTATTAAAAAAGGAATATAAAACTAAATTATAGTTTATCAAAACAAAATATCCTTTAAAAACAATTTTAATTTCTGTTTCTTGAAAAAATATTAAAAGATAATGTAACAATTAAAAATATGATTTATTAGGTATTTGAAAAGAGCACTAGACACGAAAATTTAAATAAACATAAAACAAGGAAAGACAAGATAAGAGAAATATTCAGTTTTCTTTAAAATTTACAAGAAACAGCAAATTTCATTACTAAACTACATAACTATTAATTTTTATTTAAATCTTACTATTGAAAATGCCTTATAGTCAATATTTTATTATTCCATATACTAGCAGTTCCTTTGTACATCCATTCGAATCTTCAATTAAGTTATAACTTAATTATTTAATTAATTAAGTTAATAGCACATTAGATGCACTTACATTCAAGCTATGAAAAAAAAGAACACTGCCACAATTAAAACAAGTAAAAGTAAAAATGCTATAAAAGTAAGTATTCCAAATTTGAGGCATTTTTAAAATAAAAATTTTCAATTTTAGAAAATTGATTAAAAAACTAACATCAAAATAATTTATTTACAAGATCCGTCACAAAATGATTATTATTTAAATATATAAATTAAATCATTTTGATTTGATTGTTATTTAGTGTATAAATTCATCAATGATAATTTGATTACTAGGATTCAAATTACACATTTTATTAAAACCCAAATCGATGTTCTAAAGCTAAACTTAATGAATTAAATACCGTCGAATATATACACGGTCAGTCACGGTAGAGGCGACGGTCCATTGTGGCTAAACGGTTAATATTTTGAAAATGTTGTTTATTCATGGATATGTCGGTTGATAAAGGCTAGATTTTAAAACTATTTTGAAATGGAACTTATATTATTTCTTGTGGAAAATCCTATATTTTATTGCATTTATAAATTATACGTTAAAAACAAGATAATCATAATAATAATAATAATAATAATAATATAGGGGGGTGGGTGGCTCAGCGGTAGAGCACTGGACTCATAATCCAAATCACACCAAAGGCAGAAATCTTTTTCTGATTTTTAATTAATTAAAAATTTAGAAATTGATTTTCATATACCAGGTGTGATTCCTCACTCGACCATTCACTGTTGGGTTCTAATTAACAGTGCTGTTCCTAAAGTGGCGCTGGGAAACAGTAACAAAGCCTACACAGAACACTAGGCTAATGGCCATAGTAGTCGATGCCGTTGACACAGAAGTAAAAAAAAAAAAATAATAATTTATAATAATAATAATAATAATAATAATAATAATAATAATAATAATAATAACTTTATTGTTATTTAAAAATACAAAAAGTTTAAATACATAATTTGCGGTGAACCCGAGAAGAACTAAATAATTCTTGTATGGGCCAATAACATAGATATAACAAAAACACAAGAATTATAATATTAGAACTAAAATCTTAAACTAACATATATACTAACATTTACATTATATATACATAAAGATAAAAGATACAAAATAAAATAAAAATTAGAAGATAAACATTGATTTTTTTTTAGGTAATTAGGTTTTGAATTACTCACAGAATATATTTTTATTATAGATGTTAAGTTAAGGTACACTGGATTCTCTATTTGTCTGTGAATAACTTAACGAGGAAGTGAGAGAGTGTATTTTTATAATTCGTGTTTATCAGTTGTTAGGTGGGTATTAATTATTAATTGTTTTGGTATTGAACGGTACAATGTTGGTCTCAGATAATCAAACGATTTCTGTCCTTTAGATGTATGGGTAGTTATTGATACAAAGTAATGTTTTTTTGTGTCGTGTATTATAATTATGGTCATTTAATTTTAAATCTATTCGGTGTTTGTGTTGATATATGTTAGTATAAAAGAAAAATAACTGCCTGGGATCTAGAAAACCAGTTTCTATGAATAGGGTGTCGGTTGGGTATAATCTGTTTTTTGAAAAAAGTATTTTTATTAATCTTTTTTGTACTATTAGTAAATTAGTTAAAAGTGTTTTGTTTACCCCTCCCCAGGCTACTATTCCATAGGTTAAGTGTGATTCAACCAAAGAGTAATAAATGTTTTTAAGTTCATTTTTGTTTAAAATATTTTTTAAGTTGTTTTTGTAAATTTAACGATAAAGATAAACTTTCAACTTCGAAATCTATGGAATCAGTCATATCCAACTTTAACTGAAGAAAATTCGACTAATAATTGAAAACAATAATGTATTTAGAGTTGTTTAAAATTATACAGGGCGTTCAAAATGGGGCCATTCTCTAATGATATATTCAAACTGCAATATCGTTCTTAATTTAAATAGGACACCCTGTATTTTAAAATCTTATTATGTAGCAAATTCCATTACCTTTTAAAAATTATAAAGCTCTCCTATGCCTAAATCTATTAACTTTGGAGTAATTTTTATTTTTGTTAAATTTTACATTATTTTTCCACCGTAATGCATAAATACATCACCCTGTATTTGATCAGCTTCGTGCATCAAAATCTGTATGGAACAGATTTTCAAAGACGGATAGATTTTTGTTTATGGGCATTTTAGAAGGTTAGTGAAGAAGATTTTTTTTATAATGAGCTGTTTACAGATGAATCCTCTTTTCATAATAATGGATTAGTATGACGCTTAACCATACAGATTTTGATGCATCTCAAAACATTTTTAATAATGTCAAAACCAAACATATAGTTTCAAAGATAATTTTTTACTAACTATTGTAACCAATCAAATTACTTAATTTAGAGTCATGTGTCAAATTTCATCCAATCAGCTATGGATTACAGCGATAACACCCTACATGTGGTGTTTTCAGTTTGGTGTTTTCAGCAAGTCAAGTTTTTGATTAAAAATTAATTAAACGTCAAACTGACAACTAGTTTAAAAATGTTTAAATCTACAAAGTAAAAAATTATCTTATCGAATACCCCTCGGGCCATCCTCAAAATTTTGTCATAGAGAATCCTTCAAGCGTGTTGCTTAAGGATAATAGCCCTCGGCCTTCGGCCTCGGGCCATTATCAAGCAACACGCTTTCAGCATTCTCTATGACAAAATTATCTCGGTATTATCAAGGCCCTAGGGGTATTACTACTGATAATTTTTTCGGATCATAGTCTAAGCTGATTAAATACAGGGTGATATATTTAGGCATTACGGTGGAAAAATGCAAAATTGAACAAAAATATAAATAATTCCAAAATTAATATCTAGATTTAGGCACAGTAGACCTTTATAATTTTTAAAAGGTAATGGAATTTGCTACATAATAGGATTATAAAATACAGGGTGTCCTATTTAAAATAAGAACGATTTTGTGGTTTGAATGTCATTAGATAATCGTCCCATTTTGGACGTCCTGTATAATTTTAAACAACTCTAAATACATTATTGCTTTCAACTATTAGTCTAATTTTTTTCAGTTAAAATAGGATGTGGCTGATTCCATAGGTCTCCAAGTTATTGGTTTTCTTGTAAGTGCTTCCATTTTTAGAAATATCAAAATATCTCGAAAAGTAAAAATCCTAGGTATAGGGAATACTTAAGAAATTTTATCTTACTTTTAACGTATAATCTATAAATGCAATAAAATATAGGGCCTTGCATAAGAAATAGTATAACTTTGATACGCCACACTTTTTTGGGACAACCTGTATATTTCAAAATAATTTTAAAATGTAGCCTTTATCAACCCACATATCCATGAATAAACAAAATAACCGTTTAGCCGCAATGGACCGTCGCGTCTACAGTGACTCACCCTGTATTTTTACAAAGGGATTCAGAAATGATAAAATTATTTCGTTGCATCTTAAATTTATGTCTGCAACAATTCCACTTGTTCATGTATCCGAGTAGTTTTTTTCCATAAATATTTAAAAACAAATAAACAAACAACTGAACAAATTAAAATCATTAAAATAAAATTAATGCCAAGAACAATTAATATTTTGTCACTTTGAAACTTTTCGATATCCTCAGAACTGACCAGTTTCTCAAATTCTGGTTTATTTTGCAAATCAAGTTCTTTTGAATTATTGAATTCTTCGAAAAAATTACGGAATTCACTCTGCAAATTTTCTAAGTTAAATTTAATAAATTCCAAATTCCGATTTGCTGAATCTTTTCTGGAATTATTGTATTGAATAAACTTCGCAAACTCTCTAGTAAAATTATTTTTTAGGTTGTTGTTTTGTTCTGACAGTTCATTAAAAAATGAAGTGATATTTTTTAAGCTACTCTTCATGAATTTAAATTTCATGTCTGTCATATTATGAAAATTTTCGGAAATGTTATGATTTATTTGATTATTATCGCCAATTATTTGGTTTAATTCATGTTTAAATTCTGCATTTTTCTCACTCGTTTGTTTTAAAAGAGAAGTTATATTTTCTAAACCAAATTTAAATGTTTTTGAATCTTCTAATTTGGAATCCTTATAGTATTGCACGAGTCCATTGAAGTTACTTTTGATCTCTTCATTTTGACTAGTGATTTCTTTTAGTGTGCTTTTTAATTGAATCCCTTGATTATTTATTTCACTTAGTATGGAAGTAATATTTCCTAAATTACTATTTAAAATTTGTAACCTTTTTTCTATTTGGTTTTCTGCTGTTAAATTGTTAGTACAAGCTATACCATGTATATTGGAAACGTTTCTAACATTATTCTCACCGATGTTTACAGACCTATCTCTAAAATATTGTATAATTTTAATTATATTTTCGCACGTTAAGTTATTATTTTGGAACCAGATTCTTTGTAATTCTGTTATTTTCAATGTATAGTTTTTCTAATGATTTTAAAGAATGTAAAATATTAAGACTTTCTATTTCGTTGTGAGATAAATCTAATGTCACTAATTCTATTAAATTATCAAAAGTGCCATGATCAAATTTTTTCAGATTGTTGCAAGATAGATTTAAATGTGTTAATTTGTTTAAATTATAAAATGTGCCAGTTGGAATTACAGATATTCTGTTGTTATCCAAATACAACTCATTCAACTCCGGTGCTTTTTCAAATAAATATGTTTCTAACTTTGATATGTTGTTATTGCTTAAATATAATCGAGTTATTTTATAAGTAGATTTATTACAATGTTCTGCATTAACGCTGTTTATCAAATTGTTATTTAAAGTTAATTCGGTAAAAATAAATGGACAAAAATCTACCTGGGAGTTTAAATTACTTGAAACTACAACTTTTACTATGTTTATATCATTTTTTACAACTAATTTTGAAATGCGATTTTTACTTATATCAAGCATTTCCATTTTAATACCCGGATCCAAAATATTAATTGAAAAATTACTTAAATAATTGTAATGTAAATTAAGAGATTTGAGTTTTCTAGCACCTACAAAACTATTAGATGAAATACTTTCTAAATGATTATCTGATAAATTTAGTATTTCTAACTCGGTTAAACCATTAAAAATTCCAGTAGATAATTCTCTTAACTTATTTCCTGACAAGTCTATTTCTTTAAAAAAATGTCCTTCAAACCCGTTTGGCATCAGTTTACTAATATTGAGATTATTTAATATCAAAATAGTAACTGAAGATACGTCTCGAAATGCTCCGGAAGGTATTAATGGCAGATCCGGAGAAATTATTTTTAAGGTTCTTGGACAATCTCGACAATTCCAATTACTCCTATAGACTAGAGGTAAATTGACAGATTCACAAGTGGTATAAATACTATTAACAGTTCTAGATATAACTGCAGGTGGTACGTAAGTGTCTCTCCAGAAGCCGTGTTTATAATATCCAGGTTTAATATTTTCTGTTTTGTTCACATTGTCAGAGCAACCAGTGTCGACAGAAGCTTGGAAGTGGCACAAAAAGTACCATACTGCTATAAGATGGTATTTCCAATCCCTAAATATACAATAATTAATAAGTTTGTGTGTTTAATTTGCAACTTGTATCAGAAAAGTTTTAGAAATGACACTGAAACAATCTACCAATTTTTAACAGAACGTTACAAATATGAGAATGACGAATATTTCTTGTGGATTTAAAACACAAATAGATGAAAATAAGTAAACGCATTAAAAGAGTTGGATAATACCATATTAAATTTATAAAAATGACCTTGCAGTGAAGCTTAAATACGAAAAGGCTTAAAACGAGGCAATTATCTATTTATTAAAACACAGGCCCACAAAAAAAAGTGGAATGAACTTTTCATGTGAGTATGCTACCGCTATGGATTTTGAGCTCCTGAATCCGAATCCGGCCTTAGTTTTCCCCTATCTTAGCGGAAATTTCCCCTATCTTGGCGGATATTTCCCCTAGCCTAGGGGAAATGCGTGAAATCTTAGAAATTTCAGTATCTGTGAAATCAATTTCGATCTACGCAAAACGATTATGTTTTCACATATCTCCTGTCGTTTAGTTCTAATCTCACTGTAGAACTTCCCTAGAGTACCTCAAAATTCCACTAGCCTAGGAGTAAGCTGCGCAAAACTTGTGATTTCTGGAATGTTCTGTTTTTGCGCAAGAAAGCTTATATATTTTCGTATTTTGAGTTCCTGAATTCATATTTGACGTACAAAATGAATCACACATATCCTAAGAAATATTTTAGACTTTCCAAATTTAACCTGGGCCTCTGGAAATCAATTTCAGTTTCAGAGAATTACTCCATGTTCATATGTAAATATATATATATAGGCAAGTTAATTCTGTGAATTTGGTATCCTCTTGAATGAAACAGAAATGGCCTGAGAGGAGTTCATTCAAACCTGGCTCAAAAAATATACTGCAGAAACCTACGAAAATTCTGCTCCCCCCTCTCCATATTAAACTTGGCTTGATGAAACAGTTTGTTAAATTTAAAGTAGGGTTAGCCATATGTGAGTAATAATTATTGAAGGTATGGAAGAAAAGGCCCTTTTTATCTCACAAATTATTTATTAGAAGGAGCGACCGGTTTCGGCGATCAAATCGCCATCATCAGGCCCTGCGTGGAAAAATTATGGAGTTAAAAAACAAATTTGTTAAGTTACATGATTTTAAGGAATTTATTTTAATTTAATTTTTATTTCAATAAAGCAAAACTCACCATAACTTTTCCACGCAGGAATTACCACAGGAACACACCAACAACATGTCAGCACATAAATAAATAAACAATTCGTTCCTCATTTTCTAAAAATAGGATTGTAATTTATTTATTTATGTGCTGACATGTTGTTGGTGTGTTCCTGTGGTAATTCCTGCGTGGAAAAGTTATGGTGAGTTTTGTTTTATTGAAATAAAATAAAATAAATTCCTTAAAATCATGTAACTTAACAAATTTGTTTTTTAACTCCATAATTTTCCACGCAGGGCCTGATGATGGCGATTTGATCGCCGAAACCGGTCGCACCTTCTAATAAATAACTTGTGAGATAAAAAGGACCTTTTCTTCCAAACCTTCAATAGTTTGTTAAATCACTGAACAAAGAAGGAGATTGTTTTAGATACTTAGGAATTAAATTTCCTACTATATCTGACGCCAAATTGAAGGCAGGAATTTTCGATGGTCCTCAAATTCGTAAACTATGAATGATAGGGAGAAAGCTGCTTGGATCAGTTTCAAGGAAGTTGTCAAAAATTTAAACTTTAAAAGCGACGACTATAAGAAAATAGTGAAAAACATGTTACGAAAATTTCAAGAACAAGGTTGCCTCATGAGCATAAAATTACACTTCCTTCATTCCTATCTCAAACAGTTCCCTGAAAATCTTGGTGATTACAGTGAGGAACAAGGAGAACGTTTCCACCAAGATATCAAAGAAATGGAGCGACATTATCAGGGACGATGGGATGAACACATGATGGCAGATTTTGGCTGGTTGTTGAAGAGGGATGTTGCAGATGAAAGCAAAAAAAGAAAGACGATAAAAGGACAAGGAAAAGACGAACAAACTAATACAATATATCAATAATGGAATTTTCCGTAGGCTAGGGCAATTGTGCGGAGCTGGATAAATATTTTGATGACAGAAATGAACACGGCAACTCAGAAGACAGAACGATATCAGCTTTTCCGTACGAAAAAGGCCTGCATGAAACTTCGATTTTTGCACAATTTTCTACGTATTTCCCTAGGCTAGGGAAATTCTGAAGTACTGTGAACATTTTGTACGTCAAATATGATTTTAGGAACTCAAAATACGAAAATATATAAGCTTTCTTGCGCAAAAACCAAAAACCAAGAACCTTCCAGAAATCACAAGTTTTGCGCAGCTTACCCCTAGGCTAGTCGAATTTTGAGGTACTCTAGGGAAGTTCTACAGTGAGATTAGAACTAAACGACAGGAGATACGTGAAAACATAATCGTTTTGCGTAGATCTAAATTGCTTTCACATATACTGAAATTTCTAAGATTTCACGCATTTCCCCTAGGCTAGGGGAAATTTCCGCTAAGATGGGGGAAAACTGAAACCGTGTTCTGATTCAGGGGCTCAAAATCCATAGGGATAGCATACTCACATGAAAAGTTCATTCCACTTTTTTTTTGTGGGCCTGTGAAATCAACAGAAAAGATTTGCTATGCAACATGTCTGGTTTATGCCCCGATAACATGCTCCTAATAGCAAGAAGAGCTACAAAGCTACTGGATGTGGTAAAACTAGTACTTAATGTTGACAAAAAGAATAAACATGAGAGGTTTCAGAAGTACGCAAATCTCCTTTAAGAAGGTTGAAGTTTGAATGACAATAGAGTTTAAGAAGAAAAATGAATAGATCTGATGGTAACCTAAACAGAAGTATCCAAAGAAATAAAACTAAGACTTTTAAAAAAAACTACATTATTCTAAGAATGTGAGACAAGGGTAATATATGAAAACAAATATTGGAAAGGAAAATGCTAAGAAGAATTTTCAGAAGAAAACTCACAAACCTAAGATGGGCAAGAAGAGCGACTAAAGAACTGTAAGCATTCTTAAAAAGATTACAAACAGCTTGGGGTTGGGGTACCTAAAAAGAATTAACAATGAGAAGCAGATAAGAAGTGCTTGAAAGAGATTGACTTAGGAAACTGTGGAAGAAATATTTTGAGAAAGATTCGACAGAAAAGCAAATTAAATTATAGCCACAAAATTGATAAATAATATTATTATCACGGACATTGCTTCACATTCCATCGTCCAGTACAGAAATATGCGAAGCATCTCGTGTCTCACTCTGTATAATTTTATTAAAAAAAATTTTAAATGGTTGAAATAAAAGAATTTTAATATATTTTTACTTACATGGTCATTTTATCTCTAATATATTCTGCGGAAATATTCGTAGTCGACTAACAATTCGTTAAATTTTATCTGTCACTGGCTATACAGGAAATTGAGATTCAATGTTTTGATGATAAAAACAATGAACTGATTTACGAAACAATAAAAATAAAAAAAATTACAGAGTACGGTATTGATCAGAATGGAAGAAATTGCAGAAACATATTTTTAAACTAACGGTCAGGTGGGAAATTTTCGAATTTTAAATTTTAATATCATGGAAAAGTTTGTGTCCCGAATCTGGGAAAAATAATTTCATCTTAAGTTCGCGTATAGCGCGTGAAGTTTGAGAAATTATCGAAATTAATTTTTATATCAAATTCCTAGTTGAATGACGATATTTTACAGGGAGATTCATAGGACATTTTTAAGGCAAAGGCAAAGATAGAGGACATCGAAAAAAAAATTAATATATCTCAAAATCGCGTTCAAATATCAAAACCATATCCAGCTGCACAAAATTTAACTTAAATTTAACGTTAAATTTATTACCATATAACCTTAGATCTAAGCATATAACTAATATTAAAGGTGCATACATTTAATAGTACACTCACTCGCTGACTAAGGAAGATTATTCATAAATCTAAAATAATGAATTATTTATCCCACTATGTAAATAAAGAAGCACAGACTGTAACCTAATACAACGATATTTCCTTACTAAACATTCTGATATATAGTCGAACTCAGTCCTTTATGAGAATGAAAAACAGCAAAGGATTACCGCCAATAGAACAAATGCTCATGAATCTGGACATTTTTGAGCACTTTAAAGTCAAAAACACGGCACACTGTCCATATACATAAAAATAAAATAATATTTTGGCTATTAGGACCACTGTGCAAAGATTCAATAACCAACTTAGCTGGATATCGTTATAGGGGAGAATGGCGTATAATTATTTATTTACATTTTAATTTTTATAACGCATATTAGATTTGAATTACTAATTAAAATTTTGTCTTAAATTAATTTAACTAAACTGTGGGGTGTGAGGTTACACTCATAAGAGGCGACAATGGAAGTGTGGTTATAGTTTTTAAATTTTCAATTGCAGAAACAAAATTCTCAGATGTGCAGACAGGTTACTTTGACGGCTTGTAGATGTGCCGACAAGTGGCTTTGTCGGTATTAGTGGCATGTAGATGTGCCGACAAGTGTCTTTGTCGGTTTAACGGCATGTAGATGTGCCGACAAGTGGCTTTGTCGGTATTAGCAGCATGTAGATGTGCCGACAAGTGGCTTTGTCGGTATTAGCGACTTGTATAAAGCGGGATCAGTTTGTTCTGCAATTAAAGTAGGAAGTAGGAAGTTAGACAAATATTGTCTTCAGTAGTGAGGGCTGTGCTTGTGTTCGCACTTGATTTTTGATTTAGTGAATAGTAGGTGGTAGGTGATTCGTGGCGTTAGTTTATTTCAATTAATATTATTCTTGGCTTCCGTGTATATACATATTTTTTTTTATTTTGAAACATTGTTACAGTGTACTTCTTATTTATTTATTCGGTGTCAATTTCAATATGTTTCGTCCTTGGAAAAATACAGTTTTTTTTAAATGGATCTAAAGAATCGGAACAATCACTAAATGATATTCCAATGGATTATGTGGTATCAGGTTGTAGCCCCAAAGATTCCTGGCATCAAAAAGGGGCCACGAGGTATTGCGCCTTCCGCCCTATTTTTGTGTATTTAACCCCATAGAATTAATTTGGGGACAACTTAAAAAAAGAATAAGGCGTCATAACGTTTTTCCCAAATTTGATGGGTTGATAGCAAATTTGGTAAAAGAAGAAATTAACAAAATTTCAGCTGATGATTGGCAGAAAAAAATCAAACATGTCATCAAAGAAGAAAATTCTTATATAACGAGTCCAACCAAATTTATTATCAATGTTGATGACAGTGATTCCGATGGTGAGGGTTGAGATAGGGTAGGTAAGCTTAATTAATTTATAATATTTATGACTTTATTCACCGTGTTTTTAATTTTAGAATTAAAATTTGAGACAAAATTTTAATTAGCAACGTTTCTGAATCTCACAAGAGATCAGAAAATGAAGCTATAGGCCAGGTGGAGTGGTCAACCTCTATTCAAATCTAATACGCGTTATAGAAATTAAAATGTAAATTCATATTAAAGAAAGTTAATCAATATATATTAATCAAAATATCATTTTATTTTTATGTATATGGACAGTGTACGGTGTTTTCGACATTAAAATACTCAAAAATGTCCAGATCAATCAGTATTCCTTCTATTGGCGGCATCCTTTGCTGTTTTTATAGCGTTTTTTCTTTCTCATAAAGCGGTGGGTAGTAAACGACTTGTTTATAGTAAAATTTGTATAAATAAAATCGATTTCTACAGGGTGCGCCAATTATTTCCACTCGATCTCTAGCACCGAAACTAAAAGAGATATCAACAAGATTTTTTGTAGGGGTAGACAGTGTCACTCGGACTACAATTTTAAAATATTTTGATGGCTAATTTTTGTGGAATGAAAATTAATTTGGTTTTTTTAAATTGAACACCCTGTATACGATTATGTCTTCTGATTCTACTTAATATTAGATTTACGGTAGTTTTTTGTATTTGTAAATCCGACGCGGCGTTTACAAGTTATTCCTATTTTAAGCAGATTTAATGAAAAAACAGCACTTCAGAAATATTAGCACAAAAACCACATTTTTTAAAAAATTCCTCAAGAAAGCTACTATGATGTAAATGAAACATGCACCTATCACAATAATCACACAACATCTTCACCTGTTGCACAGGGTGTTTGCCGATGGCGTGCCAATAGTCTAGTTTTCAATAACTTAATTTTTTCAAATGGGACACCCTGTATATTTTTCTTCAGTTAGAAGCTCTCCCTAATACGCATTAAAAAAATATAGGGATTTGCACATCTAACTTTACTATTTACTTTAATAATTGACGTTAAGTGACAAACAACATATTTTACACAATTTTTAATAAGTACAAAATTTTACAAAGTTTAATCGTAAGAAAACTACAATAGTGAAAGTTAAAATTCATAGTAGGTGTTCAAAATATCTTCCATTTTCATTTATACATTTTCTTGCCCTTTTTTTCATTGATTTACGCACATCTCTTAGCATTGCAAGGATCACCTGTCTAAATGCTGCAGTAATTCTGTCTTTCATATTTTCTTTTGTGGTAACCTCTTCTTTGTAAACAATATTTTTAATAAAACCCAACAGGAAAAAATCGCAAGGTGTAAGGCAAGGCGATCTAGTAGGCCAATTTATAGGTCCTCCCCTTCGTATCCAACGATCCTGAAATTCCCTATTTAACCAATTGCGAACATCTAATAGGTAATGTGGTGTGGTACCATCTAATTGAAACCACATTCCGTTGCGATAATTTTGAGGCACATTTTGCAATAAGTTGCGAAAATCATGTTCTAAAAAATCTAAAAATACAGCTCAATTTACAGTCCCATCAAAGAAATAGGTACCAATTACATAATCACCCATTATTCCCGCCCACACATTCAATGACCATCGATACTGTGATGTGGTTCTAAATAAATGTTCATTGTGGTCCGAATAATAATGGAAGTTGTGTCTATTTACACAACCGTTCTTATGAAACGTGGCTTCGTCGGAGAATAAAACTTTGTTTAAACAGTTACGCTCTGTATTTATCTTGTTTATTAACCGTCTACAGTATTCCACTCTACGCGCGAAATCACGTGGTAACAATTCTTGGTGAAGCTGGATATGATAGGGGTGATATTTATTCTTTTTTATTATGCGTCTAATTGTGGTATTGGAAATATCTAACTGACTGCTTAATTCCCTTGTGCTTATATTGGGATCTTCAACTATACTGATCATTACCTTATATTCGTTGTCAATAGTAACAGCTGTAGTTTCACGTGAATGTTTTTCATACTTGACGGTTCCTGTTCTATCAAATCTATTCTTTAAATTCTCAAAAGTATCCTTTTGTGGATGACGTCTTTCTGGGTATCTTTGACGATAGACCCTACTAGCAAGAAACACATTTTTTTGACATTCACCCAGTATCCATATCATATCAATATTTTCTTGAACACTATAATTCTTATTAAAATCCATTTTTTATACACAATACCGATTAAATATAGTAGACGTGATACAATACAAAATTTTATGTTGACAATTAATGCCATAACAAAATATACCTACTGTCATTTTCATAGGTAACTTGATTTCTTATTAAAAATTGTGTAAAATATGTTGTTTGCCACTTAACGTCAATTATTAAAGTAAATAGTAAAGTTAGATGTGCAAAACCCTATATTTTTTTAATGCGTATTAGGGAGAGCTTCTAACTGAAGAAAAATATACAAGATGTCCCATTTGAAAAAATTAAGTTATCGCCATTTGAAAACTAGACTACTGGCACGCCATCGGCAAACACCCTGTGCAACAGATGAAGATGTTGTGTGATTATTGTGATAGGTGCATGTTTCATTTACATTATAGTAGCTTTTTTGAAGAATTTTTTAAAAAATGTGGTTTTTGTGCTACTATTTCTGAAGTGCTGTTTTTTCATTAAATCTGCTTAAAATAGGAATAACTTGTCAACGCCGCGTAGGATTTACAAATACAAAAAACTACCGTAAATCTAATATTAAGTAGAACCAGAAGACATAATCGAATACAGGGTGTTCAATTTAAAAAAACCAAATTAATTTTCATTCCACAAAAATTAGCCACCCTATATACATCAAAATATTTTAAAATTGTAGTCCGAGTGACACTATCTACCCCTACAAAAAATCTTGTTGATATCTCTTTTGGTTTCGGTGCTAGAGATAGAGTGGAAATAATTGGCGCACCCTGTAGAAATCGAATTTATTTATACAAATTTTACTATAAACAAGTCGTTTACTACCAGATTTTTATAAATATATATAAATTTTATATTTCTATTTCATTTCGCCCTCTAGCAGTCTGGTCCGAGCCTAGAATATTTCAGATGCTTCTTATAAAATTTAAGAACTCTGTATTTTAGTTTTTGTTTTGGTCTTGTGCATAAAAACTTGAGTAATCATTTTGAACCTTTAAGGAGTTGAATATCGACAAATCACTGCTTACTCGAAACCAAATTTCATGTTTCAATCCCAAGAGGTTTGGGCTGGACGTTGATGATTGTATGTATGGATGAATGTGTCAGTCAGGCATGTCATTATATGCATATAAGCTGATTACTAAATTAAAACGTTGAATAGAAAAATTAAGTTATATATTACGAAACAAAAGGGCCCAACAAAACAGCAACATTTAGTTGAGTAAAATAGGTGAAAAATAGTCCGGTTTAAAAAAAATATTTTATTATGATTTCTTAATTAGAATACATGGTTTCCACAAATATAAATTACAAATTTGCTTATATTTTATGTTAACATACATTATTTTCACTTTAGTTTGAAATTTGTAACAACCGTGTATATTTGATTCATATTTAATAAGAATATGTGGTATTAATAGCGCGTTTGTGATTTTTTTTTAAAATTCGTGTGGATTAAATATTTTGTATGAAAAAACTATTCCGGAAAATGTGTAGGTTTCTGATTATGACGGGGTAAAAATTTTTCGGTACCTCTGTACTTCAAAATATTTTAAATTAATTTTATTCAAGTGAAAATTGCGTCCTTTAATGATTATACGAAGTAGGAGTTGTCGTATGTGTCCGAAAATTATTCTATTTGTAACATTATTGTAGGCTCTGAAGAAGTTTGTGCACAATAAACGAGACGTTGGCTGAAAATTAAACTTGTTTGACTGTCCTTATCCGACAACTCCTGCTTCGTATTAATTTTATTTAGAAAAACAATTCGAAAATTTGTGTAGTTTCTACATTTTACAATAACACAAAATCGGTCAGTTTCAATATACACTCTTTTAACATTTTAGTTTTTATAATTTTTTTATATTCTAAAAGTCAGCTTTCAGGTTATCCTACTCAACTCAAATTCTGAAGGAGAAGAGTCCGTTTATATAATTATTAAATAATACTGGTCGGAGAACTGTCACTTGTGATACCTCGTACTTTCTGTTAAGTACATCATTTATTGGTACATTTTGATGTCTCCCACTAAAATAACTATGAAATTTATCTGTAGAGTGACATAAAAGTTTAGAATCAGAAGATATATTTATTTTATATAGTGACTAGTAAAATTACAGTTGAAATGACGAATATGTAAAAATATTAAGAACTGACGGAGTAATAAGCAAAAAAAAATAAAATAACTATTAAATACTTGACATAGAAGTTAAATAAAAGTATCGTTAACACATTATGTATGAAAACAATAATTAATCTAAAAACAAACATAGCTTAAAAATTAATGTTATTTTCTTGAAGTTTCGGAAGCAAAAAATTTATCAATAATTATTTAAATGATTTATTATTATTTAAAATTTCAACTATAATAGTTCTACTTGTTCACGGGGTTTTGGTAAGGTACTATAAAACAACTTATAGACGAAAATGTAGACCAAAATAATCATTAGGAAACATATAATAACCATTAAAGCAATCATAATGTTAATGCCTGCTAACATTTTTTTGTCATCGGATTTTTCTGTAGACACAAATTTTTCAAAATCAGGTTTATCTTGCTGTCTCAACGAAAAAGTGTTTTTCAAGCTTTCCAAATAATTAAAAAAATTACTTTTTTCGAAATCTTTATTAAAATAATTGTGCAAGTTACTTTTTGAAAAATCTTCATTTAAAGAGATTTTGTAATTTTTTAAATCCTCCAAATATTTTACGAACCCACTATTTTTAAAATCTTCATTGAAGTAGTCGTACATATTTTTCTTAAAATCAGTAAAGTTTTTAGAATCTTTCAGGCTTTCTAAATATCTGTAAAATTTACTATTTTCAAAATCGTTATTAAAATATTTAAAAATTTCAGTTTCATTAAATTTTAGAGAATTTGATTCTTGAAAATTTGCCATGAATTTATAAAAATTGCTATTTTTAAAATCGTTGTTGAAGTAATCTTTCAGAACATCTGTTTCTTCGTGATTTTTATTATTTGTTCCCTTCAGCAATGAATTTACTATGTTTTCTATATTCAGTTTTAAATTTTCAAAATTATTATTTGGGGATTGTTCGATTGTTTGTGTGTCTGAACATGCTATACCATGTATATTGGAAGAATTTCTTATATTACCGTTGACGAATGTACGATTTAAACTGTAAATAATTTTTACTAAATCAGTACATGAGAAATCATTGTCATAAAAAGATATTGTTTCCAAATTGTATAGTAGGTTTATATTAATATTTTTTAAATTATTATTCTGAAGATAAAGTTTTTTCAGATTATATAATGCATGTAATGCTGTGTCAATATTTTTGATATTATTGGAAGATAAATCTAAAATTTCTAAATTTCCTAAACTATCAAAAGTCCCGTGTTGAAACTGTTGCAAATGATTTTCGGAAAGATTTAAAACCTTTAAATTACTTAAGTTGAAAAATACTCCGGTTGTGATGTTGCTGATATTATTATGATTTAAGTATAAATATTCTAAGCTTGAAGCATCTTTAAAATAAAATTGTTCAATTGTAGAAATTTCGTTAAAACTTACATCTAAAGATATAATGTTAATTACAGTTTCAATACAAGTATCTTCTGGTAAGATTTCTATTAAATTGTTCCTTAAACTGAGCTGATTAAACGTAAACGGACAAAAGTCAATTAGTTTGATTTCATTGTTATTTAAAGAAGCACCCATTATGTCAATTTGTTTGTCAAAAGTAAAATTAGAAATATTATTGAAACTGATATCAAAATAGTTCATTGCATTGACTCCTGGGTCAAGAATATCGAATGGAAAATTTGTCAAATCGTTTAAAGAAAGATTTAATGTTTTTAGGTTAGGCATTCCGCTAAAACAGTTCGTCGATAACTTATTAATTTTGTTATCAGAAAGATCCAAAACCTCTAGGTTTACAAAAGAATTAAAAATTCCTAATCCTATTTCTTTTAATTGATTCCCGGATAAATGTAATTCGATTAAAGAATGTTGTCCAAATGCCCCTGGAGATATGGTTGTTATCCCGAGGTTAGTTAGGTGAAATATTTTGTAGTTAGAAAAATCTGTAAAAGCTGCTGATGGTATCGTATCTTCTAGAACTGAGCTTACCCATAATATTAAAGAACAGTTTCCACATTCATTTTTAGGGTAGTATAATGGAAAGCTTACACTATAACAAAATACTTCAATGCTTTTAATAATGTGTTCTTGTCGATCAGGTTCATAATAACCTCTGTTATAATTTGCTGGATGAAATTTTATTTCCTCATCTACTGAATCTTTGCACTTTGAACAAAAAATTGTAGAAATTAAAGATGTTATCATAGATAAGACGAAGAAAATATTCCTATAAAAAAAACACATAATCAATTATTTCTGTTATTCCGTTCTTCAATCTGTTGCAAAAATTAACTTTGGGAACTAAACAAACTTTAGTCAGTTTTCTAATATTATAAAACGTATGGGGATTTCAAATTGAAATAACATAGATGGCGCTATTCTTGATATCGGATCCATTCAAAATTAGATATTTTTAATTGTTTATGTTTTTAAACAGTATTTTATATAAAATACCCAAATATGCTACCATCCATCATCAAAACTGATAAATGAAGCCCAAAAGTGAATTTTGACAAGTTTACAAAGCAAAAATTCCCAATTTGCGTTGGGGTTTGCAAAGTGCACTTTTATTATTAAATCATTTTAAATGACGAAATTAATTTATTTTAAAACAAAATATAAATCATTACAAAAAAATAAAGACCATAGGACTTAAAATTATTTTAAATTAATCCAATTTTTCGAACATAAAAATAATAAAATTAAATGAAATTTTACCGCATCCACAAAAAATAAAAAAACAATTTCAATATTTAAGGCAATCACTGAAAATCTAGACGCCAGTGATAACAATTTGATTAAACAGATTTGGACCTTCCTGGCAGTAAATCCTAAGAATTGTCGTATACTTAACCAAAGAAGAAATTATTATTAATGCCGAATCAAATATATTTGATAATTAACCCATTCTATTTGTAAAATTTAATTACCATATTGGCGAAAGAGGATGGTCAAAATCTAACTTTAAATTACAAGAAGTTGATTTAGATGGCCTTCAAACCATACGGGCGAGCATCCAATTTGAACCAAATTACTAATCCAAAAGTCATTCCTTATATACCAAGCTCATGGATTATTTTCATTTTTATTTTCTGGATAGTCAAAAGGTGGAACAGATAGAGAAAATCCAAGAACTGAAGAGGGTTTCAACTAACAATATTCCTCATTAGCCCTCGGAGTCTGGATCTTCAGGGGGAGGTTATATCAGTTCCGCAATAGACACAGGTTAGGACATAGCTTTTGCCTTTATTTGCATTTTTAATAAACAACAAAAGTTAAGAGTGATAACAAAATAAAATAAAGTTTTTAAAATGTAAATTTCTGGACATTTCCATTTCTTATGATAAATTGTGTAATTCTTGCTATATCCATCAAATTTTATAGACATTTAAATACCCCATTTATGCATCGCACAAGATACGCCAATGGAACCATCGAAGAAAACAACTCAGTCGCCCAAAACACTCAAAATGTGCCATGAAAATTAGGATTACGACCACTGCCCAGGAAACCAAAGAAGAAACTCCCACCGCCAATCTTTTGTATCATCCAAGATGTCCAGGACCTCCCGATGGAACTCAAAGATTTTTTAGAAAACGCCCCCCTAAATTTAAGATAATCACTATTGTAAAGAGTCCGGACATAGGTTTTCTGTGGTTTCCCTATACCATTGCACACTATAATTGGTAACTCTTGCGGGACCAAAAGAGGGCCACAGCCTTTTTCCCAAAAGTCTAAATAGCTAGAAGAAATATTTATGGTAAACTTTGTGACTAACAAAACTTTTAGGCCCTGGAAAGTACATATAGTAGGGTCCTATTAAGACAAATTAATCCCCAAATGAAATTGTAAAATAAATAAAAGTATTAAATTGTAGAAAAAATATTCCATTAAAAATAATTATTTTTGCCATTATTTTAAAGCACCCTCTATATGTCAAAATAATTTTAGTTTTTTGCAACATATGAAGATAAATCATATTGAAAACAGGTTCAAGTTTATTTTATCGATACAAATGTCAAAAGCGAGTTTCCAACTCTTTTGGTTCTTATTAAAATAAATATGTTATTAATTAATTAATTCCCAATTATGAGGAGTAACGAAAAGTAAAATATATCATTTCAAAATATGATTTTCCAGTCAAAATTTCGAATATATTCAATTAAAAAAAAGTTTTAAAATACAGTAATGTCTTTAACGTAAATTTAAAAATTGATCAATATTTCTTCGTTGTTGGTAGCAAAATGTAAACACTTACCTTTTATATGTAAACATTTTAGATATATGTTAACCGTATCAAGGAATATTGCAAACAATATTTAATGCAAATGTTTCTGGTATGCAGTCACTGGGCCAGGAAATACTATTCTTGATAAATTGTCATTTTAACACCCACCATATATGTATAAACTGCAAATTAATATAAGGAAATTATCTGCTTACTAAACATAAAGGACTGGATTGTTTAGTGTAAAATCATTGACGGAGCATTAAAATATTTCGATATGAAATTCAAACATTTATAGATATAATTCATTTCTGTAGTAATAAACTGATAAGTCGTGTTTATTTACTGCTTCTATAAGCCTTATCCATAAACTTAGGAGTCTAAGCCTCTCCAGGACTTGAGTCATAATTGAAAATGAATCCACATTTTGAATATATCAAGATGAAAAGATAATAATATATTTTTAGAAATAGACTATTTTTTTTTATTTAAAATATAGAGAACTTTTTTAATTTATTCTGCTCTCTTAAGGCTTCCTGAACATGCATTTCACTTTTAATTTTTCTTTATGTTGCATCTGACTCCCTATTAAATGCTGCAATTTCAGCCTCATTTTTTTCCTGCATCAGTTTTATGTTTACTGCATGCTCTTCCGTAATTAGCTTGACTTTTGCAGCTTTCAATGCAGATTTATTGCTAGTCCATTGTTACACTTTGTTAACTAAGTTGCTGTATTCAATATCGCTCACGTTTTCCTGAAAAAGAATCGTGTGATTTTAAAAAATATATAAAAATGCAATTAATTGTAAATCTTTAATCATGTTTTTATCAAAATAAACATTTTGTAATATTATTATAAAAATTGTAAAAGTTGAATCTTTAATTTTCCAGTAATAAATGACTACGAACCTTGTTTATGTGTTTATGAGCATCTCCGCCCCACATGCTATCATGTCCATGACCCCTTTCTCCAATAATTTTTTTCTGTTCTTTTTTATATTTATAAAAAATTTAAATCAATGGATACTTGGATACTTGGATACTTATACAGGGTGTTTCATAGTTAAACCGACACACGTTAACTGTAAATAGAGGATACTTAGGTGATTCCAAATAACCTTGGATACTGGGTCTAAGGCCTTTAATAACCGAGATACGGGGCGTTTCATCCATTTCGGCCAATATTTTGATAAGCCGTAACTTTAGAACCACCTTGTAGATTTCTCTCATACTTGGTACAGGTATAGTGTATTAATAACTCAATCATATAGTGATCCGGATTAAGAAGAATTTGTAAAATTTGAAAATCCCCAAAACAACACCCTGTATATCAGATTTTTTAAAATTTGGATGGGTATTTGAAAAGAACGGAGAAAAATGAGTTAAACTGAATTTTTTTTTAAAGTGCACTCCCATTCTATTACTAGAGTTTTAACGTCAAATTACATGAAATGCATTATTTTCATTATCACAAGCAGTAACTTTCGAAATACCTGGTAGATTTCTTTTATATTTGGTACAGGTATCATGTTTTAGTAGCCCAATCGTATAATGTAAGGACTACACTACAGTTAAAATCCAGATACGGATTAAGAAAAAATTTGTAAAATTTGAAAATCCCCAAAACTACACAGATTTTTTTAAATTGAATCAGACATTCGAAACGAATGGAAAAAAACTGAGATATTCTGACATATTTTTACAAATGCACATCTCGTTCTACATATTAGTTACTAAACTTTTAAAGTTAAAATCGAGGGGTAAACGCGAGGTCCATTTTGGTGTACAGACCTCATCCATTAGTAGCCATTACTAGCCATAAGTGAGCCATTACCGGCCATTACTAGCCAAGAGTGAGGAGCCATTACTAGCCATTATTCGCCATTACTAGCCATTAGAGAGAGTGGGAGGCTCAGTAGTAAAACGCTGGACTCATGGGTTGTGGGATTCAAATCCCACCGACGGCAAAAATCATTTTTTGATTTTGGTTTAAATAAAAATTTAGAAATTAATTTTCATATACCTACAATGCGCGACTCGATCATTCATTGTTGGGTTCTAATTAACAGTGCTGTTCCTAAAGTGGTGCTGGGAAACAGTAACAAAGCCTACACAGAACACGACCATAGTAGTCGATGCCGTTGACGCAGAAGTAAAAAAAACCGTAGCCAGTTAAAAATTTTAGTGGTTTTGTAAGCTACATACTTGATATTGAAAGTTTTTCATACTCTGATATGGATGGTTCTCTAAATGGTAAAGAGCCATCAGATTAAACGGATAGACTCGCATACTTTGAATAGTGCTCGATAATATCTGATTTTGTCATTGTTTCAATTTAAAAATAGGTGAAAAATAGTCAGCTAGTTTAAAAAAAATATTTTATTATTATCTCTTAATTAGAATACATGGTTGTCAAAAATATAAAATACAAATTTACTTATATTTTTATGTTAACTTACATTATTTTCAATTTAGCTTTAAATTTGAAACAACCGTGTATATTTGATTCAAATTTAATAAGAATATTTGGTATTACTAGCGCCTTCGTCAATTTTTTTAAATTCATTTGTGTTAAATTTTTTGTATATCATAAAACTTTTCCGAGAAAAGCGTAGGTTCCTGATTACGATTGAGTAAACAATTTTCGGTATCCCTGTACTTAAAAAAATATTAAATTCATTTTATTTAGAAAAATAATTCGAATGTTTGTATAGTTAGTACATTTACCAATGAATTTATAAAATTAAGTTTTTTTTACAATAACACAGAATCCGTCATTTCCAATACCTATATACTCTTTTAACATTTTATTTTAGTTCTTAATATTTTTTTATATTCTTAAAGTCAGCTTACAGGTTATCCTAGATTTTCGATTTATAGAAACTGTCGTCGGTAAATCAGATGATTTCAACACAACTTCTCAAAGAGAACAGTCCTTTGATATAAATATTGAATAATACTGGTCGGAGAAGTGTCACTTGTGATACCTCGTCCCGTACTTTCTGTTAAGTACATCATTTATTGGTACATTTTGATTTGACTATGAGATAGTTGTAAATAATTATTTCTTATTGTATGTACAGATATAAACATTGATTCTTCTTTCATTTATAGAGTTTCAATTTTCAGTACAGTGAGAGAAATAGTTTAGAAACAAAAGTTATATTTATTTTATCTTGCGATTAGTGAAATTGCAGTTGAACTAACGAATATGTAAAAATATTAAGAACTGACGTATTAATAAGCAAAAAATACCTGGACATAGAAATTAAATAAAGGTATGGTTAACACATTAAATATAAAACAATAATTAATCTAAAAACAAACATAGCTTAAAAATGAATGTTATTTTCTTGAAGCTTTGGAAGCAAAAATTTATCAATAATTATTTATTATTTTTTTAAATTTCGGCTATAGTAGTTCTACTTGTTCACGTGGTTTAGGTGCGGTACTATAAAACAATTTATAGACCAAAATAATCATTAGGAAACATATAATAACCATTAAACCAATCATAATAAAAAAGCTTGCTAATATTATTTTGTCATTGGATTTTTCTGTAGACACAAATTTTTCAAAATGAGGCTTATCTTGCTGTCTGTACGAAAAAGTGTTTTTCAAGCTTCCAAATAATTAAAAAAATTACTTCTTTCGAAATCTTTATTAAAATAATTGTAAAAGTTACTTTTTGAAAAATCTTCATTTAAAAATATTTTGTAACTTTTTAAATCCTCCAAATATTTTACGAACCCACTATTTTTAAAGTCTTCATTGAAGTAGTCGTACAAATCACTAAAGTTTTTAGTATCTTTAAGGCTTTCTAAATATCTGTAAAATTTACTATTTTCAAAATAGTTATTAAAATATTTAAAAATTTCAGTTTCATTAAACATTAGAGAATTTGATTCTTGAAAATTTGCCATGAATTTATAGAAATTGCTGTTTTTAAAATCGTTGTTGAAGTAATCTGTCAGAACATTTTTTTCTGCGTGATTTTTAATATTTGTTCGTTTATTTAGTTTTAAATTTTCAAAATTATTTGGGGATTGTTCGATTGTTTGAGTATCTGAACATGCTATACCAAGTGCATTGGAAGCATTTCTTATATTACCGTAGACAATTGTACAATTTAAACTGTAAATAATTTTTACTAAATCTGTACAAGAGAAATCATTATCATAAAAAGATATTGTTTCTAAATTGTACAGTACATTTACATTAATATTTTTTAAATTATTATTCTGAAGGTAAAGTATTTTGAGGTTATGTAGGGCATGTGTCAATATTTTTGATAGGTATTATTGGAAGATAAATCTAAAATTTCTAAATTTTCTAAACTATCAAAAGTCCCGTGTTGAAACTGTTGCAGATGATTTTCCGAAAGATTTAAAACCTTTAAATTACTTAAGTTGAAAAAAACTCCCGTCCTGATATTATTATGATTTAAAAATAAATATTCTAAGCTTGAAGCATCTTTAAAATAAAATTGTTCAATTGTAGAAATTTCGTTCAAACTTACATCAAAAAATGTAATATTAATTACAGCTCCAATACATGTATCTTCTGGAAAAATTTCTAATAAATTGTTGCTTAAACTGAGCAGATTAAACGTAAACGGACAAAAGTCAATTAGTTTGATTTCATTGTTATTTAAAGAAACATTCATTATGTCGATTTGTTTATCAAAAGTAAAATTAGAAAAATTATTGAAACTGATATCAAAATAGAAAGGAAAATTTGTCAAATCGTTTAAAGAGAGATTTAACATTTTTAGGTTAGGCATTCCGCTAAAACAGTTCTTTGTTAACTTATTAATTTTGTTATCAGAAAGATTCAAAACCTCTAGGTTTATAAAATAATTCCTATTTCTTTTAATTGATTCCCGGATAAATGTAATTGGATTAAAGAATGTTGTCCAAATGCTTCTGGAGATATGGTTGTTATCCCGAGGCTATTTAGGTGAAATATATTGTAGTTAGAAAAATTTGTAAAAGCTCCTGATGGTATCGTAGTTTCAAGAAGTGAGTTTATCCTTAATGTTAAAGGACAGTTTCACATTCTTTTTTATCATATTATAACAACATACTTCAATCCTTTTAATAATATGTTCTTCTCGTTCAGGTTCATAATAACCTCCGTAATAATTTTCTGGATGAAATTTTATTTCCTCATCGACTGAATCATTGCAAGTTGAACAAAAAATTGTAGAAATTAAAGATATTATTATATATAAGACGATGAAATTATTCCTAAAAAAACACAAAATCAATTACTTCTGATATTCCGTTCTTCTGTTGCAAAAATTATCTTTTAATGAACTATTATTTAATTAAGCAATTCCCAATTATGAGGAGTATCGAAAATCAAAATATATCATTTCAAAATATGAGTTTCCTGCCAAAATGTCGAATATGTTGAATTACCTAAATAAAAAACTTTTTAAAATAGAGTAATGTCAAATACTCTCTCGATATTAAAACAACTTATTTAGATCAAGTAATGGCTTTAATGTAAATTTAAAAATTGATCAATGCTTTTTCGTTGTAAGTAGCAAAAATGTAAACACTTACCTTTTATATTTAAACATTTCAGCTATATATTAACCGTATCAAGGAATATTGCAAACAATACTTAAAGCAAATGTTTCTCGTATGCAGTCTCTGACAGAGTAAAGTAAATACGATTCTTATTCTTGATAAATTGTTATTTTAGCACCCACCGTATGTATAAACTGCAAGTGCAAATTAATATAAGGAAATTATCTGCTTTAAAATATTCGATATGAAATTCAATACATTTATAGATATAATTCATTTCTGTAGCCATACACTGCTGAGTCGTGTTTGTTAACTGCTTATACAGGGTGTTTCATAGTTAAACCGACATACGTTAACTGTAAATAGAGGGTTCTTAGGTGATTCCAAATAACCTTGGTTAATGGGTCTACCGCCTTTAATAACCGAGATACGGGGTGTTTCATCCATTTCGGCCAATATTTTGATAAGCCGTAACTTTAGAACCACACTGTAGATTTCTCTCATACTCGGTACAGGTATAGTGTGTTAATATCTCAATCCTGTAGTGTAAGAACTACAATTAAAATCCAGATCCGGATTAAGAAGAATTTGCAAAATTTGAAAATCCCCAAAACAACACCCTGTATATCAGATTTTTTAAAATTGGGATGGATATTTGAAAAGAACGAAAAAAAATGAGTTAAAGTGCACATCCCATTCTACTACTGGAGTTTTAACGTCAAATTACATCAAATGCATTTTTTTCATTTTCACAAGCAGTAACTTTCGAAATACCTGGTAGATTTCTTTCATATTTGGTACAGGTATCATATTTTAGTAGCCAAATCGTATAATGTAAGGACTATACTACGGTTACAATCCAGATACGGATTAAGAAAAATTTGTAAAATTTGAAAATCCTCAACGCAACACGCTGTACATAAGTTATTTTTTAAATTGGATCAGACATTCGAAAAGAATGGAAAAAACTGAAATATTCTGACATATTTTTATAAATGCACATCTCGTTCTACCAAGTACTAAACTTTTAAAGTAAATTCAATTAATGCAATACATATTCTCATTTTCATAAGCCATAACTTTGGAAACACCCTGTAGACTACTTTCATATTTGGTATAGGTAGATTGTTTAAATAGCCCAATCGTACAATACAAGAACTAAAGTTAAAATTCAGATCCGGATTAAGAAAAGTTTGTAAAAGTTGATAATATCTAAAATAGCACCCTGTATATCAGATTCTTTAAAACGTAATCGGATACCTATTTGAAAAAAGGAAAAAAAAAGAAAAAAGATGTGTTATTGCCGAAGCTTACTTGATAGTTTAATGAGTTTTGTATCCGGAATTAATCCGTAAAATTAAATCTGTATTTTTTGTTTGTAGAACACTCTTGTGCACTTATAAAAATATTTTAGTATGGCACATCTTTTGTCTTTTTTTTTCTTTTTTTAAATTGGTATCCGATTACATTTAAAAAAATCTGATATACAGGATGCTATTTTAGAGATTACCAACTTTTACAAATTTTTCTGGATTTTAACTTTAGTTCTTGTATTGTACGATTGGGCTATTTAAACAATCTACCTGTAGCATATATGAAAGAAATCTACAGGGTGTTTCCAAAGTTATGGCTTATGAAAATGACAATATGTATTGCATTAATTTAAAAAAATCTGATATACAGGGTGTTGTTTTGGGGATTTTCAAATTTTGCAAATTCTTCTTAATCCGGATCTGGATTTTAATTGTAGTTCTTACAATATAGAATTGGGCTATTAACACACTATTCATGTACCAAGTATGAGAGAAATCTACAGGGTGGTTTTAAAGTTACGGCTTATCAAAATATGAAACACCCTGTATAAGCCTTATTAATAAACATAAGAATATAAGCGACTTGACATGATTGAAAATTAATATTTTTGGGATGATAGTTTGATCAAATTTTGAAAATATCAAAATGAAAGTATGACATAATAAAGCAAATAAGAAATCGGATATCGGATGGAGGGAAGCGATAGGACGATGGATTCATGACTTATGGGTTTTGGGGATCCCCGCCCCCCGATGGCAAAAATAATTTTCTGATTTTGATTTAACTAAAAATTTACCATGCGTGATTCTCCATTCGATCATTCACTGTTTGGTTCTAATTAACAGTGATGTTCCTAAAGTGGTGCTGGGAAACAGTAACAAAGCCTACACAGAACACGTAAAAAAACCGTTTTATGGGCTACATACTTGATATTGATACGTAACACAAAGTTTTTCATGCTCTGATATTGATGGTTGTCTAAATAGTATACATAAATACGTACTAGTCATATGTTTGATACAGAATATACTTGCATACTTTGAATGGTGCTCGATTATCTGATGGTCTGGACTACATGATATTGTCATTGTTTTAATTTAAAAATAGGTGAAAAATAGTCAGTTTTTAAAAAATTATTTTATTATTATCTCTTAACTAGAATACATGGTTTCCAAAAATATAAAATACAAGTTTAGTTATATTTTTATTTTAACTTACATTATTTTCACTTTAGTAGGTACTTCAAAATATTTTAAATACATTTTATTAAGAAAAAGAAGTTTGTACATTTACCTATGATTTTATAAATCTAAAAGTTTTTTTAGAAAAACACAAAATCAGTCATTTCCAATACCTATACACTCTATTAACATTTTAGTTCTTAATATTTTTTTATATTCTAAAAGTCAGCTTACAGGTTATCCTAGTTGTTCGATTTATAGAAACTGTGTCGTCGGTAAACCCGATGATTTCAACACAACTTCTCAAGGAGAACAGTCCGTTTATATAAATATTAAATAATGCTGATCGGAGAACTGTCACTTGTGATACCCCGTACTTTCTAATAAGTACATCATTTATTGGTACAGTTTGAAGTGTCTTACTAAAATAACTATGAAATAGTTGCAAACAATCATTTCTTTTTGTATGTATGGATACAAAAATTGATTCTTCTTTCATTTAGAGAGTTTCGTTTTTACAGTACAGTGAAAGAATAAGTTTAGAATCAAAAGATATATTTATTTTACCTTGCGATTAGTGAAATTACAGTTGAACTAACGAATATGCAAAAATATTAAGAACTGACATATTAATAAGCAAAAAAAAAATAAAATAACTCGACATAGAAGTCACATAAATGTATGGTTAACACATTATATATAAAAACAATAATTAATCTAAAAACAAACATAGCTTAAAAATTAATGTTATTTTCTTGTAGCTTTGGAAGTAAAAATGTATCAATAATTATTTAAATTATTTAAAATTTCGACTACAGTAGTTCTACTTGTTCACGTGGTTTAGGTGAGGTACTATAAAACAATTTATAGACCAAAATAACCATTAGGAAACATATAATAACCATTAAAGCAATTATGCCTGATAACATTTTTTTGTCATCGGATTTTTCAAAATCAGGTTTATCTTGCTGTCTTAACGAAAAAGTGTTTTTCAAGCTTTCCAAATAATTAAAAAAATTACTTTTTTCGAAATCTTTATTAAAATAATTGTACAAGTTACTTTTTGAAAAATCTTCGTTTAAAGATATTTTGTAATTTTTTAAATCCTCCAAATATTTTACAAACCCGCTATTTTTAAAATCTTCATTGAAATAGTCGTACATATTTTTCTTAAAATCAGTAAAGTTTTTAGTATCTTTCAGGTTTTCTAAATATCTGTAAAATTTACTATTTTCAAAATCGTTATTAAAATATTTAAAAATTTCAGTTTCATTAAACTTTAGAGAATTAGATTCTTGAAAATTTGCCATGAATTTATAGAAATTGCTGTTTTTAAAATCGTTGTTGAAGTAATCTTTTAGAACATCTTTTTGTTCGTGATTTTTATTGTTTGTTCCCTTCAGTAATGAATTTACTATGTTTTCCATATTCAGTTTTAAATTTTCAAAATTATTATTTGGTGATTGTTCGATTGTTTGAGTGTCTGAACATGCTATACCATGTATATTGGAAGCATTTCTAATATTACCACTGACAAATTTACGTCTTAAACTGCGAATAAGTTTTACTAAATCAGTACATGAGAAATCATTATCATAAAAAGATATTGTTTCCAAACTGTACAGTCCATTTACAATAATATTTTTTAAATTATTATTCTGAAGATAAAGTTTTTTCAGATTATATAATGCATGCAATGCTGTGTCAATATTTTTGATGTTGTTGGAAGATAAATCTAAAATTTCTAAATTTTCTAAACTATCGAAAGTACCGTGTTGAAAATGCTGCAAATGATTTTCGGAAAGATTTAAAACCTTTAAATTAATTAAGTTGAAAAAAACTCCCGTCGTGATGTTGCTGATATTATTATGATTTAAAAATAAATATTCTAAGCTTGAAGCATCTTTGAAATAAAATTGTTCAATTATAGAAATTTCGTTAAAACTTACATCTAAAAATGTAATATTAATTACAGTTCCGATACAAGTATCTTCTGGTAAGGTTTCTAATAAATTGTTGCCTAAATTTAGCAGATTAAACGTAAACGGACAAAAGTCAATTAGTTTGATTTCATTATTATTTAAAGAAAGATTCATTATGTCGATTTGTTTGTCAAAAGTAAAATTAGAAAAATGATTAAAACCGATATCAAAATAGTTCATTGCATTGACTACTGGGTCAAGAACATCGAAAGGAAAATTTGTCAAATCATTTAAAGAGAGATTTAACTTTTTTAGGTTAGGCATTCCGCTAAAACAGTTCGTTGATAACTTATTAATTTTGTTATCAGAAAGATCCAAAACCTGTAGGGTTATAAAATAATTAAAAAGTCCTAATCCTATTTCTTTTAATTGATTCCCGGATAAATGTAATTCGATTAAAGAATGTTGTGCAAATGCTCCTGGAGATATGGTTGTTATCCCGAGGTTATTTTGGTGAAATATATTGTAGTTTAAAAAATCGGGAAAAGCTCCTGATGGTATCGTAGTTTCAAGAAGTGAACTTATCCTTAATGTTAAAAGACAATAATTTTCACATTCATTTTCATGGTAGTATAATGGAAAGCTTACATTATCACACAATGTTCCAAAGTTTGTAAAGTATTGTTCTCGATCAGGTACAAAAACGTCTCCAAAATAAACGTCATTGCAATCGGAACAAAAAATTGTTGGAATTAAAGATGTTATCATGTACAAGGCGAAGAAAATATTCCTATAAAAAACACAAGGCCAATTACTTTACTAGATATTAATATTTTTTTTTCTGTTATTCCTTTCTTCAATCTGTTGCAAAAATTAACTTTGAAAACTAAACAAAGTATATTTTTAAATTATTTTAAAATATACAGGATACGTTTAATAAGTTTTTTATTTTTATAAAGCATAAAGCATACAAAGCATTGGGACCTACTCTTGATATTGGAACTATTCAAAAACAGACATTTCTAATTGTTTATGTTTTTAAACAGTGTTTTATATAAAATACGCAAATATGCAGTGGGGGCTGCACTTAAAACTTAAAACAAAATCTTTAAACCTGACTAAATCAATACAATACAAGAAAATAAAGACTATGGTGCAGATACTTCAAATTACTTTAAATTAATCCAATTTTTAGAGTTGAAATAGAGATTAAATTAAATGAAATTTTACCGTATCCACAAACTATGTAACTAACAAAACTTTACTTTAAGTCCTGAAAAGGAAGAGAATACAAATGAATCCCCAAATAAAATTGTAAAATAATTAAAAGTAATAAATAATAAAAAAATATTACATTAAAAACATTTATTTTTGCCACTATTTTAGAGCAATCTCTATATGTCATAAATAATTTTAGTTTTTTGCAACATATGAAGATATAATCATATTGAGAAAGACTTCTAGGTTCCAGTTTATCTTATCAATAAAAACGTCAAAAGTGGGTTACCAACTCTTTTAGTTCTATTTAAAATAAATGTTGGAAAAAAACATGTTATTATTAATTAATTAATCCCCAATTAGGAGTAACGAAAAATAAAATAATTCATTTCAAAGATTCCAGTCAAAATTTAGAATATGTTCAATTAAAAAAAACGTTTTAAAAGTACAATAATATCTTTAATGCAATTTAAAAATTGGTCAATATTTCTTCGTTATAAGTTGCAAAAATGAAAACACTTACCTTTTATATGTAGACATTTCAGCTATATGTTAACCGTATCAAGGAATATAACAAACAATATTTAATGCAAATGTTTCTCATATGCAGTCGTTGAGTGAGGAAATACTATTCTTGATAAATTGATATTTTAACACCCACCTTAGGTATATGTGTAAACTGCAAATTTATATAAGAAATTATCTGCTTACTAAACATTCTGTACTGAATGGCTTAGTGTCAAATCATTGACGGAGCATTAAAATATTCAATATGAAATTCTACCGTTTGAGTCATATTTCACCGTTAGTAAGAAAGTCTGCAATTTGTTCAGCATACTACATGGATACTAGAAAACGTTCTTGTAACTAAATTTCCATCGTGGCTACTATCAGGTAGGAAATTCAGGAGATTCTATATGGGTCGTTCCATAAAAGTGGGACAATTGGCCAAAGACATTTTCAAAATACAGTATGACATACTTTTGACTTAAAAGTAAGTTTAATATGATTATTTGAGGAGCAGCAGAAATCATAGATTGGGTTTTCAGGAATTTTGAGTGATTTTAGGTTTTACTGGACTTCGGAGTTGACTCACTGCCTATGCTGTTGACGGTTTTATAAATGATGAATAAGATCAAATTAAATATTCTTAATAATGTTTAGTATTTAATAAAACATATAAGATCAAACTAAGTCTCAAAAATTCTATTATAAACAATAAACATATTATTCAAAATCACTTCTAATACATATTCAGTTTGTATTTCTTCGGCAATGTGTTGAAAATATGATGGTGTTGACCAAAATATACTTCAAGCTTAAATTTTAATGTTTAGAAGAGTAAAACTGCAAATGTAAACTTATCGTCACTATTAATAGATAAAAAAATATGACAAAATTAACGAAGAAAATAGATTTAATGCAACGTACGGTGTTGACGATAATAAACATACGCCGGCCTTAAAGTCACCAATACACAGCACAAAACAAAAAAGAACAAGTAGCCTACCTCCTTGACACCTTACGCTCAACTAACGAGATTTTAACTGTTCGAATGGAAATTCAATTGCATAATTACTCCCACTACTTTACTCCATTTTGCAAGATCATCCTTGAGAACGGTGTTGATACCAAACTTGTAGGACACTTATTAGTGTGTCATAAAAATAGAGAATTATTCAAAAACTCTCAATGCACATAACTAATTAGTACAATTCAATGTGTTTTCTAATGTATACAGCATTATGGTTATATTTGGACTATCTGTCGAGTTAAAAGATTTAAATAAAAATAAAAAACAGGCAGGTGGACACCCTACGGTGTTGACGTTTTTCAAGGTGTTTTTACCTAAGAGATATATAGAACAGTTTAATTTGTCTAGATAGAACATGTTATGAGGCAAGTGATAACCTGTTTTCACCTGAAAAAATCAACAGGACACAGATTTTCCCGTTTTTATGGAATGACCCATATACTACATCAGCTAGTGCCCTTCTCGGTAGTGTCTACAACATCGTAGGATTTTATCCCTGAAAGGTTAACTTCCGCGAAGTCCTCAATCTAGAAATTCGAGTCTCACAATGAAACATGCTTGTACTAAATTACTTTAATCATATATTATTTTTTTATTTGAAGATTGTACAAAATGGAATTGAACGCCACTGCCGACCCCAGATGCGATCCCAGCTACCTTTACCGAAGATCCTATGAGTCAGCCCTTCGGTGTGTATAGGAGAAACGTTTCATTTTATAATCCCTTTGGAAGTGCACAGGTGTTCAGTGTCAACGAACAGCTCTAAACCATACATATACACAAACACACACACACCACACACTTTCCCATACAACACATAGATCTAATGAAATCACCACTATAGCTAAGATTAGTATTCGGGTCAGTTCACGTGGTCTGTCGCTACCCTTTGAGAGTCACATAAACATGGAAAAAAAAGGCCGAAGCGACGTGCCACAGGCCTCGTGATTGGAGGTGCGTAAAAACGGAACTTTCATTCCCATGCCTTTGTTTTTCTTTTGTAAGACCGTAAAGCGGAATTGCTGGCGTTTTCTTTTATTTTCGCTACAAAAAACCTTGGTGTAATTATACGTGAATTCGGATTGGTTGAAGCGAGAATCATAGTCTCTCCTAGCGAAATCAAGTGGGGGTTTTAGTTAATATTATATATTCACCGAACAAATATGTTCGGTATCTGAATTTGTTCTGTGTGTGTGTAGCTTTTTTGTGACTATGAATTTTAAAATTCTGATTTCAGATTTTGATAGAGCATCAAAAAGTAAGATTAGGGTTTGATGTGCGCCGCCGTACCTCTTCAGGAACTGCTTCAAAATGGCGTCGAAAATATGAAAATTTTGAATTTTAAAATGTCATTGAATTTAAAGTAGACACACCGTGAATGACGATTTTGGTAATAGTGAGTAGGCCGTGGCTGTGTTGATTTAAAATAATAAAATAAAAAACGTTTATTAGAATAATAAATAAATACAGAATATGTATACAAACATTTAAGGAAGCTAATAAACGGCAAAAAATACCACAGAAGGTATATTAACAAAAATATCCCTTGTGCGTGGTGAGATGTAACTAATTATAATATAAATAACATGGTAAATAAAATTAAAAAGATAAATAAGATTACAATGATCCATTTTTATCGGGTTATTGCTATATTCATGATGATGGTTTGACAAAACAGTGTTTTATCATTTACTTCTGATTTATTATATCATTAATTGTTTTTCTTGTTTGGCTATTCAGCCAATACCTCAAGCAACGTTTAAAAGTATTGTGGGTTTTGTTTTTTCGTACTTCTTCTGGTATAAAATTATAAATTCTAGGTGCGTATGTTTCTTCTAGCTAAGTAGTAGTTTTTCGATATATTCCTAGTTCCGTACGAGTGCGAATTTTTTTTTAAATTTAATCTTTTGGTTGAACATTCAGTGAAATTTTACGAAAATACAATTGTCTATCATCTAAGACTTTACTGGTTTCGAAGATCATATCACTGGAATATCCACGGTTTTTGTTATATATTATTTTTAGAATCCACTTTTGAATTATGTCTAAATTGGTCAGGCATGTATCATACACACCTCCCCATCCGAATATGCCATAGCTGATTTGGGACTGAATTAAAGAGAAATATAATGTTTTCAGTTGTTGGGTGTCGAGAAAGCTTTTTAAGTATTTGAATCGCCATAAAAGTCCTCTGATTTTATTGGGTACGTTTTTACTTTGTAGATCCCATTTCAAATGTTGATCAATTTTGATTCCTAAATATTTAATTTGTTTAGCCTCTGGAATGAAAGTGTTTTCAATTGGGAGTGGACCAAGATCAGGTAAAGAATTTTTATATGATGCGAAAGAAATGTGTTTTGTTTTATTGTAGTTCATTGTCAGTGTGTTGAATTTAAACCATTTATTAATTACTTCTATTTCTTTTTCTGTTACTTCCTTCAATTTCTGCCAACTTTCTTCTCTGTATATAACTGCTGTATCGTCAGAAAAACTTATGATTTTACCTCTGAGATCAACTTCTAGAAGTCCATTAATGTATACAGGGAATAACAGTGTACCAAGTATAGTGCCTTGAGGTACCCCGTATGTAACAGGTCTTGTTATACAGATATGATTTAAGTAAAGCATACACTTTGCCTCAAACCTGTCAAACCGTATCAAGAGCTTTGGCAAGATCAATGAAAACACATAGATTTCATAAAAATTTTAATGTTTGTTCTTTTATTACAATTTGTTCGGTTTATGGCAATGCTAGAAGAGCATTCTCAACTGGTTTTATTTTGCATTAAAAATTCAGTGGTTAAAAGAATATTGTACATACAGGGTGTACCAGCAGTACCTTTGAAAAATTAAGGGACGATAAAGTTATAAGTTTTAAAACATTTTTTTTATAATTGATCATTTTTGTTATCACTTATTCTATCCCAGTCATCGCGGTTTTTGCAGAAATATTTATGGAAGATTCTGATTAATTCCTACTTTTTGTCTTTCTTATTCAGTTTTAGCAGTTTTCTCGAATAAATTTCGTTATATTTAGTTTAATTTTTCTTCGCAAAAAGAAGAAATGAGGCTATTGGATAACAATAATGAACCCCTGAACTAAAAGACAATAAATAAGATTTCTTCACGACTTTTTTTCCCCTTTTCTTTTTCGTTAATTTGTTTCGACTGTTATTATTTATTGGTTCTGTATTTCATCTATAAATTAAGACAGATTTAGACCTTCAACAAAAAGAATTCTTTATCATAGTTTGGTTGAACCCCATTTAAACTACGCAATCATTGGATGGGGAGGAGTATCAATAACGTATAAAAATGTTAGAAATACTACAAAAAAAAATTTTGAAAATGATATTAAATGTGCACTTAAGATACCCCTCTGCTTCACCTTATGCAGAGGCAATTATATTATAAGCAAATAGCAATCAAATAGTATCTTAATAAATTAGAAATATTAACACAAACATATAACACCAGAAATAAAAAAACAATTTATGACACATTACAAAAAGAAATCTGTGGGCCAAAGAAATTTTGGTCCAAAAGTTTTTAATTCTCTACCACAATAAATTTATTTAAACGAATATTAAAAATGTTTATGAACAATACAAACATAAACGAAATACACTCGATCTTTGATAACTAAAATAAAATACACCCTTATATAAAATTCATTTTTAAGAAGTATGTTGATATTAAAAAAAAAGTAAAACTCCAAAATACTGACCTGATTGAAAATGTAACTATTTAGTCATTAATAATTCTAGTTTTGAGTATCATTGTAACGACATCTTAATGTAAATATTTATTGTTTTTTATATATATATATATATATATATATATATATATATATATATATATATATATATATATATATATATATATATATATATATATATATATATATATATATAAATCCGGCTTACGTATTCAGTCCCGGTACACTATTGAGGCTACCTAAGACCCACTTGATCCAGATGATTTTTGCGAGTGTAAAAACCGGAATTAAACTTTATAAAAATATAACTATCTAAGCATGCCCAGAGGGGAAAAGATTTATCTTAATAAAAAAAGTTGCAAACCCAATAACACTTTTTAAACCCGCATCATTTTACCGTCCTCTCACGCCCGTATTATACTGCATAACGATACCCGACTAACGTTCCCAGACCCAGCGGTGTTGCCAAATGATCGGGTCTCGTGGCGTTGGTTGTGAATCCCCTAACTCCACAAGGCGCGAAGAAGCCAGCAGAATTGGAGTAGTTGTGTAAAACGTGTTTTGTGGTTGTGTTGTGTATATGTGGTGTGAGCTACAATGTCGAAACGATGCCAATTAATTGCCAAGAAGGCAATAGAACAATGGCAAGATTATAATAGGTAAGTACCTACTCGGAAAATTAAGAAAGGGGACATGTACGTCGTTTTCTCCAATTTTGAACTATTTCGACACAAACGTGATTTTTGATGATCTGTAGTATCCACAGTAATAATTTTATGCCATAAGTGTCAATAGCCAAAAAGTTGTTTTTGTACGTTGAATTTATAAATGTAATAAAATGGTGTTCTATAAAAAAAAAATAACTTTGTGCTGCCATCACGTAATGACACATCAAAATATTTTTAGAACTTTGTTTGAGATTTTGGGACACCCTGTATATTTGAGACGAGTTTATTTTACATTACTCTAGTAATTACTATGTTCTTAACCTAGGTGACGTAAAAATAAAAACTGACTATACTTTTCAATTCAACTAAACTGTTTAAAAAATTTAATTAGTTATGGTGTACTTTTTTAGAATGCCAGAAGATGTTTATCAAACTGCAAAAGTAGCAAAGGTATTAATGCTTCTTAATGAAGGAAAAGGACGGGAATTCAAAGGGAAAAGTTTAGCGGAAATCGACATAACAGAAGATATGTTAGAATTTGAAAAGAATGAAGAAGAGAATAACGAAGAGAATGAAGAAAATAAAAGTGAAGAAGTAGTAAATAGTGAAACAGATACAATAATTAACAAAAAAAAGAATAAAAAAGGAAAAAACTTACAAAAACCTACATTTGATGAAAAAGAGAGAGAGCCATGTACTAGTTTTGAAAGTGATCGTGAATCAGAGAAAATAGAAGAGAGCCAGAATGACTCTTCTAAAACAAAAAAAGGAAAGAATACTACTGAAGAAGTAACTCTTACTAAAAAGGAAAAATCCAATAGTAGACATAAATGGTCCGCAACAGAAAAAAGACTAGTGCTTAATTATTTTAAAAAATTTATTAGTTCAAAAAGGGCACCAAAAAAGCATGAATGCTTACCTTTTATATTAAAACACCCAAATCTATTCTCGGAGGATGATTGGGTGAGAATTAAAACTTTTGTATATAATAGTTATCGCCAAAAGTAACATTTTTTCCTAAAAAGGTTTTGTTTGTTTCCCTAAAGGTTTTGTTTTGTTTGTTTCCCTAAAGGATTTGTTTCCAAAGATTAGGTTAGAAAAAAAATTTAAATTTTGTTAACAATTTTTCCGACTAGGTAGGAACTACTTGAGTTTAATTTTTTTATATTTGTTTTATTAGTTTAGATTCCATTGAAAACTTTGCATCCAACTTATTCAAAATATTAGAAATTACCGCGGCGAGACTTTGATTATGTTTTCAAGTGGAGCACCTTTTTACAATGTAACTAACTGTCAAATGCTACCCTCCTCTCACCTCGTGCAACCCCTAAAATTTAGATAGGGAATGCACCAAGTGCAAAAGGTAGGTAATTTTTTGGGGAATTCAGGAGTATCAATATTGTTGTGTAAAATTTGGATTTTAGCGCATTCTTGAGGAAAAAATAATCGTTAGGTATTACGAAGTGTGACACCAAATTTGAAATATATTTTTATTAGAAATTTAATGCATTAAATAGGATAATCCTGGAATCACATTTAATAAGTAAAATCACATAAAACGCAAACTTGTGGTATTATACGCCTATGTTTTGCTGTTTAGTTGATTTTTCTTATTAAATGTGATTTCAGGTTGATTTTATTTATTGAATTTAATTACAAAAAAAGTATCTTTCAAATGGGGTGTAGCACTTTCAATTACGTATTGATTTTTCACACTTGTTACATTTCCTACTTAATTTTAGGGGTTGGAAGAGGTGAAAAGACGGAGAATAACATTTGACATTTGACAGTTAGTTACAGGTTTGTTCCAACATAACACAAAACCAGTTTGCGTACTGTCGGGATTCTGCGCAGTCTCGATTTAGTGACACCAAATCTAGTCTGCGCAGAATCCCGACAGTACACAAACTGGTTTTGAGTTATGTGGGAACAGACCTTACAATGAAAACAAAATCAACGTGTCGTGACACTTTCTAATATTTCATAGTTCAAAATAAACCGGATGCTAAGTTTTCAAAGGTATTATGAAAAGATAAAGCTTGCAGTTTTGGGAAAAGAAACTAAAAATTAGATTAATAATTTCGTTTAAGCAGAGCGATACTGCAAACTTTTTTAATTTGATATAATTTAAAGTTTGTTTTTTTTTACTAATAACCCATATTATTATGTTTATAACTACTGTATTTGCTATAGAATATAGATTTTTCAAATAAAAAACTTGTTTTTTATTTTATTTTGCACAATTTACCTTAAAACTTGAGTTACAAACGAGAAATATTAAAAAAGTAGATTTTGAAAGAGGTACCATAACGTAACCAATTTAAATCCAAGATTTCAGATGTCCATGAACGAAGTCATTATTTTTCATATTATATGAAACCGAAAAATTACGACCTATTGGGAAAGGTCTAATGTGTGTTTCTGTCGAGCCACTTTCTCCAATTTTACATAGTTTTCATAAAAAAAATCCCAAAGTTTCAGTATTTTTAACTATTTCTCCGATTTTTCCTATAAAAAACCAAGAAATATTTTTAAAAAATGACTCGAGAGGGACACGGTTTAATCCCTTGCCAACACGTGCATATTTGTTTTTCATAAGAACGGAAAATAAACTTTGAAACTGGGTTAAATAAACGAATTAAAACAAAAATGCCCCACTACAATGTTCTCTTTGAAAAAAATTATTTTTTTTTTCTAAAAAACGGACAAAAAATAGTATCACTAAATTTAATGTTCATTAAATTCAGGAGAATCAATATTTTTGAGCAAGAATCGAGAAATATTTAATAATAAAATAACATTTGTCACTTGGGTTTTAGGTATTTGTCTTGTGGAATCAAAATGTGTAAAAATATACAGGCTGTTCCATTTAAAAATCTTATTTTTGTTTATTTTTTGCAAAACCGGATGTCGGTCATCTTGAATTTTTATGTTAACTGATTGGAAATTAGTTTTTATATATACGCTCCAAATTTCAAAAAAATCCGTCAATTAGTTTTAAATATATAAGCTTTCCCGACCCCCTGAGCAAACCTCAAGAGTGTGAATATTTAAAATCTGCTGTAATTTTGGATAAAATAAGTCTTAGCTAGGTTGCAGAGCATATCGGGATTGTATCAAAGGTGTGATATACGCATTCTTTATTTATACACCTCAAAAGTGTGAATATTTAAAATCTGCTGTAATTTTGGATCAAATAAGTCTTGAGTAGTTTGTAGAGTTTATCGGGACTGGATCAGAGGAGTGATATATCCGTTCTTAATTTATACGCCATACAACGTTGCCAGATGCAGGGACTGTAGGCGCAGGTTAACTATACGAAATATATACAGATAACTGAGCCCGAACGCAGCGCCATCGAACTGGCTGAACCGTGAACTAAATCTGTATATAAAGTGATGTATCACCGTCTTTTCAGACCCGGCCTAAAATTCGCCCCCCTGCACCCCTCACCACCAGGAACCCAGTGCAATGAATAAACGTTCCCAGACCCGAAGCCGGGTCTGAAAACGTCACTTTTGGTCTGCATAAGCGGTGAAGTATCGCGATTTGGGCCTGTGTAAGCGGTCAAATAAATCTATATATATATATATATATATTTAAAATATGTTCTTATAAATATATACGTAAAATGCGTTATACCACATACAGACAATCTCTTTGTCTCAGTGGTTTTTGTGTTTATTTGCAAATTTGTTAAATTTATTCTTATTGTATTATTTGTTGGCGAATAAACTATTTATTATTATTATTATTAGTATTATTATTATAGTTAATGAGATCATTCGACAAACGCAACTGACACCAGTCTTAACTAGCTTTGGTAATATGAAAATTTAGTATACAATTTTCTCTTCAGAAATCTAGTTTGTTTTTGGTTGGGATCATACTTCAAATATTTTATTTTTACTCTTTAGGTAATTGTTAACATATTGACCTTAAATATTCGTTAATATCGATCCAATATTTCTTTTTAAAACCTGGCCTAAGTTATGGATATAAATTATTGTGTAGTTAAAAAATGTAAGGATCTAATTTACCTATTGAAACTTCTATTGCGGACGCCTGTGTAAAGTTATTCCAAAGACATTGTTTGTCATTTTTTGCGGAAAAACTGTGACGTCGCATTTTCGAATTGACCGTTCTGGTTTTGTTGTTTGACTCAAAGGACCTTTTTTTGTGGAATTTGTTTTGTGAGTCCTACTCTTTATGTTCGTTGCATTTTTAAAATTATTTATGATCAGGCAAGAGAAATGTAGGTCGCTACGAAAAGTGATATGTATGTTGTGTATTATTTTTTTATGTAATAATACGTACAAAATCTTTGAGGTTAAAATAATCAACAGTTAGCTGCTTGCAGGAAAATATAAAACGTTCGTCAAAACGTTAAAAACCTGCATCAAACGTTAAAATAGGTCTGGGGCAGGTTTTTAACATTTTAATTCTCGTTCATGATATTCGACGTTTATTTTTATTCCAGGTGTCATAATTCAAAGTTTATTAAAATTTTAATAATTTATAAATTTTCACAAAAGAGGATTAAAATGCCTGAAATATATGGAAAATATTCATAGTAATACAAAGTAAAAATAAGTAAATATAAAGCAGAGAAAAAAGAAAGTGGATATACCAAAAATACTAAATTATTTTCACTATACGCGTAACTTCATACCAGTCATAATTAAAAAAGTTTTAAATTTAATTGCGAAGGATTCGTTTTCGTAAGGGCACAAAAAAACTTTTTATTAGTTCTAGAGAGGGATATGGATTTTTTTCCTTTTGAAGCGAACAAATCGTGTATGCTAACTTCTTGAGAGGTCCCAAACGATTACCACTCGGCCTCTTGTCAACTTCAACAACAAGTCAACAGAAAAAAAGTTTTTCAAACGTTTTGAATTATTTTGTTGTACGAGGAATTCCAAAGGGACAAAAAACGGTTGAAGAAACAACTCTCAAAGTTAGTTCAATCCATATTAGTAATGTATTGTGTTTAAGAAAACCGGGGAATAAAATAACAAAAATACGACATCGTTATGAATGAATTCCTAAATTTTTTGAGATCCTGAGCTTCTTATTTTCAGATACCTACGCCGTTTCAGGCGTCGGATTGAGGGATCAGGTCCTTACTTATTTGTTCAAAATACTTCTATTTCTTCTAGCCATTCCTGAATATTTCAAAGTTATTTTTTCGAAAAATTATAAGTATGACGGGATAAAGATGTAATCTTTGGATATTCGTTCCAGATTTGTCGCCCTTTCGACTTTTTTAAAAGCAGTTTATTTATGGTAACCAGTGAATTCACCATAATTTGAAATTGAATAAGTGAATTTGCGTATATACACCATTTTTTTAAATAAACTTGTCTCAGTGATATTAATATAATAATATAATAAACAGCATGACTTCAGAGCCAGTGTTACATGAATCACTGTTTAATTGTTGCACCCAACATCTCTCAACATGTCTCGGAGTTGTCGTACTTTTTAATATTGGTACATTTATTTCAACCGTGAATTCACCAAAAATTGAAATTTAAAAAGAGAATTCAGATGTAACCACCATTTTTTTTAAATAAGCGACTGGAAATAAATAATGTGCACTATTGCATTCTTTTCCGTATTGTACAAATAATTAATATATTTTTGCTGAATTAAAGCTTTTTAGAGCAATAATCTGCGAGCGGCTTTCTTCCCTTGGGAAACTTCAAAACAGTTGATATTGGTTCGGGAATTGCAAGATATGTGCCGTGATTTATTTGTCTAATTGTAAAGTTTAAATCGCAGGATAAAGTCGAGCGAACAATAGTGATAAATTAAAATGGCAGATTCAATAAGCTTTCTAGTAACTTAAAATTCTGAATTGATCTCGAAATAAATAGGTTTTTCTCGATAGAAATCTTTTGGTTAATATGCAATAAGTTTTTTTCTCTTTTCACAACTGGAATTTGAGATCGGTACATATATTAGTAGCTCAATTTCTAGAGAAGAATATTGACCAAAAGCTCGCACAAAATGTGATATCGATTAAACTTGGCACTTAAGTACATGAAAGGGCGTAGAAAACGATAAAAACATTTTACTAAACAGAGACAATGCTCATTTTAATTATAAAATCAAAAGTAAAAGTATAATGATGATAAATCTACAAGGATTTTTTTGTTGTGCCTCTATTAATAGATATCTTCACTTTTATAAAAATCATTGAGCATTTTAGATTATTGTAACTTCCGGTCAAATTTTCTATGAGAAAACAAAAAAAATAAAAACTAATGGTTTCCTGAGAAGGCTTAGAGTCTCCTCTTTAAAATGCTTTCTTTTTTTCTTTGCGTACATTTTAGACAAAGATACATTGGTTTTTCCGAACCCCTCGCCTGAATATTTGTATTCAACGGCTGGGCGCGCGTAGAGTTTTCGAATTTGCTTTCCTATTTTTAATAACTTTTTATAGTAATACATTTTTTTTTTAAATAACTTATAATATAATTTTTAGTAAAATTTTCTGCTCTTTCACGTGGTGGTATTAGTTTTTCCAATTTTTTTTTTCGAGATATAATGGAAAACCCAAATTTTCGATTTTTTTTTGGAAATTGTGAAGTTAGCATACACTTTAGAGCAGCAGAGATTTTTTTATCGTTTTATACACCCATTCAAGTACTTAAATGCCAAGTTTCATCGATATCACATTTTGTGCAAGGTCAACTCTCTGACTGGCTATAGACCAAAAATACAGTTTTGTTGTTTTTTGTTCTTTCTAATAAAATATTTTTATTTTTTGATTCTAATGTCGTTTAATAAATACTAGCAGTTTTAAAGCTAAACTTTGGTTAATGTTATAGTGTGTGTTTTAAAAAATTAAGTAATGGATATCCTTAGAAGTTGATGCTTATAAAATGAAAAAGAAATCAATTTGAGTGGATGTATATGTTACCGGGCATAAAAAACTCTAAACTTTAACAGTCAAGTTTGAAAAAAAAACGGCAAATGAGAATAAATTAACAGATATTCATTGTCTCTTGTTAAATAAAAATACTCAATTAAATAAACTAATTTACATATGTCACTCCTTTTCTCATAATAAACGGGTCCTATGGGTATAAACGTTTTGAATAATACAATTCTGTTATATTAAATTTGCCGGAACAAATTCGGTTTAATATTAATTTTAGTTTGTACGAGCAAAGGCTATAAATATGACAAAATTATGCGAAATGAGCAGTGATAATGTTCAACGAACAATGGTGCAGAATTATGGGAATTCGAAATATTCTGGAATAATAGAAAAGCCACAGCGTCCCAAGAGAGATCGTATATCAAGCGGGGGCTGGAATTTGCACTTATTGCTTATTAATGTTTGTTCTTTTCAATAGAGTCACGTAAAATGACAGCCCTTTATAATATAATTGTTATGTAACATTTTATATACAGTTCCTTCATTAAAAGACTAATCCTTTTACAAAACTGAGTTTTAAAGAGTTAAATCCAGTAGCCAAAGTTTTGCAACACGGATAGCAGATATATCGCAGTTTTATCGAAATCATTTAAAACTCAGACCCTTAAAATAACAAAATTATTTCATCCTGATTTTCATGGACCAAAATGTAGTAGACAAATACTAATTCATTTCTTTTGATGATATTTTGGTTGGTTATACTGGTTGGTTCGGCCTCATTTGACTTTTTTTATTTTTAATGATAGTATTTTATTTTTATATAGTTTGGCAACCTGGCCTATAAAAATATTGTCGGTAGGTCGGTAGGTCAAACAGTTTTTTTCAATATTATTCATTGTTAATTGATTTGTCTTATTGTCAAGATGTTCAATAAACGAAGTTATTAGTAAGTGTTAAAAAATGTTTTAATCAACAAAATTAATACAAAGAACTACAGTCCACTTTAATCCCGAAAGGGACACGATAGTCATAACAAAACAATGGTTTTTAGGTGATTTTCGAAAAAAAAAAATATTATCCATTCTCAAAGTACAATCAAAATTTTAAACTATGCTATGAAAAACCGTTTAACACGATTAAACCAGTCTTATAAATAATCTTAAATATTTCAATCCTCTTAATTGCAAATTATTTAAATTTTTAAGAAAACTACTCTATAAATATATGTTAACCTAAAATTGAAGTAGCCATAAAATAAAATTGGGTATATTTATGAAAATAAAATAAATTGAAACAGTAAATTTAAAAAAATTTCGTAAGCATCAGTAATCTGTTCCAAAAATTCAACGTAGTTTTAATTTCTGATCTGTAACCACGTAAATTATAGTCAACAGAGGTCAGATCTGGAAGCTTCGGAGGCCTTGGTTCAAAAATGTTTGGGATTACGGTCACAAAAACTTCCCCAAATATAATTTTTGAATACAGTTCTGTCTTTGGAATTCGTTCGATTTCCCAAAATTTATTGCAGATGTCTGATAACGGTTTTTTTCTTTTTCTTCTTTACTTTTAACATATTTTTATTGATTTATGGCAAAGTTTTCACTACTTCCTTGCTATCTGTCTGTATATCTATATATTTTTACATCACTATGGTATGAGATTGGTTTAAAAATGGACGAAATTACATTTTTCCCCATGTACCTTAATTTTATTTAATGAATATTTCTCGTAATAAACAAGTAGGAAACTTTAATATAATATAACAATTTTTTATGACGACAAACAGCCATTTCGGCGAGACTGAAATGGATTGACATCATTATGAACCATAAAGACGTTTCTGATTGTGGGTAATAAATCACAAAATTCAACTCCGTATCTTCGTAACTCCTTAGCTGAATATAGAACACCCCCCAATTGCCTTTATGAGGGATGATGCTATCAGCAGAAGTGGTTTGATACAGACATCTTCGCCCGGCCTATGAAATATATAGAATTGTTAAGACTTAAATTTGATAGCGCAGATTTTATTGCCTTAAATAAAAATGGTTGTAAATAAATTAAAAAAGGAGGTGTAGGAAATCTTTAACTTTAACAATTATACTGCAGCTACATTTAAATGGTAGAGAAGATTCTTCAGTTTGTTAACTGAAATAATATTTACAATTAATACACTGGATATTCCGTTATAGTAATAATTTATTTTTTATAACAAAAAAACAAAATACAGTTAAAGACAATTATGTAATTAACCGATAGAAACATTTCAATGTAGTGCTAGTTTAAAATTAATTTTAGTTTAAATTACTTAATCGGAAATAAACAAAATAAACCTATGGAAATATTGTTTATAGTGTCCTTGGAAACTTTTTATCTGTATTAGGTGCAGCTTTGTTATGATTTGTTTGGTTCTGGTAATGTTAAGAAATTCAAATGATTTAATTTTATTTCTGTCTGTAGTGGTTCTTTGCCGTTGCACAAATGATTTTTAAAATTATTCTGATAACAATTTACATTTTAGATTTATCCGGTGAAATGTTAGAATTTATACTAGAGGAATTATAAGTGAATAAAAAATAGAAAAAACTAAAGTGATAAAAATCTTCGACGTGATCTAATTTTTCCACAAAATCAAATAAAATACATCAAACTCAGCAAATATTCTCAAACGTAGAATCAGTCTAATGCAAAACCATTCACTTTGCATGCTTACGATTCAGATATACGGAAACACCAATAAAATTTATTTTATCAAGAAATAAATCACTGAAAGGAAGTTTATGCCAAATGTATTAGTAAAATGAGTTACGTGAAGTCTCGTCTAGCAGTAAAAAACCTTTTGCCAAATTCTGTCCTTTTACTTAGCTGAATTCGTGAATTTTTTTTAAAAATATGTCTATTTTAATAGCTTATAAGCTGTAGAGATGTGGTGATTCCAAATCAAAGGGATAGTTTCCATCCGTAGCAACAGGACTAGACGTAGAAGGCAAATAAGTGGTTGTCGATGCCCAGAAAGGGTAGTAGAAGGCTAAAAATGACATTTGTTATAGGCGTTTAAAAAAAGTGTGATCGTTCAATTTCTACGGCTCTAGGCCTCTAAATTATTTACCTATTACACTTATGTGGGTGATTATAAATTAATGTTAACTTTTTTAACATAAATATGTCGATTATTTTATGTATACCTTAATAATATCCAAATTACTCTAAAATACTTTTGAAAAAAAAAACGTTTCTTTAATATGTATTAAAATCATATACCGGATGACACGGCAACCATGTAACAGGCTACAGTATCTGTGTTTCTCAAGATAAAATTATAAAATTTTAAAGCATTAAGAGTAAACCGAACCCCTTGAAAAATTTTAATAACCTTTTACGCCTTTAGTTTTTATCTGATTTTGGTGAAATTTTCAGGAAATACTAATAATTCCAAAACTTAGGTTGGAAAAATCTTGATTTTTTTGTAAACCTTCGAAAAGTATTTATTTTGTTAATTTTAAATGGAAAATCACAAAAGGAAATATCCGCGCCATTCTGCATTAAATCTATGAAAATTTGCTCCTATTTGTTTTAAAAATATCAAGTACTTTTTAAATAATATGGTTTCCCATTTTTTCTTAAATATCTTTTTAAAGTGCTGCCACATCGTTACATACATTTAAAGGTGTCGAGAAGTATTCCATGGCCAAGTGTTCTCAGTGGCGCGCATATAAATACAATTTTATATTAGAAAATCCTCATAAAATAAAAGTGAAATTTGCTTCTCACAAGAACTCCGGTTGCCATTTAAGTGGGACCTTAGTGGCCTCATTTTAGTCCGTTTGTATCACTTTTACTACTTTCGGTTTTACCGGAAGTGATACCAACTTTTGAATTTTAAAGATTATTACATTTTTGGAATCTACATGACAACCTGATTTCATCGATGTATCATACTTGGTATCTCAAGTGAATAGTTAAGGAGCTACACACAAAAATACGAAAAATCAAAATTGGCTCAAATAACATACCAAAGAAATAAACAAAGGGAAAAAACGGCACTAACTTAAATATTACATTCAATTATTTAATGTAATTCAAAAAATATATAAATTTAATACAACATAACTCAATTGTACGATTTTTTAATTTTTTTTAATTTAACCCATTTTCGCCCCTGTTTTCATACCTTATTTAAATTGCAACCCTTATTTTTTTTCTTCCTAAAACAATAAACGCATTCTATTCTAATTAACTGCATAATTTTAAATTACATTTTTTGTACATTTCTTAGTTAATGTTCTCAAATGAGAAAGCTATCATACTTGACATTACATTAAAAGATTTTTTAATATTATCAAGGCGGCGGTGACTATGACATTATTTTGACTTATTTAGGTGACGGTGAATTTGACAGTTAGCTATCATAGAACGATCTAAAATCGTTTTTGATAATAATGTATACTCGTAATGAACAAATAGACATGTTACTAATATTTGGTGAATGTCGAAAAAATTCAAGGGCTGCTGCTGAGTTGTATAGAAATAGATTTCCCAACAGGAATCATCCAAGCAACAATTATTTCTGGAGGCTTAACACTCAGTTAAGAAGGGAACCGATTGCTGAAAATGACGAATCTATAATAAGTGAAGAAGTTGAGACAAATGTACTTGTAAAATGTAAATTATGACCCAACATCTTCCTTGAGAGAAATAGAAAGACAGTTTGATGTAGATCTTTTTATTACCTTCAACTTTGCCATTTAATTTATCAATGTAACACGGAATCTTACGTTTTTCCATAGAACTTGTAGTTTTGCCGGAAATCGAGATAAACAGTTTTTTACCCTTAAAAACTCCAATGGGTTTCATCCTACTATTATTTTTTTTTCACTTTTTACCATTTTCAAAGGCTTCAGCCCTGGTCTATCACGTCTAGCTCTGAAATGTTCTTTCTTCACTCGAGTTTTGCATTCAATATTAAAAGTTGAAAGCTTTACAAAGTTTTTGATATTTTTTATGAGTTGGTTAATCTCGCTACAGTCAGTAACTGAAATGAACCACTTAATAAATGTAATACGATCCCGTTATTCCGATTCAAACTTTATTAATAATAACAACAGTGCGCTAAAACTCGATTTCAGTTTTAATCGAAACAGTACATTTTCCAGCAACTGTTATTGCGATTGTCACAATTAATCCGCTGAAATCTCCTGAAATCCGTTGAAATGTATATCCGAAAGACGTTCAAGAAATTCCACAATGGGATTCTGATGCGTAACGTAAATCAAAACAGTGTAATTTAGTATAATTAGGAAAGTTTCTGGAAGTTCTAATTGTCTTTTTTGTTTGATTGGAGTTGTATGTGGAAGTTTCGGTTGGAGAAAACAACTTTAGGGAATTACTTGGGATTATTGTGAATGTGTTTTCATAGGAACACCGAATTACTTTGAATCAATTCAAATACCTCTTACTTATTACTTTAAGAATTAATACGACTCATATCCTATTCCATTTATGTAATTGGAAGTGGAAACCTGCGATATAATTCTCGAATGTAAGACGTGGTATTGATATTTAGGCGTGAAACTTTGCTTTGACTAAAACTTTCATCATCACAAAGACTATGATGTTTCACAATACTTACTTGGGTTGAAGCTGATCACTCAAAAGAAAGAGAGAGAATACAGAATTTTCCCTACAAACATAAGACAAACTCGACAAGAACCAAAGGGCGATTCCCAACTCGGCCTAGCTAATCTTATTTAAATTTAATAATATCTTTTGGGTGCCTTTAAAATTTCTAACTGGGCCAAAACCGACAGGTACAGGAAATTACTTGGGAACCCACAGGTAAAGGGATTAAATAAATAATTGTTATTTATGCAATTTTAAATTAAGGAAAAACCAAATCTATTTTGAAAAAGGGGTATTTTATAATAGATATTGGTTTTGCATTTAGTCTCATTTCGTTCTTTCGTGTATGAACAAGGGTGAAAAAGTGTGTGCAAATATGTCTGGTGCCAGGGATTTGTCTGAAATGTACAGTCAAAGAGGAAAAATATTATTAGTTTTAAATAATTTTAAATACAAAGAACAAAATCAAAAATTGTCTTCGGGGGAAAAAAGTGTAGATGTATTAAACAAAAATGTAACGCCTTCATTCGAACCCTGGGTGAAACATCGGACCGGGTCATTACAAGTTTCAACGAAATCCATACCCGAAAAAAAAATGTTTTGGAAAGACAAGCTATGATATCTTCAGTTAAAAGAAAAGCCGAGAGAGAAATTTCCGAAAAACCTGTCAAACTTATTAAAAGTGAGCTTTGTAATAATACAACAAATGTGACAAATTTAACAACTCAAGATGTAAATTGTGTAAGAAAACACATTTATTATGCTAGGAGAAAATTATTTCCATCGTTGCCTAAAACTACGTTAGAAGTGCACCAAAGTTTAAATGAATTAAATCCAAAAACGTGTAAAAATGAAGACTTCCTTTTATATAATAATGCAAAAGTAATTTACATTTTTTGTGCAAATCTAAAATTATTTATGTAGATGGTACTTTCGCTTACTGTACAAAATATTTTAAACAGTTATTTTCAGTTCATGGATTTATAAATAGACATTATATTTCCCTTAGTTTTTTGCTTATTAAAAGATAAAAGTGAAAATTCATACAAAAACTGTTTATTAAACATTCAAAATCTTTGCTTAAAAAATAATTTTCAATTTCTACCGCAAGAAGATTTGATAGATTTTGAAATTGCAATTCATAATGCAGTATTACAAATTCGGAGTAATGTAAAAATTACTGGCTGCAGATTTTATTTGACCCAGTCATAGTATCGTCAAATTCAAAAACTCGGTTTCAGCCAAGATTATAAAAATAAAAATTCAGAAGTTGGAAAATGGTTAAGGTATTGTTTTGGTCTCGTCTTTTTGGACCCAGAAAAGGAAGAAGATTTTTATTTTTTTTAATTATACGAATTAAAACCCCACAATGGTAATTTGGAAAAGTTCTCCGATTATCTTTTGGAAACATACCTAACGAAGGAATCTAAATAGTTCATTTTACCAAACACATCCCTCTTTATTTATTGTTGTAAATGAGCTCCTAAGTTTTCAATCAGAGATTTATGTAAAACAGAACAGTAAAAGTACTCCTCGAAGATTTAATATGTTAACAAAAAAGAAAAAGGATTTTATCGCACTTGATTTTGTTAAAATTGTTTCTTGTTATTATGCATATAATAGTTGTAGATAATGTAAATGTAACATTTTTTTAATAAAACTGCTGAGTGTTAATTTATAATAAATATATTCATGCATGCCAAATGCAGCAAAAATTGGGGCATCATTTAAATCCATAGAATACTTGGGGTAAAAAATTTTTCGAGGTTACATTCAAGTAATTCTACATATAAATAATGAGGTATGTAAATAGTAATATTTGTCACACATTTTTGCTGCAATTGCACTATGAGATTATCTAACCCATTTAAGTAACTACCTGGAATACGCTTGGCCCGGATGAGTTATTAAGATTTGGTTACCTGTTTGGATGGCGGATCAGTCGGGTTATATCTACCTTACCTACTTGGTTGAATTAGCCGAGTCGGGATACACCCGAACCAAATATCTGTAGATTTGTAACTCAATTTATTCATTGTTTCATTTCTATAGTTAGTCCATTTATATCGTACGACTTACTGTCTCGGCTCCATTTATTAAGAATTCTTTGAATTTTTGCCATATTTGTTCGATGATGTATGTGTTCTTTAAGAATTCACGTTTCTCAGTAATCCTAATTATAATATGTGGAACACTAAGTTTGGATACAGACGCAGGAAGATAGTGCTCGATTCTCTCTATAAGCAATTTCGCGGTGAAATGAACTGCAGTGTTGCCGCCTGCTTTTTTTGTTAATTAAGAAAGATTCTAGAATACCAAAACAAATAATTTTAAGAGCCGTGTTTTTATGTAAATGAAAATATACTGGTGAAATGAGATACGTAAAGTCGCAAACAGCAGTAAAAAAAACCTTTCGACCAAATCGAGGATCCTATTTAGCTGAGTAGGTGTATTATCGACTACTGACCCATAAAAGTTTCCTTCTGGATAAATCTCTGTAAATCTGTCTACTTTCATAATAGCTCAAAGGGATCCGGACAACGGGATACTTCGGAACACCTTAATGGGGAAAAAGGGATCGTGTCTGGAACAACTTTTCATTGGATAAAATCTGAGGGCAATAAAATTACAAACATTCTGAACGGCAATTTTATATCGAAAGCCTTTGGGATAAATTTATTTTTTTAAAGATCTGGCTAGGATAAGTCCTGTTGGCGAATAAATTAGTATTAGTGAGTGTTAAATTATTTTCATCCTTCTAATAATTATTTTCTTAAATACTTTTTTGATTCTTAATACTGAATAAAACGAACTAGCGATAGCAAAAGAAGCTGATGATGAGGAAAATATGAAGCAGATAAGATAAAAAATAGAAACACAACCCAAAACAATGATTTTTAGATGTGCTACCATCTATGGTTAGAAGAGAGTATTGACAATAAATTTTGACTGATTCTACTCAAGATGTCACTTTCTTCTTTTTATCCCTTTAAGAGATTAGTACAAAGTTAGTAAACCAGTAAGGAATTTTAATTTTTTAGATTCGACATCCTAAGACCGGTTTGTGCCTTTCGGCTTCATCAGTTAGGCTTTTCTTTACTAACTTTATACTAATCTCTTAAAGGGATAAAAAGAAGAGAGTGATATCTTGACTAGAATCTGTCAAAATTTATTGTCAATACTCTCTTCTAACCATAGATGGTAGCACATCTAAAAATGTTATCTTATAGCGGATATAGTTATTGACTTGTACGAGTTTGGAATTTTATTTATTGGATTCGAAAAGCCTAACTGATGAAGCCGAAAGGCAGAAACCGGTCTTAGGATGTCGAATCTAATAAATTAAAATTCCTTACTGGTTTACCAAAACAATGATTTACAACGTACTATCATAAATACAATATGAGTAAAATAAACGGTGATACAATTAAACAACCAAGAAAGATAGTAAGTAAAACAAAAATAAATAGGATAAGAAACAAGGATAACTAAACCGATAGCCAATAATATGAAAAAAATAGAAACAAAATACTCTTTTAAGAGTAGGATGAAGAGTAACACAACAGTATGAAAAAAAGCTCAAACGAGATAGCAGAGCACCAAAAGAAATGGATAGAAGATATATTTAAAAAAATATCTCATTGCCTGAAATAATGAAAATAGGAAATAAAATGTTTCATAAAAATTCACAGATTAAAATATTAGCGAATTAAATAGGGAAAGTATTGGAGGTAATAGAAACGGCTATTAATATTATAGGAAAAAAAATTTAGGGCTTCAGGTATCTAGTTTTTTCTATTTTTCTCTATCAACCATTTCTTTGAGTCTTTCACTATTTGTATTTTATTCGGTGAGTCCTTATTATACCTTCTGCTATTGTATCGTCCTTTTTATACTACTTAATCATAACTCCATCCCTCATTCTTATATCTGATTCCTCTAAATTTCTTCTCAAAATTTTCTATCTTTTTAACTTCGCTATATTTTTATGTATGATTCAAATTTTCTATTTTTACCAGTAGATACTAAAATTTTTGAACCTTATCGAAGCTATCCATCCTGTTCTTATTTTCATCTTCCTCACAGTTATTTTTGTTTCGAGGTTTGCATGATTTAATGCTTGGTAATTACGGTAATCCCTACCACAATCCTTTCATATCAAAATCAAATGAAAAATGAACTTCTGCATTGAACGTCATCATTCTTTACCAAAAAAAAAATATACGCGATTATTTTATCCCACCTGAATGTAGGTCATGACAAATTGACATTTTTTTTCAAAGCTAACAAAAGGACGCGATAACAAAGCACCATAGACAGATGAAAAAGGGGTGGGTTCCGTGCGTCACTTTTGAATTTATTACAAGGCACACAAACAGTTTTACACTCGTACATTCAGTGGCGTGTTGACCAGCAGAAGCAATGAGAGAAAATGAGACTGGCAAGTCCGAGGTAAAATTAAAGCATTAGGGCATCTTATACAAACAAAACTGCGTTAGACAACTAATGGAAAGTAACAAATGGCGTTGAGGATGCTATGAGAAAAAGCCGAGAACAAGTAAACCAAAAAGTAGACGACGACAAGGCCGGTAAAACATAGAATGCTTTAATTTATTATGAACTTTCAGAGAGACAGAGTTGGCATATGTGAAAGATATATAAGAGATGTAGCGATAATACAGAACCCACTACATCCGAATCAACATGCGTACACCCCAGGAAAGTCTACTGATTCAGCCCTCCACCCTGTGGCCGGCCACATCGAAAGATTGCTGGACTCTATAGAGTCCGCCTTAGGTGTATTCATAGACATTGAAGGTGCGTTTGACAAAAACACCTTTCCCAAAATAACAAATGCCTTAGCTAATAAAAATATTGTGGCACGAGGTCCTTGGAGAGGTCCCACTGCTACAAGCCAACACAGATTCGATTGCACCAAGATATGCCTTTCACATTCCCTACAGGATAATAATAAAAAACTTACAGGAGGCTACATTGGCAGCAGGTGCCTTGTGCATCTACACCGATGGGTCTAAAACAAATGAGGGGTCAGGCTGTGGAATTTATTCCAGATCCCTGAATCTCAATATAAAATGGGCAATGGGTTCTAATGCCAGTGTAGCTCAAACAGAGACTACCAGAAGAAACATTACTGGTAATAATATTTACATCCTCACGGACAGCAGACAGGCACTACTAGCTCTGGATAGACCACGCATTACATCAGGTCTAGTACTAGAGTATCACCAGACGATCGAAGCTTGCAACAACAACGTGGTCACTTCAGCTTGGATCAAAGGTCATACAAAATCAAAAGGCAACTGTACAGCTAACTCATTAGCTAAGAAAGCAGCCTCCCATAAACTTTTGGGACCTGGCACTTTCATAGGCTTATCGACATCAGCTGTGGCTGACCTACTAAAGAAGCACTCCCTTGACAAGTTTAAGGGTAGATGGGACGACGAAACAGGCTGCAAGCTAGCCAAGGAACTATTACAGTATCCGAACAGCGAAACAGCCAAAAAATACATGACTATGAACAGACAGAACCTGCGCATAGCCACAGGTATCTTGACGGGCCACTGTCATCTACGAAAACACCTCTACAGGATGGGGTTATCTGACACTCCACTGTGTAGAGGATGTGAACAGGAAGACGAGACTGTCAAACACATTCTTTGCGAATGCCCGACACTCTCACAAATAAGACATTTTCTTTTCGGCGAGCAGTGGCTAACACATGCCAACATGAGGGAGCTACCTTCAGGCGACGTCATCACCTACTTTAAACAAGTAGGCTGGCTGACGAGCTAGAAGGAAGGCTCAACCTCAGAAGGATGCACAATGGGCCAAATGTGGCCTACGTGCTGTGGGGTGACCCACCCTTCTAGATTTACAGACACAGATTGGCATATAACTTTTGAGTCATGACTAATGAATAGATCTTGCTGAACAATACTTTAGAGTAATCAAAAAATAATATAATTTGAAATGGTGAACAGTGTTGACCATCTGGGAGAATATCCAAAATAGAGAGAAAATAAAAGTGCTTTAACTTCTTCTTCTTCTTAGCTGAAAGAGCTGCAGACAATGTTACAATAGAAAAAATGTCACTAAATGCAAAATGTAAAGTGTGTCACCGTGGCCTAGTTGGTTAAGGCCTAGGTCTTTATACTGACCAGTGTTCGGTTCGTAGGTTCGATCCCTGCGAAACTCAAGTTGAATTAAAAGTCAGATAAGATAAGGTATTTGTGTCATACGCAGTTTCATTCACGCCGGTAAACAGGCCGGATGAGATCGGATCTCGTGGAACTGATAGGGGTTGCTGACACATTTACACACTTGTTAGTCGGTAGGTCACCTGAAGACCGTGGTTCGGAGCCCAGGATAAGCTGTAGGTCCCGTCCAGATTAGCCTCGGTTGCTGAAAGGAAACTTTAAAATTAAGCAAGCATGCAAGCAAAGTGTGTCGCAAAGTTATTTGACTAACAGCGCTGTTTGCATGTGAGACAGATGTTGGAAAATTAAGGAACAGAGATATGGATAAGGCAAACAAACAGAGTTATTAAAATATAGGGATGGAAAGACTACGATGGCTTGGACATATAGCTAGATTATCCCACGAAACTAGTATTACAGAGTGAAGCGGTAAAAAAAAAGAAAAAAGGTTGACTAAAACAGAAGTGGATGACGTCGATATCCAGGGGTAGACGGAACTAGCTAATTCTAGACAGAAATGGAACATCATAATCAAAACATCGTGAATTTAAGGCCTGCCGAGCAGTTCTATGTGTATATATTTGTTTGAACGAAGCGGGTTTGGTATTTAGTGGCAATAAAATGATTCTTTGATACAAGTTATTAAATATGTGAGTGAACAAATCATTTCTATAATAAATAACGACAATGTATTTTGGAAACGCCACTGCCTCCAGTTTAAATACCTTTTACGTTTTATCTGGTTGGGTACAACCGAGTATCAGTAGATATGTTTATGAATGGGAACAGATCCCAGTGATTCGTCCTATGTACTTGTTTAAATCGTCATAAATTGAAAATGGATAAAACGCCAAAGTGATTAATTTACTAGAGGGTTAGGAGAATGATATGTGACTACAAAATTTACATTTTTTATACACATTTTGTTTTATATGCGAAAATATAAACACAATACCTTACAGTAAGTAGTAGAGATAATTTTATACACTACTTTTAGAGTAAAACTTGGACCAGAAAATAAGTTAACAAAACTCTCTTCTAGGCTTCATTTATCAGTTTTTCAAATAGATGGTAATACAGTAATATTTTTTTATTGCAATATTATTTACACACAAGTTTAAATACAAGCCGCAGATCAACATTTCGTTTCTATTTGTGTGTGAGACAAGCTCATAATTTCTGATTAGGACTAGGAAACAATTTCCTGTTAAAACTAAAATAAACGTGCATGTGACTGTTGGCAGGACCTCTTGTCGGAAGCGCGAGCTTTTCCACTGAATCGCAGTCGGCCAGGACAATTGCAAATGCCACTATTTAGGGCCATTAAGGGATTTAAACTCAATCGAAGTGAGCTGTTTCTGCACCCTGGTGACTACTAGGACTTATTTATGATGGCGCGCCGTGTACCTGAATCTCGAGTTTCATGGTCCTGGACTATAGATGTGCTCTTTCCAAAATAGTCTTACCTAGAGAACTATAATTGTGAAATACAGGGTAAAACATACTAAGTGACTATCACTATAATATCATTATGTAAAAAATTGACAAAATTCATACAACTGATCGAAGATGGGTAAATGGCAGAGTTGGATTATTTTGGTGGTACTTTTTTAACGAATGTAGTTCAATATTAAACAATGATTAAATTTTGGTGATCTAAAGAGTTAAAAAAAGGATTATAACATCAAATTAAAATAGATAATTTAGGAAATGAAAGTTTAAATATATTATTAGAACACATAACGCCTCCACCTCTTTTAACGATTCAAAAATTTAAATATTTCTTTATCTTTATTAAAATTTCCAACAATATACAATCCTCGATTCGTTTTTATATCCTAATAAAAATATTATGACTAGAACAGAACACCTGTTTAAACAGCTACACCCTTCCATTCTTCACATATTAAATATAACATTTTTCCATTGCCATTATTTAAGCTTAACATATTAACTTGACAATGGACCTCCCAATAATTTACGGCTACTGGTACATTCCACCCCGTTTTTTTATGACAGGGTAGGTCGCAAGAAACTGTTAGTTTATGATTGTTATTTTTAGTGGATGCTATCAATACGGGGACACCTACTGTGATTATGAGTGCAGCTGCAATCGTCGAATCTAACGCTTTTTATTTTTTTTTATATTAGAAAAAAGGCCCAGTACTTGAAATGGCGGTTGAGAGGTTTTACCCGCGTGCTTTTTATTAAAAAAAATGAGAGCTATGTAATAATTTGCTGCTGCTAAAATTTAGAGACTACAAACTGTTAAATATCTGTACTTTACTCTTAGCCTAGTTGCCAGAGCCACATTTAGACCAAAATATCTCAGAAAATTTGATATTTTTTGGGTGTAGAAAACGATAAAAAAAATCTTTGCTACTCTAAAGCGTCTAAATTTTATTTTTTCATTATATCTCAAAAAAAAAAAATTCCAGAAACTATTAGCACCGCGTGAAAGAGAGGGAAATATTAGTAAAATTTATATTATAAGTTATTTAATATGCATAATATGTAAGAGTGACAAGATCGTTTTTGTTTTTGTCAACTAATGGTTCATTAATAACACTTTGTTGTCCCTGAACTAATCTGCCGAAGGCCAATTCTTTCTATTCGGAAACAAGGTCATAATCGATAACCCACTGACATTCTTCATATTGTATTTTTTTAGGAAGAATGCCCAAGTTGTATATTCGTTCAACCTCCCTTTTGAGCTGTTAATGAAAAGACGCCGCCGACTAAATATATACTCTAGTAGACCCATCTTTATCTAAAATGTATATATTATCATTTTGTTCTTCTTCAGTTTTGTAAGCATCATCCTAACTGACGTAATTCCGATACGCTGAATTCCACCATATCAGTTTTCTAACAGAAATATCAAATACATGACAACTCTTTCGATAAAAAACAAATTTCAAACAACAGAACACTACAAATCCATCTAAGATTGTTTCATATCTCTTTTCCATGGACACTAGACAATGTAGAAGTAGTTTTTATTCCTGCTCTTCTTGTAAATCCATTCGTTTTCTTTCGTTTTCTAACAGACCCTCGTCTTTTTTTATGTAGGAGTATACAATACACAGATCCATTAGGATGATTGAAACGATGTTTGTTTTTGATTTAAGAGGTTTATTGATGAATTACTGCTTTGGATTTGTAGAAACATCTTTTTTCGGTCTGAAGTAATTTATGTATTAATTTACTTGCACAAAAAACATGAGATGGCTCATCTGCTATGTTAAAGTATATTTAATTTTGATATAGAACTAAATCAAAGAAACTAACCAGTAAATGGGGACTAGAAGTCGACAAAAACAAAAAGAAATATATCATAAGGATGCAAGCGGTAAAGAAAGTCAAGAAATGTTTAAAATTCCAACCAGATTACGAGCATTTCAGGAAGTTCAAAAATATGTGTACCGACGAGTATCAAAGAAAAATAAAAACCAACTTATTAGCGAAAGGAAATTAAGCTTTCTTATAGCTCTACTAGATGTTTAGTTCTAGGAATATTTTACGATCTCATATTGTTATTTGTGCTATAAAACGAATTTGTCAGAGCTTAATAATTATTGAATTTGGCATTGTGCTCTGTAAAAACAATGAAGCGGAGCGTTTAGAACTAGTTGAACAGAAGTTATGAACATATTCAAATGGCTAATTTGCATTAAAAAAAATAGTCCAATAAACGAAGGTTCCAACCCGGCCATCAGGTCTGTCCAGCACCATTTTTTTTTAATTTGCAGGTACATTCACCCCCGAAAATCTCAGCTGTCTGAAATTTTTGGAAGGCCCATTGGTCTCAAAAATGTTTTTTTTTTCGCCTATTCTCGCCGATATTTCCGAAAATATAACACTTAGGGAATTTTTGTTTGGACGAAAATGAAGATCAGTTCATTACCTACAAAAATGATCCTTATCATTTTTGTCAAAAATATGATGCTTTTCGACATATCCGGCTCCAAAACACACCCCCATTTTTAGCTCCTGCCCTGCATTTAGAGAGAACACTCTAAAGGAATGACACTCCCGAGCGGATTACAAATTTTTCAATAAATCACGTAAAGGTTAATATTTTTTCATGATTCAAAGTTCAAATGAAAGAAGGAACTTGTAGCTGTTCTTTTCCTTTTATCTAGGTATTTCTCTGAATTATTGAAAAACCGGGCCAAAGTTTGTTTCTGCTCGATATTTTGACCCTCCTATAAAATTCATATTTTTTTTATCAAGACTAATTTCACCGAATCCTTTTGGATAATTGGGCTTTGCAAGGTGTTAAATATATTCAGATAGATTCAATAAATTACTTTTGTGTATTTTCATAAACAACATGTTTTTTAGGTCGTTTTTTTTTGATTTCCGGAGTTTTCTAAAATGCTGGGGTCTATCGGGAATTAATAGATAATTAAGGACCGTATCGGTTTTCAACGCACATTATTAGAACGCTTAGCTTGTCCCCTTGTCGATGGCATTTTTATTTTTTTTTCATATTTTTTGGTTTTCTGGAAAATTGAGAAAATTCTCACCCCTATGAAAAATCGACATTTTTTCTTGAGGATTATTTTCTTTTCGTGCTAAAATTTTTTGGGGTTAGGAATTGTACTAAATAAAAGATCACATTCTGACCTTTTCATAAATCAAGAATTTCATTAAGTGCACGAGAAAAAACTCTGCCTTCAAACTTTCTCAAATTGGATTTTTTTACAATAAATTTAATAATCAAGTACAAAAAGTGAAAAAAATTGGTTATTGCCTTATCGTTTGTCTTCAGACAAAAACGGGAGGATATTCAAGTTTTGGGAGGATATTCAAATTTTCCATTTTCACCACAATAATTTGGCTAATTATGATAAGGAAGCGCCGTATTTTCAGATTCTCAAAATTGCGAATTTTTGAAACGACGTTTATGCATAAACATTAGTGTAGGGAAAAATCATAGGGACAACTTTTGTAGGTAATGAACTGCTCTTCATTTTTTGTGTAAACAAAAATGCTGTAAGTGTCATATTTCGACAGATATCGTCAAAAAACGGATTTTCGGGAAATCTAGAGGCATTTTCCCACCCTTCCACCAATTCCACGTAGCTGAAATTTTCGGAGGTAAATGTACCTATGAATACCTGCAAATTAAAAATATTTTGACGGTTTGGGGTTTTTCTGGCGTTAATTTACTGGACTCTAAAAAATTTTACCGAATTATTTTTTCATGTTTTTTCCTCATTTCGGTGCCCCTTCCCAAATCGCACGTGTGCGACCGCACACGTCGCACACGCCTTAGGCCGGCCCTGAGAATGCAGTAGGTAATCGCTGTTATACGGACTTTGCAAATATAACAATGTTGCCAAACTAGAAATAGTAAATTCTATGCCCTTTTTTTTTAATTTTGTCATAAATATACAAAACAAATGATACATTACAAATGCAAACAGTACGAAAAATACATGTCACCTGCTTTATATTACCAAATCGTTCCCTAAATTTAGAAAGAAATAGTACGTTAAGCAACGCATTTCATATGGCATTCTGTTATGACATGAGTCCAAGGACGAGTGTCATAACAGCCATATGAAATAAGTTGCTTATAATACTTTTTATATTTTGCCATTTTATTAATTTTTTAATAAATTTATACTTTGCATATTTATAGAGAAGTTTGCTTTAAAAAAAAATAAGTTGGTAGCACTGTTGTAGAATTTTTAAAATTTGACAGATTTGAAATTTAATTTCAATAGACAAATGTCTATTCATGTCATTTGTTGATTCATATTACCAACCGTATAACAAAAAAGTTGCGTACTCTAATGAAACATTATTATTATTATTATTATAATGTAAAATATTATAGGTGCAAAATCTAAAAACAGTGTTATAGTTCGTGTAATACATATAGTATCTCCAATTTAACAGCTTTAAAGCGGCGCCTTTGTTGCTACCAAAAAAAATTCAATAGTATATCGTTCACTCAAGTGTTCTAAATGAAACCGGATGTAAATGTTTTAAAAACTATACTTGTTCATTGGTAACATTTATTAAACGGATCAAATATAACGTTTAATATTCCCTTTAATTCTTTCATCTTACTACAAGATGACGACAATAGAACTTTATTTAAAAGTCTCATAAAAGCTCGCGATCAGACCATAAATTTCGCTCTTGTGTGTTTAACAAGCAAGATTGAATTCTTATTTCAGGATGACATAAAGTCAGTCTGGTAAGTAGGCAATCCTTCATATTTAGCGAAAGAGGCTGTATCTATAGGGTTACATTGTAGCTGTTTTTTAATATACTTGTGTCCTTGGGCATATTGCATGAGTTTTTAAATAATACAACACTAAAGAGTGAGTATTAATATTTTAAAAGGAGAGGAAACTCACTTCTAGGCTTCATTTATCAAGTTTTAAATATAGTATATTACGTAACAAGTGTGGAAAGTGACCAATTACGCACGAGTAGCTTCAGAAAAAGAGGCTTTAATGACTTTTATATTTCTTCACTCCATGAATTAGTTTTATGAATAGGTGTACCTACATTTCTTTTGATTTTTGCGGCAGCAGCTTTAAGCAGGTAATTTTAGCCGCCGCGCACTGGTCCAGAATGCCTCCGTGGGCGCGCATTGGGCTTTTAACTGACTTTGCCGACTTGTAAGTCTTATGAGTGTGGTCTGTGTGGTCCAGTATAGTTCTACAATGTGTGTGTGAGTGATTGTGTATCTGTGTGACCGTGTGTGAATATTTGTGAGTATGCATGCCTTATTTGATGAAAGTTTTCACAATAAATGTTTCGCGAAAACGCCTTTTTACACTTCAAACACAGTTTTCACACCAATATCCGCCGAGGTCCGCTTTCTAATATGCATGGACAGAAGCGCTGAAAAGTGTAGAATATCATGCAAAAAAATCAGCTGTGGATATCCGCGGACTTGGAAGTTATGGGCATCCAAGTAAACCGGGGTAAATGCTATATAGCGTAATAAAAATTATGCTCTTCCAGAAATATGCACACAACTGCGTACATACCTTTATGTGCATAAATATTCACATAAAAAACGCATCAAACAACAGATAAATATACATAAATACACATTGGACGATTCACACTTCAGCACCAGATTGTTGGTGGGATAAATCTAACGCCAAAATAATTTTAAAATACCGGGTCTTCCCAATGAATCGAAATGTATATCTTCAAAAAAGTGGAAACCAAGTTCCAGATTCGATAGTAAATAAATATATCTAGTCGCGACTTGACTTCGTTTGGTGCGACTGGCTTCTCAACTATGTAGACTATGTTTAAAGTAAAAAGTATGCACGAAAAACATCGCGATTGGAAAACATAACGGATATTTTCATGGCCCACCTCCGAGCTTCCACGAAAATGAAGACGAAACAAGAGTTTGCCGCTTGAGGTTTCAGAAATGCTGAAGAACTCCGAGATCGAAGAAGAAGAGAGTGACAACGAAATTAACTAATATATTTAAAAAAGCAATACTTGTGCTTTAATGTGTGTGAAAGTGGGTGCGGGTTTTATTACGCTATATAGCATTTTCCTTGGATGCCCATAACTTCCAAGTCCGCGGATATCTGCAGTTGATTTTTTTCACATTCATTCACACTCACACACCTACATACATGTATGAACCCATGTACATATATGACGTGCAAATAAACATATATACTCACACATGTTCACACATACTAACACACTAATGTACATGTCTATACCCACACACAATGGTATTCCATCCACAGAAACATACCGATTTCGGTCCTGCTTCCTTTCTCACACTATCACACACGGTCACACAGACACACAATCACTCACACACACATTGTAGAACTATATTGGACCACACAGACCACACTCATATGACTTACATGTCGGCAAAGTCAGTTAAAAGCCCAATGCGCGCCCACGGAGGCATTCTGGCCCAGTGTGCGCCGCCGATATTTCAGGAGGAGTAAATTCCATCAAAAATTTATCACTTTCCATTTTCACTACTAATTGTTCATAACGATTGACAGGCGCTGTGCGAGAAAGTAAAAAATATCACACGACTGTGTGATATTGCTACTTCTTTTTAACCTTAACACTTTCTAAGGGTCAAAACAATTTCGAAATTGCCATTTTCATAGGTGGTCGTAGGAAAAATAAGTTAAATGATGAAAAACAACTGCCGTTGTATGTGACGTACTGGCTCATGAAATAGGAGTTCACAGACTGTAAAAATACAACGAAAAATTCTATAGAAACAAAACAAAAAATTATCCCATTTAGACAATTTGACTATGGTATTCAAAGATACTCTGTGTGCGACTCTCTTCTTTATAGTGTTATAAACTTCACCACAATTTGACGTTTAGTTAACAAGTTACAGTGGATAAAAATATGTATAAAAATACTGTTCAAATGAAACAAAATCTAACTAGTTTTTAGGATAGTTTCTCGATACTGTCGACTAAATTCTACTTCGTGTCAGACAAAAAAAATGTTTTTCACACCCTTTAACTTTGTATCCCCTGAAGCACTTTTAGGGTTAAAGACATTTCGTGTAAATGTAGACGAAATTCATTCATTCATCACGCCTATTATGTTGAAGGCTTTTGATGTAATTGATACTTTAGGGAACAAAAGGTGTTATCTTTCGTTTTATCTAATTTCGTTCGGATATGAATAGTTACTTTCAATTCGTCTGCCTAAAGGTTTGTATAACGCTTAGTAACACTCCCTTAATCAAATTATAGGTGTCAAACTCGGAATTAAGAGAATGAAACTATCTAGTATGTCTCGCAAACCATCAAAAACTCGGAAATCACAAATTTAATAGCTTTTCAATCAATATTAAATATTGATATTTTAGTCTCTTCCTAATTAACCTTTGTGAGTCATTAATAAGTAAATATAGATTTAGAAGCAAAAAATACTTTTTTTTCTATCGAGAGAATTATTAATTTTTGTCATTTTTAACACTATTTTTTTATCAACTACACGAACTCATAAAACAGAGTCGAGATAGACAATTTAGATTCATCAACAGCCTCTGCTCCAACTGTGACAGGATTGATACTGGAAAATTAGCAATTATTCACTTTTACTGAGCGTTGCCTTTGAATCAAAATAAAACAAAAACTATGCAAAATGGAAAATAACATAATCATGATTTTTTTTGCAGAAATACTAAAAATACAAAATGAGCCACTAATTAGATAGTTTATATCACCAGGACAATTGATTAAGAATTATTTTAATTTTACCCCAGTTCACACGACAATTGCAATAACCGTGGAAATTAAATAAATTTATATTTTGAATGTATTTTTATTATAGTGTTATATAGAAGATAAAAAACATTGAAATCCTCAGTTTAACCGAATACTAGAATCTTGCACATATATCGACTTTTCTTATTTTTCTTTTCAAATTGCTGTTTCGAAAAAAACACATTTTTATCAGTGTGATATATTTCGAAAGGTGCAGCACATAGCCCAACATTGCAAGTATTTATTTAACTAAATCATAAAATGTAAGAAACAATGACCTTTATAATATAAGAATCATCTGTACTATCCTGAGTTACCTTTTTGCCATCACTCTTTCCAATCATAAATGTTCCTCTTTTGTGGATATTAAAACCACTTATTTATATCCAGAAAACCACTATGAACTACAGAAATGAGGTAACTTAAAGGAGGAGGCATACTTTTAATGGGATTTCCAACAATGTACGAATTTGATAAAATTTTAGTATATTGTAGATATCGACCTTCTGATCAAAATGTCTCATGACTAGTTTCCGAGATACACGAATTAAATCAAAAATACTATAAAGCTTTGAATTTTCTTCAAAAAAGTGAGACAAGCAATTTAATTTAATCTTGGGCGGCTGTGTCGAATGTTACTTGTCGATTTTTTATGTACAGGGTGTACTCATAAGTAGTATTAATACTATTTATTTCCATACTCTAAACAAAAAAACTGACAAAGTTCAACCTCACCTTTCAAATATTTTTTAATTATTCTAAAATAAAACGTAAATAGTTTTATATACCTCCTAATAGGTAAATATCGTATGTACAACTTAATTTCAATATTTTATAAGATACTGTTTAATTTCAGATAATTAAACATCTAAACTCATATTCGTTATTCGTAAAACCGTAAAACCGACAACGCCGCACCAAATATGTTGACGAGCGGTGTGACAAAGGCGGGGCCGGCAAAAACAATTTTTTTTCTCCATTTCATAATTGCGGCATCGGACGACCCGGAAGCGGCTCATCAAAGCTATTTTTTTTGCTCGATGCTAATTAGTGGGTCGTAAATTTAACCGTCGAATCTAGACTTGTTTACGCGGTATAAGTTAAAAAGAATCATTCGAATCTTTCTAGAACAAATTGCCGGCAAAAGGAAGGGATATATCTGAAACCGGTAAACGTCGTCAAATTTAAAATCAGTGTGTTTTCAGTTGCGTACCAGACTAGCCGCTCCATTGTCTAAAACAATGTATTCAGAAACTCCGTCAAGTGCGACGTATCGCAAGTTCCTTCATATAAGGGCTTGTTATTCATAATGCCTCCTAGTACGGCGAATAAAGTGTGTTTTCAGTTGCGTACCAGACTAGCCGCTCCATTGTCTAAAACAATGTATTCAGAAACTCCGTCAAGTGCGACGTATCGCAAGTTCCTTCATATAAGGGCTTGTTATTCATAATGCCTCCTAGTACGGCGAATAAAGTGTGTTTTCAGTCGCGTACCAGACTAGCCGCTCCATTGTCTAAAACAATGTATTCAGAAACTCCGTCAAGTGCGACGTATCGCAAGTTCCTTCATATAAGGGCTTGTTATTCATAATGCCTCCTAGTACGGCGAATTAAGAGTGCGTTTCTAGCTGCTAACAGGCTAGGACCTCTCGCAGTGTCCAATTATCACTCATACAGTACACACACAAACTAATATTTTCTGAATGATGTGGTCATTTCGTTAAATCAACTTTAATACTTTGTTCTTGTTCACAATTACTAATTTAATGTAATTTTTGTTACGTTGTTGTTCATTTATTTATTTGACGAGCTTTAATAAATGGTTAAATAAAAGTGTCCATTGGTTTTATTGGATGGAGTTGAGGAAGTAAACCTACAAAATACAGTCCACGAAATTCGAACACAGGGCTTAATCCAGAGCCCTCAACATGGTCCCATCGAACCGGATTCAATTAGCAAAACTTCGTTACTTCTCCAGAACCTCCATGGTCCAAACGATCCGGATTTAAACCAGAGATTCTTCAATGATCCTGAGCGACTCCAGAGATTCTTCAATGATCCTGAGCGACTCCAGAGATTCTTCAATGATCCTGAGCGATCCAGTTCAACTCTTCAACCTCATCGGTAGGCCTATGGTGGCTTAAAAACTTCCAGTCAACTTCAAACCTTCAAGCAACTCTTCACAGCAAGAAATTGTAAGGTATTTTTTTTTGTAAAACTCATTCAAACTCGTTGTAACCACTTAAAAGCGGTCCGATAACAATCGTAGGCTTGTGGTAAATTAATGCACACATTTTTTTTTTTTCGTTACATTTACGTATAAAAAACTTTCATTGTATTTTAAACTTACTAAATTCTCGGTGCATGCGCTAACTAGCCGGCCGTAGATATTTATTTACTTACTTACTGTAAACTATCAAACATTTATAAAAAAGAAAACATTTCGTATTTATGTATTCTACATAGTTATAGCTATAAAGCTCAGATACATGTATTTTTTCATTTTTTCTTAACATATAAAACATTGTCGCATTTTATACATTTTTTTCTGTAGGAATTTGTATTTATATAATTGTCGCATATTTTTAACCTATAATACATTGCATTTACTTGTATTTACGTATTTTTATCGTACATATTTTGTGTTCTAACAGAAAGAACAAATTTTCACACAATCAAAATCTACAATTCAAAAATGAACTCAATTTTCATATATACAAACATTTCTCTGTCAAAAATTGAAAAATTGTTCTCGCTACCAAATCTCGTCACAATCATTCAGAAAATATGCATTCGAATTTTTACATTTCGTGTAAACAGCACGAAAGTTTATTAAAAAATAACTAGGCTTTTAAAACGCCACCTTTCCAAGTTAAGAATCAACAATTCAACTCGTTCACTATACAAACACAATTTAAAAAAAACTCGTATCGTTCGTAATTAAAACAAATTTTCGTACAAGGAAATCGCACTAATAATCAAATCGCATTTATTCTTAACTTACTTTTTTCCATTTGCCGACGGCAAAAAATAATTCTCGCATTTTTCAAATCATTTCGTTAAACAAATTCGTAAAAAACCCGTAGATATGGTTCTACGATTCTACAAATAAATCGCTAAACAATATTTAAAACTCAAATCATAAACATTCGCTATTTTTACAATCAAACTTTATTCTTAAAATTCATTTTCGTCGCAAATACAAAACAACAGCTGATCGTTGTTTCGAGATCTAATATCTCACTTAATAAATAAAAATCATTTTTTAACTTACAACTCAATACTATAAAAACATTTTACTATTTTCCATTTTTTATACAAGGTGTTCTTCAAAAATAAGACACCTCCCCTTTATTCTAGAAACTAGCGCCGCATCAGAGGTACAAAGGGCTGCATACCCTTATATTTTTATTCTCGTTCATAGGGAAAATTATCCCTTAGCAACAGGCTCTCTATAGCCAAACAATTTTCAATCTATCGTTCATTGCACATACTTTTCTATTTTTTCGTTTTGCACTCAAGAAGAAGTTCTTTATTTAAAGACTTTTGTATTTCGTTCATTTTCGCATTTTCAATCTAAAGGGAAGTCCTTCATTTTATAGCAAGGCTCCTGTACTATTTTTATTCGCATTCGTTCGCATTATTATTCTATAGGGTGATCTACTAAAAGATTATACCCTCTTCTAGCAAACATATTTCAATTTTCGTTGACAATTTTATACTTTTTCTATAGGGTGATCTACTAAAAGATTATACCTTCTCTTGCAAATATATTTTGATTTTTCTCTAACAACAAACATTTAAATTTCTAGCAATTCTACTTTTCATTTTCGCACAAGATGTTCTATATGGTTAGACATCTCCCTTTGGCACCTTACTAGGTCTAAGGGGTTGTATGGGGGAAATTACCCTCAGGGATATTGGATGCCCAGACTCTATGACAAAATAAGATGATCTCTATGGTGAGACATCTCCCTTTGGTATCTTTCAGATCTAAGGGGTTGTATGGGGAAACTACCCCCAGGGATATTGGATGCCCAGACTCTGTCAATCAACAATGCTAGGTGATCTCTATGGTGAGACACCTCCCTTTGGTGCCAAACTAGGTCCAAGGGGTTGTAGACGGGATACTAAAATGCCCAGTTATGTATCGTTCTAAAATTCAAAACTCTTGTCAACTTTCAGGGAAACTACCCTCTTCAACAAATAAAAACTTTAAAAATGTCCTTCTAATAAGGCTCTATTTTCAGGATTACTTATCCATTTATCGTACTTTTTCATGTATTCAACTTTCAGGGAAAACTACCCTCAAACAATTATTTTTATCATAAACATTCTTTGACATTTCTACTTTACTTTGTACCAAAAATCCTCTGATGTGGCCAAAAAAGATGTTCGTACATTCATTTCAATTGTTGTACTGGAAAAAACATTCCACAACAAAAAACTATTCGTTAAATCAAACCTTTCTACTTTTATACATACAAGGGATCAATAACCCATCATTTTAAAAACCAAACAAAAATCAATCAAATAAACTAACATAAATAAATCTTAAAAACAAATTAAAACGCCCAAACGCATTCATTTTAATTTTCACAAGGCATTTCATTTTATAGCAAATACCTTAAACAAGCTGTGATGCAATTTCTATTTTTCATTTTTTTTCTCATTTTCATACAGGGTGAGCATATACCCTTAGGATTTATATCTATCATTTAAACATTTTCACACAGGGTGATCTCATCCAAAGATTATACCCTAGGGACATTTCGTGCCCACATTCTCTGACAATTCTTTTCATACAGGGTGATTCCCACAAGCGGAAAATATTCCCAAATATTTTAAACTTTTTCATTTTTTCACTTTTCACACAGGGTGATCTCATCCAAAGATTATACCCTAGGGACATTTCGTGCCCACATTCTCTGACAATTCTTTTCATACAGGGTGATTCCCACAAGCGGAAAATATTCCCAAATATTTTAAACTTTTTCATTTTTTCTACTTTCATACAGGGTGATCGTATACCCTTGGGATTTCTTTTGCCCATTTTGATATTGTAGGCTGAGGTAGTCGTTATAGAGAGAGGGCTAAGGAATTGATCTGGGATATTCCTGCTAGCAGATCTGGGAAAGCCAACGCCTATAGTCGCAATTTTTGTATTTTTCGTTCACATTTTCATTTCAATTCATAACAATGATCTTCATTAAGTCTCTTGTTACGCATTTACTTGTTCATTCATACAGGGTGATTATACCCTAGGGACATTTCGTGCCCATATTCTATGGCAAATTCTCTACCTTTACAGGGTGATTCCCACAAGCGGAAAATATTCCCAAATATTTTAAACTTTTTTCTTTCATACAGGGTGAGCAAATACCCTTAGGATTTTATATCCATCCAAATATTTAAACAATTCTATTTTCATACAGGGTGATCCCACAAGCGGAAAATATTCCCAAATATTTTAAACTTTTTCATTCATACAGGGTGAGCAAATACCCTCAGGATTTTATATCCATCATTCAGAAAACTTTTAAACTTTTTTCATTCATACAGGGTGAGCAAATACCCTCAGGATTTTATATCCATCCCAAATACTTTAAACTTTTTCATTCATACAGGGTGAGCAAATACCCTTAGGATTTTATATCCATCCCAAATATTTTAAACTTTTTCATTCATACAGGGTGAGCAAATACCCTCAGGATTTTATATTCATCATTCAGAAACATTTAAACTTTTTTCATTCATACAGGGTGAGCAAATACCCTTAGGATTTTATATCCATTCCAAATATTTTAAACAATTCTATTTTCATACAGGGTAATCGTATACCCTTGGGATCTTTTTGCCCATTTTCGTTCAAACATTCATGTACTATTTTGGCATTCATTTGTAGGGAAAAACTATTGTAGGCTGAGGTAGTCGTTATAGAGAGAGGGCTAAGGAATTGATCTGGGATATTCCTGCTAGCAGATCTGGGAAAGCCAACGCCTATAGTTGCAATTTTTGCAAATGTTGCTAAGATTTTGGCATGTTTTGTTTTTTTTTAATTCCAAATAAGGAACATGGCTCGGTGATGCCTAATCACAAATCGTCTGTACAAATCATTTTGTAAACTATGCGCCCACAAGTGGCCAGGATTCAAATATCCAACTTTTTTGTAAACTATGCGCCCACAAGTGGCCAGGATTCAAATATCCAACTTTTTTGTAAACTATGCGCCCACAAGTGGCCAGGATTCAAATATCCAACTTTTTTGTAAACTATGCGCCCACAAACGGCCGGGATTCAAATATCCAAATATCTTAAAACTTTTTACATTTTTTATTAAACTATGCGCCCACAAGCGGCCAGGATCCAAATATCCAAACATTTTAAAACCTTTTACAATGTTTCAAACTTATTACAATCAAACTCATTCCGAAATTACAGGGTGATGACCCAACTTAAAAAAAAAAAAAAAATTTTTTTTAGAAAACTTTCAAGAGAATACTCCGCCTCTTTTCGCGGGGGGAGAATGTTTAATTTCAGATAATTAAACATCTAAACTCATATTCGTTATTCGTAAAACCGTAAAACCGACAACGCCGCACCAAATATGTTGACGAGCGGTGTGACAAAGGCGGGGCCGGCAAAAACAATTTTTTTTCTCCATTTCATAATTGCGGCATCGGACGACCCGGAAGCGGCTCATCAAAGCTATTTTTTTTGCTCGATGCTAATTAGTGGGTCGTAAATTTAACCGTCGAATCTAGACTTGTTTACGCGGTATAAGTTAAAAAGAATCATTCGAATCTTTCTAGAACAAATTGCCGGCAAAAGGAAGGGATATATCTGAAACCGGTAAACGTCGTCAAATTTAAAATCAGTGTGTTTTCAGTTGCGTACCAGACTAGCCGCTCCATTGTCTAAAACAATGTATTCAGAAACTCCGTCAAGTGCGACGTATCGCAAGTTCCTTCATATAAGGGCTTGTTATTCATAATGCCTCCTAGTACGGCGAATAAAGTGTGTTTTCAGTTGCGTACCAGACTAGCCGCTCCATTGTCTAAAACAATGTATTCAGAAACTCCGTCAAGTGCGACGTATCGCAAGTTCCTTCATATAAGGGCTTGTTATTCATAATGCCTCCTAGTACGGCGAATAAAGTGTGTTTTCAGTCGCGTACCAGACTAGCCGCTCCATTGTCTAAAACAATGTATTCAGAAACTCCGTCAAGTGCGACGTATCGCAAGTTCCTTCATATAAGGGCTTGTTATTCATAATGCCTCCTAGTACGGCGAATTAAGAGTGCGTTTCTAGCTGCTAACAGGCTAGGACCTCTCGCAGTGTCCAATTATCACTCATACAGTACACACACAAACTAATATTTTCTGAATGATGTGGTCATTTCGTTAAATCAACTTTAATACTTTGTTCTTGTTCACAATTACTAATTTAATGTAATTTTTGTTACGTTGTTGTTCATTTATTTATTTGACGAGCTTTAATAAATGGTTAAATAAAAGTGTCCATTGGTTTTATTGGATGGAGTTGAGGAAGTAAACCTACAAAATACAGTCCACGAAATTCGAACACAGGGCTTAATCCAGAGCCCTCAACAGATACTAAGTACTTTATTTAAATGTTTTTAAATAATTTCTGGTAAAACATTTTCTTCGTTTTCGTGGGGATTACCAACATCTTCAACACACTCTAAAACACTGTTGTTTGGATATTTGACCACTGCTTAATGTCGGCCATAACTTAAATATCAAACAACAGTGCAAATGTAGCAGCACGGAAGAAAATGTCTTACCAGAAATTATTTAAAATATTTAACATACCCTATTACTGTTATTTTTCAATTTACCCCTGTAGGTAGGCATATAAAATTATTTACGTTTTATTCTAGAATAATTAAAAAATATTTGCAAGGTGAGGTTGTTGAGAGTATGGAAATAAATAGTATTAATGATATAGGTACTTATGAGCACCTCCTGTTCATAAAAAATCGGCACCACCTGACATCCTATACCAAGATAATATTGAATTGTTTGTATTATTACTTTTTTTTAATAAAATACCAACCTTTATAATATTTTTCGTTTAATTCCTATTTTCAAATTAATAATTTTTTATGAGTACCCCTGTACATAAAAAATCAGCACATGACATCCGACACAGCCGCCCAAGATCAAATTAAATTGCTTGTATCACTTTTTTAAAGAAAATACCAACCAATATAGTATTTTTCATTTAATTCGTGTTTTTCAAGATACCCCTTACCCGCCACTGTATCTCGAAAACTAGTCATAGGATCTCTTTGGGCCCATGATACATTTTGATCAAAACGTCGATATCTACAATATACTAAAATTTTATCAAATTCGTACATTGTTGGAAATCCCATTAAAAATGTGCCTCTCACACCAAAAAATAGCAATTGCCAAAACAGAAAGACAGCGTTCCTAATTTATTCTGATGACAGTTTTCTGGTAAAAAATTATCCTGATCATATAATTTTACCTCCTATTATTGTGCGATATATTATAGACTAGAAATGGTAAAAAAACATAATTGGTCATTCTTCGGCATTCCTAAAATGGATTACGAGGAAAGGATTATAAAAAAAATTTCAGGAATCAGGAAGGCGTTTTGGAGGACAAGGAGACTTGTTGGGTTACTTTCCACCGTTTTAGCTTAGGCTTCCACCATAAGAATGAAGACTCCATCATATCTTAATACATCGCAGTTAGAGTTACCATCGTTATCCTTCGTTCCTTGTATTAATTTTTTATTCAGTTTTTGTTGGTACCTTTTAGCTGTGATTTTATTTCCCAGTTTGTAAATTTTTATTGAGTCTGTTTCGCATCTTTTTTCTCTAATTTTCTATTTTTTTACTCCTGTTATAAATGAAATTAAACCTTTGTTCCTTTATGCGTCAAACTCTAATATAAAATTTAAACATAATAAAAATTTTCACTTCGTTTTTGAATCACACGAGTCTTACTGGCCATTCCTGCGGAAAACATCGTCAGCACTAAATCTGTCAAAATACAGAGTTCACATTCCGCCATTCCCGGCGAAAATTGGCTCTCAAATATAATAAAAAGTAAAAAGATCAAGACATTTTGCCGCTGGCAATGTAGAAATTCAATTTCCCTCATATGTGTTGGTCGATAATAAGATTGATTCATGCTTCCAAAGCGATATGATGTGGTGATAAGCCCTCACTGACCCACATTTCCTTGCTTAAATTCATAAAGATGTTATTTCTTGATATTTTATGGAGTGTCTAGATGGGCTATTGCGATGAAATATTCTGACTTTAGTTGCACTTATTTCCCGTGTTTGCTCTCAAAAGCGAATACATTTTCTTATTCCCTCACGAAGCCTTTCTAATATTCCTGTATAAACGTTGCAGAATACGAAATGTTTTTGAAATACATAGTTCTAATTTGTATTTAATATTTCATCCATTTAGTTTCACGCTTTTTTCTTATTTATTAAGCTTCAGAACTATCGTATATGCATGGTTAGTTTTATTTTATTTTTTTTATTAAAGTTAGTTGCGGCCCTGATTATGAGCCTGGGAAAGAAGAATACCCCAGTAAATAATTAAAATGCTTTTATTTAGCAAGTGCGTTAATACTTATTCGAATTGAAGGTGACAGGCGAGGGGTAAACCGCGAGGTCCATTTTGGTGTACAGACCTCGTCCATTAGTAGCCATTACTCAGCCATTGCTCGGCCATTAGTAGCCATTGGTAGCCATTAATAGTCATTAGTGAGCCATTACTAGCCAATAGTGAGGAGACATTACTATAGCCATTAGTGTACAAAAATTTAACTCGCAGTTTACCCCTCGGTGACAGGATTTCAATTTCAACGTTCAAATCAATTAACAAATTTTGTTATTATTCTTGAATGAAACCAATACACTCTGTATATAAGTAATCTTCTTTTCCGTCCAATATTCAATATAACAAAGTGTTGTTGGCCCACCGACGGGCCACCCGTATAGGCCCGCCACTTACCGAAACAGCGGGATGTCACACTTACCCCAACCAGCTGTCCCTGGCGTGTCATTATCCGCCAGCGGATCGCCCTCAATTGTGTGCGTCTATGTCCGCTGTGCGTGTACGTTCGTATATGTGTGTGTATACGCCACATTTCATAGCTGTGGCAAAAGGATGAATTGACGCAAATGGGGCTGTTAAAATGGTTCACGTAGGGAGGTAAATTATCTAGAAAATGTAGTGGATCGATATGGATTGTCTTTGAAATGTTACGAGAAAATTTCAAGCACTTTTCAATAAATGTATAGAAACTGAAAATAGATCTCAATTTCAGTGAATGCCACTTTTTTCGATGAATAATATTCTAGAGTATAATAGTTATTGACAAGCCTGTATGTTTTTATATTTTTAAATATATTAATCAAGACTATCTTTTTGCTTTTTCATTTTTCCATACAAACTGAACCATCCTGAAGGCTTCTTAGTAAGTTTCTATGTGTCAAAATTTCATATTTCTAGTTTCGTCAGCTTGGACGTGTACCTTTACTACACCGAAGAATATTTTATTTGTTTTATATAAACTATATAAACTTTATATAATAATAACTTGCTCCATAGTTACAATATTGAAAAACTGTAAATATGTTTTTTGTCTGGTAAAGTTACAACTCTATCTCCATTTTAAAATAATAGAATTGTAAAATTATAATAATAATATATTAATAATAATAAAAAAGTTTATTCACTAAGAAGAATTAATATAGTAAAGCTAAAGTAAGGTAAAGTAAATAAACCTGGTCTACCACAGAAGATTTAGTCCCGGGAGACTATCGTTAGTACGTGGTTTCATATGTATACGATAGTAACAAAAATTAATAATAAAAAAGTAATAATTACAAAAGTAATAAAAAAAAAGTAATATATGTAATATAAATTATGATAAGTAATGTAATGTAGTGAACATAATAATGTATACACCCATAGATACAAGGCTGTAGCCAGAAAACAAATTCGGGGGGGGGGGAGGGTTTGTTGGGCCATTTTTGTAGATTCTAGGTCCATTTATATCCTAAAAAACTCAATTTTTCCCTCAAAAATGGCCCAAACATTTTTTTTTGTGTAATTTTGACATTACCAATCGTTTCTTATACTAAATTCATTCTGCGTAAATCAAATTTTAATTTTTTTGAATTTTTTATGTAGATTTTAGGTTCATTTATATCCTAAAAAACTCACTTTTTCCCTCAAAAATGGCCCAAACATTTTTTTCGGTAATTTTGACATTACCAATCGTTTCTCATACAAAATTCATTTTGCGTAAACTAAATTTTAATTATTTTGACTTTTTTTTATATATTTTAGGTCCATTTATATCCTAAAAAGCTCACTTTTTACCTCAAAAATGGTCCAAACATTTTTTTCGGTAATTTTGATATTACCAATCGTTTCTCATACAAAATTCATTTTGCGTAAACCAAATTTTAATTATTTTGACTTTTTTTTATATATTTTAGGTCCATTTATATCCTAAAAAGCTCACTTTTTACCTCAAAAATGGTCCAAACATTTTTTTCGGTAATTTTGATATTACCAATCGTTTCTCATACAAAATTCATTTTGCGTAAACCAAATTTTAATTATTTTGACTTTTTTTTATATATTTTAGGTCCATTTATATCCTAAAAAGCTCACTTTTTACCTCAAAAATGGCCCAATCATTTTTTTTCGGTAATTTTGATATTGCCAATCGTTTCTTATACAAAATTCATTCTGCGTAAACTAAATTTTAATTTTTTTGAATTTTTTTGTAGATTCTAGGTCCATTTATATCAACAAATCCAAAATATTAAACTTTTATATATATAACCCGGGGCTACCGACGACGTTGCCCCCCTTTATAGGTTAGGTATAATTATTATATTATTATAGAAAAACCAGAATATTGGTTTAACATTAGAATAGAATAGAAATTTATTTCAGGTCTACAATGAACATATGCTGACAGTCGTCAAAGTACAAATCACATTTCATGTGCAAGAGAAAATAAATAAAATAAGATATATCAAATATAGCTACAAACATAAAAAACAAAATACAGAAAAAAAATTTTAAAAATTTAAAATTACAAAAATTACTCACAAGCGCAAGTTCTTGCATGTAATAAAAATTCTTCAACAGAATAAAAACAATGCGATAGTAAATATTGTTTGATTCTATTTTTATAACTAGAAAAGGACGTGTTGTATTCTTTTAAATATTTAGGTAATGCATTAAAAATATGTGTACTCAAATATCTATAAGAGTCGTGTATCTTAGTTAGCCGAAAATGAGGTGGACGCAGATCTTCTCGCCCCCTGGTATTATAGCTGTGAACATTAGAACCATGAACGTTATCAGAAAAATCACGTTTTTTAATATATATATATATATATATATATATATATATATATATATATATATATATATATATATATATATAAACCTAAAACTTTCACGGAAATATCTGAAGATAAAGTAGTACTTAAATTAAGATTTTGTGTTTTTGCTTCATTCAGAAATAAATAATTACATTTAAACCATTCTTTTGATACTGATTCAGCATTATTAAATGAAGGCAAAAAGTTGGAACGATTGAAAATTTACTTTCAAATATTTAAGAAAAAAGTTAAAATGGAAATGTAGTTTTGTAAAGTTTTTTAAATGGCGCGTTTATTTTTCTCATCATGGCGATCTCAAAATGGCTGCAAATGTCTGCGTTTAGAAAATAAAACTTTAAAGTGATTTTTGTGTAGCAAAAACGTGGCGAGAATTACTGCAATCATATAATTAAGTGCCGCCACTTTAAAGGTATATTAATGGTTCCCAAAACGACACTAAAACTATCACGCCCACTTTAAGATCACTGCCACTTGTAAGTGGTATTTAAGTGATATGGTTTGGTGACCGTAACTATTATTTTCCACTTTAATGTTTCTGCAACTTTGAGGAAGTCTCGCTTAGTTTTTATAGCATTTCAAACACCTTTAGTGGCACCAAAATATTATAAAACTATTAAGTGGCTTCCAGCGGTGAACTTTACGTTACTACAACTAGGCATAAATAAAATGAAGTTATTCTTACTGTGTAGGGGTAGATTTAGTGATTATTACGTAATAGCCACCCAATCGAAGTTGCGATATCAGTTTCTGTCACTATAATGCTACTTGGGGTAAAAACATACTCTTAGTACTTATACTAAAGAAATATGTTTTTTTTTCATTTCGGGGGGGGGGGGGGGGGATCTATCCCCCTTCATCCCCCCTGGCTACGGCCTTGCATAAATATGTAATATGCATATTATAGAATGTGTGTTGAATGTTAAACACGTATTTAATTTCTCTCCTGCATCCAACTCAAAAACTGGGCGATACAGAGAAAATTAATTAAGTACAATAAAACAGCACACAGCGTAGTTAAAGTGTTAACTCAACGTGGAGTGAAAATAGCCCACTCGAGTTAGATCAAAAAAGGGGCTAACCCGGACAAAATTGAAAACGGCAATTTTTCTTCGGGAATCGTTAGGGGGGGTCACTGGCAGTCTAAATTTCGATTTGTGTATGTTCAAGTCCATTGCGTCAGCCGCCATATTGAATTTAAGGGTGCATATTTATTTATTCAATAACTCGTTCATTTGCAATTTTACATGAAAAATGGTAATGACCAAAGTTGTCTGGAATTAAATTTCCTACAATTTTGGTCGTTATCACTTTTTCGCAAGGATCGATATTTTTCGACTAAGAGCCGAAAGAGGGGGTGAAATTTGAGAAAGAGATAAATTAAGAGAGAAAGATAGAATAAATTGATGAAAATGAAGAAACAAAACCAAAAAATAAAAATTCAAAGATAGAAACCAAAAATGAAAAAACCAAAAATGAAAAATGAAAAACGAAAAACGAAAAAAAAAAAAAAAATAGAAAAATGAAAAGCGAAAAATGGAAAACGAACAATGAAAAATGAAAAATGAAAAATGAAAAATGAAAAACGAATAATGAAAAACCAAAAACGAAAAATGAAAAATGAAAAATGAAAAATGAAAAATGAAAAATGAAAAATGAAAAATGAAAAACGAAAAATGAAAAACCAAAAACCAAAAATGAAAAATGAAAAACCAAAAACCAAAAATGAAAAATGAAAAACGTAAAATGAGAAACGAAAAATGGAAAATGAAAATCGAAAAATGAAAAACGAAAAACGAAAAATGAAAAACTAAAAATGAGACATGAAAAATGAAAAACGAAAAATGGAAAACGAATAATGGAAAGCGAAAAATGAAAAACGAAGAACGACAAAAGTAAAACGACCATGGATTTTTGTTCTATGGCCTAGTAGAAAAAAAAAGTCTATGTGGGTCCGCATCAGCCCCATCAGCCTTGCTCCGTCGGCATAGTAGAATTTATTTTTTTTTTTTTCAATATCTGAAATTTTAAAATTAAATTAAATATCATAAAATTCTTACTCAAATTCTTTAGATTTGAAGGAAGGAAGGAACGTTGATTTTCGAAATAACTACGGGCGTTGCCTTTCATTTTTCATTTTTCATTTTACGTTTTTCATTTTTTATTTTTGGTTTTTGGTTTTTCATTATTCGTTTTTCATTTTTCATTTTTCATTTTTCATTTTTCATTTTTCATTTTTCATTGTTCGTTTTCCATTTTTCGCTTTTCATTTTTCTATTTTTTTTTTTTTTTTCGTTTTTCGTTTTTCATTTTTCATTTTTGGTTTTTTCATTTTTGGTTTCTATCTTTGAATTTTTATTTTTTGGTTTTGTTTCTTCATTTTCATCAATTTATTCTATCTTTCTCTCTTAATTTATCTCTTTCTCAAATTTCACCCCCTCTTTCGGCTCTTAGTCGAAAAATATCGATCCTTGCGAAAAAGTGATAACGACCAAAATTGTAGGAAATTTAATTCCAGACAACTTTGGTCATTACCATTTTTCATGTAAAATTGCAAATGAACGAGTTATTGAATAAATAAATATGCACCCTTAAATTCAATATGGCGGCTGACGCAATGGACTTGAACATACACAAATCGAAATTTAGACTGCCAGTGACCCCCCCTAACAATTCCCGAAGAAAAATTGCCGTTTTCAATTTTGTCCGGGTCAAATTCTAACTCGATTGGGCTAAAAATCGGAGTGTAAAAACATAGAAATAGTGTTAAAACTGCAATATAAACAATAGGTGTAAGTGAGTGCAAAGGTCAAATCAAACGAAACGGTAGCCGATAAGGGCGAATCTGCGTTAGATTACAAAGCGGTGTTGCCAGATTAAAAATAAAAAGCTGAAGATTGATAAAAGGTGTACTTCCGACGGGAAGACCGGGGCATACCTTTTTGCGCAATCAACAGCAGGCACCAAGATGAGTGACATAGGAAAAATAGAAAAGATGTTTCAACAGATAGAAGAAAATATGAAAGAAATTAATGGAAAATTAGATAGGGTAGTAGCAGACAATAAGCAAATGCGAGAAGAAAACAGGAGACTAAAAGAAAAAGTGACAAATCAAGAAGAAAGAATAAGCATTCTAGAGAGGGAAATAAGGAAAAAGTATATTATTATAAAAGGAATAGTAGATGAAGAACAGGAAAATGAGAACGAAACAAAAGACAAAATATGCACAGTAATACAAGAGATGGGGGTAAAAATCGCAGTAAAAGAAGATATAGACATAGTACGGAGAATTGGCAAATACAACACAGAAAGGAAAAGACCAATAATTGTAAAACTGAACAGGGAAAGTACAAGAACAACGATTTTGCAGAACACCAGAAGCCTGAAGGGCACAGATATATGGATTGATGAAGACTACCCAAAGGAGCTCCAAGAGGAAAGGAGGAAGCTTATAATAAAAATGAAGGAAGCAAGGAGTAAAGGGGACAAAGTACAATTAAGATACAACAAGTTAATAATAAATAACGAATTGTACAGGGCAAAAGGCAACGATCAATGCGAGGAAGAAAAAAACGATGGAAGAGAAGGAACCAGCAGTCAAAAAAGGACAATAAATGAAAGATCACCGGAACAAAACAGATTCGAGGAACAAGTGAGGAAAATAACACGAACTAATGCAAAAAACGAATAAATAAAGATAAGATTTCAGACAACAACGACGGAAACGGCGATGGACATGGTAATGAGCAAAAAATAATGGAAAGACTTAGTTATGGGAAGCTGGAATGTAAGAGGGACTTTCTCGCCAGGAAGCCTTAAAAACCTAGTAAATGTCTTTCTTAAGTATAGCATAGATGTGTTGGCGTTACAAACAGTTGGGAACAGAAATAACAGAAGTCGGCGAAGTAACCTTTTTCAAAAGTGGTGGAATTAACAGAATGCTAGGAACCGGGTTTATGGTACAAAAAAAAATCAGAAATCAAGTTATGGCCTTCAAACCAGTATCAGAACGAATGTGCGTATTACGTAAATACGAAGCAGAGATCAATAAAGGACTCAGAGATATATCGCAACCAACGGAGTCAGGAGAAAAATGGGATAAGATAAAACGAGCAATAAAAGAAGCGAATGAAAATATCTTACCGAAGAAGAAGGCAAAAAACAAAACTAAAGACTGGTTTGACGAAGAGTGTAAAAAATTAGAGGAAGAGAAAAGTAAAACAAGACAACTGTTTTTAAGAAATCACGACGATGATGTTAAAACAAACAAATACAAAAAATTGAGGAAAGATTTAAAAGCAGTATGTAGACGAAAAAAAAGGTGGAGGACAAACTCAGAAATGTAGAAGAAAATTTCAAAAATAGAGATTCAAAAAATTTTTATCAGGAAACAAGGATAATAAGAACAGGATATCAAGGAAGAAATATTTATTACAAAACTAAGGGAGGACAGCTAATCTCAGAACCTACAGAAGTTGTGCAAAGATGGAAGGAACATTTTAATGAGTTACTCAATAAAGAAGAGTGCGATCAGTATCCGAACAAAGATATCAAGATTTCGATGAGGAGATAGAAGAACCTACAAGGCAAGAAGTAGAAGAAGTTGTAAAGTATCTAAAAAACAACAAAGCCCCAGGAGAAAATGAAATAACAGCAGAAATGATTAAAGGAGGAGGCGCAAGACTTATAAGTGAAATATACGAGCTAATAAAACATATTTGGCACTCAGAAAAAATACCAGAGGAGTGGAATATAGCTCTGATAAGCCCTCTGCACAAAAAAGGAGATAGAACAAACTGCGACAACTACAGAGGTATTGCGTTATTAGATACAGTGTATAAAATCCTGGCAAGACTAATGAGAGCTCGATTGAATAAATACGCTGAGAATATACTAGGGGAGTACCAAGCAGGGTTTAGGAGCAACAGGTCGGTAACAGACCAGGTTTTCACTTTAAAGGAAATCCAAATGACCTGTTATGAGTATAAAACGGAATTACATGCTCTATTTATAGATTTTAAGCAGGCGTATGATACAGTTAGCAGAGACCAACTTTTCGAAGCTATGAAATGGCTAGGAGTACCAGGCAAATTGATCAGGTTAACAGAAATGACTCTCTTGAACACAGGTAACAAAATAACTTGGAATGGGTACAAATCAACTGTTTTATTCAACTTAGCACTCGAAGCCATTATCAGAAGATCTAAAGTAAAAACAGATGGTACAATCTATAATAACGAACATCAGTGCATTGCGTATGCAGATGACTTGACAGTATTGGCAAAATCAAAGAAAGAGCTCACTAAAATTACAAAAAATCTCGCAGATCAAGCAAACATTTTAGGACTGCAAATTAATCAAGAAAAAATAAAATATATGGTCCTTGGAGAAACTGGAAGTATCGCAGAAAATCTGATAGTAAAAACGACAAGGGAAACGGACTACAGTTTCCAAAGGGTACATGAATTTATTTATTTGGGAGTGCTAATATCTAGCAATGCCCACGAAGAACAAGAAATACAGTCAAGAATCACGAAAGGCAACAGAAAATTTGGAATGCTCCAGTCACTGATGAAATCAAAATACTGTTCAAGAAAGATGAAGATAAGAATATACAATACCATTATAAAACCCACTGTAACGTACGAAAGTGAAACATGGATTCTAACAAAAAAACAGGAAGAAAAGCTGGAGCGCTGGGAGCGTAAAATTCTTAGAGCAATCTTCGGTGGAATAAAAACACCTGAAGGATGGAGAAGGAGAACGAATGCAGAAATAGACATGTTATACGGAGAATCAAAGATAACATCAAGAATAAAAACATACAGATTAAGGTGGTTGGGACACGTAGAAAGATTAAACAAAGAAAGAATGACAAAAATGGCTCTTTACAGGACTCTTATTGGCAAAAGAAGAAGAGGGCGGCCTAGAAAAAGATGGTTTGAAAGTGTGATGTCTGATATAAATAAATTGAATATACGAAATTGGAAACAGAAAGCTAAGAATAGAGAGGAATGGAGAAAAATAACTGCCCTGGGTCTACAAGGCCTGTAGAGCATATATATATATATATATATATATATATATATATATATATATTAAATATTGACGTAAAAATAAAATATATATTAAAGTATTATAAATTTTTGAGATTGGAATAATGGACATAAGACAGGATATCATTTTTTAGTATGGGTTTTTTTGGTTAACAAAGTCGTGTATATTATTTCTTCCAATACTAGAAATCCATTACTTGTTTTTTTTATATAAGTTTAAATTGTGTATGTCTTTTATCGGGCTAGGTATCAAGGTGAAAAGTCTGGGTGCAAGATAGTTACAGCGACGCTGTCCTATTGTTTTTCCACAACCTGGCAATAGGTGCGATCTATGCCTTGTGATGTAGTTGTGGGTCACTTGTTCTGGAATTTTTTTTGTGTTTTTTGAGATTGGTGAGTATGAACACACAGAAAAGTTGTCTCACGTATTGTATGCCAGACAATACGTATAGTTGATCATTGGGAAATAAAAGTGGCTTACCGAATATTATTCTCAGAATCCACTTCTAAATAACTTGCAAGTTTTCAAGATGAGTGTCATTTACACCTACCAATCCTATTATTCCATAAGTTAGCTGTGACCATTTAATTTCTTCATTGATTTAATGGTATCTAAAATTATCCTAAAAATTGGAAAATTATCCAGAGATTGTCGGATCTGTACTGACGTTTATTAAATAAATGTTTCTAAATTTGTGTGTATCTAGATAGACGATTTCGGTCGTCTTTGAGGTATCTTTTTTTTTATTCCCAATTAATTTACAATCTATTCATACAGAAGAACAATGAGTAAATGTTGTGATAAATAGCAATATCTTGTGGGGTGACAACTCAGTGGTTGTTCTCCTTAGTTAATTAGTTAACTAGAACTACTTATGACAAGGGACAGTAAAATAATAATGATATATATACATACATAGGAACATTAAGATATGCAGAAAATGAAAATGTCATAATCGCGTTATAAATGAGGTATCTTAAAAAATATTTTATAGCTGGGAAAACATATAAGGAAATTCAAAACTTTTCACCCTTTTCCAGAATTATGTCGACAAGGAAGAAAGGGCTTCAAAAATACTCCTCTCTGTAAATCTAGTAGTAATTTATTTGTAATTTAAAAAAAGCCATATTTCAACACGAAATAAAAGAATAATTCTCAGACATAATCAGTGAGATTATCTTAATTGTCCTGCTGAATTGCCTGGTTATTTCCTGTACACCCATATAGCTCACCCCCCAAATAATAAACAATACTTGGAATTGTCGTCCCCGACTCATTAGTACCAGAACAATGCAGGGAGATGGAAAATTTGTTACATCGTCAGTTGGGGGTAATTTAAAACTGCAAGGCATGCACTGGAAGCAGAACAATGTCTATTAGGGCCGGTGATAACAGCCCGTTGTTCTTGTCTACGTTCCCATTATTTAGAGATAAGGGTAGGGCGCTGACAAAATAAATGAAAGTGGACAGCATAAGAAAGTCTTTGGGCGCTTTCCGAGCTCTTTGTCGATAATGAAATTTGTGTTTTGTCATTCTGCTATTGGCTACCTACACAAATTGAGGGTCTTGAAAAAATGTTTTATTGAATTTACGTGTGTACACATGGTTGAGTTTATTCAATAGGGGTAGGATTCGTATATATTTTTTGACTAGTTACTTAAAGTTTTCTCCTCTTAAAGTCTTCACGCTTTTATATAAAGTAATTCCTATAAGAAAAATGTAATTTTAAAAATTACGTTTATCTATATGCTGATAAATGACTGACAAATGAGTGACAAAATTCGATAAATTCGTTATTATAGAAGGTATCAAATAAATTAACAAACGTTACATTGTTAAGCTCGTAGTTTTTAAAATCGCTGGGTGATTTTAAATGGGACATCCCATCTTGCTGGTTATTTATGAACAGTAGTGCATATCAAATCAAGTATGAAAATAAATATTCTGTACCAGAAAGTTTCCCCCGAGTAGTATCCAGTTTTTGGTCAGTTGTAGCAATGAGAGTTTAGATCTGAATTCTTTTTATTTTCGTCCGAGGTTGTTATATTATGGAGTCACATTTAATTTTTTTTAACGTTGGTAAACATTTCCCATCTCTGTATTACGAGAAGAAGTTACCTCTATGCTTTTTAAAACCAGAACGTTAAATTGGAACTTCATATATCCTTCAATCCATCAAGAATATTAACCTGCTGGGGTAAAACCTGAGAAGGGTACAATAAGCTTAAAGCTTCAGTACGAGTTGGTTATGATCCACAACTTAATTTAGATAGATACTTAGAAAGTAGACGGAAGTTTGTTCTTTGGAATTATTCCACGATGTTTGAGCTTCCTTTCCCCCAATATGGATTTTCAGGATAGTTTCAGGGGGCGGAAAAATAATTCGTGTTTCATGTTTCACTTATTCATTAATTACAGATACTCTTTGAATGCACCAGACTTGAAATTATCAGTGGAGTGAAATTAGAATTTTATATGGATGTAAGAGCAATGTCAAATTTTTTTAATTTTTTCGATTTTATACATAACGAGAAGCTTGTACAAAATTTTCAATAAATTTGGGCTGAAGCTTCGCAAGATATGTGCCAAAAATGGCATTTTTGATACTTTTCGAGTAGATTTCTTCACTATTTTTTAAATATCTCCGGCTCTAAGAGTAGTGGAAAAATAAAAAAAAACTAAAATGACCGTGATAAAGTGGAGTATCGATCCGTATAGTAGAGTTTTTTTAAAATCTTAACCTCAAAAAACGAATTCGCGCACATTTTTTTTTACAGAATTGGCAATATAAATAACCAAAGAATCCTCGAATTTTCTTAAAAATTGGAGGAAATATGTATTTTTATGTCGGGAAGACATGGTAAAACTTAAAAAAAAATGTATTTGTCCAGCCAAAATCAGCATTTTTCGAAAACAATTTGAATTGGCCGCCATTTTTGGAAAAACCCACAACCCTGGTCATGAGTCTAGTACTCTACCAAAGAACCACCCATTCCTTGCCTTATTATTACTAACGTTATTATAAACAGGTTGTACTTTGAGAGTTGACTGAATTAACGCCCAGAAAAAAATCACTTGTCCTAAAAGTAAATAATTTAAAAGGTAATCAACAACTAAAAATCTTTTTTTTTAAATTCTACCCCGTATTAGCGACATCCATTAAAGATAACTCTATAAAGTGTTGGGCAGCAGGTAGTAGCGCAAAACTTTAAAAACTTGAAGCTAAAAATAAATTGCTTAGTATATCACACATGAAAGTTCGTAACTTTTTTTGCACTTTCTTAATAGTGACAACAAATAACAAATTTGTGAGAAATTATCGGTGCATAAAATTCACAAAGCAAACAAATCCACAAAGAACTGCTCAAATGGAGTTTTGGTCACTAAACCTTGTAAATTCGCGTAAGAAGTTATCCATAAAAGTCTACTTACAACGGAACCCTCATTTCCTTTATCCTCGAAATCTGGAGAGTTCAGAATACATCCAGTGAGCGAAATAAACCGTCTTATATTTTCTTGTACCCTAGAATGGGAATTAAATCATTTCTTGAAGGGCAGCAAACGAGCCGGGAAAAGAATGGAAAAGGTATAGTGAGCACGAACTAAATGGGAAATGAGCATTCACACCTGCTCCAGACCCACGCATTTATGAGTTGTAGTCGAACATTGCACACAAAACGTTTTCACTAAGTATTTCTTTCCCTAGTTCTTACGGAAATACTAATTGCTTTGCCGCATTGTAGGGGAGTTGTGACAAAAATTGTACTACAATTTTCTATAAAAGAAATACATATTTTTATCGAAATAAATGTATTTGTATATTGTCGACTTGTGCTGATCTTTATAAAAATTCACCAGTGAGAACTTCATTACTGGCAATATTCAGTGAGGAATAGAAGGATCTGTAAGGATAAGTATTAATAAATAGATTAGATGTAAAAGTGACCTGTTATAAATGGGATTTGCAGTTATTGTAGCAAAATATAATTAAAAATAAAATGGTGTCCAAGATATGTAAATTTGATGGAAATATACAAAACTGTAAAAAAAACTAGACACACTGTCAATAATATGCAAAAATTAAATACATACAGACAAATGAAAAATATCGTTGGTGAGCAGTTAACAATATGCATAATGACTGTTTTGAATTTTTCAATTCGCTATTCGTTAAAAACAAAAATAACAACATTTGGAGCCGTTTCTGAATATTTTGAAAAATCAATCGAATTTTGCAAATATTGTTTGTTTATGCTCCACTTTTAATATCAACTTGTTTTTATCGAATAAAAAAATATGATAAAATGTTTGCGGTACAACTTTATGCTAAACAGCTGCATAAACAGATTGAAAAAATATTTATTGCACAAAAAGAGTTTACGAAAAATTTCAACTGCATACGCAATTATGTTTGAACCGGTGAAAAATAATTAAAATTTAGTTTAATTGACCGATTCACATTATATGTCGAACGACACAAATTGTTTCAGTATTATACAGGGAGTTAATGAATACGTGTTATAAATTTTTAGGGCATGTAGAACATGCAAAAATAATAATAATAATAATAATAATTTATTCGTGTGTAATAAAAAAAAACACAATGTAATACATGTAAATAACAAAAAAAAAGTAACCACGAAAAAGGCTGAAAACAGCTTTGATCTACGTGGTAGATCAGCTGATCTTAGTCTCAGCCTTAAAGAAAAACTATACATACCGATATAAAACTAAACAAAAGAAAATAAATGCGTCATTATAAATCACATGCGTAACTATAAGTAATATGAAAAATTATTTAATTATTTTGCTGAATGAGGAATAATTATTAGTATTTTACTATTGTAATCACTGGGTGCTAAGTAGATATTTTTTATATTGCCGTTTAAAGGTATTGACAGACATTGATTTGAAAGAGGTCGGAATGTTATTGTAAACCTTATATATATTGTAGCTGAAAGATCTGCAGTAATAAGTTGTGCGATGAGATGGTGGTGAAATGGGGTGAAAGGTTCCTTTAACCATGTACTTTTGGAGCTTTAGTTTCAAAGCTCTTTGAAGATGGCGTCTTCAGATCAATTTTTTTCAAATAACTTCAGAAAACAGCAGTTAAATAACTTAAAACTCGGCAAGATTAGTAAACTTTACATCATGATTTTCCTGGTATTAATTAGATTTTTCTAACACCACCATAAGCGTCTCATTTGGGAGGGGGGCAACGGATATTTTCAGTTATATTTTTTTATGCCAATTTTTTACATTTTAGATAATGAATTAAAAATCTTCAGAGTTTTTGCTTAAAAAAAGGTACTCAAGCAACAAGATGCACCGTTTTTAAGTTTTTCTCATTTGACAGGTAAATATGAAATTCCAGAGCCTTCTTTAATTTGTACATTACTAATATTAAATGCAGCAGCTAAAATTCAGCTTCATAGTTTTCAGTTATGTTTATTTACAACTGACTAAAAAATTCAGTGTGTACGATTTGGGAATAAAAATTAAAAAAATTACATTTCAATTTTGTCAGAAATCTACCAATTATAAAAATAATCCTAGTAAAGTGTAAGTTGAAATTAAATATTAATTTCACAAAAGAGTTATGACCGGTTTTAAAAGGGCATTATGTTTAAATTGGTAGAAAGCTGGTTTTAATGAATTGCCGTCCGTAGGGAAAGGCCCTTTTTAATCCTATAAATGCCCGGTTTGCGTTGGTGTATTTTTTTATTCGGAATTGCAATGATATTTTTTGATTAGGGTATATGGACACGGCAACAAAATTAAGTCCGTAAAGGGTTAAAAAACAATTAGTGTGTTTTACAAAAACATTTCAGCAGTTTGCATTTTAAAGTCCAATTCATAGTATAATTACATTAGAATGTAGAGCGATTTGCATTATACGTGCTTTAGCTTTGTTTAATTGATGTATGTATGGGGTATTTGATTAAGGGTGGTCACCAGCCATATCTCAGACACTACAAAGAGTACCATGTTGGGAAAAAAATTCAGAGTAAAGTTGAACACGAGAAATCAGTGGAATCCACTGGAAATTATTTTTAAGATTCTTCACCACTAATTCATTCAAATAAATATATATTATGATTATTATTATTATTATGTCTAAAAACGCATTTATATTGTTTCCCTTTTGATGTACATCCAGAGTGAAATCATCCAAAATAGTCATCTTTGCTTACATTGTTTATAAATATTAAGAATTTTATTTTTAAAATTATGGAGGAAAGATCAGATCGTACAAGGTTTGAGTTCGGACAATTAAATAATACAAATTACCAACCTTGGAAATTTAAAAGAGAAGGAACCTGGAAAGTAATCAACGAAGAAAAACTAAAAATCCAACATCCGAATGGAAGCAGTTAGATGAAAAGGCCAAAGTACAATCTCTTTGTGTCCAAAATAATCAGAAATTAGTAAATGTGTATCTTGTATCTGCTAAAGATAAAGATATGTGAAATGTATTACAGAAGGTCCATGAACGATCAAATCTAAACAATAAATTGTACTTACTTCGCAAATTATATCAAATTAAATTACAAGATTTTAATTCAACGTCAGAATGCATCAGAAATGTCCTGGAATTAGTTGAACGGCTAAATGGAATTGGATAGAATATATATAGAAAATACCTGAAAAAAAAATCATAAATCACTGATTTTAACATGATACAGAAACTTTTGGTTTAAAATGATTACATCCAGCCATCAAATCTGTTTTTTCCACAGGCATTTACAAGAATGAAATATAGTAACAACAGATCCGGAAAATTCAAGATTAAACACTTTTAAATCCGAAATAAAGACATAAATTCCAAAGTAATCCAACGTTCGCACCCCCACGGAGACTTTAAAAGCCGAAGAAATGACAAAGAACTGGGGGGAAGTGTCTCCTCACAAAAAAAAAGGTGTACATTGTTCGAGGTGACACATAAATCAAACTAAAGTACATGTTTAATTATTTCCTTAACAGTGCGTGAGAAGCTTTGTAGAGGAATATAAAAGTCATATTTTCAGGTTTTATAGGTGAATTAAAGTGGCTGTTCGAGGGGTGCGTTTTACAATGAAGAACAACTGTAGAGATATTTGACATCTGGTTATGGATTGGGACCGAGTAGTAAAACCATTTATTATCTCATTTTACACGTTATTTTGGAACGCTCGGCTTTCATATCGAAGATTAAGGACGACGTAGTCTTTAAAATAAAAAAACTTTAATTTTATCTCAAACTTCGAAGGGTGGAGTACTTAATTAACTTGGTAAAATTAAGTATAAATGCTTTATTTAGTCAATACAAACTAATATATTGTTGCTTACTTATCTATTTCCCCAAAGTTGTTCGTGAAACAAAATGTGAGAAATAATTAACTTTTATTCAATATTTTATTTTTAACTTTAGTTTACCTGAAATTTATTTTCTTTGAGGGCAACCTATTAAAAGTATTGATTTTATTATTATAAGATTTAATAAATAGATTCTTTAACCTCGACTCTAACTCATTAATATTTTAAAATTTTACTAAAATATTTTTTTGTTTATTACCTTCTGTCGTAATCTTAGCCAGAATGTAATTATTTGTTGGGCGCCATCTACTCAGTCGGTAGAAAAATGAGTCTTAATCTCAGTCGTGCTTCTGTAATTGGCTGTGAACTGTAAAAATCGATAATAATGACTCAGTTGGTAAATGTAAAAATATTTATTAACAATCAAATAAAAACAGTTAAACTTATGGTTAATGTAAAGGGTTTATTGGACAGAAGAAGGTAAGCGTAATGTTTTTTCTTATTTATGAAATTAATAATAATTCCAATTTTACAATTACCCTCTTACCTTATTCCAGCCTAAATTTAGTTACTTACTAAAATGTAATCTATCCTAATGATATGAAATACTTGTTTTGTTTATAGACGTTTTAAATATCGATATTTAATAGTGAATAATTAGTACCTTTAATACGACTTATATCTTTTTAGTTACTTCTGGTTACTTTCTTTCTAAATTCAAAATGTGACGAATTTAATATCTTCCGGGAATCAAATCAGGAACATAGGATAAATTACTACGGGATATAGTTGGATATGGATAATAAAGCAGGATTCAACAGGATCTGGATTCTCTTTCAGGAACAAACGAAGGAATAAATAATTGGAATTCTTTTCTTGATTTACTTCTCAATTTTCTTGGTTTACACAAATATAACCTCACTTAACAGGTGAAATTTCTTTTTAACTGCTTTCATCAATCAGTATGGCTTTGATTCTAACTTTCTTTTGTTTTTGTGACGAGCTCTAATGGGGATAGTTCAAAAGATTTTGAGCAAAAGCCTCGCTTGATAGCGAAATTTGGTTTTTATAAACGATCATGTCAAAGCCCACTCGATTGCGATTTGACAGAATTTTAAATTAAATTATTATAAAATTAAAAAATTATTAATTTTTATACACTTTTTGATTATTACCACATCATTCTCGAGACAAAAAGAATGATTTTGACATAATTTATTTACTATTTCTACTTATGCAGAGTGTTTCATAGTTAAACCGACATACGTTAACTGTAAATAGAGGGAACTTAGGTGATTCCAAATAACCTTGGTTAATGGGTCTAACGCCTTTAATAACCGATATACGGGGTGTTTTATCCATTTCGGCCAAAATTTTGATAAGCCGTAACTTTAGAACCACCCTGTAGATTTCTCTCATACTTGGTACAGGTATAGTGTGTTAGTAGCCCAATCGTATAGTGTAAGAACTACTACTAAAATCCAGATCCGGATTAAGAAGAATTTGCAAAATTTGAAAATCCGCAAAACAACACGCTGCATATCAGATTTTTTAAAATTAGGATGGATATTTAAAAAGAACGAAAAAAAATGAGTTAAAGTGAAAAAAATTTTTAAGTGCACATCCCATTCTACTACTGGAATTTTAACGTCAAATTACATCAAATGCATTTTTTTCATTTTCACAAGCTGTAACTTTCGAAATACCTGGTAGAATTCTTTCATATTTGGTACAGGTATCATTTTTTAGCAGCTCAATCGTATAATGTAAGGACTATACTACAGTTAAAATCCAGATACAAATTAAGAAAAATTTGTAAAATTTGAAAATCCCCAACGCAACACGCTGTACATCAGATATTTTTTAAATTGGATCAGACATTCGAAACGAATGGAAAAAACTGAGATATTCTGACATATTTTTATAAATGCACATCTCGTTCTACATATTACTAAACTTTTAAAGTAAATTCAATTAATGCAATATATATTGTCATTTTCATAAGCCATAACTTAGAAAACACCCTGTAGATTTCTTTCATATTTGGTACAGGTAGATTGTTTAAATAGCACAATCGTACAATACAAGAACTAAAGTTAAAATTCAGATCGATCCGGATTAAGAAAAATTTGTAAAAGTTCATAATCTCTAAAATAGCACGCTGTATATCAGATTCTTTAAAATGTAATCGGATACCTATTTGAAAAAAGAAAAAAAAAGAAAAAAGATGTGTTATCGCCGAAGCTTACTTGATAGTTTAATGAGTTTTGTATCCGGAATTAATCCGAAAAATTAAATCTGTATTTTTTTTGTAGAACGCTCTTGTGCACTTATAAAAATATTTTAGTATAACACATCTATGTCCTTTTTTCTTTTTTAAATAGGTATCCGATTACATTCAAAAAAATCTGATATACAGGATGCTATTTTAGAGATTACCAACTTTTACAAATTTTTCTTAATCCGGATCTGAATTTTAACTTTAGTTCTTGTATTGTACGATTGGGCTATTTAAACAATCTTCCTGTACCAAATAGGAATGAAATCTACAGTGTGTTTCCAAAGTTATGGCTTATGAAAATGACAGTATGTATTGCATTAATTGAATTTACTTTAAAAGCTTAGTAATATGTAGAAGGAGATGTGCATTTATAAAAATATGTCAGAATATCTGTTTTTTCCATTTGTTTCGAATGTCTGATACAATTTAAAAAATATCTGATGTACAGCGTGTTGCCTTAGGGATTTTCAAATTTTACAAATTATTCTTAATCCGTATCTGGATTTTAACTGTAGTATAGTCCTTACATGATACAATTTGGCTACTAAAAAATGATACTTGTACCAAATATGAAAGAAATCTACCAGGTATTTCGAAAGTTACTGTTTGTGAAAATGAAAAAAATGCATTTGATCTAATTTGACGTTAAAACTCCAGTAGTAGAATGGGATGTGCACTTAAAAAAAATTTTCACTTTAACTCATTTTTTTCCGTTCTTTTCAAGTAACCATCCCAATTTTAAAAAATCTGATATACAGGGTGTTGTTTTGGGGATTTTCAAATTTTGCAAATTATTCTTAATCCGGATCTGGATTTTAATTGTAGTTCTTACACTATAGGATTGGGCTATTAGCACACTATACCTGTACCAAGTATGAGAGAAATTTACAGGGTGGTTCTAAAGTTACGACTTATCAAAATATTGGCCGAAATGGATGAAACACCCCGTATCTCTGTTATTAAAGGCGTTAGACCAAATAACCAAGGTTATTTGGAATCACCTAAGTACCCACTATTTACAGTTAATCTATGTCGGTTTAACTATGAAACACCCTGTATTAAATTTACATGAAGACTTTTTACTTTCGTCATTATCGATTTCTTAAATTATATTAAACATTATTCCTGCCTTTTTTACAGTAATACTTTAATATCCCGATTTATTGTATTTCCCCTGAATTTAAATTGATCATATTGATAAATCAAGATATTGAGATTTTGAGGTTAAGTTTAAAATTTATTTCTTTTAATTTAAAATAGCAATGTTCTCATTGTTGTAGTGATCGCAGACTGATCTGAGATTATTTTACTTTAACTTTTTCTATTTGGTCCTTTGCTAAATTATTTGTAAATATTCTAAAATTGTCGATGAAAATCCCTTATGGAATTACCATGTTAAAATTTGATATCTAAAATTTTCTTATATAATTACTACTCTAAAATTAGTTTCAAAATTTATTTTCTAAATTACATTCTGTCTAATGATTATTTAAATTAAAATAAATAGTTATTTAATGGTTTTGATTAATTTATTTGTTTCATTAGTTCTCTATATATTGAATATAAGTTTTGTATTATCTTTATTTAATTCTTCACATTAGTCAACCGTTACAATATAATCCCATTGAAAAAATATGATTGAAACAGATTTATCAATCTCAAAATCCTTTTCTAAGCGTACTATGTTGATATCATATTTTTGCAAGATTTTATTTGACAATTAAGCAATATTCTAATACAGGGTGATATATTTTTGATTTTTTTTTGTCAGTGTAAAAAAAATAAAATAAATTTTGACTGTTTTTTGAAAATATAAACTATAAATTTAATTTTTGTTTATTTTCTATTTAAATAATTTCTTTAATAATTTAAAAAAAATTTCATTAAAAATAAATTTAATTAAAAAAAATTGTAATAGGTATCCAAGCCCTAAGAGTCGTTTTTAAAATTTAAATTTCAGTATGTTCTTAAAACAAGACAATATATTTTATTTATTCCAACAGAATAAACCTCTTAAACAAACATTATACCTTAATTGCAAGAAACTTACTGGTGTATATTTACGGCTACTCCAAATTCCCATCAATCTCACCAGTTTCCGTGACCCTCCGTATATAATCCGCAAATAAGTACCAATTCGAATTCCTCATTTCGTTCCCTTGGGCCGAAATGGCTCGCCACTAATTGCAGAATAACAGTCGAAGGGCTGGAACACATTTCCAGGACGCATATGTGCCTCTTTCCATCCATTTTTACCGATGCTGCAGTTTGTAAATTGCTATTTCATTGCGTATTTGCAATTTCGAGCAAGGAAATGGAGAATAGCGAAAGAACAGTGCTCGCGTGAACAGGTTAAATTTTTTATCTCGTTTTCCCTTTAGCGAGTTTTTCCGATAAACAACTAAATTCTTAAAGTTTTTAGTATATTATTTACGTATAATATGAGAAAAAATTTACTATACCAATATTTTATCACTGGTAATTTTTTTCATATTTAAACAATTCTAACTTACGTCAATTTGAATTTGCAGCAATCGATAGAAACACATCATGGAGATCCGGCTCATTCCGTTGTCAACATTTCAATTTGCCTGTATCGCCGTTCGCTAACACCCCTGAAGTCTCATTGATCCAGGCCAACAGTTGATTCTATCCTGAATAATGAATTTGTATCGATAAAATCGGTGGAGCTCGATACACTACCGGAGACCACACACTTGGCTGTACATCCCATCACGACAATTCAATTGGAATTGAGTATGTGAACTCCAATTCGATCTTACTCAACAAGTACTGATTATTTTGTTGAAATTCAACAAAATGTTCTCTCTCAATTGGAAAATAATTAAATGCATGATATAATTGAGTTCAAACTATCTGAAAAGCAAGCAAGAATAAAGAAATATGATTCTTATCTTGTCGTATTATTATTTAAAACAACTTCTTCTATCTTGTAATGAACCTAATTTTCTTCCTCAAAGAAAATTACGGTTTAATTTAACAAATCAAATTTATTGAATAATGAAATTAAATGTTCGATTTCATAGCTATATCACCTTGTATTTTAAATGGTTAATTCCAAGACGAACTTTGATGAGACGGTGCTCGCGCATAGTTAAATGTGGAGGAAAAATTCATTTTACATACATTAGATGTTTTAAAATTTTTGGAAAAGAATGGATTCTAGCAACAAGACCCCTGGAGAATACCGTATCTCCATCTGAAGTTACCTGTGGCCCTAAGACGCCGTTTCTAAGGGTTGTGGAGCATACCACATTAATAAACTGGCGCCCGAGCAATAATTTTCTTTGTGGCAAGAAAAAGCCTTACAATCCGATTTTGTTTTTTTACTCTTTAACGTTGCAATTTACTATCGCAATAAACTGATATGTTTTGAAGTTTATTACCATTTTTGTGTTTCCAAAAAAAAATGAAAGGATTCATGTGACTCAGATGGAAATGAAGGGGGTAAAAACGGGGTAGAAATAAAAGTTTATTATTGACGCAAAATAAAAAGTATGTTCTTTAAATTCTCCTAATCGATGTGAATCTTTATGGACAATGGAAAGTGTAGGATTATAGGATGGTGTGTTTAATTCTTGGACAATCCACCAAACGTTTTTTTAAAAGACATTCTTCAATACGGAGTGACCGTTCTTTCTATTTCTATTTCTGTGATTCATTTAAAAATTAGATTTCACTTATTTTTGCTTTCACACATTATAATAATAATAATATTTTATTTATTTCGTTATATGATACCTCTATACAAATAATAATAACTCTAATATAACTTAATAATCACAAAAAATATTGAAAACAACTTTGACTTCTTAGTTTCTGCCTTAAAAGTATTCGACGTAATAATAATCAATACTAAAGAATTAAACAATTTAAAAAAAATCTGTTGTGTCTCCACAAGACTTTCCCGGCAGTTATAAAATAAAAATTAAAAAAATTCATTTGGTGTTAAAATTTCCAAATCCAAATCAAATGATATTTGGTATCCCAAAAAAATTGTTTCGAATTTTTTTAAAGTAAAAATGACGTTTGAAATAGTTCACATGTCAAAAAAAAGTACAACAATTTTTTAGGATCGGAATTTTGTTTTCTTTTTCTTTGACATGTCAAATGTCATTAGGATTTTAAATTTTAAATTTTTTTTCCATTTATTAGTTTTAAAATTAAAGAATGAAAATTTCAGGATGTATTTACAAGCCAATAAGACACCTAAATACCAAATAAAATTTTAAGTCTTTTATTTTTTTTGAAATGTACATATGGCTACTGCGCCCCCTCATGGAGCGATTTCAACCAAAAACAAACGGATTCATTCCGCGATGATCCGATATGCACATACCAAATTTCAGCTCAATCGGATTAAGCGTGCGGACGCTATCGTGGAAGAATACAGACACACAGACAGACGGACAGACTTCCATCTGGAAATCGTTTTAATCGTCTCAGGGGACCTCAAAATGGATATATCCGTCGTTATCTCAATTTTTTTAGCGCGTTCAATACTTTCCGTTTGGCGAGGGCCGGGAAAGTAAAAGAAACTACATAGGTACATTGACGCAAAAAAATACAACTTTATTTCAATTTGAAATTTGAGTAGGTACTTAACAGATATTCTTTTAAACATATTTTAAAATTTAGATTTGACATTAGTTTGAAGGAGGAGGGTATGGAATTATCGGGCCAATTTTGGAATTCCTATGTTGATCGTTGATTTATTAAGTGTGCCCGTTGTTTCAACTATCCTGTTTAATTTCCAATTAAACATAAAATTCAATCCATTCATTTTAAACAAATCGGCAACATTGGCAACTGCGCGTTTGCAAATCGCCAAATACATCTTTTACATTAACGTTAAAAAATATTTCAACAATATGAGTGCGAATGAGACAAATTAGCATAGTAGCATAGTACCATCACATATTCACACGGTTCATATAACATACGCAAATATTGCCACGTACACCACTCGAGGGACGTGGCTTAAACAAGAAGGTTCCTGAACAGGTTTTAATAATTTTTTAATTTGTTAGATCTTAGCCACGAATCAAGCAAGACTTCTCCGTCGTCACAAACACGACGTAATGTTACAATTTCTCTGACTCAATGCAGTGTAAATTTGTTTCATTTTTATAATTAATTAACCAACGCATTTAAAAACGCAAGTGCGTTTCTGAGTGATTGGTAGCATAAAGTGTAAGCCAATTTAATGCTGTTTCTGTGTTACCTCTTCTTTCGTTGTTTTTGGAAAGTGTTTAATAAACCGTTAAATACAAGTAACATGTGTGTATCATTTCGGATTTCTGGAAAAGGAAAAATTCAACTACAAAAAAAAACTACAGTCCACTTTAGAAACCACAGACAATTATTTAAAAAAGCGGTGTTGTCAATGCATCGGCTGTCTTCGAACATAATCTATCTATCTCAAAACATGTCCTTTTCCCTCATATTCATTCATTGGAATATATTTTTCCGCAATGTGTTGCTCTTTATTTTAACTAACAGTTCCCCCTGTATTTATTTGGAGTAAATCTTGCACTTTGGTTTAATAAAGCTTTGATCCGATTCTACAACGTTCAATCAAAACTTTAATCCTTAGACCAAATTTACGACAAGCCCGTGTACTTAAGTGACCAACAATGGGGTTCGACCTGGTCATTCACTTACCCAAAGTTATTTACAGCCCGGCAAGGAGTAATCTCAAAAGCTGCCGCAAAGTTTTTGCAGATTGAGTTAATGCTAGTACGGTTCCCTCAAATTCCCTAAGCTTATTGAGCTTTCTACCTGTTTTAAGTATATTCAAACTATTGGTAACGGATTGGAAGTTAGATCATTCCGATAATTGTTTTAGTGAAGCGTTTTAGGGGAACATTGCTCTTAAATCAAGTTTTTGATTCATCTTAATGGAGAAGCAGATAGGATAAACTTTATTAGGATTAAAACAATCCAGAAACTTTCGAGCTCTTTCGTTACTGTAGGTTTGTGCGTTAAACTGATATTACAAACATTGACACATATTAGAGTGATTTTTTTTACTTCATTTGTTTTAACTAAACATTCAAATATTTATTTTTGTATTCTGAAATTATACTTTTTGACTGGCATGGAAAAATATTTCAGGCTATAATACTGAGCTATTTTCAGAATTCAAAAAAATTATGAAAGCAAAAATTGTTCTTTTCTGAACAAGGTATAATTTAATAACTTTTGCAGATATCAAGGATTTTCCCGAATTACAACCTTCATGAGGTTGCCACTTCGAAATATTTTTATTTAAAACTTGTAACTTAGGTAGATATTCAATGTTATAATTTTTAATTATTTTTTATGGCAGTCGACTAATTTTTCGCCTATAAATACATATTTAAACAGTTTTTTCGCCTGTTGATGAAATTCAAATTTTCTCTCGTTGTCATTTGTGCCATTTTACGATAAATCTCAGAATTATGTTTAATCTCTCCTGTAAAGCCATATTTGATCATTCTGATTTTGCATGCGAAGATCCTGAATCTCTATGAACGCTTTTATTTTTTTTAAATTTTAGTAGTTTTTGTATATGAAAAACACCCTTTTTTTTAAACTAATCATTAAAATATTTGTATTTTTGTATTCATGGGTTATATTATGTTCTTTGACAAAAATTATAAGAGCGATTATTTCATTCACACATGGCTGCACCAATGAAAAGTCATGAATTTAGTCACTTGATATGCAATATGATCGACTATTTAGGTAAATAAAGAAATATAATTGGCTATTTAGTCGATTGCTTTTAAGTGTCAAAATTCGACACTTAAAATTGAAAATGTCTCGTTTTGGTTCATGTACCACTACGGAAATCAGGGAAAATATAAGCAAATCTATCCAAGAAAATACCAAAAAGTGAGTCTGTTTGGGCAATCTTAGTGAATGATTTTGTGGGGTTCATGAAATAATCTTCCTGAATATCACTCGACTAGGACAAATAGAGACTATTATTTTCTTTATTTCATCTCGAGCAACTTACATTTCAAGACAATTCAATTCGATCATATGAACTTTAATAATCAAAGAATAACTCCCTCGAGCTAAAGCTCTCGGGAGTTATTCAGATTATTAATGTTCATATGGTCTCATCAAATTGTCTCGAAATACAAGATACTCTCGATAGAATTAGGCAGAAAATAATAGTCGGCTATTTGTCATAGTCTTGGGATATTACCTTCGACTATTTCCTTCGTCTTAAGTTCCACTAATCACCAATTACAAATGGTTTCTAGATGAAAAAACTTTATGACATCTCCTGTCAGTAGTTTTTTCGAGTTTACCAGCGGCAAACTTTGACAGCTGTACAATACCTTTGATAACAAGTAATTATGGTCTCCTAGGACACTAGAAAACGACGCTAAACTAATTTTCTGATTTTATTGTCAATACATTTTGTAATATTGTTTTTAAATGTAGTGAAAACGAGTCGCTTTGGAAGTGATTCTATGACTAATATTGATCTGGCGATTGAGAAAAGTGTACCGTACAATACCGTTAAAACCCATACATCAATATGGAAACAGTTCACGGAATTCTGCAAGGCAAATAAATACGAGGTTTTGGAAACTACAAGTTTAGAGCAACTAAATCTAATCCTGAAAGATTGGGCTTGGAATATGAAGAAAGAAAACGGTTAAAATTACAAAGAACTAGTTGTGAAGACAATCTGGAACACCGTTGCAAAACAGATGCATTTTATGAAGTGGAAAATAATTTTTGATCCATTTAAAGATAATATCTTCAAGTCTAGTAGGGAAGTTCGTAATGCGAAACGAAGGAATTTGCAGATGTGAGCCAATAAATGGAAATCGAGCTCTGCTTCATTAAAATTGGAACAATACTACGCAATAAGTAAGTATCATTTATTTTGCCAAAAGATTACAATGTAAAATAGCAATAGTCAATTAAACACAATAAAACAATAAAAGGTAAATGGTACACGATAATAAAAGCGATAAACGAAATAAATATTAAAAGAGATAAAAGAAATAAGACGTAAATAGTTTTATTATGGGACGAAGACACTCCGGCAGGACTCCAGCGAAAATTTTAGCATATCGCTTCAGTAGAACTTGCCGAGGTATTTTAAAGAGGAAGTGGGTAATTCTGGGATTAAAACAGGTAAATAACATAGTTACATATTTTTACTGATTTTCACAAATCCTACTTTTTAGGAAGAGTAGAATATAATACCCTCTTCAATAAAACGGCCCAGGGCGGAGAAAAAAAATGGACGATAGTAAATGACTGGTTCCCACCACGAAGAACCCTACCTTTTGTCCAGTCCGTCTTTTTAAAATTCTAATGGCTAAACGTTCATCTTGAATAACAACTGATAGATTATTCTTAACAGTAAACCCATCATGGAACAAATAACAATCAAGTGGATGGTACAAAAACACTCCATTGGGAAAAAACGAACTTTTGAAATGGACTAAAGAAGCAGCAGAGAAGGCAGGATTAAATACAAAAGAAATAAAAATAACAAACTACTCTATGCGGTCGACAGCAGTCAGTAACCTGGCTAAAGGAGGGGTTGATGAACAACAATTAATTAAAATTACTGGCCACAGTTCAGCCAACTGCCATATGTGCAAATGGATAATGAGCATTATGAGCTTCTCACTCTACAGCTGGACCCATCAACAACATTAATGATTTACCTACACCCAACGTTATCAATGAGTTATCAAAGATTTCAAACAATACTCCTACTGTGTACCTGAATTGCAATTTATATTTTAATTTTACCTATTAAATTGGGAAATTGGAACCTTTGGCTTATCAACTAAGATGAAATTTTACCATAAATAATTAATTAAGTTTGTAGAATTTTGTGATTAAATAAATTACCTGTTTTTCAATATTCAAATTAATACCTACATATTTATTATGTATGCATATATAATAGGTAGTATGTTTTGTAAGCTATGTGTATGTAGAATAATCTGCTACTCATGAAATAAGTCTTGTCAAATACCATTTGGGCATCTAATTTTTCCTGTGAAAAAAATTAGATGCCCTTATGAAAATATTAGTCAGGATTTGCGAGAATTATTAAACGTTCTTTACGAGGTTGCCAAGTCGAACAAAACTGATATATTGGGTATATATTCAATGTGATATTTTTTGTAATTATTTTTTTGGCCTTTCCCTAATTCCTGCGCACCTTTTTGAGGAACTGGACACTGGGCACACTATTATTGTTTGGACAAAATTTTTCTATATCAAAATATAACCCACATGCGAAATATTTTGATTAATTTAAAGAATTTGAAAAGTTTTGCTGAATTATAATATAAAAAATAAATCTGTTTATTCATTTTACTCGTCTAAAATTTTCAATTATTCATTTTTCACGAAGTGCTGAACAAAATTACAAAAGACATTGTTTTAAAAGAAATAAAAGTCTCGCTGTCTCTAAAGTAATTTTAAATTTATTCACTTGTTGTAAAGTAACTGCAAAACTATGTTTCGTTTGTTTCAGAAATAAATAAAATTTTAATTCGACGACAGAAATGAAGAAGAAATTCAGGTCATCCGAAAGACTCATGACAATAACTATCCGTGGTGAACTGCGTTGTCAGGTCTCAGGCCCAGGCCCAATCTATTCTGAATGCCCAAGGGTGGCGCTGAGCCCGGATTTTTTCCATCCTAAGGGACAATTCGTCTTGCCTGCAGGAGAGCTGAATAAATAAGCATTCTATTTTCTCTTTTACTTCGTTCTTAAATGTCATGAAAATAGAAAAGTTTCGTAAAAGTTGAAGGTGTTATTGAATTTACGATTGTCTGGAAGTTGCGGTGAGAGAGCCAAAATATATAACTGAGTTCATTGTGTTAGAAAGTTGAAAAATGTGCTTCGAAGATTTATAAAGACATGTCACAATATATACTCGCTCCTATCGGCACAAAAAAAAGTTTTAAAAGGCCTATTTTAAAAAATAACATTTCCATAATATGTTTTTTTTGACAATTCGTTCAATCTCAAAAAGATTTTACTCAGTAAATTATATTTTTTAATAAATAGTAGTATATTTATTAAATTCTTGACAATAAATTCCATTACAGGCGTCAAAACAAAGCCAGTATGTAATAAATCTGACCTTTCTATCGCGTTACAATCTAAAAATTTACTTTTGCTGATGATTTAAAAATATTTGAATGAATGGTGTACAAGAAATCGTCTTCTTCTAAATTTAAGTAAATGTAAAGTATGTACCTTTTGCCGTAAATCTTATCCCGTTTTATACAAATACCAAATGGATAATGTGGACTTAACTAGATGTACTGAGGTTAGACATCTGGACATTACTTTTGATAATAAATTGGATTTTATAATACATATAAATAGTGTCTCTCAAGCCACTAAATCTAATGAGGGTGCATTGAAAACGCTATTTTTCGGTCTAGTACGATCAAAACTTACGCTTCTGTTGTATGGAGGCCGTATTACCTAAATCACATTAATTTGTTAGAGACCGTTCAGAGGGGGTTTCTGAAATTTTTAGCTAGCAGGATCGATGGGACTTACCCCGATCGAATAATCTATTTTGCTACACCGTTTTGGCATTGACTACTTGCAACTTAGAAAAATAAATAGTGGTCTGGCTTTCCTGTTTAAGTTGAATCATAATGTTAGTGACTCTCCAAACTTATTAACTCAGCTCAATTTTCTTATTCCAAGATTTCACTCACATTCTTTCTTATTCTTTACTGTACATCATATTTTAATCAAATTGCGAATGACTGCGACCTTCACTTCAACTCATTAATGCAGATTGTTGATAAATCTAATCAGAATTTTTATTTCAATTTAGGGTAGGTATTTAATTAATGGTTAAATAAAAGAATTACATTATTTGTATTATTTTATAATTATGCAGATAATTAATGGTTCAGTTAGGTGATCAGTTTATAATAGTTGTTTTGTTTATTATGTATTATAGTTGCTGCTTTCTATTAATATTGTTCTGTAAATGGATTTTCTGTTGGACAATAAATAATAATTATTATTATTATTATTAAGAATAAGAATACTGAGTAAAAAACTATCTAAATGAATAACTAGTAGATGTACATTGAATTTAATCAATCATTGTTATAAAATATTCCTCAACAATGTAAAACTGTGCCAGCGGCACTGGTTTGATTATATCTTTGAATTCAGCTTATTGCATACAAAATAGTAATTTTTTCAACTAGTCACAATATGAAAATAACCATTCGAATAAGGAACGAGATTATTAAAAGGTTTTCTTCATAATAACTAAACTTTCTGCACTAGTATTTTCCAAATAGTACTATTTTAACATTAAAACATTAAAATTCGAAACGAATCGTCTCCATTATTTTTGTTTCAATCTTAATTTATATAGATACCGACCGTCTCACTCACTATACTGCGGACTTGATTTGAAAATGCACCAAGAACACGGAATATCGCTCTCTAGGGACCAATTCTTCTAGACAGTGAAAAACTAGCGGGATGCTTTCAATTTATCGCGATGCTCTCAAAATTCGAATCAATAACACCACTGTAATCTACGCATGGGCTCGAGGACATTTTCACCAAATGATTTGCTGTGGGGATACCCCGGGTTGTGATTTATAGTTCCCGATGGAAAATATTTGTGTATAGGTAACAGTTCAATCGGATATTTTATGAATAATTCAAAGAAGACATCGACCGAACCTGTAATGACAAAGTAATAATCTTGACTGTTTTTTATGATATTTCATACCTGTTTGATTTTTGTTTCAATGACGAAAATATAAAGAGTATTAACAATGACTTTTATTTATTGTTGTTAAATTAATATTTTTCTTTACTTAATAAAGTAAGAGCTTTAGCTAACGCCTCGGTAGATAACAATGTTATCTATACTAAGGTGGATTAAAGGGCACGACAGGAGTAAACCGCATTCCTTAGCCAGGGAAGCTGCTGGACTAAGACTTTTAGGACACAGCGACACCTACGGCTTGACGACTTCGGCAATTGCGGAACTAGCGAAACGTTATACCCTTGCTCAATCTCTAAAGATATGGGATGAAATCAAGGGATGCAGTTTTGCCAGAATCACCCTGGGCTACCCTGGGAAGCTGGGCACACCTCTATGCAGAATGTGTGAACAGGAAGACGAAACGGTCAATCATGTCCTACGCGATTGCCCGGAGTTATCGTCAATGAGAGAGTGCGTGTTCGGTGAGTCTTGGCCTATACCTGCCGATATAAAGGAGATGTCTCCTAGTGACTTGTGCCCTTTCCTGGAAAGGACAGGATGGACGATGACCTAGGAGGACAACTCCTCGGGAGGATGTACAATGGGTCAAATGTGGCATAAGTGCTGTGGGACTAACTCACCCTCCCTACTCTACAGATACAAAAAGTAAGAACTAAAACTGCACTGAACAAAGTAACCACTATGTTTTTAACTTTATTGCACAGTTATCTACTTCTGCTTCTGTAAAATACTTCAGCAACATCCAAAAAGACACCAGAGCAAATTACTTATTCTTGGACAGTTGATAAATTTGGCTTCCCCAGTTAACTTCGTTTTGAATTAATACCTTTGCAGACTAGTATTTTATAATTAACAGTTTAATATAGCTTGGCAACGGATGTGATCATCTGAAGCGGTCTACTTTCGATTGAAAAGTCATAACAATGGCGAAACCGGTGTCTGGAAATGAATCAAAAGTTTAGATTTTCCCGACATAGTCGGGTTTCAACTGTCTGGACTGGAAATTCAAGAGTCGGGGCGGGTAGTTCTATGAGTAGTTGTTTGATGTTCAGAAACGGTAAAACCTATCGACATTTATTTTTGGGTCTAGTGTGACTTCTGATGCAACTTCAGCTGCCTTACAAGTGCGGATATCACCACATTAAAACACATAGGTGGTTATAGACATGAGATGAAATTAATAGACTTAGTTTTAGTAAGTGGGTCATCCGAAATAGAAAAATTTTGAGTATATGTTTATCTACGGATGAGGCTTAATTTACGAGGGATGACGTGTACAATCTAAGGAATTTTAACGATTGGGCAGATACAATGTTTGAAAAAAATTTGTTGTGTCGCCACAAGACTTTCCCGGCAGTTATAAAATAAATATTAAAAAAATTAATTTGGTGTTACAAATTTTTTAGTCCAAATCAAATGATATTTGGTATCCAAAAAAAAATTCGTTTCGAATTTTTTAAAGTAACAATGACATTTGAAATATTATAAAAGAAAAAACATTTCACATGTCAAAAAAAGTAAAACAATTTTTTAGGATCGGAATTTTGTTTACCTTTTCTTTGATATGTCAAATGTCATTTGGATTTTATATTTAAAAAATAAGGCACCTAAATACCAAATAAAAATTTTAGGTCTTTTATTTTTTTGTAATGTACATAGGGCTACTGCGCCCCCTGGTGGGGCGAATTCAACCAAAAACAAACGGATTCATTCCGCGATGATCCGATACCCACATACCAAATTTCAACCCAAAAATGTTTTTTTAGGTTAGGTTCAAAATTAAGGAATTTACGCGCCAGTGAGGCATCTAAATATTAAATAAAAACTTGATCTATTAGTTCATTATTAATCTTAATCAATCAGTTTAAAATCTGTCAGTCCTTCAATTTGCTTAATGCTGATTTTTCTTTCTAAATAATCAAATTAAAGTTAAATGACAAAAAGTCTCATTAGGCATATTAAACCTCCATCTACTAATTATTTTTCAGGTTTTCTTCATCGTTCGTTTATGATTGATTCAGAAATTGGAGTGTTATTAGTTTAATTATTGAATAAAAATGCTTTGAAAGAAATTGATGACTGAGGGTCACCTGGGTTCAATTTGTAAAATAAATTTGGCACATTTCCCTTGAGAGATTAAAAAAATGTGATTAATATAGATTGAGCCTTTATAGACATTTTTTACGAAAGCACTTTTTTTTAGATATTTCGTTGAATATTTTTCCTAATTTTGAAGATTTTTATATACTGAAAGTGTGTTATAGGATATTAACTCACTTTGCGCCCATGTCGGCTTACAATTTTTAACTGTGTCTCTTAAAAAACCTCATACTAACTTTATTACTTTATAGATTTTTCCCTTATAGACGAATCGCGGCTGGCTGAATGACTTACATGTCAATGCCAAAAAAAAAAAGAAAAAGCGGAGCGAGTTGAAACTGATTATTTAGTTATGTTCAAATTTTGCCACTGTAAACTACTTTGAGTGTGTTTGACCTTTTATCATCGAGGCAGACCAATTTACATTTCTTAACAGTCGAATAAATATTTAGTATTTGTTTAAGCATATAGCTACGAGATTGTTAGCCATGGCACATAAACGTATGACGGTAGGTAGTTGGGTGGATAAAATAGGATGCATATAGTTTCTAATTCTGATACAATATGATAATTTGATATTTTATAAAACGAAGGACTGAAATAAAAAGTTTTTTTTTTTGTAACAATAATTATTTTTGCCAAGACTGATGAGCAACTTACTACTTATCAGAGATTTGAAAGTTCCAATTTAACAAGGGCTTTGCAGTTCTAGAACAAGTCATGGTAGAAGGGAATTTCAATATCCATATCCCGAAAAATAAAATACATACTATGGTAATATAAATGATATGCAGACATGTTTAAAAATCGATATTTAAATAAAAAAACAGGTAACATTCCTCTATAGAGAGTAATATTTTTATGCTTTTTGAAAAATGTAAAATTTTTTATTATCTTCAAATTTTATAGCACTAACAAAATTCAAAATTTTAATTTGTTTAAAAAATTCACATCGTATGTCATATATTTCTTCCACCTTTAAAATCGTGGTTTCGTCAAAAATATCCTTGTGTAAAATAATGTTGAATGTGTACCCAACAAAGCAATGTTTTTATAAAAAAAATTAAATAAACCGTCTTTTACCTTCTGAATCCGTCTCAGAATTTTTCTTTGAGACAAGAAAACGAAGCAATGAAAAAACAAACAAAGAAATTTGACGTTTGGATATTTCGAACAATTTGTAAAAATATATGGGAGTAGCTCATTTTTGGATCCTCAAGTTATTTAATTCCAAATGCCTTCTGTTAAATCCACTCTAAGTAAAAATATAAACTTAATATATTTTGAACATAACCCTACCTGTCTTATCTTACCTTGTATACGTCAAAAGCTGCGCATTTGAAAAAAGAAATCTTACTGGCTCAAGAATGAAATAATTTTATTCCTTTTAAATATATAGATTTGATTTTGTCGTTAAAATAATTTTTCTTTGATGACAGTATGTAATTTAAATCATTTTTAAATGAATTTAAATTATACAATTTTATTGCAGGGTTAGAAATTCTTTTATATATATATATATATGAGCAATTACTTGTATTTTCCACGATTCGATCGACATAATTATTCTACAAGGGAAGAGAAATAAAACTCCGTTAATAATAGAAAATGAAATTATACTTCTAGTTGCAATGTATGATTTACCTGAAAAGTGAATAGAAACATTTTAAAAGTTTGTATACAATAATAAGATCAATAAAGCAAATTATTGGTCCTGGAGTTTTTGCTAATTCTGGTATTTGCAATATTGAATTATAGTGCAGTTGTAGGATCTATAAAATATTTATGTTTTTGCAAAACACTGAATGTATAGGGAATTCGATCGAGACTTTGTGTGGAGTTTACGTGTATCCATTACAAAATGATTTTAAGTAAGTTTGTCGTGAAAATATTGAAAATAGTGGAAGCGGAATAGTCAAAACTATGCCATTTTTTCATTTATAACAGAAAATGCAATAACATTGCAAACAATTTATATGTAGGTAAGTTAGATAAAATTAAAACAATACAGTAATGCAACTTTTTATGTATTGTTTCTGGTACTCGAAGGCTCCATATAATATAATTTTTACTCACAGAGGTTTCGTCAGGGACATCGGAAAAAACAAACTTCTTCAACACTGATTTTATTCTTATAAATGTTACTTATACTTGAAACTCTTCCCAACTTTTCCAACCTAGTAAGGAATGCTAGTGTTTTAAGGGAACTTAACCGAAATAAAATAGGTAATTTCATCTTATCTAGTTAAATTAATTATTCTGAAAATTCATCAGAGACAAGATCGTCCGTTAAACTTGATAAAGAAATCGAAAAAGCACTGCTGAGAGGATTAGAAATCTTACTGTTTGCGTATTATTCGTATTTATATTTTAAAAAGAATGTTTCAAAATTCTTGAAGAAAACAAGTTTGAACAAAAACACCTCAATTTTATAAAAATCCGCTAATTACTTTGTAATTACTACGAACTCATAGGGGTATAATTTGTTTAAAGTCACGAAATAAAAAAACAAAGTTTTAACACCACGCTGAGCTATATATTATCTCTAACAATAATGAATATGACAAGCGCGTTGTCTCTTACAACGCAACACCTCTATGATAGCTGTCTTCATATGCAAATTACGTACATTAACATACTGGTCTCCGTCTCCACAAAGCCACATTGCAGTTAAATTGCAAGGCATAAACATATAACCTCGTCGAGAATCTCCTGCATATATAGGTACTAAGTTTACATCCATATCTGCAGAAATTATGGTCGTTAAGAACATTGTGACATCAACGGACGTTAGACCCTCGGTTTTATTCAATTTAGAGTTTAATTTTATACTAGCGTATCATTCTAAAAGTTATATTAAAATTTTTATTCAGAATTAACTTAATTTTGAATAAACTAATAGTATATTAAATATTTTTTTAGCTACTATTGTTTAAGCTTAGTAAAAAAAGTAAAACTAATTTACTACTACCTAATTGGAGGCTTGTCAGAACTAGAAATGACGGTGTCTTTCTTTTAACGTATCTATCTGCATGTGTGTGGTCCGAGCGTCACTAAATGCAAAATACATATGTACTATAGTACCCACTATACGTACTGTTAGCAGCGTCAGTGTGGAGTAAATAAGGTGAAGAGAGAACTCTATGGATTTGTAGCCCCTATAGCATGCAGTGTCCAAGAAAGCTGTGTTAGTAATTGCAGATCTTAGAAGTGGTACAGAAGGTTTCAAGAAAGATCGGGTCCATAAAAAAATGGATAGAGTAGACAAGAGCCAGGCAGTTTCCATTTTATATTTTAAGTTTTCCCACTTGTTATCGCTATATATCATAGCAGTGTCATCTGCGAAACCGATTACCTTACCCGAAGATTTAAAAGAAAATCTATCATTGATATATAGTTTAAACAAAATTGGTCCCAGTACTGTACCTTGAGGAACTCCAACCGATACAACTTTTTCCACACTGAGTTCTCCATTTATCCTAACTATTTGTTTTCGGTCAGTTAAGTAGTCTTCGAAAAATTTTAATGGGAGTGAGTGATTCACAGTATAGCTAAGTCTGGGAACAGTACCGCTCTTGGTTCAGTTTTATCAATCGAGTTATAGATTGAGGAAACCAAGATCTTAATTGCATCATGCGTTGATAACCCTTCATGAAATCCAAATTGTCGCTCTGACAATAATTGAATTCCGTCAGTCTTTTCTTCACAGCTATCTCCGTTATTTTTGCCAAAGTTGTGATTAGGGATATTGGTCTATAATTGGACATTTGGTCTTTTTTATATATTGGTGTAATAACAGAGGTTTTAAATATAGAAGGACAAACACCACTAGCAAAGATTAAATTTATAATATTAGCAAAAGGTCCCGTTAGCTTTCTCTGCAATTTTTTAAACAACTCGGGTGCTTATAGTCCCTGATATCTTCCTCAGACACCGGTAACCAATATAAAGAATTAAAATTTGTTTTTCTTTTTGGAGGAGGACTTCTCGGGATTGATATTTTTTGATCTAGACTATCTCCTACCGATGCAAAGTAATTGTTGAATTCTTCTGCGATCTCCTTTTTGTCTTCAATTTTTTGCCCGAGTTTGCAATTATTTCGTTAATACTCTTGCTTGCTTTATCTTTTTTGTTAACCAGATTTCATAGATATTTTGAATTATTTGAATTGCTTTGTATTTCGGCTCGATAATAATGCCACGAAAGAGATAATGGTTGAGAATGGCGTCGAAAAGCAAATCATCTAGAAACAATAATGAGGATAAAAGAGAACCAAAAACTGGAGGATAAGTATGGTCTGAATATCAGAAAAAATGAAAAAATATATAGAATATAGAATATGAAAAAAAATTCAGAGGCCACCAAATCCTCCATCTTGATGTTTTGCTGACGCTGTCCCAGGCTATATTATAGAAACGCTGATTGTTGAGTCGAAAATTAGCTCTCAAATTTGATATCTTTAAAAGGAAAATACTTTAATTAATCTGTTCATTTGTTTTTGTTTTGATATAAATACCTTTTTGAACACAAAAGAAGGCCGAACTAATTTGTATTCTTAACATTTCTCTGGCTAGTGTCTCATTATATTGTTTAAATAATTTTTATTTGTCAATAATATTTTGGAATTTCCGGTATAACCACGATAATTATTATAAAATTGATTCTTCGCCTTCCACCAAAATGATTTTATTTGGATTATTTGGAGAGTTAAAATCCTCCCAGAGTTTAAAAAGTTTTAACATGACGATAATAAATACCTGGCGGCTGGCTATCTGGGAAATAAATTTCTGCATGAATAAAAAAGTATTATGCAAATTTTCCGGGTGAAAATTAAATATTGCTTGCTGGGAAAATCTTTATTTATAACCACTTAGCGAAATATATGCAAATTCCCAGATTAACTGCTAATTTCTCAATTAAGAATGTAGCACTTACTTATCTGGAAAACTGCATTATAAAAAGTTTCATTTTTTGTCTTCATTTTTTTATCCACTTTATACCTTTACTCTAACCTCGGGCTCTTCGTATAACTTTTAAAACCCTAACTAGAGAATTTTTCAAGTTTTTAAAAGTTCATACATATGAAACACTAGACTTTATAACTTTGCGTTTAGGAACTTTCTTGTTCAAGGAAAGTCGATTTTCATCTTATGGATTGGAAAATTAGAATTTATATAGAAACCTTTAAAAAGATTTAAGTAAGTATCAAACAATTTCAATAAATTTTACCTTTAGGTGCTTTCCTAAACAATAAGAACACAATATTTATTTAACCCTACAAAGTTTTGTAGATGATTTAACTGAAAACTTGAAAGTTATAAAAAGTGTTGTGAAAGGAAAAAAAATTCAGTAAAATAAGATGGATAGAGTTAAGTGAGTGTATTTACAATTAATTGATTTGCGCACGAATAATGCCATATAATATTTGCTATTGATGGTTCTTCCTTTCTCAAATAAAATGATGAAATATAATTTATTTAACTTAGGATGTTCTAAATCGATTTAGTTTAGTTTTCGCTGGAAATACATCAGAGAGAGGTAATGCAACAGAGATTAGGGTGCTATCTAGTATGTCTCATCTTATTAACGGCTGACTCAAACTTCATCCCCTTGAAGTTCACGAATAATGCCTTCATCCGTAATGCACCTGTAGGAATACATAAAGGGTTGTTCTCCTTATATTCAATTAAATGTCCTGACAAAGGTAAAGTTAACCTAAATTTTCAGCATGTTTCATAAACACATAAAGCGCTTATACTAATACTGTACAAAGTGTCTTGTTTTTAAGTTTAAGTAATAGTATAACATAATATAACAATAAATCTAGTAATTAACCTATTAAACTTTAAGGTCTTCATTTAGATTGAAATAAATCAATATTTGAATCTAAAATTAAGCACACGAAGGTGCGGTTAAAGCGTAAAAGTGCGATTAAAAATAAAAAAAATGTTAGATTTCTTATAGCGTCGTAATAGTTCAGGTTTTTATAAACCCGTACACCATTATAACATTCATATAACTATATTAAGTGATACTCATAAAACTTTCGTATACAATCCTTATACAACAAATTTACATGTGCACTTCGGAATTGCTATACAATCATTGTATAGTGATTGTATACAGCAGCCTCGCAAAATAATAGAACATCAAAAAAAAAAATATTTTATAAGTGTATTATTATGCAGCCTGTATTGCAATACGACAAAAATACAATCATTATGTTATACAGTTATGAAATTTAGAACAAAATAATGGCGTTCAAGTTTAAGGGAATTTTGCATAATGGCGGCGTTTGTTAAACGACTATACCTATAAATATAATACAATAATTTTGTTCCATTCTCCACGTTATCTAATTTTTTTGTTTTATTGGCAACTCTATATGATATTAAAGTCTGGTAATGTTGTTTAAATACGCGCTATACAACTATATTTTAAATGATATAACACACATTTTGGAGGGTTGCCAGATTTAAACTTTTTTTTACAACTTATTGCTAATTTTTATAAAAAAAGTATTTGATATTTATTCCGATGATGTAATATACGACTGCATTTATTTACTGATAAAGAACCTGCTTGTACACAATACACCATGTTTCCTAAAAACTTGTAACACGATCTGGTACTACAAAAAGTTCACAGAAAAATATCTATATGAAAATCGAATCATTTGATATGCTTCTGAGAATTCGAAGATATAGGGTATAAGTACTATCTCGTCTAATCCGACTGTGGCACAGAAACGCCGCTTATTGTGTGTTAGGGTTCTTTAGGTATTTGTAAACCGAAAGAAGGTATTGACAAAAAAATAATCAATTCTTCCTCTAACCGCCCCAACGTGACAACCCTGTATTTTAAACGTTTGATAATGTCCTGTAGAGCGAAGAAATACTCAGTATTAGAACAAAATTGTCGTGTAAACATAATATAAACATTGTATAAGGATATACAATGATATAAGTATAACAACACTATACAATCATTTTGTTCTGTTGTGTTGAAATTCGCTACGCTATAAAATACGTTAGAAATATAACCTAGAAATTTCAATGATATTACAGTTACTAGTTGAATGGTTATTACGAAAATATGTTTAAAATTATAGAAACAATAGAAAATGGCAAGACGGGGTTGACAATCCTGCCCAGACTGCGAAAAAAAAAAAACACTTTAGACTAATATTTAGCATACAATTTTCAATTTTCAAAATTTCCATCCTTCCAACCAGTGAGTAATCTACTCATTACCCCTAGATCAACAATCAAAAATTTATTTTTTTTCCATTGGGATGCTGAATCCATTTTTGCAAATTGGCCCAATGAGATTATGTATAATCAGATTTTATAACGCAGAATTTGGGAGACTTTTATCTTTGTGAACTATATTTTTGTTCTATAAACAATTTATAATAGGGTCAACGGATGTAGTTACAGATTAATTATAAAAGGTTTTTATACTTGTTGTATAATGCTGCCGAATAGAATGATACTATTACTTATCATATAAACTTTAATACAACTTGTTATATAATCTTTATAGGGATATTGCATAACGGAGATATTAAAGGTTATAAGAATAGGTTTACAACTGTAATATGGTCTTTATACATTTCTTTTAAAATATTTTTATAAAGATTGTATATAGCTTTATAGACTTGTTATAAAATGTTTAAGTTTAAAAAAGATTTTATTCTATAATGCAAGTTGTAAGAACATTTATACAACAATATTATAGAAACATTTTCTTACAAAACACAATTGTCGTAATCAAACACACTAAGAAATAAAACAATTCTTTAAATGGCACTAAGCGATAACTATAGGATAATTTATTTCGTCTAGACTTCTATTTTGCTAGTTGGGAGTTTTAAACCACTTTAAGGTCTTTTATGCATTCTTCATTGATGTAATTTTTTTTTACATGAGTCTCAACAAATATTACAATATTACAATTGTGATAACGATTTTCGGTTATGCCGTTGATTCAATAATATAAATAAAATTGTTATAAACCGCCAAAAAACTCAATTTGGTCTGGTGGCGTTACCATCAAGATTCAGCCTGCACATCCTGCCGCCTCCACCTCCGGCGGATGTGCTGTTTACCGTGAACGACGCCGCCGCCAAATGGCAGTAGTCGACGCTGATTTACTGAGCGTGACATGGCTATGTCACCGCGTCTCTTGCTCAAACCAAAGAACTCATTCACAGGACCTGATTCAATGTGAATAATGCCTGGCCTCGCTCGGTGAATTCGAACGAATTGAGTCGGCTACAAGGAGAATTGCTTAGATCCTAAGGGAGCGATTTTCAAATGTGGGTTTAAAATGTCGCGGACAAACATAAACAATGCTAATGATACATAAATCTTTGTCGTCTGTCTACACGTCAATATCTATTTGAGACCCCACCTTTTCCTAATTGCCAATGAGCGTACCTTGTTTTTCTTCATAATAGAAATTATAGAAAAGCAAATACAATTTGTTTTTTTACAATTTCGTATATATAAATTTCTGATGAATATAATTTCACCTCTAACTAAATTAAACAGTTATCAGGTCTTTCTAAAGTGGAATTTCTTTATTCATTTTGGTAGTTTCCTTGGCATACTTTTAGCGTTTTTGTAGTGATAGCTCAACCCACATTTTTCAACATTTTTAACCATAAACTATTAGAAAATAAAATTTTTTGCATTTTCAGAATTTAAAATCAACCTTTCGAAAAGAAACATTTTTGTTTATCTACTTCTTTATGACCATCAATAACTTCTTATTAAAAAACATCATTTTTATTCTTATCATCTATTAATTTCTTTGATTTTGAGTAAGCAGATTTACTAGAGATTGTTTTTAGTGGGTCCAACGTGCTTCTAACTCGCTGAAGTATACTGAAGTATATTGTCAGATCTGACGTCAATGAATATGGGTATGCCTCAGGGCTCAGTACTGGGACCACTTATGTTCATAATCTATATTAACGAATTACCACTCTTTATAAAAAATGAATCTATTACCATGTTTGCAGATGATGCTACAGTTCTATTTCCTGATAAAACTCAAACAAATGAAATTAATCTTAGTCTAAATAATATATCGGAATGGCTTGCTCAAAATTCATTACTGTGTAATCCTTCCAAAACAAGTTATATTCAATTTCACTGTTATCAAAACAGACAACTAAGTTCTAAAGACATTAAGATTAATAATTCTAATATTATTGGCACTGAATCTACTAAATTCTTGCGGATGTATATAGATAGTACCCTTACATTCAGGGAACATTGTAATAACTTGTCTAAGATACCGAATACAAAATGTTTTCAAATAAGGACATTAAGAGAGGTCTTGGATGTATCTATAACATTATAACACGCCCAAGTACAGTCGAAGATCCGATATGGCATAACCGTTTGGGGTGGTTCCTGTAATATTAAAGATTTATTAATCTCCCAAAAAAGAATAATCCGGTGTATTGGGAAAGCAAAGCCTACTGATTCTTGTCGTACCTTATTTCAAAAATATAATATTTTAACAGTTCCAGGTTCGTACATTTTTGAATTCACAATCATAATACAAGAAAGAATGATAATTTTCATGTACCATTATGCCGTTTAAATATATGCACTAAATCTATAAGTTTTGCAGGATTGAGATTATTCAACCATCTTCCTCCTCATGTCAGAGATTTAAAATTAAAATTGTTTAGTAAAAACATAAAAAATATATTAATTGAACTATGTCCACATACATTAGATGAATTTTACCACTACGATTTCTTGTAACAAAGTCAATGTGAAAGTTTTAAATGTGTATAATTGTTATTTATTATGTCAAACTAATTTCCTTTTACATATTTTTATATTGTATTTTAATGTACTATGTACTACAAAATTTTAGTTTTGCCTTAAGCAATTTGTGACGTGCCCTATAACATTGTAGTGTTCTTCAAAGGACTAAATAAATTATTTATTTATTATTTATTTATTTACTGGCTATTTTTTTCCAAATTTTCACCTGCTTTAATGCTTTTAATCTTCTTATGTTATCTCTGGATTGTCTTTCCAATCGTCATAACCGTATCTCACAAGTTATATAATAAAATTTTCCTTTGGACTTCTGCAAGGACTTCTATTAGATATGACGAGGATGAAGACCGTCAAATTGATTGATAACCTTTAACTTTAATCTGTGAAAATTTCCAAATACATGACTCATACTAAGATTTGTTATAAATGTAAAAATAAAACTGAAAGGACGATAGAGACTCCTTTAAATTGTATTCCTTTACTTTGCATATTTTAATTTATTATTTATTTACACAGTAACAAAATAATATAGATTACTGCAATTGACGTAATACAACTTTGACAGCGACACATAAAATGCTTTTATAAATGTTGACAATGTTAACGCTGGTTACTTGATTATGTACACTGTTCTTGTTCTATATCTTGTTTAGAGTGATCTTCAGCGTAAGGAAACGAGAGATGAATTTAATCAATTCGATTCAACATCACAATTACCTCTTTCGTCAGTAGTTAGGCTTTGGAATCCCATAAATCAAATTCCAAACACCACTAGGCAACGGTGCTGCCATCTAACAGCAAAAAGTTTTGATAACTTACAGCAAAAATGTGCAATTAACAATTGAGGGTTTGCAATTTTTTTGTATGTTCTTCATATCCATTTGTTGATAAAAAGAATTTATATAAATAAGTTTTGCGTGCAACAATTTATTCAAACAATTTAAAGCAGGTTTAAAAGGTATATTTCTTTTTCAATTGTCTTCCGGAATTGTCGATCACACTTCCGAGAATATAATGAATTGACGGAGAGGCACGTAGCACAAAAAGACGCCTGATTACCCTCACTAAGCTAATTCTGTAAAATTTAATAACCTCTTGGTTATTGCCTGTAATACACAGCTTCATTATACCTTTACGACACCTAAACGAACTTAAAATGCATGACGCTGGGGTTATTATAATTACAGTGAAATGGTGCATTAAGAACAGTGGAATAAAGGCTAAAAAGTTTTCAGTGAAATCAATTTGTTTTTAGACAAAAATGTTTGAAATAACTTTAAATATGAGGGCGACTTAGGCGTGTTAATAAAAGTGGAAGCTTCTTGTTATCGTTATCAAGATAATTTGTGAAAATTATGTAAAAAAATAAAAAATGAACTTTTTGTGAGATAAAAAAATGATTTTTTTATGATGATAGAGTAGTCAAAGATAGATTCAAATACCTAATTGCTAAAATAAATTTTTAATAAATGTTAAAAAAACACTAAAACATGGATTTTTCTCCGCATTATTTGCTACTACTACTCATATTAGTATTAACTAGACATCTTCACTTATTGAGTAACGTAATATTCCGACATTTAATAATGTTTCCAAAGCAAAATAAATATACTTCTGTCAATCAAAACCTTCCAGGCTTAGTTTTATTCCTATGGCCAAAAACCAAAAGGCGCTTAAAGTATCAGGTCAAATAAAACGACAAGTATATTTATAAAAATAAAGGGCAAATAAAAATCAAGAAAAATGTCCAAGAAACAATTTTTTACTATCCATTCTAACAGGTATTCATATTTACATTCTTACCCACTTCAACTTCTGAGTTCGGAATTTTATTTGATCGACAGTTTTAATACGTGAAAAGAAAAATGGTAGTGAATATTTAACCGCAAGTCGGATACAATTTTAAGAGTGAGTTAATAGTTTTGGTATATTCTATTTCTTTCTGCAATTTTTCCTATCTCTTTAATAATAAAACAATATCCGATTGATTTTGTCTGTTCAATATAATGTTTTATTTGGACAACTTGTACCTGACAAGAACAACTTCTTCAAGTTTTATTAAACAATGAATTGGGACAACTCCCTTCTTAAATCCAACGATTATCATTATTATTATTATTATTATTATTATTATTATTATTTTTTTTTTTTTTTTTTTTACTTCTGTGTCAACGGCATCGACTACTATGGCCATTATCCTCGTGTTCTGTGTAGGCTTTGTTACTGTTTCCCAGCGCCACGTTAGGAACAGCACTGTTAATTAGAACCCAACAGTGAATGGTCGAGTGAGGAATCACACCTGGTATATGAAAATCAATTTCTAAATTTTTAATTAATTAAAAATCAAAAAAAGATTTCTGCCTTTGGTGTGATTCGAACCCACAACCCTTGGATTATGAGTCCAGTGCTCTACCGCTGAGCCACCCACCCCTCTATATTATTATTATTATTATTATTATTATTATTATTATTACAATTTGCTAAAGGCTGAGGCATAAACCTATGATAGCCTATTCACTAATGAAGTTACAACCTAGTAAACACTTAAAAAAACAAAATAAAGAATATTAAGGAACAATAAAAAAGGAGAAAAAAAAACAATTAAGAAAAGAAGAGTTCATCAATTTTGTTTTTAACGATGTTAATTGATGCTGCGCCAATAAGTACATCACTAAGATTGTTCCATACATCGAAGACACGGTTGGAGAGGAATGCATGTCTTTGCCAAGTAATAATCAAATCACCACGTAAACGACGGTCGGAAAAACTAGGAATTTTTGTCATTTCTAGCCTTTCAGCATACGAAGGACGAATAACACCGTACGACATTCTAGTAGCCCGACGTTGAACACTTTCCAGAAGATTCTGGTCTCGTACAAGTACCGGACACCACACGACACCCCCGTACTCTAGAAGAGGTCGAACATAGGTTTTATACAGGTTGATAGAGGTTTGATAGGACACTTTTGAAAAAGTTTTTTTAAGGTACAAAACCGAATTGGCGCGTTTACAAGTTTTCATGATGTGTTCAGACCACGTTATATCTGATGTAATGGTTATACCTAAATCTACCACTGATGTCACTTGTGCCAACGTGAGGCCTTCGAGCGAATATTGAAAACGCGGATTGTTTTTTCCAAGATGCAAAACGACACACTTTTCTGTATTTAAGGGGAGCAACCAATTGGAGCACCATTCACTGATAGCATCTAGGTCCGTTTGAATTAAATCTCGATCTACTAGGGGATTTCCATAAATTTTGGCATCATCTGCGTAGAGTGCTTTTTCGACCGAATGTAGAGAGGCAGATCACTGGTATACGCAATAAAGAGGAGTGGGCCAAGTATAGAACCCTATGGTACTCCACTTGTTACTGATCTATCTGATGAGTAGGACTGGCCAATCCTGACACGAAACTTTCTGCTGGTAAGATAATTTTGAATCCATGACAGAAGTTTACCACGAATTCCAAGAGATTCAATTTTATATTGCAATCTACCGAAAGGAACCCTGTCAAAAGCTTTGGCGAAGTCAAGGTATATTACGTCAATTGGCATGTTCTTATCAAGAGAGTGAGACCAGTCATTGATGCAGCCTAAAAGATTAGTGGTGGTTGACTTTCCTTTGACAAATCCGTGCTGCTCTGGAGGTATCACATCATGAGTTGTTAGAAAGTCTGTTGTTGAATCCACGATGATACTTTCCATGATTTTTGAAGGGATGGAAAGGAAACTTATAGGTTTGTAGTTCGACGGCTCCATTTTGTCTTCTTTTTTGTAAATTGCAGTAACTGAGGCAATTTTCCATGAGACTGGCAACGTAGCTGATTGAAATGACATAGACATGATTGTGGATGATGGTGAAGATAATTCATTAGCGAATTTTTTCAAAAAGAATGAGTTTATACCATCGATTCCTGGTGACGAATAGTTTTTTAGGTTAAGTATTTTGTTTTTGACTAATTCCTCAGTAAAATTATATCCGACAGGCTATCAGTGATTCTGCTGGTTCTTATGTCTGAGAGTGTATTCCCGAAAGGCTCATTTGTAAAAACTGATGTAAATGTATCCGCAAGCATTTCAGCAATCTCAGAGTCACAGGAGGCGAAAGTACCATCTGGATATCTTAGACGAGGTATACCAACTTTTGTATTTAACGTTGATCGAACGTATTTGTACAGTTTTTTGTGATTGTCTGAGTTAGCAATATTTTCTTCATATTGCATTCTTGCTCTTTTAATGGTTTCTTTTAATGAGTTAGAGAAGTTTCTATGAGACAGGAAGTCTTGTCTGCTTTTTGACAGTTTATATTTTTTCCAGAGACGACATTTGTGATAAATCAATGACATAATTTCAGAATTTATTCAAGGTTTTAGAGGATTTTTTCGAAAAGATTTCGAAGAAGAATTCTTGGCTGTTAACTCCGTTAGGATATCCGAAAAGGTATTCCACATATCGTTTACATTATTTAGGGGCCTTAATAACTCATTAAAATTGATGGAATTAAGATCTGTTCTGACATTCTCATAATTGACCACCGTGTATTCATCGAACAACTTCTCGCAACGATTTCCCAAAAGCTCAACAGCATGAGCGGGATGTTGTGTAAAAGATAAAATAAACCAACTCAGAACAGATGCCAAAAAAGGAATATTTTTCAGAACAAACCATGCAACGTGTGACTAGCATAGTAGCCACTACCAAAGAAAAAATACCGAAATATACCTTTCCTCAACATGATTGAGTGCGACCGCGAAACTGTCAATATTCAATAACGGCTAAAATATCTGAGAGAACCCCAAAATTATGCGGAGACAAAGAAAAACTTTGGAATGAAAATCGCGAAAAATTGAATTTGAGTGGATACTCTTGTGAAAACGGAATCAATTATTCGAATTTAATATTAAAGTTGAAAGCGGCGTAAATTGAGACAGGGGTTTTTTTGTATGAGTGGGCGTTTAAAACGTTTAAGAATTGGGTAGGTGTTTATTATACTAGATGTTTTCATTTCGTGAAGTTATAATACATATCTTATAGCACAAAGCAACAAATTTATATTTTCAGACTAAATAATAAAGTTATATTGGAGAAATATATCTTTAAGTCAGTTGTATTCTTTTTTTTTAAATAAATGGTATTTGAAGAAATCAGTTTATCTTTTGTAATGAGCAAATCAACCAATTCATTATTTCTCCAAACAATAAATTAGGTTTAAACTAATTTTTTTGGTTCTTCATATTTGTAATTAAAATTTAATATCATTTGATGTTTGTTTTTAGGCGATTGATGCACATTTTTGACGTTTGACGATCGTTTTTCACGTTTGACGTACTTTTTTTAGGTTAGGCGCACATTTGATGCTCACGTTTTTGACGTCTTATGCATTTTTGACGTTTGAAGAACGTTTTTCGATGTATCACCCATTAAAACAATATAAAAAAATAATGATACAATAAAACAATTAAAACAAAAAAATGTATGATATTCTGATCTGTTCTTGAGGAATTATCCGTAAAAAATCTTCACCGACTCGACTATACCTCAGCCCCAATGGTTAGATACGCCTAATCGAATGTTTAATGTATCTATAAATTTTATATTCTTAAAGCAACGGTAATGAACAGTCGGACGGTAAAGGCAAAACGTTAAAATTATAGTATGTATCCTCTGCAGATTGTAAATCAAAGGCTAGAAACGTAAAAGTAACTTTCTTAAAGTCGTTAACTTCATCATTATTTTTATAGTTGGTTAGCGCAAGTAATATTTCTTGATAAACCATGGACGACGACAAATTATACAAGAAGAATACGATAAGTAAGTGAATAAAAATTATATGTTTTGCGGCTTAAATTATTTATTGAATATAATTGGAGAAAAAGCCTGCGCGTGAGAACATAATGCTTTTATTTTTGACATCGATATTTACATAGTACTAAATCGATTTAATTTTTATCACCTCTTCAGATCTTTTAACATTATTTGAGAATTATGAAATACTACTAGGTCAATCAAAAAGTTTGTAGATGACTCAAACATTACAGAAATAGCCTGTATACATTTACTACCTCAAAAGCCAAAGAAAAAATATGACAATTTTGTGGATTGGCGTAAATACACGTCAGTTGTCGAAAAAAACATAAACAACGCCCCCTAGTGGCCAGTTTTAATGTTTTTTTACTGAGCCTACGTTTGTGAAGATCAGTTACGTGTATAGTATTTTTTCTGTAAATAAAAATGTGCTTACCCTACCTCATAAGCCTAGATGATACAAAAAATTACTTAAACTGAAGTTGTAGTTTCTAATAAATTATTATTAAATAATTTAGGAATATTTTGTAAAAAATGCAAATACATTTTTGAAGTCCTTGCTCAATTAATTAATAAGACGGTATATTTAAAAAAAATAGTTTTGAAAGAGCAATTTTTAAACACCAGTTTTACATTTTGATGTGTTCGAAATGAAATTTTTCCATAAAAATAACATTTTCCCTCATATTTTCTTACTGAATCTTTATCTATCGAAACCACCATCAAAACCCACTAGTCCATCCCGAACCAATCTATTTATCCCCTAGGCCTGCATAAAGATGGTCAAATTTGAGCACTCGATACTCCAAACACAACTTTTTGTATTCAATATTGTCTCCAAGGCAGGATTTTATTCCATGCTGGAAAAGATCAAGAGGATCCTGATTCAAATCTGAGAAATAGGAGATTAAGTATTCATTGCGTCTGAATCCTCTCGAATCGATTTGAAGGGTCATAAAAACGAAAAAGCTATTTGTTTTTAAAATTTACTGCAACTTTGTTTCTACAAATAAGGAATAGGGGTTGTGTGGAATCGGATTTTTTTCTGGGAGGTTGTTTTAGATAAGGTTTGGTACATAAATTCTCGACTTGAATGGAAATGTGATAGGCTGTGTTCTGCGAGATTGGAGATTTAATAATCTAGAAAGCTGCTATACAAATCTCTGCAGAAAAGGGTGGCTAATATCAGATAAAAATCAGGTTTAGTCTATCTGCTAATTCAGCAATAAAATTTGTATTTCAAGAAAGTGAAAACATTTATTTTTATTTATATAGATTTACCTGAGATTGGTAATATTTATTACAGCATTAAGAAAGCCATCGAAATTTTTAAAATAGAGTACGTGAAGTGAAAAATATATAAAGAAAACAACACAGCAGAAGGACAAATTATTACATATGCAAGTAGGCAAGTAAAGAAAAAATTACTGAATGGGTAAAAAGGAAATAATAAAAGCATATCAGTAATTAAAGCATTCTATAAAAACAAACAAACAAACCCAGGGGTACGTGCATGCTCCATAACTTTTTTCTATCCAAACTACCTGTTTGATTTTTTTTAAACGCTAAGACCGACAATGGGGCACATTCTAAAACTATTTCTATTTATATACAGGATACACAACTAAGTTCTGGTTTTTTAAAAGGCAACCCCCCATTTTTGTTACATTTTTTGATTCGCCATTAAATTGCACCCGGGTTTCTTAGACTTATCTGCAATAGTTTTTCACTTATTTCAATTTATGTGTCAAAATAGCGTCGTGCAGAGATCCACAAAAAATTCAGAATTTCAGAACTGTTCAAGATATCTTAATAAACTTTTTTCCTGTCGATTCCTTAAGCTTCAGCGCATCTTCTGAGATGTAGGCGAATTCGGAGTCGATGTTCTACCCCCTACTACGATTTTTTGAAAATGACAAATTACAAATAGCAATAACTCGACTTTTTCAAATGTGTCGCCCTATATTCTATTACATCATTGCATGGCATTTTTTGCTGATATAGGGTTTGTTGGGTCTATTTTGTAAAATTTGCGAAATCTATTGCAAAATAAGAAATGTTGACGGTTTATTCGAGAAAAAAAAAGGAATCGAGTAGGCCGCTGTCTTACGATTTGACACATCCATATACTTACTTTCAATAATTGTACGCGTCTAATTAAAAGAAAAAAAGGAATCGAGTAGGCCACTGTTTGACACATTCATACAATTTTGAAAAGAATATGTTTCAACAAAAGGAAATTATAATAGAAACAGAAAAAAACAATTTTAGTAATATTTACAAGAACATGAAAGAATGATTAATAGGATACAATATAAATATTTTTGATTTATAACAAATGCTCGAATAGGTCACCATCATGTTCCACGCAAACTGCTAGTCTTCTAGTAAACGAGTCCCGACCTCTAGCAAGCATTGCTCCATCAACTGAACGGAAGGCTTCCGTGATCCTGTTTTTCATATCATCTGCAGTTGTTGGACGATCTCTGAAAACAGTTTCCTTCACGTACCCCCAAAGAAAAAATCTATAGGAGTAAGGTCTGGAGATCGCACGGGCCAAGGAATAGTACCTTCTCTCCCTATCCAACGATCCAAAATTCTCGCACTATCCTATGGTTATGCGCTGGCTGAAGCACCATCGTGTTGAAACCACATTGTCCCTCTGGTATTCAAATCCACTTCTTCTAAAATATTGGGAAGATGTTCGCGAAGAAACTGTAAATACCTTTCACCATTCAGCACATTGTCAAAAAAGTAGGGTCCAATAATATGACTTCCAAGAATTCCTCCCCAAACATTAAGCGACCATCGCTTTTGGTGGTTAACACTGTTAACAGTCCTCAACCAGTGAGGCTTTTCGGTTGCATAATAATGCATATTATGTGTGTTGACCGACCCGTTGTTCTTAAACGTTGCTTTATCGGAAAATAGAATTTTGTTTAAATATTGTGATCCTCGTCAATCATGCCATTCATTTGAATACAAAACGCAACTCTATTTGCAAAATCATTACCATAAAATTCTTGATGTAGGTTCATATGATAAGGGTGGAATTTATATTTTAGTATTATTCTGTTCACACTACTTTGTGAAATATCCGTTTCCGCTGCTATTTCCCTAGTATTTGAGTGAGGATTTGCCTGCAACATCAATAAAATTTTTCCTCATTGATGTGACCACCAACAATTTCCTTTTTGGTATAAGGTACACTACCAGTGAGTTCAAACCGATCTCTCAACTTTAGGAATGAAGATACCCGTGGAGTTCTTGCTTCTGGATATTTTTGCAGGTAGATTCTGCTTGCTAATAAAGGATTTCTGTCATCTTCGCCAATACAGTAGACCATATTCGCTAATTCCTCGCGAGTAAAACTCATGATTAATAATTAGATGCGTACAATTATTGAAAGTATATGGATGTGTCAAATTTTAAGACAGCGGCTATTTGTAATTTGTCATTTTGAAAAAATCGTAGTAGGCGGTAGAACATCGACTCCGAATTCGCTAACATCTCAGAAGATGCGCTGAAGCTTAAGGAATCGACTGGAAAAAAGTTGATTAAGATATCTTAAACAGCTCTGAAGTTCTGAATTTTTTGTGGATCTCTGCACGACGCTATTTTGACACATAAATTGACATAAGTCAAAAACTATTGCAGATAAGTCTAAGAAACCCGGGTGCGTTATATCGACAATTTAAGGCGAATCAAAAAATGTAACAAAAATGGGGGGTTGTCGTTTAAAAAACCAGAACTTAGTTGTGTATCTTATTTGGGACATCCTGTATATAAATAGAAATATTTTTAGAATGTGCCACATTGTCGGTCTTATCGTTTAAAAAAAATCAAACCGATAGCTTGGATAGAAAAAAGTTATGGAGCATGCACGTACCCCTGGGTCACCCTGTATGTCTTATAAAAATAATATTTGATGGAAATTGCGATTTTTAGCAAAGACGAATGAAAACTACTTGCGTGACAACTATTTAAAAGCTGAACAGCAGCCTACTAAGTTTTTGTCGATTTTTCTCCATATAAATGTATGTGGTGTGGGCAAAGTGCCGTGAGGAAAAATATTCCCGCACGGTATGAGCAATACATGGTTTTGAAATTAAGTAAGCTATGAGAAATTCGCGACTTTTCATAGCAGTTGTAGAAAAAATATTTTTCCACTCCTAATATAAAATTTGTTTACGCCCGTGATTAAAAATTACTAAAATATTTTAAATTTCCAACGAGCATACTTTAATGATTTTTCTCTCCAATTTATATTTGTGTTCGAAAATTCAAGTAAAGTAGGATTGTGGGATTTGACCCTTTTTTGTTATACAGCTTACGCGGTAGCCATTAGAGTTTCTTGGCCAGGTAATCCTAAGTCTACTTTATTGTTTCGTCCTTTGTTTTCCAATTATTTCTCGTACCGAGGCAATAAATGAACTCGTAACTTAAGTTGGATTTGTATTTTGATTCAGAGATTGTAAACTTTTAATGGGCCACTAAGGTAATAGCGTTTGTTTTTGTTCAGCTGATTTAATTTATAATGCCCGTTTTATTGGAAATCTGAGTTGGATCAGAAACAAAAATATTAGTTTTTTAAGTATTACAAACTTTTGATGAGAAAAAGCAAGATTCACTATGAACTTCTACTTCTAAAATTCTAAGCTATCATTTTTTGCTTGAAAATATTTCGTTTGTACGTTTACATATACCTTTTTATTAGAAGAAAATCTATAACAGGACCGGAAAATCTACAAAAAAAAAACGATATGGATCGATCACAAAATTGCTGTAGGGAATAATATTTTTTGATTGATGTATAAATGGAACTTTTGTGTGTGGTTTAAACGTTTTTTTACAAACTATTTCGCATGATATTTACTAAAAATACAGGTAGAAAATTTGAACAGTTTATATCTTTTAATTTGTTTTATTTAATAATTGTGACAATATTTTATGTTATAAGTAAACTAAATTAATATTCATTGAGTTTTTAATAGTCATTTTCTTCCTATTTTTTTATTAAAAAAGTGGGAAGTCTACCTCACCTAACGAAACGCCCGCGAGGAGTTCAGAAAAAACAAAATGTCTCACTGAAATTGCATTCTTTGGCTGCAACGTGATGTCGTATTAAAACGGTATGCCTTGTAAATACCTTGCAGACGTGATATGATGTAGATTCTCCATGCTTCTGTATTCTATCCCGTAGGATGCCTGGCATACCTCTAAGTTTGCTCACTTATTTCAATAAATATTTCAGAGGATATTAATGGAGCACAGAGGAGCCGATGATATTTAATTATTTTTTCTCTTTGACAAAGAGTTTTTCAAGTAATGAACTAAACACAAATTTTCTGGTATTATTTTAATGAAAACGATCAAGCGATCAAGATCATTTGCTGTGATGATCCGAAGGCGACCTACTAATTAATGTAATTTATAACTTCACATCATCACTGGCACGATGAACCCCTAGGATTAAAATATTTGGAGCATATATTAATATTTAATTGATTAAAGTTAAGTGAGCATTTTTATTCGTAAGTAATATCAGAAGGGCATCTAATTTTTCCGAAAAAAAATCGAAAAAACACGTTGCTAAGTAATATTTTAACAAGAAACATGAGTGCTGGTCGCAACAAAAATCCGAGTCGAATCACAAAATCACAAAATACTACAAACTTAATTATTTATGGTAGAATTAAAATATAAATTGCTCGAGGAGTGGCTTCAGGATCTTCTGTTTTCTGTTTTTTAGCTGGAGGTTCTGAGGCGTCACTTCTAAGGGTGTTTATGATGTTGGAATAACGCTTATTATCCATTTGCAGATAAGGCTTAATTGAGTTGGCTGAACTGTGGCCAGTAATTTTAATTAATTGTTGTTCACTCACCACTCCTTTAGCCAGGTTACTGACTGCTGTCGACCGCATATAGTGTTAGATACCATTTGTAATTCAAAATTGCGCGTTTGTGGTTGGTGGAAATTAAGACGAGGGAAATAATCGCTGATATTTTGTAAATAAACTAGTACAACAATGACCTAAACAATAAGTGTTAAAATGGATAGAGAGTATTGCCAATGTAACTTTTGCAGATCTGCTGTAATAGTTCATTTTCAATTTTGAACAACTACTTACTTGGCATAATAAAACATTTCCTCACAGCGTTTGCTAAATCTGCTAATACACATTCAAATAAACAGTAAATTATTTCATCTCTATTCGAGCAGAATAGATTTCTCACTGCTAAGGAATTCCTCTCTGCACGGGTAGTCATAATTTTCAATATGATTCATTTGACTTTCATGAACATGTTAACGTATTGATAAATGTGTAAACTGATATAATTAATCGTATAAAGCAAATACGAATATGCAGTATGCAATTCCACTTTACTGTGTTGCTTATTGTTTACAGAGTGTATCAACCTGTATTTTGTAATTTTCAAATATCTTGTTTTCATGTACTCTTCAAAATTCTTCGAAATTATTTATTGACTCTATGATAAACAGAGACACTCATCAAATATAAGATAAATATTGTGAAACTTCCACCTTTTCCACTAATTTGCCGCCTTTGTTTACATTTACACATTCGTTTTTTTTAGCTGCCTATGTTTACTAGATATATCGATATTTCTGGATCTGAATCGATGAGGTATTCAATTTACTTCTAAGTAAATATTTTATTATGTGATGAATAATCTGTGGTTCAGGTAAGAAAGTGAATGTTGAATTTCTTATGACGTTTTTTCCTTTCTTGTTAATAAGTTCTCTATATCCATAGAGCTACTTTCTCAAGGAAATGAGTCAGAATAATTGCTGGTGCAACCCAAAATATGAACGACTATCTTCACACACAGATTACGAGCAGCCTTACAAGAAAACAGAAACGCAACATTTCAACATTATATCTCAACCTTATCTCCAAGTGATCTAAAAATATGGAAAACCACTAAAAAAGACCAGTTCAAACTATTCCACCTGTAAGAAAATTGGATGGCACGTCGTTCCCTTGAAGAAAAAGTTGAAGTTTTTGCAAATCATTTTACTCCACTAGCATCTGACAACAATAGAGAAATAATAAACTATCTTGAGATTCCATGCCAACTCTCACCACCAACGAAAGCATTCTCACCAAAAGAAGTTTTCAATCAAATCAAAACTATTAACTCAAAGTACCTGGATATGACTTAATAGTAGGTGAAATGATAAAACATCTTCCAAGGAAGGCAGTCGTCTTATTAACTTCCATCTTCAACAACATGCTGCCTTTATGCCACTTTCCCAGGCAATGGTAATATGCACACATCATATTGTTTGCGAAACCAGGTAAAAATCCCTCCGAGGTTGCTTCCTATAGACCCAGAAGTCTTCTACCCATCATTTTAAAATTATTCGAAAGACTGCTATTAAATAGAATTAAACAGCTTGTACCCACCGAAGACCTTATCCCTAACTATCAATTCGGGTTTAGGGAAGAACACTCCTCCATACAGTAGTGCCATAGGATAATGAACAAAATCAAAGAATCGTTAGAAAACAAAGATTTATGTGCAGCCGTATTCTTAGATATACGACAGGCATTCGATCTAGTACGGCACACTGGACTTCTGTACAAACTGAAATCAAGACTTCCTGATCAATTTTACCTATTAATAAAATCATACTTGCAAGACCGATTCTTTCAAGTTAAATTTGAGAACACGCTATCCTTCTATCAGCCTATAAAATATAAAACAACAAATGTCACCACAATTGCAACTTTTGCCGATGATACCGCGATTCTAACATCGGACATCAATCCAAACAGCGCAGCTAGAAACTTGCAACATCATCTAGATCTCTTACAGAATTGGCAAAAGAAGTGGAGAATTAAAGTTAACGCTAGCAAGTTATCGCAAATAACGTTTACCACAAGACACCATACTTGTCCCCAGGTAAACATAAACAATGACGTAATTCCTCAAAAGGACGAAGTTAAATATCTAGGACTACATCTAGATAGAAAACTGACAAGAAAGGCACATATCAAAGCTAAGTAACAACAAATTAATATTAAAATTCGTGAAATGTACTTCTAGAAAATCCCAATTATCACTAGAGAATAAATTACTGCTGTACAAAATCATTATAAAACCAATATGGACAAAACGATCTAATTAGCAACCTCAGTCAATAACCAATGATGGAAAGAAGATTCCAGAGAACATGGCCAGAAGATTTAACCAGATAGATCGCAGATGACTGTCAATGGACAGTTCCTGCCTCAAGCTTTAAACACTTATCAAATTTACTTATTACTCTTGTTTTATTATTGAGTAGATTGTAAATGAACAATAAATAAATGAAAAAAAAATCTTCCTGGCAGCTAGAAAATGTTTGATCATTAATTTGGTAGCTTTGAGGTTAAGAAAGGAGCTGCTTTGTGCAAAGTTCATTTAGAGTAGAAAATAAATATGAGTAAAGTAGTTTTATTTTAAACGATGGATGTATCAAGTACATAGGTGAATTATCTTTTGAAGTTTTTCTATTTATTAGTTTCTAAGTGATTAATTTGAGTCACTCTGTACGTAAACTAGTTGAGCTTGATGAATAAGTACTTAATTTTCTTAAGACGTAATGGTAGATTTTGAATTCCGAATCATAACAGTGGCTTCTTTATGTGCGTGGTCACTTTATCTCACATCAGGTATTTTAATAAATGAAGGCGATGCTCTGAAAATGACAAGAAACCCTTTTAATTTTTGCCCGAATCAATTCGATGGCGTTTAACTCACAATGATACGGCGGAAATTGTATAATAGTTTCTTCCTTTTATTTTGCGAGATTGTTCACTACACATTTTTTATGTTTTGATTTATTTTATTTGAAAATTTCATACAACTTTGCTTTCAGATGGTTGAATGGAAATTTGTATACCTTTATGTAGCCAAATCTAACAATGTATCTATTTGTTAAATAGATAATTCGTTGTTTGAGATTTTATTTAAAAAAAAATATTAAACCTCAAAGTTGATAAAATCTAAAATGGTATCGGTTTTTTCCCAGTATCAATCACTTTTAGAACTTGCGAATACTTCTAGCGCGATCCTGCTGAACACCCTTAAAATTTAAACGAAATAACCACACCAAAGGCTGATGTGCTTGTCTCAAAATTGCTCAAGGGTCATAAACCGAAATGATGCGCTAAAACTTGGCCTATCCTCAAACGCCTCCACGCTCGTTTTAACTTTGAAAGTCCTAGCGGTATACTTAAATTTTGCTCTAAAGATAAAAAAGGACGAAATATGGAGTTGGATATGTTTTTCGATCTACTTGAAAACTTATTAGTAACTTCTTTTAACAAAAAATCAAGTGTAATTATTCACATAATTTTACAAGTAGGATATACAGGGTGTCCCACGCCGATTAAGACAAGTAATATATCAGAATTGGGCAGTAGTAGAGAATTATAATTTTGGGGGTGTAAATTCGAGCAAATTTTGCATATTTTCTTGTTATTGTGTTACCCAATGAGGTATTTGTTTTTGGTCACGTGACGTCGGATTCAAAATTATTAATGGGACAACCTGTATATTTGTACCTTTCTGTATTCCTCCCGATAAAACAATTCCAACAAACTAGCACACTTGCGGTCTAAAGTGATTAATTCAAGAGCTACAGGTACTTAAAGGATTGTAAGTTAAAAAATTAATAATTGAATCCCCTGTAATTTTCGGCAATCTTACATTCGTACGTAATGATTAAGACAAACCAATATTATAATTTTTAATAAAAATTCAAATTAACTGTCACTAAAAAAACTTACAATCTTAAAGGAGTGTTCAAATTGATGCCCATCTTTTAACTTACAATCCTTTAAGTACCTGTAGCTCTTGAATTAATCACTTTAGACCTCAAGTGTGCTAGTTTGTTGGAATTGTTTTATCGGAGGGAACACAGAAAGGCATAAATATACAGGTTGTCCCATTAATAATTTTGAATGCGACGTCACGTGACCAAAAACAAATACCTCATTGGGTAACACAATAACAAGAAAAGATGCAACATTTGCTCCAATTTAGACCCCCAAAATTATAATTCTCTACTACTGCCCAATTCTGATATGTTACTTGTCTTAATCGTCGTGGGACACCCTGTATTTAGATGTAATAAAACACTGGAAAAAAGTGCATAGATTTATTTTAAAACTTTAGCATAAGCGATTTCGCCTTGCGGCATCATCAGAGGCTTCTGAAAGTTAAGTTGGGGTTAGAAATTATTACAAGTTATTTTAAGTAGTACTTACTCGTCAAAATAACAATGAAAATTATCGAGAAATTACATCAAATGAACATGAAACATACTTTCATATAGTTAATTTTACAATTAAAAACAACAAAACTTAAATTAAAATGGTATGAGAGTTTGTGCGTGCAAACCTTAGATCATATATGCTACGCTAGATACGGTATTCAGGTTATTTGTTGTGGTGTACAGGAGGGAGTTAGAGTACCATCACTCTGATTGGTCGATTTCAAATTTCGACGATACCCGCTCATATCGTAAAGTTTTGACAGATATTCTGTTTTTTGGGAATTATTGTGCCAATCTTGTGTATTTTTATAGTTTTTTGAAAGTTTTTGCTAGGTACAATTAGTTTAGAGAACAGTCGCATTTCTCAACAAAATACCAAAGCCTTGTTAAGTGTACAACATCAAATTTGAGAAAGGTGCTGTCATCGATATGTATTCCATAGGCGTGTTGTTGGATAGGACAGGAAGTGAAAATAAGAACTAAACGTAAATTATGTATACTTTATTTGAATTGTAAATGAATTGTTTAAATATCTATCTATTGTATGTCAATTTATGTTTTATTAAAATAAACCATGTACATCAGTAAATTTTTCTTTTTATGTGTTGTATAAATATGACAATATATTATACTGTATCAAAATATTCCGAATGGTACGCCACTGTATCATGGTACGCTATTGCCCCTTCACCCCCTCTCGTCTTTACCCCTCTAGAGCCAAACAAATACTTTAGGATGCCGTATCTAGCGAAGCATATATGATCTAAGGTGCAAACAGACAGTGTAATGGACACCATAAGTGACATTTGACATTTTTTAGCTAATGCCAACCTAAACTAAAGTAACTAATTAGTGTGGCTGAGAAACACCATGGGGGCGTCAAAGGACTGGTTGGGAACCGAAAGATTTGAAAATTGGGGTAAAATTATTGCAATTCAAGTCTATTTGTTTATTGCAATTGTAGTCCTCTAAGAGGCTAAGCTTTAAATCTGATCTGAAGTTTGTGGTATGTTGAAATATAATTTCAGAATTGTTAGACTCATTAAATTTGTGATTGTTTGTTTCTAAATGGGTTCTAAAACTTGATGTTTTTGAGCGATTAAAATGTTCTTTTATGCGTGTCTTAAGTGGTCTAATGGTTTTTCCTACATAAGTGGCAGGGCAATTTTCACATTTTAATTTATAGATACCACTTTTTTGTAGATGGTCCTTTGTTTTGTCTTTCGAATTGGTCAACGTTGTGCTTAAATTGTGTAAAGATTTAAAGGATATTATATAATTAATGTTTAAATTTGAAGCCTGTTCAGAAATTAATTTTGAAATTTTGTTCGAAAAGTAACCAAAAAGGGTATTGATAGGTATTTAATCATAGCTGAATTTAAATCCCATGGCCAACCCTTCTGGTTGTCTATAAAACTTCTCACTGAATTGAAAAAAATCCTGATTTAAGCAAAATTTCAAAAGGTCAGTTAGATCATCATTTTCAAAGTTTCATCCCTAGGAATTGAAGTAAACAAATTTGATACATCAAAAGATTGTTATTAATTTTGACTTGACAAAACTTATCTTTATAGATTCCAAATTGAATAGACCATAGTTATAGATGATAAACATAAGAGGCCCTAGACTGTGCCTTGAGGGACTGATTAAGTAACGTTTTGGAATGCGCTAGATGTACCTTGAACTTCAACTGATTGTTTCCTGTCACATACCTGTATGCAGTTAAGTATTTTTTTAAATTCGATATTTAATTATTTTGTTTAAAATACTGTCCAACTTCAACACCGGTTTCTTTAATGGCAACAAAAACGATTCGCCGAGTTCTCTTCTAAGGCTAGCTTTCTCTGAACTCATACTTACTAATAGTTATGACAAAGTCCTCTTCACAAATGCTTCGAAGGGTGAGGAGACAGTTGGCTGTGCCGTTGTTTCTGAAAATACAATCTATCTACCAACTATAGCATACATACTGCTGAACTGGAATACTGAATGCTCTGAAATCTCCTATGTGCAATAGTCAAAAAGTAGCAGTATGCACAGATTCATTGTCATCTATCCACTCAATAAAAAACTTTTACTCACAAAACCCAATAGTACAAGAAATACATGCTTGCTGAGAGAGACATTTTGATAAACATCATTTGGACCCCATCCCATGTAGGAATCCCGGGAAATGAGAAGGCAGACAAAGCGGCAAAAGAAGCATGTTCAACTGAACATATCCAACATATCCAACCATACACTGATCTCAGACTGACCATCAAAGAAAGAATGTATAGTACATGGCAAAACTGCTGGAACCGAACATCTATAAAACTACGCCAGATATAAGCCACTATTCACTCTCCCAGAATTCCCTCAATGGTACGAAAAGATAAAACTGTTATACGGAGGCTTCAAATTGGACACTCTAATTTGACCCACGAACATCTAATGGCTCCCTCCTGTATGTGAACATTGTAATTCACGTCTTACTGTCAAACACATCCTTGTTGAATGTTATTCCTATGGGAATGCATGCCGCAGACACAATTTAACCGGAAATATTAAGGACATTCTTGGATCCCCAAATCTTTTCAGTGGTGTAATAAACTTTATAAAAGACTATACCAATTGATCTAATGTTACCATTTATTGTTTTGTATTTTTGTTCCCGTGTCAATGAACTGTGCTGTCGAGACACGTTAATTATAGAAAAAAATTATTTTGTTTCTTTTTGGTCTTTCATGGTTCTACGTGTCAAAAGCTTTAGGAACGTCCATACATATGATAATTGCTTATTTCATTTGCCGATCTTAATGCTCCATTTTTGATAAAGAAGTGTATAGTTTCTGAACCAGAAAATTGAAATGTAATTACAAATGGAAGGTTCAATAAATATATTTTAAAATAGTATTTTTTTTTTGAATATTGTAAAATTTCATATACCGCTGAAACTACCAAAATTTGACGTAACTAGTTCGAGCAAGGATGTGTGTGAAGATGAGAAATGCGGCATAATTTGTATATAACGAATATGGTTATGTTGTCTGGGGTCGCTTTTTCGGCTTTTGCTTGACGTTTAAAGTCACGCTGCCATGTATATCATAGAAAAATCATTTTTGTGAATATTCAGCTTTTTCCAGAGATCGACAAATATTTCTTAAAGAAGCTATATTGTGGTATAGCGTCTAAAATCCTTAAGGATTATTTAGTAAATGGGCCTATCCTCTTAACTTTTAACAATATTCTCAAAAACTTATGAGATATTTGTTAGTTGTAGTTTATCATAATTTAGTAGCATGTCATTTTAAATAAAGAATAGTTCTGTGTAGTATTCATAATACAAAAGCATATTCAAATGACAGAAAGAAATTATATTTATCTAACTCAGTACGTAGATATCAATGTCTTGTTCTCCACAGCTTTGAACATAATACATGCCAGTGAAAGTCGAAACGTCAATTAAATCCCCCTTTTTCTTTAAAATAAGTAGTTCTATTTCCATTAGAAGAGAAACTGATAAATATTAGTTTAATTTGTCAGTTTTCGATCATCGATGCAAATCATATCATATTTTTGTACGAGTGGTGTTCCAGAGCAACGTTCAGTAACGTAGTCGCGATACATATAATGTTGGTCTAACAGTGGCCGGCGAGAACGTTGGTGGAGTGATCGTTATAAGAAAATAAATGTCATCGTCAAGGTTTGACTTTATTTAATTCCTGGCGTTTCAATCTGAAAGAATTCAATTTTAAATTTGCCGCTTTTTAATATGCAATAGAATATTCCATAATAACCTACAAATGTTGACAACTACTGACACGTATATCTCTGCGTAAACGTTAAGAATATGGGGCCGGCTGGGATTTTCATGAAATTTTCACAGTTGCTATAAAACATGATAAAATCAATATAGCAATAGAAATTTTTGCGCGGAAAAATATTTTTTCTATACTCACTCCCAAGACAAACAAATTCAGTGCGTTGAAACGATTATTTAACATATTTTTCCAATACAAACGCATACATAACATTTCTACAAATGCCCAAGTAGCAATTTATAACCAGAATAAACCTGAAAAGTATAAAAAAGGAAAAAATGTTCATTTGACAGACATAAATAATTTGCTAGTCAAATGACAGCCATCTCATAAATTGAAAGTTGAAAATACAACGTTGCCAATTCAATTTCAGAAATCATGGATTTAGGTAAATATTTAATGGAACTTTGAACACTGTTAAATTGGACACTTGTCAAAATGTGCTAAAAATATGTGTAATAGTTTTGGTTTGAATCATCTTTTTCCGAGTTAAATATACGTATGTCTATGCTAGACATAATATTGAAACTCGGTTTGTTAAATTTAATAAATTTTCGGGCAAATATCGTTTTGGCAAAGAACATCGTGACTTTTTTGTTATACAAAATGCATGGTAGAATCAAAAAATTTTGTAGGTCCATATCTGTTATCTATTTACTGCATAAAATTCTACCTAATCAAAAATCAAGCAGATTTATTTTTGAAAGAATATTAAACAGTAAGTTAACTTTTTAATGTGTAATGTCAATAGTAAATGCCCAGTTAAGTTTATGTGGTTACTTATGGATCCGCAACTGGGCTATAACCTTTCTGAAACTAACTTTGCTGTGGTGCTCGTGTCTCATTTTTACGAGCACACAATATCTTTACATGTTTACATTATTTTTTAAGTTTGACAGTTTATGTCATTATTTTATTTTTTGGTTATATGCAATTCTTTTTAAGTAGCGATCATTTGGTCTCTTCTTTTTCAGTGATATTAATATCATTGATCAAGATTCTCTTCTTTTTGGAAAGCTCCATAAGACTATACGTATGGAGAAGAAGATCGTCGTCGTGGGAATTACATTTTTTGGTATGCATTCAGAAAGACGTATTAAAAAATATACAATTTGAATTTATATTTATTTTATTTAGTCCATCCATTACACTAAATTTGCTATAAGGAAAATTCGCCAAGTATGTGTAACATATGCAGCGGTCACTGCATACTACGCCTTATTTCACAGGTAATTAACGTATGTTAAGGTAACGTACCTCAACATACGGGTGAATATTCATTTTACAGAAGGTTCCTATCAGAGCCATTATAAATGCTACATGCACTTCGGGCTGTGAACCATCTGAAAATAATGACTTTATATACCAGAATAATTTATCAAAATATACTTATTGTAAAACATAAGATTAGTACTAATTGTATACTCGGCCATGCATAGTTATACTACAGGGCATATAGAAAACATAAGTCCGTTGGGTTCAATATTTTCCGAGTATATCATATATTCTTTTTTAACTTTTTATCGGTATATCCATTGGATTATAAACTGTTTCTGTTAATTTTTAGGCAAAACGTATCAAAAGAAGAATGCACCCTCATTCTTTTAATAATGAATCCGCCTCTGCGAGTATTAATTGATGTAAGCCATTAGCTAAAGTCTAGTAAAGACTATAAAAGTGTAATATTGGCCCTCCAACTTATTTCACACAATTATAAAATTTTATACTTACTAGTCATTATTTCTATAACCATCTTCTACTTTTGCAATCACACACAAGTAAATATCCAATTAATTCATAATCTTAGTGGTAGAAACAGCATCGTAAACTAAAGTTAAAGCATATTCAGCCTATCATTTCTGTCCTCCCTGTTCGACTAGGTATTTGCTATCTAATTAAAATTTGAAATCATGGTAATCAATTATGCTCATTAAGATTGAATCTGATTCTGCATAATCTGCAAAAGGCATTGATTGCCTCTGTGTTTAATTGGAAATTAGATATCATCTGCTTGTACAGGTTCAGGGCTTAAAATGCATACCTTAAATTTTATATTTTGATGTTTGAATCTCGATTTAGAGTCCTGTGTGGGCAATGTAATTTTTTCAAACTTTCTTTATCCGTTTCAGACAAAATAACAGGAACTACAAGAAGAAGAGTAAAAGATGCAATTAACGAATAAATTTGCGTCCCTTATGTATTATAATATAAAGATTCAAGGATGATAATTTAATTACCGAGGAATATAAGATAGCAGTAAAGATATAACAGATAAACGAGCGTTAATCAGACTGAGGAAACAGCGGTTATTATTATGGATAAAACAATATTTACAAAGGATGATGACGTTTACAAAGCCATAACTAAATTAAAATTGTGATAATCCAGAAACTGGTTAAATATTTAGAAGAAACCGTGAAAAAACAATGAGGACACTTACCAGAACTTCTACTTATCGGCAATAGATAGAGAGTAGACTATTTACAAAGCTATTTGTCGATTAATTGAAGCAATTCACTTCTTAATTTTTGCATCCTTTACATGAAGTCCCTATTTTATGAAGTTTTTTCAGGGAATTAAAAAAAATTATATTATATTCTAAGTATATATTATTTATCCTAGTATCCAACAATCCAATAAAACTCTCATTTTGTTAACCAATTTCCACTTAAGTACGCAGAAAATTTTTGCCGAATTTATGATATTTCCAAATGTTATGATAACATTTTACGACTGTTTCTCAACCACGCAGTTTTCATAATTGGTTATCGAGAAGCACCATCCAATTTCATCTTTCTTCAATTCACATTTAATTGTCTTCGTTATCTACAAGAAGCGTATATAAAACTTTCATAACTGGAGTTTGTAGTCTGACTGTATTTCCGAAACTTATAACTTTATTGTAGATCGTATAAATGGGGTAATAAACTCCCGAAAAATTGAGGGTTTTATTCTTTTTATGATTATAGGCGCTTTTAATTTTTTTTTTGTATTGTATTTTTGTGTTGAATAAATTATTATTGTTATTATAAAATCAAGAAATGATGTGAAACTTGGATAAGGAACCCTCGTATGGGTTCCGGGCCTAGATATAGTATAAATAAGATAGAGTTTGTATACATTTCGGCGCTCGCCAACAACAAGCAATAGTCTTATTAAATTTATATTTCTAGTACCAAAATCCTGTTTTAACGGTTATAGGAATTGTGTTAGATTAAAATTTTCTTTTTCACATTGAATTTAACGGTTTAAGTTGATTGATTAGATAACAGTGCGTTCTGTGCAGCAAACTGGATTATTTAAATCCCGATTTATCATCTTATCGGTAAGTTACATGTAAGATTATAAACAAGCTTCAGGGGCGTAGAATTAGTATTTTATCAACTGTATAAAACTCTTTAATAATGCATAAAGGATTGTTTTAACTTATTGAAACGACTTATAATTATGCAGGTTTCATATATTTTGTACAAGGGATGTGAAATAAAATCACACAAGCTCCCAAGAACATTAAAAATGTCCTACACTGCACCAGCGTCTGGACTTGAACAACTACTCCTTGGACTATATGCCCCACCAGGTATTGAATTACGAAAGTCCAGACGCTGTTTGGTGCCCGACCAAGTCGGGGCTTTAATCCAAAAACCTCGGTTTTGTTATTAAAGGAGCTTGCCATTCTTAGACCGGTTTCGGCATTATTGTGCCTCATCAGTAAGAAGCAGGCTAGCTCGACATCCTGTCATTACATGATGTCTGAAAATCGCCTCGCTCTTGATAAAAGTGGTTGCGTTAGAGCACGTGTATCACGAACGAGGAAAGCCCAACGCCATCTTCACTTTATTAACAAAATCAAAGCTTGCAAAACTATAGAAAACTATACGAAGGTCTAAAAATGGCAAGCTCCTTTAATAACAAAATCGAAGTTTTTGGGTTAAAGCCCCGACTTGGTCGGGCACCAAACCGCGTCTTGACTTTCGTAATTCAATACCTGGTGGGGCATATAGCCCAAGGAGTAGTTGTTGAAGTCCAGATGCTGGTGCAGTGTAGGACATTTTTAATGTCCTTGTTCTTGGGGGCTTGTGTGATTTTATTTCACATCCTTTGTGCAGTTTTGTCACTCCCATGGACATTTTTCGATATTTTTATGGTTAAAAAAAAATTCCACCTTCGTATAGTTTTCTATAGTTTTGCAAGCTTTGATTTTGTTATTAAAGTAAAGATGGCGTTGGGCTTTCCTCGTTCGTGATACACTTGCTCTAACGCAACCACTTTTATCAAGAACGAGGCGAGTCGAATTCATTAACGGTACCTTCGAATCCAATAAATCAAGTTACAAACACTGGTAAGGTCGATAGTTACTATAATATCATTAAAACTCGTAAATTAAACCCAAAAGAGAATTTTGATAACCAAAAAGAAGCAAATATTCCTCCCTCATATGACTCAACTGACGAACTCGAAAGGCAGAAATAAATTCTGATTTTCTCACTTCGTTTTTCTTTTTGGAGGGATACAAATTATTTTGAATTGGGAATTTTTGCTTTGTTAAATTGTAAACAACCTTTGCGTAATTATCTACATGGTCTAATGTAAACAAAAATGTAATTTTCTCAATGTAAATATCTTTTGTGAGAGAAAAACAGCAATTCGCAAAGTCCCAAATTTTTTAAAGACGATCTATTTTTTAGCAATTTTGGTCATTTGTTAGAGTTTTTTTTTGCTGATTTAAACATCGTCAAAATTGTTAAGTTGTTTACCTGATCTTGCGAAACAGCTGCGGATTTTATAAAACATTAAATTCCATTCCCTTTTTTAGGACTAAATCTATAAAATTTTCAGATCATTAACTTTTTCACAAATATCCAATATTGGCAACCTTCATAAATACATATAAAAGGCGCGACCAATCTCTAGAAAAGTTTAATTTAGTGGAAAATCCTTATTTGTAATCTTATTCAGGTTGGCACGTGTGCGGTCAATTTATTTTTTAATATAAAATTGTGGTAACGATAAAGCCAATACTTAAAAATAAAAATTTAAGAATAGCAGAACCCCAAGGGTTATACAAGGTGTTTTAAGTTTATAAAATAATGAAAATATCGAGAAGGAATCAAATTCTTAAATGAATAATTTTGCTTTGTTGGAGTTCAGTTCGTCGAGGTATTTTTCCAGGTTTTCCATATTTTTTTCTATCCTTTGTCAGCTCGTTTATCTTATTTTACTTCTTTTTTCTATGCTCCTGCTGATCGCAGAAAACAAATTTACATGTTTTATGTCAAAGAATGAGTCATAATTTTTATGTATGTAAATTGTAAACATTTGTTTTTGTTTAGATTTGCCACAATATTTCACGCTACTCTACTCTTTTTGTTTTTTTTTGTGGATAATCTGTGCAATAAAAAGATATTTTACGAGCAAGTCTCCCGTTATTTTTTTAATGTAAAGCATTTCAGTGAACAAATGTTCATGCATATTAATGTGAGGTTTTATTAATATAATTTGGCATAGAATTAGGGATCCCTCTCACAAAATGACCATTTATATCACATGCGATTATGTCTCTTCTACAAAATCTGGTCGAATACGACGTACGTGTCTTTAACAATCACTAAACAGGCTCGTATTTACCTCATGAGTTTGGTTCAGATTAAGTTCTAGATTATTTCCACTACTGATGCTGGAAAAAAAGTTGCACATATATTTATTCATCTTTCTTTTTTTAAATATTAGAACCAGGCCATAATTTATTAACATTTAAGTCAAATATTAAAATTTTACTCCTCTGCCGATGTAGAACTTGCTGACATTAAACCTATACCGAAAAAATGCTGCAAGAAGAATATAATGCCATTCTGAGATTTTGTTAGAGACGGAATTGATCCTGCTTAGGCAACAATGACGAAGTGAAACATATCCACAATATGGTCAGTGATGATCAATTCTTCACATATACTCCATATATTCTCAACATCCATCCCAACAAAGTTCTGCTATTTTCAGAGAGTTATTAGGTTCAAAATTAACTTCACTTGTTGACGATAACTACTAGATGCATGGCTTAGCTATCGTGGGCAGTCTTAGCGTTAAAGCAGCTGAAGCTTGAACGAAGGTCTCTATTATTCCAGGTTCATGAGTTTCCTTTTATAAGGGTGAGGCTTCTAACGTGACAAAGTTTGAGGTGCAAGCCTCCAGTAAGACTACCGTGAAACAACCATGAGGTATAGCCTCTAGGAAGTTTTGGCATTTATTCGCCATTATTTTATCATATTACTACTGCTTTCCTTCTTCTGCAGTGCTAGCCACTTGGTCTGTTTTCACTAGTGGCCACAAATTCATTAACAAATCCATTTTCTCCTTATTGAAGGTTATTTTTATATTGTCTTTGGTATTTTTGGGTTTTTTGATTGTCAAACATATGATTATATGACTTATTTGATTATATTGAGAATTGAACAAGCCCGTAAAGAATATTTCTGTTCATGCTACTAGGAACTGCCATATTTGGAATGATTTATAAGAGCTTTGTGATTTTGTCTTTGGGTTTCTTGGCTAGGATGTGCAGATCATCCGAATAACCCTCTGGTTTTTGGATATCTGTTCTATTTTCATTATAAGTACGACGAAGTTTTCGTTTTTTAAGTCTCTTTAGAACTTTAATTTTTATCTTATATCTAACTTACAGCCATCCATTAATATTTGTGTCGTATTAATTGTTGCATCTTCTTTTGGTGCTGTATTTTGTTTGCCTGTATCTAACTTAGTGCTAGGTTGTCGGAAAATGCTTTTGTTTGTGACATTCAATTCATATCGTCTTTAAATTCTACAATAAAGGGTTTAAAAATTAGAGAAAATAATAACATCAAGAGTGTGATAGGGACTAAATAATAAAAGAAACAGAAAAAACACAAAAATATTAACATACTAATTATACAAATAAAATAATTACATTTCCGATGGAAATGAACGATTTTTTAAATTGTTATTAAAGTTAAAGTCACTATTAAATCTAGATTAATTTTAATTTTAGGTCAGACTTTGCTATGCTTTTCAAGTTGTTTTTATATACATTTTTGTGAAAATATAGTGAAATTCCCCCCCAAAAAAATACTAATCCTAGATCCGTATCTGGTTTCCTTTTGGATGCTGCCCATGATATATGACGGAGATCCAGGTGACCTCCACCAAGTTGACAGCGTTTAACCATGGTCTAACTGATTTAATTGTCCCCTTGATTTATGATCAAAGTGTGACGTTGCATTGTATGTCATTGTGGGGGTTGCTATACACCAACTATTGTACAACCATTGCTACCGCGTCCCGCATCTTTCACTTATATTTGGAGAATATTAAACACTTTGTTATTGCGTTTAATGTTAAATGTATCCGACGTGTGTCATTAAGTGTTAACAGGACCGGCATCAGAATATGCGAGTTATAAAATATTATGCATTTTTTATTTATATACAGTCACTTGATGAGTTCCTAGAATGACATATAGGTGGTGCCACTAATGACAAATTAAAAAAAAACACAAATTTTAACTTTGACACCTCGCTTCTTAAAAAGTAGTCAAGATATTAACATCCTGTTTTTAGAATATAATTTCTACGTCCTTTTTGTATATCTTTTCCAAAGTTTAGTCCTCTATCAGAAGCAGTTTTAGATTTATAGGATTACAAATCTATTATGTCAAATTACAAAAAACTCAAATTTTAACTTTGAAACATCGCTCTTTAAAATGTAGTCAAGATATCAACGTCCTGTTTTATAAGTTTCTTTTGTACATCCTTTTTGTATATTCTTTTCAAAGTTTAGAACTCTATCGCAAGCAGTTTTAGATTTATAGGATTACAAAAACTACCATGTCAAATTCCAAAAAACTCAAATTTCAACTTTTACACCTCGCTCTTTAAAATGTAGTCAAGATATCAACGTCCTATTTTAAAAGTTTCATTTCTACATCCTTTTTGTATATTCTTTCCAAAAGATTAGACTTCTATCGCAATCAGTTTTAGATTTATAGGATTACAGGTTCGAATCTTTAAAATCATTTGGTGAAATAAAACCGATTTTATTTTAGGTAGTAAGTTAAAAAAAAATCCGTACTGTTAGTTATAACAGAGTGACACTGAAATCCCCAAATTGAACTAATTACAATTGAAACTTAAAGTGACCGTCACCTACGAATGACAACCTCGTGTCAACGAATTTGAACATCAGTCGAAAAGTTCATTTGATTGTAGCATTAATTATCAACACCCTTCACATAGCTTAACCGGAAATTTCCATTTAAAACCCTTTTTCGTGATAGATAAACCAACGAATTGGGGCTGTCCATCAACGTTGACAAACTAACGTCCAATTAGAAAGTTGCCAACATTGCTGAACTATTAGTTATGAAACGCCGGGCGAGAACAACGGGAGTCTTGTTGTGGGTATGAAAACCAATAAAGGGTATGAGTCATTGTCATTGAGGGGTGATTGATTGAATGAGGATACTTGTGTGGAAAAGTATTTAATTTTTTTAATAAAATTCATACTATGTAGTAGACTAAATATAGCTGTTAAATTTTGAACAAATTTATATTTCATAGAAATCATAGAGGATAATAAAATTTTTGATTTTTGTAGATATTTTCAAATTTTTTTGCTAAAAATATATATTGATACGAAGTGTTTTTTTATAATTTTATTAAACAAGCAAAAATGAATTATCGAAATTGAAAATTACATGACTAATTAACACTCACACTCATTCACTCATTAAATCTAATATTAAACTATTAAAAAATAAAAAAATCCGACAAAAATACTCTATAACTAACACTAAAACTACCTTTGAACTGTGAATTTAAACTTTTTCCTCTTATTAAATTTTACTAAGTCCTTCCTCCTCTTATCAAACTCTACCTTCTGTCTTTACGCCTTAACAAACTCTTCACTCAATAAACCTTCCAAGTACCATAAGATTAATCTTTTCTATACATTATACAAAAAATTTCTTCATCAATACAATTTCCTTCCTTAAACCTTTTATCTTATCAAAAATTAAAACCTTTGACATTTTTCTTTATTTTCTATCAATCTCCCCAAATCACCTGTCACTCTTTTTTTTTTGTTGCCTGGTTACCTTCCTTTTAATATACCAGGTGATTATTTCATTGCAACTTCCCCCGATTTATTTTATAAAATTTCTTAGGTTGATGTAAATTTTATAAAATCAATCTTATATTATTTCAATGTTTCACTATCACAACAAAATATTAACTGTATAGTTAATTAAATAGACTAAAACAATATGATCTAATTTTACAAACGAACTAATAAAAATTAAAATTGGAAAAAATCTTGATTAGAACTAAATATCCATGTTGAAACGATTTCTCATTTCTTTTTCTTTTCTTCCAGTCCGTAATTTCTCTGTTTAATATTTCGAATCTTTTTTCTGTTTCCTTAATGAAATTGCCCGGTAAATAATATTTCCCAATACTCCCGTTAGTCTCTATATTCCTAATATTTTGTTTTAACTTCTTTTCTACTTGTTTGTTGGATTCCTCAACTTTAATAGATTCTTCAGTTTTTTCAGGCAGAGTTTCTGTACTCTTACTTTCCGCCTGTTTAGCTTCAGTAATTTCTTCTTTTTTTTCCTTCCCTTCTGTGTTACTAACGTCAGTTTTTATCTTCTGATTTTTTTTCTTCCTTCGTTTCGGTTTTATCTCCATTTTTTGATCAAAATTCACGTTCATATTAGTTACTACTGTATCAGTTTTCTCCAACCTACCATCAATTTCTGTTCTTTTTACCTGCTGTGATTTCATAGTGTTATTGAGGAGTTGTTGTATTAATTTAGTTTGTTTTTCAAAGTGTATTTTCATGTCTTTGTTTTGTGTTTCCAGTTTATTGTTGATTTCTTTGTTTCGTGTTTCTAATTTATTATTGATACTTTGTAAAATATTCATAATTTGCACATCCATTTTTATTTAATATTCAAAGTTAATGTCAAAAAAATATTAAAAAATTTTATGTTGTGAAATCTTCAAATCAGTTACAATAAATAATCACCTTGTTTTATTTTAAAAAAAATGAGGTAGTGAGATTACTGAGCCTCACACGTTGGGCGACATTTGATACGAAATGTCAAAGTTTTTTTTTAAAATTTTATTAAACTAGCAAAAATGAATTATCGAAATTGAAAATTAAATGACTAATTAACACTCACACTCATTAAATCTAATATTAAACCTTTGACATTTTTCTTTATTTTCTATCAATCTCCCCAAATCACCCGTCACTCTTTTTTTTGTTGCCTGGTTACCTTCCTTTTAATATACCAGGTGATTATTTCATTGCAATATACATATTTTTAAAGTAATTGTTACATTGTATACTTTCAGCGCTAATCTAAACAGCTTTTCCGCTTCCCACACATATGAAAATTTTCCTCGAAAATTGGAACAAACCATAAAATTACTATGGAAACGGTGTGAACACTAAAATGAAAATTACCCGAGAAAATACCGCGTTTTAACAAGGCCATAAACGAAAGTGGCCATTGTTAATAGGCACCCTAATATGTGGAAACGATCTTTGAGTTCTTTGGTCATTACGCCCATCCCTATTTTAAGGGTTACATTTTCCGCTCTGATTAGAACTCGTTAAAATATTAATTATGAGTTATCTGGAAAAGCTTCTATTTTCTGGTTAAAGCAACAATACTCATTATTTTTTCGAGAAAATTCTGATGGGATTACAGTTTCTATTTTCTTTATATTCGTGTATAGTTTTATATAAATTTGTAAATGGAAAAACCTCAACTCAGGCAACAAAAATACATAGAAATATGCAAATGTAAAAACTACAGCTGTCCAATAATCTGAATAGTGGATTTAAATATTGCAAAAATAATGAGTATCTAAAAACGGATTAATTTTATAAAAAAAAGTGTAGAAGAAAAGATAAATTTACCTTGTATCAAAAATTGTAATCATTTAAATATCTTCTGTCAAAGTCAAAGATTTCCATCAATGTTATTGGACATCAATTTTGGCAGGGGATCTAGGATTTAAAAAAAAAGTTTGTTGAAAAAACAGAGGAGAACGATTTGAAAATTAAAAAGAACAACATGTTGAAAATTTTAGATTGAAAAATTGAATTAGAAATAAAAATAATAACAAATTACCTTAATACGTACAGTATTAAAAAGTTATACATTAGCCAGACAGTTGTAATAAACCAAAATAACCTAAATAAAGTGACAAATAAAATTAAGTGGCAACTTACCTATGAATAAAATCAACAGGCCCTATCAAGCATACATTTCTTCAGAAGAGAAGATCAAAATAATTCCTGTTCTCAAATTGGACACTGACCGCAACAATAAACAAGTGATTCGGGATTTAAAGTTGACAAGGACATAAAGGAAAAAAGGTATTTGTAAATAAACATAAAATGAACCATTTTTGAACAATTAAAATACTTAAACACTGTCTGTTTGCACTCAAAAATTCTCATACAATTTTAATTTAAGTTTTGTTGTTTTTAATTGTAAAATTAACTATATGAAAGTATGTTTCATGTTACTATATTCATTTAATGTCATTTCTCGATAACTTTCATGGCTATTTTTAGGAAAGCCACTGATGATGCCGCAAGGAGAAAGCGCTTAGGCTAAAATTTTAAAATAAATCTATGCACTTTTTGCCAGTGTTTTATTACATTTACACAATTGTGAACACAACCAAATTACCAACAAAAAAAACATTACCTCGTTCTGTATAAGAATGTCTAAATTCTTCTTCGTCCTTTAATTATTAAGTGACTTAGATAGTAGTAGATTTAGTACAGTTATTAGTTTTAGATTCTGCCAAGGAACAGAAATTATTGATACCTTCTCACCACTAGATGGTGACAGTAGATATCAAAATTTAAAAATAATTAATAAGTATTTATAATAATTAGTTTTTTTTCTTTTCAGTTTAGGGAAAATTTATTTATATAAAAGGTTATTTGTTATTAATTGGTTGTTCTTTGGTTTTTCTTTGGTTGAATACATAAAATAAATAAATTATTTAAATGATTACAATTTTATTTAACTCGTCTTAACTCTAAAAATTTTTCAATAAAAAAAATTAAAGAATTAAAAAATTATGCATTGTGAAACCCACTTTTAAACACTGAGAAAGGAGTATTGCAATAAAATAACATAAATTTTCAGTTTCTAATATTTTATTTGTTATAATTAACAAAACATATTATAACAATATGGTTGGACACGGGGATTATTATACCATTCGTTGTATCAATTAAAAATAGAAATTCATATGTTTGAGCTAATACATAAATCTCGTTTTATATTGTTTTGAAAATTAAAAAAAGCCAATCTCAATCGACCTATTTTAAAATGGAGTTATTAAAATAAATACTACGGAAGCTTTTTAAATAATTCTTGCAGAATATTCAAATATGGTAAATTTCACAATATGCAGGAAATTTATTGAAACAAATATTGCTGTTCACGCAGATAAAACTTGAATTATGGTTAAGCGGATGATTTGGAATTATGCTGTTGAATCCTAGATAAATATAGATATTGCGAATGTAAATATTTCATATAAATGCAACCGGTTACTCATAGAAAATGCATGGAATGCAAAACTACAAAATTTTTATTCGGAAATTCTCATAGCGTATCGATGAAAATTAATTAATCACCTTACAAAAGATTTAGGTAACTCTAATTGAGATTTTTTGTAATAAATAACCTAAATGTTTATCCCTAAAAAATAAAATTTCAAATGTTTGTGGACAGACAGCCCTTTTTACACTACCAACTGGACTTCGGTTGATTTTATAAAAGGATCATTGCAAATATAGAGCAGTGGAGAACTGTCTAGATGAATGGAGCCCTGGCATAATACACACAATGTTCAAAAATGGAATGTATAGAGGGCACTAAAGGCTGTGAGAAGCCTCCATAAAATAAACGAAACTCCAGACCCAATTCAAAGGATAAAATTTCTTTGGTTCTATATCCAAAACATGTATCACAAGGAAACTGCTCAAAATCACCACCTGAAGCGGTCTTCTTGTTTTCTTCGAAAATGCCCTGTCCAAACTAGTTTTTGCTTTTTTTCTTACATACTAATATTTTTCTTTTCTACAGATTTATAATGTTTTGCTATTAATAATAATTTTCTATTCCTTTGTTTTTGTTTTCTTACTTGGAGACTAGTGCCTTTTATCTGCATATTTGAAGAGTCCTGGACCTTATGCACTTATTTTTACATCAGAGTAACTCTATTTTTTACAACAAGGGATTTATTCAGTATGTATAATTTATAATATGTAATTCCGATTTAAAAAAGATGGGAATTTTACCAAGGACCTCCAAAAGTTATTCAAACCCTTTCTATGTTTTACTTTAAATTATCTATATACCACATAAAGATCCGTGTCCCTAAAAATCATTCGCATTTTTGGTAGGCTTCAAAGACCACTTTAAAGAGACGATGAAGTCCAGACTTTAGAAAACTCAGTGGGTTGGTCGTTTTGTTAGTACCAATTGGACTTTAATTACTGTGTGTTCAACAGGATTGCTGGTTTCTGCAGTTATGACTGGGCGTAAATAATAAGAAAATTTTGTAATACCTAAGCAGGCTTCTATAAAAAGACGATGCTTCATCTTTACTTAGTTTATCCCGATCTTTTGCTCCAAACTGATGATTTAACGCATCGTTTTAATATGTTTATATATAAGTTGGTATCCCTGTTTGAGAGTATGTCGACCCACTATAAAGTTACACGACATCCTTTGATTTTTTTACGTATACAACAAGTCTTCGGGATTTCCATTTTAAGCATCTGTAACTCCGATCTGATGCTTTTAGTTTCAGTTATCTTAGTGCATTTATACAAAAACAATTTTCGGTAACAATCATTTCTGTTTTTCTTTCTTCATAGCTGGGCTCAAAATTAGCTAGATATATACCCAATGTAACAAATTATACAGAAAATATAGATTTTTTAGAAGATACCATGTTCATTAGGCCTACTGATGAAACAGATTATTAATACAATTAAGGATCTGAAACCTAAAAAATCTCCAGGTTTAGATATCATAGTCTGAAACATTGAAGGAAATATCTCATGAGATCAGAAGTCCATTAACATACTTAATAAATAAATGTTTCTGTATAGGGTGCTTTCCAAAAATCCTAAAAATTGGTTTAATAAAACCACTTTACAAAACTGGAGAAAAAACAGAAATGGTTAATTATAGACCTATATCTCTGGTATCTAATATTTCAAAAATAATAGAAAAATAATAGACTAGACTTTGTTCTTTCTTAAAAAACATAAAATCTTATCCGATCGACAGTATGGATTCAGAGAGTCTAGGTCTACTGAAGATGCGATATATGTATAGGTTAACCTCTCTTATTTACGATTCGCTTGATAAGAATATTCCTGCTGTGTGTATCTTCCTAGATCTCCCTAAAGCATTTGATACTGTTTGCCATAAATTGTTATTAAATAACTTACAGAAATGCGGTATTAGAGGAAATACCTACAGACTCATCGAAAGTTACTTATCAGACAGGGTTCAAATGGTTGAAATCAATGTAGTAATGAGCACACCATAAACAATCACATATGGTGTACCTCAAGGAACCGTTTTGGGTCCGCTTCTATTCCTCCTATATATTAATAGTACCTACCTATGCTTTTCTTGAATATCCAGAGTGAGCTCATCAGATTTGCAGAGGACACTCCCGTATTTTATAATTCCTCCACATCGCAAGATCTAAAAAATAAAATAGAAAATGATTTTTCTATTATTACTAAATGGTTGCAATTATATAAATTAAGTTTAAATTCTAGTAGAACAAACTATTTAACCTTTTTCATCATATATATCTGGATTACCTAACTTGGGACCATTGAACATCGGGATGACAAACCACATTGTAGAAAAAGAAAAAGGAAGATACCTCGGCATTATTTGATCGTCACATGAGATGGGAACGTCAATGTAAAGAAATAGTAAAAAAAATAAAAGGCCATTTGCCAAAATTTAGACTCTCAACAGAAGTTCTTGAACTTAAGGAATTAAAAATCTTGTATTTCTCACTGGTTAAATCATTGCATTCTTATGGTATTTTAGGATGGGGGAGGAGTAAATGACTGTTTTTTAAATAATGTTCATATTTTGCAGAAATGGCTCTTAAGAATCATCTTCCAAAAAAATATTTTATATCCCTCTGATCAATTGTATATAGATGCCCAGGTTAAAGATATCCGCCAAATTTTTATTAAAAAAATATTGTTTTTTATATACCAAAATAAAATAAAATTTGTAAATTATGAGCACCCTTACAATACCAGAAGAAATGAAGGGATCGTTTTCCCACGTAGTGAAAAAACTATCGGCCAAAGGACTACCAACTATTTAGCCCCAAGAATTTATGGTATATTACCTAATGATGTAAAAAATTTAAAAAGTTATAACCAATTTAAAAAACATATTAAGAAATGGTTTATGGAATCAGATATTATATATTTTACAAATACATTTCAACCTTATTTGATTATTTAATATCCCGAATGTGAATCTTACTGGATTAGATAATATATTAAGCTTGATTCGACAAACTACCCTACTTGTGTCGCCATAAAAAAGGCAAAACAAACGGTTTTTGGCACAATACAAGTAATCTTATCGATTACTTCCGTGTCTTAACTCTGTTTATTCGAACTATTATTTATATTATTCCATGTTCTTACCCGTTTATGTATATTTATTATCGAATAAACATTATAGTGCAGAAATATTCAACATTATATAATTGAATATTGATTGATAGTTAAGCGAACATTCTCTTTTATTAAAATACTTCTCATCGTTACAGTTTTGCACAAAATGAGGCATTCTATAGCTACTCCCTGCCAGTAAAATGGGTTAATGTATTTTTTACTCTTTATTTTAGCTCTATAGCTTCGAGCAATGAACGTTAAAAGTTAGGAATTCGCGCCGTACCTCAAGGTGAGACATTCCAGACTCTAAACGATTTAATCTCAGAGAGAGATTCAATTTGTATTTCTTATTTTATTTCCGACATTTGGTCCGCTTTAATAAAATTAATTCCGTGTTCGTCGCCTATCCGTTTTCTGGAAAAGATCTCGTTTGAACAAATTTATAGGGAAACTTCTTGGGGATTTTAGGACGGCATGAATTTTGAAAGGAGCGAAAATCGCAATTAGCCGAACAATTTTAATTAGTCAAGTTGTACTGTAATATTAGCAAACAAAGTTCTCCACTTAAGTTTCAGTTTGTCTTTCTAATTGGTAGGAAATTGAGGCGTGCCATTTTTAATTATAAGAATCGATTTGTGGATTTTATGAAAATTATTTTTGAATTGGTTTTCATAATTTATTGATATTCAATTTACTTAAATTTTTTTAATGCTAAACCTGTTCAAAAATATTTATATATCGTTTAAAATCATTGGACATTAACTAGCATTTAAGAAATTTTAATCCTTGCATACATGCTATTTTTATGTCATTAAGAAGGATAATTGTGTATAGAGGATTAGGATCTCGAAAAAATTTCAAAATTATTATAAGAAGAAAGCTTCTTAATTTATTAAAGTAAACACCTGAATTATTCTCGGAACTATCAATAGGCAATATATATAAATAACATCAAAAGTAATGTTGATATTTAGCATTCGACAGAGTGAGAAAACGATCCTTCCTCATTGGAGAGCTCTCTGGAAAAATCGAAAAATTTTACCTGAGCACTCTCCTCCACACCTACAAAACCTTTATAAGACCGATCCTGGAATACAAGTCCACAGTTTACTCCTCCATACCCAACCACCTACAACATGCCATAGATTAGTATGGGGCTTATGTGCTTATAGTAGCCTCTACACTGCGACCTTTGCAGATCTTTTGTGTGTGTCCTCATGTTATGTTAGAGTACCCTGTCTAGACCCGTCCTTATTATTAGACTCCATAGGCCAGACCTTAGGTCTTCCATGTATTGGGAGGGTTGTGGTTTTTCCTCCCCTGTCGTCGAAAACCTTAGCCTTGCCAGACCTTCGAATTAGCACAGAATGTGTACTGAGGTTTCCTCATCTTCTTGGCAGAACCTGCATATGGTTGTTTGTTTGTTGAGTCTACAGTGCCCTGTCAGGAGACCAACCAAGATTCTGGTTGATCGCCTATTCTGGCTTAGTAGGTACTCCGTAAATTTTGGCGATGGTTCTTTAATGAACTATTTGGCCTGTCTCATTCCCGGCGCCTTGTACCACCATTCTCGAGGCTGCATTTTCATCCAGGTACTGTTATATGTTTTCCTCAGCGCTTTCGCTAAACATTCCAAACTTTTATAAGACCGATCCTGGAATGCAAGTCCATAGTCTACTCCTCTATTACCCAACCACCTACAACATGCCATCCTTGTCGCGGAGAGAAAAATCCTCAGGAAAACCCACTACCCACTACCTCCAGCGGGCTAATTCAAGAAATCACAAATACACTCACCATACTTTCTCGTTTTCAGCTTCACAGATCAATATACGCCAGCAGGACCATCCAAAGAAACAACACAGCCGCACAAACCACCCTCAAGATGCCATACAAGCAAGGAAACCTAAGAAGAAACTCCCACAACCAAACCTACGGATCATCAAAGAAGCCTCCGAGCAGACCTTAAAGAACTATTAGACTTGCTTACCAGTTACGTTAAGAGAAAAAAATAATTTATTACTTGTTACTATTCATTTTAATGTCATCAAATTGTGCAAATTCAATTGATTTATATTGAAAAAAGATATAACTAAAACTGAAATCGATTAGATCACTAAAGTTTTAATAATATTTTTAATTTGTTACACGGACTTTTTATTTCTCATCTAATAAAAGTTGCTAACGTAAAATATTCTTTCTCTCTCTCTTTAGTTTTTCACGATACACACACATCCCAAACTCAATAAAACTTTTTGATAGTGAAAGGGCTTACAAAGTATTCTACTCGTAGCCAGGCTTCAGTCATTTGTTCGAATAAACTTCCTCTATTACGGGATTTTATTGGGGTTGTATAAAAGACATTATTAGTATAATGCTTTTCCAATTATTTTATTACATAGTTTCAAATGTAGTTTTACATGCAGTCTGTTTTGGATTGGGTAGCTGATTAGTGGAATTGTGGAATCATTTTCTTAAGGGCGCTATATCGTAATTTCACCTTTTTAGTCATTTTTAAAGATAAATAAACTGATTATTTGCTGTTTCCATTTAATAGTTTAAGCAAATACAGCCCTAGTTATTAATTAATTCAATTTTATTTCAATTCAAAATGATGTGAAATTGGTATTTTGATTATTTTATTTTTCTATACATAGACGTAAAAATGAAAAAAAAAAAATCAGTTATATATTGAACGTTTTCAGGAAAAAAAATTGAATGGCTTGATTTGAAATTATTCTCGAATAGTAGTGGCCATTTCATTTACAAAAAAAATATCTAAAAAAGAGGATCATCACCAGAACTACCTGGGTGTTGGTACCTCAAAAGTATTTTATCTGGAAACAATTATCATCATCATTCATGTTTTATAAACCGCTGAAACTTTAGAGAATAAGAAATCTGTCATATCAGGTCAGATTTAGGGAGCATGTAGCATATCAGATATTAAAAAAATAAAAAATAAAAAAGAGTGAGGATAAATAAAAGTTTGCAGAAATGGAATTAATGGTAGATCAACCAAGATCCGAGAGAAGCTTATCAGTAATGATGGGAACACCCTTTCGCGGTTTTCAAACCAAGAGAGAACAAAGAATATAATTGCAATAGATGTAGTCTCATTTAGAAATATGCAGTAATTTTTAAAATCCTATTACTTAATTAATAATTAAACAGCTGGACTTTATGATCACTATGTCAGGTTCAGTGCATGAAGTGATTATACATGAGCAATACATTATTTCTGCCGCATGGTTGCCCTTGAGAGAAGAAGCACCAGATATTAGAAACAAGAACCTTCTGACCTACAAATCAATGAGGCAAAATACCATATGACGTTTTTGTAGACCCTTTGTGACATTTGATCTTTATGTCAAATATTTTAATGAAACATTAACTACAACATTGTTTGCCTCATGTGTCACATGTGTTAGGGTTTTGAAACTTCTGCAAATTTCTTGTAATTTCTTCTTGTAATTTTCTGTAACAAAATTATTACAAAGTTTTGGATATTATGCTCTTCGTTCCACCATGCGAGCAACTTAGAACAATTTTTTTTTACATTTTCATCTGCTTATATGATGACTTATAAGAGAGAAAACCAGTTGTTATCGCACTGAGTCACAAATATTTAATTACTTCAAATTATTTACAAAAAAGGGTTAAAAGAAAACATTTATTGCTGGCACTTTACGGCTTGTTATTCGGTAAAAGGTAATAAACTTTTCAACAGCTATAAAACTTAATAGATATTAAAAATAAAAGCGACCTTAGAAAGTACAATTTCACAGCCGAATGAAAATTTGCTTTGTACAAGTCATAAAAATGGGAATTTTCCTAAAGAATGTCCGTTTAACCGCATAAAACGGGCGATCTGGAAGTTGTTGAACATTTTATTTACTGTACGTATGTCACTATATAACTTTCAATTAATTGTGTTGCTAGGTGAGCATTATATTTGAAAATAATGAAAAATGACTTCAAATTAAATTTAAAATGAAAATAAAAGGCTAATATTAAGGAAAGTTGGCTTGTTAAGATACGTTTTAATATGCATTGATCGCATTGACGCGTTTTTCTCCCAGCTATTTTTTTTAAACAAATCATAATATTTCACAGTCCTTTTCCCGCATTTTTTTTCTTAATTTAAGTTTGAGTGAGACAAAGAAGGTGATAGGTCTTAATTACATATCTTTTGTGCAAGTAAGCAGACAATTGAATAACTACTAGTGCAGATTCTATTTTTAAACAAGAAATGAAGAGAGTTCTAAAAACCAAACGCTGGACGTTCTAGCACCTTGCGAATATGGTCGCGACTTTGTTTATGAGTGTTTTGCTTGGAGTAAATCCTGAGATTATCGGCCAGTGGTAAGTGGTAAGTGGTAAGTCATCCAGCAATTTATTTTTTCGCAAAGTTTGTAGCCCCAAAAGACGTGTCATTTTTACGACGCGGAAGTCAAATGCTGCCAAAAAAAGGTACAACCATATTAGCGAATCATTATAATACCTCTAAAACCAGGCTGGCATTTTCTGACAATCCACAGCGATCACATTGGACCTTATGCAAAGCCATGTTACGTTTTCGCTTTATACATGAGAGGATGAGTTGCTTATTTTTTAAATTACAGTACATGTTTCAATCTTTCAATCTCAAGATGACTTGTCTGATAAATTTTAATGTTCGTTATTATTATCAAATTTAATTATTTATTTCCCACTACCGAGAATTAAAATGCCTTCATTATTTATGTACTACATTTAAATAATGAATAGGCAAAAACCAAAATGCAACATCTTTGAAGCATCTTTGAAAATTACCAATTTTAATGGAAACATAAAAATGCAATTTAGTAAATAAAATCTAAACAAAGTTCTAGGCAAGTCAAAGTTACATATACAGATACTCTGTAAACGAGCTATACATTTTCCTCTACATCAAAGCAATAAAAATAATTTCCGTCTTCCATCGATTTTAATTTCCAAGGACAAAAACGTTCAGTTGACGAACAAATAATTAACCTTTATGTTTTCTACAATAACTAATTTTTGTCAATATTATTTTGTTTATTTCGTATAGCTAATCTAAAAAGTTTTAACGAATTAAACTAATAGAAATCTAATGAGTACTCAACACGAAACGTTTCATTTTATTTACATTTCGCAATAATCTATATAGTTGAGGAGCATAAGTAAAAATTCTTGTCGAAATCCTAACAGAAATTTTTATTTCTTTTGTTGTGTTCCTTTTCTATTATCTTATCCGCTCTATGTTTTCTTATTTCTTTATTCTATTATCTGGATTCATCCGTACTTAATCTCCAAATTAAGGAAATTTAGAATGTTTGGTAGTTATTTGGAATCCCCCTCTACCAATCCAGTTTTCCCAAAAAACGACTGTTTGAGAAATATCTAGCCACTGTGGTACAAATACTTCATCGTGCTTTAACCACATGTGTTGGTCGTTGCTATTTTGGAAAAATACGATTTTCGCGACACTTTTGGATATACCGAAATTTACCTTATAATTGTTGGCGGAAAAAGTATTCATTTAAACATAAATTTAAACATCATTTTTCTTCTACTTTCGAATACGAATTTTTATTTTCGAAATTTTTCACTTTTACGTACAATTTTTCAAAGATTTCAGCAATTGATTTTTATTTATATAGATTAAAGACAAAATAAAAAGATATCCTGAATGTTGTTTAATCAATTTATGTTCAGTAATAATATAACAGGAGAGTGAAAATAAATTGAAAATAATTTGACAGATTTTTTGAAAACTTTTTTATTTGGAAATAGCAACTCGATCCCTGCAGTTTGAACAAAATCTGTAAAATTACTTTCTAGTTTATCGAACTTATATCGAAGTTATATTTGACTAGAATATTTTTTGATTCACAAATTACAATAAAAAATCAATAAAACTATTGAAAAATTTAATTTAATTAATTATTACAATATACGAAAATATCGTTGGAACATTGTGAATACATTAAAATACTTAATTTAAATTAGTACAATGAAAAACGCAATTATTAAAAATATTTCGATACTCACTATTTATTGCGTATTTTCTCTAAGATTATTTATTATATTTGAATGATGTTCTTGGTTCAACTGTAAGTATGGTTTGCAGAATTATGACCAGTGACTTTGATTAGTTCTTGTTCTCCTATACCAGCTTTTGAAAGGTTACTTACTGCACTTGGTCTGGCAGAATGGATAGTTATTTTCTCTCTCTTTCCACTGGATTAAAACCACTTAGTTGTTAAAAAAGTTTTTTTATTGACGTTTCGGCTTTCCAGATCGAAAGCCGTTATCAAAATGACATAAAATAAATAAATTTACTAGAAACAGAACACTTGATAATCTTGCAAAAATATGACATCAACATAGTATACATAGAATAAGATTTTGAGATTGAAGATATCAAAATCTGTTTCAATCATATTTTTGTGACGTTTCTGGGAACGAATTTTTGAAAGGATAGCGCATTTGCATATTATAAGAGAATTTATACTTCGTCATAAATGAAGTTTTCTTATTAATATTATCATAAGAAAAAACCAGATAAAAACTTATGATACTATCCCGATATAGAGGGTATCCTTTTTGCAATTAACTCTTTTTGTAAAATAGGTATCCAAATTTTTGAAATATCAACCGAACAATTAGAAACACATTCGTTATTATTTAAGCATATCAATGCTGCTTCTTTAACTTTGCGGTTATAATTATTCGGTTCTTTTAATAATCTAGTTGAAAAATTCCATTGTATTTTATGACCAGAATCCCATGCGTGTTCACATATTTTGGATTTTTCGAATTGTTTATTTTTAATGTACGATTGGTGTTCATGAACACGCATGGGATTCTGGTCATAAAATACAATGGAATTTTTCAACTAGATTATTAAAAGAACCGAATAATTATAACCGCAAAGTTAAAGAAGCAGCATTGATATGATTAAATAATAACGAATGTGTTTCTAATTGTTCGGTTGATATTTCAAAAATTTGGATACCTATTTAACAAAAAGAGTTAATTGCAAAAAGGATACCCTCTATATCGGGATAGTATCATAAGTTTTTATCTGGTTTTTTCTTATGATAATATTAATAAGAAAACTTCATTTATGACGAAGTATAAATTCTCTTATAATATGCAAATGCGCTATCCTTTCAAAAATTCGTTCCCAGAAACGTCACAAAAATATGATTGAAACAGATTTTGACATCTTCAATCTCAAAATCTTATTCTATGTATACTATGTTGATGTCATATTTTTGCAAGATTATCAAGTGTTCTGTTTCTAGTAAATTTATTTATTTTATGTCATTTTGATAACGGCTTTCGATCTGGAAAGCCGAAACGTCAATAAAAAAACTTTTTTAACAACTAAGTGGTTTTAATCCAGTGGAAAGAGAGAGAAATTAAAATACAAACCACTATGAGCTTCCGAAATGGATAGTTATTTTTTAGTAACTGTGTCTAGATCTACTTTTTCTGCTGATTCTTTCATCCATTTTGAAATGGAATTTACTCCAACAGGAACGTTTTTATACCAAGAACCATGAGTTTGCCAAGCCGGATTTGGAGTAAGAAACAAGCATTCGGTTTTAATATTTTCTTCACGTTTACCCATTAGTTTTTCAAAAAGACGAACAGTGCAAATATCTGGGTTATTTATGTTTGGAGTCAACCATTTACTATTAGCGCACCTTTGTGCTCCACCCTGTGCAGTTTTTGTAAAGATTGGATTATATTCAATGCGGCCAGTATTTAATCCCATTATGTCGGTTTCTTTTTTAAGCTAGTTCATACGATGCAGCGTGAAAAAACTCTTTCTGCAATCCACAAGGTGTATCTTCGTCCCAATAGTTTAAAATTTTCAACAGTTCTGTATTAGAAAGTGCCACAGAACTTTGTTTGTTCTTTTCAGGATGTCTTTGTAAAATTTTTCTTTTTGCATCTCTTGCATTTCGAGCATTTTTGAATTCTATATCATGGAAAGGATCAAAGGACGTGTTATAAATTATTAAAGTAAAGTTCTTGAACTAATTTTGCCGTTTTTTTTTAATTTTAATAATCATTTCCGTTCTTTCTTTTCATGTTATAAGCCCAATCTTTTAAAATCAATGCCAGAGTAGCTGTTGAAGTAGATTGATCCAGAATATAATTTCTTTCTATGGTGAAGGTCTTAAATTATCTCTATATGGACTGATTACTTATTAAAGTGTTTTTCGAAGTAGTTTCTAAAATATTTTTTGTTATTTCTGCATCAGAAAAGGTATTAAACCGATGATTTTCACTTATTTTATATAACGCGTTGACACATTTAGGTAATTATTTTGACAACTATCTGACACTTGCTAAGCAAACAAAAGCTACAGTGATTATTCCTGAGAAGAATCACAAGAGATTTAATAATGACATAATTGGTTGAAACTTAGCCATGTGACAAATAAAGAAGCATTTCATTGGTTCTAAGAAACGTCAAAAAATAATCAGTAGTAATATCACAAGAGCTTCGAAAATAATCGATTATACTTCCGAGTCACGAGACGTATATCGCGAAACACCGCGAGAGCGGAGTTCGAGTGGTGTTTTAAAGAAATACGTCGAGCGAGGAGGAAGTATAAAATATTATTTTCGTATGCTCACGTGGTATTCGATACGATTATATAACGAAATATATAATTATTTTTGGTGACGTTTGCTCATTATAAACGTCAAACGTATTGTTACTATGACAAACTTTTCAAGAAGGAAGGATGCGAAAATCAAAAACGGTTACACCACGTCGTCAAGGGTATATTCGCTTATCAATACATGCATGGTAACTAAGTAAAAATTGCAACTGCTATTGGCTAAATTCATGATGAGTTGTATGATCACTAGTAATCTCCCTAGAGCTTGAATTACTATCGGAAATATTTCCGATAGCTTCTTATTGGTTAAAAAATGTTGGTGTGAAATTTTCAATTTAATTTTTAATATTTAATATTCAATATACACAGTTTAAGCAGTTTTCCAATTTATATCATCTTACTCAGTTGTACAAAGCTTCCCTACTAATTTGAAAACGAATTATCTTCATAAAAATGAAAGGTGTGCCCACACAACCTATCCGTTAAAGTCACATTATCCATGCAGTAATGACAATTTAAAGACTGCCCATTATACAAATTTTTATTAAATAAATAAATTGCCTCATTTTATATTCCCAACTCGCAACTTCTCCTAGAACCACTTTCTGATTATTCAAATTCATAATTTTAAAAGCAAGGCGGGCGGCTCCAATTATTTAAAAATTTAAATTTAATTGTAATAACGATGAAAATTATAATGCGCAGCTTTTTTGGTGCAAAAGCTACGCTTTCGTCTTCAGGTAAATTTAATAATATACTCTATATGTGTGTCTATCTTCTCATAGGCGCCGAATAGAATTTTAATGTGGAATATATTGATTTAGAGGCAGGTACGGGTGGGAAGTGTTGTATCAATAAGTATTAAAAATTAAAATTTTCCTAAAGTCGGAATATCTTGTTCGAAATCGGTATGTTGACGTAAAATGTCATTAGAAGCAAGTTTTTTTAATATCTTTTTTATTTCATATTTCAGAAATAAAGTTACTTTAGTTTCATTTTAGGTTTTTGGAACATGCAGAACTTTTTATGAAGAATAACTCTTTTTCCAAAAATTAATAATAAAAAAGTTTTCCATATGGTGCAGAGTTATCGTCTTATAGTTTATGTTGCATCATTTGATACTGCAGTATAATTGTTACGATTTTTTATTGAAGTATATTTTTTTAACCGATTGTTTGTCCAATATAAGCAACATTCATTACATTCCAACCAGTTTAATTGTTCATTTGTTTGAGAGATTTAGTATCAATTTTAAAAGCCTACTTAATGTTTTAAATTAAATAATAATTTTAAAATTGTAATTATTTATAGACACCATTAATGTTTTCCTATAATAACTTAAACAAATTACCTTTAAGAATTATTTACAAATAAAACAAACTGTAAGGTCAACATATAATATTTTAAGTAACACCAAGGAAATTTAGTATATCAATATTAGAACCCTAAAATAGCATAGACTGACGCAAAAAAGATAAGGGGGAGAACATTGAGATTGGTTGTAAATGATGATAGAGAAAAAGCAGATACTACACTGGAACTAAAATGCAAAACATATAGAGAAATGGAATCAGACAAGAACCAAACAAAATGTCAGACCACGTATATGAAGGCCAATCATTGAGCCAGAATTTCAAAAATAATCATGATATCAAGCGAAATCTGTATAGATTATTAGGTTTAATTTTCACGGTAAATGTAGGAACGTTATGTACGCTACTGATTATAATAGTTTTAAGTTTTCTAAACCCTGTTTCAAACAAACCAGTCATTTTTAAATTTTATCTATTTTTTTAATCTGTGGTCAGATTGAGTTGTATCTTCTTGGAAAAAATTAGAACTAATTTACATATTACGCAAAAACTTTATCATAACGGAAATTAAGATACAGATAAAATAACAAATTATTGGTTTATAGGAAAAACATAAATTAAAAATGAAAAACTAAAGATTTTCAAAAAGTTATCGAAAACAATAATTTAGAAAAGTGGAAATTAAAATATTTCTTTTGCATCAATTATAACGGAGTTTTTCCATAAATTTACTTCTCTCCCTTACTAAGTTGATTGTGTAAGGGTAAATTTATGGATACATTGTACAAAAAACAACACAACTACATGTATTTATGTACTAGAATGTAAAATATGTATCATTTTTTTATGTTCCAAGGCTAATTGGAAATTAATATCAATAAGCAAGTTTTAATGCTTATGAAGTCAACTTTAGAAATTAATAATAAAGGCATCCTTTTAATAAAATGACAATTTCATAATTCAAACACCCTTTAAAGGAAGCTTTTGTTAAACATTCATTTGTTTTACTTTAACAGGAAGAATTCTTGGGATATACCGTTTCTTAACATCACAAATAGCGCTTAAATTTAGCGCTTAAATGTAATCGGATACCTAATTGAAAAAAGAAAAAAAAAGAAATAGATGTGTTATACTGAAATATTTTTATAAGTTCACAAGAGCTTTCTACTAAAAGAATACTGATTTAATTTCTCGGATTAATTCCGGATTCAAAACTCATCAAACTATCAAGTAGGCTTTGGCAGAAACACATCTTTTTCTTTTTTTTTCTATTTTCAAATAGGTATCCGATTACATTTTAAAGAATCTCATATACCGGGCGCTATTTTAGAGATTGTTAAATTTTTCTTAATCCGGATCTGGATTTTAACTTTAGTTCTTGTATTGTACGATTGGGCTAATTAAACAATCTACCTATACCAAATATGAAAGAGATCTACAGGACGTTTCCAAAGTTATGGCTAATGAAAATGACAATAAGTATTGCATTAATTGAATTTTAACTTTAAAAGTTTAGTAATATGTAGAACGAGATGTGCATTTAAAAAAATATGTCAGTATATATCAGTCTTTCCATTCGTTTCGAATGTCTGATTCAATTTAAAAAATAATCTGATGTACAGCGTGTTCCTTTGGGATTTTCAAATTTTACTTAATCCGTATCTGGATTTTAACTGTAGTGTAGTCCTTACATTAAACGATTGGGCTAAAACTAAGAAATGATACCTGTACCCAATATGAAAGAAATCTACCAGGTATTTCGAAAGTTACTGCTTGTGAAAATGAAAAAAATGCATTTGATGTAATTTGACGTTAAAATTCCAGTAGTAGAATGGGATGTGCACTTAAAAATTTTTTTCACTTTAACTCATTTTTTTTCGTTCTTTTTAAATATCCATCCTAATTTTAAAAAATCTGATATGCAGGGTGTTGTTTTGGGGATTTTAAAATTTTACAAATTCTTCTTAATCCGGATCTGTATTTTAATTGTAGTTCTTACACTATAGGATTGAGCTATTAACACACCATACCCGTACCAAGTATGAGAGAAATCTACAGGGTGGTTCTAAAGTTACAGCTTATTAAAATATTGGCCGAAATGGATGAAACACCCCGTAACTCGGTTATTAAAGGCGTTAGACCCAGAAACCAAAGTTATTTGTACCCTCTATTTACAGTTAACGTATGTCGATTTAACTATGAAACACCCTGTATACAACTATTTCATTCCATTTTTTTGGATATTATTATTATTACTATTAATTTTTCAGAAACAAATACTGAACTTGGTTGAGGACTGACACTGAAGAAATATTGTATTATAGACAATATCAGGATCTGTCCCACTTTTAATAGAAATATCAATTTTATCACATAAAATATATTTTAAAATGTAAAACGAATTACTAAAGCTCAAAGTATTAAACCTGCTATCTAAGTCATATCAGATGGTTTAGGAAGCTTTCAAAAGGAAATAGCAGATTTTTTCTGGAGTCTCAACATTAAAACAATTTTTTGCTTTAAAGATATCTTTAACTTAAAGCTTCCCTTTGCAAAAATCAGGCCTTAATGGTTAATTTCGTTAATACACAAAAATAAAGAGCAATTAAAAAAAATATTCCTCAGACTGTAGAGCGTTTTAACATTTCCAATCGTAAAATGTTTTCAGCATTCAATTTGTTTACCTTTTATATTGACCGTACCATAAATCATGGCAGCAAAAAACCACAACCGGCAACCGGAATAGACGAAATCATCTTTGAATATCCATAAACCTTCAATCGGTCCAAATAAAATAAAACTTTCTCAAATATTTGTATTTCAAAGGCATTTTCGCAGCGCCTTGCCTTCATTCGCGATTCTACTGAAATAAACAAGTCCGTTTCCCGATGCGTTTCTCTCTTCCGCTCCAAAGAAAATCCGCCGCGAGCTGTTCCATTTTTCAAATTGAAAATGTGGAAAACGCAATATTGGAAATACAATTTGACTGAAAGTTGCACATCGGGATGTAATTCCGAGTTTTATTTTTAACTTTTTTCTTTATAATAAAGAGAAGTGAATAGTGACATAATGTATGTTCACGGGTTTTCTAATTTCCATTGTATATTTTCCAATCGAAACAAGGATTATTTTACACCTAGAGTGTTTAGACTGGAATTATCTTTTACTGGACGCTCTCGTGGTGTTTCGCGAAATATGTCTGGTAAATCGGAAGTATAATCGATTATTTTCGATGCTCTTGTGATATTACTGCCGATTACCTATATATTTCCTATGCAGATTGTATTGGGTGTACAAATTAATTCGATTCGTTTTCAAAAGATGGCCCCGGCTATTATGAATAGTACATTTAGTGTATTTAGTGCATTTAGTGTCACTAGTTGTTTCAAAATTAAAATGTACTGTAAAATAATGTTAAACGCAGTGTATTTGTTTGGAAAATAAATAAATTAGAGAGACTCTATTGTAGTCCATTAAGCATCGCAACCGGCAATTGAAATTCATCATTGAAACTAAGTTCCCTGTTCTACATTGAAACTATTATTGTCTGTAAGTCGAGCCCTTATTTGATTTCTCGTTTACCAGGCAGTTAGAACCAAGTCGAATAAATGCTTTCCAACTAGCAAGTAACATAAACAGAATACATAACAAGAGTTTCATTTTAAGCAAACTCAATATTTGAGTCATATACACGAGAAAATCACACAAATTTATTACGAATTTGGTGTAGTTTCACTTAAGTGAATGTGTTTTTAACAGTGAAAGTTTTATGTAGGATACCTCACAACATCTCTGTTTGTGATTGTGATAACCCCAAAAAAACAGTATTCACTAGATTACAAAAGAAATATATAGTGAGTTAATAAAACAAATTGATTTAAATAATAGCTTAGAAAATATTTAAATACAGTTAAATACAGCTTAAAGGAAGTATTTTTTTAGTTTAGTACTAAGTTCTTAGGTAAGGAACAAGAAAAAATATTAATCTCTATCAAATTTGCTAATATATTATGAAATTTTATACATTTATATAATGAAAAATTAAGAAAATAAATTGTATTAGGAAGGTTGAATAAAATTTTTAATACGCAAATTGTGAGTCGGAATATGCATCGACAAAGATTGCAGTGACATTTTTTAGAATATCGACGCAACTACAGTTCATCACAGTATATTTTAAAGAAATGTGCACACATTCGTTGGATGTGTTTCTACGAAAAAAAAGCTCCTTACACAAAGGTATTTTTCAATTTTCTGCTTTAATTGAAAGAAAAGTGCGGCTGAAGTACATCGAATGGTCGAATGGTGACGCTATTACTGCAATTTTCCTACAAGAATCAATGTTATTTTTATTCAAAAATCTTAACCCTTGTTAATTATTTCTATCTATCTATCTGTTGATGGGGGTGTTAATATACTGCGACCTATAAGATCTATTGTGCCTACTACTGCTTCCCAATCGTTTAGGATATCTCAACGATTAGAGAGGTTCCTCCAGTCCTATTGCTTTTAAAAAGTTCAGGATGTCGGTAGGCTTCAGGTTAGGTAGATCTTACTCTTCTATTTGATATTCTCCGATGTATCGTACCCTTGGATTTTGCAGGGTAATGCATTCTGAGAGAATGTGGATAGAGGTCCTAGCAGAATCTGCATTCTTCTTTGTCTACTAATCCGAGATTCTTTAGGTGGCCTCTCAGCCGGCAGTGCCCTGTTATGATACCCGTTAGTATTCTGAGCTTATTTTTACTTTTAATGACGCAGTCGTCAGATCTCTTCTGGTTATAGTTTCCCAGTAGTGTCTTGGCCTGCCTCATTCCTTGTAGTCCTATCCAGTATTTTGATCTTTTGTTATTTACTTCTTTTCCAAGTTCATCAAGTATTGTACTAGTGCTTATTCCGCAGAAGGGTTCAGGTCCCAGAAATGGTGTTTCAGCCCATTTTTCGCGAGTACGTCTGCTATTTCATTACCCTCCACTCCAGTGTGTCCCGAACCCATAGATTCTCTAGGTACTCGCAAACCATCTTGGAGTTGATTACGTGGGAGTTCAAGGTATTAATGGATGCTTGGCTGTCTGACATGATGATGATCTCTTGTCTGCGAACATTTCTTTCTACATTGAACAGGACATTTTCCAATGGTGTATAAGTTAGTTTGGAAAATGCTCGGAGATTTGCCTAGACTGTCGGAATATTTGGTTCCAGGCCCATATACTCCTATTCCTGTTCCTTCTGTTGTTATAGAACCATGTCTGTACCATTTAATGGAACTTTGTCTATCTTTGTCCCATTCACTTTTGCTACTTAGCTTTGTGTTGAATTCTTTCACAAAGCTAAACTTCTTTGTCATCTCATCTTGGGGCAAATCTCAGGTTTGGTGGTTTCCAGGAAGGAGTCCAAACTTGCGTTTGGTGGATTCTTCTCTGGTCAGTCTGTAGGTTGTCCTTATCACTACACTCTCGACTACTATATGGAGGGGTGATTACCTCCATGGGGGCCGTTGGGGCACGTTCTCATTGCACCTGTTATGCATACGCAGGCTAGTATTTGGATTTTCGCCGCATCATCCTTTGTACTGGCCAGCTTAGTTCTGCTGCCCCAGACTACTGCTCCATAAGTGATGGCCGGTCTCACTATTGACGTGTACATCCACTGTAGTTACATCCCCAGTTTTTTCTGGCAAAATTTCTGCACACCATTACAGCTTTCGTGGCTTTGTTTATTACTTCTTTTTCATGCTTATTCCAGATGAGTTTATTATCTAGTATTAGTCCCAGATATTTGACATCTTGCTTCCATTCAATAACTTTCCCGTCCAATTCGATGCTTTTGAGGTTAATGTTTCTTTTCCGTGTAAAGGCAACTAAGGTAGTCTTGATGGGGTTGACATCATTGTTTACTATAGTCAAGCCCTCTTTGAACTATATCGCAGAGGGTGTTCTCGAACTTGCCTCTTGCGATTATGACTATGTCATCTGCATATACCAATCTCGGTCAAATCGCACTGTTAGGCTCCACATAAGAGGGGAGGCCAATCCTTGTGGGTATCCTCTGGTTTTGCAGATGGAAATAGTGTCTTGTCCAATTTTAGTCTCTGCTGTTCTGTTAGACAGTAGCCGCGACATCTATCTGGTTATCGTGTTGTCTACCCCTCTTTCTTCTAGTGCTCTTTTGACGGCTGTGTTAATTATTTATACGTATGTATCTCGTAGACTCTCAGTGGAAGAAAATATTCAACATGTTTAAAACAAATAGATAAAACGTTTGAATTTTTAATTGAGTTAGAACCCCAGAAGTCTTCAAATTGATAACAAAGCTTCATTGAACCTACTTATCTTTGTATAAATACGTATAACTTCTTCATATCTACTTACGCCATTAATCACTAAAATTAGGTTTAAACACTTCATCAATAACTCCAGACGCTCTTAAAATTCGCATCAATTAACTTCATTTACGTATGACGTCTGTCTGCCATAACTGACGCTATACAATTAAACACATAAAGTACAGCGAAACTTCCTCGCATATTTTACGTTTTGCGTAAAACACTGATTTATCACATAATTAATTTCGTTGTGTTTTATCGGAATATCGCAACGGCTACAATCGTAGTTTGTAATGATAAATGGTGCTGAGATAAATCGCATAAAATGTTTTCCAGTGTCTGATATCGTTTTGAAATATACACTAGAACAATTAATTGGTCGCCATTGGACGGATAAAAGCTTGTAGAGAATTACTGTAAAATTTTATGGTAAAATTAGGACACGATCTGCAATATAATTAGAATCGAACGGATTTCTGAAAAATTTTATTTTGACTATTTCCCTCGTCTTAATTTCCACCAATCACAAACGCGCAATTTTGAATTACAAATGGTTTCTAGAAAAAAAAAGTGTATGTTTTTTCGAGTTTAACTGCGGCAAAACTTGACAGCCAAAAATTACAATACCTTTGATAACAAGTAATTATGGTCTCCTGGGACACCTGAAAACGACGCACAATTTTACTTATTTTATTGTCAATAAATTTTGTAATATTGTTTTTAAACAGTGCTAGTCAGCTATGTAGTGAAAATGAGTCGCTTTGGAAGTGATTCTATATAACTAATATTGGTCTGGCGATTGAGAAAAGTGTACCGTATAATACCCACACTTCGATATGGAAACTGTTTACGGAATTCTGCAAAGGCAAAGAAATACGCTTTTGGAAACTACAAGTTTAGAGCAACTAAACCTAATCCTGAAAGATTGGGCGTGGAACATGAAGAAAGAAAACGGTGAAAATTACAAAGAACTAGTTGTGTTTAAAGATATTATCTACAAGTCTAGTAGGGAAGCTCATAATGCAAAACGACGGAATTTGCGAATGTGTGCCAATAAAAGGAAATCGAGCTCTGCCTCATTAAAATTGGAAGAATTCTACGTAATGGTTTTATTATGGGACGAAGACACTCCGGCGGGACTCCAGCGAAAATTTTACCATATCGCTTCAATAGAACTTGCCTGGAGGGGGTGGAGAAAAAAAATGGCCGATAGTAAATGGCTGGTCCCCAACACGAAGAATCCTTCCTTTTGTCCAGTCCGTCTTTTTAAAATTTTAATGGTTAAACCCATCATGGAACAAAGAACAATCAAGTGGATGGTCCAAAAACACTCCAGTGGAAAAAAACGAACTTTCGAACTAGAATAAAGAAGAAGCAGAGAAGGCAGGATTAAATACAAAAGAAATAAAAACAAACTACTCTATGCGGTCGACAGCAGTCAGTAACCTGGCTAAAGGCGGGGGTGGACAACAATTAATTAAAATTACTTTCCACAGTTCAGCCAACTCAATTAAGCCTTATCTTGAAATGGATAATGAGCATTATTTCAAACTTATAAACACCCTTAGAAGTGACCTCAGAACCTCCAGCTAAAAAACAGAAATCAGAAGATCCTGCAGCCACTCCTCGAGCTTCTCACTCTACAGCTTGACCCAATAAATTACCTGTTTTTCAGTTTTCAAACTAATACCTACATATTTATTATGCATGAAATAGTCTTGTCAAATACGATTCGGGAATCTACTTTTTCCCTGTGAAAAAAATCGAAAAAACAATGCAAAGTACTATTTTTTAACAAAATGTAGTTTATCTTCTATATCAGGTATCCCGTAAACATACTAACAACCTTAAGAAAGGGCAACTTTCAGTAATAAAAAGTTAAAAAAAGTACTTCCAAGTATAGTTTCATAAAAAAAGAGAAATAAAATCGATTCATTAAAATTTTGCAACATATATTTATTTTTAGCAGTGGTGTGAATATTTTTTTAAATTTAATTTTCTACAATTCTTTATCCAAAATTGAGAAAATTTCGCCAATAAAAAAAACCAAGAAATTAAAAAAATAACATAAAAATTGTTGTAGTTTAAAGTGCCCTTTCTAATAAAATTGTTTACGCTTAATAAAAAAGCTTCGCCAAGAGTTCTGCAGCTTTGGCAACTGCCTTCGGAAATTCGCCTCGGCTGCAAACACTGGGCATAGCTATAATAAGAGATTTCTCAGCCTGTTAGATAATATACTATTACTGAGTTACCTCTCATCCTCATATTTCTAATTTTAAAATTCTTAACTTTAAAATATCGACCTACATACGTTGCCCTAATTCAATCTAAAACTTTCCCTCCAGAATGGAAAACAACTCTCGTTAGTAAACTGAAAATCAAATTTCCGATCTAAGTGAAACCATTTCGAAGCTCATCCCAGTAAAACCTAACATACACAAAGTTGTCATTCCATCGATGTTTCATCCATTACCCATCCAAAACTTTTCCATAAGCCACTCTGAGTTTAGTGTATCAATATTTACGGAAGGTAATCGCATTTTCGTTTAGGTCTCGATTTTGATAAAAAAAAACACAACGATTGTGGAATGATTTTCTTTGGATTTAGTAAGTATTGATGATACAGAAGAGATTAATTTTAATAAATCATAACGTACATATTAATTTATAAATTCAAATTTAGATTTAACTTTTAAGAAAAATAGAAGCTCCCAGATTCCTACAAATAAAAATTAACTGTATACTACAGCTGAAATTTGTTGGTGTCATCTTTGATCGTTATTATCATGAGCCTCACTTAGAGATTAGATTCAAGTGAGCGCAGAACCATTGAATATGAGATAGAAAGATTAGACCAAATACAAAAGATGACATTACAATCACAGTAGAGCAAAGAAGTTTTCCTAGCCATTGAAGATCCCAATACTACACTGGTAAACGAAATGCAAGATTATTGCAACTAAATGGCATTGACATTTTTTATCTTCAATGATCCAAAACTAAATAAACTAAGTTTACAAGTTCATTTCTTTAATTCATAATTCAAAATACAAGCTCATACCTTCGTTTACCTGCCTACTATTGATTTTTAACTCATCAAAGTTTAATCGATCCAGAAATTTAAGCAAAGAAAATGTAGAAAATACATATTCTTTCACTATCTGTACATTCAACAAGTCCTTCGAGGATGGTTTCTCTGATGGTGAATAGATGCATTATTTTAATAATGATAAATTTTGTTGATTTTCGGACCTTCTGTTAATTTTGTTTTAATGGTGCTTATTTCTGATTATTTTTTCTCTTGTTTAGATTATTTACGCTTTGTACGACTTTCATAAAAAACTTTAATTTTACCATATCCTTAAATTGAATTGTGTAGGCAGATACCTGACCAGAAAAACTAGACAACGTACATAAGTCACGTAGAGTGACATTGATCATCATTGAATAGATGAAGCTATCACTCGTTTTGTATATGTGTGTGGCCATGAATGGTGGCCCTAACTACCTTCGAACCAGGTGTTCACTTCTAATGCTTTCAAAATATTTGCCCCGCTCTCTTTCAAGCTAGATTTTAGTATTCAACGCTGTGAATAAAGATGTTTGCAAACACGTAACGAGTTGCCGTTCTGTAAAGGCTGCTGAGGCTGGATATACGTGTTTCTATTCGTTAAAAGTCAGGTGAAACAAATAAGCTGATTAGTTTGTTAATTAGGAAATTATTCGTATACAGAAGCTAACTACTATTTTGTACACATAGTTCAAGTAAATATCTGATGTTTTCTGCGATGATTTTGTAAAATGTTATTTAATTTTTCTTTCCCAAGGTTTATTTACTGGATCTGATGATATTTACAGTAAATACTGTTACTATAAAATTAGTATGTAAAAGCTTTTGCTGGCTCTTTTTGTATAATCCTTAATTGCTTAAAAATATTTGTCCATAAACCATTGATGTGTTATGGGGCTGCATAATTTTTCACTGCTTAACATTGTTTATTTTTATAAGGATTTAAATTTGTTCACACAAGCATAACTGGAGTCTAAATACGTCTTTGAACTGTTTTATTTTTTTTTATTTTAGTGAGATATCCTATATTATGTGTAGTTAAAATATCTTTATCAACCACACCCAAAACAAGACAGAACAACGGTATCAGAGTCATTCATTTCCATTATCCACGAACGAACTTCAAAAACAGTCTAACATCCTGAGATTTCCGCCAGACCCGCGTTATTGTCATCGTCAGTTGTAAATCTGCGATAACCCTGCACCTTCATAGACACGTTTCCACCAGGAATTACAACCAACCGTTTCTGCATAGGTGTCTCCTATGGGTTATAATAAGAATGTGTTTCGTCAGATTTACAAATTATAGATTATTATTTGATATTAATTAATTATTAAATAATTAACAGAAAGGACGGAATTAGTATGGAGACGAGTCCGACAAAAAAAATGTACCCTAAAAGCAATATGCTGTTAAAATATATTACTGTTAAATTATACAACTGAGGTAACCGATATCTCCTGCAATGTTTCAGGATAAAGATGGGATACCGATATGATGGCTAATTACTGCTGGTGCCTCCAACGAGACCAACGCAAGTCTTACATTTTAATTAAATGAATATAGATGAAGCATAAAAATATATGAAGCGAAAGCAATTTGGATTAAAACACCACATTGTCTTATCACAGCGCCAAGATGGTTTGGGAGTGCCTAGAGAATCTAAACGTACTCGCAAAGAAGGGGCTGAAACACCATTTCTGGGACCTGAACCCTTCTGCGGAATAAGCACCAGTACAATACTTGATGAACTTGGAAAAGAAGTAAATAACAAAAGATCCCAATACTGGATGGGACTGCAAGGAATGAGGCAGGCCAAGACACTACTGGGAAACTATAACCAGAAGAGATCTGACGACTGCATCAGTAAAGTAAAAATAAGCTCAGAATACTAACGGGTATCCTAACAGGGCACTGCCGGCTGAGAGGCCACCTAAAAAAACTCGGATTAGTAGACAAAGAAGAATGCACATTCTGCGAGGAAGAGGAGGAAACCTCTATCCACATTCTCGCAGAATGCATTACCCTGCAAAATCCAAGGATACGATACCTCGGAGAATATCAAATAGAAGAGGAAGAACTACCTAACCTGAAGCCTACTGACATCCTGAACTTTTTGAAAGCAATAGGACTGGAGGAACTGCTCTGATCGTTGAGACATCCTTAACGAGTAGGCAGCAATAGGGGGCACAATAGATCTTATATCTCGCAGTGTATCGACACCCCCATCACAGATAGATAGATAGATATCACAGAGCTATGAATATCCAACCAACAGGATGTGTCAGGACTACATGGACTCAAACTTTTAGATTTCAGTGATTTCGAAAGCACAAAGGCTAGTAACAAAGGAGTCACGTTTTAAAGCTGATAAATTTGGGATACTATATCTCCTGTTCTTTCTATACAGTCAATTAATGAAGAGATTGGTGGATTCTACAACAATTAGCGTGGTAGACTTGAATACCACCCAAACAAATATAATTTTAGTAAATACATAACACCAATTTATCACATCAATTAGTTTAAGCTAATATTTTTATTTCTATTTACATTTGAACTAACATTAAATAATTTATAGAAGTTCCGCCCATGATTTTGTACAACGTTAGGACCAGACGCTGTGGTTGTCACTGTCAAAGAAAGCGTCAAGGGAATAGATTTACTTTTCAAGGAACATGCTATTTACCGGCACCACTTTAGTGACACATCTTCGTGCAGGTAAGATTATTTAGTTCAGTGATTTATCAATGACAAATACTATAGCTTATTGTATGACTGTGTTTTAATTTTCTCTTGAAAATGATATATTATTTAATCGATAAAAGATAATTTATGAGAAGTTTCGTAACTGCAACTTTTGTGTACGGTCTATAAATACATTAAGCTCAAACGAACTCTATGTATTGTTTATAATATTTGGCTCAATCTAAGTAAATAAATATTTTTAATGGAAATGTATCCAAATATCAACAAAAAATTAAATGAGTCACTGGTGGTAAATGTAATCCATTTGCTTTGGATTTTTTTTTTCATTCTAAATTAGTTTAAGAGTTTGAATTAAATTTTTAAACAGTTTAAACATTCTTCAAAAATAAAATAATAGTAATTTTTAATTCACGATTAATTCTGATTGTTTTTACTTAATTGCAAAACACGTTTTAGAAAATTATTACTGGTAATGCCTCAATTTATGTACCATAAAATACAATACAGATCATCAGCAGCTTGGAAAACCATGAAGAAATAATGCAAACAATATGACCAACAGACTGCATAGCAAATTACTCTAATTTACTTTAGGAACAGAGGTTCTAGATGTGATTATATCCCTAACAATAACAAAACCGAAAATCTTAGGAATAGTATTTATTAACGATGAATAAGAAGAAAAGGCAACTAGTTTCGGATTAAGCAGCCATCTTCAGGCCTAGAAAAGGTTCCTAGTGAAAATGATAAACAATTTAAAATTATTACAACTTACCCATGGGTAACGAAGAAACATTGAAATATTGAAAATTATTAAAATTTTAATTTACAAGTGCTTACATGATTGACAAATAATTTATAGTGTTTATTTATATATAAGGTTTTAACATTTTGACAAATAAATATAAGTACATTTAACTTTGTATTAAAAAAAATTAATGAGTGAAAAGTGGATTCATAAAAATTAAAAGAAAAATACGAAATAAAAATAATCAAGTGTGTGAGGAAAGGTAAAAAATTTTAATTGTATACTCAAATAAATGCGTATTAAGAGCACCTGTATAAATTTGAGTGTGTTGAGGCAAGTAAGGTTAGATTGAACGAGGCAGGAGTGTATAGAGGAGTACTCATCATTAAATTATGTTACATTAATTATCAAAAATAATGTTTTAACTTCATCACAAGAAATTCTAGATCTAGAGCCTTTAGTAAAAGCTACTTAACTTTATATTTAGGGACAATTCTTAAATGTATGAGATATAAACCTACATTTTTAAAAAGCAGACTCTAACTCTAATGGTAGCTCCTGCTGGTTTACAAGTTCTAGCCTGCTCCCCAAAAAACTCCACGCTTGACGATGATCTGAAGTTTGGTGAAACAACAAATGAAGTACAAGGTTGACTGAACACATCGGACCTAGCAGATGGAATTGCAGACGAAGTAAACGATCGCCCAGATAAATTATAATTAGCTGATGGGATGACAGGACGAAGTAGACGGTTGACAGGACAAATCATAATTAGATAGCAGAAGAAATAGAAGGTTTACAGGACAAATCCAGATTTCCAGCTGGTTTACCAACTAGTTCCTCCATTTCCAGTTCATTATCAATAGTAATACCACAAGTGATTGAATTTTCGCGATAAGTCTGTCGATTCATATCATAACGAAACTGAGTTGCTTCAAGCAACTCAGATGAGTTATGAAATAAGAGAGACTTATGAGATGAATTCAAACACGAGTGGAATTTTATTAGACTATTTCACAAACAAAGTAAAAGGTCTCATTTTGACGTCTGTAGCTGTAATTATACAAAGTAAGAGGTCTCATTTTGACGTCTGTAGCTGTAATTATTTTTTTCAAAATGTCAATTTTGTTTTGCAATTGGTATCCATGGTTACGCCGTGAAAATACCACGCTGATAGACCAATGAGGATTGAAAGACAGCTGGTATTATAGCGATAATACCAGCTGTCTTTGGTTTGTGATTGGTCAGATTTTGTGAAAATTCGAAGATGAGTGAAATAGTCACTGTTAGTGTAAGTCGACTGAACCTTCTTCTGAGCTTTAGTAATTAATTTATCTTTTATAAATTTGTTTTTATCAATATTTCAGCCACAATTCATAAAAAACCAATATCCAACCCCCTAATCGTATATTAAACCCCCCTTCCGGATTGTTTACTCGGTCGTCTTGATTCTTAATTTATATTTAAAACTTTTTTTTTTTTCAACAATTCGTAATTTTATTTACGTAGGATCATTATAGAGCTAAATCATAGGTTTTATATAAATTAAAAATATATAAAATGAAAAAAATATATACGAAGGCGTCATGTAACTCGTAATTGTGTTTTACATGCTAAGGATATAATTTCAACCCACCCATTGTTCAATTATTTCGAGGCTCACATGAGTACAAACAATGGTCGATCTCTTCTTCTAGTTTCGTAACCTATTAATAAAAGAAATAAGAAAATCGAGTCTTAAGTACTTGCACTCCGAGTTCTTCTCACGCCTACGTTAGGTACGAGGGTAATTGAATAAAAAGTACGAGGGAAATAAGAAATATAAATATGCCATTTTTCCAAAATATGTTTGTCTCACACTTTATTTAAGTTTGGCCGATATCTGGCACAGTACTTTAAATAAATAGTCATCAACAATTTATTAAATTATTAGTAACTTTGTTCTACTGTAAATTAAATTATTAATAAATTAAAATTTACTGCTATATTCAGCTTGGTGTATGGATTTAGTCCATGGGCAACAAAAGATGGTTTACTTGACTTGAAAGTTGACAGTTGACAGTTATTTTTACAACAAAAAGATAAAAAAACCTCCAAAAAGATGTCAGGAAGTATTAAATGGATCAGGATAAAGATTAAAGACATTAGAAAAATACAGAAAATATTCTATTGACCAAAAGGTGATATGAACTATGGATGAGTGAAATATTCTTTTTGTGTAATTTTAGAAAATGTCATTTTAAGTACAGTTAAATAATAATAAATCCTTTTCATCATATAATCAAACTAAATTATTTCTATCGATTTAATTATTTTCACCAAATATCAAAAACAGAATTAAAATTTCTGCGAGATGGCTACAAAAATGTAAATATATATTGATGAACTTTATATCAACTTTATAAAATATTAGTTTCTAAATTTGACACTTTGACCTATTATAGAACATTTCGTATTCCTCAAATCATAACGATATTAATCAAATTTTAATATAGAATTACCAATTTCCATGAACTGTCAAATTTATTGAATTAATTTAATGACTTCAACCACATTCGGATTTTCTCAAATTTCATATTGAAATATTCTCCTATCCCCTTTGGCAATATAGTCGACATTTACCCAAAATTAAATATTTGATAAACCTTTCAACCTAGGGCATATTCCCAAATTGAATATTATAATTTAATCCAAATTAGCGATGTAGAAACAAATTCTTGTGATCCTAATTTCCAGAGTTGATTGATAAGTATCCCAGTTATTTGTAAAGTATCCTCATAGGGAATGTTTCCTTTGGCGATAATGAAGATATTTCCTATAGGTAATTTGTGAAGAGGAAATTGACAATCGAAATAATTTAAAAACTTGACATTTTGCACACATCTATTATATGGAATTATGAATGAAAATCTGGACACCAATCGATTTTTCAACAATTATTGGCGGCGCTTGGGGTCTCTCAATTGTATTAGCGAATGTTCTGTGTAATTTAAGTTGCAAATTTATCAGAAAATTGCAAAAAATTATTTTTTCATGTGGCAGTCTCAAATCCCGGCGCGTTGCCTAAAAGTGGGTTACTAGTTTTAGAGTGTGATGAATATTCACCCAAGAAGGTCCTTTATATTTTGTGTGTTTTTTTGCAAAATTTTCGCCAACTTCTATCGGAACAATATAGGTTCAGAATTTCAGAAAAAATAAGAAAGTTTTTAAAAAATTCCTTTTATTATGAAAAATATGTTGAAAATACAAAATACATAGCAATGTTTATAATTTATCATACGTTAAACCATTCCATGTCATCAGATCCATATTCTTCATCGTCTTGATCTTGCTCTATTCCTTCCGTTCCTCCACGCGTTCGTTCCCACTGTTCTTCCAGCTGTATTTCTGGTTCCCCCCTTCCAACCCCTCTGTTGCAGTCTCGACAAATGTCAAACTCTATATCCAAATTAAGCCAAACGCAATCACGTATGCCTTGGTGGCGCTGTATTTAAAACTATAACAGCTCAATATTTTTTGATGTTTCAATTTAATTTGATAAAGAAAATAATGAACATTTGTGTGTTTTTAATACAAAATGATTCAAAAAATAATCTTTCGAAATACCACACGTCATCTCAAATTTTATAGATTAAATTTTTGGTCTCCATACTCAAACGCCTTTATTTCAGGCAAAACCACTCAAACAAACTGATTTGAGACTCAATCAGTTTGTTTTCGTGGTTTTTCCAAATAAAGGCGTTTTCGTAAAAACCAAAATTTTAATCGATAAAATTTGGAGGACTCGTGGTATTACCTTTGATAAAATACTATCAATATTTCTATAATACTGGCAAGCCAACGACTCCAAAATCAACACAGATTGTATACCAACAAAAGCAGACGACTAATGTGGGCGCGTGGGTACACGTGGTTAGGTTATGTGGAATATCATGGATCTCAGGCGGAGAGCGTAAAAATGGGGGACATAAATCTAACGAACATTTAATAACCGCGCTCGAATATATGGATCAATTGATATAAACGAAAAGGTCAGAATATAAGCTTCACCTCGGTCTGGGTATTAATCCTAAAAAAATGAATAGCGGGGAACAAGAAGTATTTAAAAAAAAAGTTCGGTTTTCACAGGTGTGATCAATTTTCCCGATTTCTGGAAAATGGAAGAAATTTATTCGAAATAAAAAAATACTTTCGAAAAGTAGATACTGTAAGCTTTAAAATGGTGTGCATTGAATAACATACAACTTTTTTCAATGTTCTCGACAGGAAAGAACGGGCTTCAAGGCTCATGGATCGATACCTATGGCTTTTCCCATTGCAATGAACTTTGAATCATCGAAAAATATCAATTTTTGCCCGAGTTCTGATACAATTCGTCCGCCCGTTTACAAGTTAATGCATAGACAGCAGCATTCCTATAGAGGAAGAGCAGCCGCTGAAATGAGGGGACTTTTGGGTCCGGTTATCTCGAAAACTATCGAATTGCCGAAAAAAATGATAGGGACTATTTTTGTAGATAATGATAATATATTCATTTTTTTATCTAAACAAAAATTGGCTAATTTGCATATTGTGGCAGATATTAGCGGGAAAACATTTTTTCAGACTTTAGGGGCCATTTTCAGCCCTTTCCCAAGTCGGAATCGTAGTGAAATTTTTCGCCCTTGGAAGCAACCGTCAAGACTTAGAAATTAAGCCACAAAGGAAATCTGGACAGACTTATCTACAGCTTTGTCCCTTCAGTTACTGGACTAATTTCTATAATCTCATCTCTATCAAAACTTTTTAGGTAAACATCTTTAGACCCTGTCGGTATTATCGGCCTTATATAGGTTATCGTATAAATCATAAAGTAGGTCCTCTATGTACATCTAAAGGATCTGCTATACTCCATACTTATATAATTAATTATACCCAAAATGATGAAACATCTATTACCGCCGGCCAACACTATTCCGTACTATCTGCCCTTGCGTATTCGGGAATCCAGATTGAAGCTGTTTGTGCGGAAATTAATTCTACCTCTGTTGTTCCTGAAATTAGTGTTACTGCTTTATTGGATAATAATCTTATTGGATGTTTGGATTCCTGTCTTACGCCAGAGCATCACACTGTTTGATGATTCTGACAGAATTGTTGCTATTAATGTTGATTATGGGTAAAATATTTATTGTGCGCTAATGTATTTATAAAACTCACTGAATGTTGGTAAATTCAACTCAATAAAGGTCCCGATTTCACTGTAACTGGCTCGAAGATTTTAAATAAAAAATATAGAAAAAGAAACCCAATACTTTTTGGAACGAATCGAAGGAAAGGATATTTTCTAAAAAACGCGCTTACTAACAATATTTCAAAACAATAGAACTTTTTCCATCAAAAACCTTCAGGATCCTTTGCAATTCCCTTATTTAGATTACTTTCACAAGCCACTACTTAAACCCCACCCTGTAGTTTAACCTCGTGCCTTCCCATTGTCCACAAGAACTCTTAAATTGATATTTCCTTCTCGTATGCATGGGACCGAGAATCGTTTGGGCATTCGGGGCCGTATAATTGCTTAATTACCATTCGGAAATAGCAATTAGCCCTCCTAGTCCTTCGACAGGTCTACGACGGGATAATTGTGGGTAATGATAGCATGGGTGTAGGGTTCGGAATGGATTCTATGTATATTCAATTTGGCGGAAAGTTGTCACAATATTTCGAACTTGTAAAGTCGGGCTGAAGTTGGAAATTATTCCAATTCAGTTATTAATGTTTAAAAAGAGTTTGAATTTATTGAATTTTCACCATAAAAATTAAGGAGTGATGCAAGAAGGAGCCCTAAGCCAGTAATCCAGAAAAAGAATTTGTCCAATAATGTTTTGATAGAAAACTTATCTGGAAAAAATTTAAAAGAAACTTGACAATAATTTTAGAATTTGTCATAATTTTCCGCGCCCTTTTACCATCTTTTTTTCTTTTCACACAATTTTTTTGGAAATTTTAATAGTCACTTTTCATCAAAAATTACCCAATTGAAGTGCGTGCAATTTTGAATTTTGAATATTCATTTTTTTTGCAAAAAAAATTGAAAAAACCTGCTGTTTATATAATTGGATAATTTTTTATAAATAAAAATTAAATTTGTTTACGTAAGTTTTTTGACAAAAAGATCGAATTCAAAAATTAACTAAAAAGTAAAACAAAAATCATTAGATTGCCACTATAGTCTAAAGAAGAAAGGAGTGCAGTAATTTAATTTGCAGAAGTAGTACGGGTTCAAGAGGTAGAAATTTTATTTTAACCTCATCTTTCAATGCTTATTTGTAGTTAAAATGAAAATTTTAATACATCTGATCGGCATAATCAAAGTTTTCATTTTGATTTAGTCATGTTTCCACGATTTTTACTGTATTAAACCTTCTCTTTTGACAGATATGTCAGACTTTATTTATTCATCTATTTTAATAGGGTGTTTAACTAAGTTTCGGATTCTATTTAAAACCTTTTGAATATTGCGCCATTGTTGAAATTACGTCACTGGTCCCTTAACTGAAGTTAGATATATGCCGAATCGAAAGTTAAACGAAATCACTCGACTTCAAAGTTAAAATTGTTAAATGTCAGTGTCAAATGTCAATATCATTTCTTTAAGCTTCAAATTAAAATCATTAATAGAGTGTTTTTAAAATAATAAAAGTGAAACTACAGAATGTCTTCAATTTATATTATTCAAATTTCAATCCTTTCCAAACACAAGTATTTTATTTACCTCAAAATGATCTTCACAGCAAAAATAATTGCCAGTGTTTGAGAAATCTGAAATTCTTCTAGCTGCTTCAAACCATCTTTTTCTCTGGACCATATTTTTAGGGACAGTAATAAAAATTTTATCTGGTGTAGTTACTGTAGTGTTAGTACAATATGACACAAAACAATATTTGTAATTAGAACGAGAACCCATTTTTAAAACTAGTCTGAACAGCACAAAATTAATAAAATTATTAAACACACAAAAATATTGTCTTCGTCTTCACTTTTCGAAACTAGTATTCTTCTTTTTTAATCGTTTACCGTAAAGGAAATAAGTACAGTATCAGTGACGTATCTGTATTGAAAATTGCATAACATCTCAAATTTTTTCTTATTATTTTTTATCTATTTTAAGCAAAAAAACATAAAAAAAACATGAAATTATGTAGAAAGTAATTAAGTATGAGTAATTATAAATATAAAACAAATGAGGTTAGATTTGGAGTTAAACACCCTATTGATTCGGAATTTTGTAGTGGCATATATATCAAGGATCTGCGTTAGCCTGTAAAAATATTTGCGAGTTGACACAATTTCTCATTAAGAAAAAATTATCAATAACTACAATAGCAATATAAATGACATTGAATACTTTATCCGGATCACAGCCTCATCTTAGAGAACAAACTGCTTACCTATAAGAATATATTGAAGCCTAGATATAGAAAATTAAAATTTGGAACTCTCAATAATTCTAATCTGCAAAAGCTACTACGGTTCTAACCAAATATCCAAAAGCAATTATGTAACGCTCCTTGGTACGTCCCCACAATATCATTCAACCGGTTCTTCAAGTACCCCCCATAAAAGAGGAAATTACAGGATCTTTCAAATTTATTAACCACTAATTTCCTGATTCGACTACAAAACAACGTACTTATTCTTAGAATATATCCAAATCTTAGTAGAGCTTTAAGCTGTCTTAAATTTTTCGCGACTGGATAACATTTTCATTGCAATTTCTTTAACGTTTTTCTCTTGAAGAAACTCTGAGAGAAAGAGAGGATTTCTCATAGAAAAATAATAATATATGTATAATGAACTGGGGTATCTAGAAAAAAAAATTCAATTCTTAAACAGCCTTACATTTAACAATAAAAAGGCGTTAGACCAGTTACTTATTTATTTTATATGTATTCAGTAAGTGACAATAACTTTTGGAGTTAAATCGACCATGACTATTACTGTTTAAATCACTCACTACCCATTAGTCTCTTAGGATAACATAACTTTTATTCATAATAACCCAATAGCGACGTCCATAAATAAGCATAAAATAGTCAATCTAGATTAATAAATACAGATTGGTCAAAAACAATGGACCAGTTACCGGCACAAAGACAATCCAATTAATGTATGAAATAGCCGCCCGCATCTTGGACAACCTCTTTTATTATTATCATGATCCCCTATGGAGCCGCAAATAATGCTACTTATTAAACTTTAATGTGACACTTCTGATATATATGAATAATGAACGGGCTTGTTAAAATATAATGCACATCTGTTAGGGTATTTAATTATAATTTCGGATTTACTTTTTTATTTTATTTACAGGGGCCAGTTTTGGACAGATACATGAAAAAATAAGCCAGTGAGGGGAGGCTGCAAAAAAATGTAATATCATGTTTATTATATTTTTTCTTTAATTCAAAACATTTTAGTACAAATTAATTTAATTTTTGTGTTGCGATAGCGGATAGGTTTCCGCGGACAGAAAGCTTCTGGGTTTCCTAGAAAAACCGCGTTCTAGATTGTAAAAATCTCGACGTTTCTGCTTTTCTTTTGAAGCCATCTACAGGAGGTATAAAAAATTATTCGGTTAACGCCCGAGTAGTAAGCAGATTGAAACAATTGGGTACTTGGCAGATTGAGGCCACGTAACAGAATAATTTATTACAGCTCTTGAAGATGGCTTCAAAAGAGAAAATGAAATGTCGAAATTTTTCCCGGAATCCCAGAAAGTTTTATTATATATTGTTAAGAAATTGTAATTATACGATTTTTCTATCTTTTATTCAAAATTCAAATCTGACATTTTTCATGAACTAAACAATCTAAATATCAATATAAAACAAAACAACCCATAACAACCATCTTTCAGTTTTAAAGTCACTTTTACATAATTCCCCCTTTTACAAATTAATTTAATTTTTGTGTTGCGATAGCGGATAGGTTTCCGCGGTCAGAAAGCTTCTGGGTTTCCTAGAAAAACCGCGTTCTAGATTGTAAAAATCTCGACGTTTCTGCTTTTCTTTTGAAGCCATCTACAGGAGGTATAAAAAATTATTCGGTTAACGCCCGAGTAGTAAGCAGATTGAAACAATTGGGTACTTGGCAGATTGAGGCCACGTAACAGAATAATTTATACAGCTCTTGAAGATGGCTTCAAAAGAGAAAATGAAATGTCGAAATTTTTCCCGGAACCCCAGAAAGTTTTATTATATATTGTTAAGAAATTGTAATTATACGATTTTTCTATCTTTTATTCAAAATTCAAATCTGACATTTTTCATGAACTAAACAATCTAAATATCAATATAAAACAAAACAACCCATAACAACCATTTTTCAGTTTTAAAGTCCCTTTTACATAATTCCCCCCAACAATTAAAAATTTTAATACAATAACAATTTCCCCCCAAATTATTTTCACGTTATAATTATTTAGTTATAACGTGAAAATTATTTAAAAACTATTTTTTTTATAGTCGTATCTTATTTATATCACCTTCAAATTTGATAACATTGTCATTATGACATGTTGTGGTGACTCTATTTTCTATTGTGTTTCTTCTTGCTTCTTCAATTTCTCTCATTAAATTATTTCTTTCTTCTACCTGTTCTTGTCTTAATTGTTTCATTTGCTCTTCCAATTTCTTAATTATTTCTGCTGATTTCTTATATTCTTCTTCTTTGATTTCTTCACTTATCTTGAATCCTTGTTCCATTTTTTCTTCTATTTTTTTGATTGTTTCACTGTTTCTTTCTGGGTAACGACTCTGATTCTCTAATTTTTCATTTATTTTCATTACTTCCTATCTTACTTCTTTTCTATCTTCCTTGATCTGATTCGTTATGTCATACATTCTTGCTTGTATTTGTTCCGTCTCCTTCGTTACTATTTCTATTTTCTGATTAAATTCTTGTTTTGGTCATATCTTCTCTCATAATATCTATTTTAATTTCTAATTGACCGATACATTGTTTGATTTCCTTTCCCATTTCATTCATTATATTCTGTAGAATGTCATACACTCCCTTTTCCTGTTTTTGTGACTCATTATTTTTTCCTCTTTTTTATCATGTTCTTCCTCTAATTCTCCTTCTGCACTAACTGTGGCTTCATCTTTTTCTTCCATGATTATTTCTTGCTTTCCCTTTGTTGTCTTTCTAAGCCTATTCTCTCTCCATCTCTGAGATCTATTGTGGGTTCACTCAATTTCGGTTTCGCCCCAGGTTGGGCGCCAAATTGTTAAGAAATTGTAATTATACGATTTTTCTGTTTTATAATCTTTATTTTTAAAAATTCAAATCTGACATCTTTCATGAACTAAACAATCTAAATATCGACATAAAACAAAATATCCCATAACAACCATCTTTCAATTTAGAAGTCCCTTTTACATAATTCCCCCCAACAATTCAAATTTTAATACCGTAACAATATATAAATTCAATAAAAATATTACATTGGGAATACCTACTATAGCAATCGTCTGTGACTGTAGCTTCAGGCAAAATAATGATAAATATTCTTCGGAGAGTTTTTGTATAGACTCCATCTCTAGTACCATTTTGGAATGTCGTTTAAGGTGGCAGGTTGATATTAAAATTGATTAAGTTAATTTATGGATATAACTGCGAACTTTAAGTTCTTGTTTAATTGATGAAGCGCTTCAACTTCGAAAATTTTCATAATAGATATTCTTCAGTAAAATAGGTAGAAGTATAGAAGTACAGGTCGTTACAGGGTGGAAAATTTATAGGTGATCTGTAAACTAAAGAGAAATTTGGAGATTTAGATCTTCTAGAATTTGACATATATCGTAAAATACTGATTATTGTCATTGTAGTAAACTCAAGGGGGCTAGTCTGCATTTTCTGGTCAAATATTTGGTTAATTTTTCTATCAATTTAATTATGAAAGATACAACACTAAAACGAATTTTATTTGTACTTGTTCAGAGATTGATCAAAAGTATGTTGGGAAAACCAGGAGATCTGTAAATTTTGGAAAGCGCTAAGTCAGCCAAGATGTAAACTGGACATTTTAGAACAACTTTGTTACTTTTTTCTTAATAAATTTACAGTTTATGGCTCTGCCGGTGGTCTATGGTCTCCCTTACCTTGGCTTTTTGATTCCTATCTTCATATATTGGCCCAATCCAACTTACATGATTTTATTGTTTCTAATTTTATTAGAAAAGATACACATTTATGAAGTGTTCACCCTATATTCCCCAATTTATTTTAACAAGCATCCGTCTTGGACGTTTCAGTTTTCAGTGCTATAACGATAAATACTGAAATTAAGTAAAGTTAATGAGATCTGAAAATCAAAATCGCCTGAAGTTAAAATCAGTTATTTGAAAAGTTGGGAAATGTCAGGTATTGACAGCTTTTTAGACAAAATTACAGAGCCCTCATTATAGTAGAGATTATGAATTTTATTTTTAAGTCATGTCCGTGATTTCTTAATCTTGTTTTTCTCATAAATTCAGCGATAATAATGATAAAAGGTGTGACTGATGTTTTCTAAAATTTTATCTTTATTTGAATTTAAATTATATATATAATCAATAGCGCATTAATCCATCCAGGGCAGGTGATAGATATAAATTAACTTTCGCAATAATAAAACGCATTTTTAGACTTTTTCATCGATTATGTTTTTATTTTTTTTTAAACATTTTTGTTGTTTTATTTTTTAGTAATTAATCGTAAAAAGCAAAAATAATTTACATGGTCAGACTTTCACTTGTGATCTCCCTAGTGGGGGATTCAGTAATAAAATTTCACACCTAAAAGTAATTTAAAAAAAAATAAAAGATGTATTAATTGTTTAATTTTGATATGCACAAAAAGTAAACAAAAAATTTTATTTTCATTTAACCAAAAATGTCCATTACATGTGCCATTATTTTGACATAAATATTTCCACTTATTAATATCGTCCAGGGTACCCTGGAGGATAAAAATTTTCAAAAAGATTTTGGGATTCCATGGTAACCAAACAAAAAAATAGACTCTGATGGCGGGATGAAATTTTCACGTTATATTCAGCAATAATATAACAAGAGAGTGAGAATAAATTGAATATATTTGAAATAAATTTGGAAATGCCCACTCGAGCCCTCTCAAATTATTTTCTAATTTATCTAACTCGCGAGTTACATTTAACTAGATTATTTTTTGATTCAATAATTTAATTTAATTATTACAATATACGAAAATATCATTGGAACATTGTGAGTACATTAGAAGACTTAACAATTTAAATTAAGTAGTACAATGAAAAACGCTATTATTAAAAATATTTCGAGACTCATTATAGGATTTGGAATTACTTGTTATATTAACTGTTTCCTCCTGTGTATTTTCTCTAAGATTATTTATTATATTTGAATGATGTTTTTGGTTCAATTGTAAGTATGGTTTAATCGAACTCGCAGAATTATGACCAGTTACCTTGATTTGTTATTGTTCTCCTACACCAGCTTTTGAAAGGTTACTTACTGCACTTGATCTGGCAGAATGGTTAGTTATTTTTTTAGTAACTGTGTCTAGACCTATTTTTTCTGCTGATTCTTTCATCCATTAAGAAAAAAAAGCGTTTACTTGTGTAGTGTGAAGCCTTTTTTTAACGGTTACATATTTTAATGTTTTTAGGCGTTTTTCCTTATTGTTAGCTTCAGCAGTTTCGTCTAATATTTTTAATTGACTGCAGCAGTTGAATTTAAAAAAACTGATATTTATCTCCCTACGCCTGTTGAAGCACACTGTGCACTCTGGTAAGCATCTCTACCACCGCCGACAGGCGTTTATCCCCGGTCAGGATCCTGAGCTTAAGCTAGAAGAATCACAGATCTCTCTCTATCTACAGTCCTCGATTTGGTTAATTTTTAAACAGGAAATATTTGCCATTTATTCGTAAAGAAAGTCTTATGCCAATATTCAATAAAATAACATTAGTTTATTTCTAAAATGAGCTAAGAAAAATAGCCCGAAAACATTTACACGAGCAAACACTTTATCTGGTTCAATTGTAAGTATGGTTTAATCGAACTTGCAGAATTATGACCAGTTACCTTGATTAGTTCTTGTTCTCCTACACCAGCTTTTGAAAGGTTACTTACTGCACTTGATCTGACAGAATGGTTAATTATTTTTTTAGTAACTGTGTCTAGACCTATTTTTTCTGCTGATTCTTTCATCCATTTTGAAATGGAATTTATTCCCACAGGAACGTTTTTATACCAAGAACCATGAGTTTGCCAAGTCGGATTTGGAGTAAGAAACAAGCGTTCGCTTTTAATATTTTCTTCACGTTTACCCATTAGTTTTTCAAAAAGACGAACAGGGCTTACTATCAGCATACCTTTGTGCTCCACTCTGTGCATTTTTTGGTAAAGATGGGATATTCAATGCGGCCAGTATTTAATCCCATTATGTCGGTTTTTTTTTTCAAATAATGAACTAAACATTTCGTAGCTTCTCCTCCCCTCCAAGCTAGTTTATACGATGCAACGTGAAAAAACTTTTTTTGCAATCCACAAGGTGTGTCTCCATCCCAATAGTTAAAAATTTTCAACAGTTCTGTAATAGAAAGTGCCACAGAACTTTGTTTGTGCTTTTCAGGATGTTTTTGTATAATTTTTCATTTTGCATTTCGAGCATTCGAGCATTCGAGCATGGAAAGGATCAAAGGACCTGTTACACTTATTAAAGTAAGGTTATTGAATTAATTTTGCCGTTTTATTCCACATTGTCTTTATTACTGCTTATTTATAATCATTTCTGTTCTTTCTTCTCATGTTACAAGCCCAATCTTTTAAAATCAATGCCAGAGTAGCTGTTGTAGTAGATTGATCCAGAATATAATTTCTTTCTATGGTGAAGGTCTTAAATTGTCTCCATATCGACTGATTACTTATTAGAGTGTTTTTCAAAGTAGTTTCTAAAATATTTTTTGTTATTTCTGCATCAGAAAAGGTACTAAACCGATGATTTTCACTCATTTTATATAACGCGTTGACACATTTAGGTAATTATTTTGACACCTATCTGACACTTGCTAAGCAAACAAAAGCTACAGTGATTATTCCCGAGAAAAGTTTTATTCCCACTATGATAATGATATAATTGGTTGAAACTTACTCTTGTGACAAATAAAGAAGCATTTCATTGGTTTTAAGAAACGTCAAAAAATAATCACATTTTTTTTAGTTACATTTCCAAAAGTTGGATGAAACATGATTTTTGAAATATTTATTTCCAATTTCTCAGAAAAACTAAAGTTTTCCTTTTATATTAGTTACGTTTGGTAATGCGCTAATTTACAAAATTAAATTTGTTTAGTATAAATAAAAATTAAATTGTTTTATCTGTGCTTAAAAATGACTATTTTTAACACCGTACCAAACTAGTTAAATTTGGTCTTCTTGTACGAAACTTAGCAGGAAATTTAGGGCAACACATTATAAACCTCAGATATTCCCTATTTTGCTCGAGTAGTTGCACCAAAAGATTATCACATCTGTCTGTGATAGAGACAAACTGAGCTCCGCATTTGATATTTGCGGTCTGGAGATGGAGTACGAGGGGTCGTGATTCCGTCACAACGGAAAAGGGTTAGTGGAAAGGGCAAGAGGAGGACGAGAGGAGGGAAACTAACATCCGTGGTTTATTCTGTCGAGGAAACGAACAGCTCGTTGTAATGGACTAATTAAAGAGAACGTCAGCTTCGTTAGTGATAGTGCCCAAGGGAACGAGCAAAAAGGGCATTATTGTATTATTGCCATTGAAATCGGTGTTAGTGTTTTTGGTTGATAGTTTTGTTTACATTTTGCTACATAGTTTAGAGTATTTTAGCTGTTAATTTCGGTAATAAAATGTCAGTAAGATCACCGCAAAAAGAAAACAAATTAAGAAAAAAAAGCGTTTGCTTGTGAAGTGTGAAGCCTTTTTTTAACGGCTACATATTTTAATGTTTTAAGGCGTTTTTCTTATTGTTAGCTTCAGCAGTTTGGTCTAATGTTTTTAACAAAATTCTGTTTATATTGACTGCAGCAGTGGAATTTAAAAAAATACTATTGATCTCCCTCGACCTGTTGAAGCACCGTATGCAATCTGGTAAGCATGGTAAGCATGTCTACCACCGCTGACAGGCGTTTAGTCCCGGTCAGGATCTTGAGCATAAGCTAGAAGAATCACAGATCTCTCTCTATCTACAGTCCCCGGTTTGGTTTGTTTTTAAATATAGGAAATATTTCAACCTATTTACCATTTATTCTTAAAGAAAGTGTTATGCCAATATTTAAAAAATATATGAAAATATTGCAACAAATTATCGATTAATATAATTAAAAATAATAATAAAAGACTTAAAATAATCCAAACGAAAAATATAAATAAAATAACCAATTAATTTAACTATTAAACATGTTATGAACTTATTTTTTTAAGCATTCAAATCAAAAATTTATTTCAAATTAAATAAAATGTTCTGGCTGCGCACGCGATACCTATGTACAAATAGTAGAGAAAATATCTGGAGAGTCTAAATGGTTTCAGAATTTTAGATAAAATTCATTCTTGTTCTACGATTTCACCGGTCAGAATTAAAACCTTAGAAAGCTTGTGTCCAACTTTATTTGAATTACATTTTCGCGTTTTGTTTACAACTACCGAATCGTGATTAGAGATTAATTTATTTATTGAGATTCTTTCCGAATTAGATTTTGAGATTTTGTTTTAGGGATTAATTTATTTATTTAGATTCTTTCCGAAATAGTTTTTGAGATTTTGTTTTTCTTTTTGGAAAATTAAATTATTTATTTAGATTCTTTCAGAATTAAACTTTTGAGATTTTGTTTTTGGAAATGAATTTAGAAAATCTTTTCAAATTAGTTATTTGAGTTTTTTAGTTGTTTCACTTGAATTGTCCGTCCATTCGGAAGCAAACGTTTGATTTTTAACTTTCATTTCTGCGTTATAATAAAAGCCGATTACCATTTCTTTTGGGAAATCACTTTTAAAATCTGCTAGTAAAATCCGAATCGAACATTTCTTTCGAACTTATTTTTTTTGTTTCGGGTTTTGAGGGTTGGGCTTCGAAATCTTATATTTTTAATCTGTAGATATTAGTTTTCGTAAGCAATATATGTGTCAACGTTATTTTTTTTTGAAGTAGGGTTAGCCATATGTGAGTAGTAGGTACTGAGGTTATGAAGAAAAACAAAGGTCCTTTATTTCTCACAAGTTATTTTATTAAGCGACCGGTTTCGACGGTTAAAACATCGTCATCATCAGGCCCTATGTGGAAAAATTATGGAGTTAAAAAAAAGTCACAATGACAGTTGAGTTAAGTTAAAAAAGGTTAAGGAATTTTAATTTAATTTATTTTAATGTTAATTTTAAGTAAAACTCACCATAACTTTTCCACGTAGGAAAAACTGCAGGAAAACACCAAGAACATGTCAACACAGTAGATTAAAATACAATTCTATGTGTGTAAAAACAAGGAAGAACTTATAGATCCTAATTTTATTATTTAAAAAAAATTTAATTTATATTTTATATTATAAAAACATAGTTATAAAATTTAAAATTTAACTGAAAATTAACCAGCAGTTAAGGACATTTACAAACAAATTAAAACATTAAAACTAACGAAAAGAGACAATTTTTGAACGGTAGCTGGTTAAAACAATGGAAGAATTTTATCAACAAGTGTTTTTTATACAAATAAAGTGAAAACAAAGTTTAAATTAAAAGTGTTGGTTTAATTTGGTAAGACTGTAAATTAAGAATAAAGTTATCTGTAATTAGAATTATATAGGTCCTTGTATGGTTTGTAGAATATGAAGTAGGTGGCGTTAACAAACAAAATTATTCAAATATTAGATTTGTGTTTGGTCAATCAAGGTTAGACAATAAAAAGGAAAACAATTTTAGGAAAAGAAAAGGACAGAAAAAGAAAGAAAGAAACAAAAATCAAGTCTCAATCTGAAAAGAATTGGAAAAATGAAACAAGTAGGGGTTCACTAATAAATAGCATGAAAAGAAGAGATGCTGTTTCTTTTTGAAGTACGATACAATGGAGAACAGAAGTTATTTGAAAAATAGGAAATTTTAGAGGGTAAGTAAGATGTGATTGATAAAAAATTAAATAACCCGAATGAGAAAATATTAAATGAGTGCTGAGAAAGTAGGGGTACTCGTGAAGTTGATTTGAGCATTGAGAGAGCACGTGGGATTGAGTTTAAAGTTTTTTGAAATTTCTAGGTTTTCGAAGTTATCAAGAAGAAATCTATTACTCACTGAATGTAGGACTCTGAAACCAGTAATAGAGTCGAAATCATGTCCAATGTCTAAAAGGTGGTTAGCGAAATGGGAGAAGTGTTGTTATTAAGGCATCGTGTATGTTCCCTCAAACGCACTTTAAAATTACGGAAAGTCCTTCCGATGTAGGAACAAGGACATAAATTCCTGATTCCTTATTTTTTTTTGTTTATATTCACAGACCTTACCTCTTTCCAGGGCTTTTACAAAAGGTATATAAGTTAAAAATAAACTAGTCTGAGATCAACAAGACCCCTGGAGATACCGTATCTCCATCTGAAGCTACCTGTGCCTATAAGACGCCGTTTCTAAAGGTTATGGAATAAACCACATTAAATATTCTGGCGCCCGAGCAATCTCCGTCTCAAGGCGTCACTCGTAAGGCATAATTTTCTTTGTGGCAAGAAAAAGGCTTACAAACAATGTTGCATTTGTACAAGTGTAAATATTAGTTACTCCCTATGGTTAATCGCGACATTTGGCTAAAATATAAACTATTACAATTAACATAAAAATATTGAATTAAAATGGGAAGCAACATAAGATACCTAGGCTATAAGACTAGTAGTGCCAAAGTGAATATTTATTGCACGAAATATAATGTTAAAATGTAAATACAACACTCAATAAAATAACATTAGTTTTATATCTAAAATAACCTAAGAAAAATCGCCTGAAAACATTTAAATACACGATTAATCATTTATCTTTAGTGGTCCATGAAAGAGGGCCTGACTCCACACTACACGAGCAAACACTTTATCTTCTCCCTATGAAATTATCTCATGCAAAAAAACAGCTCAGTAGCATTACATAACAATAAACTCAGTCAAGCAGATATTAAATATGAACACACTGTATAGATAATACCGACGTGTGTATAGGAACATTACGCTTCATTTCTGGCACGTGCATACATACATATTTAAGGATAAAGACCAGAGGCGTTTTTTATAATATTGTTAAAGGAAACAAGTATCCTAACAAAATAAACGAATGCAATAATTGACAACACGACGTCTGGAAATCATCCATTTTATTTAGGTTAGGAGTCATTTGTAAGAAATTATATAGCAAATAATTTAAAAATTATATGAGTATTACTTAGGAAGTATGGTGGAAAAATTATATTCAAAAATAATATTTATTCATTTAGATTTAAGTATTACAATTATTCTGTTAGAAGATGTTCAAAATGTGGTTGCATTGGCACATGGAACGATCTCCTGAGGACATCAGGTGGCCGTGTATCAGTCTTGTATGGCCAATAGGGAGTCTTCGAATTATCAACGATTCTCTCCTTGTTTAGTTGGACAGAGAAGTGCGACCAAGAGAAGGTTGGAGTGAATTGTTGCGTTTGCACCATAGGTTTTGCCAAGATTCCCCTACATATTTTTTGATAGTAGATTTGAGATCCTTGCTGAGTTGATTCATGGTTGATACGGCGGCTATAGATGCTTCTTTGGCCCTTTCGATTTACAGTTTAATTACCAGTGATTCCAACGTCATATGGAAATACTATAAATATACAAATCTCCAAATAACATAAATCTATAAAAGACAACAGACGGATACGAGATCATATATTTACAGAGAAAGCAGTCTAATTGTATATGCTGTCAGTTATTCTAACATATATTGTCCAAATTTGTTTTATAAAACATAACTAACATAAAAAGAGCACGAATTAGTGACCTCTACATATAGCTTCTGTAGTGACAGCCTTAATTAAATGGTTTTGTCCGAAACACCGCTCTCTGGTTGTTATATATTGTTCCAGATTAGCCTGGATTACTCTAGACTGTGCCACATTAAAAAATAAATCCCCTTTAAGATATTTGCTAATATTATTTTAGATTTAATTACATTGGGTAGTTGGAAAAAATTTAAAAATGCAAAATTAAAGCATCACTATTACTTTGAACAACACGTTTTTATTGACAACTATTTATATGAAACTAATACCCTGTAATTCAGGGTAACCGGGCGTCCATGATGAAAGCCTGCGGCTTTCCTACACATCAATAAATTACAAAGAAGGGTAGCTTCATAAAGGATAAATATGAATAGGTAAATATAATTTGTGGGGAGGGTTGGACTTGGGAAATGGATGTAGTAGGATGTTTTAGTTGGGGAACGGACGAAATTACGGCGGTAGGTATTAATATGTAGGTTTAGTTTGAAGATACATCATTTCACTAGTTACTTACACGTGGGAAATTTTTTTAAATAAAAAATGTAAGAAAATTTGTGGGTTTATTTAAGGTTTAAACATTAAGATTGTAGCAGTAGCAGTTATCAAAAACAATAATATTAAAAAACCAAAATGTAAGCAGCTTTATGATAAAATATACTTAATTAATACAATGACCGCGACTCAAAGAAAAACTAAAATTATTATTAATGGTTTTATCTTTAAATCGTTTCAAATCAACGTGAAGTATACAAGCATTTACAGCAAAAAGAGACAAGGAATCATTCCCAACACGACAATATAAAAATGTACGTAATACATTGTTTCCGTTACATTCAATTCGCATCAACCGTAACGAACATCCTAGTTCCAAATAGGACATGTATCCTCCGAAGACCAGATCGAGGCGAAAAGGAGCAGGAGCATTGACGTCGGAATGGAAACATCGGCGTCGCGTCCTGACGCTCCGGTGCGACTGCTGGTGTTGTCGTGATCGCGATTATGTTCGTCACTGACAAAATGGTTCCCGAAGGAATCACTGCTGCTATCCAGCTATAGCTATTTTCACTAAGGTACATATCTATCTGTTAAACAGAGAATGTGTAATTTTAAGGAAGAGTGAACAACAATGAATGAATTACTACAGTTCAAGAATGTCGCGCGAGTGGCGAATAGATTTTTAAATGAATCCAGTTATACTTGTGTCAATAAATAACTAATAATTTTAGTATTATTATTTTATGAACTATTGTTGATCTATCATCATTTTAAATACTTAAAAATGTTTAGTTGTATTTAAGGGTGTCGGAGGAAAATAAACTCAGTTGACCAGCGATGCTGCGATTTCGGTTTCTTGAGGCTTATCTTGAACACTTTCACTTGTAACATCGTTATTACTGTTCGAAAAGTTAATCATGGCTGCTTCCGATGTTTTATCGCTGTCATTTTTTTCAAACGCACTGTTTTTGATATAGATAGTTTCATCCTTTTTTTTTATCCTATATCGATATCTCAACTTGTTTAGAAAATCAAAGGGGATAGTCGAGAAAATTTAACACAAAAATAGCTCAAAATTTTGGTGCAGTAAGTCGGATTGAGATGGGGTTTTTGAAATTGCACCGCTGCATCAAGAAGCGCATTCTTCTTTCCAAGTGTTTGAAGAAAAAATTCATATCTTGCACAGAAAACATCCGAACCATACGAGTACCCGGGGGTGTTTTGGGTTGTTTAACATAAATATGATGGCCAAATGAGCCCCCGGTGTACCTTGAGGTCAGGACGGCGCCAGGAACGTCATCACCAAAAATCGATCGAATCTCTTTACCCGGGGGTTTTTCGGGTCGCTAGTCCCAGTTCTGTCATCGAAATCGTCCTCCGGAGGACCTGGTGCACGCGACCTGGTTAAAGGCATAAAGTTTTACTGAAATTGCTTATCAAATCGATCGAAACGCCACACACGGGGATTTTTCGGCACAAAATTTCTAGACGAGCTAACGAAGCGAGTGCAAAAAACCTCATCTCAATCCGACTTACTGCACCATAATTCCACATTTTTCTGCTATATTTTCTCGCCTAGGAGGGTAACTATGGAAACACACATTTACGCAAAGGTATATAAACGCAAACGTACGCCTGCATTATATTATAAAATATCGAGTTTTATAAAATAATATGTTTTAATTAATTAATTATTTAATTTAGAGCTCCAAAATGTATTTTTATTTTAATTTAATTTAGGTTCTCAGGGTTAAAACTTTATTTATCTATAATTTGTTGAGTTCTGCCAAAGTACAGATTTATTTCAAAAATGATAAAGAAAAAAATAAAAATTTTATCACCCTTATAATATTTCCTATATTTTATAAAAATTTGATCACCCTTGTAATATTTCCTATATTTTATACTTCTTTCTAAAAAGTTTAAAAATTTAGTATTTTTCCCTATTTTCCCAAAATCTATACTAATATAAAATTATAATTTTTATTAAAAAACACAAACTAGAATTACAACAAAGAACTTTTTTAACATATTAATTAAATGAAAAGTCATCCAGTTTAAAGTTTAAAGAAAAATCAAATTACTTTAACTACTATACTAAAATAACAATATTTTTTTAACAGTCAGGTATATATTTATGATTTTAAATAAGGAAAAGGAAACAAAACTAAAATTAAAACAAATCAACATGAACTACAAACAATCCAAATACCTTTCTTTTTAAACCGTACACCACTTCACAGTCCTTTAATTTCCTTCTGCGAAAAACTGTCATTTTCAAGATCCAATCCTTCTCATTTTTAATTATAATACATCATTAAAAAAAACATACAAATTGTGGGAAAACAGCAAAATATTCTTTTACTATCCAAATTTTACATTTATTTTTTTCTTTTAAATTTTTCGTTCCCTACCCTTCTCAATTTTTTTCAATAACGACCCTCTCATTTTTTTCCAAGTTACCAAAGTTACCAAATTTAGTTACCTCCAGAATTTTTAAAGGACCAGGCACAGAAGGATGGGTACACATTTTAGGAAAACTGGTCATAGGATTACAACAAAATTTTGCTCAGTTAAATTTTGAACTTCTGTTAATGTGAAAATGTATTAATTTATAAAGTTGAGGGAGAAACTTTTAAAATACAGGGTGGTGCACTAATTTTTAAAGTGTTTGCAATCAGTTAAACACGCTATATGACATAGAGTGGTGGTAGAGTGACAGGTCGTACATTTGTTTAAGAGAATACAACATTTTTATAACACATCGTTTATACGGGGCGATTCGTTAAAGCTAAAATACGTTATATGCCTTCTCTAACTACATTTATGAGTCACCCTGTATAAAATATGATTCATCACCAAGAAGTAATTACTTGAACTATATATTCATGATGCAATGACATTTGCTTGTATTTTTAAATATAAATAATTTCTTCAAAAAAACCATATTACTTATTTTCGAACCACCCTGTAAATAACCAAATTGTACAGTAATTGTTTATAAAATATTGTTGCCAAATAATCTATAATTCACGTTTTCTACAAAAAACACCAATAAAACAGGTCTGTTATGCGAAATTTGGTTACAAAAAGTCGCATTTCCGATGTTTAACACCCTGTACCTCGAAAACTAGCCATAGGATCGGTTTGGGCAAATGGACACTTTTTGTGAGAGCATCGAGTTCTACATCATACCACCTTTTCAGAAAATTTGACGGAAAGCCATTTTCCCATAAGAAAGGTGCCTGGTCCTTTATGTTAGTATTTAAAATCGAAAATTTTATAATTTTGACATTCATTTTAACAAGCTTTACATAATTTCTGTTAAACAATTTACAAGTTTTCTATTCGTCATTTATAAACCATAACAATATACAAAATATAGTACTGAACCTTTATACAAAAGAATAGTTGGCATTGATTGTGACACTCTAAATAAATTATTATTATTATTTGCTAAATTTGTGTTTGGTTTACTAATAGTGCGATATTAAACGAAATGACTAGTCTGTCGATAAAGAAAGAGAGGACCTTAACTTACAACCATAATGTGGCCTTTACGCCTGCTACATTAATCATAAAGTAAACTTTACCACCCAATCGTACATAAAATTTATTCTCATTGGTCATTGACCATCTGTTTTTATCGCATTTGGATGTCTCACTTCGTTCTAGAGATAAAATTGGCTTGGCGATTTCATGGACGATGATAAAAGTATCCAAATTCTACTGCAAAAGTTTACGGCATGAATCTAGTCAATTTTAGAGTTAGTAATAAACGAATTATTTTACCATGTTATAAACAAATTTAAGTCTAAATATAAAAGCTTATACTCAAATTTCTCGCTAATAACCTCCTATGTCATTTTATTAATTTTACATAGAATCTCGAGTTGCTAGTTATCTACTAGTTTCTGATTCCTCGTTACCATTTTATCCCCACATTCAAGAAACAAAACAGAATCCTCAATATTGACTAACGATGTACAGCAGAGTGTAATCTTGGATAATCTCTGTCAAAAAAACTCAGTTGTAGGGCTTGACGAGGATACTAACATTGTTGGGCACTCTGGGAAGCCACTGTACTACTTAGTCTGACAGTTATTACGGGGATTGTCAGGAGATTGTTGGTCGGGAACGGCGTCTTCACACTACTAATGAAAACTTGGGCTTTTGTCGTGATTCTATTAAGAGTTCATTTCATTGTTGAGAGTGTCTTCCTTTTGTTCCTTAATTGATTGGTCTATTAGTTGGATTGGCCAGTAATATCAGAATAAAACGTCTAGGCAAAACAAATCATAAATGATCTTTAGTTTATTAATTTATTTATTATGATATATTCTTTTTCGATTTTTACGTTGAAACCTAATTAATACAACTAATGCTATCAAAGAAAAAGAAAAATAGATATACATATATTTTATTTATTAATATAAGGCATCTCACATCTGATCTCACATGTCATTTAACATATCAACTGATATAATCATCTCACATCTCATGTCACATCGCATCTCACAGTACAGTGTTGGCGTTAGGTGCATTTACCTGAAATTTACTTTGAGACACCCTATATAAATTATAAAAATGATAAAAGTTAGAAGCTAAAAGCTAAAAATACCCAAACTTTCATCTATTCTGTATTATCTCTTAAGCTTTCACATTCTTTTTTTTTTGTATTTTATTGTTTCTGTATTCTTTCAACAAAATGTTTGCATAGAATGTAAAATTTTCAATTCGAAGGCAAAACCGAACAAAAATACGTTACAAATGCAATGAGATGCCGTTAAAAGATTAAATTACAGGGAATGTGATAATTTGTGTTATTTGTTTTGAAATGAAAGAAAGCGTAGAAACGTTTTTATTCGGAATTTAATCAATTAACCAGGATATTTAAACATAAAAAAAATATTTTATGCACGCAAACATGATTGTTCGTTAATTTAATTAAATCCTGGTCCTATTTTTATTCGGATACATCAGATGAACTATGCTATAACAAATAATGTTCGAGAGTAATTTAGAATTTACAAGACCATAAAACAAGCAAAATAGCGTTGTCATATCTCATTCTTATTTTACCAATTTTTAACATAATCAAAACATAAACGGTAAAGTTGAAGGTTGTGGCTAATTATGGATAATACACAACAAAAGAATGATTAAACAATATTATTTAGAAAAAAAAACATTAATGAGTAATACTTATAAATTATTTCCTTCCCATTTCAAATAACTTTTTTATTTATTGCTTATTCTTTTATACAACTCATGGCAACTCTGTACAGAACTATATTTCTGCCTTTGTCCGTTTTACTGATAAGTACATTTTAACGAGCAAGTAAGTAAGAATCCGTTTCCGACCTGTTTCTACCAGGAACGTATCATAGGGTTGATTTAGAATAACGATTATTTAATGGCAAATAAATGTATTCAGGGAATTAGCTTAGACAGATAATAAGTGACAAATAGAAAGTGTCTGGTCAAAAGGCAGTCTTGATTGTGTACTGATACAATATAGTCGCTTTCAAAGATTATTATTTATTGTGTGCTTATTGTGATTTATGTGTATATTGTGATTTGTGTGTATTTTTAACGTTTTAACGTTTATTTCTAAACAATTTATTTATTGTACTCATAAAATGGGAGACATCGCAGAGCCCTCCATGTTCAAAAAAGTAAAACGATTGAAGTCTCGGTCAGTACATGAAAAACAAATTGTACTTCGAGTATTTCACTGTCTTGAAAGGGATCATACTATACGGGTGTACCCAAATCATCTATTTACAAAATACTAAGTGAAAGCAGAATCCATGGGGAAGTACAAGAGTCAAAAATCAACAGCGGACGAACAAAAATAACCGTTGATGAAAATGTCAAAACCGCCATACGCAGAAGTATTCAGTTTTTTTTTTCAGAAATGAGCTGTCCAATTTGCAAAAAGTTATGGAGGTTGTTAGGGATCATGAACTCATCCCACAAATGAGTAAAGAAAGTTTGAGGAAAATATTATATGAAATGAAATTTAAATATGGAAAAGTCGATAGGAAAAGCATTCTCATTGAACGTCCAGAAATAATAGTATGGAGAAGAAATTATCTTCGGAAACTTAACAAAAAAATTTACTACATGGATGAGACGTGGGTTAACTAGGGACATACGGTCAAACAAGTATGGCAGGATGGAAAAATAACCAGTTCACGACAAGTTATTGAAGAGTTGTCAACTGGGTTAAAACAGCCGTCTGGAAAAGGTAGCCGCCTGATAGTTACACATATAAGGAGCGGATTTCTACCAAACGGTGAACTGATCTTTTCTTCTAAAAAAACTGGCGATTACCATGAGGAGATGAATGCAGAGGTGTTTGAAAATGGTTTAAAGGTATCATTAAACTTTTGGAACCTGGGTCTGTCATCGTCATCGATAATGCCCCCTATCATAGTCGGCATTTACCATTACCGAAACAATCATGGAAAAAAGCTGAAATTCAACAATGGTTGTTAATAGATAAAACATCCAATATAACAAAGATAGTCTAAAGGCGGAATTACTTCAGATTACAAAACTACATGTTTATAAATATAAAAAATTCGCAGTTGATGAAATGGCGTTCAGTCGTGGAATGACAGTTATAAGATTACCTCCTTACCACTGCGAATTTATTCCTATAGAATTGATCTGGGCGCAAGTAAAAGGACAAGTTGCACGAGAATACAGAACATTTAAAATGGCGGATGTATAAAATCACCTTAGAAGCCATTCAAAACGTCACTGCAGAAAACTGGAAGAAATACATCAAGCACGTTCTGAAAGAAGAACAAAAAATGTGGGACATAGACCAACCGATTGACCAAAATATTGAACCAGTCATTATCAACTTTGCTGACGATAGCGGTAGCGACAGTGCATCTGACGAATCTGATGTGGAAGATTAGACGAAAGATATGTATAAAGATACAAAAAAAAATATAAAATCAAAAAAAAAAGTTTTTAGTTTATTGTAAAAATAATTAACTATTATTTGGGTTAATTCTTAACCCTTTCAAAAATTAATAAGCACGCCACTGCCTTCAATATGCCAACGTTTGGTTTTAGTATACACTATTTTCAGTACTCTGATCCATAGACAGATATTAAAAATATATAAAGGACAACATCCGAGGTACGAAACGTGCGATTTTCCAGAATGTTCCAAAGGAGAACCCAATCCTTCCTTCCGTCTATTTACAGTATAATCGCGGCGAAATCTGATTGTCTGTTAAAGTCATTCTACATAAAAAAATCTGCTATTATTATAAATTCCTCAGAAGTATTCTTTGGTGAAGAAAAAGAAAACGCATCATATCCAAACGCTGCTTTTGTGAATCAGCAAATGTGTGTAAATGAAGAGCAAATTTTGAATACAGCTCATAAAAGACACAGTAGATCTATTAAAAATATAAAATAGTTGATCCTGGAGAACAATAGAAAGTGAATAAAGTAAATGAAGAATATAATTTTGTGATTTCTAACACTGTAGTCCCGGAAGTCAAAAAATAGTCTTCAGTATCCTGTTTATAGTAAGAATCGTTGAGTTCATCAAAGTAGACATCAACCTCTTCGGTGTTGGCGAATAGGGAATTTGAAATTTAAATCATTGATTTGGCTATCGCGGTAGCGGATATGTGAACTGGTACATTATCTTGATGAAATTTCATCACTTCAAACAACAAACGCCAGGTCGAGTACTTCTGGGAGTACCCTCGTATATATAAAAATCCTCAAAATGTTGGAGTGACAACTGCTACCCCTTGCCACCACCGATTACGCCAATGTCCCAAATGTAAATCCCCGAGAACACAGAAATGTATTTCATATTCATTACAATAGCAATTTCCTTTCGGAGCAGAGGAGTGAGATGACGAATCAATTTTTAAACGTACACTGAAATAATTACGAAGCTTACATGGTCTTCAAGTAATTAGGTAAGAAACCGCTACGTTCCAAGTATTTTAATTATTAAGTTAATGAGAGCGGTATATTTGCCAGTAAGCCTGAAATCTCTTGTCATGGCAAATCTGATTAAGTGCGATTTAATAGTTTATTGAATGTAATTTCAGCTAGCTTAGTGTAATCAACGGTTAGTGGGTAAAAACTTAATGGGTAATTCATCACGTGTGGTGAACAATTCGGTAGAAACTATGAATAGGAAAATGTTGTCTAAATATTATTAAAATAATTAAAAAATCATAGAATGCTGTCTAAATAATTAGATGGATATTTCATTACGCAAACGTTATTTTTGAGACATGTAATTATCGTATTTATTTTCATTAATCTGGTTTTAAGAGTCGTCTCTATAATATTTCATACTCACTTTTTCAATATTTTTTTTTTCATCTGCATTAACATCTATTTTTGCAAATTGTATCTAAATTACCTCAAATTTTTTTAGTGGCCACCAAAGTTGACCTTCCAAATACATCGTCTAAATGAGAAAGAGTCTAAAAATAATCGACATTTTTAAATAGAGCTATAAAACAAAGATCAAAATCTATAGAAGCCATAAAAAACGTTAAACAACGTACGAAAGAAAATGGCGGATTTTTGAACAAAAAAATAAAACCTACTAACCTGCTTGATGGGTTGCATACCTGCAAATTTTGATTTTGTTATTTGAGTGAAGAGGGCGTTGGAACACACACACTTTCAGTGGCTATAAGTACCCGGTGAATCCAATGTTTTCTTCAGACACTGCTTAAAGATGTGGTGTCGAGGTTGTCTAGTTCCTACTCATGAGGCCCAAAAATGCCGAAACCGGTCTGGGAATGACAAACTCTTCGAATAACAAAATCAAAGTGTTGGTTTGGTTAATAGCCTTCCAACTCGCCTCTAAATCGTTTTAATTCAACGCCTGTGGGGGCTTTTGTCCCAGGAGCAGTTGTTTTCGATTTGGACGTGATTGCATTTACAATATAATTGTATTATATTATTTGTTGGTACCGACTTTGAGATTGTTCGATATTTATTTTGAAAAATATAAAAAAAAAGGATTTTACTAGCTTAAGTTCAACCTTATCTATGACTGGACGATGAGATGGAAAATTAAACTACATCACTCCACATTAACTTTACAAACAAAAACAAAAAGCAAAATACTTAGGTATTACCTTAGATGCCAAACTCCGATGGAAAGTGCATGTTAAAAAGAATAGAGAAGAACTTGGACTGAAATATAGAAAAATGTACTTGCTACACAATAAGCTTATGCTTTATAAGCAGATATAGATACCAACTATGAGGATGCACCAAAGCAAGCAACTTAGCAATCATCCACAGATTTCAAAACAAAGCACTGAGGAACATAGTAGATGCCCCTTGGTACAATCGCAATAGTGACATCCTTAGGGATCTGGAAATTGACACTGTTGACCAGACCATCAAGAAATTAGTTAAGAGTCATCATGTCAATGTCGAGGCTATCCAGCTTCTTGACAATACTGGGTTAGAATGAAGACTTAAGAGGATCAAGCCATTTGAGTTAGTTTAGTGTTTTTAGTGCAAAAGCAGAGCTTGTGTGTGGACTTTAAAGTTTAGTGCAATCCATTCTACAGAACCTAAGGATCACTGATGAGTATACCTTAGTTTTAAGTTTCAAACTCTATTAGATTAAGTTAGAATTAAATTTCTGATTGGTCACTGTTGACCAAATTGTAATATACTAAATGCCTTTATGGGTGTTTAATAATAAAAAAAACTAGCTTAAACGGGCTGTAAAAAAATTTATGTTGAAACAAAAATAGAAAAAACACAACCATGTGGATAGAGCTACTGCATTGCTGCCTTCCTTGATCTAAGCCATGCCTCTGACAATGTTTTGCATGAGGGTATACTTTATAAACTAAAGAAAGTTATTCCGTATGAACTAAATTTAATTTTGCAACACATTTTACTGTAAAATTTGAAAAGAAACAACTTTATTGGTCCCAGTACTTTCAGTTGTAATATAAGGCAGTGTCCTTGGACTTGTTTTTACAGATGATCTGCCAACTAACCCATACCATAACAGCTTCTTATGGAGCAATATACTATCTACAACATCTTGACCAAATTCAAATCTGGGCCAGAATATGGAGAGTCATAGCAATTGAAGCGAAGTTAGTACAGATCACATTCTTAACACTGAATGGAAAAGTCTTGCTTCAAAACGATAGTTTATATGACAATGTATTATACAAATTAAATATAATACAGACAAAAGTTCTAAAAATCATCTATGGTAAAAACAAGATGTATCCAACAGAACTACTATCTACATATGATACTTGCAATATCAGAACTATTCACATGTCAACAATATGCAATTACATACATACACGAAATTCCCTACAAAGCATTGTAAATCACCGCTACCTTACAAGAGTTAAACTAAATAAAAATATAAATATCCCAATAAGCAGCAAAAACATAAACCTCAAATTCTTTAACTATTTAGCGCCTAAAGTTTAAAACATGCTACCTTGCGCAATAAGAGGAATAACAAAGAAAAATAGTTTTGCAAAAGAATGCAAGACATATATTTTTATTAACTTTAACCAGTTCGCTGTGATTTTTAAATAATAAAATAAATTAGCGATATATAATGTTTGTTTTTTCTTGTTTTTTTTTATCTGATTGTGATGGGAACTTGTTAACATTTCTTATATTTTTAACTTTTAATATTTATTATTTACTAATATTGTAATTTTATTGAAATTTCATAAAAAATGTGTTATAATCTGTTAAAATTTTTGTAAAATTGCACATACAGGTACATCGCCTAGGTGCAAAAACAATAATTTATGATATATAAAATAATGTATGATTATAATAATGATGAAACATTTTTGGTTTATTTAATTATGTTTAAATAAATAAATAAAAATAAATAGTTTATACAGTTAGATATAGATTATTCTTGAAAAGTTTGAGTAGAATAATTCACGCACAATAAGGATAAAAAATAAATCAAGAATAAAAAGTAGACTTGTTGAGAAAACAAAAAAAAAACCTTAAGGGATATTAGAATGGAAAACTTATAATATAACTTAGGTATAATTTGTTTAACCAGTGTTTGGTTTAATTATGTTTTTTAAATATATAGTTTTTTCAATTCCTTTTTGAATTACTTATTTATTTATTTAAATTCGATTTTTTTCTCATTCTAAAAAACATTTTAAGCTGCAGATTTGTTGGATTTATCAGCAAAACCTCTAAAAAGATTTATATCATTCTTGACTGAAAGTTCGATAAAGCTTTTGTTTACAATATATACGTACAGACAATTCAAAATAGAAAATCTCCTCAACGTTTGTTTAAACAAATATTTGTCTTTTACCTTGTAACTTAGTTGGAGAATTCTTGTTCAAAAGATAATAAAATCAAAACAATTTATTAAATCCATCGCTCGAAATTCAATTTCCTCCAAACAATGTTACGGCACGAAGTTATTCTTTGACAAACAGGAAATCTTGTTTGAAGTGGAAATTGAAAAAGCATTTCGAATTATCACATAAAAAAGTTATGTCAATATTAAGTTTGGAAATATTGAAGAAACTTAAATAATTTAAATATCACATACCTAACACCTACCATTTTTGTTTAATAATAATAATAAATCGTTGATTATGAAAAAAATTATAAAATACATCTTATATATTAACCATCAGACCTGTTAATGATGGCGAACAAAAGAAATAGTGATGATTAATAATTTTTAGAATTACCAAAGAATGTTCACATAAACTTTGAATTTTTATACATTCAATAACATCTGCTCTATTTTTTGGTAAAGATGGTACAGTTTTTTGTCTGTTCTTATACAGATTCTTGCGAATATAATGAATGTGTTAAGTCATCATCAGTGCTTTCCTGAAAATAACTTCTCAATTAAAAACGTGTGTAAATTAAAAAATTTTTAAAATATGTAAGAAAAATTGTTGAAAGTACTTAAAAAAAATTCCTTACATATTTTAAATTTTTTTAATTTTTACACGTTTTTAACAGAAAAGCACTGATGATGGCTTACAGTAGAAAACTTGAATAAAATTACACTTGATACAAATCTTTTCCTTATTTATATCCATTTGCTGATTTGGATGATTAGAAAAACTTTTTTAATCGTAATGAAATTACCGATTACGAAATAAAATAATTTATTCCTGACCTAAATAAGAAGTAGATAAAGCTGAAGATAAAAGATTTATTTGTAATTCTTAAAAATAATTGTTTATTATTAAATCAAACTTTATCTGCAACTAAAAATAAAAATGATAAATGGGAAATGTTTGAGTCAACATCTATACTGGCCTACGTAATCATTTTATTTTATCAATAATTTAGAACTTACTAGTTAATTCACTATAATTTATTTTTCATCAGTTCACGTACACTGCTAGCTTTTTCAAAAAACTACAAATAAACCACAATCATTGAATCAAAAAACTGGTATTTTATTATTTAAAAAAGAAACTATTTACAAATAAATAAAACATTGGTGCTATAAGTCCAATCAACACAGGATGAGTTAATGTTGGTAAAGTGGCTTTATTGGGGATCCGTTGAACATTACAATTACTTGTATTGCAAACGCTGCAAAATTTGAAATCTTTGAGATGAATGTAGGGTGTACACGAATTGTTGTTTGCGCAGGTTCTGAATGCTTTAGCTGAAAAAAAATATGTTAAAAAATTTTTTATTTTCTTTTCTTTTTTAACTTTTAACTCAATAACATTTTGATCTAAGTTAATGAACAATGAGCACTGTACTTACTAGTGTTTGCATATGTCATACAATGTGTAAATTGAGATGGACAAGTTGTGCTGAAATTACTTGTTAATCTACCAAGTTCGCAGGAACTATTTTTATGGACATAATCGTTACATACGTAACATTGCAGAGCATTTGCTAAAATACAATTATTTTTATTAATACAACTAACTTTTAAATATAAATGTGACAAAGTCAATCCCAGAAAATTTATTAACGAATAAGTAGGACGAGGACTAGTTTCGACTTAAAGAGCCATCTTCAGATCTTAGCTGAAATACATATGCATTTGCACATAAAGAGAACAACAAATGCAGGTGTATTAAATATTGAGATTTAAAAAATAAAATAAAAATGCACATTTTGAGAATTAATTAAGGTTTTAATTTAGCATTCTTTCGAAACCTTTAACTTTCTTGGACTGTCAAATACAAGAGCCAATTAGCAATCATCGTTAACAGGCTATAAAATGTCGCTAAAATGCTTCAATTGATGCTTTTTAAAAACTCTGTTATGAAGTTTTAATTTGGCGTTAATTTCGATTTCAAATGGGACATTAAAAGCTAAACGGTGGCTAAACTGTTGCCTCTTGATAGGGAATGGAATAAAATATTCAAGGCAAAGCAAAGCAAACTTTTATTACAGAATGAATAAGGTACTTACAGTTGTTTAAATATATGATATATAAAAAACCAATAATAAAATATATACTTTTCATTTTACTTCGTTTACTACTAAATAATTGTATCAAATAATCTTGCTGCAATAAAGTAGCAGTTAAAGTCAGTAGATCGACTGATTTTAAATTTATCCCTAGCTTATTTCTTATCGATAAAAGTAGTATCAATATATTTAAAATAATTATTGAAGATAACATTTGGCTTACATTTTTTATAACAACACCTGATCAAACTATTAAAAGTAATTCCAATCCAGATGAATTGATAGAATAAATTATTTTAAAATTTTTTTAATTACACAATATTATTTGTTTATTATTTATTTGTATCCTACAAAGTTAACATTCCAGTTACAAATGAGATATAATAAATTTTATTCCTGACCGGGCTATTATAAGCTTATATCATCATACTTACGCTATCAATAAACAGGGTCATAACTCCCATGGGATATTAGAGGTGCCTTAATTTCCCGTTGTTAGGATATTTTGACGTTTGTTGAATATTGCTGTTAGTATTTCATTATATTTAGTGAATGTCATTGCTGCTTATTTTATTAAAATCGATCAGAAATAAAATAATCTATGTACCTCGGGAATTGATGAGCCTTAATTACCTCAGGCAATTGCAGTCCCTCGGGCCAGATGCCTCGGGATGCAAACTTTGCCTTCGGGAATTAAGGCCCTTATAATTCCCTTGATACATACATTACTATTAAATTGCAACAAAAATAAAAAAATTTTCAAAACTATTTTCCAACAATTCAAACGGCCGTTGTGATTGGGTGATATACATTTTGTAAAAGATAGAAGAGGATCACTAGAGAAGAAATAAACGAGGCTAATAAGTGAAAAAAAGTACAACAAAAATAAAATACTTCAAACTAAAGAACGGATTGCTATGTAACTTTTAGGGACACCTTACCCTAACACTAATCAAGTTTTCTTCAAATCCCTTAACGAAGTGCTTAATAACAAAACCTAATTAAGTACGCGCCTCCAAAACAAAGAGGTGTTCTTAATTCCAACTATCTAGATGTGGGTTGCATTATCTACTATGTCCTCAGACGGGATAACAAATTATAAAGCTTTGCCTATTACTTCGCTGCTTTCCAGGAACACAAGAGACCTGAGCCAGATCTCAGAAGGAAGTAATTAAATGGAATGATCCTTATCGGTTAGGGTCTGAGTTAAAAGAAGTGGGTTTCTTTGACCCGAACACTCAAAGAGGTTACAGAGATAAAGTTTTAATTTTTAATTTAAAGTGTGATTGTAGAAAAGCGTTTCTTAACGTTTTGGATTAGGAAGAAAGTAAAAGTTTTATTTAAAATAATACTTAAGACGCTAGGAACGTATAAAAATATTTTTCTTTTAAGACAAAAAAATATATACCAGTGCCGTAGTTAGGGGAGGACCGCCAGGGCCTGTTCCCTACGAAATGTTTTTAAGATTAGAACAAATACATAATACATAGTTCCAAAACTTTAAATAGTGGATTAAATCGTATGAAAATAAAATCTTTTTGATAAAAAAATCACCTTCAAAAGAAATTCCAATAGGAGGATATTAAAAAAAACGTTATATCCTTAAGTAACCATTATTAAAACAAAACTAAAAGAAAATCATAACTGAAGAAAAGAAATGCAACGTTTTGACGTTGTGCTTAAATATTTTTCTGCTTTCGATTATATATTATTCCATGATTGGCATCTTCAGCAAAACTTATTCCTGCACACAAATTAACTAACAATTAATTAACAATTAATCAACAAATTAACACTTAATATTTTTTCTTCACCGAAAATATGGTTTATTTTGACCGCTTATTTTCTACTATATAGACGCTTGCAAATAATTCCTTAGCTTCTTCTTAATTTCATGCATCCTTCAAGGACCCAATAGCTGCAACTAACTCTTAATATCAAAGGTTCTGGAAAACTGCACAAAGGATGTTAAATAAAATCACACAAGCTCCCAAGAACAAGGACATTAAAAATGTTCTACACTGCACCAGCGTCTGGACCACCAAGTATTGAATTACGAAAGTCCAGACGTGGTTTGGTGCCCGACCAAGTCGGGGCTTTAGCCCAAAAACTTCGATTTTGTTATTAAAGAAGCTTGCCATTCTTGGACTGGTTTTGGCATTATTGTGCCTCATCAGTAAGAAGCAGGCTAGCTCGACATCCTGTCACTAAAGGATGTCTGAAAATGAATTCGACTCGCCTCGTTCTTGATAAGAGTGGTTGCGTTAGAGCAAGTGTATCACGAACGAGGAGAGCCCAACGCCATCTTCACTTTAATCAACAAAATCAAAGCTTGCAAAACTATAGAAAACTACTGCTGAGGCACAATAATGCCGAAACCGGTCTAAGAATTGCAAGTTCCTTTAATAACAAATTCGAAGTTTTTGGGTTAAAGCCCTGACTTGGTCGGGAACCAAACCACGTATGCAATGTGCAGGTTTATTAAATTCCAGTTATACTCTGTTTGAAAATGATTGATAGCAAAATTTTTATGTCCCAGAAGGTAAACCCCAATATAGCGTCATAAATCAGTGGCGGATAATTTCTAAAGAAAGGTGAAGGTGAAATTATTTGTTGGAAGAGGCAATATTTAAGGGAAATTAGGAAATGAAGAAGATACGACAAAAATATTTTTTATTTAGATGAAACATGGATAAATGAAGGACATTTTGTAAAAAAAGTTTGACAAGACTAACAGGTTACAAATGCATTTATAGAAGGTTGTACCAATTTTACTCTAATTTGTACCGTTAAGTTATTTTAATTTTACTTTTTATTTTACTAGCTCAGAATACTTACTTTTTTTTAAATGATTTATTAATAATAAAAGAAAAAAATTGAGCATATGAAACTTTTACTTTCAGGTGTGAGTTCCAGCTTTTCTAATAGACATTTAATGAAGTATTTGAAGGGTTAGAGGGCGCCAATAATTCCATTTTAATATTTTTCAAGCTAGTTTAGAATTATAAATATTCTAGCTTTGATCAAAAATAATATGAATACAGAACTTTATCATCAATGCAAAATTAAGATATTTTAGAATGTTGTCACACCGCAAGGAAATATTAAAGAAAACTTAAAGATAAAAAAATGATTTACTATTTATTAAAATTATTTGTTAAAATATAGTTTACAAAAGTTTTACAATTTTATTATAGCTTGTAGCTACGCCATTACAAAAAAAAATACGAAATACCAAAATATAAAATGTAAGAATACAAGTGACCTCAAATTTTCTTAAAAACTAAATCAGTTGAAAAAAAAACCAAATATAAAACTAACTAAGATTTACCGACATTTTCACAGTTTTTGGCCAACGCTGAAGAAAAGTCTACATCGACTTTTATATATCGGCAGCTACCAGGAACCGGGATTAATTCCAGTTTCTGGACTTTCGGCTGGTTTAGTAATTGAATGTTACTAAATTCCCAAAAATAAACAAGTGCAGTGGCCGACGCTGTAGATTTAGTTCAGAACAACAAATGAACTATCGAATGAGTGAAGAATGAACAATGAATGGATGGATGGACTGTATGAAATCCGCCTCAACTAAAGAAAAAATAATTTTTGTTCTGACTATGGCCTTTCGATATAAATAATATTTTGTAAACAGAAATTAATAGCAATCATCTAGGTACAATAAATATATAAAAAAACTCGAAAACATTAATAAAATAATTTAAGAATAATTACTAAATTTGTGTAAAGATTTTTAGACTTTTTTACAAATAACAGATTAGAAAAAATAATGTGCTTACCAGGCTATATCACAGTACACTAATTTTAAAGAGACTTTTCAAACTAAGTTCTCAATCGAAAGTGAATAAAATATTTCCTAAATTCGAATTCGAAGCCTCGGTGGCTAGATGATTCCCCACTATTCAACGCGTAGAATCGAAATTAAACTGGAATTTTCTGATATACAAAGTTGCCCAAATTTAAAAATAACAATTTTAAAAATTTGATTTTTAAAATGTTACAAGGTTTCTCTACTGGCTTAAAATGTCCAAATGGTAAAGGTCCCCGTTTAATTATCACTCATATTGGATTAGGTAAAAGATTTGTTGATAGACGCTTGTTAGAATTTGTTTCAAAGTCTACGAAAGACTACCATGAAGAAATGACTGCTGATGTTTTTGTTCTGTAATAGTTATGGACAATGCCAGTTACCATTCAAGATTAAAGGAACCGTTACCTAACACTAAATGGAAAAGCAAGAACTCTACGATAATAACCAAAGAAATAGTGACAGAAGAGGGATTACTCAAAAAAGAGCTATTGCAGTTATGTAAACAACATTCACCAAAATTTAAGAAGTATAGTGTATATGTTCGTCAACTATTATGTGACTCCATATCAAAAATTTTACCGGACAATTGACAAAACGCTATAAGGCAGCAGAGGAAGAGAAATTCTGGAAACTTGATATTTTAATAGAGGAAATAATAGAACCAATTATTATTTCTGTGGGAAGTGAGGAAACTGATGATGATGACTCCTTATCGGGAGAAAACGACTTACTTATTTAGGTATGTAACTCTATATTTATATTAATTATAATAAGTTTATATGACGCTAGTACCCGAAATACAAACAAACAAATTTATATGGAATCACCCCGTATTTCTAAAAACCAAATATGAGTGTTTTATGAGAAAATATGTCTTTGCAAAGATTTTTTTTAGTATCTATATCGTATAAATTTAGTTGTGCGTATATTTATTATTAAATTTTAAGGAAATGTCCTAACCTAATATCTAGTAGGTATACTATTTTTATAAAAATAAATGTGGGTACAGTTTACTATTTTTTATATTAAACTTATTTCGTGTTCCCCGTCATTGCGGTATAGAATTATTGGTTAATCCCTTAGGGTTTACTTATTTACATTTTATGATGTATTGTATTCGAGATTTTTCGGGGTGGTCATACTAAAATCTAGTTAAAATTCAGATAAGAAGGTATCAACATTAACTCTTTTCTGCATTGAACAATCCGGTATAAAAACTGTGCTATCATGCATGCATTTTCAAACGGAGTATAGAAGCTATATTTTTATACTTTACGTTCTAATGTTTTTTTGGCGAAAATAGAGCATGAATTTGAAACATGAAGATATTCAATAATTTTATTAGTGGGTGCTTTATAAGAAAAATTGAAATTCCACAACAAAAATCTATACAAGAGGGTCGCAATATTGAAATTTACAAAAAAAAATATTTTTGAGGAGGGGTAGGAAATTTAAATCCTGCAATCGATGCCGATGTTTAGTGGTATTAACAATATTTTGAAAAAAAATTAAAGTTTCAATCCACTTTTAAAGAAACGAGTTTTAGTTCAAAGTACTTCAACTACAAAGTCACCCCTTAAAATACGAAATTATTTTTATACATTGATTTATATTTTACAAAATTGTTATGATTAATTATTAAAAATAGTAACAAGCTATAGAGAAGTATATTGAAGAGTATTTTTATCTACCTTTATGTTTAAAAATAAAAATCATTGAAGGTTTATTAAAAAGTAATGATTCATTAAAATATTTTTCTATAAATTATAAAAAAGAGGAATTTTACTTTTATAACAAAGTTACAAATATTAACATAAATAATTTCGTCTTCGAACTACAACCAAATTTAAGTAAATTTTCACCAATTTTCCATTTCTGCACACCTCTCTACTATTCGAGTCTCATTCACGTATCCTCCATTCCTTATTTTCAGCAGTAAAAATATCCGTGCAGACACATTCTCTAGAAAACTTCCTTCAAACATAAATTCCGACAAAGGAACAAACCAAATCGCACCGAATCGAACAATGTATCCTTTGCTGCATTCCCAATTCAACCTGTTCAATTTTATAGCGAAACTTTATTTGGCCAAAACTACAGCTTACTCCCGATCTAATTCCGCGGGCCGGCTATTCTTCAATTGTTGCCTTTATGACCTACAGCCAAAGATAAAACAGTGGCGTGCTTAAGTTGCAAATATATTCTTACTTTTTTGATACAAATTAACGTAGGTATTCTAAGGAAATTGTGCTATCAAGGAGCGAATAAAAGCATTCAATTAAAACAAAGCAAATGTCAAGTGAATTTCTCAGTAACTAAAATATCGGAAACAAAGACAAACTAAGTAAAACGTGAATGAACCCAAGCGCTGTTCATTGACAAAGAGATGGGTGAACATACATTGAAATGTTATGCCAAAAAAGGATAGCTGAGCTGCTCCCTCTAAACAAGAATCAGTTGAAAATCATAACATTGTTTATAATTGGACTAATTAAAGAACACCTGGATCAAATGAATCTGTATACCATGGGATCTTTACCTACAGATTATGTAATAAGAAATGTATGTACATCTTTGTACGTGTTTATACACCATTTAAAATATTAAGGACACTTCCAAATCTACTGGAACAGGGACGTAGAATATGTCAAATGAACAACATAGAACGATTACTATTTAAATTGTCAATAAAAAATTTTACCAAGTTACAGAGAGAATCCCTCAACCCTGTAAGAGAGCCAGCGTCTAGGCAAAACGAAAATTACACTAGGGAAAGTTGGAGATGATGACCATGTTAAAAAACTGATAGACCAGATCCAAAGATGGCTTGGATGACCTGTCGATAAGGCCACCAGGTGACGGCCAGTGGTGCCTTCAAGCCAGGAAGTGTAACGATTATATTTAGCTAACTGGTAATACGAGAGCAACATAAGCGTACTAAAAAAATCACCAAGGCACTGAATACTGACTTCAACGTATTTATCTTTAATGATTTAAAAGAGAAATTTTATTTTGAAGTTAGGGGTTGTAACAAACATATTTTTCGTATCAGAAATTTAAATTTTAATTGTTTCGGCAGTGTTAACCAGGATTTATATATTTGTAAAAGGGTTACTTAACTGGATACACCATTTCTGGGACCTGAACCCTTCTGCGGAATAAGCACCAGTACAATAATACTTGATGATCTTGGAAAATAAGTAAATAACAAAAGATCCCAATACTGGATAGGACTACAAGGAATGAGGCAGGCCAAGACACTACTGGGAAACTATAACCAGAAGAGATCTGACGACTGCGTCAGTAAAAGTAAAAATAAGCTCAGAATACTAACGGGTATCCTAACAGGTCACTGCCGGCTGAGAGTCCAGATTAGTAGACAAAGAAGAATGCAGATTCTGCGAGAAAGAGGAGGAAACCTCTATCCACATTCTCTCAGAATGCATTACCCTGCAAAATCCAAGGGTACGATACCTCGGAGAATATCAAATAGAAGAGGAAGACCTACCTAACCTGAAGCCTACCGACATCCTGAACTTTTTGAAAGCAATAGGACTGGAGAAACTGCTCGAATCGTTGAGACATCCTTAACGATTGGGCAGCAGTAGGGAACACAATAGATCTTATAGGTCGCAGTGTATCGACACCCCCATCACAGATAGATAGATAGATAGATAAATAACTGGATATATTTTTGTGGAGAAATGTAAACTTTAAAATCTGGAATCAAATAATAAAGAATCATTACTTTAATTACATTAAAAAACACTTCTAGTATATTATTTCAGGGTATTTCAGTGGAAGAACAGGTTTTGTGGTGGGTTTTCCTTGACAAAATCTGAACGTCGCCCTTTATTTTCAATAATACTCATTTTTGATACTGTTAAAATTATAAAATTGTAAATCGTTGTTGTAAATAACAAGATAAAAATGGGAATAAGGCCGAAATTCACTGTTAAAGCAAAAATATCATTTGTAATTTTTTATAATTAACGAACATTCCCAGTTAATAAATGTATAAAAAACCTAAATAAATATCAATCATAATTTTGTTCCTTTTTTTTTCATAATTTCATTAACTTCACTCTATATTTCCCTGAAAAATTGCATTAACCGCGAGCTTTGTATTCTGGTCGAGTAGCGGTTGACCCTTCGAGTTCGGTAAATCATAAAAATTAATGATTTGTTTTCGGTTTGATTGTTTTATATAGCCATTATTGCGAGGACCTAAATGCCATAACTCAGTTAATGTATTATACGGTTTTGAATTTTTATATTTTTTTTTGCGACGTTTCACTAGAAATACAATTACAAATGGTTCTATTGTTTTAGTAAAATGTTTTGTATTTTCACTAAAAGTTGAAATAAAAACGGTGGTTTGCAAATTTCATTTTTCATCATTTTGATATGTGTTCTTTGAATCTTTTATTAAATTTTTTAATTTCACATTAGTCCCATTGTACTAGGTGTTACAAAGCACAAAGTCCAGTTAAAGTGTTAGTTCTTTGTTCCTTCGAGAGGGACTAATAATTTCTGCATAATACTCAGTTTTATTGTTGCCCAATAAATTTTACAGAATTCACTTACATCAGATCAGTATCATCAAAATAAATGTTTATTTTTTTGTTGTGGTATTTTCAATTTTGTCCTTAATAGTGTTTATTCAAAGGTAATACCACGAGTCCTCCAAATTTTATCGATTAAATTTTTGGTTTTCACGAAAACGGCTTTATTTGGAAAAACCACGAAAACAAACTGATTGATAAAATCAGTTTGAGTGGTTTTGCCTAAAATAAAGGCGTTTCAGTATGGATACCAAAAATTTATTCTATAAAATTTGACAAGACGAGTGGCATTTTGTATTAAAAACAGAGAATATAGTCGTTTATTCAAAAGACACTTTACACACAAATGTTGAAAATTGTCTTTATCAATTTAAATTGAAACATCATGAGCTGTTATAGTTATAAATACAGGGCCACCAAGGCATACGGGATTGCGTTTGGCTTAATTCGAAAATAGAGTTTGACATTTGTCAGTTTTAAAGAGATTTGTGGATTTTTAAGTATTTGGGTATTCAAAAACGGATGTTGTGTGTGTGAATAAACGAATAAACAGGTTAGTTTACAAATAAATTTTGAAATTTGGGTATTAACATAGATTTGCAATACATTTTAGTATAATAATAATTGATAATGCTAAATTAAAGTTGTTAAATGTTTATATTTGACATTTCAAAAAAGGTAAACACAGTTTAATCAAAAAACAAATACGAAGAAGCGGTTTTATCAAAGGTAATACCACGAGTCCTCCAAATTTTATCGATTAAATTTTTGGTTTTCACGAAAACGGCTTTATTTGGAAAAACCACGAAAACAAACTGATTGATAAAATCACGAGTCCGCAGGACGAGTGATTTTATCTTAAATCAGTTTGTTTGAGTGGTTTTGCCTAAAATAAAGGCGTTTGAGTATGAAGATCAAAAATTTAATCTATAAAATTTCAGAGGACGAGTCGTATTTGAAAGGATTATTTTTTGAATCATTTTGTATTAAAAACAGAGAACATAGTCATTTATGCAAAAGACACTTTACACACAAATATTGAAAATTTTCTTTACCAATTTAAATTGAAACCTGAGCTGTTAGGCTGTTATAGTTTTACATACAGGGCCACCAAGGCGATTTTTTGACTGGCTACCCCGCGAAACGCCGTAAATAAAAGCGAAGAAGAAGAATGAAATGAAGTCTTTCTTAATTTAATTAATTTTAAGTTTAGTGTTGAAGTGAGGTATGTAAAAATGTTAAAGGCGTTTTGGCGTTAATAAAAACAGGTTAGTTTACAAATACATTTTGAAATTTGGTTATTAACATAGATTTGCAATACATTTTAGTATAATAAAAATTGTTAAATGTTTACATTTGACATTTCAAAAAGGTAAACACAGTTTAATCAAGAAACAAATACGAAGAAGCGGTTTTATCAGTATAAAACACAATGATTGGTTAGGATCCTGAGCTGTTATTGGCTGAAACCATAAAATCTGACTGTATTGACAGATGAAAAAAATAATCAAAGGTAATACCACGAGTCCTTCAAATTTTATCGATTAAATTTTTGGTTTTCACGAAAACGGCTTTATTTGGAAAAACCACGAAAACAAACTGATTTTATTTCAAATCAGTTTGTTTGATTGGTTTTGCCTGAAATAAAGGCGTTTGAGTATGGAAACCGAAAATTTGATCTATAATATTTGACAAGACGAGTGGTATTTTGAAAGATTATTTTTTGAATCATTTTGTGTTTAAAACAGAGAAAGACACTTTACACTCAAAAGTTCGATATTTTCTTTTACATTTAAACTCCAAATATTACAAACGTAATATAAGTTGCCTATCTAGTAGTAGGCATTTAAGATTATTTATTAAGTGTAACGTTTAGACGTTTTGACATTATGTCAGTTTTAAACGAATTTATGGATGGAGCTGTGTTGTGTGTTACAATAAACGAATAAAAACAGGTTAGTTTACAAATATATTTTGAAATTTGGGTATTAACATAGATTTTAGTATATTAATAATTGATAAATGTTTACAATTGACATCTCAAAAAACACACCTAAAAAAACCATGCTGGTGAGGAGAAATGTAATTTTGAAATGTGGAAAATAATTCATCAGTCAGAATTGACTCAAATAGTCTCGGTATAATGGAAATAAAAGAGATGCCTGGAATTAAGTTGGAGAATTTCCAGACTGTGGGAAATATTCAGCTGTTGAAGGATTTTTGAAAAATTAACCTCAGCGCTAAAGAGAGCGAGGCTACAACAACTCTTTAGCAGTGATTGTGGTATTCCTATAAAACATCTATGCATGATAAACCAAAATAGTTAAACTAATTTAAGAGACGCTTCACTTTGTTATGAGAAATCAATTGAAACTTGAGAAGGAGGAATGTGTGAAGAGATTTTGTTTCTGTATTGGTAGAAACGGTATTACCTACAACAGATTTCGTATTGGTTAAGGATAACTACCTGTGTAATAAAAATTTTTAAAATTAAAAAAATGTGATAAACGTTGGAAAACTACTACTGTTGGATTCAAAAACTTTTATTTGAAATTAAGAAATTAAGTATTTATTTAATATTGATGAATATTTGTTTATGTTAATCAAGCTCAATTGGGGAATGTATTTACATATTTGATTCTTCAATTTCAGTTTTTTCTTATTGTATACTCTTTGGCGAAATAGGGAAAATTCGAACGAAGTATCTCATTAATTTTTTATTCTTCCCGATCGAAATAATTATCGTTGTTGGATAGACCATTAGGGTATACAATTATATGTACTTACTTTCAAGACTGTTAAAAATTTTAAACTTCAGTTTAATTTTACCCTTTTTCTACCATTCCGTCTATTGTATTTTCCAAACTGTCCTTCTATAAATGGAGAACATTTTAGAATGCTATTTTAAGATCATTTTTAGAATGGTTAATAATTGTAAACCCGTAGAGAATGCTCTTCTAGCATTGCCATAAACCGAACACATTGTAATGACATTAATTTTAGATTGACAGTTCTCAGTTCTCATTCTAATCAACACAGGCAACAGCCACAGTCTACTCACTTTTACCAAAATGACCCAATTTTAAAGGAGCTGCCGGAGTAGTACGGAGAGGCACATCTAACCCTAAGCTTACTTTTTGATGCTCTATCAAAATCTGAAGTCAGAATTTTAAAATTCACAAAGACAAAGAATCAACACACATACATACATACATACATACACACAGATCGAATTCAGATACCGAACAATTTGTTCGGTGGATATAGCCGATTATACAACTCATCATAAATTTAGCCAATAGCAGTTGTAATTTTTACTTAGTTATCATGTATTGATAAGCGAATATACCCTTGACGACGTTGTATAACCGTTTTTGATTTTCGCATCCTTCCATCTTGAAAAGTTTGTCATAGTAACAGTACGTTTGACGTTTATAATGAGCAAACGTCAACAAAAATAATTATATAATTCGTTATATAATCGTATCGAATACCACGCGAGCATACGAAAATAATATTTTATACTTCCTCCTCGCTCGACGTATTTCTTTTAAAACACCACTCGAGCTCCGCTCTCGTGGTGTTTCGCAAAATACGTCTAATGACTCGGAAGTATAATCGATTATTTTCGAAGCTCTTGTGATATTACTACTGATAATTTTTACTGAAATGCTTGATAATTTTATGTGAAAAAAAATTAACATTGATTATTTTTTTCATCTGTCAAAACAGTCAAATTTTGTGGTTTCAGCCAATAACAGCTACTAATCTTGCTATATACCAGGATTTCATCAATGGATGCAGGTCATCAAGTGGATTCTATCTACACTGACCTGTGTAAAGTTTTCGATAGTATCTGTCACAAGTTGTTACTCAGGAAACTTTCTCAAATTGGCATCTCAGGCAACTATCTGAAATTGCTAAACTCTTACTTAACAGACCGCTCTCAGCGTGTTTCGGTTCTTAATTCGGTCTCTTGTGACATATCAGTGACTTCCGGCGTTCCCCAAGGTTCTCACATTGGTCCCTATTTATTTTACTTTTTATAAACGACGCATCAAATTGCTTTTTAAACATTTGTTGCCTCTTATTCGCAGGCGACCTAAAGTTCTTTACTATAATAACCAGTGATAATTCTGCCATACAATCAGGGTGTCTCATCCATTGTTGATCTTGGCATCATCCTCGACACAACTATGACATTCAATCTTCATATCGAGTCTATCGTTTGCATGGTTTTAGAATTCTCTCATCGACAAAATTAAACGGCTGCAAGGAATGTTTACCAAGTATTTGTTATTTAAGCTTCCACATCAAAATTCTTCGTATGAAACGCGTACAGAGCGATTTATGGATTTGGACCAAAATAATGTTTGGTCATATATTTTCAATGATTAAGTCGATTTGTCCCATTTTTTGGTAAAAGTGTGTATTGGTATCTAGCAACTAACTGACATATTCAGAACTAAAAATTTGTTGAATTGCTATTCTTGCAATAATTCACCCTGTACATGATTTCTCTAAAATGTGATATGATTTCTCCAGAGCACATGTGAAATTTTTGTTACATTTGCCTTACGTTTTTAATTAAAGATTCATTTTAAAGTCAAATTGAAAATTGGCGATAATGAAATATCTTACTGTATAGTGTAGTAATTATAAAGAAATCTTTAAAATAAACAATAACGACACACACTGTATTCCAGTATAGTAAATACCAGTAAATACCAATTTCATTCCGATTAAAATAATTACACATGATTTTCTCTGAAACAAATGACAAAACTAGGATAATCCAAACATTTACAATCTAATTTCAGTCCATTGCGGGTGGAAAAAGTTACATACAGGGTGAATTTTTGACATGAACCAGATATGCCAGATTTTTAAATCCGGCCCTGTAAATTGATTCAAAGTCTGGTATTTACTATACTGGAATACAGTGTGTGTCGTTATTGTTTATTGTAAAGATTTGTTTATAATTACTAAACATTATTATACAGGGTGTCCCACGACGTACTGTACACAGTCCAACCATAAGTACTATGGACCGAGGCCATTTCATATCTGGTATTAAAAAATGGCTTGTTGCGTTTTTGACGGATATACAGGGTGATATTTGAAAATATGTGAATTATTCTACGTTAAGTATATCTAAAAGTAAAAATCTCAGACCAATCAAATTTGGCACACTGAGTGTGCTCCCTGGGCTCAATAAAATAGGTTTTAACAGTAGTACAGCTATGGCACTGTCAGACCATATAGGAGATTCAATGGGTGCGAGAGAGAAAGGTGTTTGTGTGTATCATGTTATGAAATTATTTAGCGAATTTTTTAAAAAAAAAATCAACTTTTTTCACAAAATAAATTCATTTGTATATCAGTATCGTTCTAAAAACACATCCTGTATACAAGTTTGATAATTTAAAACGCTGCGATAGAAATTGTTTATCAGTATCGTTCTAAATACGCCTCGTGAAGCGAAGATAAAATGTATTTTTTAATTTAATTGATATCAATTAACCCACGCTCGAACAAAAACAATATATTATCGTTACTAACAGGAAAACAATATCCGAAGTTTGATAATTTAAAACGCGTAGAAATTTTATATCAGTATCGTTCTCAACACGCCTACTGAAGCGAAGATACGTCGTTCTACAAATGTTATAGCTATGTGTGGGAAGTGTTGGAGATATAGTCAAACAAAATTTCATTTCCAACGCCAGTAAGTTGTTGTGTTCGTGCCGTTTAAGTTCACCTCCCGATCAAACCGTAAGTTTTTTTATTAATATCCAATGTACAATTAACTAGGAATTATTTTAAATTATTTTCAAACTTTTTAAAATAATTAACTAAGAATTATTGAATTTCCAATTAACTAGGAATTATTTTAAATTATTTTCAAACTTTTTAAAATAATTAACTAAGAATTATTTAATTTCCAATTAACTAGGAATTATTTTAAATTATTTTCAAATTTTTTAAAATAATTAACTAAGAATTATTTAATTTCCAATTAACTAGGAATTATTTTAAATTATTTTAAAATAAACTATGATTTATTTTCAAACTTTTTAAAATAATTAACTAAGAATTATTTTCAAATTTTTTAACTAGTGTTAGTATGAAGTTTTATAAGTATTGGTACTCTTTCAGATGGATTTCCAAAAAATAAATACGAATTCTCTCATTACAGCCAAAGAGAACAAACCTATAAGAAAATTGAAAGATTTTCCAATCAATGAAAAATTCCGAATTATAAAAGCAGTGAAGACAAAGTCAAAGTTTTCCTCAGACTTAATAATTCTTCTAGAATTGGAAGAGTATACCGTGTTCTTGCCACAAAGGGTAACTGAAGATTACACTCCGTACATTGAGGAGCTAGGAAGGGGTGTATATGCCCTGAGCGTTAAGGAGATAATAAAGTTGGAGCATTTCCCCCATCCAACGGTTTCTTTCGAGATCGTTGCGTATATATAAGGTAATTTACTTAATTTTATATTTTTAATAAATACAATAATAATTCTTTTTTCTTTTTTTGTTACAGATCACCTAACTACTTAATCATCTGTACACTTCCCTCAACCATATATGCTGCTACCATTCTAGGCAATTAAAACAAATCAGCTACGACCTGCTACTATCAACCTCATCCGCCAAGTGCATACCATCTTCAACGTTTTCTACAAAACTATAAGGTAAAAACTAATAATTATGAGTTCTGAGGCAATTATTAAAAAATCATTAAACATTCTAGAAGCATTTCGAAAGCTTAGAAAAATTTTATTTAACAGTTGGAATGCGGAAACGGTGAATATTTGGTTTAAACGTATAACGAGACAGATTTCATTATGCAGTAAATTGATTCGAAAAGGAAACTTGCAAGCCAATGTGCGACGTAAATTGCAAACTCTCGTCGCACGTTTAAAGCAGTTAAGGGCACTTATACGGAATAGACATGTTGGAACGGGGGCAATAAATTTAAAACAAAGGGTTAGATGGGAAAATGTAGCATCATCATTTAAAAGTAGAGTACATACGGGGGTAATTTATAACTTAGCTCATAAGGACTTAAGACAATTTTTACCTGATGCTTTCAAACTTTTCAAAAATAAAATAAAATTAAATTTGAAGCAGCATAACATGCTTAAAGTAAATGTAGTATTTTGTGGAGAATTTATTAAACCTTCTGCAGAAAATGAAAATAGAGACATTAAATATTTTAATACGAAAAATAATTATATTGATATTTCTACAAATTTACAAAGCTGGTTTTCTGAAAATGTCTCTGATAAATTATTAAATAAATTATGCGAATTTCAGGAACGTGATTCGGGATTTGCCTTGAATAAAATAATATCACTCGAAATAAATATTAATAGATACGAAGTAGGTAATGGATCATCCTACATCAAACTACCAGAGTCAATTTCAAAAAAACGTGCTTGTATAAATATAAAAAATTTTGATGATAATGGATGTTTTTTCTGGAGTATAATGAGCTATTTACGACCAGCATCAAAACACGTTGACCGCCCATCATCATATCCTTATTACGGCTCTGTATTAAATACAGAGGGCTTAGAAATACCTATGACATTAAATCAAATTTCAAAATTTGAAAAATTAAATGATATTTCCGTAAACGTTTATGCTTTAGAATTAAATGAACTTAATGGGAGGGAGTTTTTCACAGTAGTACCTGCTAGACTGACCAAAAATAAATTGAATTTACATGCAAATTTACTATTAATTCAAAACCACTATTTCAAAAAACTCAATGACTTTGAAGCACCACCTATAGATGATGAAAATGATGAAATAAAATACCATTACTGTTGGATTAAGAACCTCTCATCATTACTATGTTCACAAATTACTAAAAATCGTAAAAAAAAATACTATTGTGACAGATGCTTAAATTATTTCTATTCCGAACTAAAACTAAAGTGTCACTCTAAAAATTGCATTAGCGTTAATGATTGTAAAATTTCTTTTCCATTGGATAAATATGTAATGTTTAAAAATTTTATTTACCAACAGAAATGTCCATACATCATCTATAGTGACTTCGAGTCAATTTTAGAAAACAATAACGATAAAGTTTCTGATAAAACTAGAAAGTATCAGCAACATAGAGCGTTCAGTGCAGGGTATTATTTAAAATGCTCGTTTGATGATACTCAATCATTTTATGTAAGCTATCGGGGTAAGGATTGTATGGAGTGGTATGCAAAGCAAATGGCTTCAGTTGCAAAGTTTATAGAATCTAAAATTAAAAATATTGTGCCTATGATTGAAGACATAAGCAATGTTGGTGCATGTCAATGTTCAATTTGCGAGAAACCTTTTGAACCGAAATCAATAATTGTGCGAGATCATGACCATTTTACAGGTTTATTTCGTGGGTATTCGCACCAAGCATGTAATTTAAACTTTAAAAAATTGTTCGTTGTACCTATAGCATTCCACAATCTCTCAGGATACGATTCACATTTCATTATTAAAGATATAGCTAAGCGGGGGAGAGTTAGCATACTCCCCATAAACAAGGAAAAATACATTTCCTTCACGCAACACGATTCAGAAACTAGTATAAAATTTAGATTTATCGATTCATTCAGATTTTTAGGCGCCAGTCTCGATGACCTGGTGTCCACTTTATGTTTAGGGGATTTTAAAATTTTGCGTAGAGAATTTTTAAATTTAAACGATTCAAAATTTGATTTACTAACTAGGAAAGGTGTTTTTCCGTATGATTTTATTGACTCGTTCGATAAATTAGAGGAGGCGCAACTACCACCGATTGAGGCTTTTTACAATTTATTGAAAGATTCAAATGTAGATGTTGATAAGTATGCTCATGCTCAAAAAGTCTGGCGAGAATTTAATATTCAAACGCTAGGTGAATATAGTGACCTGTATATGAAGACTGATATACTCCTGTTGGCTGACGTTATGGAAACATTTAGAGAAACAGCTTTAAAAATTTATGGCTTAGATCCAGCATGGTATTATACAATGCCGGGATACACTTGGGACTGTATGTTGAAGTTTACGAAATGTAAACTAGAACTTTTGAGTGATGTGGACATGATAATGTTTGTGGAGCAGGCTATCAGAGGTGGTATATCTGTTTGCTGTAACCGATATTCTGAGGCAAATAACAAATATATGCCCAATTATGATAGTTCTAAACCCCCTAAACATCTTCTCTACCTTGATGTTAATAATTTGTATGGGTGGGCTATGTTACAATTCCTCCCATACGGTGGGTTTGAGTGGGCTGATACAAATATCGATATCACTCAAATTCCCGATGATTCAACAACAGGGTACATCCTACAGGTGGATTTAGAGTATCCTGAGGAATTACATAACCTCCACAGAGATTTTCCACTATGTCCAGAACACCGCAAACCTCCAGGTTCCAAGCTACCTAAATTAATGGTAACGTTGCACCCTAAAAAGGAATACACGCTACATTACCGGAATTTGAAGCAAGCTATGGAACATGGACTTATATTGACTAAAATACATAAAGTTTTGAAATTTAATCAATCTCCATGGCTGAGACCCTACATCGATCTCAACACTAGCATGAGGGCTCAAGCAACGACCGAATTTCAAAAAAATCAATTTAAGTTAGCTAACAATGCCGTCTTCGGAAAAACGATGGAAAATATTAGGAAACACCGTGTAGTTAAATTGGTGAATAAGTGGATTGGGCGGTATGGTGCAAAAAATCTAATATCTAGCCCTAGGTTCCACAATCGAAAAATTTTTGATGAGGATCTCATGGCTATTGAGCTACTAAAATCAGAATTACTATTTAACAAACCCCTGTATATCGGTATGGCCATTTTAGACATTTCCAAGACTTGCATGTTTAACTTTCACTACAATTTCATGATGCAAAATTTAGGCATTGAAAAGTGTAAATTAATGTACACAGACACAGATAGCTTCATTTATGAAGTTGGTTGTGAGGATGTCTATGCTGAAGTCATCAATAAACATATTGATAAATTTGATACCAGTGAGTATGCTCTAAAAAATCCTTATAATATCCCTAGAGTCAATAAGAAAGTACCTGGTCTAATGAAGGATGAGGTTAAGGGGAAAATCATGACACACTTTGTAGGGTTGCGTTCTAAAATGTATAGTTATAAGGTTCATGATGTCGGTGTTGTTAAAAAATCAAAGGGTATTAAATATAATGTAGTTAAAAATAAAATAACTTTTGATGATTATTTAGAGTGTTTGAAAGAATACAAGGAAAAAACTTTGACTCAGCGTACTATTCGTTCATATGGTCATGAAGTTTTTAGCATTGAACAAACAAAAATTGGTCTAAGTCCTTTTGATGATAAGCGTAAATTACTCGCCGGCTCATTTGATACACTGCCTTGGGGGCATTATAGCATTACAGAATAATTTCCATTTCAGGATGACTACTACTCCAACTTCCTTAAACGATTTATGTATCAAAAAAATTTGTGAAAGTATTACGATACTCGGTGAATTCATTACGATATTACGATATTCCTTTCCTATGACTTTGACTGAAAAAATTATGCAAAATTTTGTTGAACATAAATGGAGTAGAATCCGTCAAGAGGCTGCCGCAAGCTATGATGATGAGAATCTTATAAAATTTGAATATTATCTAGATTATGTAGTTTATGATATTTCCTTAAAGCTTCGAAATGCTTTATTACTATGCAGTAATTTGGAAATGGTATGTGAAAATGATTTATATTGTACTTGGGTTCGCTATTATAAAGTTCCATCTTTGAACCTCAATCTTTGTGACTATTGTATAAGATATTTCAAAGCTCATGCTCAGACTTATAATCTAACTTACCATGTAGTTCATTATCATAAATCGTATACTGCTTCAGAATTACATAATGTTTTTCATAAAAAAAAAAATTGGTGTAATAGTTGCTTTAATCGGGTTGTATTCATCCTTAAAAATAGTGATGACTGTCATGGGGAGTTGAAGAAGTTACATAATCACCATAGAAATAAAAAATTTAGATTTACTGAAAATTACTTGAAATGGTAGCAATTACATAAAATATTGTAAGTTTCATATATTTATCACCATAGAAATAAAAAATTACTTGAAATGGTATCAATTACATAAAAATATTGTAAGTTTCATATATTTTTAAATAAAACATATTATATTCTAAATATTTTTTTTATTTCATAAAATATCTTAAACATTACTTAAATCATACAGAACCCTAGATTTATAAAAATATAAATATTCCCTAAAAGCATTATTTAACAATGAATCATTGTTTAAACTACAAAAACTTTCCAATAAATCAATTTCACTAAACAACAAAGTATTTGATGCAAACCAATTTTTTACAATGGATATAATATTTTGATAAAAGGCAACAAAATTTAACTGATTTAACATGATAAGCCTATGTTTTATTATGCTAGCATTAATTTGCAAAATTTCCATCACATCTTCTTCGGTTAGATGAAAGTAAAAACCATGCTTCCGGATCTCCAAAAACTTTATGTTATCAAAGACCAATTGCGTCAAAGTTCCAAAGTCTCCGCATGCGTATTCTATTGGAACGTACTCGGATGTTAGGGGTTCATTGAAGAAATCAACTTTTTGGCTTAGTAAATCGATAAAAGTTTCCCACTCAAAAGTTCCCATAGAAATTTTGTTGGGTTTGAAGGGTTCACTTAATATGATGGCTGAACTAAATGTTCTCGCTGGACTTAGCCCACAATCAATTTGGATGGATCTCACTCGAAACGATGACTTAAGTAGGTAGCAGCTTTCTAATTTAGCAGCCTGCTCATACATTCCCAATATTTCGTTTAGCTCTTGATTGAAATCTTCAGGTTCAACACTCATCGATGAAGAAACCAAAAAGGGTGGTGGAGGTGTTGTAACATCAACGAGAGGTGGTAGGCTAGGCTTTGAATTACCTGCCAATCGTTTTTTAACATCACCAGATGCTTGTTGACGAACCTTACGTTTTTTCGATGGAGGTGGTGGTGGCTGAACATCACAATTTTCACTTAACATACTGAAATAACCACTATCTTGACTACACATGTTAAAAAAATAAAAAACGACTGAGAGCGAGAATGGATGCATGCTCATATTTATAGCCCCCTCTCAGACAAGATACAGCTTGTAAAAGTTGATTGGTGAAAAAAGCTTCGGAAATTGTGAAATTTGTTGCTATACAATTTTATCGTTTTTTATCCAACTGTTATGCTTATCATCGAAACCCAACCATTTAACACGCATTCTATCACCCTTACGTTGAAGCACTTTTTCAATTAGATAAACGTCAGATACTTTAGTTTTTTGAAGTTCTTCTTCATAAAAAGCGCCGTTTATAGGTGTTCCTTCAAGGTCTTTAAGTAAATATGTAGCTGGGTTGGAAATTTTTATTCGAGCTATCGTAAATAACTCTGTAGTCCAATTCGGTGTATAACCTTTCTCGAATACATGTTTCGACTTGCTAATGCGAACAATATCGCCTACTTTAAATTTTCGGGGGCCGAAAATCTTTAGATAATTATAACTTTGATTTAAAATATCTTTTTCATTTGTTTTGTTAACTTCTGAAGGCTTAAGCTTTATCTTACTATGTTTGGTGTTATTATATTCTTTAGTGCGTTGAGCTAAAATATCAACCCATTTATAGGTTCCATATAAACTAAAATGTTTGTATAATTTTGATTTCAAAGTCCTGATAACGCGCTCAGCTATAGCGGCCTTCTTAACACTATACGTATTGTAATGATTTATTTTAAATTTTTTCATCAAATTTTGAAATTTTGAGTTGAAAAATTCGGTACCCTGATCAGTTTGTAAGTTTTTTGGACACCTTTTAGTATGCATCAAAATGTTAGAAAAGGCTTTGGTAACTTCTTCACCAGTTTTCGTCTTAAGCGGGCGAGTCCACAGATATTTAGAAAAACTGTCGATAACAACCATAATCATTTTATATCCTTTATTTTCGTGTGCGTAAGTACGCATTTCAGCTAAATCCAGTTCCCATAAATCATCTAAACCTTTAATTATGGTGCGCCGTCTGGAATAGTTTTTCCGTGCAGGTTTGTGTAGCTCGTTAACTAAAAGAATCTTTTCTTTTGAAACCATTATGATTACTGAACCGAAATTTAGTTGAATGACTTTATATTGAAATTTTCTCTTTTAATTTTTGTAATTCCTTTGATAAACTTGAAATCCTACTGTCTTCCAATTTCCGTTCATCTACTTGATCGCGTACAAATTTTCTAATTGTATCATATGTTGAAATTTGAATTGCTTGTATGTTTTCGCGAATACCTGCTAAGGTATCAGTTGTGTTTTTTAAATCCTCTAAGCGATAATTATTATTAGCAATTTGATTTACAACTATCTGATATTTGTTTTCAATGTTTTCAGTTAATTTTTGGAATTTAGCATCAATATTTAGTGAAATTTGTCTAGATCTAGCCATAACTTGATTATCAACATAAATTTTATTAGCGGCATCATTAGCATCAGTTGGCTCCTTTAAATTATGAATTTTTATTTGTTTAATCTCAACATTAGTTGAATTAAATGCGATTGGTTGGACGCTGCTGATATTCATACTTTTAAGCTTGAGTAGATCTTTCGATAAATTTTTGATTCTTGCATCATAGTTTTGCTCCATACTCATTATATTCCTAGTGGTATTGTTGAGAATTCTAAGACGATGACTTTTTTCAACTACATCATAAATAAAACGATCTTTCAGATGTTTAAATTCGCCACGCAATTGGTCAATTTGCTCATCAGCATATTCTCTGCAAGAATAATTAACATTTGCTCCTTTTTCCAATATTTCTCGTTTAACTTGTTCAATCAATTGACTGTTCAATATTTTAATTTGCTCGTTAACATATTCTTTACTAGAGTCGTTTAAACATGTTTTAGGAATATTAGCATAATGAAAATGTCTACCGTAAAGAGCTTCTGTAGCCATTATATCATCTTCCGACATTGTTACATACTCATCATGATACCAAGGAAACATTATCGATCTTACATCATCGCTGTGACTTATTCCTATCGCATGACCAATCTCATGCACCAACACCATTAAAAGGTTAACAGAATTTTCAGGAGTTTTTCCTAATCCATCATACCACGTTTCCCCACCATCTAAGTGAATCTCCGTGCAAGACAAATGAGGTTCAGGGAAGTAGCTGTGTCCTAGTACTCCACCAGCACCATCAAATTTAAATGAGCATATACCATTATTTTGACAATTTTGGTTAAATGAATGCGTTTGATTAGCAAAGAAAATGGTAATATTCGGATCTGGATGATCTACATTTACCATTTCAAATTTTAGATTTGAGATGTCTTGCCACATTTGAAAAGCTTTATTTATTATTTCAAGGTGTTGAGTGTATCGAGCATCATCGTAATTCCTAGGAAAATACCATCTGAGATGAGTATTGTTCCATGACGTTCTGACTCGGTATTCATTCTCTGAATGTTGACACCTCGGCTTCTTCAATAGATTTAGAGTTTCATTATTTAGAGTACCATCAACTGGTAAATTGTAACGCTCCTGAAAAGACTTTAAAGTTGATGATATATCAAATAGAGCATTATTTGAATTATTAACATAACCAAACTTTTTAAAAAAGTTATAAGCTTCGATACTTCCAAAACTGATGTCTGTCTCCGCAATAACAGCAACACTGCCAGCGAGCAGCAGCACAATTTTAATTAGTTTCATGATCGCGTGCTCAAAGATAACTAAAATTTATTACGAAGGAACTTACACTTATAATAATACAACATGTTTTATAAAAATCGTTTATTAATGTCTATTTAAAGTTAAATTACAATAGTAACATTCATATTGAGATGACACTAGTCCAAAGTATTTTCCATCGCTAGTATCACAATCATCTTTTTTACAATGGATGAAGCATGGTAAACGAATTTGTAGCTCTAAAGTACATTTATAATCATTAGGTAACTTAGACCATACATCTAGCAATTCCCATGGACCTCCATGTTTTATCAAATAGTCTATAGAAAGGGCTTTCAGTTCCTCATCAGAAAGATTGCGGAGTGACATTTTATAGCGAAACTAATCTTAAATCAACGACATGATTATGAGGTAATTAATTCCATATTTGCAAGCTGTCGTTGCACATTATTATTCAAATTTGTTGTAAAAGTATACAGCTGCTCTAAATCGTTTCTAACACCCTCAATAACGGTTTTTAGCGAAGTAATTTCCGTATCAGTATATGTTTTATTAGAATCATGACCTAAATTAATCTTTTCATCAACATATCTTTTATTAGAAGCATCACCATCTTCTGTGGGGTCTTTCAAATTACGAATTTTAACATTTTTCATGTTTAAATCACTTCCACCAATTAAGAATTGCGGTAGTGGTGCTCTTCGCACACCTGCTGACCTGCGTCCGAATTTATCGAGACCCATAATGAAAATGGTTTTTAGCTACATACCAACACTAATATATGATGTCAGCTTCTCGAAGTTCGTTGATTATAGCCACAATTTCATTGTTATGAGACGTATTTCCAGCATTTTTTGAAGCCTTCAGTAATTTTAGTCTATCGCAAAGTTCATTAGGATCATCCCAATAGATATATTCAATAGGATGATTATTATATCTTAAAGACAATCCACTTCCAACCGCTCTCTTGAACAATTCTTTCAAGAGCTGATATTTATGAGTCTTGGTGTATTTTAAATGCTTTTTTTTATTTAAGTGAACACCAGACAATTCCAAGATGGATTTGTATGCCTTTGAATCCTCATCATCATAACCTTTAGGGGCATCATTAAATATTAGTTGGTAAAGACCCTCGGTTCCTTTGAATTTTTTATTAGATATTTCGATTTGCCTTCCATTAAAATATATAGTTCTTTTACCCAGCATCCATTTTGATGAATTGTCATTGTAAGTAGGACCATATTTATGGTCTAATAAAGGACTTCCTACATAATTTTGTAATATAGGCACATCCTCATCATCGTTTTCCGATGACAGCAGCTCTTTTTTTTTCAGAATAGGTTCTTCTTTCGACTCTAACAGCGATGACAACTCTCTTTTGGAGGTGGATGTGTTCTCAGCAATTTCCTGTAGAGGTTCAGATATGGGTTTAAATAGTTTGTTTATAGATTCATCTTGCTCTAACCTACCCAGCTTTAGAGCTAAATATTTTTTTCGAATAATTCGAGAAAGCTGTGCAATTTTATGTTTACGTACAGCAACTTGCTCATTCAACATCATATTGATAATTGTTAACTGTTGACTTGCTCAACATATTTTTATATACATATCGAATCCCTTACGATATCTCCCTTCGTTAATGTTAAAGTCCTTAACAATTACTACAGCACCAAATTTATCGTTCCAACATTCTGAACAAACTTTTTTGAAATTCTCAAAACTCATATCTGGTGACACATGCTCTTCAAATATGTGTTTCAGGTTGATTTCATCCTGTTTAAATAAAACAATCATGTTAACGTTATCGCGAATTAATTGTTTCGGTACTTTTGAATATGTTTGGCAAAGGTATGCCGCATCTATGTCTTTATGTCTACACATTGAATAATATTCACGTATTTTCTGTTGCCCATCACACGCCACATCGTCAAATATAAAAATGGAATTTGGTTTTGCATCTGAGGGATCGATAATTTCAGTGTTTTCTTTAAAGGGGAAATATCCAACTTCTTTTACATTTTTCAAGACCTCTTCAAGTAATAAGTATTTTGGTTGATAAAGGGATTTGGAGTAAACGTAAATGTTTTTGAATTTAGCACCGTTTTCACTAAATAAAAGTGTTAATAAAGCGTTTGTTTTTCCGCACCCACTAGGACCGCAAAAAATTGCACGAAACGAACTCGGTAACAATTTACCATGTTTGTATGATTTTTTATCATCTGAAAAATCCCAATTTTCTATGGGTAGCGTGTGCGTCTGTTGGACGACCTCCATAATGTGACAATATTTTATATTTTTTAAAGTATAAATATCGATGTTATAGTGATATGTTGTCACTCCAATGTTGGTCTATCAAGGTGGAGGTGTTCTTAATTCACTTATAGACAAGCTACCTTTTGAGGTGCACGCTCCTGGATATCAGTACTGTGGACCTGGAACGCGGCTACAAAAGCGGTTGGCACGAGGAGATCTAGGCATTAACCCCCTAGATTCAGCGTGTAAACAACACGACATTGCGTATTCGCAGAGTCATTCGCTGAAAGATAGACATAAAGCTGATCTGATTCTAGAAAACGCTGCGTGGGAACGAGTTAAATCGAAAAACGCTAGATTTGGGGAAAAGGCTACAGCGTGGTTAGTTACTACTGGAATGAAGGTTAAACGTAAATTGGGGATGGGATGCTCCTTTAAAAAGCACATTTTGAGTAGTGTAGCGAAAACTCTGAGAAAAAATCCATCTCCAAACCTGAAGAATTCCACATTGGTTGCTTTGAAAGCTGCACGAGCAGCCGTTAAACGAGTAGGTGGTAAAAAGAAAGTTAAAGTACCACGAACAATACCTTTAGCAAAATCTGGAGGATTCCTTCCACTCATTCCTCTGTTTGCTGGACTTAGCGCTTTAGGATCTCTAGCGGGTGGGGCTAGCGCTATAGCTCACACTGTAGTGAATGCGAAAAATGCTCAAAAGAAACTTGAAGAAGATCAACGGCACCATAAAGCCATGGAGCACGTTGGTTCTGGTTTGTACTTGAAAAAGTATCCCAAAGGAGGATTTGGTCTATGTATAAAGAAACAAAAAAACTCTCGATAAAGCTACCCAATAGACCTCTTTATGATTTAGATATATTACAATATGCTAAGCGTTTAAAAATTCCACATTTTCGTGGAGTTTTTATGCGTGACTCCTTACCCAATAATAAACCACGTAAGTGTGAGTCTGCTATTGTGAATTTAGATCTGTCTAAGAATGAAGGGACACATTGGGTAGCTTATAGGAAGATAAACAACAACGTTGAGTATTTTGATTCGTTTGGAAATTTAAAACCTCCTCAGGAGATTGTTAAGTATTTAGGGCAAGCTAATATATTTTACAATAATGATCAATTTCAAAATTATAATCAAGTCAACTGCGGTCATCTTTGTTTAAACTTTTTGATGAAATAAAACATATGATAGTATATAAGTCGTTTCAGTCATGTCTCAACTCCTGACTATAACAAGCTCCACTAATGAGTTCTGCTTCACGCCCTCACCACCAATTACATTAAACCCAGAAAAAAGTTACTATTTGGGGTTATTAAGTTTCCACTCCTACAACTCAATTCCCAACATTGAAGGTGAGAAGTTTTATTACTATGAATTCAATGATCGTGATAAATTGCGGGAAATCAGCTTTCCCGCAGGCTGCTATGAAATATCTGACATTGAGAAATATATAAAGAAAAATATGAATTGTTCTGAAGATGAATTCTTCTTGAAACCTAATAATAATACCCTTCAGTGTGAAATTTTTAGTAGTGTACATGCTATTAGTTTCGAAAATGATGATGGATTAGGAAATATACTAGGCTTTTCCAAAAAAGTCTTAGAACCTAAAACTACCTATTTATCTGATCAACCTGTAAACATTATAAAAGTAACCAACATACACTTAGATTGCAACATTACCTGTGGGGCATTCTACGGAAACGCACCAGCACACACGATTTACGAATTTCCTATTGAAGTTGATGCAGGCTACTCCTTTGACGAACGTCCTAATAATCCTATATTTGTTCCTATCAACGATATTGGTGAAATCTCAAACATAACTGTAAGTGCTTATGATCAGGACCTCAGACCAATAAATTTTAGAGGCGAGAAAAGTATAATTCATTTATATTTGAAAGAACAGTAATGGGCTTAGTAGTTGTCCATAAAAGTAGGAAGTCAATCAAGTCAACATCATTGTCTTCGAAGACTTTTAAGCAACGACATCTCACTCCAGCCAACAAGTACTTTCTTCAAGCTATAGGACTAAAAGTGAAACATGGTTAAGCGTAAATACTACCGTACTCAAGAAGAGCCTATGAAGCATCAGAAAATACCACCGATGTTTAACCTCTATGAAGAACCAACGTTTGATGACACTCTAAGAAAGGAGGAATTTCGATCATGTACTTCTTATGTTAAATCATACAATAACAACGATGTAGTTGAGTTTACTATAAATCAAGTAGACTCATACTTTGCTATGTACGATTCATTGCTACTAATTAAGGGAAAAGTTGAACTTGCTGGAACAGGAGCAGGAACAGCAAAAGTGCGTTTAGCACCTAACTTTGGAGCTTTTCTCTTTGATTCATGCTCTTATAGTGAAAATGCTAGAGAAATAGAATCCGTTCGCGACCCTGGGATCGTTTCTTCTGTGCGAAGCTATTTATGCTATAATAGCAATGATTCCAATCACATGGCGATAGCTGGATGGAATTACCCAGATGATCCGCTATTAACAAATAATTCCTTTAACCTACTAATACCCCTCAAGCACATTTTTAATATATTCAATGATTATACGAAACCTACTTATGGGAAAAAAAATTTGCGTCTAACTCGAGCTCGTAACGATAATGATTGCGTAATTATTGAAGGAGCTAATGCGACTGCAAAACTGACAGTTGAACATATGGAGTTGAAAATTAAGCATGTCTTTCCTAATGATGAAATTAAATTACAATTAATGGAGGCAATTAGAAGCGATGCACCTATAGTGATTCCGTTTAGAAAATGGGAAATAAGCGAATTGCCTACACTTACGACGGGTGCTAAGAGGGAAATTTGGGCTGTGAAGACTAGTACTGCTATCGAGAGGCCTCGATACGTTATCGTTTGTTTCCAGACTAATAAGCGAAATAATTCTGCAGTCGATCCTACACTGTTCGATAATCTGAATATAAATAGTATAAGAGTATCCCTAAATGGAGAATTTTGGCCCAATGAGAGAATGTTATTGGATTTTGGGAAAAACGATTATATTCATGCTCATTACAATTATAGTGAATTCTTTCCTAGCTATTCCCAATCGAAAGAGAAGCCATCGCTATTGAATTATGAAGATTTTAAAGATCGTGCTTTATTCGTTATCGATTGTTCGAAACAGGAGGAGCAAATGAAATCGTCTACAGTTGATGTAAGAATAGAAATAGAAGCAGATACCGGATTTCCTGCTAATACCAAAGCCTATGGCATTATTGCTCACGATTCTATGATAGAAATGCGACCTTTAACCGAAGTTGTAAAAAGCTTATCTTAAATCTAACTGTGTTCAGTTCATTCCTGTCCATCATGCGAATAGCATTTGTTGACTTCCAAGGCTTTATTATTGATAGCGTCTTTCATCCCAAAGAGATATCTATAGAGGTAGGTTCCAAGCACTACCAATGTTTGTTCACTCCCCCAATCCCATTTTCAAAATTAAACGGGTGTGATAGAAAAACAGCTAGATACTTGGAGAAGAATTTACATGGAATAAGGTATTCTTCTGGAGATGTTAGCTATTCTGAAGTTAATTCCATTTTATGGACCTACCTTATTAGTGCTGCAGACTATATTTACGTTCGAGGTTATCAAAAAGCGGAATTTTTGGAAAGGAAATGTCATGTATTTGGAGTTTTCCCTAAAATAATAGACGTCTGCAAATTCGATGGAACAGATTCTTCAACAGAAAAAATTGAGCATCAGTGTACGAATCATGCTTCTGGCGGAACATGTTGTACTTTGAAAAATGTACGTCAACTACGCAATTGGTTCCTTAATATTATACCATTGTAATTTTTAACTTAATAAAACGATCTATTTTTATTCAAATGTTTCATTATTTATTTCTAATTTACATGAAGAATTCAGTCGCTTTATTGCGAATTTTATAGCAATTTTTACAATAATAAATAATATAAAGGCTAATATTAAACAAGACATTGTAAATATGTCATAAATTTCATCTTTTACTTTTACGCTGGCAGCAACGTCGTTAGCAACGGCAGCAGCAGCTTCAGCAGCCTTCAGGTCGCTCATTCTCTACCACAGCAGGTCTTGGTTGAATTCGTCTCAAGGGATATATTGTTTTTGGTACCTTACGTTTTTTCAAATTTAAATGTTCAAATTTTTCTGTAATTCCTGCAAACTCTTGAGGTGTATGCTTCTTCAATGTCATTTGTGAACTAAAAGAATTATTATATAAATTTTAATTTATTCAAAAACAAAAATATTTACTTTGTGGCGGGGGCGGTTGAGGGTAGTATTGTGCTAGCGGCTGGGGGTGGTGTCGCCTGTTGTATGGTGCCTAAATTGGTGGTCGGTGGTTGTTCCTCATACATTTGTTGCCAAATCTCTGGGACGTCACTCTCCTCTATCTCGGTGCTAATCAGAACACCATCCCGATACACAAATGTAACCATCCAATCTCCGTCCCCAAATTTTTCGAAGTACGCATCGATACTATGAATAAGTAATATTATCATTTAAAATAAAATAAAATAAAAGTCTTTTACTTACATTGTGGAGTCATCAGCCTCATCATCAATCCGATCTACCCAATCAGAGTGATTTCTCTGTTGAGGTAAATTACACGATGTATCCTCCTTCGACAACATTTCTGTACTAAACGAGTTATAGTTTAATCCAAGAACGATGATTAAAATTATTAGACCATTAACTTTTGGTAGGGTAATAAAATCGAAGCCGAAAATTTAAATTTTTATTTATTAAAAAAACAATTTATTCTTTTCGTATAGTGGTGCTAGCGTTGGTGGTAGCGATGGTCATCGTGGTGGTGGGCGGTGTCTGGGGTGGTGCGGCGCTGCCTGAGGTGGATGGTGCCATGTAGGGAGGTAGTCTGGCGTAGATGCTCGTACAATGTACCGGTGATGAGGGATGTTCAAACATCCGCCTGAACCTCTCTGGCACGTCCCTCTCAGCCACATCGATGGTATACGTTAAGCCGTTAGCGCATACATCCGTACACGTCCACGTCCCATCTTCGCTACACTTTTCGTAGTATGTATCAACACTATGAACATATATTTATATTATTAATTGGAATAAAAAAATGTTCTTTACTTACACGTAATCATCCTCTTCATCTTCAGGATCTGGTACGGAAATACCCCAGTCTCGGAGATCTACGTGCTGGTATGCTGGCATCTGTTGAGAGGAAGATATGTTAGGCGCAAATAGTATACAAACATTAAAAATAAACGAAATGAATTTCATTGAATGAAAATCGGTAAATGTATATACTTACGGCTTTCGTATGTAAAAAAAAAAAAACTAACACAAACTGATGCTCCATAGAATTGTCTAGAGTTTTATACGGTTCATAATCATTTTAATCCATAGAAATTGATATCAATTAAATTAAAAAATACATTTTATCTTCGCTTCAGTAGGCGTGTTGAGAACGATACTGATATACAATTTCTACGCGTTTTAAATTATCAAACTTCGGATATTGTTTTCCTGTTAGTAACGATAATATATTGTTTTTTGTTCGAGCGTGCGTTGATTGATATCAATTAAATTAAAAAATACATTTTATCTTCGCTTTAGGATATGAGAACGATACTGATATACAAATAAATTTATTTTGTGACGTAGGCTCTCTTACACACAAACACCTTTCTCTCTCGCACCCATTGAATCTCCTATATGGTCTGACAGTGCCATAGCTGTACTACTTTTAACAAAATTTTAATTTCAGGTCAGTTTTTTTTAGATTTTTATTGGTTTTTTGAAAACAACACCCTGTAAGCCAGATCAGACAATTTTTATTTTTCTCACTTTAAAGCTTAAGGATGATACTAAGCAACAGTCAAAAAAAATTGAACGCGCAACTTTTTGTTTTCTGCAGAAAAAAATAAAACTTTGAAAAATAGTATAATTTTAATGGATTCACATTCTTCTTATGACTGATGCGGCACTACTTTGATAGCACATCATCATTTTTCAACAAAAATCATAAGGAAAGTTCATTTTACTCGATATAAAGTATTATTCAATCAACCGTTGAAATTCCAGGGCCGTATTTATTTTTTGCAATCTCTGTACCAGTTGGGGTGATATGGATGGAGTTCTTTCTTTAACGTCCTGAAAACTGCGGACTTAGAAATATTCAAAATACTGGATATTCGCCGGGTACTTAGCTTTTCATTTTGATTTACCATTTCCAAAATACCCTCTTTTTGGTCTTCTGTCAGTCGCTCACCACGTTCTTTAACAAACTGTCAAAATGGACGTCAAAGCGAATTCTAAGCCTACTTGCATTTGTACAATAATCAAAAGTAATAGTTTTTCTTTGACGTTACAGAAAGAAAATTTGTACAACTCGCTCTACAGGGTGTTGTTTTTACAGGATCAATAAAAACTAAACTAAAAAAAATAAATACGGCCCTGGAATTTCAACGGTTGATTGAATAATACTTTATATCGAGTAAAATGAACTGTCCTTATGTTTTTTGTTGAAAAATGATGATGTGCTATCAATGTAGTGCCGCATCAGTCATAAGAAGAATGTGAATCCATTAAAATTATACTATTTTTCAAAGTTTTATTTTTTCTGCAGAAAACAAAAATTTGCGCGTTCAATTTTTTTTGACTGTTGCTTAGTACCATCTTTAAGCTTTAAAGTGAGAAAAATAAAAATTATCTGATCTGGCTTAGAGGGTGTTGTTTTCAAAAAACTAATAAAAATCTAAAAAAAACTAAGTCCAGATCTGAAATTAAAATTTTTTTAAAACCTATTTTATTGAGCTCAGGGAGCACACTCAGTGTGCCAAATTTGATTGGTCTGAGATTTTTACTTTTAGATATACTTAACGTAGAATAATTCACATATTTTCAAATATCACCCTGTATATCCGTCATAAACGCAACAAGCCATTTTTTAATACCAGATATGAAATGGCCTCGGTCCATAGTACTTATGGTTGGACTGTGTACAGTACGTCGTGGGACACCCTGTATAGTAAGAATTTTCAATTTGACTTTAAAATGAATCTTTAATTAAAAATGTAAGGCAAGTGTAACAAAAATTTCACATATCCAGGTTTAACTGTCTATTTATGTCCTATGGAGAAATCATAGTATAGCAATTCAACAAATTTTCGCGAAGCCGGCCCTGGAATTTTTTAGTTCTGAATATGTCAGTTAGTTGCTAGACACCAATACACAATTTTACCAAAAAATGAGACAAATCGACTTATCATTGAAAAGATATGACCAAACATTATTTTGGTCCAAATCCATAAATCGCTCTGTACATTATTAAAGAAACACAAGACATTTTTTAATGGTCATTTGATAATCCCCTAGGGTGCCTCTGCTTATGGTAGAAGTATGTAAAGTTCCTCGTGACTCACCCTGTATAAATAAATAAATAAAGATGAGAATATATTAAATTATATCAGATCCGACAGCATGGATCAAATTTAAACGTTTTCGCATGTTTGTTTAATATTAGAGATTAGTATAAATTAAAAGGACAGGTAATAATTGCAATAAAAGAAATTATTATTATTATTATTATATAAACAAATTCACTAAACAATTCATTTGTTAAAAAATTTTTTTAATACTAAGGGCTCTTTTAGAAAAGTTGGTTCATAATAAATATTTTTAAATTTTTAAATAAATAAATATATCTTGGATATCATAACTTAATAATTCTTATATTAAAACACAGAAATGAATAAAAGATAATCATTGTGAATGAAAAACAGAGAAATATTTTAGACTACAAAGAAATAAAATACTTGAAAAGTTGAAAGGATCTTTAGAAGTAAATAAAAACCTTTTATTATACTTAAATTTCATACATACAAGTAAAATTATTTTATATTTTGAACAAAGGGTACAAAGAAACCAAACATTTTTAATTCTTTCACAAAGAAAAGCTCTAATCCAAATTTTCTCTATTCCTTGGTTAGTTTCACAAAGGATACGAAAGCAGTAATGGATTTCCAATAGTGTTTTTGCATTTTTATTATACGTTTAAACGAAATTTAATTCTTTACAATGATTAAAGTGAAATGATGTAACAAATATTGGAAAAACTCTGTCATAGTACAAACAAACTAAAGTGATTGAATTAAAGTCAAATTTAGAGCTAAGATTTTTCCTTATCAATAAATAACTAACTAGAGTAGAAAAAATTACATACCCTTATAAATAATATGGGATTTTAAAGGAAAGTAAGTAAACTGGACCATCTCTATCTTCAAGACGATCCAGATTCTTCGTTTCATTAATTAATTACCGATCTTCTATTTTTATTCTGTGCTTCTAAGAGCGTTGGTGCGACTCCTCTCCATATCATTGGGCTGCTTATTTTTAAGTGTACTTAACCATATTATTACAGTACGAGGCTGGATATAAATGAATTACTTATTCCAAAGCTATCCACGAATAAAATTACTGGGAAAAGTTTTCTTTTGTTGAATGCAGGATATATAACAGACAAAGTATATTCTGTCTTCATCTACCCATTATCGCTAATCTTATATGCCCAGTCGACTGGAATTTCTTTAGCTACATCCAATCTTCTTTTTTCTTCGAATAAATGATTGCTTAAGACAAGGTTTCATCCATATAATTTCTTCCTTTAATAATATTTCTATTGTTGTATCCATTCGTTAAAGTTTTTTTCACTAAGGATGGAACTTGTACTAGTGATACCTTCTGAAGTTAATTCTGCTAATATTGGAAGAAATGGTGATCCCATACCGAAGGTTGTTTCTGGGTATCATTTTCTCTGACAGCCTAAAGTCCAACAAACAAAAGTTTGTTGTCAAAAATGTTGTTTTATCCAAATTTAGCGAAAGAATCAAATCTAAACCATTTGTTTAAATGATTTTCTGCTATTTTGAAAAGTTAGACAAAACAATCACTGTGTTGCAAAGTAAATATAATATAATAATATAATACTGGTCTCAAGACCGTGCTTTGAGGTCCACCGTTAGACCTTTACCTAGTTCATTACCAATTTTTACAAATTGTTTTCCGTTTTTAAGGTAAGCTTTGAAAAAATCTAATGCCATTCCCCTTATACTAATTAACAAGTATAATAATAGTTTAATAATAGTAATAAAAATATCTATTGATTAGTTTCATCAATTAGCTGATTTTGTTACATAAAAAGCTGACACTTGCGTGTTCATAAAATATAACCATAATGAACAAAATCCAAAATGCCACAAATTTTTATTTTACGACCTTTAATGAGCCCACTTTACATTTGTGCTTTAATTTTACGAGACTTCCAATAAAACAGGTATATTAGTTTCCTAGTTTTACTACAGCGTAATAGTCAAATTGATCGTTAAATTTTATATATGAATTATTTGTGCAGATAACGTCAAACAAAATTCATTTATATAGTTTGAATGTAGCGGACAATTTAGTTTTTATACGTTTCAATTGCAGTAATGTGGGTAAAATAAAAGAAACGTTGACAGAAACGATTTTATTTGAGAGATTGAAGACGCAGATTTTTATACATATTCTGGGGAAAAAGTGTTATAATAATAGTTCAGTAATACTAGCATGGAAATAGGTGAAATGAAAGAAAAATTCGAACCATGCAACAACTTTTTTAGCTGCAATTCAAGGACTGAACGAATTATTACACACACCAATATGCCACGCAGGGACTGGTACTTATACGGGATTTGGGCAGAAGTTCAACCACAATCGATACATCACCTTTGAATCCATATCATATCTCAGAAACTACAAATATTCGACCAGAAATACCCGCTAAAAGTAAAGAACTTTTAGAAGCAATGAAACTATTGAACAACTGATTCCAACAAGATCCCAAACTTTAATGATTTCTTTATAATCAAAAGCATATCGGCCAACTTTTTAGAAATAGAAGAAGGATGGGACATGAATTCTGATCATTCCCCTATCATCTTAAAACTTAATGAAAACATTATTAAAAAAGAAAATAACCTTACATTGACTAACAAATTAATTTTTTCTTCAAGCATGATTTTGAAGCTTTTCCAATCTGTTAATTTGTTAGTCAATGTCTGTTCCTTTAAGAAATAAACAACAACTAGACGACGAAGTGAAATTGCTTAATGATAATATCCAACAAGCAGCTTGAGAAACTACACTTGCTATTAATAGAAGGACGGTAGGAAACAGCTATCCTAGAGAAATAATGAAACTAATCTCTGAAAAAAGAAAGCTTAGAAGAAAATGGCAGCAAACTAAGAGCCCCACAAGATAAAACTATACTCAACAATGCTACCCAAAGACTCAAAAGAGAAATACAACAAATTAAAGAAGAATCGATTAGTATTTACCTAAGAGAATTGACAGACGACAGTAGTATTGATTATTCACTCTGAAAAGCTACTAAGAGATTGAAAAGACCCATAATGCGAAACCACCTGTCAGATTGGAAGATGGTAAATGGGCTAGAAATAATGAGCAAAAAGCAACAAGATTTGCAAATCATTTAGAAAAAAACTTTCAACCTCATGAAGATCAAGATGCAGAACCCACTCTGGAAGAACATCCACAGATTGATCAAGAAATAGACTTTACGTCTCCCAAAGAAGTAATTACCGAAATAAAAGAAAATATCATAAATTTTAAAACAATTACCCAAAAAAGCAATAATTAAACTAACTAACTAACCTAATAAATCCTGCCTTCAGACTGAAGTATGTACCCAGCCTTTGGAAAATTATGTCATAATGATACCCAAGCCAGGGTAATTACCACATGAGGCATCGTCATATAGACCGATCTCATCACTGCCTGTTATGTCGAAACTATTTGAGAAACTCCTACTCAAAAGACTAAAACCACTTATCGGAGACAGAGAAATTATCCCTGATCACAAATTTGGATTTAGAAATAAGCACACGACGATCGACCAAGTTCATAGAATAACCAACATTATAGAGAAATCATTAAAGAGAAAAACATTTGTGCTCCTTCTTTCTTGATGTAGCACAAACGTTTGATAAGATTTGACATGTCCACCTTATCTATGACTGGACGAAGAAATGGAAAATTAAACTTAATTAAAATAAATCACTCCACCTGAACTTCACAAATAAAAGGATATATCATATTCCAGTCAGAATAAGCAATAACCTGATTCCATATTCAAACACAGCAAAATACTTAGGTATTACCTTAGATGCCAAACTCCGATGGAAAGTGCATGTTTTTTTTTTTACTTCAGTGTCAACGGCATCGACAACTCTAGTTATTAGCCTCGTGTTCTGTGTAGGCTTTGTTACTGTTTTCCAGCGCCACTTTAGGAACACCACACCTGGTATATGTTAAAAAGAAAAGAGAAGAACTTGGACTGAAATATAGAAAAATGTACTAGCTAATTGGAAGAAACTCCACTATGTATCTACATAATAAGCTTATGCTTTATAAGCAGATACTTAACTCTGTATGGACCGATGGTATCCAACTATGGGGATGCACCAAAGCAATCAACTTAGCAATCATCCAAAGATTTCAAAACAAAGCACTGAGGAACATAGAAGATGCCCCTTGGTACATTCGCAATAATGACCTCCATAAGATACGGAAATGGACACTGTTGACCAGACCATCAAGAAATTAGCTAAGAGTTATGAAGAAAGACTTCATCATCATGTCAATGTCGAGGCTATCCAGCTCTTTGACAATACTGGATTAGGAAGACTTAAGAGCTTGTGTGTGCATGTTAAGGTTTAGTGCGATCCATTCTACAGAACCTAAGAAACCTTAATTTTAAGTTTCAAACTCTATTAGATTAAGTTAGAATTAAATTGCTCATTGATCACTGTTGACCAGATTGTAATATACTAAATGCCTTTATGGGTGTTTATAATAAAAAAAAATCGACCAGTACCTGGATTGGCAAGTTTTCGCGGAATGACCCAGAATGATCCAGAGCAATGTTCAATTTTTGTATTGTAGCGGACATATTCCATTTCAGCTATCTTTACAAGAATCCCGACTTGACCTTGTCCATTTTGGCGAACTTATCGATATTGGTTTTAGTAACCCTAGAGTTATCGATTAAAGAGATATTACAACAGAATTTAATTTTGCTTTGTTAGTTATTTTACTTGATGAAAAAAATATATCCATCCACGCGACGAAGTTTTTCTTCTAAGAGGAATTAATTGTGGAAATCAACCCACACTTGCCAAACACTACGTAAGCTTTAATACGTGCCTTAAATAAAGTTTTTTACTTTTTCAATTTACATAAATAGCCTACAAGTTCTCATAAAAAAAATAACCACGACAATGGCCGCCGAATGGGCTTCTATATTACATTTCTAATTGAAAATTATCGTGAGGGTCGAAATTAGCGAGGTGAGTTATACGCCTAATAAATTTTTTAGCTTAAGTTTTGATACATTAATGGTTAGGGTGAGAAACGTAGATTATATAACATTAGAAGAAGTTATGGCAAAGATTTTACTGATTAGAACTCTAATGGAAGTCATTTATAATGGGCATTGACTGAAATGTGGAAAATTTATAAAAATGTACTGGTATCAATGCTAATGATCTCTATATTTTTGTTAATATTTTATTAGGTATCTATTTTTGTATTAGAGAGTCCATTAGACTCACCATTGTTACATTCATCTGAAATGAGTCTTTACATTAATAGCTCATTATGTTGGCAGTCGATCATTTTTACAGGGTCTTCCTCTACTTCGACAGAAAATATCAAGAGTTAAGATGTAGGAAATCTCCTGAAATAATTTAAAAAGCAAAGAGATGTGTATATAAAAGATCTATTATACCCACCTCTCTCACTGTAAGCATAAGATGGATTTGAACTGGCTCCAAGCTGGGCAGATCGCCCTCCTCTATATGCAGTGTTCCCAAGTACAGAGCCCTTGGATTCTGCAAGCCTACATATTCTGCAAGAATGAGGAAATCAGTAGGTGTAGAGGAACGCTGGTAGTACAAGTCCATAGAAGGATTGTATTACATGTCGCTTTTGCAAATAAAACAGTTATCAGAGTGGTCAGTGAGACAGGATAGAAAAAATCTGACAACACTAGAATGCTACGTTAGGAACGTAAATTGTGCCTTATTTATTGCCACTTTTCTAACATTGCTCTGACTGAAGACAATAATATCCAATGTAAGGAACTGTATGGAGTGGCAAATGCTTTAAATGTTTAGAAGATCAAAGACGATGAATGTATGTACAGCAGAGAGGCTCATCCTGTTCTACTGTCCAATGTTGAAAGTAGAAATAATTGAAATGGTTAAGACAAGTTTGGTTTTGAAGATAGGGAAGGAGGAGGAGTTTATTAGACGGATTCTTATAGCAAAAAAAAAAGACGGAAAACCGAAGTATATTAAGAGATAGGAAGACCACTATTTGATACCGAGATAAAAGCTCAAAAGTAATAAAAGAGTTCTTTAGAGAAAAACAGTTTTCTCAATAGTTTTGAGTACCACAGTGTCTGTTGCAATAGAATCACTATGAATGGAGATTGCTGGTTATCAAATATGGAGTAGGGAGAACTAAATATAAAATAGGAAGCGGTGTAAGAAAGTAAACAAATAGTAAAAGGAGTTGTGATAGGAGTTGCGTGATTTAATTTCGTTTAAATCATCGATAATATTCTTATTCCCCATCGACTAAAAACAGTCGCCTCTAGAGTAAATTGCTAGAAACAGTTTACTTTTAGAAATATTTTCACTATCAGGAAATACGAAGAAGATTTTTTCATATCGGGATGAAAGTAGACGGTAAACAGATTCTTTAGAAAAGATTTGAAACCGAGAATCGTAAAGAAAATTCGTTTATAATTTATAATAGAAACAGACATTAATGAATTATGAAATTGTTTTTTTTCTTTAATCATTTACCACTAATTTAAAACGGTTCTCATTAAGGTGAGAACAACTGCAAGCTCATTTGTCGAGTCAGCGAGAATTTGTAACATTGTAATTTACAGTCCGCGAAATTGAGAACGCCAACAGAAGTAAAAGTAATTGAACAAATTCATAAGAAAGAGTGAAAGAAAGAGCAAAACGCGAGCAGTTCGCAGTGGAATTTCATTAAATTTGTAACTAGTGGTTTTTCCTGATTTATGTCGGACAAGAGGAACAATCTTGATCTAGGAAAATCTAATTTTGGTCACGAGATATAAATAATGGATTAGAAATCTTAATAGATCCTGAAAGAAGGAAATGAAAACTGCTGAACAGTAATAAAAAATATTAAGTACGGTCGTTAATCAAAGCCGTGTTTAATAGAAAAGTTCGAATCTAATTTACACTAAAAAACTTAAGTAATAACGATAGAAAAAGATAAATAATACAATTTACAGGGATATACAAAGAATGAACAATGGACGGTTTAACCTGAAGAGTACATTAATTTAATTTTTAATGACAAATGCATATAAATTGAAATGGAATTTTACATTATCAAAATTTATAATACTTAGTTAAAATTACAATAAAATATCAAATACCTAGACTATGGAGAATCCAATATTTCTTTTAAAAAGGATCTTGCTAGATTGTATGTGGTTTGAAACATCACCTAGAAACAAAGAAGAGGTAATTGTTAAAATAAATTTAAAATGAATAAACATTTTAAAATGCTATTAAGAAATAAAAAAAAACTTACCTTAGGGAATGATTTAATGTGGAATAACTGTTACAGTGAAACTTCTCCCTGAGTAGCTCTTTTAATAACCTAAAAATTAAAATTAAAATTAAAAAAGATTCAAAATTTAAAATTATTACCAACAATTTAATTTCGAGACAATCTGTATAAATAAAAAAATAGAAAAGTTATGACAACTGTTAAAAATAAAATTGAATGGTACCAACATCGGTTACTAATTTCAGTATAGTAAAAATTTATATAGTCAGCCCCCGGAATATAAAAGAAAAACATTTTAATTGTCATAATAAAAATTATAGAAACTAAAAGACATAAAATTTGAGATAAAATATAACTGAATCAAAATATGGAAAATATAACTAACTAATAAAATAATTTGACAGTTTTTTCTTTTGGATTTGAGGTAACATAGCAACAAGAGATGGAAAAGGGGTTATTGAAAAATGGTTGAAAAAAAAATGATTAAGAATTTTTTGAATCTTAGTAATTTGAATATAAAATTGAAAATATAAAATTTTTCATGTTCTGGAAAGCTGTGTGTATCGACGTATATGTTTTTTTTATGATTAGTAAGCGACAAATATTAAATATTATTTAAACAAGCACTTGCCTTAAGAAAATTATATGACGTCATTGTGACGTGGTGTCGATCCAGGAAGCCAAAATTTCTAGTGGACCCATCAATACACACACATTTACACATACCGAGTGAAGAAGAAAAGTTCAATCTGGAGTGTTGATTGTGTGGATAACATATCGGAGGACAAATCACATACAATTACGAGGTACCATAAACTGATTTTTACTTATCAAAGTTCATTAAAGGAACAATTTTCGTAGACAGTGACATTGCGTAACCAACTCAATTCAAGACTGTGTTTTGGCATGCATCATATATGTTACTGGCAAGGTTTGTCAATCTTAAATAATTTTAGGCGCCAAATTTAAATAGCATTTAGTTTTAAAAACGTACCATTGTGTGAATGTTTTGAATGAGAGAAACTCCTTTAATATAAGTTTATTTCTTGACTGTAGTTGTTAATATAATTCTATACTTGCGATCTGATAAAATAAATTCATTTAGTAGTTGTAACAATAATTTTATTTTAAATACAAACAATACAGACACCAGTGGGGTAGGAAGAAAAGGGGTTACACATTTTGAATCCACAATTAAAATAGTCCCTGAGGTAAAGTATTTGATTTTATTTCTAACTTTTGAGCTAGTCGAGGTGAAAGCAACAATAATCAAAATTAATAATTTTTTTTATATTTTTTATAACATATCATGACATCACAAAATTAAATTTATTATTATCATAAATAACAAATTATAGCAAATTCCATTAATATAAAAAGGAATAATATCAATATTTATTTATTTAGTTAAATTTTACCATACAGACTGTTTTAGACTCATAAGGTGTGGACTTCATAGCCTTTAAAGCAGCCTGACTATCAGAAGCAATAAATATTCTTGCTGAGTTGCTAGTTTCGCTTGGAATATTGTTGGAGTGTTTCCCAGGGCTGTAAATATCCTAGTATTAAGGCCTGTAACCCCTATTCTTGCTGAGTTGCTAGTTTCGCTTGGAATATTGTTGGAGTGTTTCCCAGGGCTGTAAATATCCTAGTATTAAGACCTGTAACCCCTATTCCTACTCCTTCGTTTGTTTTTGACCCATGAATATAATAAGTGAGGGCACCTCTTGTAATTAGAACGATTTCGTTTTGCGTTAACTCACGTTCGTTGATAACAACGTCTAACGCGAATTCTAAATCTTGTTTTGCAGACATAAAGTTCATGGGCATCTTCATGGATTAAGTTGCTCCAGCCCTTAGTATCTCAAGATGTTCCGTTAGGTCACCGGGTTTCAACGATTTAGCCTGGTTAGCCTATAGGCATTTTCCAGAGGTGTTTGAAACGAAATGAGAAATGCGAATTGTGACGAGCAAAAACGTAAATGTCAGCTGGTAAGGATTTTGGGATTTGCACTGTATTTTATTCATCGATTACCTTGAGAAAGGAAGAACTATCCAACGCGAATATTACACAAGTTCAAAAGCACACACTCTATAAGTAAGTAGGTATATAATATTTATAGAAAAACAAATTAGTGGTTGTTGACTTACCTGTTTCAAACCTCACTGAAAAAATTGTTTTGTGAAATTACAGTTAAAATCATGGGTTATTTGGGGTCCTAGATTTTCATTGTAATTGATTACCTTTGTAGTTGTGAAATTTCACAAGAAAATTGAAAAAATCTCAAATTCATTGTGAAATCACAGTGAACGTTGTGAGATTGAGCAGACTCCAGAATACTTGTGAAATTAATGTTATTTGTATTTCTATGTTGTGAAATTACTCGAAAACTTGTGAAATGACAATTTAAAATCACAGTGTTACAATTCGGTATTAAAAATAACTTTAGTTATTATTCTGTTGAATAATAACTATTAAATTAAATATTAAAATATTAAATATTTAAATCTTTTGTATCAATCTAATTAATAATTTAACAATAATAATTTGATGAAGTGTTTCTAACCATTTTCTTTAAAATTGGGAACAGAACTTTGATAAAACTAAAATAATTTAACACAACTTAAATAATTTATTAAGTAAAAATAAAAATAAAAATAAAAATAAAAATAAAAATAAAAATAAAAATAAAAATAAAAATAAAAATAAAAATAAAAATAAAAATAAAAATAAAAATAAAAATAAAAACATTGTTTATTTAGATTAGACAGGTATGTCATAGTTTATTAGGTTAGGAGGAAACCTCTTCTATCTAGTCTTCAATTTAATCAGTTTTGCCAATTTAACCACTGGATTTTAATAAAAATCACCACATTACCAGGCTTAACTCTTGTGCTTTAGACCTTTGACCTTTTTTGTTCTTGGCATTGTTCGGAAGCACATGGTTCTTCGAATATCGAATTTTATTTCGGATTTTAAGCCAAAAATTAAAAAGGTATTATAAGGGATTATTGGGATCCTTAACTTCTTTTTGCATAAGAGTTCACTTCATTGTAGATCTGGATCCAGTCTTTTTCACTTCTTGGCCACACTACATCCCCGGTAAGTCCATAGATTGCTAAGGAATTAAGCCCAAATTCTAAAAAAAAATAATATTAAATTTACTAATTTCTTTTTAGGCCAAAAACCTAGTCCAAATTCTAAAAAAAAAATTAAATTTACTAATTTCTTTTTAGGCCAAATACAAATACAAAAACAAACAAACAAAACCAAAAACTAGAACTAGTTACCTGCTTTCTAATTCCTTCTGCTATTTGTCTTAACCTGCTTTTCGGCATCATTTCAATCTTGCACCTCTGTCATTGGCACCTGCTTTTAGGGGTAGCTTACTCTACTTCCCCACCTATCTGCACACTTATCGCTTGCGTGTGCCATCACTTAAGCGTACTTTTGAGGAAGTTGCTTCTTCGGGTTGGCTATTATACCCTTAGGCTTTGCTCATATCTGCCTGCCTTTAGCACCTGGATGACCTCAAGTAAGGGATTTTCAATATTTATTTTTTACCTATCCATCACTGTGACGGCAATATAATGTATACACCAGCACTAAGAACCTTCAAGATGCCACCGAATTGTTCAATTCTACTTTGTTTAATGTAACTATATTTATTATGTGAGCTGAATGGTACCACTCAGAAATTTTAATATAAAGTATTGCTATTAAAACTGATTAAATTTACTAAGGTTGACATAATAAGTTCTTTTCTTCCTAACATATTTTGAACCCCCCCTACTCTAGGGACATTTTCTTTAAATAATCATTTCTCTGAGCTAGCTGACTTACAATAAAAATACCTGCGCCCCATAAGGATTTTATGGAGTTTTGTGGAGTTTCTGAAAGTACTAACTAATTATGCAAACGTGTTGTGAAATTAAGTTTTGGAAATGATTCAATATGGCGAATTCACAAGGTAAGCGTTTATTTCTTGTACAATTACATCAATTGAGAATTTGTATGTATTGTATTTGTATGTATGTCTTAAAAATGAATTTGTTAATTAACAATTAGGTAAATATTAATATTAAGAAACTGTTTTTTCTTCAAAAATCATAATTTATAGTTAGCATAGATGGTCACATCTAAAAATCATAATTTATATTGCTCTTTCATTTTCTGCAATTTTTTTTTATAATTTTTTATTTGTTTATTTAATAAACAAATTGTTATAAATAAATACATTTTGGCGTTATATATTTTTATTGAACAAAATAAAAACAACAATGTTTAATTTTTTTTGGGATTTCTACCTTTGGAATTCACTTACAATAGAGCTTTTTCAGAATGAAATAATGTAGGATACTGAAAAAATAAAATTAATTTTGTACTCAAAGCAATATTTTAAAATAAATCCGAAATATCTATTTACTTTTTGACTATTAAGCGGAAAATATTTCATATTCACGTACTATTTTTCATACATCGTAAATAGTAATGAAAAATACATCGAACCGTTGCGTTGTACTCCATGAGCTTTAATCTGTTATATCAACATAGCGGTTTAGAGCTTTCCAATTAGTTGCTATAAATAGCGCAAAATCCCAAAAAACAGAAAAGACCAAAAAAGCGGAGTTCATTTTCCGGTCAATCAGGTTTAGTAGTCGCCCATTACTTCCACGTTATTCTTTAACGACAACACACATATTTCAATTATTAACGCCACTTGGTACATAAATTTCCATCATGCTCAGTTAAACTTCGCTTGTTTCATGAAAGATTGCTTGATTATTGTTTAGGCTTGTTTTTGATTTCATTTTATGGATTATTGGAATTTCGAAGTCCATAGTTATAAATCGTGAAATTGGGTTAGTGGATCGAAATAACACCATGATGGAAGTTAGAGTGATGTTTTTGTCATTTTTCTTACTGCTTTAGAAAAAGATTGAATGAAACAATGCGTCAAGTAAGGACAGTTTTGTCATTCACCTACTTTTCAAGAAAGAAAGAATCGTATTTTTGATAATATAAATAAAATTATTAAATCTACAAAGATCAAAAAGATTATTATCTTCTGAAAAACTTCTTTAGTGTAATTGTGAAGTTATCCTAAAGTTCTGGAGTTGGATAGATCCCCGACTAAATAAACAAAGTATAGTTTTTCCTTGCTTAGGTTATAATAGAGGAGCTATAACATATTAAAATTATTCATTAAATATAACAATATAGACTTTAACCTATTCTATTGTCTAACCACAAAATATAAATTTACACAGAGATATACTGATCTGCTCACCAACTAATAATAAAACGTCGGGTTCCAGCGATAGTTTTTATAAAATCCTAACGAAGAGCGTTTTCGGATTATTAGACAGACAGATATTTATTTATAATTTAATGTTCTGTCTACATCTAAACAAAAAATAAACAAACAACTTAACCTCTAACTTACAGGTTCAGGATAATGTCAGTCTTCCTTTAATAACAAATCTAATGATTGTTCCACATGGCAATTTCCTTCAAAAGACATATTATCGAGAAAACCCTTTGACAGCAGACGTATAATCATAAATCAGGCAATTCTTTTCGGAGACTCGATATATCAAACCTCTCCTATAAATTTCGGAGACTTGTTCATCTTTTGCTTAAAAAATCGAGCAATAAACTCCGACAGGAATGATCCAGTTGAATTAGTGCTTCTAAATTGATCGTAGATAACAACCTACGTTCAAATCCATATGTTGCTTTTCCATTCCGAAATGTCAAAACTCTTTCCGTATTTTTCTCTGTACGATTTCCCGGCCTGAGAGGCCATTATATGGCGGAAAAAATAATAGCATCATAATTTATACCTATACAAAAGCGGGTTATGGAGATACATGACTATACATGCTAGCGGAAGAGATATGTTTTTGAGTTTTCCAGGTTTTAGACAGATTTGTGTTTTTATTTTGCAGGGTACTGTCCAACGAAGAATTCATTCTAGCAATGAGTTTTTATTTCTTTCTTTAACTGAGAGTTTATGTGCAAAACGAATTTTCAATTAATTTTCACGATAGGTTATGGGAAGCATAGAAATAAATTGTTGAAAATATTTAAATAACACCAACTATAGTTTACAGAAGAAAGGAGTGTTGCAATTTAATTTGTAGAAGTAGTACAGGTTTAAGAGGTAGAAATTGTATTTTTACCACATCCTTCAATGCTTATTTTTAGTTAAAGTGAAAATTTTAATACATTTGATCGGCTTAATAAAAGATTTCGTTTGATTTAATCATGTTTCCATGGTTTTTACTGCAATAAACCTGTTCTTTTGACAGATAAGCCAGACTTTATTTATTCATAGCCGCATCGTATGTATTTTAATTGATTCGGAATTTTGTATTAATATATATTTCAAAACGGCTTCATTCTAAAAATATTATCAGTCCTCCTAAATCCTTGAAGGCAGAATTATTCGTAATAGCAAAGCAACATAAAAACAAATTCAAAAAATATATTATAGATGAGATGGCCTGAGAAAAAGGAATTGAAATTCTCAGATTGCCTCCTTACCATGCAGAGTTAAATCCTATTGAACTGATCTGGTCACAATTAAAAGGTTATGTTTCTCAAAACAATACAACATTTAAATTACCTGATGTGCGAAATTTGTTTTTGAAGATAGTTTGAGAAAAGTGGGAAATTCATTTTGGAAAGCAATGGAAAACTTAATAGACCCTATAATAATAAACCTCAGAAAATACAATGAAAATGATACCAGTAGTTATAGTGAAGACAGTGACTTTTAAAGATAGTACTTTTTATTTTTTTTTCTTTGATTTTAAGTACTGAAGTGTTTTAATGCCAAGAGATAAAAAAGTTTAATCCCATTAACAACGTATAATCTTCCGTGTTCTTTATTGGTTTAGTTTTATTTTTATATTGGAAAGTACGCCTATGGAATGTTACGTTATATCCCCACTTTTACTGCACTCCTCTTTTATTCAGAATATAGTAATAGTAAAGTTTAAAGCATCAGAAAGTCATTTATGAACATGTAAATCTAAAGGGTCGTTCAGACTGTCAATATATTGCTTCAATATTTGAGTGAGGGGTATATTAAAAGAGCTGTACTAAAAATAAAAAAAATTGATTTTACTGAAGCTCTTTCAATAATTTGGCAGGTTGTAGCGCTGTCAATGGCAAATCGTGAAACTTTTCCCAAAACTAACCTTCAAAACTGGAACCTTCTGAAATCTGTGATGGGGCAGGCGAGCATTCTACCACAACCTTCTGAAATACTTTGCTACTGATTTTTTGTTTTAACTTAAGGTTTTAAAGCTAGTACTTTTTTTACCTTCGTTCGTATGGAAAAATTAGGCTTTTTTTAATTTTAATTTTTCTATGAATTTGTGAATAAAGCATTATAATTATTATATATTTGAGTAAATCACGCATTTTATATTGAATGAATATTAGTATCCTCACCTATAAAGGAAGAAGATGGATTGGGATTATGTGACTGACACCAATGCTCTCTTGCTTGCAACATTCGTGGATAAACGGATTTGTGCGGCAAATTAGTGTTCCTGCGATGAATTTATGATGAGTTGGTTATTACTTCACAGGTGTTCTGTTATATATTTAATGAGTCCAAATATTATGGAAGACATGATACAATACATAAAGTTTAGCAAACATTAGGCGCTTTCAAGTTTTACGTGACAATTCTTGAATTATCAACACTTTTAAACATTAAAAAAAGGAGATTTTGCTTAAATATGGATGTAGTTTCTTAAAGCACAGTTCGAGACATCTATAGACGCTACCGCTCAATCAAAGTTGTAGAGTTGTACACACGGATATTTTAGAGTTATAGCTACTATTTCAATGTAAGATTAAACTTCGCAATTTGACAAAAATTAATCAAAACTTCCCAAACGTATAAACCATAAACAGTTCAAGAATGTTTGGTGAGAGAAATCCGCTGGAACATTTAAAATAAACAGAAAAATAAAACATGAATCTTGCCAGAACACCCATATTTTTGATTATTTCTCAACCTTAGAAAACTACTTTTCCTTATTATTAGATAATTAAGAACCTTCGTGATCACTCAAGGAGAAAACGGGGTTCCTCTTTTAAATACTCATCATCATCAAGTAGTTCATCAATAGCTCTGTTATTTGGAACAATATCTATATAATTAACATCGAGAAAAGTTTATTTAATTTTTTAAATATTAATATTACTGCTTATAATACTAGAGATCAATTTATAATTTATATTAACTAGAATAATGCAATTAATCACTTAATTGCTACTTTTCACCGATCTTAGATTCACATATTGAAACGTTCTAAAAAAATATATTTGGCCTCTTTAACTACATCTATGTTTTCTTTTTCAGCGATGTTATCAATATGTTGTTATTATTATTAGACATTAAGGGCAGAGGAGCAGGCTCCTATTATGCCTAAAAATAGCAATTAAACATTGTGGAAAATAAAAAAAAAAGAAATATCTAATAATAGACATAAAAAAACAACAAGTTTCACAAATACAAAATACATAAAAGTGTGAAATTAAGGTCAGAAACTGTTAAATATGTTGCACTGATCTAGTCTGTTTTTGAAGATGTTGACACTTGATGCTAAGATGCTAAATTATTCCAGGTATAAAAAATTCTGTTGGGTAAAAGGTTTTGCCTTGATCTAGCTGTTAAATTTTCCTTCTTCAATTTGAACTGGTGTCCTCTAAGTCTTGTATCTGCGTTTAGAAAATTATATTTTAGAATTCGGAAAGCTATAATTAGATCGACTCGCAACCGACGTAGTTCAAATGTGGTAAGATTGGCCATGGACAATCTTTATTCATATTAAGGTCTAACGCGCCCAAACAAAACTCTGGAGACTTTCCGTTGTACGCTTACAAGTAATGTTCTTCGTTTATTAATTCTCCCATTGCGCGTGAAAACTGCAGTCTTTCTCTAGCTTTGCTTGTGTATAGATACAGTTTGATATTTTTTTAACCCATTATGCCCATTTTTTTTGCCTTTTTTTCACGTTGAAACGCAGTATATAATTATCATCGGTCTACCTTACAGCAATATAAATTCGTAAATATTTAAAATTTGGCTCAATTGTATTTAAAAAAAAAACATTTAAAGAGAACGCTCGGCAGCGAAACTAACTACAATCTGGTTAACATTGAATACAGCAAATATATTTGTATTTAACCGAACTTTAAGCTCGTAACTGTGTGATATTTATTTTCTCCCTATAAAATTGCCATTTGTAATTTAAAATATACATTTTATCTGCACATAGGCAGAATTTTTTTGCTGGTAAATAAATTCTAATTTAAAAAAATGCTAATATCCCTAATGCAAAATGTTACGAAATTCCTGGTCGACTACAAAAAAAAATACCTCCATAAAGAATGCCAGAGGCAGAACTTTAACCACAGATGTTAGTGCATTCCACTTTTGTAAAATTAATAAAGCTCTACTCTACAAAGTATAATTTATTCCGGTCGTCCGTTTTTTTTAAATGTTAAAATTATATACAGATGGTGTTGCAGAAGCCAGTGTAGCAAAATAGAACATGGACGGAACAAGAGCCATGGAAAATGTACGTGATCGAGTTTTATATTTTGCGATATTACGCAGTAAAATTGTATGGAAAAATGTTTCTATTTGTGATTGCGTTTACAGCTGTGTCTAGGTACACGCTAACGTGTACAAAATAAAAAACTTAGATACACGCCAAAACGTCATTATTGTCCATGACGTAGTCTTTTAGCGTGCACCGATTTACCGCGCCTGAGACATTCAACCGTGCACGTTAAATAAATGAGGTTATGTTCAGTATAAATTTTAAAACGTTTATGTCCGTTTATGCTGACTTTTACTTATGTCAATAAAATTATAAATTCAAATTATTCGTTGTGGTCCGGTGTTTAGTTCCTTATATTAATCTTTATTTAGCACGAGCTAATTGTATAGATACAAATACAAATATACAAACCTTTTTTGTTAAAAATTTTAAAAAGTGTCTTAAAATAAACATATACATTAAAATTAAAACTTAATTTAGACATTTATATAATAAAAAAGCATTTAGTTGTTTTTTGAAAGAATAGTGATGCAGGTCTTTATGGAATCATTCAGTTCATTATAAGTAACAATGCCTTTATGTCTGTTCGTGTACATGTGTTGTAATTGTGTATATCATTGTTAAATGTTAATTTAGATGTCAAATATGATGGAGTCATAATAAGTCATGAATAAGTATTAGGGTCTGATATTCCAAATAATATGGTACTGAGAGCCAATTCCACTGACATAACATTATTTTGATATGAGTCTCTCTTGGAACTTGCAAAATAATCGTCATGGTTCTGTTCTGTAACTTCTGCATCCTGTCAATTTCATTTTTATTACACAAAATAGAAGCAGCAAACGTAAAATTGAGAAGTATTAAACACAGTACATTTTGTCCATTTGGATGGGTGTTTATAATGTTGGAATAATGCTTAACTGTGGCCAGTAATTTTAATTAATTGTTGTTCACCATGCCTCCTTTAGCAAGGTTACTGACTGCTGTCGACCGCATAGAGTGGTTTGTTATTTTTAATTCTTTTATATTTAATCCTGCCTTCTCTGCTGCTTCTTTAGTCCATTTCGAAAGTTCGTTTTTTCCCACTGGAGTGTTTTTGTTAAGAATAATCTATCAGTTGTTATTCTAGATGAACGTTTGGATAAAAATGGAGCCACTCTGGACAAGAAATTAATATTCTTAGTAATTTTATTTATAATGTAAATAGCATGATCTTTAAATGTCAGATGTTTATCAATTATGATACCCAAATATTTAATTGTATCAATTACTTCGATCTGTGCACCGTCTATTGTTATTTTATGGTTATCTTTAAAATCTTCATAATTACGTTTACTACGTATTAACTTGAATTTACTTGTTGACGCATTCAGTTTCAATGAGTTACAGTTATACCACTTAACTATATGATGTAACTCTTTATTAATAATATCTATAAGGTCCCTTACTTAGGTCTTCAGAACAAAAATATATTAGTGCGTCATCAGCAAAAAGATGTAATTGACAATGTTTTACTGCTTTTATGTCATTAATGTAAAGTATGAATAGAAGTGGTCCCAGTATACTACCTTCGAGGAATTTCAAAATGATTTGAGGCAATATGAAACAAAAGTTCGATTTTCACGTCAATGTTACTTCCTTGTAAACTTATTTTTGCACTTTGTGTCTTGTTAAAGAAAACATTATTTTACAAAAATCTGTGCCACAAAAGATGGACAAAAGAATTGTAACTGGAAAATCAACGAGAGTTTGCTGGTAGTTGCAACACAACACCGGAATCAGTGTCAATAATAGATACTGAAATCAGCAATGTAAAATCTGTAAGCCAAAAAAAGGAAAAAAGAAAAAAAAAAAGAAAAAGTTAATAGATATACGACAGAGGTTTACCGGATCCTATTATACTTGTTTTGTGATATTTTCAAAAACTATTTCATAGGTTTAGATGCCCAAAGTTGTTAAAGTTAAAAATTAAAAATTAGGAATTTGTGTTTTTTATCCATTTTTGCAAGGTTTCTGATGCTTATAACAAAAAATTGAGTCATAGGATCTTATTCGGACTTCATACTCTTTAATCAGAAAGGTTTGAAGAATTTTTCACGATATTTTCTGCCATTTGACCGGGACGTTTTTTACATTTAAATAGCAAGCCTTTCCAACACGAGTCTCTTCAATTACAAAATGAAAATTATGCAATAAGAGGTGCCGAACAAGCATATTAATAATAATAATAAATAATCTCGTCCGATCATTATTAATATGTCTACCTATTATTATGAATTTCATAAGAATAAAGTTATTGTTTAATTACAGTGCACGATGTTAATTTTGTATGCAATTAAAGGTGCATGCTAAAAGTCTACGTCATGGACAATGATGACGTTTTAGCGTGTACCTAAGTATTTTATCTTGTATACGTTAGTGTGCACCTAGACACAGCGTTTATTTAATGCATTAATATTTTTAAATATTTTACAGTTTAACACAATATAGTTGGACGCTAGATAAAAATAAAAAGTTTTTTTAATAAACCTGGATGTTTATATTACTGCAATCTGGGGTCTATTCCATAAAACTACTTTTCACTTAACAAATTTTATTACATTCGACAAGTTGAAAAGTAAAATTTAAATAGAAAAATGACCAAATTATTATAAAATTATACAAATTAAGATTTATGTTTCATAAGCGGCTGCTGGTGGTTTACAGATTTAGAATTATTTCAAAACGGGCGCGGATAACTTATTTTCTATCCTTACCAAAATCTAAGAAATAAGATATACCAAAACTAAAGCTTTATATGTATATTTTCAAAAATAAACTAAACACGATAACTAAGAAAAAAATTATGATGAGTTGTATAGTCACAGGATTAAGATTATTCGTCACTATATATGTCACAAATATCATACGATAGATTAAATATTTATTTATGACAATAAATATAATGGACAGTTATATACCAAATAAACATTTCATAAAATATGTAGTAGGTACATAGAAAAAGATTAAAATTTTCATTATTATAAACACCAAACTAAATAAAATTTATGCGATTGTTAATTGCTAATACGATTTAAGCTAACAAGATTAAATGAAAATAGTAGTAAAAATTATCTTTTTATCTTTCGTTTGATTGATCTGAATGGTCCAGTTTTCCATAACCAAATAGAAATACGAAAAATAGATTTAAGTAAGTATCTAAACTGCAATCTCTGTGATCCAAAAACTATTACGCAAATGGTTATTTCCAAACATATTCCTAAGTACGTTTTCCTTATCCAAAAAATAGTGTAGAAAGGAATCTATCATTCGCAAAAGTGCTAAAAAAATGCAATAATCCTGAACCAAATTATTATATAGGACTCAAAATCTACAATACATCGCTGAATATGATAAAATAATCTTGAAAAACGCCAAAATCCAAAAATACGCCCAATATGTCATTATTCCTACATCATACATACCAGAAAGGGTCAGGAGGATAATACCTTAAATAGGATGAACATAGGCAAGTCTAAATTCACTATTATTCAACGTTACAAATCCAAGTGTATGTTGTCTTGTCTACCCTATTAACCCTAACGTACCAGTTCAACCTAGATAGTGACAGAAAGGTACATAACAAACAAAGCAAAAAAGAATTAAGAACAATTACAGCTCGTGGAAATGACCTCCAACCATTATCAAAGTGAATAAAAATTTATGAATTTCCCAAACTTTGGCATCCTCAACACTTCCAGGCCAGTCAGCATTCACGGCGTAAAACTTACAATCGAGTAATCATATCATCATGACATTTAACAAATGTTAACCATGTCAGCATTAATATTTATAATAGTTCCTTCGAAAGAACATTTGTGTTATTTTCTCGTAATAAGGAACGACATAAGCTTCATATTGAGGCTTTAGAAATTCTTCATCGATGCTACGACATGATATTTTCCACCAAAACCGAACCAGTTAGTACAGTGCTGCAAGCAGCTGTTGTCTTGCAGTGAAAACTTTGCTCTATCATTACTCGAAAAAAAATTAGATTGTTCCGACTTATTTCTATTGACTAGCTGTAGTCTCGGGATATCAAAAGTGTACAGAAGGCATAAATTCGGATCCAGCAAACTTCCCTGAAGGACCCACGATTTATTTTTTCAGCTCTAAATAGGCGTAACTTGTTTTTGGCAAAATTACGCGTTTCCATAACTTCCTTATGCTCTATATGAAATTCCAATTTTATTTTGTTAAATATTAAAATTTCCAATTAGATAACTGATTCGCTATATCACTAAAGCTAAATCAAAATGAGCTAATTGTAATATTTTCACTTAGTAACAATGTCAGTTTCAAAACCGAATTAATAATCGATATCTGCCTGACTTATAAATCTAGCAAACGAATATTTCACATATTATAGTGTAAATCTCGAATTTAAAATTCAATTCTCTACATAATTCAGCGACTTGGAATTTGCCGCCGCATCGGTCGTTTGCCGGTCACCGTTTTGCGGTCCGACCACGTCAATTAATGACATATATATCCGGATAAGCGAATCCAGTTCGGCGGTCGGTGGTCCGGTGCAGCTTCTATACTTTTGCAACGGCCGCGGCCTCGAATGAACCATCAATTTGAGGCCCTGATCCGACGAAATCAACTTCTGTAGTTACGAACAAGCCAGGGGTGTATTTATTATAATATTAAAAGTTTGTTGAGTGTGGTTAATTTTAGCCAAAACTAATCGTTTTGATTACCAAAACTGCTGTTTAAAAAAGTTTATAGTGTTCACTTATTACGAATAAAATTATTTTATTGAAAAAACACTTAATTTGTAGTCGTAAAACCGGGCACAATATAGTTTTAAGTTCCAGGGAGTGATTACACCTACATAATTTTATATTAATTTTTTTTTCGTTAAGAGAAAGTGACGATTTTAGGATGACTGTTTATCAAGTTCAAGTTAAAAGATTCCCAGGTCCGGACTACAATGTCTTACGAAATAGTTAGGCTTTTTATACCTATAGAACAGAACTTAATGACTATAGTAGGTACGTCTATTTCATAATTTTAGGTTATGCAATTTTTAAGTTGCGGGGAGTGATTACACCTACATAATTTTATATTCATTTTTTTTTTCGTGAAGAGAAAGTGAGGATTTTAGGATGACTGTTTATCAAATTCAAGTTAAAAGATTCCCAGGTCCGGACTACAATGTCTTATGAAATAGTTAGGCTTTTTATACCTATAGAACAGAACTTAATGGCTATAGTAGGTACGTCTATTTCATAATTTTAGGTTATGATCAGGGGGGGGGGGGGCTAGTTTTGAAATATTTCACTAGTGAATTTGCAATATTTCGAACAACCCAAGTTTTGAACTAATTTCGTCAATGAAATTGAATTCTAAATCGAAATAATTTCACAAATATAATTCGCATACTGTTTACTGTTCGAAATGCGTAATTCACTTGCGAAATAACACTTGGCATTTGGTTAGGGTTTTTTTTTTATGGCCGTTGGATATGTTTTCCATTTAGCCAGAATCGATAATATTAACCCTACCTATTCCAAAAGAAACCCCCCCCACAACAAGGAGTATGGAATTAGGTAGACACGTTTCACACCGGTTGGTTAGGGTTAGTATTGTCATTTTCTCGGACGTGAATGGGTACATCTTTTCTCATTTTGTTTCATAACCACCTACAATCTACATGGTATACATTTTTTTGCGGACGATTTTTTTTATAATAGTTATTTCGTAGACGGTCAATTTCTTTAATAAAATGGCAAATTTGGAGGAACTTCAATAAATTATAGTTAATGTTGCTCAGTTGCCAGAGAAGGATATTGACCAAAAGCTCGCACAAAATGTGATATCGATGAAACTTGGCACCTAAGTACCTACTTGAAAGAGTGTAGAAAACGATAAAAAAATCTTTGCTGCTCTAAAGTGTATGCTAACTTGATAATTTCGAATATAAAACCGAAAATTTGGTTTTTCCATTATATCTCGAAACGAAAAATAAAAATTTCTCTAATAATAGATATATTCAGTTTTATAAAAATAAGTGAGAATTTTAGAAATTAAAACTTTCGGTCTTATTTTTATGAGAAAACAGCTCAGCGCGCGTAGCGTTTTCGAATTTGCTTTCTTATTTTGAATAATTTTTTATAGTAATACAAATTTTTTTAAATAACTTATAATATAATTTTTAGTAAAATTTTCCGCTGTTTCACGTGGTGCTATTAGTTTTTCGAATTTTTTTTTCGTGTTATAGTGAAAAAACCCAATTTTTGATTTTATTTTCGAAATTGTGAAGTTAGAGCAGCAAAGATTTTTTTATCGTTTTCTACACCCATTCAAGTACTTAAGATGGGTATCACATTTTGTCCGAGGTCAAATTCTCTGACAAGTGGGCTAAAAACAATATTTGAAAAACCGCCACGAGCCGCAATCCACAATCTTCTAATCTTAATCAGAATCATTCTTCTTTTTTTGTATTTTAATGTTAGAAATTAATTATTCCATTGTTGGCAAATCGCCTCGTTGGAATTAAATTCATTTGAGTGAGTTTATACAAATTTAATTTCATTGCAATTGAAAACTAGGGATATACCATTTCGAAGGAAAAATCTAAATATTTCACATATGAATTGACTTTCACGTATATTGAAAACTTGTTCTCCTGATTTTCAATGGGAAAATACATCTTTGGATTTGATATTTATTGTAATTATAATATTTCATATGGACAATTCCAAACAAAAGATTAACAATATATATTCTGGATCAGAAAATGATTGTTTATAGAGATGTTTACTTCCACTGACAATTTTTGTCACTTCTTGATCTGCTACTTCTATTTAAGTCTTGAAAGATGATACGTAATAAAATTACGTCAAAAATCACCAAGAGAACAGTTGTTATAAAAATTTTTAAAAAGTGTTAGGAAGCAATAACTAACTAAAACTAGTTTCTAATTATAAAATAGATACATTCCTGTTTCATAATTTGAAAATGAAGATGTGAGAGCTGATGTACGCAGTCCAGGCCTGCTCATGTACGGTCATAATTTACAAAATCTGTAACAATGGACGCGGGTAAACATGATTTAGGTCATAGCAATATTCCGGTAGCCAACGATCTGGCCCTTTGAAATATAGCCGATCTACTCCGTCTTGCCCGGCAAGCGACCTCTTTGACCGTATGTTTACTTATTGATATCTTTCCAGCAAAATCCAAAGTTCAATGATCTAGTGCAAAATGTGAATTTATTTGTTTGGTTTAAACACGTTATCTTAGGTATATATTAAAATATGGATAAAAGTAATAATAATTATTATTTCGAAATTGTTATTTTACAGTAATTTAACAGATAAAACTTTCTACTTCAGCTTGTATGTGTGAATATCAGGTATCAGAGATCCTTATCAAAAGCGCGACCTCGTTTTTGTTAAAAAATTATTCACGACCCTCTATTTTCCCCTTACCACAATGTGCTATTTGTGGAGAAGTCCTGTCAACAGAAAGCATGAAGATAAAAGAGACAAACTCGTAGAATTTTTTGAAAGAAAGCGTTTAGCGGCCTTCACAAACAGCAAGATACTTTTTCATTGACAACCACTACTAATGAAAAAGCATTAGTTGAAAGTTAAAAGTTGAACGGTTTAAAGTCAAAAGCTATAACCGTTATATATAGAACATGTTTTCAAATCATATTCATCATCAGTACGATTAATAAACACAGGAGACAAAGAGCTAGGACAATAGAAAAACATTGTTATGATTTGAAAAATACAATCTTTCATTTATGATGAAAGTATGACTCAAAGTTAAAGACAAAATGGTTACTTACTTGATACACTTGCTCTAGCGCAAACACTTTTATCAAGAACGAGGCGAGTCGAATTCATTTTCAGACATCCTTTAGCGATAGGATGTCGAGCTAGCCTGCTTCTTACTGATGAGGAACAATAATCCCGAAACCGGTCTAAGAATGGCAAGCTCCTTTAATAACAAAATCGAAGTTTTTTGGTTTAAAGCCTCGACTTGGTCGGGCACCAAACTACGTCTGGACTTTCGTAATTCAATACCTGGTGAGGCATATAGCCCAAGGAGTAGTTGTTGAAGTCCAGACGCTGGTGCAGTGTAGGACATTTTTAATGTCTTTGTTCTTGGGAACATGTGTGATTTTATTTCACATCCTTAAACAGTTTTGCTACGCCCATGGTTCTTTTTTGTAATTTTTATGGTTCAAAAAATTCCACCTTCGTATACTTGAGACGTAAAAAATTTTATTATGTAGAAAAAAGAACATTAAACATTGTTAAAGGCAATGTGAAACCCACCCCATAATATTAAGGTGGCATAGTAGCAAACCACCCATCTATTGGAATCGCAAAAAATGGAGTTAGGATGTTTCTGCATCGGGTGACGATATGTAGCATTACAACCTTGGTATGAGCAAGAGATTTACCAAGTTAAAAACAATACGAGTACCTCTCTCAAATAATACTATCCAAAGAAGATACTCAAGCGCAAGTTCAAAGGGAGGAATCCATAGATATATCTATAACTGTGCCCAATTTATTACATTTGTAAGATATGGAGACCAATACCACTGAAAAATGTTTATTCGGTACTTTTGTGAAACGCACAAGTAAATATGATATTGATTGGGAAAAATGAATTGCCGTATGCACAGATGGCGCTAAAGCTATGACAGGCCATCAATCTGGTCTTGTCCTGATGCCACATCGAGACATTGGTTTTTACATCGAGAAGCTCTTGTATCAAAAGCTTTACCTGCTGAAATGGACTGTGTTATGATCATCATCATTAAAGTTGTAAATTCCATTAAAGGAGAAACTTTGCAGACCCCCATTTTTCGAAAAATCTGCGAAGATATGGGTGCTTTATTTGAAAATCTTTATCACACCGAAGTAAGGTGGCTTTCAACGGGCAACATCTTAAATAGAGTAGTTCCAGGACCGGCAATCCCCCCTAGTACTTTGGGAAACACTGCTCTAGAGAGTGACAGTGATTGAAATCTCGTGCGAAACCAAGTCAAATATGAGCTACAATTGAACGAACAGCAACCATAGAGAGTGTAGAGCCAGAGCTGATTTAGAATATCCCTTATAGAAAATATATTGCAATGTATGCTGCGTATATTACCCTTTTTAATATATTACCAAAACCATAATCTGGCCATATAAAATATTGTCCACCGTTGTGCTACTGGCTTTAAATCGAAAACGATTTTCAAGCTTATACCATTATTCTTTGTCCTAACAAATAAAACAAGAATACAAAACAGAAGTGTTTGGATCATAAATATGCATATGTATATTCCCTTCCATTACTTTGAGTGTTTTTAATATTGCATATGCTCGGCACCGTATATTCTCTTGTTGTTTCCATTACGCAGAGACAAAAACGTTCTATAATCTGAATTGGATAAAAGAGTGATTTTTCTTTTATTTTTTGAATAGATGCTCTCTCTGCTTCGGGAGATTTAAAAGACTTATAGATGCTATTTCCGAAAAAAAACAATGTTTTTTAGTACAGTTATTGGTTGCTGGTAAGGGCATTATTTAAAATAATAATTTTTTTAAGAATTCCTACTTTCTCGGAGCAATTTCAGTACCCAAAATACGCTATTCTAGTATTTTAGTCCGTTCGAAAACAGTGCGGCAAAATTTTTACCGTACATGGCCGTCAAAATCCAAGGATGATAAGCTAGAGAGAAGGATGGGCCACTTCCATAAGAAGCAAGGTAAATGTATTTTATGACGTCACGAAATACTTATTAGTTCTGCCGTGTGCTAAAATTGTGTTGTTTCTGGCTGTAATGCAGAGTACCCTGTTTATAAGAAGGCAGGAATTGTATTATGTACAGTATTTCATGACGTCATTTACAGTCTGACAAATTGAGTTAAGTGGCCCATCCTTCTCTCTAGTTTATCATCATTGGTCAAAATCTACGTAATTTCCTGAAACGTCCCAACTAGCAAAATAGAACTCTAGACGAAATAAATTATCCTATATTTATCGCTTAGTGCCATTTAAAGAATTGTTTTATTTCTTAGTGTGTTTGAATACGACAAATGTGTTTTGTAAGAAAATGTTTCTATAATATTGTTGTATAAATGTTCTTACAACTTATAATATAGAATAAAATCTTTTTTAAACTTAAACATTTTATAACAAGTCTATAAAGCTATATACAATCTTTATAAAAATATTTTAAAAGAAATATATAAAGATATATTACAGTTGTAAACCTATTCCTATAACCTTTAATATCTGCGTTATGCAATATTCCTATAAAGATTATATAACAAGTTGTATTAAAGTTTATATGATAAGTATAATAGTATCATTCTGTTCGGTAGCATTATACAACAAGTATAAAAACCTTTTATAATTAATCTGTTAGTACCGTTGACCCTATTATAAATTGTTTATAGAACAAAAATATAGTTTACAAAGATAAAAGTCTCCCAAATTCTGCGTTATAAAATTTGATTATACAAAATCTCATTGGGTCAATTTGCAAAAATGGATTCAGCATCCCAAGGGAAAAAAAATTAAAGTTTTGATTATTGATCTAAGGGTAATGAGTATATTAATCACTGGTTGGAAGGACGGAAATTTTAAAAATTACTTAACAAAATTGTGTGTTTTTTTTCGCAGTCTGGGCAGGATTGTCAACCCCCTCTTACCATTCTCTATTGTTTCTATAATTTTAAACATATTTTCGTAATAACCATTCAACTAGTAACTGTAATATCGTAATATTGAAATTTCTAGGTTATATTTCTAACGTATTTTATAGTGTAGCGAATTTCAACACAACAGAACAAAATGATTGTATCGAGTTGTTATACTTATATCATTGTATATCCTTATACAATACTTATATTATGTTTAAACGACAATTTTGTTCCAATATGGAATGTTTCTTCGCTCTCTAGGACATTATCAAACATTTAAAATACAGGGTTGTCATGTTGGGCCGGTTAGGGGAAGAATTGATTATTTTTTTGTCAATATCTTCCTTCGGTTTACATATACCTAAACCTAAACACACAATAAGCGGCGTTTCTGGCCGACATTCGGATTAGACGAGATTTGTAATATTACATAGTACTTATACCCTATATCTTCGAAGTCTCAGAACCATATCATATGATTCGATTTTCATATAGATATTTTTCTGTGAACTTTATGTAGTACCATATCGTGTTACATCCAAGTTTTTAGGAAACATGGCGTATTGTGTACAAACAGGTTCTTTATCAGTAATTAAATGCAGTCGTAAAAAAAGTTTAAATCTGGCAACCCTCCAAAATTTGTGAAGGTACACTTGTGGAATCATTTAAAGTAAAGTTGTATAGCCCGTATTTAAACAACATTACCGGCCTTTAATATCATAATATAGACTTGCAAATAAAACAAAAAAATTATATAACGTGGAGAATGGAACAAAATTATTGTATTATATTGCGCCATCTTTATTTACAGGTATAGCCGTTTAACAAACGCCGCCATTATGAAAAATTCCCTTAAACTTAATCACTTAAAAAGTAAGTTTTTCAGAAATGTAGAGACAACCCTTTGATACAATTTTATATATAAAACAATAATTTTTTGTTTAATTTAATTATCTAACTATGTCAATAAAAACGATATTTTTTTTTAAATTTTTAATAAACCATCCGTGTAATTTAAACTGAGGCCTATCAATTTTTTATATACAAGGTGTTTCCAAATGGCACTTACAACGTCTGGCTGTAGATACCTGTCGTAAAATTGGACAAAATGATATAAGGAATGAGGGGTCCAACTCGATTACTTTTCGAAATACAGGGCGTTAAATTTAAAAAAAAATAAAAGTTTTTATTTGAAAACTTTAAACCGGATTAATATATTAATTTGAAATTTAGCAGGTCGTTTTTAAATGTAAAAAGGCATATTTTAGTAAAAATTATGTTTCATAACTAGATCCAGTGGCGTGACGCCCATGGTAATTGAAGCTATTTTTATGTTTTTTTGTATTTCTTAACAGTTTTCACGTAAAAAACGAATAACCTTTACATACCGAAAAGCTTGTGGTTTTTAAGATATATAATGTTTTTATGAAGTCTGTAAGATCTTTTATGAATGAAATAACCAACAATATTTTTCTTGGATTTCTTAAATAATTTTTTTCTTATTTTATTATAAAAAAATAAGAAAAAAATTATTTAAGAAATCCAAGAAAAATATTGTTGGTTATTTCATTAATAAAAATCTTACAGACTTCATAAAAACATTAAATATCTTAAAAAATACAAGATTTTCGGTATGTAAAGGTTATTCATTTTTTACGTGAAAACTGTTAAGCAATACAAAAAAAAAAGCTTCAAATGCCATGGGCGTAGAAAAAGGGTGGGAAAAGGGGACATACTCTTCTAACTGCACGCCACTGAATCTAGTTATGAAACATGATTTTTTATTAAAATATGTCTTTCTACCTTTAAAAACGACCTGCTGAATTTGAAATGAATATATTAATCCGTTTTAAAGTTTTTAAATGAAATCATTTATTTTTTTTTAACTTTAACGCACTGTATTTCGAAAAGTAATCGAGTTGAACCCCTCATTCCTTATATCAATTTGTCCAATTTTACGAGAGGTATCTACAGCCAGACGTTGTAAGTGTCATTTGGAAACACCCTGTATATTTCATCAGAAAACTTCACTGCGCAATGAAATTTTTGGGTTACCTGCGAGTATCGGAGATTTTTTATTATTACTTTGTATGCTGCAATCTTTAATGAATCTTGAACGCCATTATTTTGTTCTACATTTCATCACTGTATAACATAATGATTGTATTTTTGTCGTATTGCAATACAGGCTGCATATTAATAAACTTATAAAAATTTTTATCTTCGAAGTTCTATTAATGTGCGAGGCTGCCGTATACAATCACTATACAATGATTGTATAGCAATTCCGAAGTGCACATGTAAATTTGTTGTATAAGGATTGTATACGAAAGTTTTATAAGTATCACTTAGTATAGTTATAGTAATATTATAAGGATTGTATAACCAGCTAATGGAACATCTGTAATAGCAATTTGTTTTATAAAAATGGGCCCTTTTTGGTTGAATAGACATTGTATAATAGTTTTAAACTGCGTTATATGATTTTCATGTTTTTATAATATCAGTTGTATAGCAGTTCTCACAACCATTATAAAAGTTAAATTGCTAGCTGGTGTCAAAGTGACAACTTAAACCAAAGAAGTCAAAAGTCTTGTCTGATGTACAAATTGAAACCAGATTATGTATACTAAATGAATAAGGTACCGTTTAGAATGTAAGAATTTTAAAATTACCTATATATTTATGTAGTCTTTACTATTTAGGTTGCTTTAATAATTAGTGTTGCCGGTGAATTTATCAAAATTTATGAATTTATGAATTTATGATAAGGTTGATTGCGATTTCAGAAAAAATAGTATGTGTACCTCGTGTTAAAAGCACATTCCCAGACTCCAATGCTTGTCGTTTCGGAATGTATCGCTTTTACTACTAGGTAAACAATGTACTATTGTTTCTACTAGTTCCCGTTGGAAAAAATTGATTTCGAATATCAGAGAGTGCGCTTACTCTTTGAAAAATATTAGTAAAATTTACCTGTAATTTATAATAAAAACAGTTATGTTTGAAACAATTTTTCTTCCCCATTACTTAAATCGAATCCATTTGGATTAGCACGGAAATGAATTCACGAAAAAAGAGCACCTTCTCTAAGATGACTATCGATACTCCAGAAAATCAATAAATAATTCAAAAGGTAGTTCAGATACTCTGTATTCTGGATATTCCTGATTCCGGATAAAAGCTCTCGACTCTCATTACAATTTTTTATTTACGCCTTCATTTCCATAAGTAGCTTTGCAAAACTTTCAGGATTCGACGTTACAATTGAAATTACGTTGCTTATTTATTGGAAATTCGGTGGATGCAAAACGCTCGAATATTTTTTATGGTCCCCAATGGACCAATAGTATCCTGATTTGAGCCATAAAAACCGGAGAATGTATTGAATATTCGAAGTCGAATACGAGTGTACGAGGATTATTTAAAAAGTATTTTGGGAACATTTCGTGCAAATAGTTTTTTTTTTGTTGTTGTAGTGTTGGCATTGGATAGAGTCCATTTGCCACAGATGCGTGGTAGAAAGAGAAGCAAGGGTATGCAAATAGTCTTTCAGATGTTTATGTTTTTGAACTAGTATATTGTGAAATTATTCTATTTTTAACATCCAAAGACTGGTTTCTGTTTTCCCGCATATAAATCAAAATCCTGGTGTACGATTAATAATAGTAATAATAATAATAATAGTATTTATCCAATTTTGACATATTATAACGTCATTATTAACTCCATACCAACAGTAACAAATAAAGTTTTAATCACTAGTGAATTAAAGTTTTTTTAAATCACTAGTGATTAAACAAAATCAAATCCTTAGTTTACCTTTTAACTATCGATAGTATGCGGAAACTGCTGTTTTGATGTCGATATTAGCACTAATTTGGTATGTGTTTTTAATAAACGATGCAATCATTTAAAAGCTTTTATTATAACTTTACACAATTTTAAACTATCTACAAGCATGATTATTTTTTACAATCAAAATTAATATTAAAATTATTAATCTTATTGAACTGAAGGTTTATTTTATTATTTAATGGAATGATTAGTTGCTCCGAGACATTAGAATCAAGATTTGAACTATTTTCAGTGTTTGGTTCGATGTTTGTACTACTGGCGATGGGTTCATTATTTAAATTTGTTTGTTTGTATTATCTGTTATATTAAAATTGTGATTGGATAGTGTCTCTTCTATTTTATTTTTGATAGACTGTTCGACATATCCTTCTGCAACTGAGTCAGAACGCCATCCTCCATGTCTTTTTAATATCGACAAATCGGCACCTGCTTCAGCCAGAAATGTTGCAGAAGATTGTCTAAAACTATGTCCAGTATAGTCTTGTGCATTTTGAAAACCCAGAAACTCTGCTATCTTCTGAGGAATTTTAGAAAATGTGTTGATACCTACAGGCTGTACCGTACATTTTTCATTTGTATAATTTAGGAATAGTCGAGAATGTGATATATTCTTCGGGCGCAATTTCATATATTTTCGAAACATATCAATTGCATTGATAGCATTACTTCCATTAACGACAGTGAATACTCTTTCTTTGTAAGTTTTAGTGTCGGGGATTTTCACAACTAATACACTTCCTCTGTCGTCAATATTATTAGTAGACATAGCTACCAGTTCGCAAACTCTACAGCCTCCTGAAACTCGCATTATTAAAACTACCTTAAGGAGTAAATATTTGTCATCGGGAGCAGTATCCAAAATTTTTTCGAGATCTTCTCTAGTAAACACATTTGACTTTTTTGGCCTATACCCCACTGATTGCTTTTTTGCTCGGAAGAAATAAGACCACTCGCCTAGCGGCTCGCGGTCTAATTTCTTCTCACGAATAAAAATTCATTTAACTCACTTGGTGTATAAATATCTATTATTTCCCAACAGTATAAACCATTTACAAAGCAAATACATAGTTACAAAAAATATTTAAATAAAGATTATATTACAATAATAGTACAGCGCTTTAGATTGGTACATATAAAATTAGAATAGAAAAAGACTTTTTAAAATCAAAATATATGGTATAGAATTTAACAATTTAACTAAGATAATGCGTCTCCTAAAATCTAAAGATGAGCACAGGTTTTGTTTTTTAATTATTGCAGCAAAAAATATCACAAAAATCAATTATCTTGTTAGCATTAATGCACATAAAATTTATTGGAGATTTCTGCATTAACTTTGTTTGAGCTCTTTTACATTGGAATATTATATTATGTCTAGAGGTCAGCCTAGGAACATCAATCAATAAATCAATTTGGTATAGTAATTCTGAGGTGTCAATTTTATTATTTAATAGTTTGTGTAAGTATAAAATAGAACCTTGCATCCTACGTTTCTCTAGTGAAACAAAATTAAAATTATTTAATAAAATATTGTAGTCCATACCTCTAATAGGATAAACTCTATCAATTTTATATTGTAAAAATTTAAGAAATTTTTCTTTTGAACTTTCTCAATTGAATGCGTGTATTGGAAATATATGGGATTTCAAATTAAAGATCCATATTCCAATTTAGACCTTACCAAGCTAAAGTAAAGAGATGTTAAGGCCGAGATATTATTAAAATTTTTACAATTTCTCCAAATAAATCCATAAACACGGTAGGCTGAGTTAATAATTTGATTGATATCACTATTAAACGTTAATTGTCTATCGAAAATAATTCCAAGATCCCTAATGTTTACAGTACGTTCCAATGTTATATTGTTAATTGAATACGGGTTTTGGATAATATTAGTTTTGCGTAAAAAAGTTATTACTTTACATTTGCCAATATTCAAATATAATCTATTTATGTTGCACCAATTCTGTAAACAAATCAGCTGATCCTGTAATGCAATACAATCATTTAAAGTATAAATAGAAGCATTCAATTTGAGGGCGTCAGCGAATAATAATTTGTTTTAATTACATCACACAAGTCATTAATAAATAACAAGAATAGCAATGGACCCAAATTAGATCGCTGAGGGTCTCCATTTGTTGCTAAATAGACAGTTGAACAGAATCTATTCAAATTGACAAACTGTTTCCTTTTCTATAAATAAGATCTAAATAAAGAAAGGTACATATCATTAAAGAGTAGGTATGATAGCTTTTTAAGAAGTATCACAAGACTAATTTTGTCGTAGGCCTTAGAGAAATCAGTATATACCGCATCAACCGGACCTCTTCCATCTAATGATTCACATAAAAATTGACTAAATGATGCTAGGTTGCTTACTGTGGACCTCGAATTCATGAATCCATGCTGGTAGTTAGAAATAATGTTTTTTGAAGAAAGATATATGCGGTTATACAAAATTGACTCCAAAACCTTCGCAACATTATTCAAGATAGATATAGGCCTGTAATTATTAATTGCATTGCGATCTTCAGACTTGTGTACAGGAAACACTTTAGCTATTTTCCAACTATCTGGAAAAGTTGAGGTTTAGAATAGATGGATCAGCTAAAAAATGAATTACGTAAAAGTTTTATTATCTATCTATTTATTTTATTCAAATTAGTCCTTAAAAATTATTACTAAAAACAGCATAATTTTGAACTGAAGCGAGATATTGTAAATCGATGATGGAGAAGATAAAAATAATTTTTAAAAACCAGATTTTCAACATTTCAGAACGTACGGTGATTAAATACGCCATACATGAAATTAAACCATGGTGAATTAATTTAAATTTAAATACATACCCACTACTCTTGTTCCTATCTCTCACACTATCTTCGCTTGAAGCCATTTCATCTCGTATCCACCTCCGATTCCCCATCTTGTCCATGGACAGCTATCTCGATCGATCGATATAATGATAAGAGCCCCAAAGGGATTCAATTAGACCTTGAAAAAAATTGGAAACGGTCAGTTAGATCGATGGAAGGTTTAGTGAATTATTCAATATTTGCTCTCGAGCTTCGGGTGACGTTTTGTTTCACTCGAGTAATTCGATAACAGTGATGCCGTTGGACATAAAAAAGGAAGTAAAGAGTTAGAATGGGAGTATAATCCGACAGATTTTGTATTTATATTTGAATCTAATTTATTGGATACTTGCACAGCTTAGAAGGAGGATTTTTTAAATAATAAGCTCTATATATACAAATATGACATCTTTAAATTCTTAGAATGAATGTGAAATATAAACAGCTCTACAGAAACGTAGCTATAGTCATGTTTCTTTCCTTTTATATCTATATTCGTAAAAATCATTTATTCTCAGCCTCAGCAACTCATCTTACCATGTATACAAACAAAACAACTCCTACAACCTGCGCCATTATAATACAAACCCGAAAAATCATAACGACCGGTATAAATCTGCCTAAGGGCATGCATAACGTTCGTATGGTGTGTCGAACAAGATAAAAGGAAGAAGAAGACAGCTGCACATGAACCCCACACGCACCTATGACCATTACTCGAGGGTACTTCGGTGATGTTAGACACACTCTCACATGCAAGGACGCCGACTCATTAACTTGTGCAAGAAGGATGCCATGTTGTCATATCCTTTTGTATTTCTATGAAGTATTCATTAGAAAATTGCGATTTAGCATAAACATTATCCTGGGTGTAATAGTATGGGTTCATTTTTTAGAGACTTTAACGTTTACTAATCATATACTTTAAAGAAAAAAGTATGTATATTATACATTTATTTATTTATTTTATTTTACGGGCAAGCCCATTTAGTATAAATTTTACAGTGCTAATGTGATACAAAATGGTGACAACAGTAACATAGTACATATTAAAAACACAGATAGAACAACATGTTACACGTTAAAACTAAAAATTAATAAATGGTTAAAATTGATACGGAGAAGACATTGCAAAAAAAAAATACCAATACACACATTACACATATATTATAAAAGCAATTTAATAAACGTAGTACTTGATTTTTAAATCTTAATACTGACGTATCAAATATCATCATGTCCTCCAAAGAGTTTGCTAATCTAAGCGTTCTGGGGATAAAACTATTTAACGCGTAATTATGTCTATGAAAGGCAACATAAAAAGTTTGTGACGAGATGGACTGGATAGATTGATCTTCGAAAGAAGCTCAAGATCTCTCTGTCTTCTACGAACAGATAGAGAGGAGATATTTAAAAACTGTTCAATATTGGCATATTCGCAGTAAAATCTTAATTTGAAAGCTACGTATCGTAAAAAATTATGCTGAATGGCATCAATCTTGTTTATATGAACAACATAGTGCGGAGACCAAACATAAGAACAATAGTCTAAGAGACTAACCAAGGAACAATACAGTGTTTTGATTGCTAAAATATTAGGAAAATCACAGATAATTCTCTTTATGAAGCCCAACATTTTCATAGATTTTAGAACAATTGTGGTCATTTGAATATTGAAATTTAGCGTGGTATCCAGAGTGACACCCAAATCTTTGATCGAAGTAAAAGTATCCAAGTACACATTGTGTATGCTGTAGTCAAAATATAAAATCTCATAACGCAACATTTGAATGCATTCAAGTCCATGCCATTTTGGGAACAGACAAACTATTTAAATCTGATTGCAAACTCAAAGCGTCCTCAAGAGTATTTATGATTTTGAAGCATTTAAGGTCACCAGCAAACAATAAAGCACGACTGTCAAGGAAACAGTATTTAACTTCATTAATAAATAGATTAAATAATAGGAGAGAGAGATAGAGAATATGCTTTATTGTCATAGAAAAATTACAAAAATTTTATAGACAAAGCGAAACTAATCATAATAAAAATAAAAATAAATTACTAGGCAAAACAAAACAAAACACAAACAAAATATCAATAACAATTGCATTGGATATGCAATATCCGTCACTATCAATTATTGTTCAAATTAAAATTTTCAAATTAACTTAATTTAATTATTGCTCCTATATGCTGCAACCCAGAAGTCTAAGGCACGTTATAAAATTCTGCCACTGTGTAAAATGGTCTTTCTTGAAGAAAAGCCCTAGTCGATCTTCTGAACTTATCAGATGAATTTATAGATTTTAGCTGTATCTGGAGGTTATTATACAATTTTTTTGCATTGTGGTAATAGAATTTTTTATTAGGTCAGAGGTGGGAATAGTTAAGTAAACATCAGTACCTAAATTTCTTGTAGGATATCTACGAGTTGGTCTTTCCGATAACTTTTGAATGTGCTTGCAAACTAAGCAGACGGATTCAAAGATAAATAGAGCAGAAAGGGTTAGAATTTTGAAATTTTTAAAGTAATTTTTACAGTGTGTCCTACTACTTAAACCAAATACATAACGAATTGCTCTTTTTTGTAATTTGAAAATAGATTCGAAGTGGTATAAGCTACAAGAACCCCAGAACGGTAAACCATAGCGAAGGGTCCAAGGTGAGAACCCTGAGGAACTCCGGATGTAACTGTAAAAGTGTGATAATAATATTTGTGATCTATTTGTCTAACCGCTGTAGACCCAATCCATCAACACCATCCATATGCTGAGTTTATGAAGTAAAAGTTCATGATTTACCCTGTCAAAAGCCTTGGAAAAATCAGTGTAAACCGAATCGATTTGTAAACCCTTGTCCAAGGCTTCTGACAGAAAATCAATATACGTAAGTAGTCCCATCTCTGCAGACTTTCCTTGGGAAAAACCAAACTGATGAGAAGATATAATACTAGAAGAGTCATAAGTAAGGTAATCAGTTACAATGCCTTCAAAAACTTTCGGAATGAGACGATGGATATAGGGCGATAATTTTTTGTATTAGATTTACTACCAGATTTGTATGGTGGCGTAACATAGGAGAGCTTCCAATAATCAGGAAATTCACCTGTATTAAGTGATTTGTTGAATATATGGAAGAGGGCATAGAGAGAGAGAGGAATATATAGAAATAATAATTCATTTACCACTTCGTTATGACAAAAAATGTTCCTAGAAAAAACCCAAATATTGGGATAAGGATAAAGTGTATCTCGGACATTATTGTAGGTAATTTAGAAGCAATTGTTTAAATTTCAAATGAAAAACCGCATTTTCTGTTATATAACGCCCAATGCCTAAATTCTTGTTGATTTTAACATGAAAGTTTACAAATCTAATAATGAGTAGTTATTGATAAATGCCTAAACTTACAATGCGGCGTTTTTGATCCGCCATTTTTCAAAAAGTCAAAAAGTTAGCATTTATTCTTCATGTTCAGCTCTTTGGAGTCTAAGTTTTTTATTTAAGTTAAGTAGACATATGTTTAACTTGCTTTTAAAAATGTTTGTTAATTTGGTATTCTGCTACTGAAAAATAAGCAAAAAATAAATTAATGACTATATTCAATCAGTAAATATGACTACACTGTGGCACACATCAAATCGAGTAAGACCAAATAGAACGTTCCCCACAAGATTAGCGTTGTACAAAAAAAGTTTAGTCTAGTCGCTCGATGGAAATTTAATAGCCAATATGAGGATAAAACTAGTATATTGTAGTTGAATGATAAATCATCATATTCGACAAGTGGTTGTTCTATAAAGCAGATCGAACATCAAACTGAATATCAAATAATTCGTTCGCGTTACTTGCCTGACCTCATTAAAAAGTAAAACCGTAAAAACATTTAAATGATGTTGCCTGGATATAGAAAACTATCCCATTTAAACAGTTACCACATTTAGAGTTCAGGATATGATTTTGGGTGTCTATCTTATTTAGTAGACGAATGAATTTCCATTCCAGTTTAAATGTTGGTTCAAATTAATTCCTAAGAAACCAGCAAACCTAACATTCACCAAATTCAATGAATCGCTGAAACTGTTTTTGTTTTTGCGATTCTAACGACATTCATCTCGTTCTGTATTGTAACGTAATTAATTAGAGAATTAATGTAATGATATGAAACAATGTTAATCTTGGTTAAATATCATCACGTAAACACTTACAATCAATAAACACTTTTAAATTGGGACGGGTAATAACAATAAAACAATAAAACAGATTAAATTAAAAAAATAGAAGAGAAGCGCCAAATATGGGCTACTTTTTTTTTTAAGTTAAATATCACATAGAAATATTTTTTCTAGAAAACTGTAAATACGTCTACTTACACTTCAGTTTATGTATTGTCACTGTGGTAACTCAAAATGAAGGGTTATTTGAATTTACTAATCAAAACCACGCATAAACATATCTACTGCAAATCCCATATTTGCCACTTAGCTATCCTAATATGGGGTACTAGTGTTTCCGAATCTGAGGTGCACAACCAAGTGTTTAAAATAAATGAATAATGCTGCAAAAATCTGATATTCATACAAAAAAGATTTTAATTAAAACAATATAAAAATACATATTATTTACAGAGATCACAAAGATAATTTGTATCATCGTACCCAGCACATTCCGAATGAGCCCATTTAAGACACATTACAAATCTTATCCATTGCTCACCAGAAGAATCATCAGAAAAGGGAATTTCGCAAAACATACATTCTGCAACATTTTCATCTTCAGTAAATGATGATTCACAACCCTCTTTATCTAGGGTTACTTCGACCTCAGAATCCGATGATGATGATAAAGGCAATCTTTGTTTTTTAATTTTGTTTTGCTTTTGTTTCATTTTGGGAACTTTAGGAGTTTCTGATTTTTTCGTCTTATCAACAGACGTGATTTTTCTCTTTACTCTAGATTTGGCAGGGCTATTCTTTTTACTTAAACTTGTTTCTAACTCTTTTTTTTTGTGTGGGGAGCTGGTGACAACAATAGCTTTTCCAGCATTAGATCGTTTCTTTGTTGGTATATTGTGGCCGAACTTCGGGATAGGGATCAAATCAGAAGGTAACACTAGTTTTGCTGATGTTGAGGGCTGAACTGCCACTTTTGTTGATGTTGAGGACTGAGTTGTTACGTCTGCTTTTTCCATTGATAAATACATTTCGTCAGTCTCTTGAATTGCGATCAACAGAAAAAAGGCCTGTTATTTAAAACCCTGTGCTGCTGTCTCCTCAACCGCTGCTCTCGTGTAAGCCTTCCCAAATAGTTCTCCTATTTGATACACTGTCACAACACGTTCGGGATTTTATTTTAACCAGCTTGTAATTTCCTGTGCATAAAATGTTTTGAATGGAAATATTTATTTAAAATTATCCAACCAATCATCAAAAGTTCACGCGGTTTGAGACTGTGATGTTGCGGCCTTGGTACAGGACACTAGAGGGTTCTTCTTCTTAGAGTTTGCTTGATCCAGCGCAAGTCGAATGTCACTAATGGCGGAGGGTTGTGATCGTCAGCTCTTCTGGGACGCCATATCCCAATGTTGTCGATTGTACATGAAATAGGAAAAAACAAATAAAAATAATTGTTCCATCCAATACTTTTTTTAAGGTTTGCTTCGAATTAGTCCACATACACGGCAATATTCATAGAAAATATTTTAAAAGGATAGAATAAAAAAAATATTATTGAAAAAATTATTTTAAAAATATAAAAAAAAATTAAAATATTGTTACAGTATCGATTTTCTTCTTTTCTACTATCACTATGAAGTATCTTCCATTCTCTAATTCACACTTGAAAATCCTTTTCACTACATTTAATTATTTTATTCTCGATATCCCCCACTGTAGGGTAAACAGTCCAATTATTGGCACTTTAAGGTTGGCGTACGGATTAAAAGAAGATTAATGTATTATTACTTCAGAATCAGAGCCAATGTGCTCCTAGTTGGATATAATAACCTTCACAGAGTGTGAAATAAATTAAAAAAACGAAAATCGTTGCTTAATTATTGTGATATTAACGAATTAAGTGAAATAGGTCTAATTCCCAATCATTGCCACCTTCGACCCAATTATTGGCATACCACTCATACCAGTCATTGGCACCCTTTTTCTCATACAAAAGATAGATAAAAAGTTGTTTTTTAAAATATTGCACAACTGTAAATAAGTATACATATTTCGTATAAGATGAACACTTTTTTACTTACCAAAGAAAATAAAAATTAAATTGCTTAAAATATTGCACACCCTTTAAAAACTTTTTCATATTAGAAGTACATGTTTTACTCGATATTTTCTACTACATTTCTGACATTGAATTTCTGATTATTTATTTATTAGTGTTAGCATTACAATGGACGTCCTGTATATGTTATTTTTGCATATAAAACAAATACATTTTTTAACCAGAATATTATTTCTGCGAACAGGATTTTTGATGATTAACCCTGTATTGACTGGAATTCATTTCTAAATTTGGACCAGTCAATTTTCAAAAACTGACTGGAAATCATTGAGAATTGACTGATTCGAATTTAGAAAGACTATATAGTGCTAGTTGATTTTAGACTATCTGTGTTTGTGCGCAGACATTCTAGGGTGGATGAGCTGAAAGAAGAAAAAATGGAAACTGATTATGAGGTTGTGTGGGATAAAAGTGTAATCCAAATTTTCTCGTTAATTGAAATGTTTTGGATAATTTCTTCAAAATATTGTCTTACACATTTATTTTTTGCTTTCATTTTCGGCATCTAAAATTGAGTACGTACCTAAATAAATGTTTTTGTTCTTTGTACATAAATGCTATAGTTACTAAATAGGTAATAATAACTTTAATTTAGATTTAAACAAACATGAATGTATTTATAAAATCAGGGTGACAACAAATTTCTCGCTATATTCTGTTATATAAACTAATAATTGGCACCCATGTTAACAATTGAAATATATCACAATTATCGTGCCAATAGTTGGCACCCCCCTAATTTAATTAAAATGTTACATTTTCCAATCAATAATTACTCCTTACTTAATAGTAACTACATGGACACAACAAAATAGATTTAAAATATTAATTATGTAATTCACAATTTAAAAAAAGATGTTTAAAAACATCAGTGCGTTTAAACAGATTAGAAGATGTTCCGAATTTTTTAACAGCCATATATTTCAATGTATTTTACTAAATAAGCTGCTCTAATGTACGGTATACTTATTTAACGATAAATTACCATTTTTATAATGTTTCAGCAATACATTTTCTCTATAAAATTAGTGCCAATAATTGGTACCTACACAGATACCTTGTAACTAACCATTGGCACCCATGTCAATAAATTGGAATATATTATAATTTGCTTGCCAATAGTTGGCACCCCATTAATTTATTACAATTATAATGTTTTCCCGCCAATAACCTCTCTTTATTTCGTAATAAACTTAGTAAATCAAATATATACTAAGAAAATAACATATAGTTTGGAAATATGTTGATAGGACCATCATTATAATAAGCTGTTTCTTATGGTTTATATAAAAACTTACCGTTTTCAGTTGGACCCGTGTTAACATCGGTCACTACTTGTAAACTTAACCATGCAACTCAAGTTCAACAAATGCACTTATTGAACAGAGTTGCCAGCCTAGAATCTATTACTTTCAATTATTTGTGTCTAGGTGCCAATATTAGGACGGGTGACAACCATTGGTCACTTTATTTCTCCTGTTATTTCTGTCATTTGCACTTGTTTCGTTGGAATATCTTCTAGCAATCTAGCAACAAGCCTGAATCATCTCACAATTTGCTTTTTACTTACATCAATTTTATTGATGACTTTCCATCCCCAGTAGATCCTTATCTGTTCTTACAAGTTTTCCCAAGATTTTCATTCACATGTTCCTTTTAACTTTTATTTAATTTCACATTTAACATCCATACGAGGGGTAAACCATGAGGTGAGCCATTACTAGCCATTAGTGTACAAAAATTTAACTCGCATCCATATGTAGTTATATCACTGTTCTTATAAAGCTTCTAGTTGGAGAGTTTGGCTTCATCTTCATCATTTGCTTATTATGGCACCACACTAACAGCAAGGGCCTGGGGGGCCATAGGTCACGCTGCCGAAGTCCACCCGCACACCTCGAGTTCTCACGCCGATCAGGACAGCGAACGTCAGGTGCTTGGCTCGCCGCAAGAGCCATTTGTTTCGCTTTTCAAAACGTTGCATCGGAATATTATAGTGAATAAACTATAGATCACAGGAATTCAAAAAATTATTTGTAAATTGTTAGTTGTCGCATAAAGGTACAAGCTTGAAGTTTTTCAATACATCAACTGAGATAAAAGCTACGCAGAAGAAACCAATAAGAATTATTTACTCTTTGTCTTTTAGAAAGATGCTATTATGAGAATTATTATGTTTTATTGCTGTTAATTTAAGCAGATTATAATAATTATAAGAGAGTTTTAAGGTGTAATGACAACTAAAAGCTCTTATTGTTATCGAAACTGTTGCCATTACAGAGATCAAACTTCTCTTTAGTGTTTAGTTTTAAAATAACTTTTCTTTACAGTGGTTACTTTTAGACAAATTAAAGGAAAATACTAAAATTACTATAAGAAACATACCCAAGAAGTAGACGGATGATAGCAGAAATACTCTAATCTGAAATTGTAAAAGAACTGAATCACTTACGCCTCTATAAAGGTATGTGGCTCAAAACTGGATAAAAAACAATGCAGGATTAACTGTTCGGCTACAAATACAAGTGAAATAAAAAGCAAATCTAGACCTCCGTGCTCCTCCTATTCGTGCAAAGAAAAGTGGACTCAGAACCTCCCTATCGATTGCCAAAGTTCGAAAAAAAATCCGATGTCTGGTTAAAAGACTAGAAAAAACACTGAAGTTTAAAAAAATATAATAATTGTTAGAAATGACCCCCATTCTGTTGAATGCGTGTTGTTGCTTACTTCAAAATTTGTTGTGTAATTTTGTTTATAATTTAATTAGATATTATTTAACTAAAAATGATTTTATTTTATTTGATTTGTTGTTTATCAGTGGGACAAATTTGTCAATTTTTAGTGAAGCCGGGCCAGGAGGCAATGAGAAAATGACCAAAATGGACAAAACACTCAGTCGCTATAAGGGAATATACTACTGCCCTTTCTTTCCAGACAAAACATCCTAACACCTCATCAGTACGGTTTCCTTCCTAAAAAATGCACTAGTGACGCAATCTTTTCCGTACTTAATGAAATATATTGTTACGATATTTACTAAATTATTACTATTTAATTATTTTGATTTAATTTAATTTTGTTATGATATTCACTATCGTAACTTTAACCACTTAATGCAATTTAAGGATTCAAATTAAATGTTTGTGAAATTTGAAATTCTTTCTGACCTCAGGGAGTATTTAATTGTGAGTTCAAAAGTTTTTTTTTGAGCCCTCTTTTAATTTATGCTACTGATTTTTTTTTCTGTATTTTCTTTTTAATAAAATAAAATGGTTCAACTATTATATAATTTTATTCAATAAAGAATATAGACGAAAAAATAACATAAACCAGAATCAGACTAAATTTAAATTATGTGAATTTCTTACATGCACTATAAAAAATAACAAAAATTAAAAATTAGAATTTTGGCGGAATATTATCTAAAATTAAGATTGGCACACCGATCTCTTAGAACCAGCAATTGGCTAACCTGTCTTAAAACGCAAACAAGTGATTCACTTTGCTATCTGTATAAGCACGCAATTAGTAAAAATGGAAAGTGTATACCTCAACTATTTGTTCTTGAAATTCTTTCAAATCGTACAACCAGTGATGTATTTTGACAAGACTTTTAATGATGTGATTCCTCCAACTTTGTGGATTCTTCAAAGGATATTTTCTTGGTTTGAGTGACTTATTCTGGAACCAATTCTCAGGATATACAGAATGTGAAATCACTGTCTTCCAGGCAAGTTTTTGTTTAAATAATATTTTAGATACTTCGCTTATTAAACACTAAACATAGTCGTAGTTACCATTAGACTTCAGAATACAAAGTTTTTTGTTTATTTCACTAATTTCTTCTTTTGAAATTTCGATTAATAATTTTAATATAATTTTCTTTCTCCTTTTCTACCATTCTCCAATCACCTATTTTCTTTTAAACTTTTAAATTAAAGTATTTTCTTAAATTTTTTTCTACTCAGAAACTTCCATCATCTCAAAAAAAACTAACTATTTTTCTAATTCAAAATACTTAAATTTCTTTATACTGAGCTCTCTTCTACCATCTTACAAACTTCTTACTTTCTTTTTTTTCTGTTGCTAGGTTCCCTTCTGACGTCATGCAAAAACTCTTAAATTATTTCAAAATTTTGAATCTGTGCTACTTTATTATGAGTTTTATGTGTTTTAGCTTTTATAATTTTATTTATAACGAGTAACATCTTTTTGCTCTATATTCTGACGTCCAATTTCATACATTTTATTAATTTCTAATTTAGTTAACAAAGTTGGTATCTTGACATTTCATTTTAAATAGTTGTCACCACCTTATTTTATTTTACCAGACAGGTATTATAATTTATTATAAAGATTGTCCCAAATAAATTGTTAATAAAATTTTGAATTTTGAATATTATTTAATTTTGGTTTTAAATTTTTTTAGGGTGTTATCAGAGCTATTCATTGTCATAGTTATCTCACATTAAATCATCCCAAAGGTAAGTTAATTCATAATTCTCTTATTTCTTAGTAAATCTGCTTACGTTTTTAGGTGCTGTTTCAATTAATATTTAAAATCCAAATTATCTCTTTTGGAAAAATATTGGATTGTACATAGTCTGGGTATTTTGTGTTTTATTTTAATTTTAACTAATTGTCAATATTTTAAAATCTCAAAATCTAATTCAAATTCTTTCACATTATCAAGATTATAACCTGTCGAAACTTTATAAAACATTATTCTATACTCTTTGTAACTTATCATCTTCACAATATACATCACTTAATGATAAACTTTTCACAGCTTCATGAAATCTTAATTAAGAAAATCAAAATCAGCAGGTGCGTGCTAATGGTGAGTATTTTTCCAATCTGCAAATTAGCAGAGGAGTACCTCAAGGTTCAGTGTTAGGTCCAATTTTATTTTTATTATTCATCAACGATATCACAGACTTAAAAATAACCTGGAGGAGTTCTGATATACAGACATTACCATCTAGCATAAACAAAGATCTAGTAACTATCAAGTCCTGGTCTGACTCGAATGGGCTTTGTTTCAATACCAGTAAAACCGTAGCAATGTCTTACAGAGGTACTCTACAGCCTATAACTCTAAGCAATAATCCGATTCTAACGGTGAACTCAATTAAGTTTTCAGGTCTTTTTATAGACAAATTCCTGAAATGGTCCACTCATATTGATACCTTGATATTGATACTTTCCTTATTCGAATCTCACCTTCGCTATGGTTTGGCGTTCTGGGGTTCTTGTATTTGGTTTAAGTAGTAGGACACACTGTGAAAATTACTTTAAAAATTTCAAAATTCTAACTCTTTCTGCTCTATTTATCTTTAAATCCGTCTGCTTAGTTTGCAAGCAGATTCATAAGTTATCGGAAAGACCAACTCGTAGATATCCTACAAGATATTTAGATACTGATGTTTACTTAACTATTCCCACCTCTGACCTAATAACAAAATATATTTCCTACAATGCAAAAAAATTGTATAATAACCTCCCGATACAGTTAAAATCTATAAATTCATATTATAAGTTCAGAAAATCGACTAGGGCTTTTCTTCAAGAAAGACCATTTTACACAGAGGCAGAATTCTATAACGTGCCTTAGACTTTTGGGATGCAGCATATAGGAGCAATAATTAAATTAAGTTAATTTGAAAATTTCAATTTGAATTTTAATTTATAGTGACGGATATTGCATATTCAATGCAATTTTATTCATATTTTGTTTGTGTTTTGTTTTGTCTAGTAAGTTATTTTTATTATGATTAGTTTTAAATTCGCTTTGTCTATAAAATTTTTGTAATTTTTTTTGACAATAAAGCATATTCTCTCTCTCTCTCTCTCTCTCTCTCTCTCTCTCTCTCTCTCTCTCTCTCTCTCTCTCATAAAATATGAGTTATTTGGAATCAACTCAATGACTCTTGTCCACTGTTAAAATATTTCCCTTTCCCAATGTCAAGACAATACAACAACTGTATCTGATACATACCTATCAAAGTAATTACATCAGATTATTTCTTTTTTTAGACAAAACGTTGATAAAACATTTTGAACGCTTATTATTTGATAATAAGTACCTAAAATATTAACGCATTAACACCATTCTTAGTTTTCTATTTCTAGTTACCAACATGTGGAGTTGTCTGTTTTTAACAGGGTTATTAGTTCGATTAGCTCTGAGTATGTTTTTATTTTATATACTTGTATGATTTAGTTTAATTTTTTAATATTTACAACATAATTTATGTTATGCAATACTTGTCCAAACTAATTTTGCATTATTTGTAATCTATAAAAATGTTCATATATTAAGTTTAGACACCTAAAAACAATTCAATCTTAGAACCTTTCATTATAATTTTATGATAAAAATAAAGACTACTCAGTAATGACATGAAAATATAAAAAAATCACTGTTATATTTTACATATGATCCGTGTTAGAACAACTCTTATAATTTACAGCTAAACAAGGATTCGGTCCAACCGATCAAGACTGGGGCCAAGTACCTGTTAGAGAACACGCTCACATATTCTGGTGGCTTCATTATACAACAGCAGATGTTTCTAAATATACAGATAGACCGTTAATTATCTTTTTGCCAGGAGGTTTGGGAGCATCTTCCACAGGATATGGCAACTTTATGGAAATTGGACCTCTAGATGTTAATTTGGAACCTAGAAACAGTACTTGGGTGCAATGGGCCAACGTTATGTTCGTTGACAATCCAGCAGGATGCGGTAAAGTACATGTCTATGTCATATAATCATATACTTAAATAACTACGTTGTACATAATCCCAGGTGTATATTTGTATATTTGTTCAATTTAATAAAAAATAATAAACGTCAAAGTGATTCTGAACCAATTTAAAAACTCATAAGCGATGATTATTTAAATACGTAAATAGTTACATGTAAATATCATCTTAAGATTCGACCACGGTATCTCCATTAAGATCCATCATTAATGAATTTATTCATACAGTTAAAATCCCCATCCTCTTTTTTGATAACAGTTATGCTAGTACTCGTTTAATTTGAAAGAAACTTTCTCATCTCCATAATTATAGTGTGGATATCTTATAAATTCATGTTTATTAATTCCTTTTTTAATTATCCCTAAATTTTTCTCAGCTGCTCTGCAATTTGTATCAAATTTCTATCAAATTTGTATAAAATTTCTATCAAATTTGTATAAAATTTCTATCAAATTTGTATCATATTATTTATTTTAGGGTTTAGCTACACCGGCGAAAAATCTGAACTTGTGAAAAACAACACTGAAATCGCCCAAGACTTTTTAGTATTCTTAAAAGGATTTTTAGAAAAAGTACCACAGTTTAAAGGCGTACCTTTGTATATATTTGGTGAATTCTTCGGAGCAAAAATGGCTGCTGAAATAGCACTAATTATTGACCAAGTAAGTTTAATTATTCTCTCTTGGAGTTAACCACGTTTCATCAAATTTTTATATTCATATGCATTCAATAGATCATCAACTTTTATTATCTTTCCTCTACCCTTGAATTTTCTTTGACAGATAAAAAAGGTGTCGGTTATTATTTTAAAGGTTTAAATATCTCTCGTCCACGTTGTTTTTGTTTAGGTTATTTTATTTTCAATAATGTGTTTACTAATATATTTTTCCCAACCTCAAAATTCTAAACTTCTCCTCTAATATTGATTGAATTTTCTTTTAAGATAAAAATCGCAAAAATAAACTTTTAAAATGTTATCGGCTATCAGTTGTCAAAGATTAAAATTCCACGTGGAACTACGTTTAACCCTACCTCTATTATTATATAAAATTGTTTAAGGCTAGGAAGAAGGGAGAAATCGAAGCAAACTTAACAGGTGTTGCTTTAGGGGATTCCTTTATTTCTCCAGTTGATTCCGCTTTGGGAATTGCTCCATACTTGTTAAATTTGGTAAGTAAATATTTTTGTTTACATAAATTAAGAGCACGTAACCAGTGTCCTTAAGTTTGCGCTTTAATTAAAGGTGGTAATTTCTTTTTACCTAGAACTTATTTAGTATCAAAGGTACTTTTAGACGGTCAGTTCAGTTAGTTCTCCGTTCAATTTCAGTTTCAGTTTCAGTTCCGTTGTCAGTTCAGTTTGGAAACTTTGTTGTTGTTAGACGATCAGTTTAGGTATCAGTTGATAACCTAATTGCGGTCGCGTTGTGCTTAGCACTAAAAAAAAACACGAAAAAAGAGAAGTAAATGGAGTAAAACTGATACCTGAACGGACAGGTGGAACTGATGGAATTCCCATCGAGCCACGTCTCCGTTTCAGTCTCCGTATCAGTTTCAGTTTTTCGTATTTACACATACAAATAACTGACAGTTCGACTGAAATTTAAGGTACTTTTAGACGGTCAGTTCAGATCTCCGTTCAATTTCAGTTTCAGTTTCGTTGTCAGTTCAATTTGAAAACTCTGTTGTTGTTAGACGATCAGTTTAGGTGTCAGTTGATAACCTAATTGCGGTCGCGTTGTGCTTAGCATTAGAAAAAACACGAAAAAAGAGAAGTAAATGGAGTAAAACTGATACCTGAACGGACAGGTTTGTTTATACATCCGTTTAACTGACAACTGATACGATAACTGATGGAATTCCCATAGTGCCACGTCTCCGTTTTATTCTCCGTATCAGTTACAGTTTTTCATATTTACCCATACAAATAACTGACAGTTCGACTGAAACTGAGACTGAAGGGAGAACTGAACTGACCGTCTAAAAGTACCTTAACGTATTCATAATTGAAAAAATATCCTGCGCTTCAGAAAAATATTGAAAATTACAAATATGTTACCTGTCTCTATATTATTAATGAAATTCTCATTGTTACTTTACAAAAAAAAAACAAGATCAATGCTATACTACGGATCAATAATATAGGGATGAGCTTTGTAAAAAATGAAGCTTTAAGACCATCCTATATCTTCCCAGTACACCAATTGGAAGTGAACGAACCTCCTCCCTAACTACAAAGAGTGTCTCTGGCTGAAAATTTTATGGTTAATCTGTCTGCAACTACAGAAAATCTACTTAATTGCTTGACCATTTGGTAATAGAAAAAATCATTAACCACAGATTATTGGTAAAATTTTTAACGTTATGAAATATCTGAAACATGTTTTTAGTTTTGATTTTACTGCTTTCACTGTTTTATTTACAAAACTCCATTATGTTTCCTTGTAGGGGCAAGTAGATCAACATGGTTACAATAATATTATGGATGTAGCGAATCAAATGAAAAATGCCTTAGACCAAAACGACATGGAGGGAGCCGCTACTCAATGGTTTACGATAACATCTACGATTGATTCTAATACCCATATTGTTGATTTTTACAATATTCTGACAAAGATACAAGCTTATAATAGTACGATGAAGAAGAGTAAGTTGAAAGAAACAAACTACTTTTAGCTTTATTTGAAATAATCATGTTAAAATCTACCCGGTTGACTTATGTTTTAGAATTTGGACCAATACAAAACTTTAATATGAAACGAGAATACTCTTTGGATAACATAATGAACAGCAAAGTAAGAACGGCTCTTAAGATTCCACAAATGTGGATAGATCAAAATAACGATATTTCCAGTTCGCTCATTTTCGATTTTTTGAATCCAGTAACAAAAATTGTTGAAAAACTTCTTAATGAGACTGATATAAAAGTTGCAATTTATAATGGACAATTGGACTTACTAATTAATACTCCAGGTAAGCTAATAGAACAGTATCTATTGTTTTTTCCTTGGTTCTTGGCAATGAACGCTAGTCCTTCAGCCACAAATTGAAAGTAATTCGTTTTATTTGTTAAATGAAATTAAGTTAAAATTAAAGTAGTTTAAGTAGATAAAATAAAATTAAATAGTTATATTATTTTTTGTTATATGATTAAATAATAAATCATAAACAAATTCATCTCCAGTTGCGAGCAACACTTTTATACCTGTAGGAAATTGAACGCCAACTTTCCTAAGATCATCCATTAAATCATTACTAGAAAAACCCCCCACAACCGAAAAATATGTGATTTAAATCTGCGACCTCGCTATCATGTGGAGAATCTATTATTCCCTATTTTATATAAATGAGATGGAAATCACCCATGATTCATTTTCAATCGAGTTAAGATTGTGCTGTATTTTTTATTGACATTATCATTGAATATATGTGAAGTTTTCTTTGGCAACTCTTTGTAGACAGAAAAATATGAGCTAGTTGAGTTTTTTGATATTTCTCTATAATAGTTATTCCAATCTCTGTAAATATTTTCTTTGAATATAATACAAAGATCTCTATAACATGGAATTTTTAGAAAATTGTTACATACCCTCGCTTCTTGTTGTGGTCTATATTACCTTTTGACTCTCGTTCACTCTTTATTAATAACTTGCAGAATACTTCTCTTCAAACTGAAAATGCTATCAAAATGATGTAACAAAATACAATTAAAAAATACCAGCAAGAAATCACTTGTTTCTATAAATACAAAGTCGTAGAAACTACCGACTCATACCAACTATAAAAAAGGAAATAAACATTAATACCAAAATACCAACTATAAAAATAATTAAATTTAACACTTCTTTTGCAGCTTCATCAACTATCTCATTACCATGAATACCAGTGTGTGTTTTTGCCCATATAAATATAATTTTAACATTCTTTAATTCTAACTGATTTATTAAATTTTTAATCATACATATAATAAAATTATAAGAAAAAACATTAAAATCTATGTCACACAAACTCCTAGTCGGACGGTACCATATTTTTTATAAAGGTCAACTTGCTAGAAAGCTGTTAAACTAGGACCTTTTGAACTCTTTCAAATAAGAGTTTGCATATACAGATGAAAGAACGTTTAGCACATTTTTAAATTATTTTTAAAATATCTGATAAAGAAATGTTTATAGGAACCGTACATTGGGTGGAAAACATTAATTTTAAAGATAAAGATTTATGGGACGCTGCTACCAGGACAGGATTTGCAGTTGATGGATACTATGAAGGATACGTTAAGAAGTATGGAAATTTTGCATTTTATTGGGTAGACCGTGCGGGTCAAATTGTAAGTTAACTATGGATAATTCAGTACTTTAGAAATCTACATATCGAAAAAGTACCATAAATATTTTTTTATATCTTTTAGGTGCCAGTAGATAATCCCTCCGCTATGTATTACATTTTAAAAGACGTCACTAATAATTTTGAAGTTTAGAGATTTTAAATTTCACTTGTAAATACACGAGTAAGCTTATTATTTGTTGTGTTTTATTTCCAAATCCTAATTACCCCTACTAAATCTACTCCATCTGTGGCTTTATGCCAACTCAACCTGCAACATCACCTCAGGCTCACCGATATATTTGCCTTCCGAGAAAAATCTCCTATATCTGCGCTATAGATCTCACTAACGCATCCTAACTATCTGTTTAAATATAATAAGTGGCCACAAATAGATGTAGAAAGGGTCAGTGTGTTTTACAAACACATACAGAAAGTATTTGATATCCTTCGAAATTATCGGTCGGAGAAGAAGAAAAAACAACAGTTTTTAGAGACAACAAAGTAAAAAAATTAAAAAGAGTCAGTATAAAAACAATTAATAACCAAGAAAATCTTACAAGAGCTATCACAAAAATGTATAGGTAGCACGTAGCTGGGAAGATGCATAAAGAAGCAAAGGAACCAACCTCATTTAGGTCTCTAAGTTTGCCACTGATGTTTTCCAAGATTTTCGAAAAATATATATCAATAATAGAAAAAGAATAACAAATTTCAAAAAATTTAGGTGAGTGCCAGCTGCATCATAAAGTATTTCTAAAATCTTTTTGTATCTATATGAATTTGAACTTTGTTTTGAACTGTTAACCCAGTGATTCCCAAAGTGTGAGCCGCGAAATATTCAATTAAAAAATTCGGCAATATTCTTGGAATTTCGAATTCTCTAATTTTTGTTTGTGAATTTAAAATTCGTGTTTAATTTATTTTTCGACTAACCTAACTGGTTGTCCAGAGTCCATATGGATATTATCGAAACAGTTCAAATTAGATATTTTATATTATTCAAAGGAAAATAGTAAGTATCTATTTTCAATATTTCGCTGTTAAAAGGGCAATAACTTTTAAAAAGGAAAGTTTTCCAATTTTTCAAGGAAATCAAAAATTTAGAAAAAAATCTGATGTATTAATGGAGCCAGGGAAAAATCCGATTATTTAAGGAGACGCAAATTAAGTTATATATTTGTAATGTAAACGTCACAAAAAAATTTTTGAGAGCATGATATCGATTTATGAGGAAGTTAAGTGTTACTGATAATAAATTTAATGATCTCCATTATTGCCAACAGAACAAAACAGCGGTATCAGATACATCGTATCATCATAATTACGATTATTTTTTGATTCAATTTATCACTTCAATTAATACCACTAGAGCTTTAATTATTAGTGGAAATTTTTTCGAGAACACGATGATTTTGAACATTCCCCCGAGTCGAAGACAAGGGGACATATATTTTCTTACAAGGAACTCGAAGTGGTACTTAGTATCAATGAAATTTGCACGCGTAATATTAGGTTAAATAAAATACAAAATAACAAAAAATAAGTCGATAGTAGCTCAATCTCTCAGTATTTTACAAATTTGTTTTACTAAAGTTGGTAGAAAATAATGAAATAGGTATTTAAAAAAATAATAAATATTATAAATTGGTTAAGCAAGTGTAAGCAACTTTTGACGTTACCTGAGTATAAATTATCTAAATAAATTCGTTGTGTTGTAGAGTTTACAATAATGAAGCGATTTGCGAAATACGTCTTATGCAAATTTTGTAATGAAGTTAGTGAAATTAAAATGTATCATCGGAACCTTATAGAATAAATTCGACATACTCTGAAGTTAAATGGAAATGTTATTTTATCTATAAACGTCAAAAAATTTCCAGTTTAATTTCATGCTCCTTTCCCCAAGGAGGAGACAAAATAAAGGCTTTTAATTGGTCGAAAATGTTAGGTGTGGAATTTTCACTTATAATATCACAAGAGCTTAAATTATTTCCGGAAATTTTTTTGAGGGCACAAATATTTTCCTAAAATATTCGTGCCCGAAAGAAAATCTCCAGGAATAATTTAAGCTTACGTGGTATTCAGTAAGAAAATTTCACACCATAATTTGTAAAAAAATTATTAATCCAACCTGGTATATTAAATTATTTAATGGTTGTAGATCATATGTTTACCTTTTCAACTGTCAAAAAATTTCCACTTAAATATTGTGGCGCCTCGAAAAAATTGCCATGGTAACTAGTCAAAATTAAGGCATCGGTGTGAAATTTTCAATGAAATTTATTGAATAGTAATTCACTGTTAGACATATAAGTATCTATAGTTTATTATTATATTATTAATATATAGTCGATAAAGAACTATCCCATTTAAACAGTTAGATTTTGGGTGTCTATCCCATTTAGTTACAAATGAGTGTGCATTCCAGTTTAAATGTTGGTCCAAATTAATTCCTAAGAAACCAGCAAACCTAACATTCACCAAAGTCAATGTGTTGCAGAAACTTTTTTGTTTTTTCGATTCTAACGAGATGAATGGGCTACTCCATCGATTTTCTTCTTTTCTTTCTATCACTATGAACTATCTTCCATTCTGTAATTCCCAATACTTGAAAAGCTTTTTCACTACATTTAATTACTTTACTCTCGATCTCACCCAGTGTCTTTCTCCTGTTATTTTTGTCATTGGAACTTGTTTCGTTGGAATATCTTCCAGCAATGTAGCAACAAGCTCGAATCACCTCACATCTCCCCTAGTAAATCATATGTGCAAAAATAAAAAGTATATCGTTAAATTCAATTTTTGTCCCCTTTTTAGATATGGTAAAATATTTTTGAAAATTTAATATGCAGAGTGTTGTTGGCGTGGAATGATGTGATTCCTGCTGGAATAAAAGTTGTAAATAAGCTAATTGTGGATGGATTACTAAAAATAAGAGAAAAAATTCTACATTTCATTTTACAAAAATACAAACAGAAAATAAAAACAACATAACCTCACAATTTGTTTTTATAATTTGATATATTAGGTATGTGTTAAAAAGGCTCGTTCAGACTTTACAAGTTACTTGAATTCAAGTGCAATAATTGGTGCAACTTGAAACAAATTGAAAGCTGTGAACATCATTTCACTTGAATCCAAGTAAATTGAAAGGTGCTTTCAAGTTTCAAGTAGAAGTGGAGACCAAGTTAACTTTTGCTTTCAAGTTGGGGACTTGAATCACAGTTGAATCGTGTGAACTGATATTCAAGTGCACTTGAAGTCACTGGAAGTAGTGAAAGTGGCTCTGCACTGCGGCAAATTAGTCAACCACATTTTCGTCTACGGCCCAGCCGTTTTTAGAGTGCCCACGTTGTTGCTAAACTTATCGCATAACCTAATGCACGAAACATTATATCAAAAAATAATAAAATGTAACAGACCAATAATTTACAGGGTGAGGTCAGGTAAGATTAGGGTACGCCAGGCCAGCTCAGCTCAGAAAAATGATGTACAAAGTAAAATTTCAAGTAAATATTTTGTATTGTCATTTGGCAACACCGTGGGCACTCGAAAAGCAGTTGGGATTTAGACGCTGACGCTAGTGTGAACCACCCACGGTGTGAGGTTGAGGTTATTTTGTATAAAAATTTCAACTTGAAATTTTTTCTCTGATTTTCAGTAATCCATCCACAATTAGCTTATTTACAACTTTTATTCCAGCAGGAATTACATCATTCGACGCCATGTTTGTAAATTGAAACAGCAATCATTCAAGTAAAAATGTCAACTTGAAATGACTAGAATCAAATATAGAAATACTATGAACGTTCACTTGAATTCAGGTTACACCTTTCAAGTTACTTGAATTCAAGTAACTTGTAGTCTGAACAAGTCTTTCAACTGTGATTCAACTCGACCTTTAAGTCCGCAACTTGAAACCAAAGTTAACTTGGTCTCTACTTCTACTTGAAACTTAAAAGCACCTTTCAAGTTACTTGAATTCAAGTGAAATGATGTTCACACCTTTCAATTTGTTTCAAGTTGCGCCAATTATTGCACGTGAATTCAAGTAACTTGTAAAGTCTGAACGAGCCTTATGTGTATCAAATATTATAAAATTATACAGAGTGGTTAAAAGCACAGGAGGCAAAGAGGAAATGACCAAAATATAGGTTATTTGGAATCACCTCAGTGACTCTTATCCATTGTTAAAATATTTCATTTTCTCAATGAAACGCCCTGTATTTGTCAAGCCAATATAACAACTGTATCTGATACATACCTATCAATCTAATTATATCAGATTATTTTTTTTTAGACAAAACGTTGATAAAACATTTTGAACGCTTATTCTCTGATAAGTACCTATTTTATTAATGCATTAACACCATCCTCAGTTTTCTACTTACCAACATGTGGAGTTGTCTGTTTTTAACAGGGTTATTAGTTCGATTAGCTCTGAGTATGTTTTTATTTTATATACTTGTATGATTTAGTTTAATTTTTTAATATTTACAACATAATTTATGTTATGCAATACTTGTCCAAACTAATTTTGCATTATTTGTAATCTATAAAAATGTTCATATATTAAGTTTAGACACCTAAAAACAATTCAATCTTAGAACCTTTTATTATAATTTTATGATAAAAATAAAGACTACTCAGTAATGACATGAAAATATAAAAAAATCACTGTTATATTTTACATATGATCCGTGTTAGAACAACTCTTATAATTTACAGCTAAACCAGGATTCGGTCCAACCGATCAAGACTGGGGCCATGTAGCTGTTAGAGAACACGCTCACATATTCTGGTGGCTTCATTATACAACAGCAGATGTTTCTAAACCTACAGATAGACCGTTGATTATCTGGTTACAAGGAGGACCAGGAGCATCATCCACAGGATATGGTAACTTTATGGAACTTGGACCTCTAGATGTTAATTTGGAACCTAGAAACAGCACTTGGGTACAATGGGCCAACGTTATGTTCGTTGACAATCCAGCAGGATGCGGTAAAGTCTATGTCATTTTTACGTTTTTTTATAAACCAGCAGCTTGACACGTTTGAATTTTTTTCGTTATACCACTGAGGGTGTTGTCTTGGTTGGAAAATTTTGGAAAACTCAATTTAAAAGAACTACTTTCATTGGTTTTCATTTTTCTTACAAATTAAATACGCTGTTTCATCTCTTTAGGAGTGGAGTTAAAGGCATGTTATTATTTATTAGTATATCACTATTAGGTTTGTTCCAACATAACACAAAACCAGTTTTCGTACGGTCGGGATTCTGCGCAGACTATAATCGGTGTCACCAAATCTAGACTGCGCAGAATCCCGACAGTACGAAAACTAGTTTTGTGTTATGTTGGAACAAACCTATTAGTGGCATGAATTTATTCCTTTTTGACTTTCACACTTTTTCGTCTACACCTCAAGTTATCCTACTTGCTTCTTCAACAATCTTCAAATTTTTTTTGTCGTCTTTTCAAGAAAATAGTGGACAGTGTGATGAAATTTAATTTGTAAATAGTTATATGTAAATATCATCTTAAGATTCGTCCATGGTATCTCCCTTAAGATCCATCGTTAATGATTCAACCGGCCATTTGATTTTTTTCATACAATTCAAATCCCCGTCCTGTTCTTTGACAGTTATGCCAGCACTCCAGGGTTTGATAGTTAAAAGCACCGTTAAACAGACTCGTTTAATTTAAAAGAAACTTTCTCATCTCCATAGTTATAGAGTGGAAATCTTATAAATTTATGTTATGTCGTGCTGTTTATTATTTCGACTTTTAATTATCCCTTTACTTTAAATTTTTCTCAGTAAGCTACTCTGCAATTTGTATCATATCGTTTATTTTAGGATTTGGCTACGTCGACGAAGAGACTGAACTTGTGAAAAACAACACTGAAATCGCCCAAGACTTTTTAGTATTCTTAAAAGAATTTTTAGAAAAAGTACCGCAATTTAAAGGCGTCCCTTTGTATATATTTTGTGAATCGTACGGAGGGAAAATGACTGCTGAAATAGCACTAGTTATTGACCAAGTAAGTTTAATCATTTACTCCATTCTCTCTTGGAGTTAACAAAGTTCATCAAATTTTTATATTCATATGCATTCAATAGATTATCAATTTTTATTATCTTTTCTCTATGCTTGAATTTTAGTTCTTTGACAGATAAAAAAGGAGTCGATTATTATCTCTCGTAAACTTTTAAAATGTTATCGCTAATCAGTTGTCAAAGAATGAAATTCCACATGGAAGTACGTTTAACCCTGCCTATAATATTATATAAATTTGTTTTAGGCTAGGAAGAATGGAGAAATCGAAGCAAACTTAACAGGTGTTGGTTTAGGGGATTCCTGGATTTCTCCAGTTGATTCCGTTTTGGGATATGCTCCATACTTGTTAAATTTGGTAAGTAAACATTTTTGTTTACATAAATTAACAGCACGTAACCAGGGTCCGTAAGTTTGTGTTTTTATTAAAGATGGTAATTTCTTTGTACGTAGAACTTAATTTAGCTTCTAACGTATTCATAATTGAACAAATATCCTGCGCTTGAAAATTACAAATGTTTTCAAATTATAGGAACTAAAAAATGGTCAAAAAACTATGGGTACTAAGATACCCATGAAACAAAAAAGCCCTGGCAGATGCAAAAATGTGCATGACTTTCGGAAGAAATTGCGGTGTGTGCATTATTTTGCAATTCAGACGATTTAACCTAATCCAAATAAAAGTCATGCTGCTATGCTGGTTCTTTTTATGAAAAACGACTATTGTAGTATTTCAAATTATTAGGGGATATATATATATATAGACAATGATTTTGGATGCAATCTTTGGATACTTACAGGAATACAAAAAGCAGGAATACCTCAAACGATCTAGAAGATTAATGAAATTATCTTTGTTATTTCATAAAAAACTTATAAGATTAATGGTATACTACGGATCTATACTATAGGGATGAGCTCCTGGAAGAGTTTTACAAAAAATGAATCATTAAGACTATCGTATATCTTTCCAGTCACCAATTAACATCCTGGAATTGGAAGTGAACGAACCTCCCCTGTAACTACGAAGAGAGTTTCTGGCTGAAAACTTTATTGTTAGTCTGCACCATTATCCAGCTTACGACTTACATACAAAATTGACTTTTTTGGTGTTGGAACATTTATTGATTAAAGCAACGTCAAAAACGAAATAAATTGAAAAATAAAGTCTATCAGAAATTGCATACAGACGAGAGAAAAAGACGGGGACAGAGAGGAATTTGCTGTTTATTATTTTGAAAAGAAAAATAAAACAGAACTTAAAATTTCTTGGCCATTTGATAATAGAATCCAGTACCAAAAAATTATTAACGCACAGATTATTGATGAAATGTTTAACGTTATGAAATATTTGAAAGATATGTTTTTAGTTTTGCTTTTACTGCTCTACTTGGCTAGTATTTGTTTGAGTTAGACAAAGCTCAATTATGTTTCCTTGCAGTGGCGGATACATATGGGGGGCGCGAGGGGCCCCCCTTGGCGCCTAGAATTTATCATTTAAGGAAGAGAACCACAACTATTTTATATCATAAGATAAGGTGGCATTGTCTTGTGTATGTGTATAATCAGTTTAAAGAAAACTTTCTTAAACTTTGCATGTGATTTGATTATTTTTTTATTACGATAGAAGTAAAGGTAGCTCAAGATATCTTTAGCGCCCCCTCCTTGAGATTTTTCTGTATCCGCCACTGTTTCCTTGTAGGGGCAAGTAGATCAACAAGGTTACAATAATATTATGGATATAGCAAATCAAATGAAAAATGCCTTAGACCAAAACGACATGGAGGAAGCCGCTACTCTATGGTTTTCGGTAACATCTGCGGTTGACTCTAATACCCATTTTATTGATTTCTACAATGTTCTGACAAAGATACCAGCTGATAGTACGATGAAGAAGAGTAAGTTAAAAGAAACCAACTACTATTAGCCTTATTTGAAATAATTATGTTCGAAACTTATGTTTTAGAATTTGGACCAATACAAAACTTTAATATGGAACAAGAAGACCCTTTGGATGAAATAATGAACAACAAAGTAAGAACTGCTCTTAACATTTCACAAAAGTGGATAAATCAAAATGACGATATTTACGATTCGCTCATTCTGGATTTTTTGAATCCTGTAACAAAAATGGTGGAAAAACTTCTTAATGAGACCGATATAAGAGTTGCAGTTTATAATGGACAATTGGACTTAATAGTTAATACTCCAGGTAAGTTAATAGAACAATATGTAATTAAAATGAAATGTTTAAAAATTGGAAACCACAAAATTATAAGAAAAAAACATTCAAATCCAAAGTTGTAACAATCAATAATATCAATTTTTTTTTGTAAAGTGACTTGATAGGACTTTAACAGTTTTAAAAACGTGATTCATCTTCGTAAGTTGAATTTTAAAAATAAAAAAGATATCTTGCTTGGAAGAAACTCCTAATCGTAGTGTACCATATTTTTTAATAGTATTACAAAGGCCAACTTTAGAAAGCTATTAAACTAGGACTTTTTGAGCAGTGTGATACTATGCAGATACAGATGAAATAACGTTTAGCACATTTTTAAATTGTTTTTAAAATATCTGATAAAGAAATGTTTATAGGAACCGTACATTGGGTGGAAAACATTAATTTTAAAGATAAAGACTTATGGGACGCTGCCTCCAGGACAGGATTTTCAGTTGATGGATACTATGAAGGATACGTTAGGAAGTATGGAAATTTTGCATTTTATTGGGTAGACCGTGCGGGTCATATGGTAAGTTAACTATGGATAATTCAGTACTTTAGAAATCTACATATAGAAAAAGAACCATGAATATTTTTTTACAACTTTTAGGTGCCATCAGATAACCCCTCCGCTATGTATTACATTTTAAAAGAGGTCACTAATAATTTTGAAGTTTAGAGATTTTAATTTCCACATGTAAATACAGGATTAAGACTATTATTTGTTGTGTTTTATTTCCAAATCCTAATTACCCTTACTAAATCTACTCCATCTGTGACTTTATGCCAACTCAACCTGCAACGTCACCTCAGACTCACCGATATATTGGCTTACCGAGTAAAATCTCCTACCAATACTGTAGATCTCGTTAACACATCCTAACTATATGTTTAAATGTCTATAATGTTTAAAAGATAATATATATAAGTAGAAAATGCCAATGTATTTTATAGCATAAAAACAATTAATAACCAGGGAAATCTTACAAGAGCTATCACAAAAATGTATATACAGCACATAGCTGGAAACTTGCATAAAGAAGCAAAGGAAACAACCTCATTTAGGTCTCTAAGATTTCCACTGATGTTTTCCAAGGTTTTCTAAAAATATATATCAAAAGACTGAAGTCAATAATCGAAAAAGAATAATAAATTCCAGACCCTTATAAAAGAATCGTGGTTGACTTCATAACTTACAAATAAAATGTCAAAAAATTTAGTTGAGTCCAGTTGCATCATAAAATATACTTTGGTGCACAATTTTTGTATGTTTATTATCAAGTATCTCTATGAATTTGAATTTTGAATAGTTAACCTAAGAGTTATGACTAGGAAGGAACTATGAGTGACTATGAGATGACTTTATTAAAAATTAAATTTTTGAAGTTTATTTTTTAAATGAACTTCTATAATATTTGTAACGTAAACGTCACAAAACATTTTTTGAGTGCATGGCATCGATTTATGAGGAAGTTAAGTGTTACTGATAATAAATTTAATGATCTCCATTATTGCCAACAAAACAAAACACCGGTATCAGATACATATGTATCATCGTAATTACGTCAGATTATTTTTTGATTCAATTTATCAATGAAATTTATTGAATAGTAATTCATTGTTAGAAATATAAGTACCTATAGTTTATTATTATTTTATTAATATATAGTCAGTTTTCTAGTAACTAACATGTGGTGTGGACTGTTACTAACAGCAGCGTTAGTTCTCTTAACTCTCGGTATGTTTTTATAAATATATGTTATATATGTTAAAATCCAAATTTCTCCCCTTTAAATAGCTTTTAGTGTTTAGAGCTACTTTACCAAAGATGATACAGAGTGTTTTGAAATTGGAAGAAAAAACTTATAATGCATTTTTTTTCGTAAAATAAATAATATAAAATGTACAAATCCACGCAGTATTATTAAAAGTAAACAAAGGTGGGCGTTTGTTTCCGGTTATGACATTTTAAAATATTTTTTTAATGCAATTACACTCATCGATACTTAGAAATGTCCTGAATTTAATGGGACAATCACAGGAGTCTTTATATCTTAAACTTCGAATACAGTATTAATTCTAGTTTTAGAATAGTTTTGTGTATAAATTTAAAACCAACTCATTAATGCCTGTTTTTTTTTGTAATATTTAAAAAAATAGTTTAAGGAGACAACCTTCAAAATCTGGTGTCGTTGGTCTACCTACACGTTTAAGAAGACTTGTATACTATTTTAAGTAGTTTAATTGTATTGCAGAATATTATATTATTGGGCCATAAATGTTTACTGTGAAATTAAATGCACAAAATTCAGTTCTAGAATTGTTCCTTTATACATTAGAAATATCACCGACACTTTAGATATTCTGTACACTTTTCAACAAATGGATTTTTTTAAATTTGCAATGTCAATGCTTTGACAGGAGTCAGCCCATTAGCCAGACTCCGCGGTCTCCCGCATCATCCCCCTGGACTTTTTTGGGGGTTACAGGAAAAGTCTAATTAACATACCAATTGAAACTAGGAAGGATCTTGTAGCACCAATTCATGCAGAATTATAAATCATAAAAAAAATTACATACGTTAAAATGTTCAATTTACAGCATTTATTTTATTTGAAAATTTGGTACAAAAAGAAAGATTTTGAAAGATAACAAGATCTCTTGCTAACACATTTTTGGTGACGTTTCTGAAAACGATTTGTAAAATAATAGGCACGCTAACAGTTATAATTTACAGCTAAACCAGGTTTCGGCCCAACCGATCAAGACTGGGGCCATGTAGCTGTTAGAGAACACGTTCACATGTTTTGGTGGCTCCACTATACAACAGCAGATGTTTCTAAATATACAGATAGACCGTTGATTATCTGGTTGCAAGGAGGACCAGGCGGATCCTCTACTGGATATGGTAACTTTATGGAACTTGGACCTTTAGATCTAAATTTGGAACCCAGAAACAGCACTTGGGTGCAATGGGCCAATGTTATGTTCGTTGATAATCCAGCAGGATGCGGTAAAGTATCAAATAAGTGTTTCACTACTACTAAATATTTGTGTTACTTTGTCTTTATTGGAATATATAATAATGAATGCATTTTTATTCTTTTGTTTTAACGCAGAACTATTTATTTTAAATTTATTTCTACACCTGAAGTTATCCTTATTATGTCGCGTTCTTTATGACCATTGTAGACAATGGTCTTCATCTTCAGGTCAACAGTATCTCCATTAAGATCGACAATTAATAGTCCTACGGTAATATTAAATTTGATATTAAGATTCAATATCTTCACTTCTGTTTTAACAAATATAGATCATTTAAATAAAAACGAATTAAAAAGCAGTCAAGTATTCTTAGTTAATTTTTTTGGTTTAAAAAATAATGGTAAATGCATATCTCAATTATTCAAAAATTATGATAAATTCTTCTTTACAATATTTCAAATTTAACCCTGAAACTAATTCTAATACTCTTTCAGCTAATTCAAATAAAGTATTAAAAATATAATGTGTCCATAAGAAAAACCTCCCCAGTTATTAACGCAATGTGTTAAAATATCAATTTTGTAAAAGAAGAATGAAACTATATTAGAAACAATGCCTTTTTAAAAAAAGACCACGGACGAAACATCGGCAGAGTGAAATGTCAACTAGGACGTAGAATCAAGTGACACGTCTCTACACCCATGTTTTGTTTTTTAATAGTTACTCCCGACATTTCACTTCACGACTGTTGAGCTCGCGCAGTAGCTTTTATAAATGTATTAGGCGCACCTGTAGGTCCTAATATAGTTAGACATTTATATGAAATTCGGACTACAGAAGTGTAAAATACTAAAGATCAATAAGAATAGTTATAAATGGAGATGCTATTCTTACAAATGCCGATATGAATTAAAAGATCAACCCAAAACCATCTGATATTAGTACCACACTCCCACGAAGAGAATGACAAGGCTTAGTTGATATTGTAGAATCTGTAATATACTAGATTTGAAGATAACTCTACCTTGATTTTGTATCTTTTCCAATATTTATTATTTACTGGTATATGAAAATGCAATTTAAAAAATATTTCAAGCCAAATCCCGAAAAGTGCTCAAGCTGTAATTTATGGAGATTGATCCAATTTATATTTTTGGTAGTAACAACCAATAAGCGATATAAACTGATCATGGCGTTTGTTAAGTTTCAATAATTTAACTTCTCCTCGTAACTTTGTTATTACTTAGGTAATCCAAATAAAAAAAAACGAAACATGAGTGTAAAGAGGCCTCAAATACCTTTAGTATGAGTTATCACTTGACATTAAGCCCATTTTGATATTTTTGACTTGACAAGCTTAGCGATGTTGCTGCTCATATTTCCTGTTTTTGTCGCAAATCGATATTTCAACGTGTTCCAAAAATAACATTTAATAATTATTTGAAATTTAATAAATTTGCAATTTAAACATAAATAATTATAAAATAACTTTAAAATTTTTTAAAATATAATTGCTCATTTTTTCTTCATACAACTTTTAATTATTTTTTCGTGATAATTATTATTATAATTTTTAATTATCTTAATTCTTTTAGGTTTTGGCTACGTTGATGAAGAAAGTGATCTTGTGAAAAACAACACTGAAATTGCTCAAGACTTTTTAGTATTCTTAAACGGATTTTTAGAAAAATTACCCGAGTTTAAGGGAGTACCTTTGTATATATTTTCCGAATCATATGGTGGAAAAATGACTGCTGAAATAGCAGTGATTATTGACCAGGTATTTGTTTGCTTCATTTTTAACTTTTATATTGGAGGTAAACAATCGTTCGTATATATGAATTCAATACATCAATACATCATCAATGTTTTTTAATCCCTTTTTTAATTTTGCATGTTGCGTTTTTTAGATTATTTATATTTGTTTTAAAGTTTTAGGTAACTGTACTTATTATGCTCTTACATAGTATTAATTTTGAACTCATTTATGTTTATCTTTTATTTTGTTTTAGGCTCGAAAGAAAGGAGAAATAGAAGCGAACTTAAAAGGTATTGGATTGGGAGATTCCTGGATTTCTCCAGTTGATTCCGTTTTGGGATACGCTCCATATTTATTGAATCTGGTAAGTAAATATTTCACTTACGTTGACAGTACAAATCCAGGGATCTTAAAATATGTGTAAAATACCATTTTTAAAAGAATGTCTAATGAACTCAAATAAAAAAGATTGAGGAAACGATCTAAGTCATGGAGATAGAAGCTAGAAGTAATGGGAAAACAGCTGGAATAGTATATAAATATGAACAACAGATCACTGTGAATGTACATTCTGATAAGGAAATCCCAAAAACAACTTAAGAAAATAACAAAAACATAGAATAGAATAGAATAGAATATATATTACATGATTTACAAAAATACATTTGTTTTCACAAGTCAAAATTGATTTATATTGTAGGCATGTATTTAAAAAAAATAATTTTAAAAACATTTACACAAAACGCACTAAAATAGACAATTTATTAAAATATGTACTTACATATAAGTACCGTGGTCTAATTTTTTAAACATCACACAAATTTTTATAAAATTTCTGTCTCACTCATATGAAATGTAGTATTTAAATATTCATTAGTATTATAGAATGCATATCTGAGTAGGTGATTTTTAATAGTTATAAAGAAGTTTTTGTTGTCTAAAATTTGCACATTTCTAGGCAATACATTATAAAATAAAGATCCATAATAGTTCACTCCAAATCGACTGTGGCTCAGCCGAAACTTTTGTATATGTATGTGTAAGTTTTGCCTGGTGTTGTGATTATGGATGCCATTATTTCTTGTATATGAGCCGAGGTTTTCTCTGACATGCTTTAGGCATGTATATATATACAAAGAAGGAAAAGTAAAAAGCTTGTTTTCGGAAAACACCCCTGCAACGTCTTCCCTATAGCCCATTCTAAACATAACACGGAGTACCCTTCGTTGCAATTTAAAAATCCTGTCAGCATGAGGAGAGTGACCCCATGCTAGAATTCCATACTTACAGTGGGAAAGAAATATAGAGTGGTAAGCTGTCAAGATTGATTTTCTTGGCAGCTCATCCCTCAGTGATCGTATGACAAATATATTTCTTGCAAGTTTTGTTGCCAGAAAATCTACGTGGTGATGCCATGATAGTATGGGATCAACATAAAAACCCAAGAACTTTGGACACTCTTGCTGGTTGCAGGCCTTTTTATGACTAAAGCATATTGTTTTGGTTTTATTTTCATTGAGACTTAGACCATTTTTACCGAACCACGTTGATGCTGACACCGTAGCAGTATTTATTTTATCGTTTACACATAAAAACATTGATAAGAGAAGCATATGTTTTAGGAATGTCATGAAGAATAAAAATTAATGCAAAGTTTATAAGAATCCACCGAAAATATGCAATGATCCAAGACCTACTAAAATAAATATTTTCGTTAATAAAATCGAACTAAAAACGGCAACTAATCTACACCCTCGTGGTCTGCTTCATCAACGACATAAAAAAGTGTTTGACTATTTTCCAATTTTTTTGTTTAAATAAAACACTCAAGTTTGAGCCACTGTTTTATATTTATGAAAGACCTTTATCATCACAAGGCTCAATTATGTTAACTTGTAGGGGCAAGTAGATCAAAATGGTTACAATAAAATTATGGAAATAGCAAATGAAATGAAAACTGCCTTAGATCAAAACGACCTCTGGACAGCCATAAGTTTGTGGGATTCGGTGTCAGATGCAGTAAAATACGAAACTCATTTTATTGATTTTTATAACGCTCTAACAAAGATAGCAGCACCTGATACAATAGAGAAGAGTAAGTATTTTTTTGTGAAAGATTCGAATTTTTAGAACTGGTCTATCAAACCTACCATATTTAGTAAACATTTTAAATCATTAGGTTAAAAAAATAGACATAAACATTGATGGTAATAAAATGGCCAGAGATTATTTCCTAATTTCCTAATATATTTTTGGTATATGTTTAGAATTTGGACCAATACAAAACTTTAATTTGAAAAAAGAAGAATCTTTAAATGAAATAATGAACAACAAAGTAAGACCTGCTCTAAACATTTCGCAAACGTGGATAGATCGTAATTATCTGATATATCAATCCCTTATTCTGGATTTTATGAATCCTGTAACAAGAATAGTGGAAAAACTTCTTAACGAGACTGATATAAAAGTTGCAGTTTATAATGGACAATTGGATATTATAGTTAATACACCAGGTAAGTTAATGATATCAATATCTCAAATCCGGTGGTCTTGTTTGACAAAGTAAATAAAATGAAGACAACTTGATGGTATCTAAATTTTAAAATAAAACCGTATAGCTGTTATGGATATATTAAAAAAACTTGTTCTTATCCTGCATTTGATGTTTCGAATCAAACTCCCTTTACTATCGTCTTTGGATTTTGAAATAACTTTGTCGTGACAACCGCCAGGAGGGTATTTTTTTAACACAAGTTTCTTATACAGGGTGCGCCAATTATTTCCACTCGATCTCTAGCACCGAAACTAAAAGAGTTATCAACAAGATTTTTTGTAGGGGTAGACAGTGTCACTCGGACCACAATTTTAAAATATTTTGATGTATACAGGGTGGCTAATTTTTGTGAAATGAAAATTAATTTGATTTTTTTAAATTGAACACCCTGTTTGTCTTCTGATTCTACTTAATATTAGATTTACGGTAGTTTTTTGTATTTGTAAATCCGACGCGGCGTTGACAAGTTATTCCTATTTTAAGCAGATTTAATGAAAAAACAGCTCTTCAGAAATATTAGCACAAAAACCACATTTTTTAAAAAATTCCTCAAAAAAGCTACTATGATGTAAATGAAACATGCACCTATCACAATAATCACACAACATCTTCACCTGTTGCACAGGGTGTTTGCCGATGGCGTGCCAATAGTCTAGTTTTCAAATGGCAATAACTTAATTTTTTCAAATGGGACACCCTGTATATTTTTCTTCAGTTAGAAGCTCTCCCTAATACGCATTAAAAAAATATAGGTTTTTGCACATCTAACTTTACTATTTACTTTAATAATTGACGTTAAGTGACAAACAACATATTTTACACAATTTTTAATAAGAAATCAAGTTACCTATGAAAATGACAGTAGGTATATTTTGTTATGGCATTAATTGTCAAAGGTAATACCACGAGTCCTCCAAATTTTATCGATTAAATTTTTGGTTTTCACGAAAACGGCTTTATTTGGAAAAACCACGAAAACAAACTGATTGATAAAATCACGAGTCCGCAGGACGAGTGATTTTATCTTAAATCAGTTTGTTTGAGTGGTTTTGCCTAAAATAAAGGCGTTTGAGTATGAAGATCAAAAATTTAATCTATAAAATTTCAGAGGACGAGTCGTATTTGAAAGGATTATTTTTTGAATCATTTTGTATTAAAAACAGAGAACATAGTCATTTATGCAAAAGACACTTTACACACAAATATTGAAAATTTTCTTTACCAATTTAAATTGAAACCTGAGCTGTTATAGTTTTACATACAGGGCCACCAAGGCGATTTTTTGACTGGCTACCCCGCGAAACGGCGCCGTTAATATAAGCGAAGAAGAATGAAATGAAGTCTTTCTTAATTTAATTAATTTTAAGTTTAGTGTTATGTTATGTAAAAATGTTAAAGGCATTTTGAAATCAACTAATAAAAACAGGTTAGTTTACAAATACATTTTGAAATTTGGTTATTAACATAGATTTGCAATAGTATAATAAAAATTGTTAAATGTTTACATTTGACATTTCAAAAAAGGTAAACACAGTTTAATCAAGAAACAAATACGAAGAAGCGGTTTTATCAGTATAAAACACAATGATTGGTTAGGATCCTGAGCTGTTATTGGCTGAAACCACAAAATCTGACTGTATTGACAGATGAAAAAAATAATCAACATAAAATTTTGTATTGTATCACGTCTACTATATTTAATCGGTATTGTGTATAAAAAATGGATTTTAATAAGAATTATAGTGTTCAAGAAAATATTGATATGATATGGATACTGGGTGAATGTCAAAAAAATGCGTTTCTTGCTAGTAGGGTCTATCGTCAAAGATACCCAGAAAGACGTCATCCACAAAATGATACTTTTGAGAATTTAAAGAATAGATTTGATAGAACAGGAACCGTCAATTATGAAAAACATTCACGTGAAACTACAGCTGTTACTATTGACAACGAATATAAGGTAATGATCAGTATAGTTGAAGATCCCAATATAAGCACAAGGCAATTAAGCAATCAGTTAGATATTTCCAATACCACAATTAGACGCATAATAAAAAAGAATAAATATCACCCCTATCATATCCAGCTTCACCAAGAATTGTTACCACGTGATTTCGCGCGTAGAGTGGAGTACTGTAGATGGTTAATAAACAAGATAAATACAGAGCGTAACTTTTTAAACAAAGTTTTATTCTCCGACGAAGCCACGTTTCATAAGAACGGTTGTGTAAATAGACACAACTTCCATTATTATTCGGACCACGATGAACATTTATTTAGAACCACATCACAGTATCGATGGTCTTTGAATGTGTGGGCGGGAATAATAGGTGATTATGTAATTGGTCCCTATTTCTTTGATGGGACTGTAAATGGAGCTATATTTTTAGATTTTTTAGAACATGATTTTCGCAACTTATTGCAAAATGTGCCTCAAAATTATCGCAACGGAATGTGGTTTCAATTAGATGGTGCCACACCACATTACCTATTAGATGTTCGCAATTGGTTAAATAGGGAATTTCAGGATCGTTGGATAGGAAGGGGAGGACCTATAAATTGGCCTACTAGATCGCCTTGCCTTACACCTTGCGATTTTTTCTTGTGGGGTTTTATTAAAAATATTGTTTACAAAGAAGAGGTTACCACAAAAGAAAATATGAAAGAAAGAATTACTGCAGCATTTAGACAGGTGACCTCTGCAATGCTAAGAGATGTGCGTAAATCAATGAAAAAAAGGGCAAGAAAATGTATAAATGAAAATGGAAGACATTTTGATCACCTACTATAAATTTTAACTTTCACTATTGTAGTTTTCTTACGATTAAACTTTGTAAAATTTTGTACTTATTAAAAATTGTGTAAAATATGTTGTTTGTCACTTAACGTCAATTATTAAAGTAAATAGTAAAGTTAGATGTGCAAAACCCTATATTTTTTTAATGCGTATTAGGGAGAGCTTCTAACTGAAGAAAAATATACAGGGTGTCCTATTTGAAAAAATTAAGTTATTGCCATTTGAAAACTAGACTATTGGCACGCCATCGGCTAACACCCTGTGCAACAGGTGAAGATGTTGTGTGATTATTGTGATAGGTGCATGTTTCATTTACATCATAGTAGCTTTTTTGAGGAATTTTTTAAAAAATGTGGTTTTTGTGCTAATATTTCTGAAGTGCTGTTTTTTCATTAAATCTGCTTAAAATAGGAATAACTTGTCAACGCCGCGTCGGATTTACAAATACAAAAAACTACCGTAAATCTAATATTAAGTATAATCAGAAGACAAACAGGGTGTTCAATTTAAAAAAATCAAATTAATTTTCATTTCACAAAAATTAGCCACCCTGTATACATCAAAATATTTTAAAATTGTGGTCCGAGTGACACTGTCTACCCCTACAAAAAATCTTGTTGATATCTCTTTTAGTTTCGGTGCTAGAGATCGAGTGGAAATAATTGGCGCACCCTGTATACAGGGACATTCAAGAAAAATAACTTTTTACATACCTAAATATACAAAAATGTTTTAGGAACCGTAAATTGGGTGGAAGATCTCAATTTTAACGACAAGGGTTTATGGGACGCTGCCTCCAGGACAGGATTCGCCGTTGATGGATACTATGAAGGATATGTTAAGAAGTATGGAAATTTTGCGTTTTATTGGGTAGACCGGGCGGGTCATATGGTAAGATATCTTTGTTTTAGTTCAGTAAAATGAAGAATTTATATAAATTTTATTTATTTTAGGTGCCAGCAGATAATCCGTCAGCTATGTATTATATTTTAAAAGATGTCACCAATAATTTTGAAGTTTAGAAATATAATGCAAACTTTTTTACTTCTACTTGTTAATAAATGGTTAACCCTAATATTTGTTGTGTTTTAATTATAAATAATCATATACACCATCTTTGAATCATTTAGTAAAACCACCAAAAGTCGCACATACCAGACTTATAATTTTAAATATTTTTTATCCATAAAAAGAGACCGAAACTAAGGATTTAAAGAACGCACACATCACTGAAAAAGTATACAAATTGAATATAAAATGACCCATAATTCTATTTACAAAGAGAGATTTCGTCAAAATTGAATATATCTTAATGGTGCAAAGCTTTCGATTCAAATGGACAATAAAAAATTTAACAATAATTAAAAATGTCTTGAAAGCATTATACATAGGGTTTATTTATTTATTTTCAGTATAAGCACGTTAGCTTCTTTTCTTTTTCTGCATTACAACCAACGCGTTATTGTATTTGCTGCATTCCAGTTATTTTTTTAAGAAATCTGTTTCCTTTACTTGATTTAAAACCCCATTCATGATATCGTCCTGAAGATACAACTTTAGCAGCAAATTAATTTAAAATCAAATTAAGAATAATTACTATTTAAAATTTTACACATTTCGATTTATTTTGCTTCAATTTTAGAACATGTAAAATGTGTATGAATCAGAGAAGTAAGTATATCACTCAGTTTTCTGAGAACGGAGTATAGATATATAATTGGAATAGGGTCAATTCCATAAATAACTGCAAGAATTATTTAAAAAAAAATATTTTTATATCTATAACTGCTTGTCTAATAATTTTGAGCTAATTAAATAATGAAGCGAATTTATATTTCTTAATACCGTGGAATAAATAAAAGGCTCTTTTATCCTTAATGATCCCACTTTTATTTAAAATTTTCCAGGACAAACACCGTTGATTAATTGACAGATTGATTTATTTGTAGGAATAGCAGAATGGCATTTTTCTTTTTCTTGTGTTTCTTGCTTTTCTGTTATTCTTCGAAAAGATCTGTTTCCTTGTTTAGGTCAGTTTGACCGTTTGTTCTACATCTCCATCAGGATAGAGCCCGCTGTCAATGATTACACGTTACAATGTATGCGTATGGGTTTTCACGATATATTACCATATTTGTTAATTTATGATAGTTTAATCTTGACGTGATATACCTATTATAACAAAAAAATGAATAAAAATGATAACAAATTTAAATTCAGCTCAATAAATTTAGATATTACTGTAACAACAATTGAAAATTTAAATATTTTTATCTACAATATCGTTAAAACTTTTTAAGAGGTTATAAACTGAAAAACTATATAAGCTTTTAAAATGTATCTTCTTTAAGTTTCACATAATTTTTTCTATAATCGCCGAGATGTGGAGTCAGTTATTTCTAACACTATTAGCTTTTCAGATAGCATATGGTATGTTTTTTGTGTTAAAATTTTTAATATATACAAAGTGTTGTTTAATTTAGTTAATTGGGGGAGTGGGTGGCTTAGCGGTAGAGCACTGGACTCATAATCCAAGAATTGTGGGTTCGAATCCCACCGCGACGGCAGAAATTATTTTCTAATTTTTAATTAATTAAAAATTTAGAAATTGATTTTCATATACCAGGTGTGATTCCCCACTCGACCATATACTGTTAGGTTCTAATTAACAGTGCTGTTACTAAATTGACTAATACCCCCTCCCCCCGGCGGTGCCAGGCACCGTCATCCCCGGTGACCTAATCAGCCAAGGGTGACTAATCAGCCAAAGATGACTAACCCGCCCGTACCTAACGGATTTAACTAAAAAGCGGACTAAGAGGAATTGGTCCGTTGTCTCTGTTTAAACTAGTTTTACATTTGCCTATTTCTATACTTTCAAATGCGTCCAACAATTTATTATTGGATACGTTTTTAAGTAATTTTACATTGTCTATACTTATTCTATGATTTTGATTAAAAGCATGTTCGGCTATACTAGATTTTTCCGTACGCCCATATTTTAAGTGAGCCATGTGCTCTTTAAATCTGATCTTTACAGAGCGTCTAGTCTGCCCAACATATTTTCTATCGCAATCCCCACAACTAATTTCGTAAATACCACTTTTTCCAAATTACTGTTTTTATCCTTGGGATTACGTAATAACTGTTTTAAAGTGTTGTTAGACTGAAAAACTAAACTTAAACCCGCTTTTTTGAACACGCTGGTAAGTCCTTTGGTGTAAGTGGGATTATACGGTATTGAAACGAATTTTTTAGTCTGTCTTTCGTGTTGGAAAAACGTGGTGTCACGTAGGTTTTTCTTAAATTTATGTTTGTTGATTAGTTTGTCAACTAAGTCTTCTTCATAACCGTTTATTGCAGCTATATCCTTAATCAAATTCTTTTCCTTGTCAAATCTTTCTTTATTTAGTGGGAAGTTAAATAAACGATGTACTAGGAAATGTAAGCTAGCCATCTTGTGTTGATTACAATGAAAAGAATCTGATGGGATATACCTGCTTGTGGCGGTATCTTTCCTAAAAATGTCAAATTCTAACTTATTCTCGTTCCTGATAACCAAAGTGTCTAAAAATGGTAGTTGTCTATTGTTTTCTATTTCATAGGTAAACTTTATGGATGGAAATTGAGAGTTTAATTTTGTCACGAAGTTAGCTAAGTTAGTTTTCTTAGTATCGAAAACAGCAAACACATCATCCACATATCTGTACCATACATATCCTTTGGAAATATTCAAATTCTTGACTAATCTTGGTTTCGAATTTACTCATAAAAAGATTTGCCATGAACGGTGATAGACAATTGCCCATAGCAGTTCCTTCATGTTGTTTAAAAAATTCATTTCTAAATTTGAAATAATTTTGATCCATGCAAAGTTTAGCCAAAAGTAAATATTTTTGAGTAATTTCGTCACCCAAGTCGTTTGATTTGAGTAATTCTTCAAGATATTCCAAGGTTTGCGGAATCGGTACACTAGGAAACAATGAACTTACATCAAACGAGATTAAAATTTCGCCTTCTTGAATTGAAGTATTTTTAATTTGATCTATGAAATCTAAAGTATTTTTAACAGAAAAATTTTTAAATTGTGAAGGTAAATTTTCAAACTCGTTCGATAACCATTTGGATATATTATAACTATTGCAGACACAATGGGTCGCATTGCCTTTCCAGGTTTGTGTATTTTGGGAAGGCAATACAACTTTGACATGGTTGGATTGCTAATTGTAAATCTATATTTATTCCGTGGGGTAACAAGGTTGTTACACTTTTTTAAAGTACTATTAACTTCCCTAATCATTTCTGGCAAAGGATTCTTTTGAACTGAAGTGTATGGACCCGATTTAATCAAATTACTAACTCTATCGTAATAGTCACTTTTATCTAATACGACAACCTTATTTCCTTTATCTGCTTTCAAATAAAAACAGTCCTTCTCTCTTAACCTTTTAACAATTTTCTTATCCTCTTGGGATGAAGCACTAATATTGGATACAATATTTTTGGAGATCTGGTTTCGGCTTGCCTCACCCAGATCCTCTCCAGGAGGCAGTGCAAATCCTAAACCTTTTCAAAAGCGCGATTTCAGATTTGTCAAAAGTTTGAGAAGACTGATTTTCCACTATGTTTGGGGTTTCGGATGAAAATGTTTTCTTTGGTTTTAATTTTTCTAATTTTTTATTTAAGTACATTTTCTTTGAAAATTTAACTTCTTTTAACTTTAACTTTAAACATTTTCCTCTGAAACTCACTCCAATCCTCATACTCTATATTTGTTAACACAAAAGTTAATTTTTTGTAAAGACTGTAAGCATCTATTTTAAGAATACTTCTTTTACTATACAGATATTTGATTTCTAAATCTAGCCATTTTTGTTTTGCATACTTACCCACTTTATAAGAAATTGATGATTTAGGTAAACTAACTTTAATAAAATTTGGAAAAATGTTATATTTTTTGCAAGTTTAAAGAAATAGTTAAATTGGGAAATTGGAACCTTTGGTTTATCAACTAAGTTGAAAACTATCGTCGACCACTCAACCAAAACACAATTTTAACACACTCTACGCGCGTTTCGCCAACTATGTTGGCATCATCAGGAGTTGATGATAGACTAAACAATTAACTTATTAAAATAAAACAACATGAGAAGAGGTTTATATGACGGTATATCATATCCTGTCATTCCGATCAATATCTCGTAAAGGATAGATAATGGAACATTTTTAAAAAAATTCATGCTTGAGGAGATATTTCCAGATAGTAATTCAAGATCGTTGGAGATTCGGTAAGAAAATTTCACACCGATGTAATATAAAAAATTATAACATGACTTTTCGTAAGATACTTTCGTATATAGCAAAATAAACATTTGTTGGTCTAAAATAATCTATCTATTAGCTATCAACCAATCTGTATTATTTTACAGTGAACGGAAGGGTGTATTTTTATAATTTGACACTTGACAGAAATACTGTCGCTGTGGTACCGGGTACCCAGGAGGAAAATACTATCGCCAAGTTTTGTGGTTACTACAGTAACGAGCTGAAACGAAAGTTTCTTATTGGTTAAAAAATGTTGGTGTGGAATTTTCATAGTATAATTATTTTATTTTAAATAATTTACAGCTAAAATTGGTTTTGGACCAACCGAACAAGACTGGGGTTATGTAACGGTCAGAGGAACAGCTAACATATTTTGGTGGCTCCATTATACATCAGCAGATGTTGAGAAATATGGAGATAAACCTTTGATTATTTGGTTGCAAGGTGGACCAGGCGCATCTTCCACGGGTTTCGGTAACTTTTATGAAATTGGACCTCTAGATCTGAATTTGGAATACAGAAATACTAGTTGGGTTCAATGGGCCAATATTTTGTTTGTTGATAATCCGGCAGGAACTGGTAAAGCAATTTTATATTTCACAAAAGTAGTTTATACAATTTTCTTCTTGATAATAAAACTCCTTTTAACAAAATATTTTAATTTTTGAAGTTTCAACTTTTTATTCATTTTCCAAAATTGATAATGACACAAAATAACAATAAAAATGTTCTTATTAATTGAAACACCTTTTATTAGTAATGAAAAATAATTTTTCAGGTTTTGGTTACGTTTCAGACTACAAAGATTACGTAAAAAATAACACTCAAATTGCTGAAGACTTTTTGATATTCCTAAAGCAGTTTTATGAATTGGTACCTGAGTTTAAAGGAGTACCCTTATATATATTCGGCGAATCATATGGTGGTAAAATGGCTGCAGACATAGCTTTGGTTATAGATCAAGTAAATCTGTTTTCTTGGCATATTTTTATTATTGTACTCCGTTCAACATAAAGAAAAGTAAACGAAACAGTCTACAACGCGTGATTAGATCTGTATTTCCTATTTTCTAGGAAGTGGGTGGTCTGAATTTGTAACAGGTTTGTATTAAGAATTCACTCTTGTACTGTATGTGCAACGTTTAGAGTGAAATCGATTTCTTCTTTTTATAAAACCCTTAATGCGACCCTGTGTACTGGAACAGTCACGCTCTGTACACGTGTATTTACTATTCTTTATGTTGGACGCAGTATTGTAACGGTGGTGGAATTTTTTGAACCATACAAATACCAAAAAAGGACCATGGGCGTACCAAAACTACCTAAGGTTGTGAAATAAATCACACTTGTTCCCAAGAACAAAGACATTAAATATCCTACACTGCACCAGCGTCTGGACTTCAACAACTACTCCTTGGGCTATATGCCCCCCCAGGTATTGAATTACGAAAGTCCAGACGTGGTTCCGAAACCGGTCTAAGAATAGCAAGCTCCTTTAATAATAAAATCAAAGTTTTTGGTTTAAAGTCCCGACTTGGTCGGTCGCCAAACCACGTCTGGACTTTCGTAATTCAATACCTGGGGGGGCATATAGCCCAAGGAGTAGTTGTTGAAGTCCAGACGCTGGTGCAGTGTAGGACATTTAATGTCTTTGTTTTAGGGAACAAGTGTGATTTATTTCACAACCTTAGGTAGTATCCCATATTAACAAATAAAATTACCTAAACGTTAATGTAATATTCTTTTTTAGTCAGTCGTCATTAATGTATATTTTGTTTTCCCTCTCTCCAAATTTTAAACTCCTCCTCTAATAATGATTGAAGTTTCTTTTAAGATATTTTAATAAATTACAAGGAAGTAAAAATCACAAAAATAAGCTTTTAAAATGTTATCGGTTATCAGTTGTCAAAGAATAAAATTCCACGTGGAAGTACGTTTAACCCTGCATATATTATTATATAAATTTGTTTTAGGCTACAAAGAATGGAGAAATCGAAGCAAACTTAAAAGGTGTTGGTTTAGGGGATTCTTCGATTTCTACAGTTGATTCCGTTTTGGGATTGGCTCCATACTTGTTCAATTTGGTAAGTAAATATTTTTGTTTACATAAATTAAGAACACGTAACCAGGGTCCTTAAGTTTGTGTTTTCATTAAAGGTGGTAATTTCTTTGTACGTAGAATTTGTTTAGTATATAACGTATTCATAATTAAAAAATATTCTGCGCTTCAGAAAAAAATTGAAAATTATAAATATGTTACCTGTCCGTTTTAAAATTATAGGAACTAAAGAATGGTCAAACTACTAAGGGTAGTAAAATACCAATGAAATACAAAAGTACTGGCAGATGCAAAAATGTGTGTGACTTATACGACAATTATAATATTTCAAATTATTATTGGAATATATTGTACTGTATTGTAATGTAATCTGAGGTTATTTAATTGTAGATGTATATAGAATTAGTTATAATAGTGTTTAATAAAATGATTCTATTTTAATAATTAAAAAATAAATTATAATTACGTTCGAAATAAAGATAAAGAAAAAGAATCAGATTGTAACCTATAAATTAGAAAAGTCAATTTTGAAAGATATAAAAAAAATAGAAATCGAGGAGTAGAGAAAAATAAAAAAAAGAGGGTGGTTAAAAGATGGTTAAAAAAAGTTGTCAATGAGAAAAGTCAGAAATTTGGCAGTAAAAGAAATATGTAATTATTAGCAAACACTAAATAAATTAAAGAAATTAGAATGTTTGTGGTGTAGGAGAGATAAAGTAAAAAGTTAGAAGAAATCGAGGGACTTGTATCAAGATCAGAATTCCAGTCAGGACGTTAAGATTAAGAGGGGAGATTAGTAAAAACTTAGAAGAAATCGAGGGAGTTGTGTTAAGGTCATAATTTTATTCAGAAGGTTAGAGTTAAGAGGGGATATTAAAAGAAAAGGTGTGAGAAGTTAGAAATTAAATTTAATCGAAGAAGACATTTGGGTTCTATCAAACTCTGATGATCAAAGGGATGAAGTAAAGGTTAAGGGAACTGAAGAATGGTAAGAAAGATATAAATTGTAATATTTGTGTAAATTGTTTATATTAGTAATTAATTTTTTTTTGGTTATATAATAAGGGTACAACAAATAACCTCAGATTTAATCTAAATTAATATTTGAATACCTTTGCTAATTTAGTTAGTGTGGAATAATAATAATAAAAAAAAATAAATAAAATAGAATCATTTTAAATTTTGAATTTTGTTTGTTTTTGAAAATATAAATTATAAATTTAATTTTTGTTTATTTTCTATTTATATAATTTCTTTAACAAAAAAAAATTATTAAAAATAAATTTAATTAAAAAAAAATATTGTTAATAGGTATCCAAATCCTAAGAGTCGTCTTTAAAATTTTAATTTCTGCATGTTCATAAAACAGGACAATATATAGACAATAATGATTTTGGATGAAATACTTAGATACTTGGACAAAAAGCAGAAATACTTCGGTCGATCTAAAGGAGATCTAGATTATCTACATAATCTATCTGCAAAATAAAAAATGAATTTTGCTGGTGTTGGAACATTTATTGTCTAAAGCAACGTCAAAAGCGAGATATTTGTTTGACACAGTTAAGAATGTTTTTATATTTATCAAAGATATTTTTTATCACAAACTTCAATTATGTTTACTTTTAGGGACAAGTAGATCAAAATGGTTACAATAAAATTATGGATATAGCAAATCAACTGAAAAATGCCTTAGACCAAAACGACATGCAGAGAGCCGCTGACCTGTTGAGGTGGGTGTATGTTTTGGTTGGTTTTAATACCCATTCTATTGATGTTTACAATGTTTTGACAAAGATACCAGCTGATAATATGATGGAGAAGGGTAAGTTAAAATATTTTTTTAGATAGAGGCTAAGAGTTTTATGGTATTGGATATACAAATTAGTTCAGTTCGTTTCCAAAAACTGGCTCCTGCTATTATGAATGGTTCATAGTGCCTGCCGTATTTGTTTGTTTCAGAGAGGTTAGACATCTGCCAATAATATTCAGTTTATATAGTTTCGAGATTCATACAAAAACCTTGTTTTAATTTTATGCTTTAATTGGAAGAAAAGTGCTGCTGAAATCCATCGAAGTGATGCTCCAACTGATAAATCATGTAGGGAATGGTTTCGATGCTTTAAGGATAGAGATTTCAACGTCAAAGACAAGCATCTCTCAAGAAAGCCAAACGAATTTGAAGAAAAGAATTAGATGCATTACTCGAAGAAGATCAAACTCAGATGCAAGTGGAGCTTACAGAATTATTGGGATTCATTCAACAAACCATTTCCGTTTTTCCCAAAAAATGCCGTATGAACTAAAACCGAGAGGCATTGAAAGGCGATTTTTCACTTGCGAGTAGTTGCTTATTTTTATTACTGGTCGTTCGGAAGGATGCAGCACAATGTGGCAATCCACCGATTCACTAGTTTCGCAAAAATCGTAATTTGAAAGTCGATTAATTTTTTCGAAAAGAAAGTAGTAGCCATCGAAGAAAATTACTTTAATCGGTCTATGCACTCATTTTCTTTTAAAATAAATTTTTAACACAAGAAAACGGATCAAACTAAACTGTACGCTCATTGTATTAAAATTGGTCGAAAAAACCAACTACTTTTAGTCTTATTTGAAATAAGTATGTTTGAAACTACCTGGTTGACTTATGTTTTAGAATTTGGACGAAACTTTAATATGGAACGTATAGGAGACTCCTTGGATAAAATAATGAATAACAAAGTAAGACCTGCTCTTAACATTTCACAAAAGTGGATAAATTTAAATAAAGATATTTACTCTTCGCTCACTCTGGATATCTTGAATCCTGTAACAAAAATGGTGGAAAAACTTCTTAATGAGACCGATATAAAAGTTGCAGTTTATAATGGACAATTGGACATAATAATTAATACTCCAGGTAAGATAATAGAACAATAATTAAAATAAAATGCTGCAAAAGTTGTAATAATCGTTGGATAGAATGTCACGCAAACAATATCACTTTATTTTTGTAAAGTGACTTGATGGGACCAAAATATTTAAAAGATATTAAAAACCATTTTTACCTTAATATTTAAAAACAAATGGCCAACCCTCGAAAACAATTTCTAATCCGTTAATGGTTTTAAAAACCTGATTCATCTTACAACGAAGGTGGAATTTTTTGAACCATTAAAATTCCAAAAAAGGACCATGGGCGTAACAAAACTGCCTGAGGATGTGAAATAAAATCACACTTGTTCCCAAGAACAAGGACATTAAAAATGTCCTACACTGCACCAGCGTCTGGACTTCAACAACTACTCAATGGCAAGCTCCTTTAATAACAAAATCGAAGTTTTTGGTTTAAAGCCCTGACTTGATCGGGCACCAAACCACGTCTGGACTTTCGTAATTCAATACCTGGTGGGGCATATAGCCCAAGGAGTAGTTGTGGAAGTCCACGCTGGTGCAGTGTAGGACATTTTTAAGGTCCTTGTTCTTGGGAACAAGTGTGATTTTAGTTCACATCCTCAGGCAGTTTTGATTCATCTTTGTAAGTTCTATTTTAAAAATAAAAAAATATCTTGGTTGGAAGAAACTCCTGATCGTACAGTACCATATTTTTAATAGTATTATAAAGGCCACTTTGCTAAAAAGCTTTTTAACAGTGCTAGTAGATCTTTCAAATAAGACTATGAAGATACAGATGAAAGAACGTTTAGCACATTTTTAAATTATTTTTAAAATATCTGATAAAGAAATGTTTATAGGAACCGTACATTGGGTGGAAAACATTAATTTTAAAGATAAAAACTTATGGGACGCTGCTGCCAGGACAGGATTTGCAGTTGATGGATACTATGAAGGATACGTCAAGAAGTATGGAAATTTTGCGTTTTATTGGGTAGACCGTGCGGGTCATATGGTAAGTTAACTATGGATAATTCAGTACTTTAAAAATCTACATATAGAAAAAGTACCATAAATACTTTTTTACATCTTTTAGGTGCCAGCAGATAATCCTTCCGCTATGAATTACATTTTAAAAGAGATCACTAATAATTTTGAAGTTTAGAGATTTTAATTTCCACTTATAAATACATGATTAAGCTTATTATTTGTTATGTTTTATTTCCAAATCCTAATTACCCATACTACATCTATGACTTTACGTCAACTCAACCTGCAACATCACCACAGGCTCTCTGATATATTGGCAAACCGAAAAAAATCTTCTATCTGCGCTATAGATCTTTTACACAAAGAAAGTATTTGATATTCTTCCGAATTATCGGTCGAAGAAGAAAACAAAACAATAGTTTTTAGAGACAATAAATCAAAATAAAAAGAGTTAGTATAAAAATAAAAAAAAAATAAAAAAATTGATAACTAGGAAAATATTACAAGAGCTATCATAAAAATGTATAGATAGCACGTAGCTGGAAAGTTGCATAAAGAAGCAAAGGAAACAACCTCATTTAGGTCTCTAAGTTTCTCTAAGATACCTAAATATACGATGGCTAATGTATACAAAAATGTTTTAGGAACCGAAAATTGGGTCAAAGACCTTAATTTTAACGACAAGAGCTTATGGGGCGCTGCCACTATTACAGGATTTGCAGGATATGTTAAGTATGAAAATTTTGCCTTTTATTGGATAGATCGCGCGGGTCATTGATCAGATATCTTTGTTTTAGATCAGTAAAATGAAGAATTTATATAAATTTTGTTTATTTTAGGTACCAGCAGATAATCCGGCAGCTATGTATTACATTTTAAAAGATGTCACCAATAGTTTTGAATTTTAGAAACATAATGCAAACTTTTTTACTTCTACTTGATAATAGCAGGTTTTTTCTTTACCTTTGATTTTCCAAAAATATCCATTCAGGCAAGTTGTTCCCGCATATATGAAGTGCTATTATTTTTCCTTCTACAAAACGCTTTCAGCTTTTTTCTAGTTAATAGTGAATCACCCTCTATAACGTACATAAAAATTGTAGTAAATCTGCAGAACTATAATTTAGTTTTATATAAAGTATATTCGACACGGCATTAAGGAATTGTGATATAGTCCGACACTGACGAAGTCATCCCTAGACAACCCCTAAATGCCCCGAATCTCTTTTACTATTTCCTCTCCTTCTACGCCAACTTCCATTAAAGGATTATAAAGTTCACTTCAACTCTTGACAGATTTCGTCAGGGCACAGATTGGGACTTTGGGAATTGCCTGATTTCCCCTTCCTTTTGTCTGTCAAAATTAATATTAGCGGCTCGTCAGACTCGTTTCCCCTCTTTGATCGGTTAATGTTTTAATCCTGTTACTGTCAGGTTCATCCCCTGGCTTTGTTATTCGTTCGCTTCGGCAGTGGTCAGTTTCTACTTGCCGATGACGAGTCTCGTCAAAAATTCATATAGATAGAACAAATAACTACTTAATGAAATCGATGTAGCTGGTGGCTTCTACACTTGTTGGATGGAATATTTAATTTGACGTTTATACAGGGTGCAAATATTTTAACACTTGATAGTTTTGATTAAAGCGATCAAAATATCGTCATAACTTTTAAATTTCTTATTTCATATACTAACAAAATTGTTATGGTATATATTCAACGTGCTAATTACTCTTCTGGAACGTACATAAATTTCCAAAATTAGTACGAATTTACTCTACATAACACCATTAACTTTAACTAGATCTTATTGACAAAAATAATAGTAATATTAAACCAGCAAGAAACAAAACAATCTGAAAGTCTTCAACCATCAATTTGTCGTAGTAAAATATCAAAAGTAGAAATGCATTGAGAGATTTTGTTTATTATATCTTACATCCAACGCGTCATCAGCTGGGTTAGTGAGCTGAATTAACAAATGCCTCGTTGTCATTTGCTACAGCATCAAATCATTGGAACAAAGGATGAAGAAATTGTGTTTTCATCTATCGGAGATACATTTACGACTAATAAAAATATATTTCCCATTGAATGATACTATAGAGAAAACACTGATTATACTAACTGTAAAAATTTTGACAAAAATAAGAGGATTAAAACATTTTGAACAAGAAAAACCAACCGTCAATTTATCTCTTTTAGTATTAAATTTTCTTTTTTTTTGTTTTTTTATTGGTCATAATTGTTCTATTGATGGTGTTTTTTATTTATAAATTAAGGTCTTAAAATATAAATAAAAATTGTAAATAATTGCAGTTTTCTGTTAGTCAAAAGGAAATGTTTTATACATCATTGATATTCTGTTTTCCTGCTGCTTTTTCTCTATCCATTTCAATAATTAATATTGAGTTAGTTTACAATTTTAATCAATAAATTTAGTATTAGGACCAGAACACTAAATCTCCTTTCATGAAGGTTATCGAACATTTTTTTTTACTGATGATCACCTATGCAAAGTTGATTGTTCAAAACTTAGTTAAATGTCACCACATCGAATAAAGCCGAGTATTTAGTATGGTAATTTCTGACTTTAAGCTGTTCGCATCTGGCGATTAACGAAAATTTCACAGAAGAGGTCAGCCTGGCTGAGCCTATCCCCAAACTTGATAAGCGCCGGCCATCAGTTGATCCCTTTATCCCTCCTGTAAATAGCTTCCAACCCTTACGCCCTTACGCCAGTCCAAATCGTTATACTCTTTAAAATAAACACCCATTTGTTCGACAAACACACAACATAATGCATCGACTCATAATCCTCGAGACTCCATTATCGCTTGAAAGTTTTTAACTCTGTTTGGATGGAGCGTTAAAAATTATATTTAAAGCAAACTTTATATTCCTACTTAATTGAAAACAAATAGTGTTTATTGAATGAGTTGGAGTAAGTTTCGAAGAAAGTAGTAAACACGAATGTATGTAACATGGTCAATCATCGGAAGTGTGTGGAATAAATCTTGAATTGCCGTGTTTTTCGCATGGGCAGTTGTACATTGCGTGCTCGAAGTCAGCTACGAGTTGACTGTTGGCAACCCTGTTGACAGATGACAAATTGGTGCCAAACATGTTGACAGATGACACATTATTGGCAACCCTGTTGACGGATGACAGATTAATGGCAACCCCGTTGACAGATGTCATCTGTCTTCATTAGTACACCTGTGCGAAGCCGGGATGGCCAGCTAGTTATATATATGTATATATATATATATATCCTTTATCTGGCATAATATGTTCTTTCAAAGTTTAATTAATGAATTGATTTAATTGAGTCATATTTTTTATACTTAATATTTTAATTTTGTTACATATTTAAAACTCGCAAATGTAAAACTGATAAATGAACTTTAGAAGTGAATTTTGGCAACTTTACAAAGTACCGAATTCCCAACTGGCATTGAGGGTTGCAAACCCACTTTGCATTGGGGGTAGCAAAGTTTTTTGACCAATTCTGGTCAAGATATCTTTCTCAAAGTCTAACTAGTTTGCTTATAACTATTTGAAATGCACGTGATACAAAAATTAGAGCTAATTTAATGATCCCTTGCAATTATGGCGATATTTCAACTTGAATGACGAAGGGTTGTTAATTTCAATAATAATTCATCTAGTTTACCCTGCGTTTGCTCTTGCAACTGGTTAAATACCGTAACTTAGCGATACCACGCGAAATTTGATATATCGACTTCCTAATCAATTTTCCCCATTGTAAATGGAAAATTCCACTGAAAACCTTACTCATCAAACACAAAATTAGTCAAAGTGATAAAGTAAACACTTATTAGTCCCTTATGACACTGGAGTCCTTTTCTACCCTTTGGTAGAGGGTCTAACCCTTACACGTTAGCTGTCAAGTAGACAATTTGAGAGCGTTAGAGTTGTGAAATTTCTACATTTGTTTCGGGGAGTGATAAAAATCAATTTTTGGGTTTAGAAACTGTTGTTTGCTATATAATCAAATAAAAACTACTGCGAAACAGAATTGACTAATTTTAGAGGTTTACTTTTCTCGGCATACGAACCAATTCAGGTACTGAAACATAATTCAGTTTTACAATCATTTATCCCTCTTAATTCTAAAGTACCTGATGTTAATAGTGATTACGCTTTTTATATGTTAACTTTGAAAACAAATCGTATTTTTCTCCAAATCCTTCAAATTATAGACTTACTTAATAATCCAAAATAATTTTTATAACGCAAATGTTTTCGTTACTTCAATCAAATGAATTTTGTCACGCAATCTGAAGCCATAATAATAAACTTAATTATGTACCTGTCAATTTAGTTCATGCTAAAGAAACTGTGGGAGGATATAAAAAACGTTTGTCACCTCAGGTTATTTTATAATTGTGTAATTAGTTTACCAGATTACGATAATTGCAGGAAAACAATGGCATTTGTTTTGTACGTTGTAATGATTTAATGCCTGTCGGGAAATTACAAGGGCCGTTAATGGTTGTTATCCTGCAGTCTCAAGTTAGACTTCAATTGTATTAATAACAGTAAATATGCTTTTAGAAAAAGTGAAAGATATTTAAAGTGTTTCAGTTTTATATTGGAAGATGTTCTGAATTCATTCAGATCTGAAGATTCAAGCAATTCTCAATTTGAACATCGAAATACAGGGTGCGCCAATTATTTCCACTCGATCTCTAGCACCGAAACTAAAAGAGATATCAACAAGATTTTTTGTAGGGGTAGACAGTGTCACTCGGACTACAATTTTAAAATATTTTGATGTATACAGGGTGGCTAATTTTTGTGGAATGAAAATTAATTTGGTTTTTTTAAATTGAATACCCTGTATACGATTATGTCTTCTGATTCTACTTAATATTAGATTTACGGTAGTTTTTTGTATTTGTAAATCCGACGCGGCGTTGACAAGTTATTCCTATTTCAAGCAGATTTAATGAAAAAACAGCACTTCAGAAATATTAGCACAAAAACCACATTTTTGAAAAAATTCCTCAAAAAAGCTACTATGATGTAAATGAAACATGCACCTATCACAATATTCACACAACATCTTCACCTGTTGCACAGGGTGTTTGCCGATGGCGTGCCAATAGTCTAGTTTTCAAATGGCAATAACTTAATTTTTTCAAATGGGACACCCTGTATATTTTTCTTCAGTTAGAATCTCTCCCTAATACGCATTAAAAAAATATAGGGTAACTTTACTATTTAGTTTAATAATTGACGTTAAGTGACAAACAACATATTTTACACAATTTTTAATAAGTACAAAATTTTACAAAGTTTAATCGTAAGAAAACTACCATAGTGAAAGTTAAAATTTATAGTAGGTGTTCAAAATGTCTTCCATTTTCATTTATACATTTTCTTGCCCTTTTTTTCATTGATTTACGCACATCTCTTAGCATTGCAGGGGTCACCTGTCTAAATGCTGCAGTAATTCTTTCTTTCATATTTTCTTTTGTGGTAACCTCTTCTTTGTAAACAATATTTTCAATAAAACCCCACAAGAAAAAATCGCAAGGTGTAAGGCAAGCCGATCTAGTAGGCCAATTTATAGGTCCTCCCCTTCCTATCCAAGATCCTGAAATTCCCTATTTAACCAATTGCGAATATCTAATAGGTAATGTAGGTGTGGCACCATCTAATTGAAACCACATTCCGTTGCGATAATTTTGAGGCACATTTTGCAATAAGTTGCGAAAATCATGTTCTAAAAAATCTAAAAATATAGCTCCATTTACAGTCCCATCAAAGAAATAGGGACCAATTACATAATCACCTATTATTCCCGCCCACACATTCAAAGACCATCGATACTGTGATGTGGTTCTAAATAAATGTTCATTGTGGTCCGAATAATAATGGAAGTTGTGTCTATTTACACAACCGTTCTTATGAAACGTGGCTTCGTCGGAGAATAAAACTTTGTTTAAAAAGTTACGTTCTGTATTTATCTTGTTTATTAACCATCTACAGTATTCCACTCTACGCGCGAAATCACGTGGTAACAATTCTTGGTGAAGCTGGATATGATAGGGGTGATATTTATTCTTTTTTATTATGCGTCTAATTGTGGTATTGGAAATATCTAACTGATTGCTTAATTGCCTTGTGCTTATATTGGGATCTTCAACTATACTGATCATTACCTTATATTCGTTGTCAATAGTAACAGCTGTAGTTTCACGTGAATGTTTTTCATAATTGACGGTTCCTGTTCTATCAAATCTATTCTTTAAATTCTCAAAAGTATCCTTTTGTGGATGACGTCTTTCTGGGTATCTTTGACGATAGACCCTACTAGCAAGAAACGCATTTTTTTGACATTCACCCAGTATCCATATCATATCAATATTTTCTTGAACACTATAATTCTTATTAAAATCCATTTTTTATAGACAATACCGATTAAAGATAGTAGACGTGATACAATACAAAATTTTATGTTGACAATTAATGCCATAACAAAATATACCTACTGTCATTTTGATGGGTAACTTGATTTCTTATTAAAAATTGTGTAAAATATGTTGTTTGTCACTTAACGTCAATTATTAAAGTAAATAGTAAAGTTAGATTTGCAAAACCCTATATTTTTTTAATGCGTATTAGGGAGAGCTTCTAACTGAAGAAAAATATACAGGGTGTCCTATTTGAAAAAATTAAGTTACTAGACTATTAGCACGCCATCGGCAAACACCCTGTGCAACAGGTGAAGATGTTGTGTGATTATTGTGATAGATGCATGTTTCATTTACATCATAGTAGCTTTTTTGAGGAATTTTTTAAAAAATGTGGTTTTTGTGCTAATATTTCTGAAGTGCTGTTTTTTCATTAAATCTGCTTAAAATAGGAATAACTTGTCAATGCCGCGTCGGATTTACAAATACAAAAAACTACCGTAAATCTAATATTAAGTAGAATCAGAAGACAGAATCGTATACAGGGTGTTCAATTTAAAAAAACCAAATTAATTTTCATTCCACAAAAATTGGCCACCCTGTATAGATCAAAATATTTTAAAATTGTAGTACGAGTGACACTGTCTACCCCTACAAAAAATCTTGTTGATATCTCTTTTAGTTTCGGTGCTAGAGATCGAGTGGAAATAATTGGCGCACCCTGTATATCAACTTCTATTTTTCGATTCTCCGAAACACGTGAGGTATTTCTTTTTACAAAGGTGGAATACTATACTACATTAATGCTGTTCTAAAGCAGGAACAAAATGAATCCTTGAAATACAAATGTAAATGGTCAAGTTAAAACAAATAATAAATAAGAGTAAATTAGAATAACTTTATTACTTTCTGATGACGCTAATCTTGTCAGAGAAACGTTAGGTCAAGCTTGAATTATCTCTGTAGGTTTAGTGGTTTTACTAATTCTCAAGTTATTTACAAACGCTAAAGAAAATATGCTACAAATTTACAAATTTACTAGTTTTCATCACTATTATTCCAAGACAAATTTCCACCAATAAAATTTTTATTAAGACCGTTTGTCTTATTAATACGTACAACCTTCTTTTTATTTTTATAGCAATATGTTATTCCTCTCGCCTTAATGTTTGCACCGATAAATCAGAACACTGACTCTAACGGGAGTGAAAAACTCAAAAGGCTGGCGCTGAAGGTAATGGTTTAAAAATCGGGTAAAGAATTTTAATGCTTTTATAAGAATGACCACAAATGTATTTTAAAGTGAACGAAAATATAGAGCATTTTACAAATAATTTTAGAGGACAAAGTTTAAAGCTTAGACAATAAATGACTCTAAATTAATTATTGGCAAAATTTAGGTGATAATACCACTAATTTCTCCCACATTCCAACATTCGTATTTGGGGGTATTTTCAAAAATATTGCCTTGTAGAGATTGAGTAATAAATTTATTTACTATAGCAAAAATAGCAACAAGTGTAAGTTATAGTTTCAGGTGAACCAATTAGTTCATTCCCGAAGTCCTCGAGTGGATCCTATGTTGACATTTGAAGAATAATTTGACATGTTTCGTTTGTCTTGTTGGAAACAAGAATGTTGATGTAGTCATTGTTAAATTATAGGTATTAAAGTTTTAAATCTAAATATTACGGTCATTTGTATATATCGATCACATTCAGGAAATGTTGAAACTTTTTTCCAAATCCTGAATCAGTTATTGTCTCAATTATATAATGAAAAAAATGTTTTTATAATATTGACTTTCTAGTATAAAGTAATACAAAGAATGATTTTTTCAGAATAATTGAATCTTATAATTTTAAATATCTTGTAAATGAAGCCGCTATAGTAACAAAAAACACACAAACATTTCAAAGAAAATTCTAATATTAACTTGATGATTTTTACATTTCTGACCATAAAAGTATTATAAATACAATAAATTGTCTGCCCCGACAACTTAATAATGACACCAAAATAATAAAATATAGACATACATGTGAAACATCTACTAAAAAATGTGTTGTAGCTTTAATTGGATAAATGTTTTACTGATGTAAATAGAATGTTTCATACTTTTCTTGAAATATTACTTAATACACTTGATGAAATTTTCCCTACAAAACTAAAACAGTTCATAAAACAAATGAAACAAACAAATGATTTAATGAAAATTTAAGACAAACTAGAGATAATATAAACTTTCTGCATCAACTATCTAAAAGTGTTGATGATTTAAATTTGGACAATGAGTTAAAATCCTTAAAGAAATGATACCGAAAAAATATCAAACCAGTTGAGAATGCTCTTCTAGCATTGCCATAAACCGAACAAATTGTAATGAATTAATAAAATTTTAGATTCATAGTTCTCAGTTCTCGTTCTAATCAACACAGCCAACAGCCAGAGTCTACTCGCTTTTACCAAAATAGTCATTCACTATACGTCTACTTTAAATTCAATGTCATTTTAAACTTCAAAATTTTGATATTTTGGACCCCATTTTAAAGGAGTTCCCGAAGTAGTACGGAGGGGCACATCAAACCCTAAGCTTAGTTTTTGATGCTCTATCAAAATCTGAAGTCAGAATTTTAAAATTCATAAACACAAAAAAGCTACACACACACACAGAGATCGAATTCAGATACCGAAGAATTTATTCGGTGAAAACACAAATCAATATATTACTCAAATAAAGTCTCAAACTCGTCAAATAAACCCAAAGCAATCTGGCAAATAATTAATCAACCGAAAAAAGAAAATAAACGTACTCTTTCTCTGTCACCAACAGAAGTAAATAATTTTTTTGATAACCTGACAAGCAGCATGTATGATTTAATTCCACCAACAAGAAATGAATTGTTAAAACACATATCCAACCACAAAACATTTTTCCTACAACCGACAACTATAAATGAAATAAAAACAATAATACAAGAATTATCTCTCAGCGATTCACTAGATGTATTTGGTATGAGTAATAATATACTAAAACTGATTGCAGAAGGTATATTTGTTACACAAATGTTGTTAATAAATAAACGTTTTGAAGGTGACGAAAATCTTGTAGAGAACTACCGTCCAATTTCTATAATCCCAATACTATCAAAACCAATAGAAAAAGCTTTTAATTCTAGATTAATCTCGTTTTTAGAATCATCAAATCTTTTGAATAATTCGCAATATGGATTTAGGAAAAATTTAAATACGACAAAAGTTGTGATGACATTGTAGAGGCCTTTGAAAGACGTGAAATATTATCTGCAATCTTTTTCGACCTCTCTAAAGCGTTTGATTGTGTGAAACACCAAATTCTGCTAGATAAATTAGAATACTATGGTATTCGGGGATATGGAAAAGAGTTTGGGAATCAGTACTTAACACATCGGTACCAACCAGTCGAATGTGGCGGGATGAAATCAAACGTACTGGAAATCCTAGATGGCGTTCCACAGGGATCCATTCTTGGACCCACACTTTTTTTAATTATATATTAACGATCTCCCATTTTCAATTGATTTCACCAACGCACTTCTATATGCAGATGACACTACATTCTTTAAAAGCAAAAGCAAACGAGTGGTTTAATATGAAGCAACTACCCAACTAACAATTTTAGATTATGTAATGGCTGTAAGAACGTTCTAGAAAAACTTTATGCAGAAATGTATTGATTCTAAGAACGTTTTTATAAACACGAAAAGGGCACCACCTTTTAAACGATTTTGTTGTTGTATGTATTTCCTTTAAAAGATTTGTTAAACACAATAAAACAGTTTCAGGAACGTTTATGAAGGAGCAATGAAAATAATTTAGAACAGTTACAAAACTGGTATATAGAAATTGATTATTTTAATAAAACAGTCAACTTTTAATTGTTTTATTAAGATTTTATACAGCTTATCGTGCTAGAATTATACGATAAATTTTTATTACAAAACATCATAATAGAATTAAATTATTTCGTAAATGTTACATATAAATGTCTTACTTGTTAAATAACAAAACATATCTAAGTTGTACGTGAGATGAAACTATCTGCCATGTACAAATATAAATATTAAATAAATGACTCAATGGGAACTTTGAGAGAGTTAATTCGTATGCACATCAACTTTTACTGTTCAATATTTAAAATATATACGAAAGAAATTTTATGCGCCACCAATAGGATGTATATTTTAATAATAAAAATATAAAATAATTAAAAATAAATAAATTATGATTTATGTTAATCATAATTTTTGGGACTTTATTTGCTCAAGATACAGTCCTGAATAAATCTTTTATCAATTTTTTGCATTCAAGTATAGAAATCAACCATTCATTTAATATTTATTGAACGTTTTCTATAATGGCGGCTGTTCAAAGCTTTATTAAGTACAAATAAACATGGCCGCTCAATCTTAAATATATAGGAATATTTAAAAATCTCTTAAAAAACACCATTGTGTTATTAAGGTCCAACAAGAGATTTGTATAAAACATTTTTCTTTTATAAGATCTTTATAAACGTTTTTGGTTGTCAAGTTGAAACTGTTTTACATTACGAAATATTTCTTTAAGCCGATTAATGTAGAAAACTGAATCGATTAATTAGCAAACGATTGATCCACTTTTATTTTAAAATTACTTAAAAATAAAACGGAATTACCTACCCAAAATAAAAACTAATGTGAATGCATATACAAGAAGTGTAGAATCCATTTTATTTTTTTTTTCATTTTTAACAGGCTAATCATTTTTAATAACTACTGGCGAATCGATCGTAGAGTGCAAGAAATCGATAATAGAGATTGAAAATACGGACAGATAAAAGCTGTGACTCCTGAATTGCTGATGCTGATTTAAAATATACATAACCTTAATATTTTGAAGTTTTGTAACAATTTTATTTTTGCCTTTATTAGCAAGTAAGTAACCAAGCAATGATAACCCAAAATCAAATGTTAATCAAACACCAACTTGCAAAGCTAGTGCTAACATATCTGCAAGCAAAGACAATGACAATAAAAATAATTCTGAAAATAATAACATTACAAAATACAGGTATTTTAAATGAGTACGTGCAAAAGCTTAGTTATATTTGTGGAAAACAAAGAAATGGAAAAGGAATAGACAATTGCTATATTTTACTAGATGTACTTTTCAGCTGAAAATTATTTATCTTGTGTTCTTGGGTGCTATAAGAAGAATAGAGAAAAAGCACCAATTAAGATATATAAAAATACCTTAATCCTCTTCTTCAAAATCAAAAATATGTGTGAAGATTTTTTAAAAAGTGTTCTGCGGAACTGCTTAAGGCCTTTTGAGAGCATGCAGACAAGAACTTCCAGAAGTAAATGAAAACATTTATGCTCTAAAGAAAAAATCTCCAAACACATAGTGATCATAAAAATCACTAACGGTGAATTACCATTTCTTAGTAAATTTTTAATTTAGTATATAATATATTTCCAAAATGACTCTTCATCGAATTTATTAAAATTCTCGTTTGCAATTGTCCGAAAAATGAATATGGGGTGCATCTAATAATAATTCACAATTCAATTTCTTTAAATATTTTTTAACCTTTCTCTGGAAAAAAACACTTTTTTTCAAATATTTAATAAATTGGACGACATAATTGTAGAGATATAAACGTGTGTATAGCTAAACCAATCACATCAAACACATCAAACAAAACAACTATAAATGGATTATAAAATAAAATCATTAAAGTAAAAATATCTGGACTCAGTAATAGTAATACAATTGTTTTATTAAAAAATAATGCAACGTTATAAAATATATTTACCATAATTATATAAGTGTGCTACATTTGTTGTAGAATTTCGTTAAGAAATAATTATAGAACGAAATTATTGCTTTATAGTTTATATCGTATAAGTGTAAGTCTTATAAATGTTTACTTAACAGTTTTGTTAGAGTTTTAAAAGTAATTATATAATTCATTTTATAAACGTTCTTAAAACTTATTAAAACAGCCTTTTACCTTATACGACAAAATAATTCTTTTTGTAGAGCTTACATAATTAAATACGCTGCTATAAAGCCTTAATAAAATTGAATAGTTCTATTATTTGAAGCTAATAAAACACTTTTGCTAGTTGGGTATGTCTAAATAAAAATAAGGCAACGGAATTTAATTTCAGTTTAAAAGAGTTAAACACAAACGAACAACATATACAATTCTTAGGGGTTTTTATTGATCAAAAACTTGATTGGAAACAACATATAGAACACCTAACAAAAAACTATCCAGCACACTATATCTTTTAAGAAAAATATCAAGCTATACTGATTATAATATATGTAGAACTGCCTATATGGGACTTTTCCTGTTTGTTAAGAATCTTCGCAGAAAAAACTTTCTCATATTTTCGTTCCAAAAGATTTTAAGCCGGTTTATCGATAATAAACACATTTTATGTTGAACTTTATTGCAGTCAAATTTTACCCTGCAAAAATATGTGGACATTAAAAGTCCGTCTTTGGTAACAACAGGAGACACCGCCAGAAATACCCAACTGTGCCCATGGGTCCAGGTCCGACCTCCTGGTGCAGAACTGAACATCGACAGCGTGTGGGACTTGATTATCGCTCTCATAAATATGGCCGAGTTATGGTGGACATGCATGCCACACTGTTGACCATGGACAACGCACTAATTCATCCGCATTGCAAATGTTATTTGCAATATGAAAATATTTCATTGGGATATTTATTGGCTATGTGCGTGCCTGTTTTGGATTTTAGTAGGAGACATTTATTAAATTTTATGACTACAACACAATAGAAGATTTAAAATAGTTGAAAATAGATAACTGAAAAAAAGATGGAAAAGAATTGAACTAAACGGTAAGAAAAAAACTGACAGAAGAAGAATAAACTTTCTTTTGACTACAAAGAAGTTTGTAAAGGATGAACAAAGATGCTGGTACGTAATTCCTAATTTTTTAAAAACTACTTAACATTTCAGTTATTGATAATACCCATTTAAAAGTTTTTAGAGCTCCAACTTGACAACTTTTTAATACTATATTTAACATAATTTAGAATATTCATACAAATATATATTGTCTGTTTTTTGATTATAAGTAAGAATCTTTTTATTCTTTCTTTCCAATCATCTCATGTTGAAAGCAGCATTTTAAGAACTTCATCTTTCACGTAATCCCATAATACAATCTTTTTTTTTCCATACCTTCAACAATCTTTTTTAGTTAGAGTCCTAAGATCTTGGTGGCAGCAATATGAGTCCTCCAATTCCAATCCACCTGCCTATAAACTAATCATTAAGCTCTCCCTTAATAAGTTTATTACGATGGACAGGATCGCCATCGGTCAAATATCGTATTGTTTAACAGATGTTTAAAGGAAAATCTATCTGATTTATTAGAAAATGTAGATAAAGTTCACTGCATAATTCCCTATAATACCACCCCAAACATTTAATGACCATCTTGTTTAAAAACATGACCTTGTACCACGTAATGAGACCCTAGATTTCCTTATACGACACAATCTATTTCCCCTCTCATTAGAATGATGTTTAATTGTTACATTAATATTAGAGTGGATTTGTTTAAAATCTGATGACAGTTTATTCAGATCTGAAAATTGTTTTATTTTGGCTTCGAGTAAAACCATTTTTATAATTAACATCGAAATAAAAGGTTTTATTCAATCACAAAAAGACTTAACCAATGAAATAATTCGTTTCATTACATCCAGTTCCGTTTTAACGAACCCTAATTCAAAGCAGATGTAATCTTTCAGTCTGACAGCAAAAAATGAAGAAGTTTTATCTAAGAATAGGGACAAAACAGGCTGTGTGTAACTCACGACTGTTTTAATGTTGTTACTCTTGATAAATTGCTGTTATCTTTTATTCATTTTGAATAACATAATCACTTCACTGTGTTCCAGTAACTAATTTCCTTAAGTATTCTCGAAGAACATTATTCAAATTACAATTCTTTTAAAACGTACAATATGTTACATAAAAAGATTAAACGGGTCTCACATTAAAGAAGACGTGTAACTGTGTAGCATATTTGTCTGCGGAATGGATTTATTTTTCTACCGGGGCTTTTTAAAAAATTCTATCTAAAGACTGAAACTACGGTTGTAGATTTATTTAACAATTACAATGGTCTGAAAGAAGTATTATTGACTAGAAGTAGAAACTTCAAATAAAGGTGGCACTATATTACCTATACTCTATCCAAATCAGAGAGGCCAACGTAAACAGTGGAGACACGCAGTGATCACGCCAAGCCGCAGAGAGGTACTCATACATTTTATTTTAAAAGTGTTGATAAAAAATATCTATGGTCACAAATCTCAGTAATGAATAATTTAATATTATATATTTTTACCCGTTAATAATATTCTATTTCTGGCTGAAAAAAACGACGTGATATTTAGGGTAAATTATAAGTAAATTAAGAAAAATCAAGACGACTGAGTAAAAGTTCCGCAAAGGAGGTGTCGGTAGCGAAATATACGTTTTTGATGGTTGGGTATCGGTTTTTTACGATTTATGGCTGAAATATGCATCCTATAAAAAGTTTAATATAAAAGTTGTAGATAATTACAAAATCTAGGTAAATCTTTTATATTAATCCTATTTCAACATAACCTCAAAATTATCGAGATAAACATTAAAAACTGTTTTTTTTTCCTTTTTAATTTTTATCTCCCGCGAAAATAATTATAAGTAATATAAATCTTGGTGAAAACGTTTTTTTTGTGTTTTAAATAAGCTGTAATTTTTAATATTTAATTTACAAACTAAACTACTATATAAATTTAACATTAGGGCATAATTATATTCGCACGAGGTAGTCAAAAATAAATTAAATCGATATTCCCAAATATGCTAACACAAAGTGCAATTGTAAGTCAGTTATTGGCGCTAATCTAATTAATCCGGTTCTGCAGACGGCAGACCCTACTCTATAATACAAACACGGCCTCCCACTTTGACCAATAGGAAGAATATTTTCAATTTGATCACGCGCTGATAAATAAACAAACGTTGGCCTCTTCGATTTGGATATAGTATAGTGCTTATCAGTATTAGGCGCAGTGTTGCTTTATCAAACAGAATTTCGTTGCCACTAGCTGTAAACTTCTTAACAACTAAAAAGTCACTAGAAAAAAGAAAGGATTAATCTTTCATTCTCCCCAGGTGGAGCGCAAATAACATTTAATATTTTCACTGCTTGATCCCGTTTCATTGCAGGATCTTAAGACTAAATAAAGCATTATAACTGTGATCCTAATTTTTGAGGACGTTTCGAAATTTTTCAGTTTGATTTATTTTTTAGTTTCCAACTAATCCAACCAACAGAAGAAACGTATGCGGCAAAATATTTTATTATATAGGTATCTTCTATAAAGTAATAAGATAGAAGATATAAATTGCAGTAAGGACTCCGAAAACAGTCACTCTAGTTTAAATTAAGACCGATACAGCTTTTATTATTAACATAAAATATTTTATGGCTTTCAGTTTTAGTAGCCACAATGGAATACGATGAGGATCTATAAAACTGACCAAACTTTCAGCAGTAGTATTTTCGTAACGTTTATCTCTGCAGTTTATTTTATACGACTGCCTATTGGTTTCATTTAAATGTTTATATGTACAAATGAAGTTAAATTATCATACTTACTTATCTAAAAAACCATTCTTACAAATGAATAGAAAATATTGGAGAGAACATAACGAAGAATTAAAATAACTATCATCAAAAACTGAAGCTGACTAGTTGGTTCTAATTTTCAAAATATTATAAAATCACGATTTTATCGCAGAGTATGGAACAACTAATTTGTTGTTATCAAATGATTAATTGTTTTTCTCTTTAATTGAACTGCACAAAAGATGTGAAATAAAATCACACATGTTCCCAAGAACAAGGACATTAAAAATGTCCTACACTGCACCAGCGTCTGGACTTCAACAACTACTCCTTGGGCTATATGCCCCACCAGGTATTGAATTACGAAAGTCCAGACGTGGTTTGGTGCCCGACCAAAAACTTCGAGTTTGTTATTAAAGGAGTTTGCCATTCTTAGACCGGTTTCGGCATTATTGTGCCTCATCAGTAAGAAGCAGGCTAGCTCGATATCCTGTCACTAAAGGATGTCTGAAAATGTCGACATTTTCACACTGTATATTTATCGGTAATGGTATTAGTACCAAAATTGTCAATAATAATAAATAATGCAATTAATCAAACATACACAAACTTTGAGGGTCAGTTCAAGGTCGAGAAAGGAATGTGAATAAATAAAAAAAATAACATCCTTCTTTCTTGGTCTAAAATATGAAACAAACCAGTTTGTATCTATTCTAATACATTATTTATGGCGCCTCTATTAACCGCTATTTTTCAATTCGAACGGCCTATGTTTTGAGTACATTATGTTAATTTTTAGCCATCAAACAGCAGGAACTAACTTGTAAGAGTAAATATATTGAATGCTCATCTCATTTTTTAACAAAATATATTTAGAATTTTTTTAATATGAAAATTTTACGTTTTGTCTTGGCGTGATGAGGTATTTAACCAAATTTTATTAATATTTTTGTAATTTTATGACATTTTTTTGACGGGTATAATTGTTTTTTGAAAAAGAAATGTAGGTATTATTTAATTATAATGCTTGATGTATGTAAAATATGCGTGGAAAGTGTAAATAAATTATCAAAAAAATATTTAATGAAAATATTAAGGAACATCCAGCAAATTTATGTTGTTGTTATAAAAGAATGTTGAATATTCTGGTAAGGAAACTAAAAGTAATTTCTATGATTTCTAAAACTAAATTTTACTGATTTACATGCAGTAGGTACTCCTTCAAATATAGTGGAGGCTACAAGGTCCGCAAGATTATCATTATAGTCATTATTCCTGCAAATGTAGTGTTAATAGTATTAAATGATGTACGTCCTAGATGACAACACTATTCTTAGCATCCGATTTAAACACGTTAATAAAAACAAATATGAGTAATATGTTCCTCATTACACCATTCTTAAATAAACGAATTCTATAAGCCTGCTATTCGTACATCTTCTTATGTTTCATATCTTATACCCAGACCGCTGGCGGATCTGAGGGGGGGGGGGACATGCCCCCCTAGAGTTCTGAATAGTTGATATTGGTTCAACAACTAGTAGTCCAATAAACGAAGGTGCCGGGCATCAGGTCTGTCCGGCACCATTTTTTTTGATTTGCAGGGATTCATGAGTACATTCACCCCCGAAATTCTAAGCTGTCTGAAATTTGTGGAAGGGCGGGAAAATGGCCCATTGGTCTCAAAAATGTGTTTTTTTTCGCCTATTTTCGCCGATATTTCCGAAAATATGACACTTAGAGAATTTTTGTTTGGACGAAAATGAAGATCAGTTCATTACCTACAAAAATTATCCTTATCATTTTTGTCCAAAATACGATACTTTTCGACATAACCGGCTCCAAAGCACGCTCTAAAGGAATGACACTCCCAAGCGGAATACAAATTTTTCAATAAATCACGTAAAAATTAATATTTTTTCATGATTCAAAATTCACATGAAAGAACGAACCTGTAGCTATAATATCATGTTACTTTTTCCTTTTATCTATTTCTCTGAATTACTAAAAAACCGGGACAAAGTTTGTTTTTGCTCGATATTTTGACCCTCTTATAAATTTAAATCATATTTTTTGTTATCAAGACTGATTTCACCGAATCCTTTTGGATAATGGCTTTGTAAGGTTTTAAATATATTCAGAAAGATTCAATAAATTATTTTTGTGTATTTTCATAAACAACATATCTTTTTTTTTTGGATTTCCGGAGTTTTCGAAAATGCTCGAGTCTATCGGGAGTTAATAGATAGTCATGGACCATATTGTTTTTCAATGCACATCATTAGAAAGCTTATCTTGTCCCCTTGTCGATTGCATTTTTCTTTTTTTTTCATATTTTTTGGTTTTCCGGAAAATTGAGAAAATTCTCACCCCTATGAAAAATCGACATTTTTTTTAGGATTATTTTCTTTTAGTGCTAAAATTTTTTGGGGTTAGGAATTGTACTGAATAAAAGATCACATTCTGACCTTTTCATCAATATATATCGCGTATTTTATTAAGTGCACGAAAAAAAACTCTGCCTTCAAACTTTCTCAATTGGATTTTTTTACAATAAATTTATTAATCAAGTGCAAAAAGTGAAAAAAAGTTGGTTATTATTGCCTTATCTTTTGTCTTCAGACAAAAACGGGAGGATATTCAAGTTTTGGTAGGATATTCAAATTTTCCGTTTTCACCACAATAATTTTGCGAATTATTAAATGAATTTTTGAAACGCCGTTTTTGCAAAAAATATTAGTGTAGCGAAAAAAATCATGGGGACAACTTTTGTAGGTATTGAACTGCTCTTCATTTTTTCAAAAATGATCTAAGGGTCATATTTCGGCAGATATCGTCGAAAAACGGATTTTCGGGAAATCTAGAGCCATTTTCCCACCCTTCCACAAATTCCACGTAGCTGAGATTTTCGGAGGTAAATATACCTAGGAATACCTGCATTAAAAAAAATATTTGACGGACAGACTTGATGCCCAGGTTTGGGATTTTTCTGTCGTTAATTTACTGGACTATAGAGTCTGGATATGCAAGTAAACCTTTTGATTTGTTTTCAACAAGAAGAAAACACACGTTATACAGACCAAAATTATTCGTTGTATTGAATATTTTCTCAAAGACTTACATATCCCAATTTTTTATCACTTAATCACTTTAGTTACGAATTTCCTTTAACTGATGGCCCCCGCCTGAAAAACTCCCTAGATCCGCCACTGACCCAGACAGGATTTAATATATATTTTACTATTTATTAATAGTAAAAATTTACATCCCCAAACCAAATTATATTTATTTGAAACACGATTATTAATGTCTTTTAGTATTTTTGTTTAATATTTATAGTTCCGCGCCAAGATATTTTTCAGTTAAAAAGAAATTTCAAAAAGCCTTTTTTCATTTCTTTAAATTGAAATCTTTACTTTGATTCCTTGTAAGTATACGTATTTTATAAAATTTTAAATTTATGTGGATATTAAGTCACCCATTTTCTTGCTTACACTCGCCAAACTTTCTGTCTTAAGAGTATTAAATCAAGCAGATTTTTTTTGTTGGTCTTTTAGTTTCGTTATATTTGTTGGGGTAAACTTTAAATTTTGGCTAAAGAACAACAAAGTACATATGAAATTTATAATGGAAAAATTCCAACTTTTGTGTCTCTCTGTTTTCAAAATAACGTAATTACATTGACGCATTTTTAAGAAAATTTGGTCACCTTCCAACTTCTTTTATAGTCACTGATTTATATTACTTAGTTCTCTCTGTAGGATGTAGGAATGTTGAAAACAAACATTGACTTTAAATTGTCTAGTTGCTTACTAAAACGCTTAATTGAGCTACGAGGTAGATAAAAAACCTTTTAAACAGACTTCCACATCTGCAGATATGCTTCAAACTCTAAGAAGAAGTCTGGATACACTTAATATGCGAAATTTAGAAGAATCAGGTGTGTTAGAGGCAACCTATTTATTTTAAAGGGGATCCAGATATCTTGTTCCCAATACAAAGTAGCTCTAACTTTATTTATATATAGTAGTAGTAGTAACTTTAATGAACTTAAGAGCGGAAAGCTCTTTTCTGGTAGGACCACCCTTGTCAATACTAAAATCATATCACAACGCAGATTCTGGCCGAAAAAGTACATTTATCTCCATATAAAAAAGTGTTAAAACGTTAAATTCACTAGTATATTAAGTTTGGAGAACGGTAAGGGCTTTTTACTGATGGAAGACAATTGTTTGGAGGAGGAGCGAAGCGGCGACTCCAATTATTCTTCTAAACATTTATACATATCGTTTCGGCATCAAAAAGGGGCCACGAGGTATTGCTCCTTCCGCCCTATTTTTGTGTATATAACCCCACAGAATTAATTTGGGGACAAACTAAAAAAGAATAAGGCGTTATAACCTGTTTCCCAAATTTGACGGGTTGATAGCAAATTTGGTAAAAGAAGAAATTAACAAAAGTTCAGCTGATGATTGGCAGACAAAAATCAAACATGTTATCAAAGAAGAAAATTCTTATATAACGAGTCCGACCAAATTGATTATCAACGTTGATGACAGTGAATCCAATGGTGAGGGTTGAGATAGGGTAGGTAAGCTTAATTAATTTATAATATTTATGACTTTATTCACCGTGTTTCTAATTTTAGAATTAAAATTTGAGACAAAAATTTTAATAAGCAACGTTTGTGAATCTCACAAGAGATCAGAAAATGAACCTATGGGCGAGGTGGAGTCGTCAACCTCTATTGAAATCTAATATGCGTTATAGAAATTAAAATGTAAATTCATATTAAAGAAAGTTAATCAATATAGAAATTTTACGCAAATTACCCCTAACGATCTCCAGTAAGTTGGTTATTGAATCTTTGCACGGTGGTCCTAATAGACAAAATACCATTTTATTTTTATGTATATGGACAGTGTACTACTACTACTACTATAGTTAGTAGGATGCATAAGTATAAACATGGCTTTTTCTGCTGTCACTTAAAATATTGTTATGTCAATAAGTTTGGTTTTGTGAATTTGAAGAAATAGAACGGGTATGGGAAGAAGGATGTGCCGCAATAATTCCCGAAATATCAAAATTTCGGTATGAGAGTACCTATAAAATTCTGAACAGTAAGTGAAAATTCTGAACGGTAAGTGAAAAATCTGAACGGTAAGTGAATTACTTACCGTTCAGTTTTTCTTGACATTAGTAAATGCTCCTTACTGCAAAAAACATTATTAGTAAGGAATATCTATGCTCATAAAAGGAAAGCCTCTCCTTATTTAACGTGTAGCATCAGAAAAAACAAGTTTAGTTAAAAGCTAAAGTTTGCACTTTACGTGACCATAGATTCTAACCATAATATACTCGAGTTGAAAAATTATTAATTTCAAAAGCAGTTTAAAAACCAATTTCGTAGCAAAATAGTAGGAACTGTAATATAATATTGTATAACATACTTAAGGTCGAAACATTTTTTTTTTGATTTGCAACTATTTTTATAGATCCAGTAAATAATCAAAATAATCTGTTTAGAAAAAGAACACTCTGAAATAAACTAAAACTAGTTGAGAATGCTGACCGAACAAATTGTAATGATAATTTTTTACTAACTATTGTAACCAATCAAATTACTTAATTTAGAGTCATGTGTCAAATTTCATCCAATCAGCTATGGATTACAGCGATAACACCCTACATGTGGTGTTTTCAGTTTGGTGTTTTCAGCAAGTCAAGTTTTTGATTAAAAATTAATTAAACGTCAAACTGACAACTAGTTTAAAAATGTTTAAATCTACAAAGTAAAAAATTATCTTATCGAATACCCCTCGGGCCTTGATAAATCCTCAAAATTTTGTCATAGAGAATCCTTCAAGCGTGTTGCTTAAGGATAATAGCCCTCGGCCTTCGGCCTCGGGCCATTATCAAGCAACACGCTTTCAGCATTCTCTATGACAAAATTATCTCGGTATTATCAAGGCCCTAGGGGTATTACTACTGAAAATTTCTCACCAAAATGTTTTAACCAATAAGAAGCTTTCGTTTCAGCTCGTTACTGTAGCAACCAAAAACTTGGCGATAGTATTTTCCTACCCTGGGCTGTACCACTGCGATAGTATTTCTGTCAAGTGTCAAATTATAAAAATACACCGGTCTTACGAAAATGTCATGTTATAATTTTTTTATATTACTTTGGCGTGAAATTTTCTTACCGAATCTCTCACGATCTTCGACTCGGGATACTTTTAAAAAATTTATACTTTCGGAAATATTTCCAATAGTAATTCAAGCTCTAGGGAGATTACAAGTGAAAGTATTAATAAAATTTTAGATTGACAGTTCTAATTCTAATCAACACAGCCACAGTCTATTCACCCAAAATCGTCATTCACTGTGTGCGTACTTTAAATTCAATGTCATTTTAAACTTAAAAATTTTCATATTTTGGACCCCCTTTGAAGATGTTCCCGAAGTGTACGAAGGGGCATATCAAACCCTAAGCTTACTTTTTGATCAAAATCTGAAGTCAGAATTTTAAAATTCATAAACACAAAAAAGCTACAGACGCACACAGATCGAATTCAGATACCGAACAATTTTTTCAGTGAAAATGACATTCTGTAAGATTATGATATAACCCTTAAATTACTGAGACTTGCAACACTTGCAACACCAACCAGGACAACAGGAATGTAAAAAAGGGAGTGAAGCATAAGAACAAGCAGGATTACATCCTGCAATATACAAAATTAGCCACTGTTAGAATAATGCTGGTCCTCGTAGTGTGTAGGGAAAAGTTGGCTTATGTATGTGCGCCCCCTGGGGCTTGTAGTTAATTAGTATGCCTGGTTATTCAGCAAATTAATTGAATTGTTGAACATACAGAATTTTGTGGTCGATGAGGATGTTTGATAAACAGAATACGCCAATTAATAGGGTTTACAAATGTAAATAATTTTATCAGGGTTGATATCTGTATAAAAAAAACTGAAAAAAATAAAAAAAATAAAAAATGATTTAATATATAGGCCTGAGTGATATATAACACAACGATAACACACTGAGTTCTATAAACTAGTATTTTTCAGTTTTCCGTACAATTTTTCAAACATTTGCTTGCATATAAACCTTATCCCAACAATTACAAACACAACAAAAAAAATTAGCCAAATAGACGCAGCCGTTCTGAAGTGATGGACTTGCATAGATGTAACTGGAATCAATTAGTATCACTCCTAATATATTTTAAATCCATTAAACTGATTTATTATTTATTAATAAATTTGCACAACAATGCTTTGGCACAATTCGTAAGCACCTTTGCAAATGAGTTGCTCTAACTTGAATTATTTTGACCCAAATAACCAAGTTTATAATATATATAAAGTTCCTTAGACCTTGTTGGCAATATAAGCTGCCAGGAAACCAAATACATCCTGTTATTAAAATCACCTCGTTGTGTAATACTCTCAGTTAATAAAGCAGGGCTCTGGCTTGTCGGCAAAGAGTAACTCAATACTTTAACAACATTCATGTTTTCGTTGGTCTCTCATCGTTTTATTTTAAATAGCCAAAGGGCAGATTAGCCCTCTCTTTCAACATGAAAGGGGTCGCTAGGTAACGGACGACTGGATTTAATTTAAGAACAAGCAGTGATATTATACTCCATTCGTTATTTGTACGCATCATAGGGGATGTGAGTTAATTAACATTTTTTCTAATTACCTCGAAACTGGTATCGATGTTCGATTTGATATATCGTAATCTTTTTTAACAACATAAATTAAACTTTTAAAATCAATACTACTAGGTGTAGCAGTTTTTTGGAAAGTTTAATACTAAAAATTTATCGTGGCAACTAGTTTCGGTCTTGCATGCCCATCATCAGGACTAGATATGTATTTTTATCTGTCCTATTGCTTTCAAAAAGTTCAGGATGTCGGTAGGCTTCAGGTTAGGTAGATCTTCCTCTTCTATTTTATATTCTCCGAGGTATAGTACCCCTGGATTTTGCAGGGTAATGCATTCTGAGAGAATGTGGATAGAGATTTCCTCCTCTTCCTCACAGAATTTGCATTCTTCTTTGTCTACTAATCCGAGTTTCTGTAGGTGGCCTCTCAGCCGGCAGTGCCCTGTTAGGATACCCGTTAGTATTCTGAGCTTATTTTTACTTTTACTGATGCAATCGTTAGATCTCTTATGACATCTGGCTTTCATTCAATAACTTTCTCGTCCAATTCGATGTTTTTGAGGTCCTATCTTGTTTTAGATTAATGAATAAACTGGGAAAAAAATTCTTCCTTCTGTTCTTTATGATATAGCTTTGAACAGCTCAGCGATTGGTACTAATGTGTTGACAAAAGAAAAAATATGTTTAATAAATACAGTTACGATGATTACAACATATATATCTACTACTCCTTTAAATTAACTGTTTCACAATCTATCTCTCTAAAAGTTTTACTTAAAACGATAAAATCAAATTTAAATCATAATTGTAATACGACCACTTTAAGCTCTCCTATTTTCTTATTGGCACTATAGATGTTTCGATAGAATTTTTCTAGCTTAAATTAATCCTCCACAACAAAGGGCTACTGTATCAAACATTTTATAACTAACATCTCTAATCGATCCATAATACAATCGAATAAAAATATTTAAATGAAGAAGATAAATATGTTTAAAAAAAGTAAACTTGCATGTCCTTTCCCATTTTACATGACCCAACAATTTCAATAGGTGAATCAAAGTTCAGCTGTTGCGGTAATAATACAATGAAACCACGTAGTCTATGTTTCAACCCCAATAAACTATTTACCAACATCTCTATCCACTTAGAATTCAGTAGTAATTTTACAATAATTCCACCTCTACATGCACGTATCTCGCTTTTGTATCGCTTACATCAGAGCAACGAATGATACAGAATCCATCCAATTTGTGCTGTTGACAACCGATTCAAATAGAGACAATTATCAGCAGTATTTGGTGCTCCCCTGAGAGGCTTTATTCGCCCCAACAAGGAAACTTCATATCGGCCATCTAAGATTGTGCCTCGGGCTCAAATCCCTTACTGCATTTCTACAGTAGATAACTTGTTACAGGGTGAACTGAATGTAAAGTAGGGAAGGTTGTGCCACAGAAAGTTATGACTAGTCGTAAACGGGATCTTGTCCTTTATATTTTCTCTTTGCAAGGTGATTTAGTGATTAGATGTTTCATATACCAGTGGTTGCTATTGCGACGGCGGAAAAATATAAATGGGAAGGTGATGTATATCTAGATCGGCCGAGAGGAGTTAAATGAACTACAGGACCAGCACCAAATAAATTTATAATTTAAACGTTAATAGAACTGAAAGTGGATGCAACCTTAGAAAAATTAAAAGTAATAAGTAATTCCATTTTGGCTCATGAAATATGTTTTAACACTTCTTAAGTTATATTAATTTTATTTCTTGTACCTACATGGATAAAATGCGTTCCTGTACAAATTATCATATTTTACAAAGAGTCATGTCAAAAAGATTTATTATAATATGCGATTTGACAATTTACGACATACAAAACGGTCTGTATCCACACACGATCATCGAGCATTTCAAAATATGAAAGCGGCGGTTCTCCCACATATGGCATGCGAAAATATCGCCCGGTTATTAAATATTTCATGTGAAGTGTCAAGAAATTTAAATGACGGGTGCATTAAATTAATAAACCGGTTTTAAAGCTGGTACGTTTTATTATAAGTGTTTTTTTAACTTGAGCAAAAGGATTCAATATATAATAATATACATTATCATTTTTTTCGTTATAGATAATACCCTCTATATACCGCAAATATACAGGGTGTTTTTTAAAACCCGAACACCCATTTTATTTCCTTCGGATTGCATCCTATAGATTTTGACCACCTAAGATACTCCTCGAGATTTCGAGGGGGAAATCGATTTTCCGCGGGTCGGGTCATCTCAATGAGGTCAAAATCGATAGGACGTAATCCGAGGGAATAAAAAGGGGTTATTATTTATTACAAAATAAACAATTCGAAAAATCCAAAATATGTGAACATGCATGAGATTTTGGTCATAAAATACAATGGAATTCTTCAACTAGATTATTAAAAGAACCTAATAATTATAACCGCAAAGTTAAAGAAGCAGCATTGATATGCTTAAATAATAACGAATGTGTTTCTAATTGTTCGGTCGATATTTCAAAAATTTGGATGCCTATTTTACAAAAAGAGTTAATTGCAAAAAGGATACCCTCTATATCCGGATAGTATCTGGTTTTTTCTTATGATAATATTAATAAGAAAATTTCATTTATGATGAAGTATAAATTCTCTTCTAATATGCAAATGCGCTATCCTTTCAAAATTCGTTCCCAGAAACGTCACAACAATATGATTGAAACAGATTTTGACATCTTCAATTATATGTTATATGTTGATGTCATATTTTTGTAAGATTATCAAGTGTGTATATAGTAAATTTTTTATTATATATTTTGTTATGTCATTTTGAAAACGACTTAGAAGTCGAAATGTCAAAAAATTAAAACTTTTTCAAGAAAATAAGTGGTTTTATTCCATATGAAAAGAGAAATTGAACTAGCAAACCACTATGAGCTTCCGAAATGAAAAAGGGGTTGTTCGGATTAAAAAAACACCCTATATAATCTCCTCTGTCGAAACTAGATTTCACGTTGATTCTATGTCAGTGATGTGTTGAAGGCATTTGATAGTCACCAGTAAAGCTGGTAAAGAAGCTTCACAAGCTGAAAAAGCTTTCACGTCAGATTTAGTTTGGAAAAAACATCACGAAAACTGTTGAGAAGAAGAGCGAAGAAAGTTTTTCTTAGTTTTATTACTCTTTCGGAATAGAATTTGCTTTCTAATCATGTAATATTAAAATTATTACAAAGCATCGTCGTCTTGAACAAGGATTACTTCGAATCCTACCATTATTTTATCAGTTATCCAGTTGCAACAATGTATGTTCTGTACGCTCTATCGTATAGTTGTCTTTATGTTTGGCTTCGTATATTCCTGCAAATTTACCAAAAAAGTATTTGACATAATTTTCTTGCTTCTAAAATAATTCTAATAGAAGTTTTTCTAAAAATATATATTCGTCTGAGATTCGAAGAAACCTCACCGGCTATAAATTGTTTAGATGTGTTTTCACTCAAAATAACCTACACTTTAATATATTTTTTCCCACTATCAGTCACACAAACATGAGTCACGTGACGAAGACAAATTCAAATCCACCTCACGTTCATTTATCAAATGAGATGGTGAACAGAGATTTTGCTAATGGCTTAACAACACCTCGCTAATGAATATTCTTTCTAGGAAGTTCGCCTCCGAAAGATACAAGACATGCACGTTAAGTATGTTGGTCATGTTAACGATTGGAAAGTTTAGGAAACTGCTGGGTCAAACTAAGGAAAAGTTATTTATTGATTCGTCCGAAAGTTGTTAAGTTGGGTCGCGGAAAACCTCAATGTTATAAAAATAACGTATGTTGAGTTTTTATATAATGAGAATATGAATAAAAAGTAAATTATAGAATATGATGTGCCAGAGGGTATCCAGTGGTCACTGACGGATCAAGCAAGTCTTTAGGAAGAAATCGCGTATATATTATTTCCCAAAAACAACTTTTTTGTTCGTCATTTAATTATTTAAACTTCAGTTTCATTCTCATATTTAAAAGCTAAGAGTTTAGGACTTACTTCTTAGGACTCATTAAGGTTTTAAAGATGCGTCTGCATTCACGTAATTCAATACCTGTTGGGGCATATTGCCCAAGGAGTAGTTGTTGGGGTCCAGACGTCGGTTGCACGTATTGACAATTTAAAGATTGTCAGTCGATTTTGGGAAATTGTGTGATCTTAATTTATTTTATTTTCACATCTCTTTTTTGTGCAGTTTATTTACACCCAATAACCTTTTTTGGAATTTTTATTGGTCAAAAAATTTCACCTTTAGTAGTTTATAGTTTTCTATAATTTTACAAATTCTGATTTTGTTATTTTAGTGAAGATGTCGTTGCACTCATCTCCTCTTTTTCGACTTAACCGTTTGTACTAAGAGTTGGTGGGTTCAAAGCGATCTTCAGAATTTCTTTAGAGATAGAAATTCGAGCTAGTCTACTTCTTACTGACGAGGCACAATAATGCCGAAACCGGTATATGAATGACAGGCTCCTTTAATAACAAAATCAGAAGTTTTGGGTATAAGTCTCGATTATTCGGGTTCCAAAACGGCGTCTGCATTCACGTAATTCAATACCTGTTGGGGCATATTGCCCAAGAAGTAGTTGTTGGGGTCCAGACGTCGGTTGCACGTATTGACAATTTAAAGATTGTCGGTCGATTTTGGGAGATTGTGTGATCTTAATTTATTTTATTTTCACATCTCTTTTTTGTGCAGTTTATTTACACCCAACAACCTTTTTTGGAATTTTTATTGGTAAAAAAATTTCGCCTTTAGTAGTTTATAGTTTTCTATAATATTGCAAATTCTGATTTTGTTATTTTAGTGAAGATGTCGTTGCACTCATCTCCTCTTTTTCGACTTAACCGTTTGTACTAAGAGTTGGTGGGTTCAAAGCGATCTTCAGAATTTCTATAGAGATAGAAATTCGAGCTAGTCTACTTCTTACTGACGAGGCACAATAATGCCGAAACCGGTATAAGAATGACAGGCTCCTTTAATAACAAAATCAGAAGTTTTGGGTATAAGTCTCGATTATTCGGGTTCCAAAACGGCGTCTGCATTCACGTAATTCAATACCTGTTGGGGCATATTGCCAAAGGAGTAGTTGTTGGGGTCCTGACGTCGGATGCACGTATTGACAGTTTAAAGATTGTCGGTCGATTTTGGGAGATTGTGTGATCTTAATTTATTTTATTTTCACATCTCTTTTTTGTGCAAATATAAATTAGGTAAAACCGACAACAATAAAAGATAGACAATTTGTTGCACCTCTCACATCTGTTATCGTAAATAGAGAAGACTGGAACACGTTCGCAGATGGAGCACCTCCGGACTTTCAAGTTTCTCACACTTTAAAAGTTGTTACCGATGTTGTTTGATGTATGTACTTGCATCCCAGAAAACTAGTGAATTTCGGTAAATAAGGACTTTTTTTTGTACATATTACTAAACATTTTCACTAAGAATTTTTAACTTCGCTGGATAAAATAATCAGAATTAATTATAACCATTTATTTTTAGGATACTGTTAAAGTTCTCAATTTAGTGCAATCTGAAATTTCCAACTTTACAAATTTTTATGAAATTTCCAATTTTTCAATAATTTTTGGTAACATTTCGGCACGTTTCTTATGGAATATATTGCTGTTTGTTAGACTTCATGTGATATTTGAAAATTTTGCTCACAAAGAAACTTGAAGCAAATAATTTAATATCAATATACCTATACCATCCTTATATCTACTCCGAAGCTTTCGTCGGAAATTTCTCAAAAATATTTAATATACGATGATATTTAAATACCCATAGGAAGTATTTTTTTCAGGGAGTTTACTTCAAGTAGTAAAGAAATAAGTGTTACTAAAAGTGGCAACATAATGAAATGTAAAAGTTGCTTATCTTATGAAAACGAGTAAAATCATGATAAAAAAGTTATATAAATGAAAATGGCCATTAACAAACGATTGAGAGTCAGATTTTAGGCTATAAAGTTCTTTTTTAGATTGCATTTGTACTTATTACGACTATGGAACACTAGAAAATATTTAATTTGAGTAATTCATGAAGAATAAATACCTGGTTACTCAATCAGTTCATAGGATGACACCTTCCCAGCATTTTCCAAGCTGAAATATACGCCATCGGAAAATGTGTCCAGTAAAACATAGAAAGAAATTTTCGCAGACAAGAGATCATCATGTCAGACAGCCAAGCAGCCATTAATGCCTTGAACTCCCACGTAATCAACTCCAAGATGGTTTGGGAGTGCCTAGAGAATCTAAACGAACTAGGCAAGAACAACATTGTTACCCTCCTATGGGTTCCGGGACACACTGGAGTGGAGGATAATGAAATAGCAGACGTACTCGCAAAAAAAGGGGCTGAAACACCATTTCTGGGACCGGAACCCTTCTGCGGAATAAGCACCAGTACAATACTTGATGAACTTGGAAAAGAGGTAAATAACAAAAGTTCCCAATACTGGATAGGACTACAAGGAATGAGGCAGGCCAAGACACTACTGGGAAACTATAACCAGAAGAGATCTGACGATTGCTTCAGTAAAAGTAAAAATAAGCTCAGACTACTAACGGGTATCCTAACAGGGCACTGCCGGCTGAGAGGCCACCTAAAGAAACTCGGATTAGTAGACAAAGAAGAATACAGATTCTGTGAGGAAGAGGAGGAAACCTCTATCCAAATTCTCTCAGAATGCATTACCCTGCAAAATCCAAGGGTACGATACCTCGGAGAATATCAAATAGAAGAGGAAGATCTACCTAACCTGAAGCCTACCGACATCCTGAACTTTTTAAAAGCAATAGGACCGGAGGAACTGCTCTAATCGTTGAGACATCCTTAACGATTGGGCAGCAGTAGGGGCACAATATATCTTATATGTCGCAGTGTATCGACACCCCCATCACAGATAGATATAATGACACTCAGATGGTGCTACTACTGACATATCAATTTTAAGGAAGTACTAACGAATGAAAAATATATTATTTTGATCTATATCTTTAGTTTTTAGCTTAGTATTAATTCTTCTACTTTCTACAGACATTTCAAATGTCATAAATGTTTCAAATGAATTAATCGAATATGGGCAGAATAGGACTTTGTCCACTGCTCTTATCAAATAATAATAATAATAATTTGAACACTTCACTCATCAAAGCTTATAATATATGTCAAGGAATCTTTATTTTTTAGGATGTTCTGCTTTTCTAATCGCGACCGTTAAATATTATTTGCTATTTCCAATCATTGTGAAGGTAAAAAGGATTGTTCCACACATGAAGGGTCCTTGCGATGGTAATTAAAAAATACGGTCAATTTTAATCCTGAAGTATTATATTTTATTAATGTAAATAAAAAATCTAATTTAAATCGAAATTTAACCGAAAGTGCCAGCAAATTTCGACTTTGCTACTCCAAGACAGCTAATTCGATTAGTTTAATTAATTGAATTTAATTCGGGATTTCCCAGAAAACCAAATTTTGTGTAATTGTGAAAAGTTTGATTAAATAATTTATATTACACAAATTCATTTAAATTAAATTTTAACGGCTGTTTTAAATATTCATTAATCGCAACTTAAAACAAAGTTCTACAAATTCAAATCAACTAACCAACTTTTGATCTACCGTAATTAATTCCGAACTACTTATCCAAATATTACTTTCTTAAATTATACAAATACTGTGGATTTAATAAATAATAAATACTTAGAAGGTAAAACTTAAATATTCACGTACTATGTACTAATTTGAGTAATACCAGACAACTTTTCAATAACAGATTTCTAAAATAAGCACTTTGAACAGTTTCAGGAAAGAAGGTGAATATTTTATAAGCTAGATAATTTGGACACGTCTGAGAGGTGTTATTTAATTTTATATGAAGTGTCAAGGATATTAAATTTCTTCGAAATGGAAAAGGAAAGTTACTGGAGTTAATATTAACCTTAACCTTTCCTGTGAAGGTTGGAACAAGTAAGATTTTCCTAATGAAATTTAAAAATTATAAATATATTTTATAAAACACAGGGAAATAAAATACCAGGTGCTGTGTTTATTTTATATAAAAAGGTAGAAAACTATTCGAAAAAGCCGAGAACTGTCGAAAAACATTCTAAAACTCTCAGAAACCGAAAACACACGAAATAAACCGATGCAGGAAAAAACCAGAAAAATGTTGAAAAACGTCGATTGACCCAAAACAAAAACGGTAATGTCAGGAGTTTGTTTTGGGCCATTTGGGCAAGTTAAGTCTGCTGTAAAACGAAATTTTAAAAAACTAATTAGTACAAAATTTAGGGGAGATTCGCGTACAGTGGGTGTCATTTTATAATATGTAGGATATCTTGACTATCATAATATTAAATGTTAAATTAGTGACACTTCCCACTTTGGTTGTTAACTTTAAAGTAGATCAATATTGTAAAACGTAAAACATCTATTTAACATCTATTTTTGGAAAAAGTAGTCACTATTATCTTATCTTTATTCCAATTTATTCTTCCTTTGCTGTTATGCCTTCTTCTTTCACTTTTTTTCGTCTTATAACTACAATTGCTGTTTATTTTTTTTCATCTATTTCCCGTGTTAATATCTTTGTGCCCTTACCACGTATGAAGGAAGAAAAGGAGACAAAGAGACAGTGAAGAAGATAATTTAATATATTTAAAAGTGATAACAATTTTTTAATATCCAGTTGAATTGATATTTAAACATGTTTGGTTTGAAAGTAAGTTAATGAAAATTGTTTAAATATAAAATCTTATCATTAAAGGCACAAAACACGTATCGTTGTTTCCTTTTTCAACAAAACATACTTACATACAAATTGAGAAATCAAAATAAAATTTTATGGGACTATAAAAAAGTAATAAAATTTCATTTTAATCGTGTTCTTTTATATCGATTGATGTATGTTACATGTTTCTTTTTTCTGAAACGAATACACATAATTTAAAAAACTAATTATACTATCTCGATGGAACTTATTGCGTATTCTTCATATCCTTCAAATTTCCGATAATTTTGGAAGGGATTTTTACCAGGTTTGAAAGAGGATGATTCGAATTTTCCTGTTTATTTTTAATAGTTTACTTGGGGATAATATCGGGAGAGTACTAATAATTTTTTGTATTATGAAATCGTTACCAGAAACGTCACAAAAAATATGTTGGCAAACACTAAAAATAATTACTTTTAATATACAATATTAGATAGATAGATAGATTTATTTATTAAATAGGAAATCCTAATATAAATATAAGATATAAATTACACAGTATATAAAATAAAAAATACAATAAACAGGTTGTTAAAATTATTCTACACCTTTTCAGCAGGTAAATCTATTATTGAAATAGGAATTAAAAAATGAATTTTACATACAACACAATAAAACTATTGAATTGACAACACTAAAGTTATTACATATTAAACAATATAATACAATACAAAAAAAACTATTACCATTGGACAATTTTATCTGATACTCATAAATTTTTTGATCTTTATATTAAAGACATTGAGAGATTGTGAATTTTTTACATCTATGGGTAGATTGTTAAAGTCTGAGAAAACTTTAAAAAACAATGAATTCATTGTACTTTTATAGCAAGTTCGTGAAATATAAAATGTTATTATTATTTCTTGTGTTGTGTGAATGAACATCTTTGCTGATAATAATATATTGATGCAAATATTCCGGAGCTATCTGATTTACAATTTTATAAACCAAAATCATGGAAAAATAAAATAACCTATCGTTTACTGAAAATCATTTCAGAGAACATAACATATTCCTTATAGGAGTATAACGATTAGTTCTTAGGATTATTCTCATTCCACGGTTTTGAAGTTTTTGAAGTATGTTCAGCTTATTAAGTTTTAGTAAGTATAAAATGGGACAGGCATCAACTCAGCACTTTATTACCCTCAGGTAAACTATTGGACCCGTCGTAGATATATCAATTCAGCACTTAATGACTTAATACTTGTCCCTTTAATTCTTGTTAATTTGAATTTATAAGTAATGCCTGTAAAAGGAAAGCAGTCAATGATATTTGCGAACGGCCATCAAAAATTCTTCATACGGAAATTTCGACAGCACAATATAAAAGAAAATTTAACGACAGATTTGAAGTATATTCGAACCTGTATGAGCCGCAACAGATTAAAGATGAATGCAACCGCAATATCAAGAAGCTTGCAAGAAGTACATGATGCTCTAAATAAAATGGATTTGGTGACAGATCGATTACTGAAATGTATGTCCTCTTTTTAGATATTTATTGATATTGTCAAACATCTAAAATATTTATTTAAATCCACAAAAGGTTGTAATATATTTTGAAAAAGCCATAGGCAACGCTGTTAACGTTATTTGGCCGAAAACAAAAATTTTTGGCTGTCGATTCCACTTTTGGAACAAAGCTGTTATCGAAAAATTCAAAATGTTGGCTTAGTAAACCAATATAAAACTAATTCGGAGAAAGGAAAGTGGCTTCAACATCTTTTTGGATTACCATTTCTTAACCCCGAAAATGTAAGTGAATGTTTTGTTAATCATTTTTTGTCCGAAATTCCCAACTCTTCGGCATATATCAAATTCATATCTTTGTAAAAACACTTATTGAATTTCAGTGTTTAGTATACATTAAAATACAAAGTATTAATACTCCTGTCATGATAATAACAAAAAAATTAGAGAGGCATTAAAACTCACAAATAAAAAAATATTAGAATTAAATAATTACAGAATTTTAAGTTTATATTTTTATATTGATATTTATTTTGTATTTACTTAATGTTATGTGCCAATGTACTCTTACAAATAAAATCAATTTTAACTAACGTATCGTACTTTTGGACAGGCATCAACTCAGCACTTTATTACCCTCAGGTAAATTATTGCACCCCTCGTAGATGCATCAATTCAGCACTTAATGACTTAATACTTACCCCTTTAATTCTTGTTAATTTGAATCAGAGTTGTTGGAAAATGTTTGGCAATTTTGGGATTATGAATGAATAGTTGCATTTCCGAAAATATAATTATAAAGGAATTACGTCGAATGGTTTGTACAAAATTTGTAACAGTTATCAGTTAAAAGTCTTAGGTGTCAAAAATAATATCTCAACCAAAGTTTAGACGTAATGGAATTAGTAACAAGTTTTGTTTTAAGTGAACGTGGTCAACAAATGTTTGTTATAAATGACTAAGTTTAGGAAAAGGAATCATTTGTTGCGACTGCATATTTAAATGTAGTTTTTAATTCTAAACAACTTTTCTAAATAACAATTTTCGATATTGTCAAAAATAAAGGTACTTTACTCTTGAGGGAAAATCACATTTTTTGACAAACCCCGTATACCACTGAAAATATTTCATATTTGATGACTGTATTCTAGGTTTTAGATAATCCAGAACTTTTTATGAAGAATAACTTTTTTCCTGATGTTAATAATAAAAGTTTTCCATATGACTCCAACTTAGGGGGACATACATATAAGTTTAATATATGTTATGTAAATCAAAATTTTATTTTATTTAATTTCCTTCAAAATATTTATAAAAAAACATTAGTTGCAAATGCACTCTTACAAATAAAATCAATTTTAACTAACGTATCATTATTAGGATTAAAGGATTAAGAAGATTTATTAAACCAGGTAAAAGTGCTCAGTTGAAGTATCTACTTTTATTGCCTTGAAGGGACGGTGCTCAGTTGAAGTCTACCTGTACTTTTCTTATTAGGATTAAAGGATTAAAAAGATTTATTAAACCAGGTAAAAGTGCTCAGTTGATGTATCTACTTTTATTGCCTTCAAGGGACGGTGCTCAGTTGAAGTCTACCCATAAAATGGATGCACAATAACCAAAGTGAGGTTGAATAATCGTATTATAAATAGTAATTCTTGATAAATTTTGAGCTATTCTACTAAAAAAATAAAGTTTCTTTAATATAATCAAAGTGGCCTTCAAAGGTCAAGAAATTATGAATATGCATGGTACATATATAGACAATGAAAAGCTACATTGATCCTAAAAATTAAAAACTAAACGTTGCATTGCATATATTATTTTATTGTAAATATACCAATCAGAACTGTGGCAATAAATATTTTCAAAAACCCTTGGCAAGTACATATCTATATTTGTAATCCAAAAATGTTGATTTACTCATTTTGTATAATATAAATACTGCTTTTCAGTATATTTTGCAGTCGGTTTGTTTTATATTTAATGATGTGTGATATATCCATACAATAAAATACATAATCGATTAGCATATAGTTTTTCTTTGAAGTTTAAACACAACATAACTCCACCCAACCTTTATTTTCATTTTTCATGACCTGACCTGTTCCTAAGCATACCAAGCATTCTTTTTAGCACCAGTGGCGTGACGGTCGAAAGCAAAAGATATTCATTTTAAATTCAGACTGGGGAGTATTTGAGAATTACATTCCGTCAGGAGGCGACACGAACTATTAATCCCCGAGTTAAAAATGTACAGAGTACAGAAGAAAATATGTCTCCAGCTGCCTGAAGCTTCATATTGATAAAACTGTAATCTGTTTTATTGTTTGTAATATTCAATCATAAAATAAATAGATGTGGAAAAAGAAAATCATTAAAAGCATCTTTGAAACTAAGAAACTTTATAAGGAGACACAGAATTGGTAATGGCGAAAAGAATAAGATAAATTGTATACTATAAATATAAAGTTGTGAAAAGTGTCAATAAAGAAGCAGCTCTAGCAAAATAAACACAAAGTTTAAAAAGCAACGAGAACTTTCTAAAAAAAACTGAAAAAAGTAAAAGCATCCCTTAAATTTAATATTCAAGTAATTGTGGTTCCGAAGTTAAAATCATACTTTAGAGAGGTAGAACATTTAAAAAATACAACGATTCGTCGAAAAGTCTGTTAGCAAGGAAATGATGGATGTAAAAATGAAATGCTCTATATTCAAAAGGAACGAGCAGGAAAAAGTATGAAATTTTTATTTTGATAAATTGTATGAAATTAAAGTTAATTTGGGGTTTAAAAAAAGGTGCATTCAGAGTTCTACGAAGCACGAAAAAAAAAAACGTTTGAAGAACACATCCTATTCACTGAAGGACCTCTTAATATATTTTATTAACTTTTTCTCAGAAAATTATTTACGTACGCTCCTGTTCAGTTCGACCGAAACTAAGCTGGCCGTTTAAAAACCCTTCAACGAATAGTAAATCATCACCTTTCTACTTCCTCCTACGTCCGACTCAACAGGACAACCACGAACAAAAACAAAAGACATTAGCCATGTCATTCAATCAACAGTAGAACATCGATTCGTGTAACGTTTTGTCTTAATGTTGCATCAAGCAGGTCGTGACAGTTAACGCAGTTCGTTCGACCCACGTACAGTGACGAGGAATTTTTGGTTTAATTTGTTTAATTCAGTCACAGGAAAAATAAATGATTATCCTGTAGCGCCACATGATACAAAGACATTTTGGTAAATTCTGTTTTAGCCTTGTTGATGATTTCATATGCAATTTCGTTATCAAAAAATAACAAATTACTAAGTTCTTTGTTCCTTGTTATATATAGGGCAGTCAACTAAGAGTTGTTTGATGTTGATGAAGGTAGCATATGTTTCACGTAAATGCGTAACCAATAAAATGTTGATGGAAAACTGCTGTGTTTTATTCTTTGTGTATTATTGGTAGGTCCTGGTGAATGGTTTTGGCTTTATTTCATATAACTTTTAGTTATATTGATTCCATCTATGTATCTGTGATTGTATACTACGTTATTTGATACTGTTTATAGTTTATGGGTAGCATTTTTTGTTGCATTGTTAGCAGCTTTGTCATCTTTTTAGTTTCCTATAATGCAAGCAACATTCTAAGCAAAGAAAACTTATACACTCCGTACTTCACCGTCGAGGAAAGCCCAGATTGGTAATGCTGTTTACTATTTAAAAAAAATTTGTGGGATCCTTAAGAAGAATATTGATTCTCGAAACGAATATAACAATTAACTGTAATAAATTTTTATTTGTACTTTACTCATACCAGTAATGAAAACGACAGGCTTTTAAATAAAAATAACCTCGCAGGAAAGGCATCATCAGAATAAAAAAACAATCTTCATTGTCATTGGTATTAGAATTAATGGCTCATTAAATAATATTCAACACGGAAACATTTATGCTATATATCATATCTCTCTGCTGGACACCAAATACTTGTCAAATTTTTATGACCGAACTGAATCATTTCAATACGGGGGCATTAAAAAAATTAATTTGAATAGATGATGGTATGCATTAGTCTGGTGTTCTAGGGTTTGGAGTTATTGTAAATAACTACAGGTACTGAAATTTATCCAATATTGAATAAACATATACTGATGAGGGGCTGATTAGAAAAGAATGGTATAAAGAAACACTTGGTGAGACGACCCAGAGAAGCCGAAATTATTCTCTTCGCCAAAAAGACAAGAATGTTTGGAAGACGTTTATATTGCAGCTTTTGCGACACCAAAGTGGTTGCGTTTTACAGAATCTACTTAATTGCCACTGTTTTCTACGTTTTATTATTTTTGCTATTAGTATTTTATCATTATTGGTTCATTTTTTGTTAGTTTATTTTCTGGTTCTGTGAGTATGTAGTCCAGATGCTGCATAGGGAAATTGGAATGATTTTTCTAGTATAAAATGAAGCAAGTTTGGTTGCTCCATTATTTTTGTTAACATTCTATGCTCTAAAAATATTTCTAGAAATTATTTTATTTAGTCCGGATACATGTATTAAAATAAATGACTACGTTTTTCTAAACAACGTTACCCTTTCAAAAATGACCCAATTTCCATTCTATTTACATTTACAATTAAATAATAATTTGCTGCTCATCAAACGACATCATTCATTCATTTATTTCACTTATACTGGGACATATCATTTAGAGTACACAATGAAAAAATACCAGTTCTACCTCACTAATGGAAGCGACATGTAACTGTCATTGTTTGACGAGCGATAAGAGTTTTTTTCAACGAAATAAATCAAAATTTCATATCCTGCATCTGATACGTGTGTATATGGAACGAAATTAATGTTTCAAGGGCTTAACACGTTTCCATTAGGAACATTGAGATAATAGATTTCTGTTAATGGGTAAGCTTTATTATTGAAAAATTATTTATGTTTCACGCACATAGGTACTTTTGTATTATTTTTCGTTCTCTCTTCCCCTAATCCCTGTTAGATAGTTTCTACTGTAGTCACATGAGAGGGACCAAGTTTTGTTTATCTTAGGATGTTGCTTTATAAACTTCAGACTTTTCTATTACACGCAAATATGCTACTGTCTATCTTAGAAGTAAATGTAGATTTTACAAACCAACGAATCCCCTACTTGCATTGGGTATAAGAAACCCAATTTTCATTGAAAATATAAAATAAACATTTTTGAAGGTGAATTACACATGAATAGTAGAAGAAGGCACCAGAAACGCCGACCCAAAAAAGTAAAGTTATAATGAAAAATTAGCAAATGCTCTTGGCAAAAATTATTTGCTTAATTCTAAGGTATTTCTTTGTGGTGTCAATCAACCGTGGGACTGGTTCTCCTATCTTGAATGGTTTGTCCCTTTTTTTCAATTCATCTTTACTTCTTCCTTCTAGTATTTCGTCGTTCATCAATTGTCGATGTCGATCTTTCTTCTATGGTTGCATATTCTGGTTTTAGTTATTTCCTGTAGGTTGGTTGTATTTCTTATTTTGTCTATCGTTATTTTCGCTTCTTTCAGGGTATGGAATTTTTGATGATTTAATGTTATTAAAAACATAATTCAGCAGTTTATTTTTTTTCTTTCCCATTTTTCATTTGTTTAATATTACCGATCACAAATTATTTAAATATGTACCATATTCTGGTCTTACTGCAAGGAATTTCTAAGTTATAATTGAATAGGTATATTTCTATTACTTTTTGTTTCTTCACGCGTTGTATTTCATATTGACCACTAGATAGAAATATTTATCTGTAAAAAAAGAAAACATCCAATTCCAGAATGGCAAATTTATAAAACATAAATTAATTATAAAACACAGGAAAACATTTTATTCGGAAAATTTTAAATTTTGCACAAATAAATTCTGTGATCAATTTTGAATTAGAATTTAATTTATTTAAAAGTAATTAAACATATTTTGTGTAACAAACACAAATAATGGTATTTGAATTTTATTTTAAATTGCATTTTTAAATCTAATGAATTTTATATCATTGCTAAATTTTAATTCAAATACGGGCTGTTTCAATATTTATATTTATGATATTTTTTTAAATATAAATTTATATATTTAAAATGGATTTATTAATTACGATTTTAAATATTAATTTTTGTAAAAATTTGCAGTATTTTGATTTCATTTTCGCAACTCTTTTATTGTTTCTTTAAGTAAATACAAGGTATATTCGAGGGTGGTCCCAGAATCACCCGTCCTGACGTATAGATGGCGGTTGTTGTTTGAAAAAAATGACTGTGATCGAAAGTACCAACCTTATAAAGCTGAAGTTTAAACTTTGTTGTTCAGTGCTTGTTTGGCAACTATTAATAGTGAAGGCTCTCAGTGAATTTGTAAACTTGGAAAAAATTGTTCATCATTATGTGATACAATACTTTCCTTTGTTAACAACAGTAAAATATTATAAACAAGAGCTTAACCAAAGCCGTATGAGTATAGTCAATTGTTGACAAAGAATTTTGCTTACATTTTTGTATTCAGAGGCTTAAAATACATAAATAAGTTCCATTTTTGTGGGTCTGTATAAATGTCTAGTTTAAAATGAAACAAATAATAATTATTTGGGTTATTTTTAGTCGATGTAATGGGCTCTCTTGGTTATTCAGTCTATGGACAAGATTGTATGTAAAATACGTTCGATATACTGGTATCTCGTCTAGTAAAGCCTGCCTGAAAATGTAAGTCACTACGATCAAAGAAAATGATAGAAAAGCATGTAGTCCTTGAGCTCTGAATCACGTAAGTGTTACGCGTCGTTTTGGAAAATTAAAGAATGCGGTCTACGGAATGGAAAATTCAAATGTTGTGTGAATAAATCTTCGTGGAGTAATAACGAGAAATCAGGAATTGTAAGGCGAGAACCGTTTCGAATTTAAATTGATTCCAATTATGCGAACGGAGGAAGTGAAGATAAGAATTAAATGTTTTTTTGCTCCAGAAATCCCAGATTGAAATGTGGAGGTTGTGTGTGTGATCAGAATAAAATGGCTGTTTGGTAAAATAATAAATTTCTTTCGGTACTAATCACCAATATATTTTATTAACGAAAATAAATAAATATATAGAAGGTGTTTTATACTCTGTAAAAGGCTGGCATTTACTTCTAACTTCTTTCTATCGATTAAAGTCTGGATCTAAACTGTAACAAATAATGTTTGAGAGTAATTTAGAATTTACAGCACCATAAAACAAGCAAAACAGCATTGTCATATCTCATTCTTACTTTACTAATTTTTAACATAATCAAAATGTAAACGGTAAAGTTGAAGGTTGTAGCTAATTATGGATAATATACAATAAAAGTGTGATTAAACAATATTATTGGAAAAAAATCATTAATCATTAATACTTATAAATCGATTCCTCCCCATTTCAAATAACTTATTTTATTTATTGCTTATTCTTTTATAAGAATCATGGAAACGCTTTACAAATCTAAATTTCTGTCTTTGTCCGTTTCACTGATAAGTACATTTTAACGAGCGAGTGAGTTGTAATCCGTTTTCTACCTGTTAATACCACGAACGTAACACAGGGTTGGTTTAGAATAAGGATTAATTTAAGGTTTTTAATTATCTACTACTTTCTCCTCAAATTTTTATTTTTTTACAATAGCAAGTAGAGTGTGCTTATATTATACATATGCATATACTTAGTTAAATTATAAAAAAATAAATTTTAATGATTTTTAACAGTTTGGATTTCATTAAATTGACAGAACCGTCCAAATAAAGTTCTTTTACTTAAGGTAAACCTTTGAGGAAGCCTGTATTTAAATAAAAGCAAAACTTAAGAAGCTGTTAACTGCGCATGCGTACAAAATAAGGGGTCCTTTAATAAAAGATCTGCCAAAAAGAGGTTGCAATAACTTAAATGCATTTAAAGAATTAGCTTAGACAGGTAATAAGTGACAAATAGAAAGTGTCGTCAAAATGCAGTCTTGATTGTGTAGTGATACAATATTCAAAGATTATAAATATATATTTATAAATATAAAAAAATCGCATTACCTCCTTACCACTGCGAATTGAATCCTACAGAATTGATATGGGCGCAAGTAAAAGGACAAGTAGCATGAGAAAACAGGACATTTAAAATGGCGGATATACAAAATTACCTTAAAGAAGCCACTCAAAGCGTCACTGCAGAAAACTGGAAGAACTGCATCAAGCAAGTCTTTAAGGAAGAACAAAAAATGTGGGACATAGACCAACGGATTGAACAACAACAACACTTTGCTGACGATAGCGGTAACGACAGTGCATCTGACGAATCTGAGACGGAAGACTAGACGAAAGGAAAAAAGTTTTTATTTCATTGTACAAATAATTACTATTTATTTGGGTTAGTCCTTAACCCTTTCAAAAATTAATAAGCACGCCACTGCCTCCAATATGCCAAGGGCCAATAAAACACTCAATCATCTTTGGTTCTAGTATAGTTAACCATAAACAAGGACAACCAAAATTTGAGTCCAAAATAACAAATATAAGTGAGAATAAGACGTTTGGATACTAATTCTTTAAAAATTTTTGAATGATGATTTTAGTATAAGGAGTTCGACAAGGATCTCTTCTTGGCCCTATTTTATTTGCCTACTTGATTTTCACAGGTAATACATCTAATTCTTAAGGAAAGTATGAAAAATGTCATAAACGCAATAATGATATTTTTTTATTCAATGATGGAGAAAAATGGAACAAAATAATCTAAAAAAAATGTAAAAACCCGTCATTTCATAGTAGATGTTCAAACAATCACCCGTTTTGAGTTATGCATAAATTAAGTCTATCTACGACTTCAGTTAAAGTTGAGCTTGTAGTAGAGCGAAATGTTCCTGTAACATTCAAATGTTCCAAGGGTGATTTGATATAATTGATAAAATGATCTACATTCCAGATAGATGTTACAGAAACTGCTTTTAGCCAGTAGAATGTTATGCAGTTCGATATGCGACTCCAGAGTTTTCGAAGGAGAGGTTTGTGGAAACAGAAAATGTGAAACACAAGAAGTGAGCAAAAAAATTAATTAGCGGCAAACCAACGATGCTGAAGGAAACATAGAATTACAGAATTTCTTCGCTCTACTAAAAGATCAACTTTAACTGAAGTCGTAGATAGACTTAATTTATGCATAGCTCAAAACGGGTGATTGTTTGAACTGTGAAATGACGGTTTTTTACATTTTTTTGAGATTATTTTGTTCCATGTTTGTCTATCATTGAATAAAAAAATATCAGTATTGCTTTTATGACATTTTTCATACTTTCCTTAAGAATTAGATGCATTACCGGTGAAAATCAAGTAGACAAACCCTACATTTTCTGGAAGCTCATAATGTGGACTATTCTGGTATGGCATTATATACAGGGTGTTCCATTTGAAAAAACTGAGAAAAAAATGATCCCGAGGTTTGGTTGCCCCTGTATGGGAAAAGTGCCATTCGGTAAATTTATGAATATGAAATCAAATTACACCATTTTCGAGGATATTTGGTGAAAAAATGTTGTTATTCCTAGTTATTGATTTTGAGATATTTGGTGTTGAATGAACCCATTTTGGGACATAAATGTCACCATAACTTCAGAACCACCTGGTATAAACCCATACAACCCTATATTTTTGAGAAGCACTCTTCCGAAGGAATTCAATCGAGTAAAAATATATAGGGTGTTTCTGCCTTTCGGCTTCGTCAGTTAGGCTTTTCGAATCCAATAAATAAAATTCCAAACTCGTACAAGTCAATAGCTATATCCGCTATAAGATAAAATTTTTAGATGTGCTGCCATCTATGATTAGAAGAGAGTATTGACAATTACTAAAAGCAAAAAATTCCCGGTGTATTGGGGTATATATTTTAAATGTTAAGTTATAATTGCATTTTGGTTATATACTTTTGGGGTTAGCAGTTAAAACTCATACACTTTTTTAGAAGTAATACATGAATTTAAAAATAAAAAACTAAAAATTCTGGATACAAACAAAAAATATATTTTCTGTTTATTCAAAAATATGCACTTAATCTGTGTTGAAGGTATACATTTTTGTTCAATCGCTGAGAAAGGGACAGTTTTTATTGTTGGCAATTAATAGTTATTACATTAACATTTTAGTGTCTATATCCCATGCAATTCGTTGAAATTTATATTCTATTTATTGAAATATTCACATTCCATCCACTTTTGCTAAATGACTCAATTTTACAATATTTAGTTAAACTAACTAAACAAAGATTACATTTCAAATACATATTAAACGTTAGTTCATATTCATTATAATAACATTTGTAAAGGAATAATTAATGTCTATTTAAACCTCCTGGATGATACGAACTGGGATAATTGATAATCAAGTCCAACTGTATGTTATGGCCAACTTAGGGCTCCATTAAGCTAAACAATACGCGAACGCAGTTGATTAAAATGGGTTCAATCAATATTACATATCAACTTAAATTAAGTGTTATTTTAAAAATCAAATATAAATAATTCATAAAAAATATACAGAACAATTGGAAGAGACTTGAAGAGGGTTAAACAGAATAAACATATATAAAAGGTGGATGCAAATAGTATAGTCACTCCCGTTATTTGCATAACGAGTTGAGATATCGATATGTAACAAGAAAATGATGAAATTGTTTTTTTCTAATTTTGACATATAAAGTGACATTTTACAAAACTCGTTGACGTTATGAAACGTCTTACTTTTCGTAACCAGTTACGAAAAGTGAAATATTTCCTAACTGGTGATGAAAAGTTAATTTTGCCATTAATTGCGAAAAGTACAGAATAATTGTAAGATTAAATTACTTGAACTACCTCTTTATTGTCGTTAAATATGGTGTACTAACATAATATCAAGAAAACTTTATAACTTTATTCAATTTCAACACGTGAATAAAAAACTACTTATAAACATTAATAACACAATTAGAATAGTTACTAATGTTGACCCCAGCTGACAACATAGTTCCCTGATTAGCATTAATTTGTGATGTATTGTCTATGTAATTTTCTCCGAGTAAGTTCGTGGCAATCTTCTGTTTATTAATGATTGAATTCTCTACATAACCGTCGGCAATCGTATTGGATTTCCATCCCCCATGCTGTTTTATTCTAAGCAAATCAGCACCTAAATCCGCAAGAAGAGTAGTCGACGTCCGCCGACAAGAGTGACCCGTATACAAACAAGGGTTTGGCAATTTGAGATTGAGCCGCTTCTTCAACGTCGCTCGGTACGTCGTTCTCTGAACCGAACATTGCAGTATTTATATATTCTTCTACTTTAAAAAATAGTGAATGAATTATTTACGAGAAGAAAAACGATTTTTAATTGCTACTTCTTTTGACAATCAAAATCACGAAACATGACATTAAACAATACTTGCTTCTATAGTAACAAATAAACATCTCCAATTTTACTAGGCGACTTAAAAGGAATCTATGAGGGACACTCGTAGGGACGTTTCAAATACTTTAAATTTGATTTCAAATAATCACATCCTATTCAAAATTAGAAACACGTTGGGAAACACACACAAAAGAATACATGATGTAACACAAAGAATGACGTCGTGCACAAAAGCTGTATTCGTGAAAGAAAATACTAATGAAATATTGTGAAATATTTATACCCTTCTGCATTACACGTTTACTTGAATTTATCTAAAGAAAGATCGCATTTATAAATTCTATTTCGCTGCAATCTGAATAAAAATCACTTTTATATGACAGTGGAATAATTAAAACATTACTTAATTGTCCATAAATATGCAAATTGGTCTCATTTCTTTACGTATTTACATCTAGAAATTGTAAAGAGTGCCGTTCAAACACTTCAAGCTTCACGCAACTACATTCCTTTCTCATGCTGGCAGTGCCGGCCTTAGAATTTTGATGCTACCTAAGGATTGAAGTGAATTAAAGAGGAACGTAACGAAATCAAATTATCGAGAAAATTGATTTTGAAGTTTATTTCACAGGCAAGTAATTGCGTTTGTTAGGTGCAAACATCTAAATCGTTCAACGGAATAGCGAAATTTTGTATACTATTCGCTTCCAAATAGCCATTAGAGACGACAACTATTGGACTAAGTAATAATTTTTATACGCATATACATTCTATCAAAAAAGTACCGGGACTTGTTGATTTAAACTGCCCGTGCTGTAGTAAGTTCAAGTTGTCTTTTATTATGAACCCAAATTTGAACGCGATCGGTCAACCAGTTTGTTTACAGCAATCCACGATTTTTGCAATGAAAGAAATTGTTAAAAAAGTATCCTTAGGACGGACCTGTTTCCTCTCATCCGTGCTGTTATAGAGCACGGATGTTTTGCTTTCAATATCATAATCAAAGTATGTAAAATGAATACAAATGATTTTTTTAGCATTCAAATGTATCTGAATTAAGACTTTTATTTTATCAAGCGACTCTGTAATTAAATTTAATTGTTTTTAATTATTGTTGGTTTCATTTCATATTGAGAGACTTTAAAGGATAAATGGTAGTTATTATTATTTAGGGCCAATACCACACATACATATTTCTAATATATACAATTTGAAAATTTTGAAATGCTTTCTATGAATGATTTGCGAAAAACAGTTAACAATTTGGATAATAAATTCTCATTACACGAAATTTTAAACTGTAGAATGATAAAAGAAGTTTTCGAAACTATTGGTTATGTCATATTAAATCTAGTAAATACATCACTTGATACTGGCAGAATTCCTAATTCATTAAAAATCGGTACAGTTATACATATTCCAAAAATAAACAATACCAATAATGCTGATGAATTTAGACCAATTATTACCTTGCCTCCACTAGAAAAAATTATTGAAATTGTAATGATCAATTAATGAATCATGTTTCTGAAAATTCGATCCTATTTATGTAACCAATCTGGTTTTAGAAAAAATTTTCCTGTTAATCAGCGCTACAACTTACACTTTGTAACATTCAAACTAAATTAGATGAAAATAAATATGTTGTAGCATTATTTTTGGACTTAAAAAGAGCTTTCAAAACAATTGATAGACAAATAATGTTAACAAAATTGAAACAATGGTATTGGGGGTAGAGTACTGGAGTGGTTTAGTAACTATTTAAATAATCGAAAGCAGAGAGTCCGTTTTGCAGACCAAACATCCTGTGACATAAATAATGATATAGGGATTCCTCAGGGGAGTGTATTGGGTCCTCTTCTTTTTATTTTATATATTAATGATATTGAACTCTTTGTTGATTGTGAATTTATTAATCTTTTTGCTTATGATGCTTTAATAACATGTAGTGATGTTAATCTGGATAAAGCCTTAGAGAAAATGAATGCCTCATTAACATCGGTGAATAAATACTTGAACTAGTATCGACGTTAAAAACATAAATTTGAAAATTAATAATGAACACATTGAAGGTGTTTCTAATATCAAATATTTGGGATTTCAACTAGACAATTACTTAAATTTCGATAGCCACTATAACTTTATTTATAAAAAAATTTCTAAAAAACTGTATTTCTTTAGTAGAATTTTCAAAAACTTATCAACTGAAACCAAAATTACTGTATATAATACCATAATTCAGTGATTATTACGCATCTATATTATACTTATTCAAATAAAATAAATTAAACATGCTACAAAAACTTCAAAATCGTGGAATGAGAGTAATTCTGAAAACAAATCGTCTTACTCGAATTACGTCAATGTTAAATACTCTAAATTGGTTTCCAGTAGAGAAAAGAATGATTTTAGTATTTAAAATAGTAAATCATATGGCACCAGAATACTTCCAACAATATATTACGTTCAACAATAATATCCATAATTATAATACAAGATGTACAAATAACATCTACATTGCAAAAACTACATATCAAAAAACTATGAATTCTTTATTCTTCAAAGGTTTCAAAAAATTCAATGATCTCCGCAAATCAACCGCAATAAACTGTTTTAAAATTAAACTTAAGGACTTTATTAAAAATATTCAATTTAATTAAGATTTTGCTAATTCCATTACTTGATGTTTTTAATGTATATTATTTTGTACTTGTATTTTATATTTGAAATGTGTATATGTATTTTAAGGGTTTTTATTTATTTATACTACTTTTATATTTATATGTATTTTCTAGTCTAGTTTTGTATGTATTCCTAATTAATAAAGATCTATCATCTATCTATCTAATAATATTATTTTTATTGTGAATTTAGTTTAAGCCTACTATGGACCGCGGAGTTTTTAACTCTTGCTGGCAAATTTTACGTTGTTTCCATTGTTTAAAGTGAGAAGTTTCTAAGCATCACCATTTTTGCGATATGACTAGTTTTTTGAACCCATGTCGGATTTTAAAAATTAGCAAAACGTGTTCCTATATGCACAATACATAAAAAAAATCGTTATATTCATGTTCGGTAAATTTGTTAACGATTGCGATAAATCATAGAGTGCCGTGGGTGTGAGTTTGGCTAGCTAGGATGAATTTACATAGTCGAGGCGGTTACGTTTTATGCAAATGATCGGCCTGAATTTGGTAGTTCCCTGAGTTATTGTGTAACTGTTTTTTATTTTGGTTCACACTATAATTAAAGTAAATACATGTTTTTGCCTTTTTCTTATTGTTCCTAAAGATTTTATATGGAATTACGTTTTCTCTAAGTGCCTAAGATAGGTGGTGCTTTTTAAACAACATCGAAAGATTAGTTTCATCTCACAACTACTTAAGGAAACTTTAAAAAATCAGAAAGTAAGTAAAAAATCTTTTTCTGTGCCCATTTTCACTTTGGACGGCTAATTGTTGTTCTGATCTAATGTTAGGTACTTAATACGATGATATTTTTAATATTTAAACTCACATGCGCGTAAAAGGATGTAAAAATTAGTTAAATATGGTGAAGGTGTGTAAAACTCCAATTCAAATTGTGGAAATTCGGCAACAGTGTTTCAGTCTTACAAGAATAACTTATTATAAATTAAACACAAGTTTGTCTGAACGTCTAGTCTAGAATAAAATCAAACCACACAATTGACTCATTCGGTACAGCTACTACCACTATCTTCGTTCATCTGTCATCTGCACCCGAAAAATAACAAATGAACTTTATTTTTATGGTGACTTTATTCAGGATGGCATGGCAAGCCTTCTTCGATCTAAATGACAATGCTTGCGTCATTAGCGACTGCTGTGCACCGAAATGAGTCTTTTATACTTAACCATTTCATTTTTATTCAACGTTTTATCTAACAGTGACATTAAAAAATTATTTCTCATTGTCCAAACGACGGCTCAGACGTTTTGCGCTTCTCGGAGGAAATACACCTGCTTACAAATTAATGGAAACTTAAGTAATCGGATATTTATGTTTGTCTTTTGTCAAAGAAAGAACAGAATATTTAAACGTTTGTTATTTTAGCATTAATAAAAACAAAATTGTGAATAAGTATCGTTTATTTTTGAAAGACTGATTATTTAAATATACAAGGGTCGTTCTTTCAATTACTATCGTATAAAAACGATATATACTCCCTTAAGTTTAAAACACTTATTCCAATAAAAAAAATTGTCCAATCTCTGCAAACCACTCCTTTACAACAACCTCTTTATCGGTGATGCAGCCGGGCAACACTAAAAGTTATCCCGAAGAAACACCATCCACTTAATTTCTCAAGACATATTTCCTTTATGGGATCTTGCAATTTAGCAAAAGATAATGTAGTAGAAATTATATGGGTACAAATATATGGAGGTATATGGGTAAGAAGATAAACTGGCAATGCATCTCATGACAACTACTCGAAGAAGATCAGAGTCAAACGCAAGAAAAGCTTGCTGAATCGTTGGAAGTGACTCAACAAACCGTTTTCGTGCGATTGAGAGACATGGAAATGATTCACAAACAAGGAAATTTGGTGTCGTATGAACTGAAACCAAGAAACGTTGAAAGGCGATTTTTCACATGCGAGCAGCTGATTCAAAAGCGACAAAGAAATGTTTTTTTTGCATTGGACTGTAACTGGAGATGAGAAGTTGATATTGTACTACAAAGCCAAGAAGAAAAAATACTAAGGCCGGTCAATTGTGCAAATAACACTACCCGCTAAAAAAAGCATTCACGTTGGGACAATATAGATTTTTTACCAAAGCTAAAAATTTACTAATTTTGTATCCATGAATTAAAGGGCACGAAGCAAGCAGCGGAGGTAAGTTAATCATAAACTTTTATATCTATTTTCAGTAATATTTTAAATGAGAGAGGCAATGAGTTATATTTATGATAACATGAGGTTTTAACTTTATAATTAATATTTAACAATCTATTTGATACAAAACAACAAAAAATATATTAACATTTAAGTTATGACATTGTAGAAATTAATAAATTCGTTTAAGCTCTATTTGAGTTCATTATATACTTCCACGAGATTTATGAACCGACTTAAACCAACTTTTTTTATAACACATTACCCAACCGCTGTCCATCAAAGAACAGCTAATCTATTTTGACAATAATCAATTACAATTCGTCAATCAGTTTAATTTTAAACGATGTACGAAACTCCAGCTGACGTACATATTTATTCTATTATGGTTTGAACTATCTAAGAGTCGTTAATGTATACAGGGTGAATCAACTCGGAAAAATGAAAAATAAAACTAAAAAGGTAGGTAAAGTGAGCTTGTTCGAATTTATGGTTGTTTGACATATCATTTTTACAATTAGAATCAGAGTTTGGCATGAAGGACTCAAACACAAAATGAATCGATTATTGCAAGTTAATTATACTATCAAAAACAATGAGCATATACCAGTCAGAATAAATAATACCCAGATTCCCCTGAAAGGTCCATGTCAAAAAGAAACGTGAAGAACTCGACATAAAATTCGGAACAATGTATTCGCTGCTTAGAAGAAAGTCTACCCAGTCATTATATAATAAAATATTGTTATACAAACAAATTCTGAAACAGGTATGGGCATATGGTATCCAGCTTTGAGGATGTGCCTGTCAGAGTAATTTACTCATAATACAGAGATTCCAGAACAAAGCATTAAGGAGCATAGTCAACGATCCCAGGTACTGCAGAAATAGTGATCTCCATCCGGACTTGGAGATGGACACTGTTAACCAGACAATTAACAAATTTGCAAGAAGTCACGAACATCGACTCCACCAACACGTGAAAGTCGAGGTCATCCAGCTCCTGGACAACAGTGATCTAGTAAGAAGACACAAGAGGAAGAAGCCCTTTGAGTTAGTGTAAGTGAAAGTGACAGAAAAAAGCAGATCCTAGTGCGCAGTAGTGAATACACGTTAAGTAAGGTGTAAAAAAATATCAGAACCTAAGGTACACTAGCGAGTAGACTTTAGTTATCCAATCTTCACGTATTAATTTAAGTTGGACAAAAATTACTCATTGATCGTTATGTGATCAGATTGTAATATTATCAAATGACCCGCAAGGGGTATTTGTATATAAAAAAACAATTAGAATTATCAAAAAGTATTCTGCATTCGATCGATATCGCCATCTCACTTAATCTGGTTTGTATTAACATTAATAAATCAGATAAAACTACAAGGAGCTAGATGGAAGAATGATTTGAATAGGCATAGTAAAAGAATCCTTTGTATCAATCAAAATCAAGTTATTAACACAAAGACATCAGGAAGTATGTTGTTGAAGATAATACTAATATAGATGGATACAGATGGATACCTGAAATGCACCTTAGACTACTAGACATTTCTAGATTGCAAACAAGTATTATTTACTAATATAAAAATGGATTAAGTTGATTATTTATGCATTAAAAAGAGGCAATGTTCATTACAGAGTTAGAAGCTGTCAGTAATATAAGGCCATTTCGCATTCTTCCTTTGATCATTTTCATCATAAGCGACAAAAGTAGCGTGGTTAATTATTATTTATTTATGTAGAGCAGAAATAGGATCGGACACAATTTTATTCGGCTCTATATATCTATGATATATCAAGTGAAACAAAATTTATTATATTGCATTTTATAGAAACAACGTCTTCGTTGCTCTATGAATGCTTTGATCCAATCCAGAGATGTACTTCTAAGTCTGTAAATTCTAGAGTTTATAATATTTTAAGGTGAGGTATCCATAGGTAGGAAAGCAACTAAAATTGGTTTTTACCATCATCGTGGTTATCCCATTTTCTCTCAACACCGGAAAGACGATCCTTAAAACGGTTTCCACCAACCTTACCAATTAAATTATCTAGTTAACCACCGCGAGCTTAAGTAGAAATAATAATAACACTTAATAATAATGTCAATATTATCCATTATAGCATTTAGAATTTACATCCAATAAAATTGATATATATTTTTGGGACACTAACGAAATATTTCTAAGATTCTAATTGAAGCATAACCCTATAAGGCGTTCCTGGCAACTGTCTAACTGTCGGTATTTTATACTTGTTACGTTGTTGAGCAATACTGTGTACCACACTCACACCATCTATCATTCTGCACTGGAGTCTGACTTCACGGACATACAACATTGATTGATCGATTCATCTTTCTAAATAAATCTACATACAGAGTCGGAGGAATTATTCTTCTTCGTATTTAGTCGAAGAAGTCGTTAATTCTAACTTCGTATGCAAGTCGGCAAATAACTTCTATGTCAGAGGACAATAATTTAGTGACTCTGTGTAAGTTGTTAATGATCGTTGGTGTTGCAGTCCTTTGGAGTTGTAAAATGCATTTGTTTATTTACGGTCGCTATTATAAATTATCTTCTTCTATTAGAAAACGCCATAAAATTTGATTTATAATAATATTCTTCTTTAAAAAAAAATCTTGTTTTTTATATTTCTTAGAAGGTGTTAATGTTAATTAAAAAGTAAACTCTTGGTATGACTTATTAAAAATTTTGTATGGTTTAAAATGTAAGGATAAAAATGTCTCGTTTTTTAGCATAACGCTAGCCAAAATGTGAATAACGAAAAAGTAAAACGGTGACTGATCTCCTAACAGAACACTCGCCAAACCAAAGATGGATGATCCGAATACCCCAAACACTCAAATCGAACTAAAACGCATTAGTCAAAGTTGTTTATATATTTACGTCGATGTTTCAACTCAAAAACATAATTAATGATCACAGGAATATATTGAGAAGCACACTTAATAACCCATTCGATCTACAAAATACTCTGAAATATTGACTCATAGCTATCAATATTGGTGCGTAAATACCAGTCAAAATAAATTATGTTTGATTATCTCGAGTTTTAAAGATTAGGGATCCTAATAGATACAGTTTATTACAAAAATATCGTAATTCATCTCTATAACTCATAGTGGCTTTGTACTTCAAATACTCTTCTTTATGGATATTAAAACAACTTATGAAAAGGTCTAGATGTTTCTCCTATATACAATTTTTTTGAATTTCATACTTTTCAAACTAATAATACATTAAAATCTTTAATAGTATATATAAAACCTGTTAATGAAATTCAAAACACAAAAAATTCTATTTACAAAATTCCATGCGAATGTAAAAAATTTTATATAGGAGAAACATCTAGACCTTTTCATATTAGACTTAACGAACACCAATCATACATTAAAAATAAACAATTCGAAAAATCAAAAATATGTGAACATGCATGGGATTTTGGTCATAAAATGCAATGGAATTCTTCAACTAGATTATTAAAAGAACCTAATAATTATAACCGCAAAGTTAAAGAAGCAGCATTGATATGCTTAAATAATAACGAATGTGCTGCCATCTATGATTAGAAGAGAGTATTGACAATTACTAAAAGCAAAAATTCCCGGTTTATTTTGGTTGCATACACAATTTGCATTGTGTGTTGCAAAGCTTTTATTTGACTGAATCTAGTCAAAATGTCACTCTCTTCTTTTTTTTCTAACTTTGTATTAATCTCTGAAAGGGATACGAAAGAAGAGAGTGACATTTTGACTAGATTCAGTCAAATAAAAGCTTTGCAACACACAATGCAAATTGTGTATGCAACCCCAATACACCGGGAATTTTTTGCTTTTAGTAATTGTCAATACCCTCTTCTAATCATAGATGGCAGCACATCTAAAAATTTTATCTTATAGCGGATATAGCTATTGACTTGTACGAGTTTGGAATTTTATTTATTGGATTCGAAAAACCTAACTGACGAAGCCGAAAGGCAGAAACCGGTCTTAGGATGTCGAATCTGATAAATTAAATTCCTTACTCGTTTTCTAACTTTGTATTAATCTCTGAAAGGGATACGAAAGAAGAGAGTGACATTTTGACTAGATTCAGTCAAATAAAAGCTTTGCAACACACAATGCAAATTGTGTATGCAACCCCAATACACCGGGAATTTTTTGCTTTTAGTAATTGTCAATACTCTCTTCTAATCATAGATGGCAGCACATCTAAAAATTTTATCTTATAGCGGATATAGCTATTGACTTGTACGAGTTTGGAATTTTATTTATTGGATTCGAAAAGCCTAACTGACGAAGCCGAAAGGCAGAAACCGGTCTTAGGATGTCGAATCTGATAAATTAAATTCCTTACTCGTTTTCTAACTTTGTATTAATCTCTGAAAGGGATACGAAAGAAGAGAGTGACATTTTGACTAGATTCAGTCAAATAAAAGCTTTGCAACACACAATGCAAATTGTGTATGCAACCCCAATACACCGGGAATTTTTTGCTTTTAGTAATTGTCAATACTCTCTTCTAATCATAGATGGCAGCACATCTAAAAATTTTATGTTATAGCGGATATAGCTATTGACTTGTACGAGTTTGGAATTTTATTTATTGGATTCGAAAAACCTAACTGACGAAGCCGAAAGGCAGAAACCGGTCTTAGGATGTCGAATCTGATAAATTAAATTCCTTACTCGTTTTCTAACTTTGTATTAATCTCTGAAAGGGATACGAAAGAAGAGAGTGACATTTTGACTAGATTCAGTCAAATAAAAGCTTTGCAACACACAATGCAAATTGTGTATGCAACCCCAATACAACGGGAATTTTTTGCTTTTAGTAATTGTCAATACTCTCTTCTAATCATAGATGGCAGCACATCTAAAAATTTTATCTTATAGCGGATATAGCTATTGACTTGTACGAGTTTGGAATTTTATTTATTGGATTCGAAAAGCCTAACTGACGAAGCCGAAAGGCAGAAACCGGTCTTAGGATGTCGAATCTGATAAATTAAATTCCTTACTCGTTTTCTAACTTTGTATTAATCTCTGAAAGGGATACGAAAGAAGAGAGTGACATTTTGACTAGATTCAGTCAAATAAAAGCTTTGCAACACACAATGCAAATTGTGTATGCAACCCCAATACACCGGGAATTTTTTGCTTTTAGTAATTGTCAATACTCTCTTCTAATCATAGATTTTATCTTATAGCGGATATAGCTATTGACTTGTACGAGTTTGGAATTTTATTTATTGGATTCGAAAAGCCTAACTGACGAAGCCGAAAGGCAGAAACCGGTCTTAGGATGTCGAATCTGATAAATTAAATTCCTTACTCGTTTTCTAATAACGAATGTGTTTCTAATTGTTCGGCCGATATTTCAAAAATTTGGATGCCTACTTTACAAAAAGAGTTAATTGCAAAGGATACCCTCTATATCGGGAAGTTTTTATCTGGTTTTTTTCTTATGATAATATTATTAAGAAAACTTCATTTATGACGAAGTATAAATTTTCTTTTAATATGCAAATGCGCTATACTTCTTTCAAAATTCGTTCCCAGAAACGTCACAAAAATATGATGGAAACAGATTTTAACATCTTCAATTTCAAAATCTTTCCCGTGTCCTGTTGCTGTCATATTTTTGTAAGATTATCAAGTGTTCTGTTTCTATAGTAAATTTTGTATTATATATTTTGTTATGTCATTTTGAAAACGACTTCCGATTAAGGAAGTCAAAACGTCAAATTAAAAAACTTTTTAACAAAATAAGTGATTTTAATATCCATAAAGAAGAATATTCAAAAATATCGAAATAGAAAGCACATTTTGAATTTAGCTTACCTATTGTTTGAAAGCTACAAACTAATATAGAAAGTGCAAATAGTAAATTCCTTAAAATAGTACAAACATTCATAAAAGAATGCACAGAGAAAGTAAAGATCAAAAGTAATCAAAGAAAACGAAAAAAGTGGATAACAAAATCTTTAATTAAATGTGTAAATAAGAAAAATGACATGTATAATAAATTCATAAAAAATCCTCAAAATGAAGAACTACAACGTGAATACAAAACTTATAAAAATATTCTGGACAAAAAAAAAAGAATATTATAAATCACGCATAAATGAAAATAAAAATAACGCGAGAAATTTGTGGAATAATTAACGAAATATTTGGTGCTTGCAAAACTAATGATATAAATCGAATTAAAGATAACGAAAACCAAATTATTACTGATGATTATAATAAAGCTAACATTTTCAATGACACCTTGATCAATATGGGAAAAAGCTTGGCAAAAAAATTGTTAACAATGGTTCAAAAAAAATTAAAGAGGAAACAGTTAACTCAATTAAAACATCAATTAAAAAATAGAAAATTTCCTGGTATCGATAATATCAAGGCAGAGACACTCAAGTATATTGCATGCCACATAGTCAGTCCACTCACCTACATAATTAACAAATGTATATATTCTGGAAAATTTTCCGGAAGAATTCAAAATTTCAGTGATGAAACCCATTTTTAAAAAAGGAGATACTACAGATGCAAAAAACTACGAACCAATCTCACTTATCACCAACTTCAGTGAAATATTTGAAAAAATTTTAAAAAATAGACTCACTAATTATATGAATAAGTATGTACTGCTATCTGATATGCAATTTGGTTTCAAGGAAGGCAAATCAACCATTTTCGTAGATCTCGCAAAAGTATTCGATACAATAAGTCATGATACTCGAGAATATTGGTGTAAGAGATAATTGCCTCAAATTATTTAAAAGTTACCTTGAAAAACGCCAACAGTGGGTTAAAATAAATGAAACATTCAGCGAGTTTGGAACAATAGAGTGTGGAGTACCTCAAGGTACAGTCTTAGGCCCAATACTCAATTTATATGAATGATTTATTTTCAGTCGATTCAATACCTACCTTACCTAAAAATATCCAGGAATGCCGGTCATTCTATTTATTCAAGAAAGAATTGACAATTCACTTGAAAAACACTTCCTCAGATAGTATACGCTCATACTTACCCTGAGATGATTCTTTTTCTGCAAATAAACACTATTATATTCTATAAAAACTGAATTTTTCAAAGAATTATCAACCTTTTTTGAAATAAACAAGGTTTAGGGGCTTTATCTTCTTCAATGACAAAGCACATTTTCAGTGGAATGTCTACATGAAGAAACAAGACGTTCGCTATTGGGCTACTTAGAATCCACGGGAATTGCAACAGAATCAGCTGTACTCCAAAAAGGTAGCAATTTTGTGTCGCATCTCTGTTTTATGGATAATGTGGCGCTACTTTTTCCAAGTAATGGTACACTATCAAATGAGCAAATGCCTCTTTGTTATTTACAATTCACCACCAAGTAAAACAGGATTTAAATTTGATGGGTAAATAGAATAGCTAATTGTCTTTTTAGTATTTTGCAGTGATTTAAATAAAACAGGCTATTAATCTTGAACGTTTTATTTAACAGAACCTTTCATTAAAAAAATATATCTGACAGTCAACAAACTTGATAAGCACATCTCCAACACTAATAAAAATAATAATAATAAATAAAATAAGAAACGTTAAAAGCTCCACTATCTCTTGAGTTTGCTTATAACTTAAATCCGTAATTTTCAATAAAAGGAACTCGCAAAAATGTGTACGTACCTATTTTGAAATTGAAATTGAGTAACTGGTCTGAAGTAGTGACAAATTGTCGTTCTTTTTTTTTAAATCGAGGAACGCGAGAACCTAGAATAATTCGGTAATTCAACCGATAAAGCAGGTGTTATATATTGCGCATAATGTTTCCATAAATTTTAAGTACCGCCAAAATGAGAGCACTTTATCATGGAAATATCTAAGAATTGAATCCATGCATTACTTTTTTATCGTGTTCTCTGGCAAATGATCTCAATTTTTCTTTAAGGTTTTATTTTTATACCTCAAACTGACTTTTAAAAATTGTTTTCCATGGAGAGAATGAATTACAAAAAAATAATACATAATAATAGTCTTGGATGTCCAGGAAATAATTGATAAAAAATCGACTGTAGGTTAATCATTTTTAATTTACCTACTAATTGAGCTAAGATGGTGCAAAAGAAACAACAATATGTGAAAGGACCCCGCACCATTTAAATGTAAAAAACGTCCCGGTCAAATTTTCTGAAACGTTGGTATATTATAAAACTCGATGCACTCTATGTCATACAGGGTGTTAAACTGATTGGGAAAACTTTAAAAATTAGAAAAGCTGTGTTTTGTGCTCTGCCCTCTATTTTAAAAGTTTAGTGTTTACCTTAGCAATCAATATTTTGTTGTAATCCTATGACCAGTTTGGCTAAAATATGTACCCATAGATATTAAAACCATCTTTCAACTGGTATATATCGGTACACATTTTAGGCAAACTGGTCATAGGATTACAACAAAATTTTGCTAAGTTAAATACTAGACTTTTGTTATGTGAAAATGTATTAATTTATAAAGTTGACGGAGAAACTTTTAAAATACAGGGTAGTGCACAAAACACAGCTTTTCTAATTTTTAAAGTTTTTGCAATCAGTTTAATACCCTGTACGACATAGAGTGACAGATCGTACATTTGTTTAAGATAATCGAAAAATTTTATAACACATCTCTTATACGGGGTGACTCGTTAAAGGTAAAAACACTATATGCCCTCTGTAACCACATTTTGTGATTCACCCTGTATAAAATATGATTCATCACCAAGAAGTAATTACTTAAACTATATATTAATGATGCAATGACAGTTGCTCGTATTTTTAAAGCTGAAATGATTTCTTCAAAAAAACCATATGACTTATTTTCGAACCACCCTGTAAGTAAACAAATTCTACGGTGACTGTTTATAAAATATTAATGCTAAATAATCTATAATTCATGTTTTCTACAATAAACGCCAATAAAACAGGTCTGTTATGAGAAATCTGGTTACAAAAAAGTGGTATTACCGATGTTTAACACCCTGTACTTCGAAACCTAGTCATAGGATCGGTTTGGACCAATGGACACTTTTTATCATAACCAAAATCACTCGATTTTAATTTTTCGATATAGGACGAATAAGTATGTTCGTGGGCACGTGAATATAAGGATTAAAGAAAAAGATGTTTGGGGCAATTTTTGCTAAAACTTTAATTTACTCTAAATCTACTCCTGGAAGAGTAAAAATCGACTATAGGATGTGATTTTGAATGAACTAGTAGAGCCTTAATTTCCTATTTTTATTTGTGTTCAGCTTTTTTAACCCATTGATATTAAAAAAAACTTTAATAATGTGCCTCTGCTCTTAACATATCTGTCACAAAAATAAAAAAAAAATGTAATCTGATCTGCTATGATAAAAAATATAAAATCAGATGGCAGTGAAGGCAAGCGCTAACGATGTCAATAACTTTTTAGTGCTAAACTTTTTATTTCCAAAACTTCGTAACTACAAACACATAAAAATAAATGTCTTTTTATCAATTTCCATAACAAAAGCTCGACCAAATGCCATTTCCCTTTCACTCAACCCAAGGTATGAAAATAAAGCACGAAGAATAGAGTGAGGTCATTTGTCAGGAACGACGATAAAAAAATAATGCATGGTTTGAATCCTTTGCCACACTTAGATTTTATGGAAACACAAATGAGTATTTTATGACATCTGCTTTTATTAATAGAATTTTTTTCGGCTCAATCGCAGTTTTTTAAAGTTAAATTGTAAAATTTTAAACATCGGATACTAAAAAATTGTTCTTTCAATTGATTGGAGAGGCAGTCAAGTCATTCAATGTTAAATCATTCATTTTCTCCACATTTTAATATTTTAAGCCTTATTGATGATATCAAATTCAGTCAGGAACAGTGTAGTAAATGATGTTAATTTTCTTTTTAAATACGAGATCTTTTACCTTTTACCATATGTAATTGTATAATTTACATAAGAATTATGTTCTTTTTCTATCAACTCGCTTTTTTAGGCACGTTAATAGGATTTACTTTTTAATACTTATAAAACATCTTTTTTTCTCAGTTACGGAATTTACTTACTCGGTGAAACGGAGGTATTGGGTAGCTTATAAATCTGCCCCCTCCAAATTAGACGCTTATGACCGTATTAGAAAAATTTAATTAACACCAGCAAAATCACCATGTTTACTAACCCTGCCAGGTTTCATATTTTTTAAATGCCGCATTCTGAAGATATTTGAAAAAAATTGAAAGACGCCATCTTCAAAGGGCTCTAGCTTAGAAACCAATGCTCCAAAGCATATGTTTATAGGAACTTTCTACTCTATTTTTGCATGTTCTACATGCCCTGAAAATCTGTAACACGTATTCATTAACACCCTGTATAATTAACAATATTTCGATCAAAATAATTTAAATTATTTCTGACTGCAAGACATTAGTATATAATTGGCTTAGAAGATAAATGAAATTATAAATATAATTTTACATAAAGTGGCGTCTGCCCACATAAACAATCTCAGATGCCATTACCCACCGACGTTTCTTTAAAGTTTAAACAATACTTATTGTTCTTTGCTTTATAAGACAAATCCAGTCAACAGCTAACAAACAGAATGATAAATGGCAATTGAGTGATGCGATATTTTATAAGTCCAATAGACCAGTAACCAGCATATTTGTGCAATAATAATAGACCGAATGATACTTGCAAATACTATAAAATTAATGAATTTGTTCTGGCCGAACAAATTACTTCAGGTTTTTTTCTGGTATCTGAATTCGATCTGTGTGCATGTATGTGTGTTGATTCTTTGTCTTTGTGAATTTTAAAATTAATCAAAAAGTAAGCTTAGGGTTTGATGTGCCCCTCCGTACTACTTCGGGAACTCCTTTAAAATGGGGTCCAAAATATGGAAATCTAGAAGAAGAAGAATCTGAGTAGACTGTGGCTGTTGGCTGTGTTGATTAGAATGAGAACTGAGAACTGTCAATCTAAAATTTTATTAATAATGTCATTACAATTTGTTCGGTTTATGGCAATGCTAGAAGAGCATTCTCAAAGGGTTTACTTTGGCACACTAGGTCATAAATTTTTAATTTTTAAATGGGATAACTCCTCTAATGATCAGCCCTGTTTTTGTAGGCCCACCTGTTACTGAAAACTTTGAACAACCGGCTAATTTTATTTGTAATTTCGTTCTTTTTGCTCAAAATCTGTTTGTATTAATAGACTAAGAACAAATATATAAGGCACATATTCCACCATAAACATACCCTCTCTAATGTTTAAATAGAAATATTCCTATTTAATATTTTACAATATGTAGCGTTTTACCTACCAAAACATACCCTTGTTGCTAGGCGGATGTATTAAAGGCAGATATCGTAAAATTTTGTAAACCACGCAGATTTTACTAGCGTTCGTTTTGACAGAAAGAACGCAGGAAGAATTAACCTTCAGATTTGCACAAATCAAATTAATTACGATACAATGTCGTAGGTCCAATCAGTTCCGTTTTAAACACAATAGTTAAAAATGCCTTCTATATGAATTCGGTTCAATTCATAATAATATGTATCGAAGTTAGATACAGGATGAGTATGTACCACCTCTACTAAATCGGTAAATGGTAATTGAATATTGCTATATTATATAAGTCGGCCTATTTGTATATTAATGCAATGGAAAATCGTTGTGACTCTACAGTGATTGCTGGACGACCTACGCCAAACCCTTTGTGCATTTGCATTAAGCCAATCATATTGAAATTAAAGTTTAACTCCAATATATCCATGAATTTATGAATGCTTTTTAGTTAGCCTATAATGTATTAACAGAGAATTTAGAAAATAGTAGAATCGATCATATTACAATTATAATCAAATTTGTTTGGTCGTAAATGTATTATACAGGGTAACGTTAACTTGCATACTATTGTGTAAAATAAATATTTTATAAAATAGCTCTGGTTGTTATAAATAGTTTCAAAGATGGGGATTTCAGCGTTAAAGACAAGTCTCTGGTCAGCCAAAATATTCGAGAACAAAGAACTGGAGGCATTTCTCGAAAAAGTTCAGTCAAACGCAAGGGGAGCTTGTAGAATCATTGAGAGTGACTCAACAAGTCATTTCACTTAATAAAATAATTTAAAAACAAGAAAATTCGGTGCCATATGCACTGAAACCGAGAGACTTTGAAAGGCGATTTTTTTCTTGCGAGCAACTGATTCAAAGACAACAAAAAAGGTTTTTGCATTGAATTGTAACTGGAGACAACCCTAAGAAGAAAAAAGCTGGAAAATTGTTGCCATCGACATTAACATCAATAACAAACCCGAACATACATGGTTCGAAGATAAAACTTAGTGCATGTAACCCCGAGACAGTGAGTTTAAAATTTTAAATGAAACACCGTGTATACTTTTGTTATTTTAGGTTTCACCCGATAAACCTTTTCAAACGAAGTGGTAGACGAGTGTAATACAAAATTAATTAGTTTGATAGCTACAGACAATTGAAAATAGACAGTTCGATGACTATACATGATATACAAAATTTAGTTATTTAATTATTTAGAACTAAATGGAAATATCATTATTGTCAGTATGTATAAATCAGCGAGAGTTGAAACTGAACTTTATGAAAATGTGTATAATCTTTGGTAATTATAATGATTGAAGTTAGTTTTGTATTTAATACATAAACTGAACATTTAATATTTTAGAGTGGTCTGGCAGATTTGGAAGGTAAAATTTAAACAATTTGTTGTCTGTTATTATTTAGTGCTTATGGGTTGTTTATCCCATACTCACTAATTAATTACGTGAAATAATCTAATAATTTTGCTATAACATAAAATATATTTACTCTGCATGAAAATTTCATTGATTGGTCATCTTGTATTGCTAAACAGCAGTATAACTTGGCAAAAAATGTTCATCACATAATCCTTTATTCCTCATTAATAAGAAATTTAAAAAACTACTAACAAGAAACAGTTATGTCACAAAACTATAATAGGCTTTAGTAAATTCTATTTAGAAAAGAGAAAGCTACGTCAAATTAACACTGACAGTTGACAGACAGACAATCGGCATACCGTCTTTTATCACAACTCCATTCAATAATCAAATTATAGTAACAGTAACGTTCTTAGTACGCCATGTTCACAGTGGGTGCAACCTAACAAAAAAATAAAGACATCAACAAAGAATACAATAAAATCACACACGTACGTACACTTTGACACACCTTTTAAACTGTCGCTAGGTAAAAATATGGTCATTATCCGTGAACCCGTCCTCTAATATGTTCATTTGACAGATGATGTATTGCTAGAATTATGAATTACGATCTTCCTCTCCCACATGTTCAATTATAGATGTTTACGGCTCCGACGAACTTATTAAAGAACGCCGAAAGGTTTTTTTAATATGAAAATAAAGATTTGTATGTGTAGGTATATCTTTCTTATTCTTGGGATGTCAATTAATACCGCTGGGAGGTTAACTATTTATTTGAGAGAAGAAACCATTGTCAGTGTATCATTATTTAAGAAGACACCAGTAATTTTCGTTTGATGAAGAATTGGAATCTCATAGAAGTTTGTTTTTTATTTGTAAGACATTCTTGGGTGTTTCCTTAATAAATAATGGCATTATATAACTCTTTTTTGTTTTGCTATGTTAATTTACTTGGGACTAGCTTTTGCTCGTGGTTTCGCACGGTTACATTTTTTTTGTTGTTGTCATACCATGTGTTCTGTCATATTTTTACGAATGTAGTTCACCCATTTTACCACCGTGTAAGTAAAATTATTAACAGTTATGGCTGCTACGTCAACAAAAGAAACCACGCCCAAAATACATGTTTCCAGCTTCATCAGTTGGGGTTGAACTGTAACATCCTGTTTCGCTTCTGTATGGAAAGATCAATTCTTTATAGCTTGCTTTGTGACAAATGGGACTAAAATACCTTGCAATTTAGTCCACAATTAAACTTTTCTTATTATTACTATTTTCTTTAGACTTTTTTTGGACCTGTTCTTAATTTTCTCTCCACAATAAACAAATAAAAAAAAATAAAATCACAACGATTCAATTAAATATCACAATATAGATATTTATTCGATATTAATTTCCTTTGGTTTGTGTGGGCAGACGCAACGTTGTGTCACATCAGATTATAATTTTATTTGGCGAAGAAATCAATTATGCATGGGAGGGGCCTGTATGTAATGGAGAAACAAGAATTATGAGAAGGTATTTTGATCTACAAGATATGAATTTTACTTTGACATGAGTTGATATTCTTGATATCATTGATATAATTAGCTCGGTTAGCAAGTGAAAAATTTAAATAAGCGACAGCAATAGACCAGAATCTAAAAATGATCAAGTCATGCGAGTCCTGTTTTTCAACGTTGAAACTATGCGGTAATTTTACTATCGATTTCATTGTGTTACTTTAACTTCATCTTTTTATTTATTTAATAGTAAATCGCTTCAACCGCTCCTTTGATCTTATTCGTTATGTCATACATTCTTGCTTGTATTTGTTCCGTCTCCTTCGTTACTATTTCTATTTTCTTGTTTACGTATTTCTTGTTGTTTGGTCATATCTTCTCTCATAATATCTATTTTATTTTCTAATTGACCGATACATTGTTTGATTTCCTTTCCCATTTCATTCATTATATTCTGTAAAATGTCATACATTTCCTTTTTTCTCTTCTTTATCATGTTCTTCCTCCAATTCTTCTTCTGCACTAACTATGGCTTCATAATTTTCTTCGATGATTATTTCTTGTATTTCCCTTTGTTGTCTTCCCTATTCTCTTACCATCTCTAAGATCCATTTTGGGTCCTTTCGATTTCGCCCCACGTTGGGCGCCAAATTGTTAAGAAAATGTAAACAATTTTTATAATCCTTGACACTTATCTCTCATATATAACCCTGTGCTGTACTTGCCTTTGGTTATTTTCTAGCTTTTTTCATTTTTATTAACATTCATGCTATTGTTCTTTGAACACGTGTATTTGGCCGCTAATTATGTCCAGTGATATGCGCTAGGCTGGGAGTGACCCTCATTTTTTTCAACGTCCGAAACAAATTGGACATAAAAGGATAATGGATAAAAAACTAATAGGCCTTGTAACGTAACTATGAAAGCCTTCTTAAAAAGTAATATATCTTTCAATTCACTATTTATTGATCGGCCAATCCGAGCATGAATATCTTAATGTAATTTCTAAGTTAGGATATCTTGAATAAACCCATGAATCCTTCCAGTATACATTTCAGAAACTCAATTCCATTGACCCTCATAAAATACCCATTTCTAAATTGGAATCAGTCAGAGTAATATGAAAAATGATGTAGGACCCGACTTACGAAATCCGGATCATTCCTCCTACATGTTCAGTTATCAGTGTTTACAACGTTTCGAATGGGCATTTCTCGGTAATTATCGGAACATCAGAGAGACCGGTGGAAACCCGATTCATAAATAATACGAAAATAACAGCAAATAAATGAGTTGCGGTTAATTAAGGAAATATCATTTTGGAAATTTGAACGGGCCAGTGGGATTTATGGCAACTGATTAGCATATTAATGGAGGTGTTAGATGTGGTGCTAATTTCTTTTATTTTTATTTATTTGTTTAGAGTTGTTTTGCCCTCTAGCATCGACGTTTCTTGGTGAAAAGTTTTTGTGTATTAAAATTTATTAGGTATTTATTAAAATAAGGTTAAAATATTCAAATCTACAAATTAAAAAGGGGGTTTCATATTAAAGGTAAGTTTATTTATTTATTTTTTTTATTTACTTTATTGCAGTACACCACAGAGTAACCTAATAGGTACATAGCAACGTCATTAAAATAAAATTGAGAAGAAATATAAAAATATAAAATATAGAAAGTACATTTGCAAACACATAAGAAATGGATTAAAAAACAAAAAATTTAAGTAACAAAATATCTACAGTCTTACGTTCTCTTTAAATGTCGATAAATGAATTTCTACCATAATTAGTCCTATGAGTCCTCACATGAAAAAGTGTTAAATGACGTGTGCGTGTTTGAGGAATAGAGAAACGGACTAATTCTAGAAAATCTTCATACTCTATCTGTCCATTGAGTAACTTATAAAGAAAGAACAGTCTTTCCTCCTGTCGCCTTCGTTCCAAACGTTGAACCCCACATAGTAATAGTCTAATAGTATAAGATGGAGACCTTATTATGGAACAATATTCAACAGTACTGCGCACCAAACTGTTAAATATACACAATATTGCCCGAGTATCTTGAATGTGTTTGGAATTTCTCTTTACGAAGCCCAGTAACCTAAAACCCGTTAGAATGACACTGTCTAAGTATAAATTAAAGGATAAGTCCTTGTCGAATAGGACTCCAAGGTCGTTAATTGATTACTTCTAGAGAGCCATTATTTATATAATAAAGGGTTCGTACATCTATAGAATCTCATCAGTTTACATTTTGACACATTTAACTGAAGAAGATTTACTTCACACCAGGAGACAAATCTGTTTGTATCTAATTACAGATAATTAGTGGCTCGTGATACCTGAAGGAACATTTTTATATCGTCTGCATAAATAAGATACCGTGCATGCTTGAAACATGCAGAAATGTCATTAATAAATAATATAAATAGAACAGGGCCAAGATGCGAACCCTGTGGGACACACACTTCGCGTGACACTGAACCACAAATTGAAACTCGTTGCCGTCAGTTTGTAAGGTCGGACTTGATCCAGCTGAGAAAACTCCCAGACACTCCAATATCGGCAAGTTTCTTAATCACGAGAGAATGACACACTCTATCAAAAGCTTTGGATAGATCGGCGTAAATAACGTCTATTTGATTTCTCTGTTCAATAGAGTTAGTTAGAAATTCCTGGAAGATGGCAAGATTGGTAGCTGTGGATCGGCCTCTATAGAATCCATGTTGATTAGGGATAATGTGGTGTTTATAACAGCTAAAGATGTCATCTGACAGTATCGCTTCAAAAACTTTTGCAATAGCGGAGAGTAACGAAATTCCACGGTAATTCTCTACGTTGGTTTTATCGCCTGTTTTAAATATTGGGATCAGGTTAGCATATTTCCATTGATGTGGGAAATGTCCTCTATCAAATGATATCAAATGATAAGGACAATGTTTTAGTAATACCGGAGGAATCCCATCTGGTCCGGCGCCTTTTGAGGAATCAAGTTCCAGAAACCTGTTCCTTATCTCTTCCTCGGTGAAAGTATGAGAGGACAATAGGTTTTACTATTTAAATTGTAAAATGATCTGACGAATAGAAATCTAGTAACAGATCGACAATGTGATTGGCTACAAAAATGGAAGATAAAAGACTGCCAACAATATCTGAAGCTGGAATGCAAGGAAAAACTAAAGTAGGTCGTTTTTGATTAAAACAATAAGTCAAATTATAAGGCCTTAGTGCATTCTACTGAAAAGCTGCCTTCCACAATTTTTCACCCATGTTAACAATAGATTTTTACTTTTAATAACTTTTTATGTTCGATTTTTATTTTTTTACGGTTATAAAAGTCAAAAATAGATTTTATTAAATTAATTTTGAATATTTGTAGACAAAACGTCTGGCAGAATTTTCATAAAATATTTTATATATTTATAGGCTAGTCAAATAAGAAAGTAGAAAGCCAGTTAGCGTGGTCGCTGAACACGAATTTGAGGTTTGTTGACAAATATTTTGGCCGAAACATTGTTTTTTTTTTGTGCAAATTTTGTCATTTTTTTTAGTTTTTGGCCTAAATCTCGGTAAGTATGCATTTTTTGGAAAGTCTATACGACCAATAGTTACGCTGCTAGAGTACGTTGAAAAATGTGCAGAATTTCCAACAATTGGAAATACCGCGAATATTCTGTTTTTACATGCAATGAGTGGGTGTGACACAACTTCTGCACCATTCGACCAGGGAAAACTAAAGTTTGTGAGAGTACTCATTTAAAATCCTGACCTTGGTATTGTTATCAGTTCTTTCAAAAACAGTAACGCCACTTCCCAAAGCATAGCAGCATTTGGAGAACGATTTTTGGTCGTGTATGGCTACAACGGAAGGTTTGCACCCTCTTTGAACCACTTGCGTTCACAGATCATGCAACAATGCATCGGTGGCCCTTGAACAACACGAAAATGAGGCTGAAGATTTGGATCTCCAAGAGGAACTTGATATTAAGTTTCCTACCCTTGAGGAAGACTTAGCAGCAGGAAAAAGATGAGGAAACAGCAGGGTCCTCAGAAGGTATGTAACATTTCCTAAATATTCCAAACCTTGTTTTGACATTAATATTCTCTTACTCATATAAGGACCACCATATTCCTGAACTTGTTACAATCTCTTATATATCATTTTTTTCAATTTAAACATTTTAAAAGACTCTTTTAGAGTATTTAAATTATAATTACATTTGTAAAATATTGCATAAATATATTGAAGTGTCAGTCCTAGTAATCGTATAGATGTGAAACCAGTGGTATGTGTTCTAAGTCTAATCGTTATTTTTAATTATTTTCGCCTTATACCTTTGAAACTTTAGTTTATAACAATTACCATTGATAAGTAGTTCTTTGAATGCACAGCACAAAAAAAACAAAGTATTTTCATCGCTCGTCCTGAAAGATTATCTACCAACCCTACAATTACCCATTTTATCATGTAAATTAAAATTGTTATTCACGGTTAATTATTATATCGTTAAAATTTCTTCATGGTACATATTCCGTCGTAGTAATTTTTTTTTTAATTTCCAAAGAACTTCGCATGCAGTATTGCCACCCTGCAGAGCAATACCGACGTAATTTGCAACAATTATTGTAATTTCGTTGATAAATTGTACGTTGTTCAATAAATACGAACACAGTGTACAAGTTGCAAATATGTATGGGTATTCGCCGCGCCGAGGATATAATTTTGTTCACCTCATTTGCGATAGTAATTTTGTAATTACCGTAATTCCTATGGTAATCGGATGGTTTTCATATTATTCTGCGGAGATACAAAAGTTTTCAATTATGGTTAGCTATTTTATCTTTAGCTGAAATCGCTACTGTGTTTGCTGTTTGTTATTTTCAGAGGTTCGGTAAAGATTCGCTTTATATTGAAGTAGATTTAGTAGACTACTACTAAATTATAGTAGATTACAAATTGTTGTTGATATATTTTGAATAAACCCTAAGGCGGTTAAAGTTCATTTATTTTTTATATTATAGAAACTAATTTATAGGGACTTTACTCGTCTCTCTTTCTTGTACTCTGCGACTATTAGGCGGTACAGAAAATGTCAGAATGTAATAGTTTGTACTCTATTAACCTGTTAATGTTTGGTTATAATGGTAAAGCCCCGAAAAAAGACTAGAAGTAAAATATAATTTTTCTCATTTGCAATGGTACACTAAAATTGAAATTAGAATGAATATTCTGTAGTCTAGTATTAGGAAATTTGTTGCAAATGTATAAAAGTGCAATGAAATGACCCTTTTTTAATGTAACTTTCACAAAACTGCAGCAGCGGCCACTTCACATGCAACGGCTTAACACTAAGGGTGCCACGCACAGATCGGTGGAGAATAGCGCTTATATTATTAAAAATGTCGAGATTGTAGTCATTTTGTTTCGAATACTAACAAAAATATTCTCAATTCAAACTGAGCACTTATGGATTGCCGAAAGCGCTATTCGAAGAAGGTGTTAAAAAGAAATTGTCTTTGTCATACTAAGTAATCGCCCTGTACAGAGTGTATTAAAAAACTCATTTAAATTGTTCTGTGGGATAATTAATGTATCCCTCATTTTTAGGAAAAATGTACATACCGGGTGTATCAACGATGCGTGGCTGGAAGATAGCTGCTTTCCTTCTTAAGATAGGATCTTGTAGTAAAGCGAAAAATTCCTCTAATTCTATTTTTCCTTGTTGTTGGTTTCTCGCTGTCAACCTATTCCTTAACATATCCCCAGGTAAAAGAAATCTTAAGTGCATGAGGTTTTGGTACATTGCTGCCCCTCCCTCACTCCAAAAATGTATCATTTGCAATTTCCCTTGTAATTATATGAAAATTCACGTTCACGACATCATCGCTAATTTATTCTTTTTCTTCCACATTTTGTTCACTTCTTATGTCCCCAAACCTCTCCCTCGAAAACTATCGAGTCGCACATTCATTGAATCAGGATATCGAACTGCATACATTCTATTTATAGTCAAATGGTAGTTTTTCCAAAACATGAGAGCGGTAGAAAATTTTCAACGGAATTATATGTTTTTCGGGGTGCTGAAACGAATCTGAAGTTTGCTGCCCCGTAGCAGGACCGGAACAGGCCCAAAAATGCAAAAAACCTCGAAATTTTCTGAGTTTTTCCGGTTTTCTGATCATTTCTTGCAAACGACGCATCTTACGGAACATGTCGCGGTATTCAAAGTTGAAGAGTATAAAATTCTGCGTCGAATGACGTCCCTCGCCATCGTCAATCGAAAAAAGCCAATTTTTACCAACTTTTGTGAAAACTGCAATATACTCACAGTTAGACGACTGTGATTTAAAAACAGCCAGTTTATGTGAAAAATAAAAGTTGTAAAGCATCAAATTTTGAGTTCAGTGAGCACCAAAATTTTAAATTTGGATCAATATTGTTATGATATAAATAAATCAAAATTAAAATAAGGTATTAACAATATAATAAATAAACAGAACCATACCTTTCAATAAAATAGTTTAAGAACAAAAAACACTGACTAAACATAACCTTTAAATCAGAAAGTGTCAAAATTATGAAATGTATAATATAGATATAATCAACTTAAAAAAAAGTATTGCACGGCATTGCCAATTTAAATATAATGAAAAATTATTTGACTTGATTTTAAAAAAATTATGGGTTTTTGAAAAAAATTGAAAGTTTTTTGTTGATTGGTTACGAGAAAGAAAATTTGGAAGAGAGAAAATTAAAAACTGTTGGAAGAATTAAAATAAAAAAGTGTTACAAATATAAATTTTACCAAAATTATATTCGTATTGATGTATAAGGTGTACTACCTGAAGTAAAGAAATTAAGGTATAGTGAGAATAAATATTCAAGATTATAACAATTAAATGTACCATAATCAATAACTGAAGAGAAAGACATTATAAATGGTGGTTGGAAAAGAAGTTGATTTATAAGCAGTACATAGAAAATTAAGAAACAGTACAAGATCTTAGGAATTGAAAAAGGAAGCTGATTACAGAAGAATAAAATAAAAGACTTACAAAAATAAATAAAAAAGGTATTTAAAAATTTATTTTAAAGAGTGATAATTTTGTAAAGTGTTAAATTGTTAAAATTTGAATTTAGCAATAGTTAAGTGTGGATGTGTATGAATGATGTTCTTTAATAGTTAATAATTTAAAAAGAAAATAATCGTTCTATGTTTTCTATATTCAATGTAACATTATAATACATAAAATTAAAGAATTGAAAATTTTATATTGCATATAATTTTAGTAAAAATATAAAAATATATAAAATAAAGTATAAAAAGGGAAATTCAATAAAGAGATAATTTTTCATTATAATAAAAGAGATTGTACCAATCAAAATTTTTAAAGTGATAGTAAATAGAAGTCTAATTATAAAGAATTTATTTGTATCTGTTAGAACCTACAAGGTACAAATAAAAGATTAAAACCCTGAGAGAATAAATTGATAATCATTAACAAAAAAATTGAAATTAATATAACAAGTTAAAAATAAATTAAAATAAAATCTTAAATTACATAACAATATACACGCATATACTGATCATTTCTCCATTTTGCCTCTAAACGCTTATTTGACCAATAGCCTATATAAATGGTATTTTTTCGAAAACATGAGAGCGGCAGAAAATTTTTCAACGGAATTATATGTGCTGGAGCGGCTTAGGTCGAAAAACGCAAAAAACCTTGAAATTTTCGGAGTTTTTCCGGTTTTCCGCTCATGTTTTGCAACGACGCATGGTACGGAAAATATCACGATATCCAAAGTTGAGGAGCATAAAATTCTGCGTTTTTAGGCCTTTAGATTCGTTTCAGCACCCCGAAAACATATAATTCCGTTGAAAAATTTTCTACCGCTCTCATATTTCGAAACGGGCACTTTTGAATACCATTTGACTAGGCAATTAGCCAAATCAGCTTCTATAACATCTATCCGGAATGTAGATCATTTTATCAATTATATCAAATCGCCCTTGGATCATTTGACTGTTACAGGAATTATCAACAAACGTGACCTTTAATTATCGAGGTGAATGTTTAGGGGGTATATCATTAATGCTTTTAAACATTTTTCATACTTTCCTTAAGAATTAGATACATTACCGGTGAAAACCAAGTAGGCAAACCCTACATTTTCTGGAAGTTTATAGTGTGGACTATTCTGGTATGACCTTATTTACAGGGTGTTCCATTTGAAAAAAACTGACCAAACTGTGATCATGAGTTTTGGTTGCCACTGTATGGGAAAAGAGCCATTCAGTTTTATGAGTATAAAATAAAAATACACCATATACGAGGATATTTGGTGAAAAAAATTTATTATTCCTAATTATTGATTTTGAGATATTTGGTGTTGAATGAACCCATTTTGGGACATAAATATCACCATAACTTCAGAACCACCTGGTATAAACCCATACAACCCTATATTCCTGAGAAGCACTCTTCCGAAGGAATTCAATCGGGTGAAGATATATAGGGTGTTTCATTTAAAAAAACATAACTTTGATAGGTCACACATTTACCGGACTCACACATTTACCGGACACCCTGTATGTTGGTAGTTATTTTTGGAACATAGCTTTCATTGCTCTCTACAACTTTTATTTGAGACATTTTTTCCTATCTCAAGTAGGGAAGTAGCTATCGTCCACCCACGCATCGTTTATACACCCATAGACACTCATGCACGGCTCATATACAAAATGTAGTTTGTTTTTGAACTCTGTTTTTCCAAATACTATTCTAGAAACATCAGATTTCGATTTATATCTACCACACGGAGCGATCATGCAAACTATTGCGTGCAGTGTACAAAAGCAGTGCTTAGCTGCCCTCCTGAAATTGTAAATCTAATAAAAAACCAATTTGCCGCAATATGTTAAATAGGTATTTTATAGACTTATTATGTGAAGTGAGCTATTTCTGTCACCATTGAATTAGTTCGTATCGTATGTCGTTAGATATGACGATAAGATCTCAGAGTGAACGTGTTTTTTGAAAAATTGTTGGGTGAGGTGCTGGAAAATATGTGTTTACGAACCATTAATCTTTGTCTTTACAACTTAGAGACATTTTAAAATTTAATAGTATGAATTTCGATGCTCTAGCAAAAACACGCCACTTTTAGTTTATATTTTAAATAATTATTTTAGGTATTTATACCTTTAATGTAGCCAAATAAAATAGTTATCTAATGGATTCAAATCGAGATTAAGATCTAGCTAAGAAAATTCAATTCTACGCCCATTCTAACATGAGAAAAAGTTTTATTATACTTGTAACAGAAGTTCTTGAACTTAAGGAATTAAACATCTTTTATTTCTCACTGGTTGAATCATTGCTTTCTTATGGTATTTTAAGATGGGGAGGTGTAAACGACTGTTTTTTAAATAATGTTCATATTTTGCAGAAATGGTTCTTAAGAATCATTTTCCAAAAAAATATTTTATATCCCTATGATCAATTGTATATGGATGCCCAGATTAAAGATGTCCGCCAAGTTTTTATTCAAAAAATATTGTTTTTTATATACCAAAATAAAATAAAATTTGTAAATCATGAGCACCCTTACAATACCAGAAGAAATGAAGGGATCGATTTCCCACGTAGTGAAAAAACTATCGGTCAAAGGACTACCAACTATTTAGCCCCAAGAATTTATGTTATATTTCCTAATGATCTAAGAAATTTAAAAAGTTACAACCAATTTAAAAAACATTAAGAAATGGATAATGGAATCAGATATTTTACAAATATAGTAAATCAAACTATATACTAAACAAAAAAAAAACAAAAAACCAAAAAAATTATCCATTTCAACATTATTTATGAATATCGTGGAGAGGTGGTGTCTAAAGGAAAACCTTAAAGTTAATCCTAATAAAACAGCACTAATTGCCTTGACGAAAAAGAAGAAGTTGGACAGTCTCAGACTACCCAAGCTCTTCAACACTCAACTACAATTAACCCAGGAGGTGAAGTATCTAGGTATAATCCTTGACTCTAAACTAACCTGGAACAAGCATTTGGAAAAAACCATTAAGAAGGGTAAAATGGCTGCCAAAAGGGCCATAGGCACTAAATGGGGCTTAAAACCACGTGTGGTATACTGGTTGTACACTGCAGTGGTAAGACCCATGTTAACCTATGGCTCCTTAGTGTGGTGGCCTAAAGTAATACAAAGGAAGACGATACTGGAGCTTGCTAAACTCCAGCGTTTAGCCTGTATTTGCAGTACAGGTGCCATGAGGAGCACTCCAACAGCAGCAATGGAAACCATACTAAATCTTCCGCCACTTGATATTTATATCAGATTCAGATTGGAATGCAATGGCTACTGGGATCCTTATGAACAAGGACACAGTAGAATCACAAAAATCATCACAAACTCGTTGATGGAGATGAGAAGCGATGAAATGGCACCAAAAACAACTTCACAAAGGCCTTCAGCGTTCAGCTGAGTTGGGAAGGTGAAGAAACAAACAACTTTCGGGAAGGAACATTGGTTTGGTATACTGATGGGTCAAAAACCGTAAGTGGAACTGGAGTTGGAATATATGGTGAAACGCCCAGATGCAACCTAAACGCACCATTGGGGAATTACGCATCAGTATTTCAAGTAGAAGTACATGCTATAGAGCTTTGTTTGAGGGAGAATATTGACAGGGGGTATAGAGGGAAAAGAATCTTCATTTACTCTGACAGTCAAGCTGCCCTACAGGCCTTATCATGTAACGAAATCAGATCAAAATTGGTCTGGAACTTAGGTGGGTCCCAGGGTATAAAGGGATAAAAGGCAACGAGGAAGCAGACGCCCTGGCAAGGAAAGCCTCAGCGACCGTCTTTACTTGTCCTGAACCGGCGTTTGGCATTCCTAAATCCTCGGTACGACTCTCGCTGACTAGGTGGATGTTACAAGAACACCGGTCACGTTGGGATCTCGTGCCGGGCCAACAAAACAGTAAACGAATGGTTAAAGCGCCATAAAAAGTACTGACAGGTGATATTCTGAATCTAAGCAGAAATCAAATAAGGCATGTCACGGGACTAATAATCGGATATTGTCACCTTAGGGAACACCTACATAAAATAGGCATCTTTCAAGATGAACCCATATGTAGACTATGCAATGAGGAGGATGAAAGAGCCTCTCATATCATACTAGAGTGCCAGGCACTTACGCACTGGAGGTATAACCTACTGGGGCCGGTAAACCCACAGGAGGACTTTCCAAAAGAAAATCTGGTGAAAAGGCTACTTAGCCTGATAAAGGTAACAAACCTCTTCACCTGAACATAACGATGTAACTGACATAGTACAATAAGTCTTAAGGCTGCAGTATTGAGGCATTTATAAAGCTCAGTCAGGTACATCGTCTTAATCAATCAATCAATTAACATTATTTGATTATTTCATATCCCGAATATGTACCTATCTTATCGGATTAGACATGATGTTACAATGGATTCGACAAAATACCCTATTGTGTCGCCATAAAAAGGCAAAACAAACGGTTATTGGCGCAATACAAGTAATCTTACCGATTACTTCCGTGTCTTACCTCTGTTTATTCGAACTATTATTTGTATTATTTTATTGTGATATGTGGTTTTGTTCAGGGCCGCGCAGAGCTGGACAGGGCCCCGGGGATAAAATCTCCTCGGGCCCCTCCCCACACCAATTTAAAAAAAATTGTATTACTATAAAAATTATTAAAAATAAGAAAACAAATTCGAAAACTCTATGGGCGCTGAGCCGTTGAATACAAATATTCAAGCGAGACATTCGTGAAAAAACTAAAGTATCTTTGCCTAAAATGTACGCAAAGAAAAAAAAGAAATCGTTTTAAAGAGGCGGATTTAAGATTTCTCAAGAAGCCATTAGTTTTTAATTTTTTTTTGTCTTCTCATAGAAAATTTGACCGGAAGTAATAATTTCTAAAATTCTCACTGATTTTTATAAAATTGAAGATTAATATTAATAGAGACATAACAAAAAAATTCTTGTACATTTATCAAAATTAATACTTTTACTTTTCAGGTAAAAATAATTATGATGAATACTGTTTCTGTTTTAAAATTAACATTTTTTTAAATAAAGTTAAAAATACACTTGATAATGTGTAATAATTCAGAAATTGATTTATATAAATAAATAAACACTAAATATTTCTAATATTTAATAATTTTTTATAGTAATACAAAATTTTTTTAAAATAACTTTTAGTAAAATTTTAGGCTCTTTTTCGAATTTTTTTTTTTCGAGATATAATGAAAAAACTAAGTTTTCGATTTTGTTTTCGAAATAGTGAGCATACACTTTAGAATAGCAAAGATTTTTTTATCGTTTTCTACACTCTTTCAAGTACTTAAGTGCCAAGTTTGATTGGTCAATATTGGCTGTGGTAACCCCGCTATTATGTATTTTGTATTATGTAATGATTAATCAATGATTAGTCAGATTTAGTAATTTGTAATAGAGCTGAGTTCACATAATACAGATTTTCTTTTACTTTAGTTTCCTATCGCATAATATTTCCTATAAGGGATAATTTTTAGTTTGCATAATAACTGTAAAAATAGGGCCCACGGCCGGGCCCCGGGGATTTTACCCCCCCCCCCCCTCTGGTCGGCCCTGGTTATGTTTTATTATATTATTCCATGTTCTTACCTATCTATGTATATTTATTATATTATCGAATAAACATTATTATTATTATTATTACATTATTATTTACGTTTACAGATCGTTTACATATAATGCAGTAAGACTGTTTAATACTTTTCAGTTTTTGAACTGGAATTGTTTTCACAATAGATTTCAGATCAATTTAAAAAACTTTCTCTTGTCACAACAATTTGTTTCTAGTATAAGAAGATAAATATAATTGTATAATAGATATAGGTATAATAGGTTAAGTAAACCTGACATGTTAAGAGTTAAAGAGTAGCTTGTAGCTAATCTTCACCTGTCAGGTGCAAACATTATTATTTGCATTTGTTAATAAAGACATTTTATTATTATTATAGTTTGTTTGAAAAATAAGACGTAACAAAGATATAAAATATTACTATTTTTAAAAACCTTATCTCATAATATATTCTCACTTTTCCCAAAATTCTCTCGACTACTACATTTTTTTTACCCATTAATTTTCGAACGAAACCCCGGGCATCGATCGTAAAAACAAAAAAAGAAAGATGTGATCTCATCTACCGTCCACATGTCGATTTGCCTCCAAGTGATACTCCCGGTCCTTGTCATTATGTAATTAAAAAAAATTGTTCCTGAACAGAATCAGTGCATACCATCAACATTTTTTCGACAATTTAAGTTACTGTTTAGCATAAATTGTCTTATCCAGTTATAATTAAAATAATCAATTCGGTTGATGTCGATAAGAAAAAAAAATGTATGGGTAAATATTTTTGGTAATTTGTATTATATGACAGAGTTATGGCGACGGTGTAATTATGTAATTAATTTTATGTGAGTTTTTATAGAGGAAAATTATATGCGCGATGTTTATTGGAGGACACGGAATTTATTGCGTTTTTTTGGAAACTTGATTTTCAGTTTAATCGGTATATTGACGCAAGTTGAATTCTAAATGAGGTAGACAATCGATAACGGTACAATAACAATCACTATATACAGGGTGAATTATTGGGAAATGCACATACGCTAGAGGTTAATAGGGGACACTGAGGTGGTTATAAATAACCTATATTTAATGAGTTCTGAAGAGCAGAAGTGGTTTTTTTTATTTTCCTGCTGTATTTCATTGAGTTCATGTGGAACCCATTTTCCCATCTGGATCTTTCCTAGATCTTTCCTATGTCTTTCAAACGTATGGAGAGGATTTATCGTGTCTCATTTAATTAATCCACGAATTGTTGTTGCGTTTAAGCGTCATCCTCAAACGTTTTCGATGGTCTTCCACTTTCCTTGTTTCTCACTTCAAAATCGACACTTTTAAATTTTTTAATCCACTTAAATGACTGTGATTCATAAAAAGGATGCTCACCATCAGCTTCTAGAAGCATTCTATGAGATTATACAGAAGTTTTCTTCAAACGGTAACAAAAAATCAATGCAAATCGTACTTTTCAGACATACAATTCAACGCTCTGAAAAACTATGTTGAAAATCTTTGAAAAATCGCACCAATAATGCGAACTAGAGCCATCTATGATCAAATTCCTGTTTCACATTTACAGATATGGTATGTATGTTTGAAAACATTTTTACTAACTCATAAACGATAATAACATGGGCTATTAATTTTGCACAAGACTGCATTTTACAAAAAGCACGTATTTTAATATCTTTCTCTTTATGAATAAAGATGCATTTACATGACAATGGATATTATGCGTTTAAAAGTACTTTTATCAGTATACAAAAGGTTAAGAAAGGCATGTTTTAGCCATACAATATTAACCTTCTTGGTTAATTGGCTAATAAGAATTGCACAAGGATCGCTATGTCCAAAGTGTTTACAATGCTTATGTGGGAGGAACTGAAGTTATAACCATGGCAGAAAATTATAGTCTAGAATTATTGATTTATATTGGCCAGGATTTGTAAAGGTGGTAAGATAAAAAATATTGTTTATTTATGATTATCATTTGTCTGGTTTAACTATCAATATTTTTATATTATAGATCACACTAACATAATAGAAAGAACAAGTAAAAATAATACTGTAAAATAATTAATAATTATATTTCCGAAATATTTGATGTTGCCGTAAACTTCTTTTATATTACACAATTCTTAGCTAATGCACTTGATAGGAGAAGTCAGATAGATGTAATCTATACTGATTTCTCTAAAGCATTCGACACATTGGATCATTCCCTCCTATTAATCAAACTTGACAACCTTGGTTTTTCTGGTCAGCTGCTATCAATCCTCAAATCATACCTAAACAATCGATATCAATATGTTCAGTGCCTCGGATTTAAATCACGAACTTTTATACAAAGCTCAGGAGTTCCACAAAGGTCAATCCTGGGTCCGTTGTTATTTAATCTTTTTGTTAATGACATTGCCTGTAACGTTTTGATAAAGAATTATGCAGACGATATGAAATTCTATTGTGAAATTAATAATATCCAGGATTGTGAAAACTTCCAAAACGAATGGTGCATTAGGAATAAACTATGCCTCAATATAGGTACGTGCAATGTAATGACATTCTGCAGAAAAGACTCGTTTTATTTATTCCAAACTCTATTGAAAACTGTATTCTAACACGACCTAACCTAATTAGTGACCTAGAGTTTACTTTGATCCTGCGTTGACATTCTTGAACCACATCGAGAAGACAGTATCCTCTGCGTTTCGAATGCTTGGGTTTCTTACTCGCAATATGAAAGACTTTACTGAATTCTCTACTATGAACTTACTATTTTCCACACTTGTACGATCAAGGCTGGAATACGCGTGCATCATGTGGAATCCTATGTTTAACTACCAAATAGTTCAATGCGAAAGGATTCAGCGAACATTCTTCAAGATGTGTTCATTTATTTTATATAAAGAATTTCCAGCAGGAGGTAGGTACTCCTCAGGAATACTTTTACGAACGCTTCAATGCCTGTAGCCTAATCAAGCGAAGAATCATGCTATCTGTGGAGTTCTTACATAAATTAGTAAATAGTAATATCGACTGCATTAATCTGACAAACATGCTAAATTTTCACGTTCCTAGAATTAATGCTAGAAGTAATAATTTATTATATCTTCCTTCTCACAGAACCAACATTTATAAATCCTCCCCTTTATATCAGGCAATTACAAATTTTTCCGAGATCGAACCTAAGTTCGATTTATTAAGCTGTAAGGTTAATCAAATTAAATGTTTTTACTTATCAAATTAAATGTACCTAATTAATTATAATTCTAATTTTTCGCTTAGCTATTAACGCATCAAGGGCGGATTTACGGGGGGTACAGGGGGTAATTACTCACCCCCCCCCCCTGGATTATAATTTATAAAAAAATGTATAAAACATAATACACACAAAACTGTTTTACATAATAAAGAGAGTGGTGCTTCTTATAACGCGATAAAGAAAAATGTATGCAGCTTCCTTATTTTACTAGACTTTTAATAGTAGCAGTCTAAAAGTGTTTTTTTTGTTTTAACCATTTCTAAGTACTTTCCTAGTCTCTTTGGGATTATAATTTAGTATTAATAAAGTTTTTTTTTCCTTTAGTCCAAGAAATGAAGTAAAATCATTGAGCAGAAATAGATCGACTTGAAATTTTTTGCAAATTGTTAGGAAAGGTGTTTAGTTCAGAAGTAGAAAACTTTCGATAGTGGCGTTTTTTTCATCAAAAAGTGAGGGAAAAAAAGAAAATAAACTTGTGCAATCGATAAATTATCCTTTGTTAATGAATTAATGTTAAATACAATTTTTTATGAAAATAAACCCCTCCCGAGTTATAGGGCGTAGAAAATTACGAGTTTGACCATAAAAATCGTACATTTCTAGTTTTTTTAAATATAACCGAAATCTGATATTATTACGTAAAAATTGATATTAACTGATTTTATGGCCTTGAGCTAACAAATAAAATGATTTTTTTATTTTTCTACGATTAATACGAAGGAAGATCTGGCATTTGAAAAATGGGTGTTTAAAGAAACTGGATCGTTCTAGCGCAAGGGTTCTCAAACTGTGGTACATGTACCACTGGTGGTACATTACAATGTTTTAGTGGTACAATTTAACATTTAACATTTTGTTTTTAGAAACACATATATTTTCCTTCAAGTTTTTGACTTTAACGGCTCCAGCTTTAATATTGAAATGACGACTTTTCCAAAAACTTCGAACAATTTCGCGACACATTGATTTTTAACGGCGAAATGCTTTTATGGTGGTACATATATTTTTGTTTCATATTTATGTGGTACAAAATTTGAAAAGTTTGAGAACCGCTGTTCTAGCATAAATATCTGAGAAAATATGACAAAATAATTTTTTTTCTATTTTTTTACGCCATTTTTTAACGCCATCTAGACGGTATTTGACAAAAAAAATCGTTTTGCAGAAAGTCGTAACATATGTTTTTACAATTGTCTAGTAATTTTTAGCCCTATGGATAATTATGTTTTAGGTTTTGGTCTGTTAAAGTTGAGCTAAAGAGACAAGGCTTTGAGGAAATGTTCTTCCGAATAATTACCATTTTTCTTTATCTTTGCATTTATAACCGTCAATGTCATTTTTTCGGGTCAAATATTGAAAAAACGGTCATTCCAATGAACAAGTTTGTCATAACATGATATTTCGGCGATATCCTAAGCTTTAAAATGGATTATTGTGCATTATTTAATATTATCAGCCAAAAAAAAGTTACGGGCAAAAAATACATTTTTTTTTAGAAATGTACGATTATTATGGTGAAAATCGTAATTTTCTGCGCACTTTAACTCGGCAGGGAACATTAATTCATTTTTTTTTTTTTAAATTCCTGCTTTATTTACAATCTGTTACAATGTACATATAACAATAAGTAAATTGTGTGTTCATATGTAGAAACTTGTAGAAATCAGTTCATCAACTGGTTCCTATATTGACATTAGTTATATTTATAATATAACTACAGTGAACGTTTATTAAGAGTCTGCTAAAAACGGTACAGTGAGTCACCTGGGTAGTGACGTTTCAGACGTCTAAGTGGCACTAATTGCGTTAGGTCCGTCACGATAGGGTTTGGATGAGCTTCTAGCCTCGTAGAATATTTCATGTATTGTTGTTTGATTTCCTCTTTTACTGTAGATACTTTGAGGTCTCGTGCAATTAAGCTGTTAGGAACAAACCATGGCCCTTTCCAGGATTTCTAGGTTAGAGTTGGAAGCTGAGCCCCAGAGTTCTAATCCATATGTCCAAACGGGTTTGAAAATAACTTTATAGATTAATAGTTTGTTTACCAAAGATAGCTCTGATTTAGGACCGATTAGCCAGTAGTGTTTGTGCAACATTAAACCGAGCTGCTTTCTCTTCGTGAAAATGTGTTTCTTCCATGTCATTCTTCGATCCAAGTGGATACCAAGATACTTCACCTCTTCTCGCTGAGGGATTTGGGTATTATTTAATCTAACTGGGGGACAGGTGTTTTTACGATTTGTGAAAGTTACAAGTACTGATTTACTCTCGTTGACTTTGATCCGCCATTTAATCAGCCAAGACTGGAGTTGAAGTAGGTATAATTGCAGTTGATGTGAAGCCATATTTTCGTTTACATGTGAGGTTAGGATGGCTGTGTCATCAGCGAATGTGTAAAGGAGGTACAGGAGAGGACCAAGGACACTTCCTTGAGGCACGCCAGCATTAATGGGGTGGAAGGGTGAGAATTCGTTCAGGTATTTTACACGGTAGTGGCGGTCTTGTAGGTAAGATTTTAGGATGCAAAAAAAATTGACGGGAAGTATTTTTCTTAGTTTGTACATCAGCCCTTGGTGCCAGACTCTATCAAAGGCTTGATTAATGTCGAGAAACATAGCAGAACAATATTTCTTCAAGATCTAGCGAGATTCTTTTAACAATTTGATGAATTTGCTCAATTGTGGAGTGTTGTCTTCTAAAGCCGAACTGGAAGGTGGGAATTATCTGGACTTCTTCTAAAATTGGTTCCAGTCTATTTTTTAATAGTGATTCAAATAGTTTGGGCATTAAGGGTAGTAGGCTTATGGGCCTGTAGGATGCTATTTCTTCAAGAGGTTTACCTGGTTTCTGGATTAAGATTATCTCCGCTGTTTTCCACTGGATTGGAAAATGTCCGGTTCTAATTATGGAGTTAAAAATATAGGTCAAAAGCGTCAATGCTTTACTGAGTAATTCAGATAAGATTTTTGCTGTTATTAAGTCATAACCGGGTGATTTTTTAGGATTTAACTGACTGATGGCTTGAGAAATCTGCGACAGGTTTAGGTATTTTAAAGGAAGTTCAAGCTGATACGGTGATTCAAGTAGCTCAGAAATGTTAGTATGTGGAACGTCGATGTGTTCAATTGGATGGGGTTGAAATACACTTTCCAGGTGGTCAGCAAAAGATTTGGCTTTTTCTAAGTTACTTTTTGTCCATTTTCCGTCTTTTGTGCGAATGGGAGGATTGTATAATTGAGGTCGCTTTATTTTCTTCGTCGCCTTCCAAAGTGAATAGTCAGAGTTTTCGGATGCAGTTAGGTTCCTCAGATAATTTTGAATACTATTATTTTTATAATTGTTGAGCATTGTTTTAATTTCGCGAATAGCTGTATTGAGTTTTCTTTTGGTTTCTGGTGACCTTGTAATTTGCCAGTTTTTTCTTAATTTTCGTTTTTGCATAATTTTTTCTCTGATGTCCGTAGGTAATAAGTTAGACTTAATTTGCTTAGAGATTTCAGGTGTGGCTTCCCAAATTAATTAATTCATTAAAAAAGGTAATTTATCAATTACGAAATTTTTTTCTTTTTTTTCACACCCCCACCTGCCCCCACTCAAAACGCAACTAACGAAAGTTTTCTATACTTCTGGACACGTTTACTAGCAATTTTCAAAAAAATTTAAGTTGATCTGATCAGTTACTAGTTTCTGCTCGATATTACAAAAAAATTTAGTAGCTTTCTTGGACTACTTCGTAAGTTTTACCCCTCCCATAAAAAAAAGCTAAATCCGCCGTTGTAACGCATGTTGTAATTTTATGTTTATTTCTATCTTAATTTTATACATATGCAGATATTCTATTCACCTGTAAGTCTCTCATAAGTAGATTGGGAGTGTGATATAATTACACACTTTTTTCAGTGCGTAATTATAATCGGATTCGCAATCTACGTGACGAAGTTCTGAAACATCTTGTAATTGGAGCAACCCGTTTGATAGTGTAACTCCCAAATAAATAAATAAATAAAAAAATAACGGCGAATTAATTTCCTAAATAAAGTCTAGAAGTCTGATGGAGACGCGAACAAAAACTACAACGCGGTCAAAACGACAACTGGTGAGTCCAGATAAGTACATGTTTGGCCAATTGACTGTTTTAATCTTTATAAATATTGCCAAAGAGGATACCGAAAATGGGTGTGCTCATTTTTATTTTTTATTAAATTCTTTAAGTATGTTGATCTTTCAAGTAAACAAGACAACTTTAGGTACTACAATTTCTACTAAAAAGCCTTTTTATATTTTGCATCTATAATATTTTACATTATGATACGCATTTGAGTACTCTAATGTTTCATTAGAGTACGCAACTTTTTTTGTTATACTGTTGGTAATATGAATCAACAAACAACATGAATTGACATTTGTCTAGTCATTTGTATCTAATAACTCTGTCAAATTTTAAAAATTCTACAACAGTGCTAGCAACTCATTTTTTAAAGCAAACTTCTCTATAATATGCAAAGTATAAATTTATTAAAAAATTAATAAAATGGCAAAATATAAAAAATATTATAAGCAACTTATTTCATATGGCTGTTATGACACTCGTGCGATTCGTTTTTTAAACTTGGACTCGTTTCATAACAGAATGCCATATGAAATGCGTTGCTTAATGTACTATTAAATCACGAGATTCCGCACGAGTGTCTGTCTGTTAAAATTTTCAAAATACCTCTATGAATATTTATGTCAGATTTTATAAAATAATTTATTATCACAAATTCGCCTTTATGGGCGTATGAATTTTTTTTAACTATTGTTATTTTCTACCGTTTTACCCACTTTTCAATTTTTGGCATTTAATTCAGCCATACAGTGACTTTGTTCTTGAACGTTGTGAAAACAAAAAATTATTCTGTAAAATTTTGTTAACTTTTTAACAGTTCATGGTTTGAGTTCGTTTAAAAATGAAAATTAATAAATTTCTTGAAACATGCATTGATTTTAGACACACAAATGTATGGAACATTTCTGTCAATAACCGATAAATTTATATTAATTAGGTAATAATTAATAGTTGCATAGAAAACCGTAAATATAATGTTATATTTGATGTCAAAAATACAATATAAAAATAAAATAAAATCCATTTCGTTCAGTGTGAAAACTAACAACCACAAAAACACAATATCCCACACAATCACTCAACCCTTGAAATATGACCATATCCATAACTAAAAGTAATTTCCTAGTTCACTTCAAGTATTAAAGGGTCCTCCCCTCAACACTACGTTTTAAAAAATTGTGCTAGGGGATTATTCCAATATCCCCCTATCACAAATTGTTCCCATATGGCTGAAGGAAGTGTTATGGAATAAATTCAACCAACGATTTATGAAAATTATGATTGCTATGATGGCATTCGAAGAAGTGTACAGGAAGCGTAGAAGCGAAACCAGAGGTGAGTAGGGTTTATTATAGGAAGTTTTTTATTGAAGGAATTTTATGGGGTCCGAGAAGTTATTGCCCCAAGTACATGATCGGAATTGCAATTAAGTTTTGACCAGAAAAAATGTATAAATACAGTGTGTGTCGTAAAGTTATTACGTGATTTATTTTTATAGCTTTTGTCTTTGTATACAGAGCTTTAAGTAAGTGTTTTCCATCTGAAAAAGATTTTAATACATATGCATTCATTTGCCTAAACCTGATGGTTAGTTATACAAGTTTTCATTAAATTTAAAGAATTATATAACCTTCAAATTAAAAAAAACATTTTCTAGTCATATAGATCAAAACTTGGAGATCTAATTTGACTGCAAGAGTTTACAATAGACTAAATCGAGTTTACAAAATAATTTCATGTTTTCACTCTGTTTAATTTAATAAAAATGGCATTTTTCTATATGAATTGTTGTTAACAACTTCGACGAGAAGTTGGTAATTTTTTTCATGTGAATGTTGTGGTATAATAACAGTTACATTTCACGCATAATCAAAGTTTTAAAACGTTATGGGCAGCCTTTTTGTATCGAGTTTAAAAAAAATTGAAGTAAATTGCTAGCCACAAACTATTTTCTACCATACTAATTAATGAACCCCAACATACGATGGTTGAATTAAACTTTTTTGCAAACCAGCAAATAATGGAGCAATTATAACGACATATTCTCATGTAAATTCTGCTGAATAATCAACTAACTCGCCATCCATCGACAGAAAGAGGCGTCATTCTCTCATACAAAATGTAAATCATATCTGAAGATGAGATTATAATGAGTATCTTTGGAAAATATCAGCAACGCAGAGGCTCATATCGGTATTTCCAGTCCATTTCCTTCGAAAGCGTTTTCCTTTTAGCTTGAGGTGCTATTTCGAGAGAAGTAGGCTAGGACAAGGATCTCTTCAAATGTTAATGGTGAATTAATTACGTCTCGACTTTCTAGGTGAGATATTTATGTTCGTGTGCTTGTTTTCAAAGCTTAAGAATTTTTCTTGATTATGTTTGTGCAAATTAAAAAACTATTCTATTATATAAATACTTTTCGGGCATTATAATACGCTGTTAGCAGTTAGCAGTGTGGCATTAAGATAAATCAAAAAATATAATAACAATGATTAAAAAAATGATTAAATTAAGCAATAAAAAAACTCTAATAAGCTTGGCAACAATATGGTGTTGTGAATTATTAAATTAAAAATTCAAAATAATAAAAAAGATCACTGGAACAACAAAAAAGAAAATCAAAAAAGATGACAAAGACGACAAAGATAAAGAGAAATACAGACGTAAGGATGAGACTTCATATTAATTTTTATCGGGTTTTTAACTCAATATAATTGGAGGCACTTCCCACGATTGAGAAAAGTAGGAAAGTTAAAGCGTCGAATTAAATATATTCTGTATAATGAATTTCTCCTTTGTGTGAGATAACTGGGGGAAAATCATAGCCAGGATATTTTTTGACTTTTAAATTAGCTCTTGTTTTGATTTATGTAATTTTAATTTTTTTTAAAGGAAGATTTATCTGGTTTAGAGCATTTATTACATTATCAATGAGTTTCTCATCTCCGTCGAAGCCTCCTGTCTTTAATTCAGGCTTGTTCCAACTTTTGCTATTTTCTTCTACGAAAACTTTTCTTTGCGGGTTCTTTTTAATACGAAGGACTGTTTTTGTGATGAACTTCGTGAAAGGAGAAGCAAATACCATGTTTTCCGCTTTGGTTATAATATTTAAATAGTCGTGATTAACTTATAATACGATTCAATAAATTTTCATTAAAAAACTTTACCCTCAACCGCCACTATTCATTAATAATGTAGCATTTCTTACTTAACTGTACTACCGATGAAAACTAGTAGTTTTCTTGTTTTATACATTATAATATTTCCTAGTGAGAATCCACTATTCAAGGTTAATTTGACAAGCCAGTACCCATTTCAAACTAAAGTATTACTTATACAAGGTGACAAAGGGGGGTCAATAACTTTTTTCTACCCAAGCTATCGATTTGATGTTTTTTTAAACGATAGGACCGACGATGAGGCACATTCTAAAAATATTTCTATTTATACAGGGTGTTTCATAGTTAAACCGACATACGTTAACTGGAAATAGAGGGTACTTAGGTGATTCCAAATAACCTTGGTTAATGGGTCTAACGCCTTTAATAACCGAGATACGGGGTGTTTCATCCATTTCGGCCAATATTTTGATAAGCCGTACCTTTAAAACCACCCTGTAGATTTATCTCATACTTGGTACAGGTATAGTGTGTTAATAGCCCAATCCTATAGTATAAGAACTACAATTAAAATCCAGATCCGGATTAAGAGGAATTTACAAAATTTGAAAATCCCCAACACAACACCCTGTATATCAGATTTTTTAAAATTGGGATGGCTATTTGAAAAGAACGGAAAAAATTGAGTTAAAGTGAAAATTTTTTTTAAGTGCACATCCCATTCTACTACTGAAGTTTTAACGTCAAATTACATCAAATGCATTTTTTTCATTTTCACAAGCAGTAACTTTCGAAATACCTGGTAGATTTCTTTCATATTTGGTACAGGTATCATTTTTTAGTAGCCCAATCGTATAATGTAAGGAGTATACTACAGTTGAAATCCAGATACGGATTAAGAAAAATTTGTAAAATTTGTAAAATTAGAAAATCTCCAACGCAACACGCTGTACATCAGATATTTTTTAACTTGGATCAGACATTCGAAACGAATGGAAAAAACTGAGATATTCTGACATATGTTTATAAATGCACATCTCGTTCTACATATTACTAAACTTTTAAAGTAAATTCAATTAATGTAATTAATGCAATAGATATTGTCATTTTCAATAGCCATAACTTTGGAAACACCCTGTAGATTTCTTTCATATTTGGTACAGGTAGATTGTTTAAATAGCCCAATCGTACAATATAAGAACTAAAGTTAAAATTCAGATCCGTATTAAGAAAAATTTGTAAAAGTTGGTAATCTCTAAAATAGCACCCTGTATATCAGATTTTTTTAAATGTAATCGGATACCTATTTAAAAAAAGAAAAAAAAGATAAAAGATATGTTATGTGTTATACTAAAATATTTTTATAAGTGCACAAGAGCGTTCTACAAAAAAAATACAGATTTAATTTTTCGGATTAATTCCGGATACAAAACTCATTAAACTATCAAGTAAGCTTCGGCAATAACACATCTTTTTTCTTTTCCTTTCTTTTTTCAAATAGGTATCCGTTTACATTTGGAAGAATCTGATATACAGGGTGCTATTTTAGAGATTATCAACTTTTACAAATTTTTCTTAATCCGGATCTGAATTATAACTTTAGTTCTTATATTGTACGATTGGGCTATTTAAACAATCTACCTGTACCAAATATGAAAGAAATCTACAGGGTGTTTTCAAAGTTATGGCTTATGAAAATGACAATATATATTGCATTAATTGAATTTACTTTAAAATTTAGTAATATGTAGAACGAGATGTGCATTTATAAAAATATGTCAGAATATCTCAGTTTTTTCCATCCGTTTCGAATGTCTGATCCAATTTAAAAAATATCTGATGTACAGCGTGTTGCGTTGGGGATTTTCAAATTTTACAATTTTTTCTTAATTCGTATCATATTTACATTCGCCATTAAATTGTCGATATAACGCACCTAGGTTTCTTCGACTTATTTGCAATAGTTTTTGACAATTTATGTGTCAAAATAGCGTTGTGCAGATATCCACAAAAAATTCAGAACATCAGAACTGTTCAAGATAACTTAATCAAATTTTTTCCAGTCGATTCCTTAAGCTTTAGCACATCTTTCGAGATGTAGACAAACTCAGAGTCGATGTTCTATCGCCTACTACGATTTTTTGAAAATGATAAATTACAAATAGCAATAATTCGATTTTTTTAAATGCATCACCCTATATTCTATTAAAGCATTGCATGGCATTTTTTAAGAGCTTTTTGCTGATATAGGGTTTGTGGGGTTTATTTTGTAAAACTTGCGAGATTTATGCAAAATAAGAAATGTTTGACGGTTTATTCGAGAAAAAAAAAGAATCGAGTAGGCCGCTGTCGTAAAATTTGACAGATTCATATAATTTTAAAAAGAAAATGTTTCAACAAAATGAAATTGTAATAGGAACAGAAATACATTACAAAGTAAACAATTTTAGTAATACAATTTGCAAGAACATGAAAGAATGATTAATAGGAAACAATGTAAACATTTTTGATTTATAACAAATGCTCGTACTTAGGTCACCGTCACCATCATGTTCCACACAGAAATCATTATTTCATGTTCTTGTAAATAGTATTACTAAAATTGTATACTTTGTTATCTATTTCTGTTTATATTGCAATTTCATTTTGTAAGTAAACAATTTTAGTAATACTATTTACAAGAACATGAAGTAATGATTTTTGTGTGGAACATGATGGTGACGGTGACCGACGAGCATTTGTTATACCTAAATCAAAAATGTTTTTAATGTTTCCTATTAATCATTCTTTCATGTTCTTGCAAATTATATTACTAAAATTATTTACTTTCATTTTGTTGAAACATTTTCTTTTCAAAATTGTATAAATCTGTCAAATTTTACGACAGCGGCCTACTCGATTCCTTTTTTTCTCGAATAAACCGTCAAACATTTCTTATTTTGTATAAATCTTGCAAGTTTTACAAAATAAATCCCACAAATCCTATATCAGCAAAAAGCTCCTAAAAAATGCCATGCAATGATTTAATAAAATATAGGGTGATGTATTTGAAAAAGTAGATTTATTGCTATTTGTAATTTGTCATTTTCAAAAACTCGTAGTAGGCGATAGAACATCGACTCCGAGTCCGTCTATATCTCGAAAGATGCCCTAAGGCTTAAGGGATCAACTGGAAAAAATTTGATTAAGTTATCTTGAACAGTTCTGAAGTTCTGAATTTTTTGTGGATCTCTGCACAACGCTATTTTGACACATAAATTGACATAACTCAAAAACTATTGCAAATAAGTCGAAGAAACCTAGGTGCGTTGTATCGACAATTTAATGGCGAATCTAAATATCTAACAAAAATGAAAGAGAAACAGAACTTAGTTGTGTATCTTATTTGGGACCTCCTGTATATAAATAGAAATATTTTTAGAATGTGCCCCATTGTCGTTCCTATCGTTTAAAAAAAACATCAATTGATAGCTTGGGTAGAAAAAAAAGTTATTGAGCATGCACACACCCCTGGGTCACCCTGTACCTACTGCAAATAATTTTCCAGATTTTAGGTTCCCCTCTATCTTGCTTAAAACTTTAAAGAAATAAATAACTAAAAATATTTTCAAAAATATTGTCTTCGTACCACACTGATTGCAGTGAGCATCGCCACAGCTTCTGGCTGCCTTGAAATGGACGATTTAAGATACAATTGACATCTTCTTTCAATAAATTTCACTAATCTTATCTTTGAACTTGAATGATTCGGGCTCGCCTTCACACGACAGCACTGGAAGTAGCCGAAGATTTTATTGGCGAGAACAGTGACGGAGACTCTGGAGGACTATAAATTATTTAAAAATGGAAAACTATTTACAATCTGAAATCTAAGCTCACTTGATGTAATATGTATGCAAATCACCCTGTTAAAATATCACTTTCTTCTTACACCAAAATATTCATTAGCAATAATATTTAAAATAGAGATGTAGAGTTATAATTACCTAATCTGGGTCAATATTTGACATGAGCCCTCCTAGTAACATTCCCCCAAAATTTAAAATGCACCACGCCTTCTTGGATGCATTAGATAAGTGTTAGTTGGAAGCAGGTGTTGATAGAAGCCGCTAGACTTCCAGCTAAAGTGTCGAGAAAGCTATCAAAGAAATTACTTTGATTAGATATTTAATGAAATTTATGGTGGACTGGTGAACGAAAAGCCAGTAATTAAACCATTAATTATTTACATAAACCGCTAATGGAAGAACCTGGTTAAGTTAAACAATCGGATTTTTTTTAATTTAATTGATATTTTTATATTATTTTATATTATATGAAATAAAAATCTAAAGTTGCTCGATAATTTTAGTCTATAATAATTTTCGGAGAAATTGTTTTCAAAAGTGATAACAAGTTAAAATTATTTGGTTTTAATTTTGTGGCACCGTATATTAAAAAACTTCTATTCCAATATTACTAAAGTTTATAGCGGTGAGGTTTAGCTACTTTAGATCCTTTTTTAGGGTGTTTAACTTCCCATCGACTTTGTAACTTATTTCCTTACCCATATTTCTTCACTATATTCTATTATTTGCAATTTTTTTTTCAATCACCACCCTCTTCAGATCTTCTTTCTTTCTTTATCCACTTGGATCTTGGACTTCCTCGTATCTTCTTTCTTGGTGGTTCCCATCCAATTATCACTTTTATAATTTCGTCTTAAGTCTTCAGTTAAGAAAATATCAAGCTTAAGATTTAATTATTTGGTTTTACACTTTAATAACGGTTTCTGCCGTTTGGCGCCCTTAGTTGTGCCTACTAATATCGCATTAGGGCGCGGTTTTAGCCATTCTAGGCGCTAATGAGAACGAGTGAATAATATATATAATTTGGACGAAAGCTTTAGCGGGCGAAAGATCTACTGAGGCATAAAACTGAATATTGACAGAAGGTAGATTTATATGAACTATCAATAGGCATAGGAATATTTCTCAAATTTTAAAGTTATCAGAAAACTAACTACCGGAGAAACAATAGGGATTAAACACAAGCAATTGAGATAGAGGTTCGATGGAGGAGATTTTTCTCTAATACGGACTAAGCAAAACTAGACGTACAGAGGAAGGATTGAAACTGCCTCCCAAGAACCGAGAAAAATCTATTAATTTTACATTCACAGCAAGTCAAAATTACTAAATTTAATTTTACATCTCGCAATAATGCTGTAATTGAACAAACCTCCCTCGTAACTTCCTCATCTTACGGATCTACAAAATAATGAACACACCACGCAATTAGCGACGTTTTCTCTGTCGATTTTAATATAAATTCATCTCTGTGGGTCATAAAGGTTTCTACTTTATCGGCAGGGTGTATAATTTAAAATATTATGCAAATGGAGTGCGCCCGGGGAATCCTGAGCGAAAATAAAGTCAATTTTAATTATATCAGTGCCAAGGTTGCCGCAAAGACCGGTTGGTCGTGTTTGAACTCAAGTGTCCGATGGTGAAGATGAAAAATAAATTAAGACGAAATGGAAAATTAATGCCGATGAAATGAGGTGTTTGCTGGGTTACAGCGTTATTATATAAATCAAGAATTTAAATGGAACGTTGTCACGACAACGTAAAAGGAATTGTTCTAATTTAAGAATGTTTTGGATTTTGGAAACGATGATTAACTTTAATAAAGTATTATTATTATTCTGGGAAAATAAACTAGAAAGTATTTGGATATTTGTGCATTTGTATTTAAAATATCGTAACGAACATGCTTGATTATATTAATATCATTATTTTATATCTGATACCTAAATTTAACTCCTTAATGACTTTAATCGTATTTTTTAAAATGCCTAAAATTGCTGTACCTACATAGAAAAAGCACTTGAAATTAAATCCAATGACGCAAGATATGGACAGTGGAGATTAAAAGAAATTTAAGGAAAAATCATCTTTACCTCCTAACCAGCCGTCAGCTACGCGACTGCATCTTGATAGCCGATTTTTATTGGCCAGCTTTGTTTAAACACTAGTTTAAATAAACTCGTGTCTCCCTGCATTTCCCAGGATGGACAAACAATGTCGAAAGTGCATGCCGCTCTTTTCAACTCCTGCGAGATGTATGTGTTTGGATTGTACTTATTGTGTAAGTACACAATGAATAACGGAGGTAACGACATGGGTTCTGAGTCGATCGACTTTTTTCAGTTTATCGATTTTCAGTGGCTTTCAGATAATATATTGAAAATCGTCTATACATGTCGGTAACCATACGAAGGGAAGCATCAAAATTAGTACATGTCATATCGCTAAAGGCAACGATCTTTATTTGCGGCAAATTTATTTTTATTTTAATCAATTCTAGAAACCACCAATATAACACACGACATCGCGCACAACTCACTTACCCCACTATCGTAAAAAAATAAATTTCACAAAGAGCATACTCCATTTGTGTAATTAAATTGTATAACACATTACCGGAAAATATAAAAACAATAACATCAAAACCACTGTTCAAAAAAAGACTAAAGTCGAAGTTTTTCAGAGAGGCAGATAATTTGTTACAAATCTGGTGGAATAACTACTAACAAATAATAAAAGTTATATCCCTTTCCGCATCATCCCCAAACTTTGCTCTCTCTATACATAATGCTGATCTAATCTTTTATAGGTATATATTTTTTCTTTCTACTGATTTTATTGTTTGTTTAGCACTTTTTATTTTTATTTTTTATAACTTGTATACTTTATTATTATCATTATTACTTTATTCAATAAATACAATGAATGCTACTGCACTTGTTTCGCATCAACATTATAAATAGAATTATACAATTATACCCAAAGACCAGACATCTGTATGAATCTTGACCGATCTTCTTTCCAATTAAGTATTCCCTTTTTTCCAGAGCATTTACTTCAGAATTTCGAGGACTCAAAAGGGTCGCCATGTGTTAATTAAGCAGGTTTTTTCTTTACCTTCGATTTTCCAAAAATATCCATTCAGGCAAGTCGTTCCCGCATATACACCTACTTATACACCAACATAGATTTAAATTACAAAAATTTGGGGAAAATGACATGTCATACTTTTATAGATTTGACACTTCTATTAGAATTTTTCTTCCTCTCCCAATATTATAATATTGTATTGCATTGTAACAATAGTGTTCCTCCCGATCTGTAATTATTATTTTTGTCTTACTCCATGATGTACAAATTTTTTAACTGAAATATTTTTGTGTTTGGAAGTTTGACGGAGATATAGAAATTGTCAATAATTAAAATACAATCATTGACCAACAAATTATGTGATAAGTTTATAATAGCTAGGCTTTTGTAGATTTGGCGTCTTGGACAAAATTTTTTTGAAGACTTTGATGATAATGTCAAATATTTATTTACCATACTTGTTTTTTCATATAGCGAAACTAATAAATAGATTTAAAATGGTTTGTGTTGTTATTTTGTTTTTACAACATTTACTTTACATTAATAAAAGTCATTTGTAGGCAAATTTTTAAACAAGTCGAAAACAGTAGGGAGACGTCTGGTGTTTAAATACAGAACGCCCAACTCATCTCGACCGGAAAATGGAGAAAATGTCACTGCAATCCAGTTTATTGTCTACTCCTAATTTTAAAATCCTATTGTCAAGCCAATTTATCAATTTGTGTGAGGCTGATCGACTGGAGTTCATTGCCAATAAAGGAAAATCCTACTAAGTGCAATTGTCACCATTTAAAATGGAAAAAATACTTAATTGGTGGGTAAATTTTTATTTGTTATATTATTAGTCTCGAAAAAAAATGTGACCTTACTTTTAAAACCTTAAGAAACAATTCATTTCGGAAGCTCATTGTGGTTTGTATTTTAATTTCTCTCTCTTTCCATTGGATTAAAATTACCGTTTCTTGATGTACTAATACACAATAACAACAATTGTTTTGATACATCAGTTTTTAGAAAAGAAACACATACAAATAGATATCTAAATTTTAATTCAAACCACTCAATTTGTGTTAAACGAGGTATTGTCAAATCTCTTTCCGATAGAGCAAAAACAATTTGTTCAAATGACAATATCTTAAATAATGAATTATCACTTGTTAAATCTGTCTTGATTAAGAACAACTACCCAAGTAAATTTATAAATCGTGAACTTTACCGAGACATCAAAACTAAAGATCAAAATTTAAACCCCTAAATAGTTCTTTCAAATATAGTAAAAATTATCCGAAAAAATTAGAAGGATTGGCAATAAATTTAATTTAAAAACAGTTTTTCAAACTAATAATACATTAAAATCTTTAATAGTAAATACAAAACCTTTTAATGAAATTCAAAACACAAAAAATTGTATTTACAAAATTCCATGCGAATGTAATAAATTTTATATAGGAGAAACATCTAGACCTTTTCATATTAGACTTAATGAACACCAATCGTACATTAAAAATAAACAATTCGAAAAATCCAAAATATGTGAACACGCATGGGATTCTGGTCATAAAATACAATGGAATTTTTCAACTAGATTATTAAAAGAACCGAATAATTATAACCGCAAAGTTAAAGAAGCAGCATTGATATGCTTAAATAATAACGAATGTATTTCTAATTGTTCGGTTGATATTTCAAAAATTTGGATACCTATTTTACAAAAAGAGTTAATTGCAAAAAGGATACCCTCTATATCGGGATAGTATCATAAGTTTTTATCTGGTTTTTTCTTATGATAATATTAATAAGAAAACTTCATTTATGACGAAGTATAAATTCTCTTATAATATGCAAATGCGCTATCCTTTCAAAAATTCGTTCCCAGAAACGTCACAAAAATATGATTGAAACAGATTTTGACATCTTCAATCTCAAAATCTTATTCTATGTATACTATGTTGATGTCATATTTTTGCAAAATTATCAAGTGTTCTGTTTCTAGTAAATTTATTTATTTTATGTCATTTTGATAACGGCTTTCGATCTGGAAAGCCGAAACGTCAATAAAAAAACTTTTTTAACAACTAAGTGGTTTTAATCCAATGGAAAGAGAGAGAAACTTAAGAAACAATATAAAAATTTTAACTCATGCAGTCTGAGATATCAAGTTTACGAGAATGAACTTTAAGTTTTTATGAAAACTTTTGTAAATATATATTTTTCAAAAGTATTGATGATTCGCATGATATACGACAAATATTCTTTACAATATACCTTTCATAAATACGCTATTTTCTTGATAAATATACTTCTGTACGACAAAGTGCTGGAAACTACTTGAAATTCCCTTTCAGACATTTTTCCTAAATAGTTCCTAGTGCCCGGCTTTGATAAAGCGTTAGGTGACGCATTAATTCTGTGGGAAAACGTACATGCTGCTTTTAGACCACTGCTTTCACCGCTAAACTACGAAAATTCAGTGGCTGGGAAACTCTCAGAGTTCAACAGTTCAACTCAATTTAACTATTCTGAATTTATCTTGGAACTTCAACGTATTAATACGATGCGGTAAATATAGTTGTAACGAAACAATATTGTGTTTCATGTTTGGTAGTAGACTGTATTAAAATATCTCAAAATAAAGATTTTTTTATTTGCAATGGATTATTATGGTCACCGGACATCTCATCTAGGATGTAAACTTTTATTTATTTATTAATTGATGAACAAATTGTCCATTTGTCACAAAACAAAAAAAAATTACAAAGAAAATTATACAAAAGTAAGGTGTGCAGTTTAAAAATTATAAGGTGTAATAGTTATCACAATGTATAACCACAGGTCAAGACGATATAAATTTAAAAACAATTTATAATATTAATACAATACAATTGTAACTGGAATACTTTGAGAGCTGTCTAAGGAACTGTTTTTCTGTGCAAAAGAAATCCAAATCCGGCAATATATTGGCTAGTGACATGGTTCTAGGGAAAATTGGATTTAACTGTAACCAGTGCGACAAAATGGTATACAATAAGACAGATGATTTCGAATATTAACCTGAGAAAAAATTAGAGTTATTTTACTTGTAAGCTGAGAACAATTAACCATTGAATTGAGAATTTTAACTTTAACAAAACTATTAAAAGTTGCTGAATGTACATTATAAGCGAGATTTTTTACTTGTACATTACGACTAGCTAAAAATCATCTTACCCACTATCTGAGAGCCACCTAACCTCTGCAGGACGCTGAAATTTTAAAATAAAAACTACAAAAAATTGCCGTGAATCTAAAATAACTTTTTTAAACTTGATGGACAATTTTCTCTTCCAAGAAAGTAACATTTTGACAAAAACAAAAGTTTGTGGATATTTCTAATTCATATCTAGCAGATAGATGGAGCAGTACAGTTTTAAGAAAACGGTAACTTATCAGTTAAAAGAAATAATATAAAAATTAAAAACACCAACATAAGACGTACGAAGTTACCACCAGTAACATTTATGCAGTAATGAAATTCCTGTGGCACTTTTTGCAATATTTCAAGACTTATACCGCGACATGTTTGATCAAGGCGCCGTTTGAAATCAAGTACAGATAACTGATGTGGTTTGATATTATCCTGAATCTTGTTCCCATTCCCTATATGTACTTCTTTTAATTAGAAACAAGTGTTTCTACTTCATCATCAATTTCTTCATTAGAGTTAATATACATTTTTGTGAGGCACTTAAAGGGGTTCTATATACCCTCCGTCATATTAGAATTTGCGGGCTTAATACTCAATAAAAAAAAATATTTTTTTGTATCCGAGCTTATTATTCATCGGAGAATGGCGGATGATCACTTTTTTTATATACTTAAAAGAAATAAGTAACCTGAAAAAAAATAAAAAAAGTCATATACGTATATAAGTTATCATCCGCCGTTCTTTATTTGCCACTGAACAACTTTTGTATTTACCATTTTTGAAAAAAGTAAGTAGTTTTTCTAAAATTGAACATTCCTTCAAAATCTCAGAGGGTACCGGGAGGTACTGCCCCCCGACGGTCCTCTTTTAAAGCAATTAAAAATTAAAATTTTACCAGAAGATTTATATTTCGAAAGGTTCGCCTTGTGTGTAGCGGCTCCCGGGACCTCTCGCATTGCGTTCGTGCTCTGTCGGAGTTTTACAGAATCCTGGCCAATCAGAAAAGGTAATGACCTTTTCTGAAAACCCGAATTCGAGTTTCGTTAAATCGCAAACGAGGAAGTTAATTGAAGACAAGAGTTATTTTGATTGCATTTATTGGATTGTTGTATTGACTTCAATATAGACCATTCCAGGATGACGTAGGTGACAGGTCGGCCATATTTGCTGGGAGGGCCTCCCCAGGGAGGCACACAACTTTTAAAGTTCTTTATTCAGAAGAAATAGAAAATGCCACATTTTTGTAGTGTTATTAAATGCTCATTGCGTTCTGAAAGAGATAATGTATCATTTTTCCGGTTTCCTGCTGTTTTGACATACGGAGTGGATCAAGAAATGCTTGGATTAAAGCTTTGAAATGAGGTATATTTTCTGAAAGCCAAGTGAGTAATAGACGTGTTTGTTCTAGGAATTTTATAACAGGTATTTTTGGCGATCTTTTATATGTATTTTTTTATTATTACTTGTGCTGCTCTGTTAAAACACTATAGTGACAAATTTTTCACAGAAAACTGTGGTTTTTTAAATTTAATTTTACCAGGTGCTTTTTAATTCAAGATTCTCTACAAATATTAGGTGCGAATTTAAATATACCAGCCTTTACAAAGGGAAAAAATCAACTACATTCCACTGATTTGGAAAATACACATAATACTGCCACTGTACGAATTCATGTAGAACGAATTATTGGTCTTTTTAAAAAAAATAAGATTTTTCATGAAAGAATACCAATGAGTATGTTGTCTAAAAAAAGAGTATAGTGCATTTATAAATATGTGTCCCTCGCAAATACCATTGAATTAATTTTTTTTTTCATAATTTATTTTATTTTATGAATATATAAACATCTAAGATTTACAATTTGTTTTATTTGTATTATTTCTGTATATTAAACACAATTTTCACAATTTGGCTAAAACACTATGAACAGTCCTGGCCTCATACTGCTTATAGGCTTGCAAACTTTTGTAAGCCTTAAGCTGTTCTCCCCAATAAAAACTGTGAGATACTCATATTAGTTTCGTTCGCGCTCAAATTCAAATGCTCAAATGTCAAACTGCAGATAAAAAAACAAACATTACGCATTTCGGACAGTTCAAATGAATACCGCTAGATCGCATAAAGTTGTGTTCATGTCAATAGAAATCTAATTTCCATCTACGACTCAAAATGCTACGTCTATATGTCGTCCTTATCCGAGAATTGGTAACTATGCAAGCGCAAATACACAAATGTATGTATGAAATTGACAGAGTTGATGGGTATAGAACACTCTTAAATTTGCAGGATTAATTAAAGGCTTGAAATAAATTTCGTGGCTGACTAATGATATATTTCAGAAGATAGAGACTCTCCACTTTCAACAGTGTTCCGTTAAAAAATGCCAACTCGTTTCAGGAGCGCTTGGTCTCACAGACTGAAAGGTTAACCAAGTTTAAAATATCCGTGAAAAAGATAAATAAATAAATATCGACTCACTTTACGTTGGAAATAAATTTTTTAATCCCCGAGTGTACCGCAATGGGTCTTGTACGCAGCTTTACGACTCCTTATTGTGTTTATAAAATACATTGCTGCCTCCTACTAAAGACGTTAATATTTTACCGCTGTTGCTTTGTTCATTTCTTTCGCATGTAAACAGAGACAATGAGCCAGATTTATTTGATGCTACGAATTTTAAGTTCGCTTCAATGAGATTATGTTTTTTGTTTATTTTTCCTTCTTTTTGGAGTTAATTAGGTACTTAGTTACAGGGCCGTCTTAAAAACAAAGCGGATCATTCTATAAACACACTTTGTTTAAACAGAAATGAGGATTTAAGTAAATAAAATAAATGTAATTGCGTAATAAACTAACTTAATTCAACTGTACCAATTTGGAAGCAATTAGCGTAGGAGAAGTTGGGGGAATAAGCGCTCATCCAGTTTTCTTTGAATCTATGACATAGTTGAAGATTTGGCAACGTTCGACTTCTATCCCCGCTATAAACCAACATCCGTCGAAAGTTATGTGAAGATTCCAGTAACTTGGAGAAACTGGCTAATGAAAGCAATAGAAGCTGGACGAGCAATGGGGGAAGTTGGTAGAACCTTTAATATACCTGAAATCATCTTTACAATATAGGCGAATGGCCAACAGTTATAATAAATCTGAGTTATGAAGACACACAGTGTTCAACAATTGATAGCAACAATCCGTTGCTATAAACATTATGTAAAATCTGTAAATGTTATCTACTGACTATAGTGGAGTGAAATTAGACGAAAATATTCTGAAAATGGATGTAAGAGCTAAGTCAATTTTTTTTAATTTTTTCAATTTTATACATAAAGAGAAGCTTGTAAAAAAATTTTCAATAAATTTGGGCTGGAGTTTCGCGAGATGTGTGCCAAAAACGGCATTTTTCGTATTTTTCTAGTGGATTGCTTCACTATTTTTTAAATATCTCCAGCTCTAAACGTCGTGGAAAAATAACAAAAAAATTAAAATGACCGTGATGAAGTAGAGTATCGATCCGTATAGTAGGGTTTTTTTAAAAATGTATCCTAACTTCAAAAAACGAATTCGCCTACATTATTTTTTTTTTACTGAATTGGCAATAAATAACTAAAGAATCCTCGAATTTTCTTAAAAATTGAAGAAAATATGTATATTTATGTGGGAACACATGATAAAAATTAAAAAAAAAAATGTATTTGTCCAGCCAAAATCGGCATTTTTCGAAAAAAGATTGAATTGGCCGCGATTTTTGGAAAAACAATAGTAGAGAAAAATTTTTTATCTAAAAAAATAAAAAAAAATATTTCAGGTCCTAAAGTAAGATTTTTGTGAGGGAACGAATCAATATAAATCAATATAAAAAATGAAAATCGAATTTTTTTTAGAAAAGTAATGTATAAAAATATATATGTGAATAGCATTTCTTTAGAAATAAAAATTAAAGTTAAAACGATAAAAACAATTTGTCCAACTTATTTTGAAGGCAACTATACCTCCTATCTACTCCAAGCTTGCAGCTTGAAGTCCGTTTTTGCATGTTAGGATTCCTCATTACAATCCAAATTCCAGGTAGAAAAAAGTAAGAACAATTTTCATCTTCGGCTAATTTTTTTTTTATTTTTTATTATATTACACAATGTATCTTGTACCTGATCCAGATATAATATCATGTCATTTCTTTATACTTGATTTAATAATAGTTTTTTTTTTTACGTTCTATTATGTAGAAAATATATTTTTCTCGAGTATTCCGAGCCGCCCCTGATAAATTAGCCGGAATAATCGAATTGTCCACGAAAAATAGGAACAAGGGAAGACATCTCTCAATGGGATTTAAGAACATTGTTAAATTGTGGACTGACTTTAATTGAAACAGTTATGCAGATAATGCGATAATTTTACATGCAAGACGTAACTCTGCAATTCCAAAGACTCTAGTTTTTTTATAGGTTCTCTCAGAATAAGTAAATTGGAAAAAAGATCGCGTGCCATGACTAACAAAACGATACAATTATGTCATTGGATTTGTTAACAAATAATTTGTTTTGAAAGAAGAAAAATTTTACATAAAATATATTTTTTTTAATAATTCTAAAGCTACAATTTATTTCTTGAAAACTCCAAAGGTTCTTTTGTTGTAATTAATGAAAATTTAAACCAAACAAATGGGTTTAAATTTACAGTATTTATAAGACTATAACTTTTTTAACAGAATTCAAATATTCATGTACATTTTCTATACAGGGTGTCTCATTAAGAATGGGACATAGAACAACCGCAGATTCTCAAATTCAAAATAAAACGATTAAGCGAAATATGCTTAGATAAAATGTTACTCGTTTCCGAAATACGGGGTGTTGAAGTTGAAAACTGAAAAATTATTAATGGCCATAATTTTTTTAATACACCGTATAATTTTACTCAAATCGGCACACTTGTTAAATATCATAAAATGCACCTAACAGTAAAAAAACAGTTCAGTACGCTCTAGCAGTGGCGTACGGCAGGAGTCTAAATTTTAATTTTGACTATAATTTTAATTTTTTTAATATTTTCTATGTCAATAATGTACACTTGTTAGTTTGTTGTAAAGTCCTTGTTTTTCGAGATATTCGCAGTTAATGATAGATAGACATGTACTTTTTATTTGTATTATTATTAATAATATTCATTTTTACAATTAATGAGATTCGCGACCAAACAGCTTTATTCTATTTTTTTTATTTTTTTGTTCTGATTTGTAATAGGCACGTTGCGATTGTGAGAATATTTATTAATTTATAATTGAAAATTTTGACAGTAGGCTTTGATTTATAATGAAGTTCTGTCACTGTCAGTTAAACATTTTCGTAGTAACTATCTGTTGCCGATAAGTGATTATTGTTATTAATAACTGTAATATTATTGTAAAATGCCACGTCATAACGAATTTTCCAATTTAGAAATGAGGGACATGGTTTGGATTTACGCCCAGAATAATTTTAATGGTAGAGCTGCTACTAGGCGATATTCAGAATTGTATCCAAATAGACAACAACTAGGACACAAAATTTTCAAATGTCTGTATGACAGGTTGGGTGAAAAGGGTGCATCTCGACCCAAACTTGAAACAGGACTACCTAGGTTGATTACAGTAGATGAGGAGGATGAAATTTTGACTCAAGTAGCTATCGATCCGCAGCTAAGTACTCGTAGAGTATCTACAGCCGTTGAGATTGCAGTTCTGTAGAGATTTGCTTAATAAACACACTAATGACCCTATGTTTTTAAATAAAATTTTATTTACTGACGAAGCAACTTTCAATCGCAGAGGAGTTTATAATAATTGGCGAAACAGTCATTTCTGGAATACTGAAAATCCACACCTGCCAAGGGAGAACCATTTCCAAACAGAATTTTCTATAAATGTTTGGGTGGGTATTATTGGAAATTACATCATTGGTCCTTACGAGCTTCCACACAGATTAAATGGGATAGAATACCGCAATTTTCTTCAAAACCATATGGAGGACATGTTAGATGATATTCCTTTAAATTTACGTCATAACTTCTGGTTTTTGCAGGATGGTGCGCCAGCCCATTACATATGTTCGGAATGTTCGGGATGTTCGGAATTACCTAAATTTACGTTTTCCACATCTTTGGATTGGACGTGGAAGCGAATTTGCTTGGCCACCACGCAGTCCTGAATTTAATCCTTTATATTTTTATTATTGGCGCTACATCAAAAGTCTTGTTTATGGTGAAGCAATAAATACCCGTCAGGAACTTTGGAACAAAATTCAGAATGCTGCTGTTACAATTCGACAACATGAAGCAAATCGGTTGTTTAAAGTGAGACAGTCTTTAGTTAAACGTCTAAGGAAGTGTATACAAGTTAATGGTGGACACATTGAAAATTTTTTGAAGTAAAAATTTCATTTCATTAGTTTTTACTTTGTTTGGTTTTAAGAAAAAATTGTAAAAATGAATATTATTAATAATAATACTAACACTAACAAGTGTACATTATTGACTTAGAAAATATCAAAAAAATTAAAATTATAGTCAAAATTAAAATTTAGACAGCGGCGTAACATTTAGAAGGGGTACAAGCATTACTTACTCCTGCCGTACGCCACTGGTACTGAACTGTTTTTTACTGTTAAGTGCATTTTATGATATTTAATAAGTGTGCCGATTTGAGTAAAATTATACGGTGTATTAAAAAAATTATGGCCATTAATAATTTTTCAGTTTTCAACTTCAACACCCCATATTTCGGAAACGAGTAACATTTTATCTAAGCATATTTCGCTTAATCGCTTTATTTTGAATTGGAGAATCTGCGGTTGTTCTATGTCCCATTCTTAATGGGACACCCTGTATATAATAATGAATAATAGCAATTATAAGCACATAGAGTAGAGAATATAGAGTCGGACAATTTTGCAGAAGAAAACAGACGTTTCTCGAAGAATACGGAACAACGTGCTACTTAAGACTACACCACTGCAAAGAATAAGCTATGGAAATATTTCAGTTATGGCACGTAGAAAAAGTCAAAATTATCAATGCTACTATATCTTTATCCCGTTTGCGAAGAAACACATTGAAATGCTTGAAGATATTTCTTCAGATTTAGTAATTGAACTCCAATCAGTTTTCTGGAATTCACGATAGATATGAACTTATGATGGAATTCATTTGCTCTTCTATAACGTGAATCGATATTTATTTATTTATCTTTTTTAGGAATATTTTTAACTTGGTTATCCTTTAAGTCTTGGCCCCCCGACCAAGAGCTTCTGAAACGAGTTGGAATTTTTTAACGGAACATTGTTGAGAGTCGGGAGTCTGTTGTACCTTCCGAAATGTATCATTAGTATATTTAAAGTAAGCGGCAAGAGAAAACGATTTCAATTTATCAAAATATTACGTTTGAGATCTTGGAGGTCCTGGCGTTTTATTTTCAGCCATGAAATTTATTTCAATCTTTTAACGATAAGTTTTTATTTTTTATACTTACGTTTCGATGTGTAATGTATGATTCAGAGAACATTGGAAAATACTAAAAAACTTATTATTGAAGATGAAAAACTTAAAAATGATACATATTTGAAGTCAAAGATTTGGTAGATGTAAATACCCGAAAACAGATTTCAGAATCTCCAAAGTTTGTTCACAAGACTTAAAAAAAAGCAGGATGCAACAAAAGTTTAAAAAATTATTTGAAAAAATGTCATAAATTCATTGTGCAGTGTAATTTTTAACTATACGAAAATTTTCTAATAAAATACTGAGGATTTAGCAATTGACTTTCGCTTGCCACTTTCGAGTTTTTTATTTCCTGTATTTCTTTTACGTTTCCTGCAATATCTTAGTCATTCATTAATTTTCTTTAATGTTTAGTAATTTCTTTCACATGGTAGTGTGTATCATAATAAGAACGCTTTTTTCCATTCGAAACCTTTGTAGAAAAAAGCTGAGATAAATTAAGATTACAAATGAGCAATATTTTTCTAGAAAAATTTAGTAAAAAAAGAACAGCGTGTCCAATTATATATATATTTGCGAAAACAGCCCCAAAACAAATAATTATATTCTACTGGAACAAACCGATGTCACTTTTTCCTTATTAAAAACTTTTAAAATTTAACGAACATAGTAAGAAAGCGTAAAATCAAAGAAGAAAAAAGCTTTTTGATAAAACGTTTCATGTTTTTTCTTGAAACTTGAGTTCTAATTAGGTAGTCAAAATGTCTTAATGAGAAACAAAACAACAAAAAGACTTTTAGACTTAGGTCGTGGAATGTTTGCGAAAACAGGGTTGCTGAAAATAGCAAAAAAAGGAGTTCGTAACTTTTTATGATTAAGGTCATTCAGTTTGTCCCTTTGCTAATATTTTTTCTTCTCCTTGGCAATTTTGTGAAATTTAGAGTAATTACCATAGTTTCGGAATTGCGATTGTGTAAATTTTTAATTGAGAATAATTATTTTCTGAGAAAATTTTACGAGATGTTCACTTCAAAACATTAAAAAATTCGTGACTCACCAAAAACGCAATTTATGCTAGTACGTTACCATATATCAGCAAAACTGATAAATGAAGCTGAAATACTATATTATCTAATAGGCTGAGAGATCTCTTATTATAGGTGAGCCCAGAGTTCGCAGCTGAGGCGAATTGCCGAGGTAGAATAAAACAAAATTGCAATATTATAAATATTACAGTAAATTTTTATTTATAAAAGCTTTTTCCGTAAATCGGTAGGAAATTTTGACATTCCAGAAAAAATTTCTTAAAGAAAAAGTAAAGATTTCCTAACTGTTAGGAAATATTCATTTCCTTGCAGTTGTTAGTGTTCTACATAAAAGATTGAAAACACGTTGTTTATAAGGAATTAAGCTCAATGCATTGCAGAATACATTTTAAATTTAGTTTGTTATATTTACAGTTATTTGACAGTTAGTACAATTATTGAACATTGGAGGAAAATTATTGGAACTATGAGAAACATTTTGGACAAAATAAGGGGCAGTAGGGTTATTTTGTTGATTATACAATTCATCATAAATTTAGCCAATAGCAGTTGCAATTTTTACTTAGTTACCATGTATTGATAAGCGAATATACCCTTGACCGTTGTATAACCGTTTTTGATTTTCGCATCCTTCCATCTTGAAAAGTTTGTCATAGTAACAATACGTTTGACGTTTATAATGAGCAAGCGTCACCAAAAATAATTATATAATTCGTTATATAATCGTATCGAATATCACGCGAGCATACGAAAATAATCGATTATACTTCCTCCTCGCTCGACGTATTTCTTTTAAAACACCACTCGAGCTCCGCTCTCGTGGTGTTTCGCCAAATACGTCTCGTGACTCGGAAGTATAATCGATTATTTTCGAAGCTCTTGTGATATTACTACTGAATATTTTGTACTGTGAAAATTTTATTTGCCACCTCAGCCTTATTGTTAAGAGATTCTTCAATATATCCTTCAGCAACGTTTGATGACTTCCATCCGCCATGCCTCTTTATACTAGTTATGTCAGCACCAGAGTCAACCAATATTGTTGCAGAAGACCGACGAAAGCAGGTGACCAGTATATTCTTTCGTATTTACCAAGTTCAAGTAAGTAGCTACTATTTTAGGCATTTGTCTAAACAACCCTTTACGCTTTGATATTTAAAGAAAAATCGGTCACTGTTTATATTTTATAACGAAACATATTTTCGATAAACATTCAAGTACATCTGATTAACTACAAATGATCTTGGTTTGTTGGTCTTCGAATCAGGTATGCTAATTAAAAACTTCGGACTAACTCATCCATTCTACAGGCCCCAGAAATACGAAATATTAAAGTCACCTAAAAAATAAATAAATGTGTAATCTAAATAGAAAATAAAACCTTGTAAATTACCTTAATCATTAAATTTTCTTTATCTGGAGCTTCCTGGATAAATTTTTCGATTTATTCCTTCGTTAAAATCTTAGATTTCTTTGCCCTATAAGCTTGCCGTTTCAATAAAGAACGAAGTTTTGAATATGTAGATATATCTACATTGTGTTTAATTGCAAGGGTTGACTTCAACATTGAATAATTGGCCCATGATGTTGAAGATTTCTTCATCTTTAAACAAAGGTCTAGGAAGTAAGGCATTACAACATTTTCCGAGAAAGAACTCGTGTTTTTACTCTTGCGATAGTCCATAAAACTTGTATATGCATATTCGTACTTTTCTCTTGATTTCTTTGGCAATAATTCTAATGAAGCAATATTCTCTGCCTCAACCAGCTCTGGAGGAGTCCCAGGAATGGAAAATTCAACATCACATCACTTCAATTCTGTTAAGCACGGAGTTCCACAGGGCTCCGTCTTAGGGCCATTATTATTTATTATTTACACCAACGATTTAAGTACTTATATGAGTCCTTTTAAAACTGTTTTATTTGCAGACGACACCACTTTTGTATACTCTGAAAACAATGTAAGTGAGCTGAAAAATACTTCTGAAATTATTAAGGCTAAAGCGGAACATTGGTTCTTGGCTAATAATCTTCTGTTACCGATTCTCAAGGTTGCACTAGTGCTAAATTACTTGGAGTTGTGTTAGACAGTAATTTAACTTGGAGAAATCATATAAATAAATTAAAACCCAAATTATGCAGTACCTTATTTGTGTTAGGCAGCTTAAAACTATAACAGATCACAACATATTACGAACAGCTTACTTCTCTCTATTCCATTCACACATTAATTACGCTACTGTACTTTGGGGTAACAGTTCAGATGCGACTTTGATTTTTCGGTTACAGAAGAAAGCTGTTAGAATCATAACTGGTTCAAAATTTAGAGACCATTGTCAGCCCTTGTTTATTCAGCAAGGAATAATGCCTCTACCAACTATTTACATATTTAGTGTCCTTTTGGAAATTTATAAAAAAATGTCATGTTTTCCTAGGCAATCCGACATTCACAATTATCCCACCAGACAAGCTAACAACTTAAGACCAAATAGATATCGACTAATTAAATCAAAAAACAATTCGCTAGACCTACGCCTTTATAACTTATTGCCATCTGAGTTCGGGCTGCTGGGGTTTAGTTCATTTAAAAAAAAATTAAAAACATTTATGCTAAAATATTGCTTTTATTCTGTCGAAGAATACATCGATCGGTGTAAATCCCTTTCTTAACTTTTAAATGTATTTCATAGCTTTTAAAATTAAATTATTTTTATGTATATGCTCACCCCTCTTTATTTGAAGTATTTTATTTTATTTAATTCTACGTAACAATTTTATATATACTATTGTGTAAGTTTAAATTTTAAATTTTGTTTCTTTTGATTGTATTTTGTATTTTGATTGTATTTTGTATTTTCCTTGACTTGCTACAAACATGTACAATATGTAACGTAGTCAAATAAAATTTACTTTACTTTACTTTACTTTACTTTACTTATCATTTTACACTGTTTTGCTTTCGAAAACACCAGCAATTAAATTTATGTGCGTCAAGTTTGACAATTCAACTTTAATACGTTTCCATAGTAACGCAACCAATTTTATTACGAATTTCAAAGCACCATTTATTTGTGAATAAAATTATTCGCGATTTTTTCAAAATGAATTAATATTTATCGAATTTTAAACGATCTTCGGAAAAATAGTATGTTTACCTCGTAGGAAAAGCCACATTCCTGGACTCTGTGTTGCTAAGTCTCGGCTTGCGCCTCGACTTAGCAATCTTCACAGTCGGCCAGGAATGTATACTTTTTCCTACTCGGTAAACAATGTACTATTTTTTAATACTACAGTAAATTTTAGTTGGTAAGTGATTAAACAGTTATTTAAACTTAAGTTGATTATATAGTACAGTATATATTATATACCCTGTATAACCAATCGTGTAAAATTTTTAGATGTGCTACCATCTATGAAAAAGCCTAACTGACGAAGCCGAAAGGCAGAAACCGGTCTTAGGATGTCGAATCTGATAAATTAAATTCCTTACTCGTTTGCTAACCAATCGTGTAAAGTAACGTAAGAAGCAATATTTAGCAAACCAACTTCACTGGAAATTTGCAGGAGACAATTATTGCTTGTCGCAAACAGACAATTTATCAAAGGTAATACCACGAGTCCTCCAAATTTTATCGATTAAATTTTTGGTTTTCACGAAAACGGCTTTACTTAGAAAAACCACGAAAACAAATCACGAGTCCGCAGGACGAGTGATTTTATCACAAATCAGTTTGTTTGAGTGGTTTTGCCTAAAATAAAGGAGTTTGAGCATGGAGATCAAAAATTTAATCTATAACATTTTAGAGGACGTGTGGTATTTGGAAGGTTATTTTTTTTAATCATTGCATGCAAAAGACACTTTACACACAAATGTTGAAAATTTTCTTTATCAATTTAAAATGAAACATCATGAGCTGTTATAGTTTTAAATACAGGGCCACCAAGGCATACGTGATTGCATTTGGCTTAATTCGGATATGGAGTTTGAAATTTGTCAGTTTTAAAGAGATTTATGGATTTTTAAGTATTTGGGTATTCAAAAACTGATGTTGTGTGTGTGAATAAATGAATAAACAGGTTAGTTTACAAATAAATTTTGAAATTTGTATATCAACATAGATTTGCAATACATTTTAGTATAATAATATTTGATAATGTTAAATAAAAGTTGTTAAACGTTTATATTTGACATTTCAAAGAATGTACACAGTTTAATCAAAAAACAAATACGAAGAAGCGGTTTTATCAGTATAAAACACAGTGATTGGTTAGGATCCTGAGCTGTTATTGGCTGAAACTACAAAATCTGACTGTTTTGGCAGATGAAAAAAATAATCCATTCAAATTGATATTTTCATTCTACTTCCCATCACCTTTTTTTTTGCCGGATAAAAACCCAGGATATAGTGATTCTATTTTGACAGAAATCAAACTAATTTCCAACAAGTGTCCCATTCTTTTCGTTGAAAACGTTTTAACCATTAAGCTTGTCACAACTAAGATGCACTAAACAGACACCCTTTAAGAAATATCTACCCCCAACTAAAAAATACTGCTAATGCAACAGCAACACCCTGGCGTGCTCTTCGAGATAGCAGCGACACATGCGACTGTTCATCAGTAACTTTAGAAGTGAGATGGACAGTGGCGTATCTAGCCATGCAAGTGAATTATACTAATATTTAAATTGTTAGTGTTAATATTAGATATATTTTTTGTTAATTCTATATTATTTTAGAGATTTTACTTTAGTATTTAACTGTTAGAATGGCATAGAAATAAACCTCGTCCTTTGAATACTTTTTTCACCATTTTTAGCGTTTTTCCATTCTGTTTACCCCTTTTTTCACGAAATTTATTTTGTCATACATTTTGGTATTGGCAATCGACGTTTTATCCTACATTTATTCGAATTAATATCGTACGATTTATATAAAAAATTCTCATGACTTTTTACTTTTTTCCTAACTTTTTCCACGCTTTTTCAACCCATTTACCAGTTGATTTTTATTTTTTGGATATTTATTTTTGTACGATTTTATGTATTTAAAAAAGACCACATTCGAACTCCGAATATTTGTAACAAAAAGAACGCGAAATAGAAGGAAACCTGCGTAAAAGGTACAATGTAAATACTCGTTTTTACTGAAGTTTATTGTTTTTTAACAGAAACGTCAGAAGGCACAAAAGGGGAAAATAAAAAATCTGATTCCCTCGTGTTCTGGGGTTTAATGTTGTACATTTTGTTACGAGAATTTACTTCGCCTTATTTTTCAAACAAACTATAGTTATTTTAAAGTAATTTAGGCATATAAAACGTCGGTTAAATTGTCATATAAAAACTTTCCAACCCCAAAAACCTGTTCCGAACGCGCCCCTGACCGTTCATCGGCAGCTTTGTATGTGATACCGAAGCCATAAAGATATTTATTTTATTTTAGGAAATGGGTACTTGAGAAATACCAGTCGAAGAGAACTTGTGTCGAATTTCGTAACAATCTACAAAGAGATTTTATAAGGGATTGTCATGAGATCCCGCACTAAATTCAGATGTTTTATTGTAAGTAGATACACCACATGAAAGCGTTCTAAAATATACGGATTACACATGAAGAAGAAGAACACTTTGATCGTTAGATATTTAAAGATGTTTCATTGTGTAATTTAAGACAAATCCTCACTTTTTCCCATAAAATGGCTCGTTGAACTTGTAAACAACTTATTTTGTTTTATTGCAGTACACAAGCATTCCAACCGCAAAATAAGTTCCGACTACATAGTTGCAGATACAACAAGAAGTTTTTTTAGTAATAGTCTATCAGAAAATGTTGCTTTGTTTTTAATTATTCGTGCAAGATTTTCGATATATATTTGTTATTAAAAAAAACGAAATAACACTTAAAATAAGATTTTTTTTCATAATTTGCAATCACAAGCAAAAAAAATTATTTAAGACAAAATATTTTATTTTATTGGGAGTACAAATTAGATCCGTCTGTTTTTTTTGTGTACAAAAAGTATTTATTTAAAAACAAATCAAAGTATTTTTTATCGCTAGCAATTACCCAGCAGACAGTGAATCTCTGGCGGTCTTCTGGCCCAATGTATGATTGGTCGGCAATATGCAGGCAACGGCAAAGCTACATCGGCAAAATGTCAGCCCAGTGTCTGGCTCTTAGATCATATATGCTACGCTAAATACGGTACTCAGGTTATTTGTTTTGGTGACCAGTACTAATCCACTGATTGGTCGATTTCAAATTTCGAATATACCCACTGTTCACATCTCGTAGGGTAGAGATATGCTGCTGCATTTATTTACCAAGTCGGCCGATGTCTAAAAACACCGCTTTTTTAAATAAATGTCTGTAATTGTTCAGTGGACTGTAAATTTATTGTTTTTTCTATCTTCAAAACTTCAAATAAACAAGCACTTTGCGTTTAACATTTTTATTAAACTCTCAATGAAAAACGAAGCACAAATATAACAAGAAATCACATGTTTGATTTAATAACTAATGATAATGTCTAACACAAATAAAACCACCTCATTCAGAAAATATTTGCTTTTTACCATTGTAGAATAAACGAACAAAATTTACGTGTAATATTTTTACACGGAGTGATGCGCTCGGTGTGAGGTTTCATCACATACTAAAAAATGATTTTCCAAGCTTTGATTCTTCGCGTGTGAGTTTCTTCTTGGAATCGTACGTGTAAAAATGTAATAATATGATGGCCGCTGATAGACGTCCGGTGTCTCTGTCTTTATTTCCGTTTCACTTCCACTCGTAGGAGACACACAAACTGAATTTTATTTATCGTATTTAAAATGTTTTAGAATATATTTCAACGTTCGGTCGCGGCGTTGCCGGTTTGATTGTATGATACGAGATGATTTTAAATATTTGGTTGTTTGGCGATCGCGCCGTGTTGCCGGTTTGATACGAATATTTTGAATTTCATGTTTAATTTTTACGATTGAAAATTAAACACCCGCTTATATCGTAAAGTTTGACAGATGTCAGATATTTTGTTTTTTGGGAATTCTTGTGCTAAAGTTGTGTATTTTTATAGTTTTTTTAAAGTTTTTGCTATGTACAATTAGTTTAGAGAACAGTGGTCGCATTTCTCAACAAAATGCCAAAGTCTTGTTAAGTGAACAACATCAAATTTGAGAAAGGTGCTGTCAGATCTTTTCATAGGTATGTATTCCATAGACGTACTGTTGGATAGGGCAGGAAGCGAAAATAAGAACTAAACGTAAATTATGTAGGTATACTTTATTTGAATTGTTTAAATATCTATCTATTGTATGTCAATTTATGTTTTACTAAAATAAACCATGTTCATCAGCATATTTTTCATTTATTACTCAACCCAATCTATACGAAGGTACATTTTGACGTATCTTTTGTATTAATATACCTACCAACTTCTCATTTTGTTTTTTCTGTATCAACGAGTTTATAATCAATGGGATTTTTAATTTGCTATAAAAAATTATTTGACTTGTTGATTGAATTGCCATAATTGCTAGGTTTAATTATTGTTGCCAATGACGATTTGAAACCAATAAAGGCGATCATTGATATCATGATAAAATTAGTCAAGAAAATTTAATCACAACGTGAATAGAATGTATGATTATTTTCAAATATATGGGTCTATTGCTGGCTACCAAATGAATAATACAATTATGTATGGCATAAATATAACATCTACAAAATTAATACTAGATACACAAAGCATATTATATGATATAGCATTTGAAATAAACAGAAACGCAAGATGAGGGTATTCAACCTCTCACATTATTCCCATTCCAAACAATTTTCGTAGTCTTCCATTGTATTTTATTTATTTTCTATTCACATTATTAATTCCCATTTTACTGTGCCCTACATAGAAGTTACTCATTCCTTAGAAAATTAAATTGAAATACGTGTTATATGACAATATATTAAAATGTACCAAAATATTCCAAATACCACTGTATCATAGTACGCTATTGCCCCTTCACCCCTCTAGAGCCAAACAAACACTCTAGGATGCCGTATCTAAAGAAGCATATATGATCTAAGGTATGGCATATTGTAATCGGATACCTATAGTCCAGCCAGCAATAGGCTAATACTATCAAGTGTTATTTTACAGGTCTTTGACATTTGGCAGTTTTGACACATTCATGGTTGATGGTACTTATGTATTTACTTTTGAGAACACAGTTATTCCAAAAACCAGTGTGGGCAGTGTGTGAGTGAAGAAAAATTATAACGACTTATCCAGATGAATTGAGGTAAGTTAGTATTTGCACCTATAATCAATTGTAGCGTCAGTTACAAGAAACAACCTTCATTAGTTTTTGAGGGTAAGTATTGGAGATTCAATAAGGAGAATAATGGCCAAACTAGTCTCCTATGAGTTATTTCTTCAATATAACTGGACTGGAAGGGGTAAAAAAGAATTCAAGAGCCTAAGGAATGTTCTAAGAATGATATTTGGTGATTTGCAATCAAAAATGCGTGTTCTTTACATGATATTTTTATGGTTCTGTAATCACTGACTTACTGACAGAATGTGGAAATATGTTCTTGAAAATTATGAAAAAATAAGAATACTAGAACTTCACTTAATCCAAGTTTTGTTGTTTGTCTATCATTTCCTCTGCCTTTTTTATCACTCAACAAGCTCTACCGAAAAAAAAACATAATTCCTTTTGTTTCCTTCAAACACAAATCATTTACTTCAACAAAGAAGCCTTGCGATTTACTCAAAAATAATATATACCTAAAACAACCTCACATATAGGCAGTGAATTTTATTAGCATTATTTTAATGAATTTGTAATCATTTTTCTTTGATGTTCGTAATATTTGTAATTATTTTTTAAACTTCCATAAACCGCACAAAATTTAAAATTAACTGACAAAAGAATTAAACAATTGAATTTTCAATAAAAGCTTAACATTTTCATTCCGACGGGATGTCTGGACAATCAATTATTTTGAAATTTTAAAGCTTTGATGTAGATATTGTTATTAATAATGAATTCAGATCGAATTTACTGAAATAATCCCCAACAATCCTTATAATTCAATTATTGAACTAAACCAATGAAATATATTTTTTAAATATGTCATTTTTATTTACCAAAACCTGAAATTGAAATAAGGGCAATTAAAAAAGTTATCTGTCGTCATCATTTAGAAGAAGAGCGGAGGATACTCATACAACAAAACAAAAACTGAATAGAATCAATAAAGTGGATCTGAAACAAGCAGTAGATTAGGAATGAAAGAGCATAATGGATACAAATTTTGATGTAGAACGTCAAAAAAGAATGTAAAATCAATCCAAATATTGAAACTATTTTGTTCAAAAATCATTCTATGCCTCAGTTTTCAATGAAAAACAGAATATCATCCACAAAATTCCATTCAAGTGAGTTTGTACAGTGTAAAATTATTTTAAGCCGAATAAACAAGAAATAGATAAATGACGCGATGTGAATTTTTGAAATTGTTAGAGAAAAAATGAGTTTCATAATATGTTTATTCTAAATTAAATGAAAATTTTACTTTCAATATTAAAATTTTCCAATTCGATTCGGTGGCGGGATAAAGCCGATCCAGGTTCGACTTGGATTTTTATATCTCTCAATATTTCAGTACATTATTCGTAAGAAGTGTAAGCTTTATGCCAAAAATGGAAAGTGATTCAAAAGTTCTGGCCAAATGATGAATAATTATGAATAATTGATAAAACACCCTGTAACTCGGTTATGGAAGCCAAGAGACCCATTATATGTAGGTTATTTAGAATCGCCTTTGTGACCTCTACCTACCTTTAAAATATTTCGGTTTACCAACGGGACACCCTGTATAAAGCCGTATTGATTGTTAATTATTTTTATTAAAAACAACCAAAACATAATTTTGTTCTTTACAGACTTACCTCTTTTTTGATGTTCCCAAGGGAAAAATTAATTAAAATATGAGTTTTTTTATCGTCCGGAAATCAAATCAACAGTTAAATACTGTAAAATATAGTTTTCTAGTGTAGTATATGTATAGGTTTTTATATTCATCGTGAAAAAAATAGACCCTTGACTCAAGCCGCTTGTAGGTAACAAGAATCTATAATTTTTTATAGCCATAAACTATTTAATATTTAAATATTGGTTACCCAAATCTTTTCTGTGCACCTTCCCTGATTTTGATCTTATCACTTTTCTCTGGCGGTCAGCGTCTGTGAGAGACAGTGACCCTCACGATGTAGCATCTCAAGCCGGCATTAAGAGCTGGATGGTCCGAATTGTCCCTTAGGCAAATCTTGAGGGCGTCAGCTGGAATTCACCAAATTACTATTTATTAGATGGGATAATCTGTTTTTCTCTCACTGCCTGGACGGGAATATGTTAATACAGGGTGATTTTAAATAAACCTCGTAGTGGTTTTTAAATAAAAAAAACCAAGAGACGTATATACATGTTTATTTAAAATAAATAATCTCGAACTTTTTCAATGCCGAAAAAATTGGATTGACACATGAATAGGGGATAAAATAACCTCTAAAACAAGGTACCGCTCGATCATTTTAGAGTAGAAAAATTTTCTACGAAAACAATGGGAAGGTTCATGGGATTCTGCTAAAATTGCTGGAAATGATGATGATTTGATGATTTGAAAACCGCTAGATATATTCTGATCGCTTTTAATTTATTATTTATGTGAATTTTTGTTCGATGGGGCAACAAAATACGAATATAGTGAAAATCTGACGAGAATATCTCGAAGAATAGCTGACAGAAGAAGAAAATAATAGATAATGAACTGGAAATAAAAATGGAAGAATTAAAAAAGTCTTCAATCAATTCATAAAGCAACGGCAACTAAGTTGGTGTGGATATCTACAGAATGAATATATGAGGTAAAAGAATATGTAAAGCAAAAACACCAATAGAGATGAAGACCAAAAAAAACGTAGAATTGACCATTAAGAAACTCTACAAATACAGTTTTTTATGCTCTTAAAATTATTTTACACAAGTAGCTTTTACTTCTCCATATATCATTAATCTAGCCCAAGTTAAGCCACTATAATATAAGTCCATTAGGGTCACTAATCGATATCGCAAAATTGGTACTTAAATTAATTCCAATTTGCTCTTAATTTCATCAATCAAATATGAGGACTTCGAGCGACATTTACCTGGAAGCTTGAATCACCCTATAAGGTAAAAAATAACATATATTGAGAACGAATAGATGGAAATATTGATATACAGTAAAATCCAGGTGTTTGTTGTACTATATAATTATCCGTAATATTATGAATATGTAAAACATTATCATTTTGTAAGTGGTCGAATTTGGTTAATGTTTTGAATATATTATATGGATAATATTTAAAATCGGTTTAAATAACACAAAATTATGTATCTGAAAAATCGGTAGGGTTTTATCGTAATTGTTGTTTTAAAGCTAAAAAGGATTTAATAAAATTGAAAAATACCATTTTCTAAATTTTAAACCTTGACTATTAGCGAAAAGTTTACTTATCTTCAAGGACAACAGAACTCTTTTTTGAATGCAAGGTCTCAAACTTCAATCAAACTTTCTAAATGCGAAATCCGGGGTAGATCAGTTGGTCTGGGTCTACCACTTTTTCTTTTACTTGCATTTCCATTCCAATATTTTAGTTTTTTAACATCACCTGTGTCCTAACGATTTTCCTTTCTGCAGTTTCATTTTTTGTTGGATATCTTCGCCAATTTCTTTATTACATTCAAAATGTGTTCTTCTTCTGTTATTTTTATTGGCCCGAATATCATTCTTAAATTTTAACTCTCAATAAAGCTCAAATCGTCTTCGTTTTTCTTTATTGTATTCGTATTATTATTTACTGTCTTCATTTATCCTTAAACCTAATTCTTCTTCAATAATATATTCCAAGGATAAATTATATAATATTCCAGATTTATCTTTCCCAGAGCTTATGCTTGAATAAGACTTTTGCTAAGGATTGCGTCTTCATCATCATCATGGTCTTGTATCTGTTCCTCTTCCCTTAGTTTTTTTTTCAGGGAGTAACTCTTTAAACTTTTTCAAAATACTGTACATTTACTTTACCTTCTTAGTTATTGATATCTTCTAATTTTTCTTTGATACTTATTTTCATTATTAACCTCTTTTTAGGATACTTATATTTTCTATTCTCCATTGCATTTCAGTCTTTATTTGTATTGTCCTAAAAAAAGTCTCGTCTTACTTTGTAATATTTAGTTTTGAGACATCTCATTTGATGGTCGTGTTTTTGTTCTTTTTGTGCTGCCACCGTGTAAATTTTAAAACTTTTTTTTTACAAAAATATTAACAGTACACCCTGTATACTTATTCAGCGGTATTAACCGCGCTATTTACTTTTCACTCGTCTCCAAAACTATTTATAAAAGGACTATTTGAAGCGAGCGATAAACGATATATGCCGGTCGTAAAACAAATCCACAGCAGCCCGAAATCCATACGAGTTTTTATTTCATTGTTATTTTTTCGGTAGGTGTTGAACGCTTTTTTCATTAGCGACAAACAGAAAGAGAAAGCTCTATAAAAGAACGTGTTTGCTTTTGAGGAAAAAGTGGAAAAGTAAATATTTGCGAAAGATTTTTGTTTTGTTTTTCTGTACTGATAAAGGCATTAGGTGGAAAATAAAACATCTGAATGATAAAGGATGAAAAAGATTAGTAAAGTGGTTCAACTCGACGTTTTTTTACAACAAACCGGAAAAAATATAAATAATAGTTGTATCCAGTGGCGTGCAATATTTTTTTAACCCCAGAACGTTTTAAGGCACCGCTATATCTTTTTGTAAAATTTGCGTTGATAAATTCATACAGTCATTTAATATTTGTCATTTTTCAGGTAAAAGGTATTACTTCCCACTTTTCCAGTGATTCTATCTATCTATCTGTGATGGGGGTGTCGATACACTGCGACCTATAAGATCTATTGTGCCCCCTACTGCTGCCCAGTCGTTAAGGATGTCTCAAGGATTAGAGCAGTTCCTCCGGTTCTATTGTCTTCAAAAAGTTCAGGATGTCGGTAGGCTTCAGGTTAGGTAGATCTTCCTCTTCTATTTGATATTCTCCGAGGTATCGTACCCTTGGATTTTGCAGGGTAATGCATTCTGAGAGAATGTGGATAGAGGTTTCCTCCTCTTCCTCACAGAATCTGCATTCCTGTTTGTCTACTAATCCGAGTTTCTTTAGGTGGCCTCTCAGACGGCAGTGCCCTGTTAGGATACCCGTTAGTATTGTGAGCTTATTTTTACTTTTACTGATGCAGTCGTCAGATCTCTTCTGGTTATAGTTCCCCAGTAGTGTCTTGGCCTGCCTCATTCCTTGTAGTCCTATCCAGTATTGGGATCTTTTCTTATTTACTTCTTTTCCAAGTGCATCAAGTGGTTAAAAAAGGCATTACACCATAGTGACCAATTTTACATGTAAACCAACTGGACTGTCTTGAAGGATTAAGCAAACAGAGATGGGTCAAGAACAAAAAAACAGAAATGACACTTAAATCTTTAGATGAGTGAAATGGATAAAGTAAACTTAATACCATAATATAAATAAAATAATAATTAGATAATATAATTAGACAATATAAATAAAATAATAATTATTTATATTAGCTATTGAAAAATAAAATCGAAGAAAGGATCCAACATATCTGATTATGTCATTAAAGGAGCTTGTCATTCCTAAGCTGTCGTAGAAGCACGACAGCTTGCTTGGCATCCACTAAACCAAGCTGGAGATGACATGCTATTCAATCGTTGTATTTGACATTCGATAAACAACAGTAAATAAAACAACCCATTTGCAGTCTTATATGCATTTATTTCAAATATAGCTGATATAATATCAGAGTAAATACCAGAGCAATACCTTAATAAATAATTTTTTTTTGTTTTTTTATTATTAAACTCCCATAAAGGCATTTAGTATATTACAATCTGGTCAACAGTAACCAATTAGCAATTTAATTCTAACTTAATCTAATAGAGTTTGAAACTTAAAACTAAGGTATAATCATCAGCGTTCCTTAGGTTCTGTAGAATGGATTGCAGTAAAATTTAACGTGCTCTGCTTTTGTACTAAAAACACTAAACTAACTCAAAGGGCTTCATCCTCTTAGGCCTTCTTTCTAACCCAGTATTGTCAAGGAGCTGGATAGGCTCGATATTGACATGATGATGAAGTCTTTCTTCATGACTCTTGGCTACTTTCTTGATGGTCTGGTCAACAGTGTTCATTTCCAGATCCCTAAGGAAGTCACTATTGCGAATGTACCAAGGGGCATCTACTATGTTCCTTAGTGCTTTGTTTTGAAATCTTTGTATGATTGCTGAGTTGCACAAATGATGTGAAATAAGTTAAAATCACAGCTCCCAAAAATTACGACGATTGCTAAGTTGCTTGCTTTGGTGCATCCCCATAGTTGGATACCACAGGTCCATATAGGCTTAAGTATCTGCTTATAAAGCATAAGCTTATTATGTAGAGACAGAGTGGAGTTTCTTCCAATAAGCCAGTACATTTTTCTATATTTCTATATTTCAGTCCTTAAAGCCGTCATCAGATATGTTGTATCATTTTTACGATTTTATTTTCTATTTGATGGGGTCTATCTATTTTTATATTTGTGCCTTTTAGAGAACGATTCATAAAAAGAAGAAATTGAAATTCTATAATTGGATAGAGATATAGAACAAAGAACCAAGCACCAAATTTGAAAATTCGCAGTCTATTAGAGGAACACACTAATTTTTGATAAAATAATATTAAAAAATCTCTAAAATAATACTTTTTATTTACCTTAAGAGTTCTAAGTACCATTTTCTTTTTGATATTTATTATAAAGTTATTTTAAAATTATTTATCAAATTTTAAAAAAGCCGAAACTCTGATTTGTATAAATGGTTCTTGGTTCTTTGTTCTATATCTCCATCCAATTATGCAATGCAAGTGCAAACGCAAACGGTTCATTTGATTCTACTGTTTCCTGTTGGAAAATCCTGTGTAACATAGAGTGCGGTAACGCTGATACTAAGAATTCTCGAAGTTTTTTTTTGCGGTTGACAAACATTCACTTCCAAGTTTTATTCTCAAGCTTTAAAAGTTTTAAAACAAAATGTCCCGTGCAGTAAAAAAATCGATAAGTCTCTGTTCCAAGATTTTTTCTGTGCGCAAGATAATTAACATTCACGAAAGTGCCAGTGCATCAAAAACCCTCACAGGTAGCTTCAAATTAGAAGTCATCGCATACACATAGCCCTTCATCATTTACATTTTAACGACAAACTGGCGACAATTTCTTTGACTGCAATTTGTATGTAGAAACGGTATTCTTGGTCAGTTCCGTATACAACATAATGAAGGCTCATTACCATCCACGACATTTGGGCTCGGGGCTACAGAGAAGAAATTACCAGACGACCGGCTGATGATTAACATTCACAAGACATTATACTTTGTCCTCTGGGGCTCTATGAAGACGGCACAGGCGGCAAGGCAGCGGAAAATCGGCTTCGGAATGGAGTTGACCTATTACATTCGCTGAGACCTTTTATTGTTATTTTGTTTTCTCATTAAAAACGCCATGTTAACATTATCTGTCCTAATTAGTGTTTCAGTAGGTTGAACATTTCGACGTATTTTTTTCTACAGTCCTTCAAGCAACGTGAGGTTTAATTAAAAAAGATTTTAGTACAAATTTATTACCTACACGACTTTTTTTGGTTACATTATATATGTGCAATTTATCTCTATTCTATACAGGGTGATCCATTAGTCTGTAAAAATTCCTGAAAATAAAAATAAAAAAGCACTTAAAATTGTTTTAAAGATTATTAATAAAAAAAAAGTAAGTTTGATTTTATAGAAAAAACTACATAACAGGGTTTATACGCGAGTGAAGAATTGTAGAATTGTTGTATATTGTAGATAATTGTCAAAATCTCAGGACTCAAACACTTGTCAAACGTCACGTCACTTGTCACGTCCTCGCTGTCATCGGAAAAGCGAACCAAAATCATAGATGGATTTTTAAGACGCCATATATAATCAGGCCTCTATCTAACTAACTATCATTATTTTTTTCACCTATCAAAAGAGTCAGATTTTGTGGTTTCAGCCAATAAGAGCTCAGGATCCTAACCAATCATTGTGTTTTATACTGATAAAACCGCTTCTTCGTAATTGTTTTTTAATTAAACTGTGATTACCTTTTATGAAATGTTAAATATAAATATTTAACAACTTTTATTTAGCATTATAAATTATTATTATACTAAAATGTATTGCAAATCTATGTTAATACCCAAATTTCAAATTTTATTTGTAAACCTAACCTGTTTATTCATTTATTCACACATAAATCTCTTTAAAACTGACAAATGTTAAACTCTATATCCTAATTAAGCCAAACGCAATCACGTATGCCTTGGTGGCCCTATTTAAAACTATAACAGCTTAATATTTTTTGATGTTTCAATTTAAATTGATAAAGAAAATATTGAACATTTGTGTGAAAAATGTCTTTTGCATAAATGACTATATTCTCTGTTTTTAATACAAAATGGTTCAAAAAATAATCCTTCCAAAGAAGACACGTCCTCTCAAATTTTATAGATTAAATTTTTGGTCTCCATACTCAAACGCCTTTATTTCAGGCAAAACCAAAATAAAGCCGTTTTCGTGAAAACCAAAAATTTAATCGATAAAATTTGAAGGACTCGATTAAAACCGCTGAAGATATGTGAAGGCAAACATTTGATAAAAAATCTTGAATCAATAAAAACAACATTGAAGCAGGACCAGGGAACTCCAATAGCTTCCAATGTAAAATAATTTTTGATTTCCCATGACCTCGTCGGGCCCCTGGACCCACAATAGGAGAGCAGAATTCGCGACAAGTGACTTATGGACCCTGCGAATGTTCAGTAAACTTTTGGAAAATAAAAATTAAAAATATGTAACTTTTTCAGAATATTTGACATTCTATGGCATTATTTTACATCAAACTGTATTTTTATTTCTTATTAAGCTTTCTTGGGTACCTTTATTCTTGGGTTAAAGTGACTAAATAATTAATAGTGATTTTTTACATTCCCCTGTTCAGTTTTTGTAGGTTATTTTGTTAATTCTTTAGCTATTAGAGTTGTTAATAACTTTTTCCTACGACTGCATCTGAAAATGGAGTTTTTCACTCGCTATGCAACTTCTGAAAATAGAGTTTTTCGCACACTACAAATTAGTTCTTTATATTTACCTATATAACCTATATAACCTGTGGTCGACATTTTCAATGCTCAAGGCAATTTTAAATACTAAGGAGAACATAAATTTGAGAAAATACAAGAAACTTCAAGCATTCCTTAAACGAAAATCAGAAAATTATTTGCCGAAGAAGTCTGCGATCCTGACAGAGGATGATTTAAGCCAGTTCCTGCAGACAGCACCCGACGAGACATTTTTACTTGCTAAAGTAAGCATAAGAACTTATGAAAAAAATCATTTAATACAACATATTTCACTATAACCCAAGACATGAGTAGGCTCGTCGTAATCAACAGTAATTTTTTTCTTTATTTTTAGGCAGTGGTAGCAGTTGGACTATCTGGAGCCTGTAGACGGGAGGAACTGTGCTACTTAAAAATGGAGGACATGACACACTTCAACGGTGCAATGCTGATCAAACTTACGAATACAAAAACGAAGATTCCTAGATCTTTTACAGTTTCGAGGCCTGTATACCATCCTGAAGAAATACTCCCAGTTTAAAGACGGCGTTTTTTTTAAACTGCCAAAAAGGAAAATGCACCAATCAAAATGTAGGCATTAATAAAATAGGCAGCATGGCCAAAGAATTTGCTAAATTTTGGTCAATTCTGGATCAGATTTACTAGCGTTTAAGAGACATGGAGGATGGAGGTCAAGCGCTGTGGCCGAAGGCTACGTTGATGATTGAATTAAAAATAAAATGGATGTTTCAAAAAAAATTGAATCGTCAGTGCTGTGTCCTTCTCTGGAAGCCGAAGTTGAAAAACAACCTATAGTTATAGATTCGGCTAAGAAAGAAAGTACTGAAAATGTTACAATTATTTCTGTTCAAAAGGAGATAAAAATACTGCCATTCCTGGAGTGAATCTAACAGGCTGTAGCAACTTTACAATTAACATTAAGAATTAGTAGATTTAATTTTGATGTTCATAAATACTTTGTTTTCTAATTAATAAAAATTACGTAGGTATTTGGTTGCTTTATTTTGCAGTTGTAGGAAAAGCATTGTAAAAAACTCGTTTGAAAACCTTTTTTCACACTCGCCGTGCGAAAAAAGTCGTATTCAAAACTTGTTGTTTAAATAACTATTTATTTATTATTAAAATTAAATAATTCCTGAAACTTTTAATATCCTGAAGATTGTAGGGTGAAGTGGGGGACCATTTAGATGACCACTCTGGTCTGATTTAAAAAAAATGAACTTTCTTCGCTGAACTAAGTTAAGGACTAAGTTTATAAAATTCCATCCACAATAAAAGAAAAATTTGAAAATATATAAATACAAACGTGTTACAATCTTTAAAGAGAACTGCATTGATTTAGAGATAAACTTTTAAAATCGTTAAAAATGATGTATATAAATACTACAAGACTACAGCTTTTTGTTAAGTGGAAACTGATGCTCTCTTAATTGAAACAACTACAATCCAAAGGGATCTGACTTAGAATAAATATGTGTTTTTCATTCTAGAAATAGTCACTTTGGTCCTTAATTTTTCAGTGGTAAATGTTTTCTTTAAAGTTCTAATTTATTTTTGGAAACCGTACATTTTTCATTCCAGAATCCGCCTCAAACGAAAATAACGGATAGACTAACCGTTCAAGATTCCTCGAATTTATAAATGTTAGTTACTCTAAATGACAGCGAAATGTTTAGATAAGAAATACCATCACTGAAAATTGTCTCTATCTGTTTCTGACGACATTGATAAAATGACTTTTTAATAGTTACACCGAGAACAGTTTCCATAATTTAGTTTTACAAAAATAAACAACGTATAACATTTTCTTTTAAACTGATAATAAACTTATCACTATCTTGAAGTGTCATTGTACAGTGGAGAAGTTTGAACAATAAAAAATATTTTTTCTGATATTTTATTTATAAGTTAACAAAATATATAGATTTGTGATAAAAAATAAATTAATGAAGTTAGTAAAATAGTGTCTCAATATTTGTTTCGTTATTTTTATTTTATTTTTTATTATTTTTTTTTACCCCGCTTACCCCTAATTTAACTACGACATATTATTTTAATTGGGTCCGTGCAAATACACACACTGTGAAATGACCAAAATGTAGTTAAACACAAATATTTTATTAGACAAAAAATTATAAATTCTTTCAAACAATTAAAATAAACCAACAGTTAATATTACTAAAATTGTAATCTTGATAATATTCATAAAATAAAAAAAGAACAACTTCTGCCTGCGTCTCAACTTCTTCTGCTGATACTATGTACTTCATCTCTTATACTCTTCATTATTTAAACTGTTCTACTCTTTCTTACTCAACCTCTTCTACTTGTTCTTGTTCAATCTCCTGCTAGCCTCTACTCCACCTCTTCTGCTCGTATTTATTTTGTTTATATTTAAATGTTTTTAATTGTCAACTTGGCTTTATAACTTTTCTATGTAATTATTTTTATTATCCAACTCCTTTAACTTATTTTTCCTCTGTAATTCATTTTATTTTTTTGACTAAACTGACTTTTCCTATTTTTCTTTTTTGACAACCTTTTCCCAAATTTTCTAATCTTTCAACCTTCCTTGTTTCCCTTTTTTTTATATCACCACAATAGATAATACTTTGTATATACAGGGTGTAACAAAAAGGTCATAAATAGAACCACATATTCTGGAGTCAAAAATAACTCAATTGAACATAACTTACCTTAATGTAAATGTGCACACAAAAAAATTACAGCCCTTGGAAAGTAAAAATGAAAATCGATTTTTTTCCAATATTTCATGAACTGTTTAACATTTTGTAATCTTAAGAGCATCTTTTTCATATAAAACCACGAAATTCGTACAGCTCATAAAAATTTTAGGGGGTTTTGAACCCCTAAAATGCCCCAAACTTTTCTATGCGTTACAATTAAATTGGTATTGTGACACCACTGGTTTAATACGTCATTATTGAAATTTTTTTGCCTCTTAGCACTTTTTAGGAAAGTCAGTTTTTATCGAGATACAGCCTCTTTTCCTTTATCCTTAAATTCTGTAATTGGCTGTTCAACAACCGTTCAAGAGTTACTAGATGAATATTATCCTAAAAGAATGGGATTTGGCGACTGGTTCTTAACGGAAAACAATCGAAATATCAATTTCATTAATCATATTTTGTTTACCGATGAAGCTCTACTTTCAATAGAAATGGCATTTCGAATCAACATGGACCGAAAGAAAATCCTTCAAGTCAAAGGACTTTTAAAATGAATGTTTGGACAGGCATTGTGAACAATATAATTTAATAGGACCAGTATTTCTTCCAAATAATTTAAATGGTGCAAATTGCTTGCAGTTCTTACCAGAATACTTGGAAGAGGTAAATTTGGATAGAGCTCCAGCGCATTTCAATAACGAAGTTCGGGAATATGTTTTCGGTCTGTACCCTGTACGTTGGATTGGAAGGGACCCTTGTTGTTGCCTAGTTTTTAGTTATTTTGTTATACATCAGGGTCGTAAAACACAAATTAATGAAATTAGACAGTTATATTGGATACTGGGACTAAATAATTTGGTAAAAAAGATTTCTAGGGACTGTCAGTTTTGTAAAAATATGAAGTCAATTCCAGCAATTCCTTGCATGGGAAACTTGCCAATTCAAAGAACCACGCCCTATATAAAACCATTCACATTTTGTGGTGTAGACTATTTCGGACCTTATTTGGTAAAGATTGGAAGGCGCCGAGAAAAACGGTATGGTGTTTTGTTTACCTGTCTAACTATTCGCGCCATTCATATTGAGATAGCTAATTCCCTTACCACTGATTCCGCCATCATGGCCATTCAGAGAATGTGTGCAAGAAGAGGCTATCCATTAGAGATTTTCAGCGACAACGGCACTAATTTTAGAGGAGCTGATAAAGAACTTCAGCTAGCTCTAAAAGAATTTAACCAACAACAAATATCTCTTAACCTTTCTGTTAGTGGTGTCAAATGGAACTTCAATCCTCCAACAGCAAGTCATATGGGCGGAGTTTGGGAGCGGATGATACAATCCGTAAAGTCAACCCTCAAAATCATCTTAAAAGAACAAGTTCCCCACGGAGAAGTTTTGCATACCTTGATGTTGGAAGTTGAAGACATAATAAATTCTAGACCACTGACAGATATTTCATTAGATACTCAAGACGAAGAAGCACTAACCCCAAATCATTTTCTTCTTGGACCGAAGTATAATGCTGGGAGAGTCCATCTCCTTAAAAATCTTACTATAGATAATTTCAGCTTACGGAAACAGTGGATGTATGTTCAAGACCTTGCTAATAAATTTTGGAAAAGATGGATAAATGAGTATTTACCCACTCTTCGTCTACGATCCAAGTGGCATCAAGACAAAAAGAATATAGAAGTGAATGATGTAGTTATTGTTGTTGACGATCAATCTCCAAAGAATACATGGCTAAAGGGTATAGTCACAGCTGTGTTTCCGGGAAGAGATGCAAGAGTTAGAGTTGCCGACGTTAAAAACTGTTAATGGAACTTTTAGACGACCTGTTTCAAAATTATGCGTTTTAGATGTTTTTAAAAAATGAATAACTCATTTGGGGCGGGAGAATGTTGTTGCCTAGTTTTTAGTTATTTTGTTATTTTATTATTATTGACGACTTCGATATACATACGGGATATAGTTTTTTTGTGACTGTCAACTTGTCAAAATAAAAGATAAAAAGCCATATTTGTTTAAATAGATCTTTTTGTATTTACGACTGAACCAGCATTATAGACACGCAGCAGACCGCTGCAACCCTGATGCATCTATTTCTTGGCCAGCCAGAAGTCCAGATCTTAACCCTATTGACTTTTGCTTCTGGGATTTTATGAAAGAGGACTTATATTTTGTTGAAATAATCGACGAACAACAACTGAGGCATCGAATCATTGAAAGTGCAAATCGATTTCGTCAGAAGCCAAAAAGCCAAAAAAAAATCGGTTTTCCTTTTTAAAACGGTGGCGTATGTCTATTCATGAAAATGGAGGCCATTTTGAATATTTATTATAGTAAATACTACACATTTGTACATATTTTTTATACCTGCGATTACTGCGAATAACATGAATACTCAGTTATAACTTACTTCTTGTTACTCAAAATTTTTTAAGGATAATGAAAAGAGGCCGTATAAAAACTGGCTTTTTGAAAAAGCGCGAAGAGGCAAAAAAATTTCAAATTAAACCAATGGTGTCACAACACCAATTTAATTGTAACGCATAGAAAAGTTTGGGGCATTTTAGGGGTTAAAAACCGCCCTAAAAATTTTATGGGCTTTACAGATTTCATGGTTTTATATGAAAAAAATGCTCTTACGATAAGAAAGCCATGTATCCATTTTCATTGCAAAATGTTGAACAGTTGATGAAATATTGGAAAAAATCAATTTTCATTTTGTACTTTCCAAGAGCTGTAACTTTTTTTGTGTGCATATTTACATTAAGGTTAGTTATGTTCAATTGAGTTATTTTTGACCCCAGAATATGTGGTTCAATTTATGACCTACATTTTTGTTACACCCTCTATAATTTATAACCTTCTTGATGGCATCTATCTGTCTTTAACGTATTTCAAATGAAACCCTGTGTTATAAAAATTATGAATATTTAAAAAAATATACTAGTTACTAATATTTATCCAGAAATTTAAGTAGCAAGGATAATCACTGATCATTTTCATTCAATTTCCATATAAAATTCACCACAGTTTTACTAAAAAAAATTAACTTTTAACGTTTTCTTAAAGTTGACTTTCCGATACTAAAATAATATAAAAAATTCAGGGTGGTTATTGTAGGGAATTAGCCGGAAACTTGGAGTGTTTCAATATTTTCTTAGGGGAAAGTTTATTTGTAATCTCTCTCAGCCAATTTTCATGGACAGCGTTGGATTAACGTACATCTATTTTATCGCTGTATTACTTTAACTCACCTATACTAAAATACTAAAAAATCGTCATGCTTCAAAGGTGCGCTTATATTGTTAAATAATATATTTATAAAAAAAAATTATCAAGCCTTCATGAGACCCCTTATAACAACGATATAACACCAGCAAACTTGACACAAGAAATTAGAGAATACGAAGAGTTTTAAGGAAATAAAAATTTTATAGAGCAAACAAAGGCTATGAACAAAATATGGAGCTTCATTGACGAGTTTATGGCTTTATACCACGAGTAAAGATCTATGAAGTAGCCTAAGATTCCCCAAGAAACTAATAAATTGGTAAAATTAGACATTTGTTTCGGTAAACCTTTTAAATAGTTTTATGAGACAAAGACAAAGAGGTTTAAAAAGTAGTAAAAGGAGATTAGTTCTTTAGGTAGTTTTAAGAAAAGCACAAATTTGGACAAAGGTTATTGATTACCTAGATGCAAGAAAGAACTGATGATAGGCTGGAGAATGTAGCAACAACATATTAATTAAGAAGTATTAAAAAACATTTAATTCCCTTATGGGCATATCTAGAGCAGCCAAGCTAAGAATATATAGGTAGATAATCAGACCATTATTCTAAGGATGGGGTACTACCTCAAAAGAACCAGGCGGTAATATCAATATGGTAGAGGAAGATACTTCGAAGGATTATGGGGAGAGTCAAGAATGACGATGGCTTATGGAGATGGACAGATCTGACATGTTACCGAATTGACGAAAGGATATATTCTAAAAAGACACTACATAAAAGCTCTGCCTTTCTATTTTGGCCACGATATTTTATTATTATTATTACACATTAAAGGCAGAGAAGCAGGCTCCTATTATGCCCAAAAATAGAAATTAAACATTGTGGAAAATAAAAAAAAAGAAATACCTAATAATAGACATAAAAGAAAAGAAAACAACAAGAGTGGGTTATAAAAGAAGTATGAGAGAAGAAAAAACTTTCCGGATATCTATTCTTTGTACTAATATTTCATGTGTTTTACTAATAGCATTCTTCAAGCCTCTTGTTCCGCTAACTTATTCTTTTTTAAATCAGTGTTAAACGTAACTTCAACATGCTAATGTATTTTTAAAAGTTTCACATCTAAAACCACGTTTTAATTCGGGAGAAATAAGCTATAATTTATTTCTTCCCAATTATCTGCCTAAATTTAGCAAGTATCATCTGCAAACTGATCTTTTCTCAGCGAGAACAATCTAATAGTATAGATTCATTCTCTGAATTATTTCTGAATGATTACACATAAAGTGTATTTTTAACTTTATTTAAAAAAATTAATTTCTGATTTATATAAACACTATTTTGAAATTAAAATTGGCATCGAATGAATGCTGTAAAGAAATGATAATTTTAAAACATAAATTTTATTAAACAGAGCCAATGTTCATAATTTTAATTATTTTTACATCAAAAGTAAAAGCATAATTATGCTAAATGTACAAGGACTTTTTTTGTTATGCCTTTATTAATATCATCAGTTTTATAAGCATCCAATTTAGAGCAACAAAGATTTTTTTATCGTTTTCTACACCCTTTAAAGTACCAGTGTTATCACATTTTATAAGAGGTCAAAGTCTCTGACAAGTGTTGCTATTAGTAGTCAATTTATTTTTCTATATACAGGGTGTCCCAAGATTCTTTTTACAGGCTATAACTCAGGAACTAACGAATAGATTTTTTTGGAAATTGGGTGATCTTTTTGGGACCTACAGTAATCTCATCTGAGGTATACAGAGTATCTGTGACGTCATCACAGAAGCAGGGACGTCATCGCAATGAAAAAATTAAATGGAAAGGGGGAACTTAGCTCAAATGAAAGGGTTTTTTATTTCAAATTCAACTGTGTATCACAATGAGGGTACCAAAGTAATAATTTTACCAAATTTTCAATTTAATGTTTATTTTCAAGAATAACCAGATCATTTCGATTGCACGGTAATTTTATAAGAGATGACCTACGTCTGCATCAACACAAGCATCGAAGCGTCTAAGTAGTTCACGTGTACTTGCCGCATGTATCATTTCTTGCGTAAGGTTATTACAAGCTCTTCTAATTTTAATTTTTAAATCGTTCACGTCTACAGGTTGTTCATTATAAACCAGATCCTTCAAATATCCCCATACAAAAAAATATAGTGGTGTCATATCCGGCGATCGTGGAGGCCATCGAAAGGGTCCATGAGTTCCAATCTATTTTGTTTGGAAATCTGGCATTAAGATAATTTGCTACAATGTGGAGGTGCGCCATCTTGCTGCCATATCATGTCTCTTCTTTCATTCAAAGGAATATCATCCAGTAACGCAGGTAGCTCATTTTCTAGCATATTCAAATATCTCTGATCATTTAAATAGCCTTCAAAGAAATATGGGCCTATTAACCGACCATTGAATAAACCACACCAAACATTAACTCCCCACCTGGTTTGAAAGCGAGTTTCCCTCTTACCCACCGCGGATTTTCCACTGACCAATAGTGAGAGTTATAGCGATTTACGACGCCATTATTATGGAAACGCGCTTCATCAATCCACAAAATTTTACTCAACAAATTGGGAGTGTCTTGCATCATAACTTGCATGATGTCTATAAAGGTTAATCTCCTATCCGGATCGGTGGGTCGCAATTCATGAGTCAAATGCAATTTAAATAGATGGTAATTGTGGGTTTTCAAAATTCTGTGCACTGAACTTGAAGAAACACCAATTTCTTCAGCAATAGTTCGGATGGACACATGGGGATTGACCGCTATATATGCTAAAACATTCACCATATTCTGTTCGGACTGTATTGGTTTGTCATGATGACTATGTTTTGAGTTTGGAAATGAACCTTGTCGCATCTTCTCTTCAACCATTGCAAAAGTCATATGCGAAGGTGTTCTTCTTTCGGGAAAACGCTCCTGGTATAAGGCCTTAGCATTTCGAGAATTTTTCCTACATTCACCATAAATTAGCAACATATCTACATATTCATTCGGTGTGAATAGGAATGGCATTTTTACTTTGGATTCACACTACGAATTGTTTTAAAACGGTAATAGATATTTAAAAAGTGACAACAATCAGTGCGTTATTAGATTTTACTAATGTCAATCAAAAAGCGATTAAGGTAGAATTCCAACGCCAACTGTTTTCTTCAGCTTACAAAAAACTAGTTAAAAGTAAAAATAGGCCAATCAGAAGTAAATTTGGACATGATAATTGTGGCATTTTAAACATCACTGGTTATTGTTTGCAAATAAACATTAAATTGAAAATTTGGTAAAATTATTACTTTGGTACCCTCATTGTGATACACCGTTGAATTTGAAATAAAAAACCCTTTCATTTGAGCTAAGTTTGATTCCCACTTCCCATTTAATTATTTTCATTGAGATGCCGTCCCTGCTTCTGTGATGACGTCACAGATACTCTGTATACCTCAGATGAAATTACTGTAGGTCCCAAAAAGATTACCCAATTTCCAAAAAAATCTATTCGTTAGTTCCTGAGTTATAGCCTGTAAAAAAAATCTTATAATAATTTTTGGATTAAAATTAACATAATTTATTAGTACATTTTTAAAAATGTTGTTTTTCTATTTGACTATTTTCTGCGAATCTGCATAGAAAAAATTTATTAAAAAAAATACGATCTAAATCTTTGTAGGTTCATTAATAGTAGAAAAATACCCAAATTCGTTGTGTTTAAATATTCAGCAGTTTGAATCGCCCATAAAAATCCTATAATTATTTTCAAGACCCAAATTCCTCAACAAAAGAATCATATAACCTAAAATTAAAGTATTGAATATTTAAGATAGGAGATCTATATAAGTAATAGGCATTGAATTATTATTAATTTTTAATATGATTTTTAATGCTTTTACATTATTGTGAATTGATAAAATTGATAAAATTTCATGTCTACATATAAAATCAGGCTTAATACAGAGTGTTTCATTTGGAAATTCGCATACAGTAAGGGTAGCAGGAGGACACCGAGGTGCTTCTAAATAACCTATATTTTATGGACCTTTCGTTCTTTATAACCAAGATACCAAGATTTATTAATTTTCCTCATTTTTTCAATTAATCATGACTTACGAACCACCCTATACATTTTTATAATATTTGGTTCGCTTGTTCTTTGTCCACAGTGGCGTCGATTAACATAATAAAAAAAGTCTTATTCCAGGTCCGGCCTTAAAAAAATCAATAAGTAGGTTTCGAGTCGAAACAACACCCTGTATATCAATATTTTAAAATTTTATTTTCAAATTTGGAAAGAGCAGGAAAAATAAGTAAGACTAAATATATTTGGAGTTTGCACATATAACTTTTTTACTTATTAACTTGAGTCAAATCTCGATGTTTCGACAACGAGGTGGCAAAAAATTAACAAAAAAAATTTTCTTCCCCAAATGGTACTTTTTTAGCTTTAGTCCTTAAAATCATCAACTATTTCTTCTTCTCCTAATTTCGGGATCCCAAACCTTAGTGAAAAACGAGAGGAAATGTCCGTATTTGGAACAAATTATTATTATCACAGCCTCATCATTTTGACTAAAATGACTATTATTGGATTGACACACCCAACAATACAAAAAATACAATTGTTTCTCTACTTCAGCTCAAAATTAGATTCCAAATATGGAAAGTTTAGAAGTATTTTGTTTTAAACATTTTTTGTCGTTCGTCAATCTTTTTAATTTCGTCCTGTATAACTACAGCTAAAATAGTGGTTAAATTTAACTTTATGTTCGTCGAATGTGACTTCTCTCATAGTGCTTAACTGACATTTCTTTATTTATTCGAACAACACGGAGGCCTTTGAGTAAAAGAAAACTCGTGCCAGGAGATTTTTTATAATGTTTGTTTTGGGCTGGTGGGTTTCACTATCTCTGTAGTTATTTAGACTAAATATTTGAGGAAAGTGAATGGTTAAGAGGTTACCCTGCCGTTGTTGGGGTAAAGTGCCCTCAAGCTATACTTTCCTTATTAGGGGTAGGAGTTTAATAACGGCTGAAAAAAGTAAACAGGGTATCAAAGCACATTTAGTTAAGGGTTCTATTCAATTAAAATCGTATTTTTAGGCATGCTCTGAAAAAGTTTTGGATGCTGTTCAAATAAAAAGAAGATGTTTTTAATTTAGTAGATTGTAGGAGTAATGGAACAGTATTTTATAGAGGGTGAATCACTATGTACTTCACCGAAAGGTTAAATGGAAATTCTCTTTTTATGAAAAATTCTCATTTTCCAAAAAAAATAAAATAATAAATGGGAGTTGTTTTTAGGATCTTATAGGCCCATTATTTAAAAAAAACAACATAAAAACTTCACTGTTTATTATTTTATAAGGATTTTTAAATTCACTAGCAATGTTTTGGATTTTGGATTGTAACTAGAATTTATAATAATTTTGGCGTAATATATATCGCAAATCAATAAAACAATTTAAAGAAGCTGGAGGAGAACGCAAAACTGTCTGTTTAAAAATATCTGGTGATCTGTGTATCATTTCCAATATACTGTATTACTAAACATATCACTGTTATTGATCCTACTATACAATGGCAGTTACCATGTTTGTTTACTATAGGACAATATCCAATTCAAATATTACAAACCTAATAATATAATTATAGTATTTGTGCTGCACTGCCCTTATTCCTTTGTAAATTTTTCGGGCTGTCTAAGTAGAAATTACGTTTTAGAAAAATCTTCTAAATACGTAGAATCCATAACTTGCAAAATAATTTGTTTATAAATTCGGAGTGTATAAAAAAGACTAAATGTCAAAACCCTGGTCCAACTTTAACCACTGTAACTTCTCACAATCTAGGTGTTATCGTGAACAGCGAACTATCGTGGTCGGATCACGTGCTTTCAGTATCTAAACGTGCAAATACCAGATTTTATCTTATTAGTAAGTGTTTTCAAAAATTTCCTTTCAATCCTTTTGCAAATTGTATACCACCTATGTAAGACCAATTCTTGAATACGACGGCCCAGCCTGATATCAGGACTTAAATCGTGATAGGACATTACTTGAAAACGTACACGGAAAGCCACCAGAGTTTTGTTCAAGCGCGTTAAACCTTCATATGAAGAAAGATTTTCCATGGCCAACCTTACCACATTTGAACTACGTCGGTTGCGAGTCGATCTAATTGTAGCTTTAAGAATTCTAAAATAAAGTATTGGTGATCTAAAAACAACGTTCATCCTAAACGCAGATACAAGACTTAGAGGACACCAGTTCAAATTGAAGAAGGAAAATTTAACAGCTAGATCATGGTAAAACTTTTTACCCAACATAATTTTTTATACCTGGAATAATTTAGACCAAGAGATCATCTCAGCATCAAGAATCAACATCTTCAAAAACAGACTAGATCAGTGAAACATGTTTAACAGTTTCTGACCTTAGTTTCACACTTTTATGTATTTTGTTTTTGTGAATGACATATGGTAAGTTCTCTGAAACCTCCGAAGAAAAAGGTTTTATAAAAACCTAGTAGATAGTCCAAACAGTGATAATTTTAACAAACAAAAAGTTTGTAGAAATGAATTCATCAACACAACACTCTCGAGGTAGAAAGACAGATGAATCTTGAATGAGCAAAAATATAAAAAGTGAAATAACATATTCTGTCAACTATTTTCCACGGCATTCAGAATGCTGGCAAACAGTGTGAATTTTAAACGATTACAAACCGTAAGGTATCACTGTCGTGCCTGAAAGACATCACCTGAAGTATAATACGTATGTGATGAGGGACTGGGGAAACCGCCGTGAATAATTAATCTCCGGGGTGAAATAAGCGTGCACTGAGAGAGCCGGTGACGCATCTTCAGCCCAACGCTGGGGAATTATCCTGGTTCAAATAAGGTTAAGTGTGAGAGTTGCGTGAATCTAACTAGAAAACACATTAATTTCCTTTTTTTCTAGCCACGAATTGGAGGAATCAGTCACTCAGATGTCACAATAAAAAAACTTTAAACCCTGTTTGATTTTTATTTGTGCTCAATGTGCCCAATTGCATAAGTGTAGAAAATCCCCTTTTATTGAATGAAGCAATAGAAAATTTTATAAAAAACATTTCATCTGTGCAAAAAGATGATGAGAACTGGATGAACTGTGATTTATTTTCTCCCTCATAAATAATAGACGTTAGTGATGATGAAATAAAATCACATATTTAAAGTGACTCAGTCCCTAATTAGGATATAACATTCAAGACATTCCAGGTACTTAAACGATGTCTGAAACTCGTAACAGAACCCTGAGGAGAAGTTTGCGAAACTGAGTCTAGGGATGGTTTTATCAGAATAATTTCGCTGTCAAGGTCAGCCATTCCTAACTTCGCCTATAAGTCAGGTTTCAAAGTACCTTCAGCTAAAAACAGGAACATTTCCTGATCGATTAAAAGCAAGCAAGATAGTTTCAGTCCAAAAAATTGCAAACGTACAGACGCATCCAACTTGCGACGTATCAGTACACTTCCGACAGTTGAAAAATTATTAGAAACCACAGTTTGTGACCAAATATTAGAATGCTTTAATAACAATGGTTTGTTTGTGGGAAATCAGTCAGGATTTAGGGAATTCATGTGAATCATCTTTACAGTTAACTATATCTAAATGGAAGCAAGTACTTGATGAAAATAAATATATAATAGCAGTTATTCTAGATTTTAAACGAGCTTATGAGACAATAGATCGTAAAATTTTGATTAATAAATTGAAATATTATATAAGTTGAAACACTATCGTCGACCACTCAACCAAAACACAAACTTTAACACACTCTACGCGCGTTTCGCCAACTATGTTGGCATCATCAATTTGTCTTTTGGTTGAGTGGTCGACGGTAGTGTTTCAACTTAGTTGATAAACCAAAGGTTCCAATTTCCCAATTTAATTGAAATATTATAGTTTTGCAGGACGAGTCCTGACCTGGTTTGAACAGTATATGACTGATAGATTACAATATGTAAAGCTAGGTAAATCAACATCTGAAGTTCTAGAAAATAACAAAAAAGCTATTTTTCTTCTCAAGGATTGCTTCAAATCTCTCCCTTTTTTCTAGATTAACAGTGTATAAAACTATTATACGACCTCATTTTGACTACTGCGGATCATTACTTTATAAATTGGATAATAACTGTTTACAAAGACTACAAAAATTGCAAAATAGATGAATGAGAATAATCCTTCGATGTAACAGATACACACCAATAAATGGTATGCTGACGACTTTAAGTTGGATTTGAGTCAGACAAAGGTTTTATTATTTAGCAATGACTTTTGCAAAAAATAAAAAACTTCCTGAGTACTTCAATGATTTTATCAAAGGTAATACCACGAGTCCTCCAAATTTTATCGATTAAATTTTTGGTTTTCACGAAAACGGCTTTATTTGGAAAAACCACGAAAACAAACTGATTGATAAAATCACGAGTCCGCAGGACGAGTGATTTTATCTTAAATCAGTTTGTTTGAGTGGTTTTGCCTAAAATAAAGGCGTTTGAGTATGAAGATCAAAAATTTAATCTATAAAATTTCAGAGGACGAGTCGTATTTGAAAGGATTATTTTTTGAATCATTTTGTATTAAAAACAGAGAACATAGTCATTTATGCAAAAGACACTTTACACACAAATATTGAAAATTTTCTTTACCAATTTAAATTGAAACCTGAGCTGTTATAGTTTTACATACAGGGCCACCAAGGCGATTTTTTGACTGGCTACCCCGCGAAACGGCGCCTTAAATAAAAGCGAAGAAGAAGAATGAAATGAAGTCTTTCTTAATTTAATTAATTTTAAGTTTAGTGTTAAAGTGAGGTATCTAAAAATGTTAAATGAATGTTGAAATAAATTAATAAAAACAGGTTAGTTTACAAATACATTTTGAAATTTGGTTATTAACATAGATTTGCAATACATTTTAGTATAATAATAATTGATAAATGTTTACATTTGACATCTCAAATAGGTAAACACAGTTTAATCAAAAAACAAAAACGACGAAGCGGTTTTATCAAAGGTAATACCACGAGTCCTCCAAATTTTATCGATTAAATTTTTGGTTTTCACGAAAACGGCTTTATTTGGAAAAACCACGAAAACAAACTGATTGATAAAATCACGAGTCCGCAGGACGAGTGATTTTATCTTAAATCAGTTTGTTTGAGTGGTTTTGCCTAAAATAAAGGCGTTTGAGTATGAAGGTCAAAAATTTAATCTATAAAATTTCAGAGGACGAGTCGTATTTGAAAGGATTATTTTTTGAATCATTTTGTATTAAAAACAGAGAACATAGTCATTTATGCAAAAGACACTTTACACACAAATATTGAAAATTTTCTTTACCAATTTAAATTGAAACCTGAGCTGTTATAGTTTTACATACAGGGCCACCAAGGCGATTTTTTGACTGGCTACCCCGTGAAACGCCGCCGTAAATAAAAGCGAAGAAGAAGAATAATGAAATGAAGTCTTTCTTAATTTAATTAATTTTAAGTTTAGTGTTAAAGTGAGGTATCTAAAAATGTTAAATGAATGTTGAAATAAACTAATAAAAACAGGTTAGTTTACAAATACATTTTGAAATTTGGTTATTAACATAGATTTGCAATACATTTTAGTATAATAATAATTGATAAATGTTTACATTTGACATCTCAAATAGGTAAACACAGTTTAATCAAAAAACAAAAACGACGAAGCGGTTTTATCAAAGGTAATACCACGAGTCCTCCAAATTTTATCGATTAAATTTTTGGTTTTCACGAAAACGGCTTTATTTGGAAAAACCACGAAAACAAACTGATTGATAAAATCACGAGTCCGCAGGACGAGTGATTTTATCTTAAATCAGTTTGTTTGAGTGGTTTTGCCTAAAATAAAGGCGTTTGAGTATGAAGATCAAAAATTTAATCTATAAAATTTCAGAGGACGAGTCGTATTTGAAAGGATTATTTTTTGAATCATTTTGTATTAAAAACAGAGAACATAGTCATTTATGCAAAATACACTTTACACACAAATATTGAAAATTTTCTTTACCAATTTAAATTGAAACCTGAGCTGTTATAGTTTTACATACAGGGCCACCAAGGCGATTTTTTGACTGGCTACCCCGCGAAACGGCGCCTTAAATAAAAGCGAAGAAGAAGAATGAAATGAAGTATTTCTTAATTTAATTAATTTTAAGTTTAGTGTTAAAGTGAGGTATCTAAAAATGTTAAATGAATGTTGAAATAAATTAATAAAAACAGGTTAGTTTACAAATACATTTTGAAATTTGGTTATTAACATAGATTTGCAATACATTTTAGTATAATAATAATTGATAAATGTTTACATTTGACATCTCAAATAGGTAAACACAGTTTAATCAAAAAACAAAAACGACGAAGCGGTTTTATCAAAGGTAATACCACGAGTCCTCCAAATTTTATCGATTAAATTTTTGGTTTTCACGAAAACGGCTTTATTTGGAAAAACCACGAAAACAAACTGATTGATAAAATCACGAGTCCGCAGGACGAGTGATTTTATCTTAAATCAGTTTGTTTGAGTGGTTTTGCCTAAAATAAAGGCGTTTGAGTATGAAGGTCAAAAATTTAATCTATAAAATTTCAGAGGACGAGTCGTATTTGAAAGGATTATTTTTTGAATCATTTTGTATTAAAAACAGAGAACATAGTCATTTATGCAAAAGACACTTTACACACAAATATTGAAAATTTTCTTTACCAATTTAAATTGAAACCTGAGCTGTTATAGTTTTACATACAGGGCCACCAAGGCGATTTTTTGACTGGCTACCCCGTGAAACGCCGCCGTAAATAAAAGCGAAGAAGAAGAATAATGAAATGAAGTCTTTCTTAATTTAATTAATTTTAAGTTTAGTGTTAAAGTGAGGTATCTAAAAATGTTAAATGAATGTTGAAATAAACTAATAAAAACAGGTTAGTTTACAAATACATTTTGAAATTTGGTTATTAACATAGATTTGCAATACATTTTAGTATAATAATAATTGATAAATGTTTACATTTGACATCTCAAATAGGTAAACACAGTTTAATCAAAAAACAAAAACGACGAAGCGGTTTTATCAGTATAAAACACAATGATTGGTTAGGATCCTGAGTTGTTATTGGCTGAAACCACAAAATCTGACTGTATTGACAGATGAAAAAAATAATCAGTATAAAACACAATGATTGGTTAGGATCCTGAGTTGTTATTGGCTGAAACCACAAAATCTGACTGTTTTGACAGATGAAAAAAATAATCATCTATAATAATGGAATACATAACTACAATACAAGATCTGCTTTTATATGCGGATTACGTGAATTTAATGCTTTGACTACTGAAATTAAAACGAGTACCTCAGTTTAAAAAATATTTGCTACAATTTATTTCCAGTCCGTAAATTAACTTTGTATGTTAATTTTGTAACTTTGCATATTTACTTTAATGTATTTATTTTAACTTTAGTACTAAAATTTCCTACTTTTATTACTAATTTTATCAAGATTTTATTTTATTTATTCAACTGAATTTGTGCGTATATATTTTTTTTAAACTACTATGAATTAGGACTTCCTATATTAAATAAAGATTCTTTCCTTCAATGAGGGAAAACAGATATTCAAATGTTCAAAAAATAAATAATATTAATGATCTAAAATAATTTGTTTTTAAACATTTAAACATGTATTTAATTAAGAAAACCAACAAATATTGCCGTTTAAAATCAGCAAACCACTACCTTCTATTTGTCTTGATGTAGCAGAGTCCGAATTTTACTTGTTAAGCCGTTTGAACGGTATTTTTTTCCTATTAAAAAACAATGCATTATCAACTTACGAAATCCAGATTTTTTCTTTGCTTTGAATATTACAAAAGTCATTAAAACTCGTGAACTAAATGTCAGATAGTCGTTTTAAACATGAACGATTTAGCATAACAAAAAAAATATATGAAAAATCTTTTTCACTGACCACGTTTCATTTAGCGTAAACGGTTATACCGGTCCCGGAAATTTGTTTTTCATCAGTATGCCAAATACTTTTTTCGACAATAATTCTTCCGGTACAGCCATTACCGAATTTTAATAGATATTTGTCGTTTTCATACCCATTGCAAACGCCTTTTAAAAATGGAACATTTAAATTTATGACACTCGAAATGATAGTGGTTCATGGTGAGGTCGTTTGCATTGTTTGAACTATCACACTTATGTAATAGTAAAGCTTTGCGTTGGCTGTAGGCCAGGAGCGATCTTGGTGAAATATGACCCACCCGCTGTATGTAGTTTGAAAGTTTTTGCTAGAACATCGAGTGAAATATTATATTTCACCTTTTAGATATTTATGTATTTTAACATATTGCCAGAAAAGTTAGAAAGGATAATTTAAAGACGTTGATAAAATTTTCACTCGTTTATCACAAATTTAAAGTTTATAAAAAATAAGGTTTAAAAGTTAAACTTAAAAATAAAACTTAAATAAAGCAGATAAATTCCGAAAGGAACTAAATCATTTATCATAAATAAAAGAAGAATTAAGTCTATTTTCCTACATTCTACATAAATGGCACCCTAACTGTAATTATTTTATAGTTTATCGATTCTACTTTTTCTTGAAAACAAAATTATTATTTCAGTTGGAACAATCCCTGTTTCCAGAATTTCACTCTTTCGGTACTTTCATTCTCTTCATTATCTCACTCATTAATATTGTTAATGGACCTTTCCATGAACTATGAGGGAACATTGTAATTAGAAAGTATATGTGCTAATATCACTGAGAATTTTGTTCTTTGAATTCTCTGATAGCTAATTTTTCTATAATCAGGAAAAACATGTGTTTGTGACGTCACGTTCATTAAATTTTAAATTTGGCATCGTTGTGCACAATGGAACCTCGAATTGCAGTTACATCTGAATTATAGGTTCGGCACGGAGCAAAATATTATAAACAAACGTTAACCTCAAATCTCATGCAACATACAACTTTTATTACTCTGAGCATACACCTGAGAACTGTTGTTCCGTGAGAACTGCATTTAGGATTTGCGGTGTTGCCAGAGTCGATTAATTGACAGAGTTCAATTATATATCAATAGTGACTATCAAGCAGTGAGCTTTATTTTTGGGAAGAACAGTAATGCGTGTTTCTGAACGTAGATTATGGAGGGGGTGTTTCCGATGAACGTTACGTCAAGGGTACACTTTCAAAAGCGATATTTTTTAAATGAAAAATATATGGTAGCACTCGTAAATCTAAAGGTCCATTGTCTTGTTTCTTCTTTTCCCATACACTTCATCATTTTTGGATTTATATTATTAATTCGTGGAGCTTTATTTGCGTATGGCGTTTACTACTCTTCTTCTATACTCTAAGCTTCTTTTTTATTACTTTTTTGGGTCGATGACCTTGAGTTCTTCATATTTTCCGTAATTAACGCATTACCTTTTGTTATATCCCCAAATTATTAAAAATCTTTTCGTATAAGTAGTGAGTGCCTACATCACACCAAAAAGACCAATGTAATCTCTAACATTCTCTATCTTGGTGTACAGTTTAAAATTTTTGAAGGCTGTGAAATTCATTATTTATTTTTTAAGAAATACAAACTAATCTAGTGGCATGAAAAGCGTTTATTAAACTACTTTTTTCTACTTTTTACTACTTTTTGCACTATCAACTGTGTTAAAAGTTTTACTTTGTTGCACTAGTGCAAGAAGTAACTTACTTTGTGGCACTAGTGCAACAAAGTGCTTTGATACTCTATAATGAGGAGTTCGATCTGAAGAAAACATTTTTTCCTTGTAATTTGAGTATACTTATAAACGTGGTAACTGTAGGTACTTAGGTACCATTAAATATTGTTCAAAACACTATTGTTTGATATTAAGAAGAAACATTTTTTACTGTAGTTTTGATTAATCCAAATCTTGTTACTAACGAAAGCCTATTCATGGTTAACCATGGATGGTGTCTGACAGTGGCAGTTTACGTAATTCATTTCAAGTTGTCAATTTAAAATTTTAATATTTTATTGTAAGCTGTTAAAAATGTCTGATTCGAATAGTGAAGAGGAATATAGTTATTTAATTTAATTTAATTTAATTTAAGCCAAAGCAGATTTATTACCCGAAAAATCACCAAAAAATTTATAAAATTTGTTATAAACGCTTTATAGACTGGTGTGACACAAAACGTATTAAGAACACTAGTGAAAACGTTCTCCTAGCGTATTTGAACGAAAAATCGGAGATCCTAAAGCCATAGACCTTATGGTCAGAATATTCAATGGTGAAGGCTGACAGTTTACTTAAAAATTATGAAGTTTGTCCGTCGGTTACCATTGTAAATTGCTCTTAACTGCGACATCAAAATTGAAATTATCGTTAGTTTAAAATTAAATGATATAACATGATAACTGTTCATCTTATTGTTAGAACTATTCCTAAGTTTTTGTAATATCTCTTGTATTCTAAACCGGACACGGTGGCCTAGTTGGTAAGGCGTCTGCCGATTCAGCTTGCAGTGTTCGGGGAGTAGGTTCGAATCCTGCCATATTCAAGTGGAATTAAAGTTAGATAAGACTTTGGGCAAGTGCAAAAAGGTATTTGTGTCATACGCAGTTTCATTCACGCTGGTAAACAGGCCGGATGAGTTCGGATATCTCGTGGAACTGATAGGGGTTAGTGACACAGTTACACACTTGTTAGTCGGTAGATCACCTGCATGACAAAGGCATAGTCCTGGGTTTAAGGTGATTGAGGACCTTGGTTCAGAGCCCACGATAAGCTGTAGGTCCCGTCCAGTTTAGGCCATTAGGTCAGAAAATAGACGTTAAAATTAACAAACAACAACTTGTATTCTAAAATACTATTCAATAAAATTTACAATAAAAACAGATTTAATTCGATCATAGAAAAAATGTTGTGTGCTATACATGCAAAAAGCATATTTATTTCACTCAGCATGATTGCAGCTCTCGACTTCGTCTCGAGCTGCAAACTTCATGCATCGTGCAACAAATATACACTTTTTGCACTAGTTACACAAATAACTATTGTCAAATCGATCTAGACCAATGAAATCCAGATTCAGATCAAAATATTTTTATCCACACTACGATTAAAGGGGGGAAGTAATTATTTAGTTAATTAAAATTATTTTTCTACTTTAATATTCTAATTGTATTTTTTTAATACTTAATTATCTCTTAAATGACTCTGCTGTGGTAAAGCGCATTATATAACCAACCACATCACGATCAATTAAAAACAATTTAATCCAATCCAAGAACATTTTGTTCCGCTAGTAAGGAATAGTACTTACAATTAGTTGCTGCCGACTTTGCAATGAGACACATATAACAAGTTTGCGGTAACATCAAGTGATTATGGCATGCTTTATGGAGAACATACATCACAAAATAGTGACAAAGCTAAGAGGGTTGCCGGAAGGCATGCAGTTCTGAATTATTAAAGTTTTGGGAAACTTACTGAATACGAAAATCTCGCAATACGTGAATCAGAATACAAGACCCGATTAAGGAAGAGGTGCATGGAGGATGGAAAATCTATTATTTATTGCTCATCCCTGCTCGGAATTGTGCTATAGTGTTGCACATTGGAAGACGAAATAATTTCAACTACTTTACGGAACTCTTTCAAATAAACGGTATCAGAATTTAAAATCTCTTTCCAAAAATAGGTCGCGGAGTGGCAAGTTTGATGAAAAAATTAAGTGGCGAGAAAAATTAAGTAATATATAAAATATTAGGTAGCATTGGAGACCAAAACTAACAATTTATATCAATTTCTAAAGAAACTATATGAGGTAGACACCTTAAGGTATCTTTCTTTTTCCAACTTTTTCTAACAATGTCTAGATCACAGTTGTTTAACACTAATTTGAGTAGGTGTCATCTACAAGATTCCTTATACCAAAAAGGGTTTAACACGGACAGGAATCCTCGCGGAATCACTAAGTTTGGTGAACCACTTGTGAGGAATTGTTTTGAGTAAAAGAAAACTCAACAGATAACGGAAGAATATTCTTGAAGAAACATTGATGTTGTAAAAGAAAGTGAAAACATGGAAAATAAAAGTTTTTTGAAAAAGGAAAGGAAGAACTATCTTGATTAAATCTGGTAACTCAAAAATACATGAATATAAAACAGGACAGAGTTAAAGATGCTCAATATTCAAATAGTTATGATAATGCTAGTGCAGTCTTTCAGGAAGCAGTAGCTGATGTAGAGGAAGTAGATAAACAGAAAACTGTTGAAAATAGATATAATAAAGGACGCACGAAAAAAATAGGTTATAAATCGAATTATACTAATAAAGAATTAGTATATAGTCATGAAGAGTATTTAGAAACAATACCAGCAAGATATGATGAAATATAGGTCAAAAGGAAGCATATTAAAGATTAGCTCTCACCTACTACATTGTATCTGAAGAACTAACCAAAAAAGTATATCGAAAAACATTATTATTTTTATATTCAATTTCAAGGATATGAGAGGCAACTTGAAAAGTGGAAATATTATATTAGCTGATCTATTAGTTATTCTGGGACACACATAACAAATATTCTGCATCATCATTAGTATTCCTATACTATTTAAGGCAAAAAGGAACTTTAGTTCATCGCCATTTTTGTTGATTATGTATGAAGTAGCAAACACCAAAATCGTTTTCAGTAAATGTTCTAAAAAAACATGCCCTGGGACTTTCAGTTTTACTGAAAATATGCTGGGTGAACTTAGGTCCTTTTCTGCATGGACCAATTCATATCTCGCTATAATATTTTCATAAAAGAAGTTAGGGCTCTATTCTGCGGAGACGTCTACTCGACAAACATGCATTTTGTTTTAGAACAATGAATAATAATAGGAGATGTCCAATTTCTGATATACATTCAGTATAAGCTAAAATGAACGAAACAATTAAAAACTCTGCAGATACATTAAAAATGCTATAGTTACCATACCTGTATTTTAATTAAAAATTTGTTTTGTTCCAAGTATCTAGCAATTAAAATTTTAATAAAATTTAATTTATATTCGATTGTTAGAAGTTGAACTATATAAAACAGTATAAAATTTACACTTCGTATATACCTGTCCACTTGTTACAAAATTTAATTATTGTGAAAATGTCCATAGTTTTATTTCCTTTTCAATTCCGTTTCACCTATGATGTTCATGCATACAAAACGACACCATAAGCCGTCCCGATGGAAATGTTTAGTCTGAAACATGTTCATTCATTGACCAAATCGAACTGTGCACCTAAATTAAAAAAAGTCATAAACATTCGTGGCAGTGTCGTGGATGTGAAAATACAATAAAACAAGTTTTAATACAATTTTTTTTACTAAAACTTCATTATCCTTCGTACGCTATCATAAAAACATCTTTTTCTATGTCCACCAGTTATTCATACTCTTGTATTTTTTTACCACTTGATTGTGAAAGCCACAACCGGCAGGTGTTGGTCAGGATTTAATCCCAGATTCCTGAGGGTTGTAAACTTGTTCTCCTATCAAAAACAAACACGCCGGAGCAACCCAGGTAATCAGTTTGTTTATTGTTGTTTGTTCAGATTCAACAATATCAACCACCAGACTAGGTACTCTATTTTACGCAAAGTGATTACATTTGTGCATTTCTGAAATCTTTGATAAACAAATAGATTTATTTATGCTACCTTTTCTCTTTTCTCATGTCCAATACGACTGTATTTTATTCTTGTAAATATGACCCCAAGATTTGATTTTGTTTATGCCGCTTTTGTGACTAATAAAATAACTGCGATCAAAATTATGTAAAAACCTGGCGTGTCTCCTAAACAGTCTATGAAATTATACCATCACATAATGCCACATTCGACAATCTGCTAAATTTTATGATGAAATATTAGAACGCCACTGACATACGTAGAACATTCTCTGTCGATTTTTACACATACAGCCCTCACCTAACCCATCCCATGTACCATGATGTATGGCGGTCTGGGTACGCTGGGCTACCGCGACAAGATAAATACACTTGTCAAAATTTCAATTTCCGAAACCGTGTTCCATTCAGCGGCCCATTGCCGTCGCCGCCGCCGCTATGCAAATTTACGTGCGTTCTTCTTCTCTCTTTGGCTAAGGTCCTAAATCATTCAATGTAGCAACCTTTTTTTTCTTGCATTGGCTCTTTTAATAAAGTGGGTTGGTTGGAGTAATAAATATGTACAAACATTGGCGTTGTTGGCACCACCGTGGTATTGTTAGTTCATGAAACGAGCAAAGACGTTTGACACAAATTGGACATGAGATTAATGAAACTAGAGCATTCTGTTTATCCCATTAATGCTAAACGATACTGTTTAAAATAGCGGTTTCTTGAAATACGTCACTATAAAAATGCAAAAATGTAGAAAACATTTTATTATGGTAGGTCAAGGTCCGCGTTCTAAACAAAGTTTTAAGCCCATTTGATTATTATGAAAAGAAATTAAATCATTTTATTTCAATACTATGGTCGCATCCACCTTTACAATAATTGTAATAGATTCTATGAAACATATTAGTAGAGGTCATAAGTCGGAGTGACACGTTTTTTTCCAGATAGGGCCAATTTAGTCTCTCTCCCCCATTTTCGAGGTCGCTGAAACCTAATCTGAGGTTAAAAAAGTTTTTACCCTCGGCGTCCCTTCAAAACGGCCAAAAACTACCCCCTGGAGTGGTTAAACGCGCTTTACAAGGTATCCCTGTAGAAAAACACACTTTTCCCCCATTTTCGAGGTGCTGGGCACGGCGGTGGTGGTGTTGGGTATTGCTTCTGACCACCACCAACCCCTCCACCAGCCAATACTATATATTTGCCGCTGATATTTAAAAAATTTCCCCCCCATCTAGCCCGAAAAATTTCCTCACTCGAGAGACGTATCCTACGACGATGTCAATATCTCCCCTATCTCTTTCGTTCTAGAGAAGTCTACAACAACGTCTCCAGCGCCCCAATTATCTCTCTTCAGGAAACCCAAAGCAAAACTCCCACAGCCCAACCTCAGACTTCTGGCTGACGCCCAAGACCTCCCCTTCCCCCCCGAACACCAGGATCTAATGGACTCCGCCCCCCTCACCATAAGGTAAACCCCCCACAAACCCCAACCCCCAACATACAATACCATAACAATATAGAACATAATAAATAGAACATAAGAACCACCTGTACAGAATCGTGATTTAGGTTTTCGTGGTTTTCCTAAATCATATTTCCCCCCTTAGATTGGGCACCGTTTTCCCCAAACATAAGGGTGGAAATAGCAAAATTGGCGATTCTTAGATAAAAAAACTGGGAAACAGCTCCTGCCTACACAGGCCCCAACCAACACACACAAAACATAACACACCAGCGCGCACAGAAACCTTAGGAAAAATTAGCTAGCTAGGTTACTAATATTGTAATCAGGGCCTCACCCTGAAAAGGAGGAAAACTCCTATAGCAGGGAATTAGGAAAATGAAATGTCCTAGAAAATGTAAATATACCAAATGAAAATAAATAATAAACTAAAAAAAAAAAAAATTAAAAAATTTCAGTCAATATTCAGCCCACCAACGTGTTCAACATCCTCCAAAAGAGGGGGGGGTAGTATATATTTACCGCTATATTAAAAAAAATTAACCCCTTTCGGGGAAGAGTATTGGCCGGTGGAGAGGTTGGTGGAGGTCGGAAGCGATATCCAACACCACCACCGTGCTCAACATCCTCAAAAATGGGGAGAAGTGTGTTTTACTACAGGGAAACCTTGTAGAACGCGTTTAACCCCTCCAGAGGGTGGTTTTGAAGGAGACGCCGAGGGTAAAAACTTTTTTTACTAAGACTAAATTGGCCCTGTCAGGAAAAAATGGAAAATCACCTGAAATTCCGACTCCTGACATGGACTTTATCATTGAACTTGAATTGACTAATAAGATTATTATACAGGGTGATTCATTGGGAAATGCGCATACACTAGGGGTAGATAAGGGGCACATACATAGTTCTAAATAACACAGTCTCTGATTATTTATAACCAAGATATAGGGTGATTCATTACTTATAAACCATACTGTATATATTTTTTTTATATTCACTTCATATATTTTTTGTTCTTGACATTAAAACCACTAGGGTGCCTTTTCACTAGGCTATAAGTATTTTATTAAAATACCTTTGTTTTTTTACTTATTTTGCATACTTTAGATAGGTAGGGAAAGTCCATTATTTTTTTAGTTAATTCTTTAATTGATTTATATAATTTTATTTACAATTAAATTAGGTATGCTATTTTAATTATACAGGGTGTATAACTGGAAATGCACATTCGTTAACCAAAGTGTGGTACTTATATTTTTATAATAGATATAGCGGATGTTTTATCCACACTGTAATTTTTTTATAGACGGCGGTCCTTAAGTAATTGTACATAGAAGTATGGTAGATTCCGCACTTTAAAATATTACGATTTTAACCAACTTGCTCTAATAAAATGTTGCTAATAAGGAATATACAGGGTGTTAAAGGTTAAATTTTAATATTTATTTTTTGCAATAACATTAGCGTTTTTGGATATGTATACATAAAAATTTGGAACTGGGGGTTTTTGGGAACGAGAAATCATAATCTGGTACCTACTTCGATGTAATTTGTAGAGGGCGCTAGTTAGGACACATTTGTGGCATAAATGTGCGATAAACTTTTTTGCTCTTTTGCTATTTTTGTAATAGAATATTAAAGCCACGTTATTTTAGTCGAAAACAAGTATACTTGTCATCAACCTTAAAACTCAACGGTTTACGAGATAATCGCGTTTTAGGGATCAGCAGCTCCGAAAACGGTGGGTGATGAAGGAAAACTGAGGTCATATTCAGATTCAAGAGGTCATTTACATAAGAATCCGCAAGAATTTTTTTACCGACCAGTGTAATCATTAAGCTGATCCCTAAAATGCGATTATCTCGTAAATTAAGTTTTAAGGTTAATAACAAGTATACTTTTTTTCGACTAAAATAACGTGGCTTTAATATTCTATTACAAAAATAGCGGTAACTTAAAGAGCAAAAAGGTTTATTGCACATTTATGCCACAAATGTTGCCTAACTAGCGCCCTCTACAAATTACCTCGAAGTATGTACCAGATTATGATTTTTCGTTCCCAAAAACCCCCAGTTCCAAATTTTTATCTATACATATCCAAAAGCGCTACAGTTTTTGCAAAAAATAAATCTTAAAATTTACCCTTTAACACCCTGTACATTCCTTATTAGCAACATTTTATTAGAGCAAGTTGGTTCAAATCGTAATATTTTAAAGTGAGGAATCTACCATAATTCTATGTACAATTACTTAAGGACCACCCTGTATATTGTATCGATTGTAGAAATAAATATATTATAAATAAAATTTGCTGTCCAAAAAACAAAACAGCACGCTGTTCATTAGATTTTGAAAAAAAAATGTATTCGAAAAGAGCAAAACAATAATTCTTCTAGTAAAAATTATTTAGAAGTATGTTGATAATTTTAGATTGCAATATATTATAAATATTAATTTTTGTTCTCAACTTTTAAGCGCCCTATGTAGCAAACCTGGTAACCAAGTGGGTTAAAGTCTAGAGACCTTTCACGTCACTTGTCAGATCCGCCACTGTCCATCCAGTGATTTGGAAACTTTTCATTTAAAAAAATTATGAAAATTGGTTATTTCTCACTTACAATGTTTTTATTTACATCCAGACAACAAAAATTCATTTTTATCTTATAACTTGAAATTCAAAATATTTTGATTAACCTTAAATTTTTTACTACTAAAATGGTTGACGAAAAAATTCTGCTGTTGTCGAATATGAATTGTTTTCATAATAAAGTTGTAGAGAAAATTAGCCCTTGTCAAAAAAACTTTGTTTGTGATGGTTATTAATGCAGTCAAAATTTTTAGTAATGAAAAAAATTAAAGAGAAGATATGGTTCGAATAAGTATAACATAGAAGTGAATGATTATACCGAGTGGGTAGATTATATGGTTATGGAAAAAGTTACAATTTTTGAAATTTTGGTTTATATAGACCAGGGGCATGTTTTAAGAATAATTCCGACTATTATTACGCAACTTGTATGTTTCGAAATATTTTTAAAATATGAATCTAATCTGCACAGAAATTCAAGCAAAATGACCCAGCCACTTTCTTATGGAAATTGAGTTTCAGCAAATTTAGATATGTTGTAGCTTTCGTCATCGTAAACATAACTCCCAAAAATTAAGTTTTCTAGAGTAAAACGCCATTTAAGCACAATACTTTCAAAACATTTCAAAAAGTATTCAAAAAGGATTCATTTTACTTATTGGGATACCGCATTGTCGCAACAAAACTTGAATTTTTAATTTTAAATGTTAATGTGATTCTTAATTGTTAGTGTAATTGTTTTCAGTGTTTTATTTTATTATTTTTGAGGTGCTGAACACGAATCTGAAGTTGTCCAACAAAAATTTTTTCCGAAAATATGAGAAAAATCATAAAAACTCAACAAAAAAAATGTTTGTTAGTTATTTTCAGCTTATAACTTGCAAAGGCTAATGTGGTCACAGTGGCCCTGTAGTAATATAAAGAAGAGAAAATTACCTACGCAAAGAGTGTTGAAATATCAGGAGAATAAGTAGTTTTTGGCAAATAGCAAGTTATGTCAAGTTACTTGTCATTCGGTCTAGTTATTCTCATTTTTAAGTGTTTCGTCCTGAAGAAAGTATTGAATCCATGTCTAAGAAGGCTCGTATAAGTACAGACATATAAATTGGAGAAATTCTTATTAGGTACTGCTTTCATATTTATTTAATAAATTGTAAATACTTGGAATTAAGTCAATGATTATTTGTAGGTGTAGAAGAACTGGAAGGCTGTCTTGGAGAAATCATGTCTAAGAGGGCTCGTATGTATAAATTGTACAGAAATTCACATCTTTTATAGAATGAATGGTGTTTTTTGCTATTTTCCTCTATGTTTCAACTCTCTTTTGCAAGGAAACCATACCATGTACAAAATTTTTTTTGGAGAGATAATTTTTAGATAATTTTCTCTTCTTTATTTTACTACCGGACCAGTGTAACCACAATTGCTTGCTTTGCAAGTTATAAGCTGAAAACCATTGTTTTTTTGATTTTTGATGATTTCACATATTTGCGGGAAAAATTTTTGTTGGAAACATCAGATTCGTGTTCAGCACTCCAATAAAACAAAATAAACCACTAAAAACAATTACACCAAAATTTTCCTCATTAAACTACCGTTTGAATGAACTATAAGTCGTAAAAACCGTATTAACTATAGTTCACCAGTCTGCCACTTGTGTCATTGTTGAAGATTCAATCAGATATTTATAATTTAGTGCATCTTCAGTTGTATAATAAATGTTGAATATTACACCAATTCGTTATAGGACTGTAATTTACAGAAACATACAGGTGTATACACACCTAAGCGTCGATCATTTGCTTGCGTTATATCATGTAAGTATGTGTGTACACACATACAGTTCCATCGTATAACGTAAGCAGATGATGGAGACCTTGGTACCGCTTCTCAGTTTATTCCAATCACTTAAATGACGTGAACCTCTAGAAAACTTGATTTTTAGGGTATATATAACTATAACATATTTAAATTTGAACCAATTTTACCGTAACCAAATTTTTATAAGAAACTGAAGGGGTTATTCGAAAATGTTAACTTTTTCCATAACGACATAGCCCGCCGTTGTTGTATAATTATTATAAGTATAAACTTGATTTATAAAAATGTTTCAAGGTAGGTGGTTGTCACTCGTCGCCCTCTGTTTTCTTGTACTTTCCGCTGTAAAATGGAAGATATTGTAAGATTGCCCTCCATTCGCATAAGTACATGGTGCATAATACACCTGAAAATAAAAACAAAATAAGCAAAGTAGCTAATATGTATACCCGGGGTAAAAATTCCGCTAACTTTTTAAACCTGAGATATGACATTTACGCTAACCCAGCATCGCTCAAAGCGACATCTAGTTGCGCGGCCCGTAAGTTAATAGTTAATTTAAATGTTAATGTAAAATTCCGTTAGAGCGCCGCTCGTGTCAAGCAAAATCGAAATTGGCAGGGTATATTTGACAAATTCACATTTTCTCTAGTGATTGCCAGATCGTCAATTCCTCAGTTTGCTGTAAATCCACAGTTTACTACTTTAGGTGAATACATGTTTTCATGCTTCCTTTTGCTACATGATAACTTTCGTACAATTTAGTTCCTGTAGATATATTTTTTCGACGAAAGATGCTCATATTACCATTTTGGAAACCGCACTTAATAATTAGTGACTTTATTTAATTTACTTTTTCCAATTTTATTTGCTTGTAATGTCTTGTCTAGGTTTGAATTTCAAAAAATTATTTTGTTTACCTAAAATTCCGTTAGAGCGGCGCTCTTATCAAGTTCAAAACGCTCGAAATGTTATGTTTGTTTACCTTAACAGTTATGTGTGTTTACCTAAAGCGACATCTTGTGGCGCGTCCCGTAAGTTAACAGTTGTGTTTGTTTACCTAAAATTCCGTTATAGCGGCGCTCGAGTCAAGCGAAATCGAAATGGGCAAGCGTATTCCATTATTTTGGTGCCAAAAATTTTTTAAACCGACAATATTCGAAACAGAATGTATTAATCCTATAAAAATGTGTAAATTCAGTTTTTATCACTGTGTATATTTGGATTTCCTTGTGCAATTTATATTTTTGTTTCAAAATTATGAAAACGCTCTTCGAAACGTCATTTTTTTAAATCATATTTGTCAAAAATATAAAAATTAAATTGGAAAATGGGGGCATTTATATGTATTTTTTCGCAAATATTTTTATTGTATTCTAAAAAATTTACCTGCAGCAGTGAAGTATCCAATACTCGGTAAATACGATGAGATAACTTGCGATGTCTTACTGCGAAATACCATGGGTATCGGTTTGATAGACGAAACCTTAATATCCTTGTTAGAACCGGGACACGTTTCTTTGCAAGGCTTTGAATCATGTATTTCCGAAGATATTAAAGGACTTCCTGTAAGTATATTCATACCCCTCTTTTTGGGAGAGTTAATGATTAAATTAGGTTTTTTCATAATATTGTACGATCGTTTTAATACATCACTTATAGCTTTAATGTTCACTGGTTTACTATATAGTAATGAAAAGTCATTATTAAACATTTGTACAATTTTGATGGGTGGGAAAAATAAATGAATTTGTGGATGTTATCGCTACATGTCTAAATATGGGTAAATATTTTTGGAGGGTTAAGACATGTAACAAGGTTACCAATCAATAAACGGAGGCAGCTGTGTGCAAAATTTATTTTTAATTTTTGTAAAATTGACCTTTATTTAATAGGTTTCAAGATGTCGCACGTTTATCCGAAGCTCTTAGTAGTTACCTGAGCCTTGTAAGCCAGCTTATTACCTTGTTGGTTATCACTTCTATCTTCTACAACTTTATATTGAAAAAAATTGTTCTTCTCCTGTCTATTATTGCCATTTCCAAGCTTGGTTTACCGCAGTTTTTTCTACAAATGTAAATTTACGTGTTTTGCATTATTTTTTCTTCTTAACCCAATAACAATTTCTTTGGACGCCTACTGACCGATATTTTTATGACACGCCCCATCAATCTTACCCTTTGCGCTTTAATAAATTTGCTACACTTGATTGCCCATATTTTTTCAATACTTTTTAATTCGTTCGTCTCCTCCATGTACAAAATGTTTCCAGAACAAAATTTAATAAGCATCTTATCGTCTTAACCCTTTATCTGCATTTAAAGATTCTCTGAAGTTCTCTATAAATCTTAAAATAATTTATTTGTTAATTGAAAATCTGTCGATGCCTCATATATGACATTTTTAATTATAGCGTCTTTAGCTAAGTTTTATTCGTAACTATTATCAATAACATTTTCTCATCATATTCTCCATATATTTCCATCTCTTTGTTCTGTAGATTTTGTTTCGTTTTCTCTGAATATTTAATTCTGTTTTCTTCTGATCATTCTTTTATCTATAAGAGTATGTGTGCACAACATTTATGAATTGGAGAAAAATCAATCAGTACTTAAGGCTAAAACTCTTTAATGAAAGTTTGTTTTGTTTTTGTACCATATTTTATTTAATTCAAAAATTTCATTTCTAGCTTCAATTTTACATCAAATTTTCTATTGCATATTCCACTAAACTTAAACTTACACTCGTGCAATAAAATCTCGTAGTTTTCCAAGAATTTGTTTTTAACTACGGAGCTATGTGACATGTTCTAAGTTGGATTTGTAGTTTTCCAGTTTTTATATCTGTTACATAGCAGGGGCTTTATGGTGACAAAAATTCTGAATAGAAAATCAAAAGTTTTCCAAACTTTTAGGTAAACGGCATGATTAATACCCGCAGCTCTAAAACTAACTATTATTCTAAACCCTAAACAGAACACCAATAGCCTCCGAACTTCCAATTTATTTTCTATTAAAACTAATTGGAGCAGACATTTGTATTCCACAATCAATGCAATCTTTCCATTCGCCCTCAGACGAGAACCGTGAAATTCGCCACCCACCCTATTATTTATGTCACTTCGTTTCCGTTATTCATTGCGCGTCCCCTTGTAGTTATTAGAACGTCCCCTGTCCTCATTGTCTTCCTTGACACTTACACAAAGGCGTCTTTAGCGATTGTTCACTTTCGGGAAACGTCGATGCTGCATTGATTGTAAAATGCTTGTCAAAGAGCTTCTTTCAAATGAAATGCATGCTCCGAAATTGTGATGAAATTAAATGATATGGCAAGTTTTTTGCTGACCGGGTTTTTATTGTGATAATCAGCGAGGGTTGCATTCGGCGAAACATATTCTAAATCAGCTACTATAATAGTGGCGTCTGTGAGTCGGAAGGACATGGACCAAAATTTACCCGGATCGAGAGTACCTACCTCCTCCCTCCGTTTTCGAGTATGCTGAGCGTAGTGGTAATGTTGAAGATTACTTCAACTCACCAACCCCTCCACAGGCCAAAACTCACCCCCGACGGGTGTTTTTTTATTTTTTATACACGATGGTGGTATTCAATATCACTTCCGACTCCCACCAACCCCTCCACAGGTCAAAACTAACCCGTTTTGCCCTTTCGGGGCTGAATTTTGCACTGTGGAGGGGTTGGTGGGGGTCGGAAGTGATATTGAACACCACCATCGTGTTCAGCATCCTCGAAAACGGAGACACAGGCGTTTTGTTGCTGTTAAAAAGAAGAAAAAAAAAACCTCTGTCGGGGGTGAATTTTGGCCGGTGGAGGGGTTGGTGAGGTTCGGAAGTAATCTTTAAGACCACGACCGTGCTCAGTATCCTCTAAAACGGACGAGGGAAGATGTTTTTTTACAGGGAAATGATGCGATGCCCGTTTAACCCTTTAGGGGGTAGGTTTTGGCCGTTTTAGTGGGTTCTGCTGGCGAAAAGAGAAATTCTGATACCCCCATCGTGTTCAGCATCCTCGAAAACGGGGGGGAGGTACATGTTTTTTTGCGACTCACAGACACCTCTAATAAATATCCCGAAACAATAAAAATCATCTTGCGAATTGAGTATCGCAGAATTATAAGGGTCAATATCATATGTTCTAAAAGGTATTTTAGTATTCAAATCTTGCCCAATTAATTGATATAACCTGAAGCCAGGATTAAAATGGTTGGCATTCTGAAGAAAGACGTATATTATTTATCTGAAGTAATATCACCATCAATGTAACTATTGATTTCTGTTAAATTAGTTTTATTGGCATTTTTCCCAAATTATGAATTATTAAATCAAGTAACTGGTGGATTATGGCTAGCTCAGAAAGAGCTGTATTGAATCCTATTGACGAGGTGGATTAATCCTCATATATCAGTGCAATTATAAACTTTTATCTGTCCTGGGCTTTTTTGTTATGGTTTTTCATTTTCTTCTGTCTGTGCATTTTGTTTTCAAGTATCAATGCTTTTATATCTTCATTTATTCTTGATTCCACCATCTACTTCGTGGCCTTCGTCTTGCTCTTGTCTTTAATGAATCCTATGTCGTCATTCTCTTTAAGGTTTCTGTTGGTGCTCTTTTATATATCGGACTATATTTCCTTCAGCTAGTTTTTCAGTGTTTTGTTATATTTAGTCCAAGTACTGCAGTATTTTCCTTTCTAGTATTTTTAGATCTTCTTTTTTATTTATAGTTGTTTCTAAGGCAGACTGGTCTGATCAAAGTCTTTTAGATTTGTATCTTTGTTTTTTGCTGATCAATTTAGATTTCAATAATTTCCTATTTATGCCAAAATTTTGGTTATATCACCTACCTTTATTTTATTTGGCAATTCTATCAACAATCACTCTTGCATTAACCAGACAGTAGAAAACTAAATTGCCGAGTCAAGCACTTGAGATTTCTTCACTGGAGGCATCTTCATTACTTTGTTTCCTGGACTAGTGGACTAAAATATTTATACTTTATAAGAAAATTAGGTTATAAAAATCGTGAAATGGTTTTATAGTGTTCCTTTTAGATCGTAGACTTATAGGTTTTTCTTCTTAACAGATCTGACCACTTAAGCTTAAACAAATCCAGCTATAAACACTCTCAAGTATTCAAGATTCATAAAGTTAACAGGCTTCCTTAAAAGAATATTTTAGTTAACGCGCTACTGTAGATTCTCATTAACTTCCGATTTTTTGATAAGAATATAAATGTCAAAGTAATATTGAAACGCAGTAGCCAAAAATGTCGTCTCATCAAGATGAATCTTGCGACTCGGCCGGTTTTGTTTCTTCCTTCATTAACCTAGATTATTTTGCGCACCTGCACTTTGTCAGTTGCAGTGGTGGAGATAATAAAATAAGCAAATATGTATCTAACTAGTTGCAGACTAGAGCTAGCCAAATATTTGAACGGAAATGGAAAAAGGGAAAGAGCAAAATGCAAAAGAAATGATTCTGATAGAGGAAACACTAACCTAATCCATACGTCTGTCAGAACTAGAGAAACAATAATCATTAAAATCTGAACTCAAATTGAAGGCAACCTTTCAAAAAGGTTTGGTTTGAAATTTTTACTTTTCATTTAAATTTTGTATTTAATTTTGCATTTATTCCAAAATTGTGTTCTCGCTTATTGTTTTGCATAACCAAAAATTTGCCTAGAACTAAATAACTTCATCACTTTACTCGTTTTATCTTTCTTAGAACTCATGTTCGTTAGGTGTTCGGACTCTGTCGAGCGTTCAAATCAGTTTTTCCGTCGGGGTAGATTATATCTAAAATCATTTTGATGAGATGATAATAGTTCACCTCCAGCAGGTTCTGAAAAAGTGTATTGTATGCTTATAATCTTATTTACGTGGAAGGTCTCAAATTGTGACTATAGAAAATTACAAATCAGCAGCAGGGTTAATAACAGGCTCAAGGCTCAGTGTTGGCCTCCTTATTTTTTATATTATTTATGAGCGACTTAGAGCACTCATGCTCAATACCGATAGTAACAACTGTTTGTTATGGCAATGACACCAATCAACTTATTTCTGAAAACAACCAATAATGGTCTATTACTCAACTCTAACAAAACTGTATTTATGTTATTTCAACCAAAAAATTCAAGCGCCAAGTTAATAAACATTGATCACACATCTGTACTCCAGGTAGATGAGGTCAAGTTTCTAGGCCTAACAATTGATCAAAGGCTCACCTGGGAAAGACACACAGATAATCTTATTTCTGAATTTTTTTATGGATCTCTGCACGACGCTATTTTGACACATAAATTGACATAAGTCAAAAACTATTGCAAATAAGTAGAAGGTGCGTTATATCGATAATTTTTTACTAACTATAGTAACCAATCAAATTATTTAATTTAAAGTCATGTGTCAAATTTCATCCAATCAGCTATGGATTACAGCGACAACACCCTACATGTGGTGTTTTCAGTTTGGTGTTTTCAACAAGTCAAGTTTTTGATTAAAAATTAAATAAACGTCAAACTGACAACTAGTTCGGCCTCGGCCTCGGCCTCGGGCTATTATCAAGCAACACGCTTACAGCATTCTCTATGACAAAATTATCTCGGTATTATCAAGGCCCTAGGGGTATTACTATTGACAATTTAATAGCGAATCTAAATATGTAACAAAATTGGGGGGTTGCCATTTAAAAAAACAGAACTTAGTTGTGTATCTTATTTGGGACATTCTGTATATAAATAGAAATATTTTTAGAATGTGCCTCATTGTCGGTCCTATCGTTTAAAAAAAAACATCAAATCGATATCTTGGGTCGAAAAAAGTTATGGAGCATGCACACACCCCTGGGTCACTCATATATCTACTTTAAGTCAAAAGTTTCAAAGTAAAGCAAATAAGCGAAAGACCTAATTTGGTACAAATTGGATACTTAGAGAAACTAAAACGAATATATTTACCAAACTGTTCTTTGTATCCGCCTCTGGAGAATCGCGAGAACAGTTTAAAGTGGCAACTATAGTTGTAATGTGAAAATAAGGCAACTGCGAAGCATGAGGGACCGAACACATTTTATATCGTTTTGTACAAAGTTTGGACGGTATTACAAATCACGGCTTATAAACGTGATCTCGACGAAAATTGACAAAGTTTATATTACAATGTTGACATATTTTTACCTACAGAGATGACTTATTTTAGTTTTATAGACAACAAGACAATAATGCTGATATAGATGATGAGTACTTAATAAAAATTTAAAGGGTACAATAATAAAAGTTATGTACAGTTAAATAATAGCAGGAATTTTGACGGTTGAGACAATGTTCTGCGCTTTCTTGGCTAATTACTTAAACTTAAAACTATTAGAGACCCCATTCAAATTTTAGACTCCTAAGTTAAGCAGTTTTAGCTTGGTAGTTATAGAAAACCATGTTAAATCCCATAAACGCAAATTTCAAATATTATACCTCACTTTTTTAAAACTAATAACCATATTAACATCATATCTCTAAATTTAATTTTTAAATCGTCTCTTTAGACTATCTACAAATTTTAGACAATTTATTAACATTCTGTTTCCAAAATATCATCTATTCATCCTTCACACCTATCTGTTCATAGAATATCATTTCTACATCCTTTCTTCTTTATATCCTCACCAACTTTTAGACTTCTATTGCAGGTAGATTTAGATTTATAGAATTGCAAAAACTACCATTTCAAATAAAATATAGTCAATATTAACATTATAGAATATTATTACTACATCCTTTGTTAACATCATCACCAAATTTTAGACTTCAACTGCAGGTAGTTTTAGATTTATAGAATCTTAAAGACCTTGTCAAATACCCAAAAACTCCGATTTAAATTTTGATATGTCGCTTCGCAAAAACTGGTCAGGATATTAAACATCCTGTTTTCAGAATATCATTTCTATCTCCTTTCTTTACATCCTTTCTAAATGTTAAGGTTCTATTGCAAGCAGTTTTAGATTTATAGGATTACAAAAACACCATGTCAAATCCGCTTGTAACACTTCGCTGGCTCATTTCACATTCAATATAATTTGAATTTAATTGTTCGGTTTTTGTTCAATATTTTTGAAATCAAACAACGAACCATTAAAATTTTCAGTGACTGCCGAATTAAAATTTCATCGTTTTCCTTTTTTGATCGCCCACCACCTCTCGACACCAGTGTCGCCTACTTAATTAAAACAAATATTATTCAACCTTGATTAAAAATTAATTGAAATTATGAAGAAGAATTTGTCTGGCATGGAAGAGGTGAAAAGATCTAAAGTGACATAATGATCGTTGAATATTCACTGACCCAATTAATTACAGCCAAAATATTTAAAAAAAAAACGCGATAAACAAGTAACTGATTAATAGTTTTTTGTTTTACACATTTAAAAATAATTATTTTCATTTGATTTCTAAAGCAATTTTAGATCTTGCGCATGAACAAAAAAAATGTTCTTGCGTTCGAAAATTCTAAATTCAAAATTGATAGGATGTAGAAAGTATTATGATGCCTACAAAAAATTACTACACAATATTGGTCTGACCTTCTTTATCAACGCCATTTGACATACTTTTAAACTGAAATTTTGTATTAACTGCTTGCAGTGCTTGCACTATAATTGTGTTTGATCTGCCACAAAAGTAAATAAAATACAGAATTCTATTTTATTATAAAATAGATAAATTATTATCGATTTCAAATCACTTTATAACGACCCTTATAAATTAATTGAATTACAAGAAAAAATAATTTGATTAACTGTTTTGTACAGCTACATCTATATTTACGTCATTTTTAGGTGTGTTTTAGAATATCTGGTGCTCTACATAACTCTACTGTCACTTACAGAAATACAAGCGTATTGTTGATAAAATAAAAACTGTTCAGATTTGAATTCGAAAAGTTATAATTAAAAAGGTTCTGTGTGGAATAATTGGGGAAACTTTCGAGTTTATTTTTTTTTGTTAAAAACGTACGACTGAAATCCCTAAATTTAGATTTCAAATATAGACAGAGAACATTTTGCACAAATTGTATTGTTGCCGACTTTTTTGTTGTATCTGTTGTACTAGTTTTCAAGAGCAAGGAATACCTTCTTCGACATTTTTATCAAGTCAAAACAAAAGTAAGAAATCAGCTCAATTGTAAAAATTATATTATTGTGAATGACGACCGTCATTTTGGGAACCACTGGATTAAATACTTTAATAATACTCTCTGTTTGATACGTTAATCTTATTCAGTAAGTCTGTTCCAGGAATATCATTTCCAATTAATCAATACACCCATTATTTTCGGATAAATGTATTACGAGACAGCTTCCTTACTGTTTATTTTCCCAAAGGAGCTTTACTGAGAAACATCATCAACTATAAGGTAGTTCTGCGAGAAAATCAAGTAAAAACAGTTCATTTTCTACGATTTTATTTTATTTCAATTGCTGATTTGACGATTTTAAAACTCAAGAGAAAACGTCGAGTCACTTTTAAGGGATCGCTAATTGGTTTTTATAAGTATTTATTTATTTTTATTTAGACATCTAATAGTGAAAAGGATAAAATAACGATGTCATGAATTTGAAATTTATAGTAATATCTGCTCTTGTGGCTTTATTTAACATTTCTTATGGTTTTGCTTTAATTTAACATCAAAGTAACTTCTATTCACCTGTTTTTGACGCTTCATTGATTTTCTTTTGTATCGAGATTTGTAATTTTTTATGATCGCACACCTTTTTCCCCAATAAAGTTAGGATTTTTTTTAATGCAGCTGCAATAAGATTTTAAAATAATAAAATTGATTCGTTTTTAACTAATGCAACGTTTCATCGGAATATTTTTATATTGTGTGGATTACAATGGTAAAAGGTATAAGTACAACACTTAATAAATATATAATAGATAAAATTGATCATATATTATAATACAAAATAACATAAAACAAACTTTTTCTTCGAAAAAAGAAAATGAAAAATTGTGAAATTATTTACTTAATAATAATAATAATAATAATAACGTCTTTATTATACATAATACTATACATAGTAGGTACATGTATAATGGCGAAGTCTGGCCAATGGCCATTCACACTTAACTTGATTAGCAAATGTTTAATTTTCCAAAGCGAGTAAAAAAATATTTATACAACACTGACTGAAATCATTCCTCAAGATTAGTTTGACAAATCAGTAGAAAGGAATTGTTTTGTAGGACGGATTTTGAATCCGACAGAACTAAGGCCATTTAAATCAAATGCAAAAGCTTAACATGAGCCTATTGAAAGTCGCTCGAAATGCTCTAAGTCCGAAACGACTATATTATTTTTGTTTTTGTCCAACTGCTGCAGGAAATATCCTGATAACTCACATTGTTCATAATATTGAATTTTCTTTCCAGCACTTTGGTAATGCCACACCAAAGGCATGCAAAAAAAATGTTGCTCTTTTTAGGCAAACTAATCATCAAGTCATTTTCTGCATTCTGAGAGAATGTGGTTTCCTCCTCTTCCTCGCAGAATCTGCATTCCTCTTTGTCTACTAATCCGAGTTTCTTTAGGTGGCCTCTCAGACGGCAGTGCCCTGTTAGGATACCCGTTAGTATTCTGAGCTTATTTTTACTTTTACTGATGCAGTCATCCGATCTCTTCTGGTTATAGTTCCCCAGTAGTGTCTTGGCCTGCCTCATTCCTTGTAGTCCTATCCATTATTGGGATCTTTTCTTATTTACTTCTTTTCCAAGTTCATCAAGTATTGTACTGGTGCTTATTCCGCAGAAGGGTTCAGGTCCCAGAAATGATGTTTCAGCCTCTTCATTACCCTCCACTCCAGTATGTCCCGGAACCCATAGGAGGGTAACAGTGTTGTTCTTGCCTAGTTCGTTCTCTAGGTACTCCCAAACTATCTTGGAGTTGATTACGTGGGAGTTCAAGGCATTAATGGCTGCTTGGCTGTCTGACATGATGATGATCTCTTGTCTGCGAAAATTTCTTTCTATGTTGAACTGGACACATTTTCCGATGGCGTATATTTCAGCTTGAAAAATGCTCGGAGATTTGCCTAAACTTTCGGAATATTTGGTTCCAGGCCCATATACTCCTATTCCTGTTACTTCTGTTGTTCTAGAACCATCTGTGTACTATTTCATGGCACTTCTCTTGAGTTTTGGGATGGTATCTTTGTCCCATTCGCTTTTGTTACTTAGCTTTGTGTTGGAGTTACACTTGATCTTTTACGCTTAGATTTCTAGAAATGTATCGATTCTTCATCGCCACAATTATATGGAGAGCAAGTAGAATTCACAAGTGGTTTTTTTCGGTTTTCCTACTGTCTTTCATTCAGTACATGTAAAACCCATTTTCGCACTTCTGGATCTTTCCTATGGTTATCAAACGTAAGGAGACAGCTTCTCATATCACATTTAATTGATCCGCGAGTTATGTTTGCAGTTGAACATCCAACAATGTTTGCAATTGGATCTTTTCTGTGGTTTTCCAGGTTCTTCGTTCCTCACTTCAAAATAGCCACTTTTAAGCTTTGAAGCAACCAAATCTATTCAGATAACATAAGGAACTCCTGTTGACGTGTATTTTTGAATATCTGGACTTATATTCCTTGACCTCATCACAAAACTATACCAAGCTTCGAGCTTTTACTTTCAACACAATTGTTACTATCTATTCCAAATATATGCATCTTTTATATGGTTTTTGGACGACAAACCTTTATATTCTTTTATATTAATAGATTAAAATTTATAATAATTTTTATTCATCATTCAAGAATTAGAAAACAATGTTATTATGCATTTTTGCTAGCCTCTAGTAAGAAAACACATTCAGTGTACTTGTTTGGCAACAGGAAACAGATGTAATATCCATAATAGCCGTCAGAGATATAAATTTATTAAATAAAATCATCATAATATTTACAAAACAAAAACCTACACCCATTCTTATTTTAATTTCTTCTTCAGAAATACACGAAACACTATCGGTCATATGTTATTTAAATATCTCGTTATTAATATTTTAACACCACGATTTATTTCCACCATCTGCTTCCAAATCTGTTTTGACAATAAAATTAAGACGGCCAGTTTTTTATATACCATAAAGCTCCAACCAAAGAAGTTCTCACACCCAGAATTAGTTGAGTGTAGGGGATTATTTCCGAATATATTACGTTTTATGGCTCTTAACTTCAGATCCGACTCTAATATTTTTGCTACCTACTCAGAATGAAGATTAAGTCCGCCCACAGTATCCGTGCCGTTTAGCCATTATCTCTTTCTTCAATATGCAGAAATTACTATAGATCATTTTGTTGAATTGCTGATTTGAATATGCGTTGTACCCAATTGATTTCTTGAAATTATTATGTTTTAAATGAAATTACGGAACTAGTTTGATAATAATATATTTAATAATAAAAATCGGATAAGATTGGTCAATGTATAAAAAAGAACAAATTAAAAACAGACATGCTATAATTCTAAACCAATTATGGAACAAAAACATTTTTCCAGAAGAAAAATGTTCAAATGATTTCTAAATATATATATTAATATTTGCACAACTTTTTGGTGCATTATTGCTTATATGTAGCTTTGCATAGGGCACGCAAAGCTCATCAACTTGTCTTGTTTGATAACTATGAACATCTCTGTTAGTCACAATAGTAACAATAGTAACAAGAGTGGTAAGTAACCCATTACGCACGAAGTGAAAAAGTTTTACGAGTGTGTAATGGGCTTACAACTCGAGTAACGTACTATACTTTTTCTACACCCACTCATTTTCTTCTATTAAATAAAGGACATCGTAATTAATGTGATGATAATTACACAATATTTTAATTCGTTACCTGTGACAACAAATGATTATCGTCTGGGGCATCTTTCAGAAACTTATTAATTTGTTCTGGAGAAATGATTTTCGCTTTTTTACTTCTAAATCCATCCGATTTCCGCTTCAGTAGGGCCATTAGTTTTGGATAATCTGCTATGTTAATGTTATTATTAATGTTTAGTGTAGTTCTCAGCATCGAATAAATGGCCCATAGAGATGATGTTTCCTCAAAATACACAAGCAAAACATTCTCCGAAAAGGATTTAACGTTATTCTTGTGTCGCCAATCCATAAATTTTCGATAGGTAATTTCGTACCTTTCTTTAGATTTTAGCGGTAACAAATTATGTGTGGCAGCTTGAGCTTTTTCTAAAATCTCCGGTGGAGTGCTCATAATTTCATCACTTTCACTTTCAGACATATTCGTAGGTAAAGTTAAGAAAATCTTCGGATACAATATTTTGTGACAATATAAAAAATAACATCACGTTTATTTCTATAGAAACGCGGGTTATTTTTTGAAAAATTGTATAATGTGTTGCCGACATTTAGGGACATCACTCTTTTAATTCAAAATGTATCTCGCTAATGCTAAAAGTTTTTATGTTTTTCAATTGACTAAATTTATGTAAATAGTCCAAATAAAGTGGTACGTAGATAAAAATTTGATTGCAATTTGATTATATTAAGAAATTTAAGTTTTCTTATCAAAAAGCACGTGTATGTTAGGAGATCTCATTACGTTCATGTTATTGTTAAATGTCATTTACAAGGAATGTTGACAGTGCGATTTTTAACGTTTACTGACGTGGGCGTAGAAAAAATAACTTTTGTTTCTAAAGATGACACGCAAATTTCAAAAATGTACAAACGTGGAAGTGGGAATATTCCATAATTTTTAAAATATGCTTTACAGGACTTACTTTGTGAAATGTTTTAATATGTCGTATACTCGCATTTGTGCAATGAAATCATGAATCGGTAGTTTGAGAAACCCCATAAGACAGTGTTTTTATGAAAATGACTTTTTTATTGCAACGCATACGCACTGAAGATAAATCATATCAATCAGCCTCCCCAAAACCGAGATATGATTGGCCGAAAATCGCAGTTAATTAAGGAACCCCATAAGTCAGTGACTAGTTTTTTATGTCTCCTGAAAAATTTAATTTGTACTACTAAATTGTACTACAATTATACTTCCAATTAAGAAATTCATCACTAAGTCTGGAATTACCCACATCAACGGTAAAATCATTCAAAATATTCTGCCTATTATAAAACCTATTTTATTAGCGTTAAAAAACAAATCTGACTCTTAAAATATTTATAAACTTTTTTATAGAAGCTGCAGCTGTAGAAGAGAAGAGCTTTTGACCATTTAGCGCATCACTGTTATTTGATGAAATGATCACAAAAAAATCATCAGCGTATGCAACACAATGACTATTACCTATTAAGGAGTCTACACGACATATAAAACAAACCATATTGGCCCCAAGATTGACCCTTGTGGAACTCCCATATGTTTATCTAACAGATTGGAGTTCTTTACTCAGTATTTTAATATAGCCACCAAATATTTGGTTCCTATTTATATCTTAAACAGGGTGTTTTATTATTAAAGTACCCACAAAACTCTGAAATAGAAACCGCGTGAAAACTGTAACTAAAAACTGTGACACAAGATAGATATTCAGTCTCTAACCCTATTCCTTTTCTTTATCTTTTAGGTATATTATTTCCGACTTTATGTTTATCAGAAATAGAAATAATGTAAAACATCTTCCCACAAGGATACTTTTTTAAACAATGTCATCTCATGTTGATCTAAAAAAATATGGCCCCAATAATAAAATATCCTCTTCGTGGCCTATGTTGTCTTCGACAGTTAAAAATTCTAAACAAGATCTAATACCAATAAAAATGTCTAATACACGTAAATTTCTTAATCAATGCATTTGTGTTCCTTGTAGACTAACTCTACAGGGTTTCTCTCCAGTCGATGTCAGTGTCGACACTATATCCTAAACTACATGTAACACCGCAGTGCGATGTCTCAGCCTGTCTTGTAACAGCGTTTGTTCTTTTTAATCAAACAAAAAAAAAAGTAGATTTATAAGCTTGTTTAACAAATCATATATCACCGTGGAGCTGGTCGTTCGGGATGTTGTGAAGGCATTGGAATAATTTTAAGATAAATATGAAAATTGATGATACGGATTGTTATAAAGGTAATTTTAATAAATAAGCGGATACTTAATTTATTCCTTTCCATTAAGAAATAATATTATTATGTGGGTATTACTAAATTTTGGTAAATTGGTTGTTTTTTATTGATTTTGAAGAGGTGTTTCATTTGTAATATCAAATTATTATCGAGTGTGAGAAAATTTACAAATGGTACTATTGTCGGCCATTTGAATTATATATTAGGTTAAGAAAATGTCATACATTATTACACTAGTACAAAAAAGTTCGTCAAAACTACGATGGCATGACAGCTAAAACATATGCCAGGATAGTATGAAAAAAGTAAAACACACTATTTAAATTCCAATTATTTTTTATGAGACATCAAGGAAAGAAAGCAATAAGTTGCTAGTAATAAAACTAAAAAAAAAAACTATTGAAGGATATTATAAATAGTTAATGATTGAGTAACCCCCTACAGAGTTTAATTAACTTGAAATTTCTTGAAGATTAGATTTTTATATCATATTTTTCAATTAGTATTAAATCATGTGCCTGATTCTGCGAGAGGAAGTTTCTATTGAAGATGAACATTAAAGTAAAATCATTTAAAAATATGTAATTTTCTCAGAAGATATACAGGGTAATTAACGCTCGTTCTAGTGAAACGTGCGACAATATCTTCTTTATTCAACAATGACATCAAAATATGCTTGCTGCTGTGAAACAAATTGTAGAAGGGTTAGAAAGGTCTAAGAATTTGACTGGTGTTAATAAATCAACTAGTTACTGAATGTTAAGAGTCATCAAGCAGAAGCAGACTACAATTTACCGAATTTTTACAAGTTATCAAATAGTAGAAGTAATAATTTCTATGAGTAATTTATTAAATATTAAAAATAACTTTTTAATCACCACTGATCAATTAATAAACACTGTGAACTAGTAGATAGGCCAAAAAACCAGTGTTTAATAAAAATATAGAGGTAAAGGTTTTCTTTACAAAAAATTAAAATATCGGTACGTTAATAGTTAGTTAACTATTTACATAGAGGCCGTTTCTTGCAAACGAGCACTTAGTATCGTTTGCCCTTTTCCTTGAGAGACTGACCAAGCGTACCGCGTCCTTTCAACCATCCATACCCCAATTAGTTTCAGTCTCTGACATGTAAACTCCCAGTAGCTATCTGCCTCTACTATAATAAAATAAACTAAACCGAAACGAAGTGTGGTGGCGGTCGAATAACGAAATTACGCACATACTCACTGCTGCAAAACGCCATATTTTACTTTTGATTGATGGTGAATGAAGTTATTAGATTATACGCTGATATTATTAGTAAAGCCGTGCGGTTACGTTGGCCACACTCTACGACTCCCTGCCCATTTATTGGCTCCCAGGAGAAACGAATGCTGCGCTGCAAATTATTTGGGAAATTAATGGAGTTTGATTTTAATTGAATTTATAATCAGCACCGGGAAATATAAGAATGAATAAACCAAAGAGTAGATGAAAATTGTTATTGGTGACTTGCAAACAGAAGTATTATATTGAAAATGACACTAATACATAATAATAGGTGTATTTATTACCATCACAAAGTATTGGCCATCGTCAGCTATGATTTTTTTTCATTGTTCTGTCAAAGAGTGATTACTGCACCAGAGATCTTTTCGTCCTTTGAGGACAGCCAGTCATCAAACCAGTGTTGTTCTGAAAGACCGTGAATACCAGGTTTCAGTAGTTAGTAATATTCAGCTCCTCTACTATTCCACCAAATACACAATAGAGCTTCCTTCTCATGCACCAGGTCTACCCATAATTTTCTGTGCTCTGGATTGAAGCAGTTCGATCCTCTGTTTATTTCCTGTTATAACTTGATGCAAAAAGCTTTTCTCTTGTGTATCAAAAGCCATATTTCACAATATTTCACCAATATTCCAATGTTTCCCTAGTGGAAAGTCAAATTGGTCCAATATTTGCTAAGTATTACCGAATATTGGCTACATATTAGAACCCAATATTGGGCCAATATAGAAGTGTGAACATTTTGCAATATTGGTTAAATATCTCTTTACAATATTGCTTAAATATTTCTTTACAGTATTGGTTAAATATTTCTTTACAATATTGGTGAAATATTACTTTACAATATTGGGTCACTATTGAAATAAGACATTGCATTACCATCAATAATTGGTTAATATTGATAATTTATTTAAAAAAAAAAACATCATAAATCATTATTTTTTCTCTCCCTGCGACCTCCATCGCGGTCACTCGCCGTGGCTAAATTGCTCCCAAAGCATTTTAATATCTCCTTCTTGTCCGCACATGAAGGGAATATTTCTCAAATAGCTCCTAAAAAATATATATTGCAACGTGGTTGAGATTGAGGTTATGTTTACTGGAGGGATCAAATTTAAAGTAATTATAATTAAGAACGTACTTGTGTGCTACCACTGCAGCTATTCACTCACTATTAACTATTATTGTTTATTGTTCACTTGCTAATATTCACTTACTTAAATTCACTTACTGAACTTGACCCAAAACAATTTCTTCCACGAATACAAAATGACTGCGTTGTGCTTTGTTCTTACAACTCACAATCACAAAATCGACCTTGCGACCCTTGAGTTAGGTAGTCAAAAAGGTCCAGTCGGGTATTTGCGACGTTGCTGTCAGAGCTTTTCACTTTTGAAAAGAAGTAACTTATTTCCAAAGTATTGGGATAGTACGAATTTCTAATTTTATAATTTCACTTAACACATATTTAAAAAAAATAATTGACGATTTTATTAATAATTTTAATTTTGACTATTTTTTGCATTTTTTGTATGTTATAAAATAAAACAAATTGGTTGTCATAGATAATAAAATGACTAGTTAATTCATAAAATCTGCAACTCCAAAAGTAGAAAATTTATATTGGTATAAACAATATTGGGGCAATATTGTTTGTAGCAATATTGGAAAACTAATATTAGAATGATATTGGTTTAAAATCCACTGGCAATATTCGACCAATATTGTATAGTGATTGGTAATATTATCCCAATTGAAAAATATTGGGCCAAGATTTAACCAATCTCTGGCCAATAATGATTTCTACTAGGGTTAGTTCCTCTTTAACAATACAGTTGGTTATGCTCTATCTATAATTCTAGTTTTTATGTATTATTGATATTTATTTTTGTTATAAATAAACAAAATTACCAACTGAAGCTTTAATTGGAAGAAAAAATACATGAATTTGTTTTGTTCCTATACAAAAAAAAAACAAGAAAAACATACAGTTTTACCAAAATATCTCTTATCAAGTTCCATAAATTAAGACAACTAGACAAAACACATGTATACTTAATAAATAAAACATAAACCAATTTAAAAGGCCGATAAGGCCAACAGAGTGTTTATCAGTTTTATTTAATTAAACCAATTACCGTCATTTCTCTCCACACTTCGAAGAATTTGAAATATGAGGGCTTTAGATAATGTCCGAGTCTGGTTAACAACTTTTCTAATATTTCATTAATTAACTGGTGTCTATAAAGCGTGGCAAGGGATCTGTATGTGACAAAATGTTATTATTTTTTTGATAAAACGTTGGATTATTGCTTTTGTACAACGATAAACTTATACTTAATTTAAATACTAATTTTACATACAGTTTAATTATATAATGCACCAGGGCCGTTTTAAGTTAGTATATATCATATTTTTTGACAAATGGTCTTCGAGAAAGCTGATTTTTCTCTCCTGATTTGGACAAACTGAAATTTATAGCTAGTATTAAAATTTAACGTACTGTGCTATTTATAAGAAATGTATTTAGAATTTAGTAATGTCCAGTTTTATTATTTTAAAATTTCTAACAATTGCATTATCTAATTGAGTGAGTGAGTTAAAAAATATTGGCGCTGGTAGCACTGCCAAAGAAGCCAAAGCATTTTACAGATGTCAAAATAGTAAAACAATCACAACCTAGCAGAGGAAAATATGTAAAACGTGGTAATAAAATAAAAGTCATAAAAAATTTACCAATAGAGAATATTTCTTCATTGCTTGAAGAGCTAAAGTGCTAGTACTAAAAAGCTAATACAATTTTCTGAATGGAATTTTTAGGAATTGGAAAAACCAATCAGTCTGTTTGATAGAAAAATGTTCGTTATTCCATTAAATTGTCAAAATATTTACGCAAAAACCGGAACTGCATTATAAATAGGTAGGGGAGCCGGGGGTTGGTTGAGCGCAGGGGCAGGTTGGGCCATAAGCTATATCTCGGCAATAACTTGTCAGATGGAGCTGTCGTCAGGCACATACGTTATTTACGCCATTAAAACAGCGTAGAGTTGACTATTGTGGCGGACGTTTGTGTTTTTTCGCAAGTATCCTTGTCAACAGATATTTCATACTGATGAATAAATATTTCATGTTGTGATGAAAATGTCTTCAGGCTTAGAGAAATTATAAGTCATACAAGTTTTTAAAACCAAACTGGTGATCTATTTCTTTGAATCAACGTGATAAAATTATTTCTTGTGATATCGCCGAGACTTATACCGGCTGTCCCATTTTAATCCGCCAGTAGCGATAATTCTGAAACATTGCATTGAATCAAAAAGTGTTCCAAATGAAAAGTTAATGGTTCTGAGGGGGACATCTGATGCCGTAGACTTTGCCCCCCCAGCCCCCCAAGGGGGGCGGGAACAGGGGGCAACTTTAAAATCTTAAATAGAAACCCCTATTTTTTATTGCAGATTCTGATAGAGGGTTAAAAAGTATGTAAGTTTTATCTGAAACATTTTTTTTATTGGTCGAGAGATGGCGCTGCAAATGTAAAAATTAGGTTTTTTGTCAATTAAATTGCGAAAATCGTCACGTAATTAACTGTTATTATTACTTAAGACTTACTCACAACCTTACAAGGTTGTATTTTTTTCTCAGCCTGCCCAAATACTACCCCCCCCCCCTACAAAGACGTAAAAAAAATGACATTCTTTTTTGAATTATTTTACCATTATTTAATTTGAAAAATAAGTACTCAATCGCTATTTTTGTGTGTTTGACCGGCCCCCCCACATACCCCGACTAAAATTGACCTACATTTTAAAACTCTATCCGAGTCTGAGGTACAAAATAGGGGTTTCCATTTAAGATTCTAAAGATGCCACCCCCCCCCCCCCTATGTGGTGGGACCGGTCAAACACTGTTTGAAAAAAAATGACATTCTTTTTTGAATTATTTTACCATTATTTAATTTGAAAAATAAGTACTATTTTTGAGTACTTTACGTCTTTGTAGGGGGGGGGGGGGGTAGTATTTGGACAGGCTGAGAAAAAAAACAACCTTGTAAGGTTGTGAGTAAGTCTTAAGTAATAATAACAGTTAATTACGTGACGATTTTCGCAATTTAATTGACAAAAAACCTAATTTTTACATTTGCAGCGCCATCTCTCGACCAATAAAAAAAATGTTTCAGATAAAACTTACATACTTTTTAACCCTCTATCAGAATCTGCAATAAAAAATAGGGGTTTCCATTTAAGATTTTACAGTTGCCCCCTGTTCCCGTTCCCCTTGGGGGGCTGGGGGGGCAAAGTCTACGGCATCAGATGTCCCCCTCAGAACCATTAACTTTTCATTTGGAACACTTTTTGATTCAATGCAATGTTTCAGAATTATCGCTACTGCCGGATTAAAATGGGACACCCGGTATGTGTGAATGAAAATGAAATGTGCTTGAGGGGCTGGTTGAACCATTTTCCGGGGGGCTGGTTGAATCATGATTCAACCAATGATCGATAATGGAGATGAAGACGGAGAAGATGAAACTTTCTGTTTGGTTTGCTTGGAACCTTTCTCGAACAGCCTTCCAGATGAAAATTGGTTACAATGTCGAGAATGCAAGTTTTGGTCACATGATGAATGTGCTGAATCAGATCCATTTTACTTCTGCCATAACTGTAGTGATGAATATATTTATTATAAAAAGTTAAATTTTGCTTGAGTTCACGTTATAATGTTTCATTTTATTTTTCTTTCATTCTTCTTCTTATAGTGCATCTCCTATCGGAGGTGTGCTATCATCACAGCAATCGTGACCTTGTTGACTGCAGCTCTGAACAGTTGAACATTGCTACAGTTAAACAAATCCCTCAGGTTCTTTAGCCAGGACACACGGCGTCTGCCAATGCTCCGCTTTCCACTAATCTTTCCCTGGACCAGCAGTTGGAGAAGCGTGTATTTTTGTCCTCTCATTATATGACCCAGGTATTGAAGCTTTATTTTTTTTTCATACTGCTAATGATTTCGCATTCCTTCTGCATCCGGTTCAGCACTTCGGCATTAGTAATTCTATCAGTCCAGGAATAAGCCACATTCTACGGTAACACTACATTTCGATGTGGTTTTTCTTGAGGGTCCATTTTTCACCTCCATACAAGAGCGTGGAAAAAACATAACAACGCAGCATCCTCATCGTAAGTTTCATGTTAATATCCCGACTCGTAAATAACTTCTTCATTTTTACAAATGTTGATCAGTTCTTATTTCTCTTGTTTGGTCACCCGATTGTTCTATCCAAGTTCCTAGATATTTATATGTCGACACATTCTCTATCGTTGTGTTTGCCACCGTCAGGTTCGTATGGTTCGGATCTTGTGGGAATTTTGTAACTACCACTAACTTCGTTTTCTTAAAGTTGATTTTTAGTTCGTATTCATTACATCGATCATTTAATTTTTCTAAAAGGTGTTGTGTGTCTTCAAGGTTGCTCTTTAACAAGACGGTTTCATCAGCATATCTCATATTATTAATTACTTCTCCATTTATAACTCATCTTCTAGGGTTTCCATTCTAGCGTCTTAATTCAGAAATATATTGTAAGATTATCACGCATAATTTTTTTGAGAAATAAAATATGCTTTGAAATCAAAGTATAAAAATAAGATGTGAAAATTGGTTCAACCATCCCCAGTCTCCCATATTGCAGAAAAATTCCCAAAAAAAAACAATGTAGAATACAAATATTTATACATATTATATAGTTGTTTGCTTTTTGTATATTGTTATTAATTCTCTGATCCTCACCATATGAAACCACAAAAAATACGTAAAAAGCAAGACAGTCCTTATTTTTTTCGCTTGAAATTTTTTCGTATTGAAGCAAACATTTTAGTGTACTCGAGAACAAGTCAATTTTGCGGTTACGAAATAAAAGGCCCCTCACCATTTCCATGCATGACCGGCGTTGCGGACGCCATTGTGAGTCGCAAGAAGAACGAATTGCCTATATATGTGCTTTTAAACTAATCAGATATATTGAATGGCTCCAATTCCACCAGCAAAATCCATCTTAGTCATGGTTAAAGCTGAAAAGCGGACCATGAGAAAAGTTTTATTGAAGGTTTAATTGTTTTTTTTTGGCTTTTGTGTGGATATAAGGAAGGAAAAAAAACGTCGGGTTAACACTAATGGAAACAGAGTTGAAGTAGTTTTATGGCGATTAAAAGTTTTGCAATAAGGTTATTTTCATGGCATATTCAGAGAAATTACAATTACCATCTTTTTGGGTATAATTATATTTCCGTATTTTAACTATTTTCTATAACATATAACCAAAAATCTACGTCTTGCTTTGCAGAATTTATTCCTTCGAATTCACTTTATTGCGCTTAAAATTTCAATGCCTATTCATATTTTAAAAGACAGCAATAGAAGAAACTATAAATGTCTGTAATAATGTTTATTTTCAAGTACCTTTCCATTTAGGGCAGCAATTTATTGTTTCAATATTCAGAAAACTACTGGCAATTCACCAATCCTGAGAATCTCATAATATGCGAATATAAATATGAAACTACTCACGGTCCTAGAAAACCATCATCCAATCTCTCGAAAACGATAAAAATAACTGTTTCAGCTCTCTCTCTCTCTCTCTTTCTCTCTCCATATTCCAAGTTCGCTTGGTATGCTGAAGTTCGAGCAGCCATATTTCAATTTTTTAGTGGAAAACTTGAGCCAAGTAAGTTTGGGCATACGTTAGGAAGACGGATTATGTAAAGCGTTCTTCTATATTTAATAAAGATAGCTGTGTGAGTGCTATAAATTTGATGGAAGCCTGCTCAAAACCAAGTATTTGCTTTTTATTATGTCTGTTTAGAATTTTCGCGGAAATTGTTTTATGAAATACCTTTCTAAATTTTCAGTAAAAACATTATAATTATATAAGGCGTGTATAAATGTTAAATAATGTTATCCCAGTATAGTGATATTACAATAATGAAATTCTGTGGACAGGAAAAAAATTCGCACACGAGAGCCGGCTGTATTTTATGAGATATACATGGTGAGTACGACGCGAATAGATAGACCTAGGTATGTTAATATTTTGCAATTTTTTTAAATCATGTGAGCAACATTGTTTTCAATGTGTCCAAAATTAATTAGAATATTGAATCTTTCATTATACCTAGTTCGTACAGAATTAAAACCATTGCACTTTGATGGTAGTGACGCCAACAAACGAAAAAATGCAATTTAAAGTTATCTGACTGAAAACTAGCCAAACATTTAATGAAGATGAACGTCCTAAGCTAAAGGTTGCTTATTAAAAATATATTTTCTCCACGGCCACTACAGAATGTAGTTATTCTAAAACCACTTATAATAACAGAAAAGAAACATTCTCGCTCTTGAGATTGAAAGAAAATTCTGAAACTTTTGTCTCTTATGTATTTTATATGTATTACATTCTATCTCTAGAGCTAGAATCTGTATTCCGTGATTGTTTACAAAAATAAGGTTTGCCATGAATGTCAAATTAACTGTCAGTATTAGTTGACGTGGTCTTAATATTGGTTTGTAAAAACTTTTAATTTATTAAAAAGGAGAAGAAAATCAAACGATTCAGATGTAGAATTTCCTCCAGAAATAAAAAAATTACCGATAATATAACTACCGCAAAAACCCAAGCTTGAATATAAAAATACTACCTACACAATGTTGAGAGATTGAGGTTTCATTTTACTATATTTAATTTCTACTTTCTGTGGCCGTGGAGAAAGTACAGTCTGTTACTCGGTTGGAATGAAAATCAGACACTCGTGGTTCCTCACGCTCGCATTCGCTCGCGTTCGGAATCCTCCACTCGTGTCGAATTCTCATTCCAACCTTGTTACACAATATACTATTCTACCATATTATGGCAATTAATATTCATTTTATTTCATTCAATCACTTTGCATTTAAGATAACTACTACTACTATAGTGGCGTCTGTGAGTCGGAAGGACATGGACCAAAATTTACCCGGATCGAGAGTACCTTCCCCCGCCCCCCCGTTTTCGAGAATGCTGAACACGATGGCGGTATCAGAATTTCTATTTTCGACTGCTGAACCCCCTAAAACTTTCAAAAACTACCCCCTAAAGGGGTTAAACGGGCAGCGCATCATTTCCGTGTAAAAAAACGTCTTTCCCCCCGTTTTCGAGGATGCTGAGCACGGTGGTTAAATGGGGTTATTTTAAAGGGAATGATTTCGTGCCCGTTTAACACCATTAGAAATTAGTTTTTGGCCGTTTTAAGGGTTCGGCTGGCGAAAAGAGAAATTCTGATACCGCCATCGTGTTCAGCATCCTCGACAACGGGGCACAGGCGTTTTTTCGCTGTTAAAAAGAAGAAAAAAATACAACTCTGTGAATTTTGGCCGGTGGAGGGGTTGGTGAGGTTCGGAAGTAATCTTTAACACCACCACCGTGCTCGGCATCCTCGAAAACGTTTTTTTACAGGGAAATGATGCGCTGCCCATTTAACCTCTTTAGGGGGTAGTTTTTGGCCGTTTTAGGTGGTTCAGCAGTCGAAAACAGAAATTCTGAGACCGCCATCGTGTTTAGCATCCTCGAAAACGACTCACAGATGCCACTACTACCCTTATTATCTAGTAAAATAATAAAGATTTAATTCTGCAATAATATTGCGTATCTTTTGGCACATCATTATGTCTGCTATGGTTATGACTAATATTATGCTAGGTGTGGTTATTTTTTTGTTTAAAAATGACAAAATATTTAAGTAGCTGCTGCAAAAACTAACAGGAAGTAACAAAAATAAAGCAATATGAAACACTGGTGCATCGACTAATATAGTGGGAACCTGGAGCGAAAAGGAAATGCGAAAGACCCACATCAAAATACAGGGTGGTCCTTAAGTAATTGTACATAGAAGTATGGTAGATTCCTCACTTTAAAATATTACGATTTGACCCAACTTGCTCTAATAAAATGTTGCTAATAAGGAATATACAGGGTATTAAAGGTTAAATTTTAAAATTTATTTTTTGCAATAACTAGCGTTTTTGGATATTTATACATAAAAATTTGGAACTGGGGGTTTTTGGGCACGAGAAATCAGAATCTGGTACCTACTTCTATATAATTTGTAGAGGGCGCTAGTTTTGCCACATTTGTGGCATAAATGTGCGATAAACTTTTTTGCTCTTTAAGTTAGCGCTATTTTTGTAAAAGAATAGTAAATCCACATTATTTTGGTAGAAAAAAAGGTTACTTGTTATTAACCTTAAAACTTAACGGTTTACGAGATAATCGCATTTTAGGGATCAGCTGCATGATTATACTGGTAGGCAAAAAAAAATTTTTTTCTGGCTCTGACACCATTCTTGCTGATTCTTATGTAAAATGACCTCCTGAATCAGAATATGACCTTAGTTTTCCCTCAGCACTCACCGTTTTCGGGGGGTGCCCCGCACCTATTTTTATCACTTTTCGATAATTTGGAGGGATGAAAAAAAAAACAGTGGGTGGTGGGGGGAAACTGAGGCCATATTCGGATTCAGGAGATCATTTTACATAAGAATCAGCAAGAATGGTGTCAGGACCAGTGTAATCATGCAGCTGATCCCTAAAATGCGATTATCTCGTAAACCGTTAAGTTTTAAGGTTAATAACAAGTATGCTTTTTTTCTACTAAAATAACGTAGATTTAATATTCTTTTACAACAATAGCGCTAACTTATAGCGCAAAAAGTTTATCGCACCCTCTACAAATTACATCGAAGTAGGTACCAGATTTTGATTTCTTGTTCCCAAAAACCACCAGTTCCAAATATTTTTATGTATAAATATCCAAAAACGCTAAAGTTATTGCAAGAAATAAATCTTAAAATTTAACCTTTATCACCCTGTATATTCCTTATTAGCAAAATTTTATTAGAGCAAGTTGGGTCAAATCGTAATATTTTAAAGTGAGGAATCTACCATACTTCTATGTACAATTACTTAATGACCACCATTTATATGCAAGAGGTAAATGTAAATAATTGGCAAAAAAAATATAGGATAGAACAAGAAGGATGGATATTATAAATAGTATTTATTAAAAGATTGGGATTGATCTACCCAAACTACGGATCTATAAAACTTTAAGCGGTTTAGTGCTACTATATATTTGATTTAGTAATTTAGCTTCAGTTTTAGAAAGACTTATACACTGTTTGGAAGTGAAAGAAATTTTGTAGGACCAGTTATATTTCCAAGACTTAAGACAATATTTAGATAATGTTTTCCCAGTGCACTGGGTAGGACATACGGGTTCCATCGAATGGCCAGCTCGCTCCCCAAGCTTGACTACACCCAATTATCTTTTTGTTAAAGTATGTTGTCTATAAGACACCGTCAACATCCATTTAAGGGATAGAATAATAGAAGAACGTAAAATTAAACGCCGTAAGTTTTTGAAAATATTCGAAATATTTTGGTGAACATTTTGAACATTTAATTTAACCACAATAGTAAGAATAGTTCTTGTTTTTCGTTAAAACAATGAAATTTTGTTAGTTTATGTCCAAGAATTGCATATATAAACAGTAGAAACAGGTTTGTTGGCATTAAATAAAGTTGACTTTTTCGCTATACCAAAATTTTTTTATCAAATATACTGTTTAACTAACAGATTCTCTGAGAAATTTTTATTGAATTATTGATTTAATGTAACATAGAATATCGTGAAATCTAATAAATTTATAATAATATGACTCATAACTATTTAATAAACTCGATATTAATTCCATTATTGTATCAATAATGAAATTATTTCTAATTGATTTATTGGTTAGGAACTATCGATTCTTGCCAGTGGGTAACTAATTTTGAAGAACAATTAGATAATATAAATAGGTCGCGAATATAAATTATTAATTATTAACAAGACTGAAAATTATTTGGTATGCACAAAAACATACAAAAAAAAAGAATAGAGGGAAATCTACGATGACACAAGACCAAACAATTGCAGGAATACTGACTAGGGGAAAAGAAAATGGAAGAAAACTATAAAATTAGTAAAGGGTCAAAAGAAGTGAAGAAAACTCTTTGATCTTTGTTGTCAGCAAAATTGTCCTCTCAATATTTTGTTTTAATTCCTTTAACGAATTATATTTCTCCTTAGAATATTACCGCAGATGATTTTTTGGAAGGCAATAATATTTATTATGCACGACCGGGCGATAAAGTCCAGATTATAAATTTCTTTTTTTTTCTTTTAAAAATTCACATATAGTTAGTAAAACAAACTTTATTATTATTATTTATTATCATGGAAATATTTGATACAATTAACAAAATATGAGTTTAATAAAGAAATTATAACTTTAAAAGCCCAAACATAAGATCCTCAGACTTATAATTTTATACTAAAAACACAATTTGAACAATTACTTATAGAAATGTTAGGATTTGCTACCTTGCTCTGTTGTAAGTTGCTACGAACTTCTACTAACTCCGTATGATTTGGGTTACTGCTGGAAGGTGTATGCTCAAAAGAATCGGTATATAAATTTGAAAATTCAGCTGTGCGACTAGTAGAAGGCATATCAGCATTGACAATTTTTTTGGCGATTTTCATTTTATTTGCCACAGAATCTTCAATATAACCTTCTGCCACCGTTGTAGACTTCCAACCAGCATGTCGCTTTAAGTTAAGGATATCCTCACCTGCATTAGCTAACAAAGTTGCTGAAGATCGTCTAAAACAATGGCCTGTGTAGTCTTTTGGAGTAGGCAATTTTAAATAAGTTGCTATTTTAAAAGGAATTTGACCAAATATATTCTTTCCAACCACCTGACTGGAACATTTTCCATTACGATAATACACAAAAAAACGTCCGTGGTTGGTATTTGTCGTACGTAGTGAAGCATATTTTTGATATAAGTCGAGATAACTTGGTGATTCCTGCTCTTTGTCAATCACACTGAAAATGCGGTCAATTTTAGTTTTAGATGCTCGTATGGTTACCAATAAGGTTGTTCCTAAATCTTGAATATCGTCTATTGAAATATTAGCTAATTCCTCTCGACGACATGCTCCACAAATACCAAAAATTAGTGCAACCTACAATAAATAATCATATTAACATAATAGTCTAAAATAAAAAAAAACAATTGACTTACTTTTATCATAAGATATAAATTATCTGGAGCATCTACTAAAAATAATTCTATTTCTTCCCTGGTAAGAATTTTTGATTTTTTTGGTTTATAACCGTCTGATTTCCGTTTTAAGAATGTTGTCAATCTTGAATATCTAGCGATGTTTATATTATTGTGCAAATTTACAGTTGCTTTTAACATCGAATAATATGACCATAGAGACGACGGCTTACGGCATTTGGACTTTTCCAGAAAAAATGCAAGAAATACATTTTCTGTATAGTTACCGTCTATAACATTCTTCAATTTGCACCAGCTAACAAATTCATCGTAGACCTTATCGTATATTCTCTTAGATTTGGCGGGTAGTAAACTTAATTTTGCATCTTCTGCTGCTTTAAAAATTTCCGGTGGTGTTCCAGAAACTATTTCATCGTCACTACTGTCCATTACATAAACAAAATATATAAAACTTCTTCGAAAATATACTAAGAAACTTGCAATACGTGAAGTCGACTGTAAATAAAAATGGCGTCTACCTATTCTTGTCCTATTGACTTGGTTGCTATGGTAACGCGTATAGGTATATAGATTATTGTTTTATCATCTTATTAGTTTCAATAAGACTTATTTTTATTTAACTATACAAATGATTTGTTATACAGGGTGAGTTATAATAATATCGAGGTATAAAATTTATCCAACTTGAAACATTTATAATAACCTACTCACAAAAGGTGAAAAATAGAAATAAAACATATTTATTAATAAACTATCATTAATACGGTCGTGCATAAAAGTTTGTATATTTATTAATAAATGATTATTAAAACGGTCGTGCATAAAATATTGTATGTATTTCGGGCGTAAACAGCGTTTATGGACCTTACGTGTTAATAGCCCTCGCCTAGCGGCTCGGGCTCTTACTTACACGTTGCGGTCCATAAACGCCTGTTTTACGCCCTTGATACATAAATAACTATTTATTTATTAAATAGGCAAGCCTAATAGACAAAAAAAAATACAAATTGTTAAATACATTAAAACATTAAAGGTAAAGCCAAATATACATACATAACACTAGATTGATAGGTTGGATCACATTATTCAAACAAAAAAGAAAGAAAGAAAGAATACTAAGTATCACAATGAGCTGTTACTAATATACTTCTTTAGTGATGACTTAAATTGATTTACTGAATTAGATTCTTTTACAAATTGTTGTAGTTTATTAAATTCATTTAAGCCTTTGGGTAACAATCCTTTTTGCAGCTTAAATATAAAAATCACAGTCATAAATAATATACGTTTTTCAACTGAAAACAAATTTAGACACTCTAACATCAATTTAATTGCTGTATAACGGCTACATCCCAATATGAACCTCATACCCCGATTTTAAAGTTTTTGGAATTGTGCTATTTTATTTTTACCTAATAGAAAAAGTTATGTTGAACAATAATCAAAATTAGGTTGAATTAAGCTTTTAAAAAGAGTCAACCTAGCATACATAGACACTTTCTTAGATATACGAGAAAAAAAAAGAGTTTTTTGGTATTTTTTACAAATATAATCAGCATGACCATTTAGTTTTAAATTTTTATCAATCATAAAACCCAAATTATTTATTTCAGTTACATTTTCAATGTTAATATTATTAATTTTTATAACAGCATCTGCCCAAACAATTTGATTATATTTATAAGATGATGTCAAAATCATAGTTTTTGTTTTGCTGACATTTAGTTTAAGTTTATTATTTATTTCATTTACGCTATCTATAAAATATGAATTAAAATTATTAGCAATGTCAAGTTCCTTATTTAAAATTACATTTTGGTGATTAATATGTACACGTATTGATAAATTTTTTTATATTATCATTTTAATAGACTGTGGATTTTTGCCTGCAGCTATATCAAATATTTCCATAAATAGGTGCATTTCAAATATTGAAAGTTGGAAGGGAAGCGACAGTGTATAACAAACGTAAATAAAAACTTTTAATTAAAAATGATTTGCTTGTAAAAAAATTGTTTTTTAACATTTCTATTGTTCGGTCACTTCTATTTTTCACAGTGTTTACTTGGCTTATGTACATCAACAAAGTATTTAAAATTGCAGTATGGATTGAATTTTTTTATATATTATTTATAGAATGTTTGACATGGAATAAACTAAAATAGCCGGGGGCGCATTAAACTAGTAGCAGGAAAAAAATCGGATGAATATATGGTAGGGTAAATAAAAACTAAAAATGTTTGAAACTTCCGTGCCATCGGATATTTTAAAACAATATTTTAGTTTAAAACGAAAAAAATTTGGAGCCAACTGGAAGCATGCTAATTTTTCACTTCCGTTTATTTAATATTCTACCCAGGATTTTTTAAATTCCAAGTAATTAAATAAAACGTTGTTTGTACCGCTTGAAACCAATTGTGAATCCTAATTAATTTTTTTATAATATATTCAAGCGTTCGACCAAATGGTTTTAAACTTGAAATAGAAGCTCATTTAAAGGTGACTATTTCCCTCTTCTTAATTTCCACCAATCACAAACGCGCAATTTTGAATTACAAATGGTTTCTAGGTAAAAAAACTGTATGACAGCTCCTGTCAGCAGTTTTTTCGAGTTTACCCGCAGCAAAACTTGACAGCTGTTGTCACAAAAAATTACAATACCTTTGATAACAAGTAATTATGGTCTCCTAGAACAAAACAAAACGATGCTAAACAATTTTTCTGATTTTATTGTCAATAAATTTTGTAATATTGTTTTTAAACAGTGCTAGTCAGCTTATGTAGTGAAATGCTTTGGAAGTGATTCTATGACTAATATTGATCTGGCGATTGAGAAAAGTGTACCGTACAATACCGTTAAAACCCATACGTCAATATGGAAACAGTTTACAGAATTCTGCAAGGCAAAGAAATACGAGGTTTTGGAAACTACAAGTTTAGAGCAACTAAACCTAATCCTGAAAGATTGGGCGTCGAATATGAAGAAAGAAAATGGTGAAACTTATCTACAAAGAAGTAGTTGTGAAGACAATGTGGAACACCGTTGCAAAAAAATGTAAGAGATGTATTTTATGAAGTGGAAAATAATTTTTGATCCATTTAAAGATATTATTTTCAAGTCTCGTAATGCGAAACGAAGGAATTTGCAGATGTGCGCCAATAAAAGGAAATCGAGCTCTGCTTCATTAAAATTGGTTTTGTTATGGGACGAAGACACTCCGGCGGGACTCAAGCGAAAATTTTACCATATGGCTTCAGTAGAACTTGCCTGGAGAGGTGGAGAAGCAGTCAATTGCAGAGTTCATTATTTTAAAGAGGAAGTGGATAATTCTGGGATTAAAACAGGTAGATAACATAGTTACATATTTTTTAAAATAACTGATTTTCAAAAATCCTACTTTTTAGGAAGAGTAGAATATAATCCTCTGTTCAATAAAACGGTCCAGGGCGGAGAAAGTAAATGGCTGGTCTACAACACGAAGAATTCTACCTTTTGTCCAGTCAGTCTTTTTAAAATTCTAATGGTTAAACGTTCATCTAGAATAACAACTGAACATAGAACAAAGAACAATCAAGTGGATGGTACAAAAACACTCCAGTGGGAAAAAACGAACTTTTAAATGAACTAAAGAAGCAGCAGAGAACGCAGGACAATACTCCTACTGTGTACCACAATTGCAATTTATATTTTAATTGTACCACAAATAATTAAGTTTGTAGTATTTTGTGATTAAATAAATTAACTGTTTTTCAGTTTTCAAAGTAATAACTACATATTTATTATGTATGCATATATAATAGGTAGTATCTTTTGTAAGCTTTGTGTATGCAGATTAATCTGTTACTCATGAAATAGTCTTGTCAAATACCATTCGGGCATCTAATTTTTCCTGTGAAGAAAATCGAAAAAACATTGCAAAGTAATATTTTTTTGTTGCCACCAGCACTCATGCTTCTTGTTAAAATATTACTTAGCAACGTGTTTTTTCGATTTTTTTCGGAAAAATTAGATTCCCTTATGATATTACTTACGAAAAAATCATTTTCCTACGATTATAAAGAAAAGTACAAGTTTCATATGCGCCATCATAGTGGCGTGTGTGAGTCGGAAGAAAATCCAAAAAAATCCAGCGGAAACAAGATTACCTCCCCCCTCGTTTTCGAGAATGCCTCTAGAGGGGTTAAACATGCTTTACAAGGTTTCCCTGCAGAAAAACACACTTTCCCCCCATTTCGAGGACTCTGATCAGTGTGGTGGAGTTTGATATCGCGATACCCAACACCACCACCGTGCTCAGCATCCTCGAAAATGGGAGGAAAGTGTGTTTTTCTGCAGGGAAACCTTCTAAAGGGAGTTTAATCCCACTTGGGGTGGTTTTTGGACATTTTGAGGGGTTGTGCAACCCTAAAGAGAAATTTTAACACCGCCATCGTGTTCAGCAATAAAATTTCAACAATTGGAAATATAGAGTCCTGGCAATCCCAGAAGAAAAAGAATGTAAGAAAATGAAAAAAATACGAACTGAAAGAACGTTTTACATACAAGAGAAAATATCAAAAATAATTGAAAGCCTCCTACACCGACAGGAGAAAAATTTTTACAAATTGACATTTTAGTTATTCTTTAAAAAAATGAAGCGGAACAAAGTAAACCAGAATTTATTCCGCTGATAAAAAGAGAAGTGAATGTCAAAACATCGGAAAGTAAAAATTGTCGTAATAGTCTAAATTATTAACTAGATTTACAGGAAATAACATAAAAACAAGTGTAAATTGGTATGAGGAGGCAGTGACAGTTCTTAATTGGTGGACACCCCAAATATGAAGAGTCCAACAGTTTTACCAAAGATAACTATTAAATTGTTGTTTTAAATGTTTCATTGATTGAACCATAGACGTTTATACAATTTATAGAATTTGGCTATCAAGCCACTTTTGTTTTCCCTGACATATTAATCCTCTATGAATCGATTTGTTTCCCTTATAAGAAATTATCTTCGAAAAATTGAATTAGCCTTACTCATCCTCGTATATCTACTTCAACCACAAACACAAACCCAGTAAAATGACAAATACAAACGAAAGAAATAATAGAATTACTAATTTTATTGGTATCGACACTGGTTGGCGTTATGCTTTGTGCATTTTCCAATTCTCTAGCGTGAAAAGTAGATAGCTAGAGGGGCGAGTGTAAGTTAATTTCGCGGTTTATTTGTTAAAAGAGGGTGGTAAAGCCGCAACGTAAAGTTTTACGGGATTTCTGCATTTTGTGGTGAATATAATCGAGTTTTTCTAGATGCGAATTGGAAATTGGAACTGCCGATAATTTGTTTAGAAAGTTTAAGGTTTTTATTTGGAATTAGATTCTTCGTAAAATAAAGTAATAATTGAGCTTTTTGTTCTGATTGTATTATCTCAAAGGGATCGTACTTCAATTAAAATCACGGAGCTGATTTTTGTACGGGTCTTAATTCTCTCATGCTATGCGAAATGTCATCAGTTCTCATCGACTGATTTAGTGCTAAAAAAAATTACTAAAAAGTGCGCAGAGTAGTACTTTTCTGCATGAAAATACAGTTAGATAAACGACGGAATATTTTTAAAAAAATTAACAAAATTATTACACATTTAATATTATAATACATCTTGGATAATAATTATTTGATCGTTAAACTGTAATTATTTTTATAAATGTTCAGCATCCATTACAACCACTTAAATTTAATGATGGCGTAAAACTTATCACTAAAAACTTAACTAGCAATAAAATCGAAACTATTTCTCGATTCCAAACACATCGGTCATAACATCACCTGCTATCCTTCATCCATAACTGATATCAATAAAACAATAAAAATAATAGGGAGAAAACCAGGAATGTCGTTCGAAGATTCCGATACCGTACCATTTCACTTTATTGCCGTCCCTCCCCTTCACACTCCTATTTCCTTCCAGAGCTGTAAAACAATTAACGGAAGACAACTAATGAGCATCAGAACGTGGTTCTATAAATGTTATATGGGTGAAAAACATAGAAGCGGCATCTCCCTAAAACACTTCTTGTTGATAAATAGTTCGGCAACGACTCAAAATCCTAAGACATATGACGATAAATTAGATACACTGAGAAAATAATATTATCTATATAATATTCATTTGGAAGTATGCTCCGAGACTGGTTTAAAAATCAACTTTTCAAAAACGAAATACATGACAAACTTGGTTCCTAGTGAAAGTTTGGCTGTTGGTGGACAAGAGGTAGAACTTGTGAATAGCTACGTATACATGAGTCGTGAAATAAGAATAACGAGAGACAACCAAACCTGTGAACTGAAGAGAAGAATAACACTTTCCTGGGCTGCCTACGGAAGACTGAATGATGTATTTAGAGCAAAAATACCAATATTACTAAAACGGAAAGTTTTCAATCAGTGCGTCTTGCGGTGCGGAAACCTTAACCCTAACTACCGCGTCTGCCAGGAAGCTGAGAACAACGAAAAATGGAGAGGTCTATGCTTGTGGTATCGTTGCTGGATAATATCCCAAACGAAGATCTGCAAAGGAGAACTGGTGTTACTGATGTTATATCACAAATCGCTAGTCTTAAATGGAATTGAGCGGGGCATGTTGCTCGAATGACAGATGGTAGATGGACTAGAAGATTGTTCGAATGGCGACCGAGAGCCGATAGAAGAAGTAGAGGAAGACCGCCCACACGATAGACCGACGACATCAAAATAATGGAAAGCAATTGGATGCAGAGCGCTCAAGACAGGAGGCAGTGGAAAATATTGGGGGAGGTCTATATCCAGCAGTGGATGCAAAGGGCTGAGGGATGATGATGATTCATTTGACATAGCCATATTGTCAATACACGAAGATCCTAACAAAGCAACACTTAATCTCCAAGAACGCTTGAGAACACTGGAAAAATGGCTGAAAAAGTGGAAGATAAAAGTTAATGCATCGAAGTCCTCTCATATAACATTTACTCTCAGAAAAGAAAGATGCCCTAAGTTGTATTTAATCAAGAACTTATACCACAAGTCGAAGTAGTCAAATACCTTGGTCTGCACCTAGACAGCAAACTCAGTTGGAACGGACATACATACAAAAAAAGAAAACAAATTGATCTAAAAGTCAAATTAATAAACTGGTTGATTGTACTAAGTCTAAATTAACAACTGAAAATAAACTGCTCCTTTATAAGATATTATAAGACGTACTAGACTTAAGGGATAGAACTCTGCGGATGTGCAGCCAAATCCAAAATTCTACGTACCATAACCAACGCACCTTGGTATGTATCAAATCATGCATTACATATAGATTTGAATGTCCCATATGCAACCGATACCATCAAGGATAGAAGTAGAAAACACCACGAAAAACTAGAGATTCATCCCAACCCACTAGTGGAACCATTACTGCAGCCAACGGATAACCGAAGATTAAAGAGCAACTGGCCAACGGACTTGATTAGTAACTGAGGTGGTCTGACTGGATATTCACCCCTCCACGACACTTGTGCAGCTACCCAGAAACCCTGCACAAGTAACCACATTAGCTTGTAGATTGTGTTGTATCTGATTGCTAATAAAAAATATGAAAATAACAAAAATATATAATATTCATTGAAAAATGTTTATACACTCTTACTTAAACCTGTTAAATAATAGTAGTTTATCATTCAAGGACGAGAAGTGTTACTTTTTCGGACGATTATAGTGAAAATACTTTTCCTGCAATACTTTCAGATAATAAAAAGTCAGTGGCTGGTAGGAAAACGATCACTAGAAAATAAACTTTTACTTTACAAAATCAACGTGGGTGTATGGTTTGAAACTTTGGTATGATGTCTAATGTGACAATAATTCAGACAATCGCTTCATGAAGATTTTAAAGTGCTCTACGTCAAATATGTCATCAAAGTACAAACCACCACACTAAACTTGAAAATTATAACACTTCTACATCTTCTAGTAGAATAACAGGATCACAGAATACTTAATAGTTAATTGATTATAATTATGTCATTTTATTACACACTTGTGTTGAAGACATTAAGGAAGTTGTGGCGTCATACCTAAACGAACTAGTTGAAAACAACTTATCTGCAGCACTTCCTCTTCCAAGTTTACAAAAAAATATGTTGTTACATGATTGCCCCAGCCCTGTCATCAGAACAAGCAGATCTACCTATTCTCCAACAATGATTACTTTGTCGAATTCCTGTGATTTTGAAAAGGCAAGGGTCACTACCAAGACATCGGCATCCTCTTCTGCTTGTTGCACTTCAATGCCACACTTCGCAAATTTATTTTTGTTGATCCTTATTGTTGTTATTTCCCAAAAACTTGTCTTGTGCAACTTGATTGATTATGTTACTTTTGACATCTATGTCAGCAGACGTATGGACTTTAAAACGACGTAATCTTTCAGGACTTTTTGTTCCACTTCGAACAGGATACCCATCAAATAATAGGTACTGCAACTTTATCCGTAGTGTCCTTTCAGGTGACAATGTAAAAGTATGAAGCATTTCTAGGCCAACAATTTTCAATCATGACCCATCCGCTTCTTTTTGTTGTTATTCAATTTATTGTTTTATTTATTTGTTTATTTGTTTGATTAAGAACTAATTATGTCCACAACAATTTTACCTGTATTTATTTTAGTATTATACTAATTGAGCTATACTACGCATTACAAAACTTAATTCCATTTTGTCCTGTAAATTCATGAGTATTTTCGGAAATTTAATCAATTTTTATGAACAAATAGTGGTTGGAAAGATAATTAAGGTGCCTACAAGTTTACTCATATAAAAAATTAGAACAAGATTGAACATAATGTAAATATACGCACTTGAAATATGACAAACTTATTTTTTTTCAAAATTCTCTATAATGCGCTTGTATTTGACGGTTCATTTTCAGCCCTTTACTCAATCTAATTGCATAACAAAGAAATCAGCCAGCTGACCTAAAGAAGGGTTAAAAGGATATTGTTGCTAGAAAAGGTCTTTATGTGTCAAGGAAAGACTAAATAATTATTATTCACTACGTTAGAATTTGCTAATGAAGTAGAAGAGAAAATATTAAAGGAGGACAATGTAGGAGCATAATACTAATCCTAAAAACTGTAGTACTTGAATAAATAATGCTGCACGGTTAAAACCTAGTCTATTTTACAGATTACATGAAGTTGCCTTTTTATGAGTGTAGAAACGGCCCTACAAACTGCCAGGACACATGTGTCTGTGGCGACTAACCCGGGTAATTTGAGATAAGTAAACGGTTCACTTCTAAAATAGAAGGCGCCTTTCTTATAATTACTCCTCTGGAGTATATCCATTAGGAACTTATCTCATCGATGAGATATGAAAATTACTAAAAAGAGATTTGGTTAAAAGTCGCCTTATATGTTTTGGATACGGTTGACGTGAATTGCGGGGAGTTTTGATAAGGGTTCTTTTGATGCCAGATAGGTTCATTAGTCTGTGTTAATGATACGTTTGTAGCTTTTTAAGTATTTCGGATATAGTTATAGCAATTAAAAGCTTTGTGAGAATTAATATAGAGTGCACTTGGAAGTTTTAACACGTTTTTTATACGTATCAAGAATTATGACGTAGAAGTCTAATTAATTTAAATCATAGTTTTTTCAAAGAACGTTAAATAATAATTTTAATTTTAAAAAAATGATTACAATTTAATAAATACTCAATTATGTTTTATTTATAACAAAAAAAAATACGTAGGGCGTGAGTTAAATAACTATACGAGCACCTCGTATAACTGTAAAATGTTTAGTTTTATAAAATACATACTTATGATCAAATATTATTTGATATTTCGACACTTTTGACAGAGGGTTAAATTCAGAAAAGGTGAATAAACAAGAGATAAACCTTCGTTATATTTTATTTTCCATTTCGAACATTTGCATGGTTAGTGCTAGTGTTTCATTTTCATCTTTAAATCTTCATGCATCATATATTTTACGATTATATTTAAGTGCATTTTTAATTATGAAAGTATCTTTTAATATCCATTTTGTCATTGAAGTAGATTATCTTTTGATGAAGTCATAAATTTGATTACATTTTAGTAAAAAGGGGGAGATATTTTATATAACCCCTGATAGTATCAGGTTTATTAACCTTAGTGGAATATTTTGAAAAGATTAACACAATAAAAGGAAATACACTGAAAATAAAATAGCGATCTCAAAATTTATATCCAATTTATATCACCAAAGAACATAAAACCTGGTCCATTCTTTTCAGAATTTATATAAAAGTGTGAAGAAACAAAATAAATCATCTTAACCACCAATACAAGAAGGTAACTAAATTTAAACTGCGTGTTACTTTTCACTAATATTTTCGCTGTATCTCACAATAAATTTTATATTTTCTAAATCATTTTAAAATAAATTTTGTAATAAGGTAATATGACGTCTAGTTATGGCTCTGTAAATAAAATTCAATTTCTTTTAATAGATTTTCAAACTATTTAAGTTATAGCAGAAAAAATATTTCTGCTATTTCATCATCAGAGACCATTTCATTATCCACAGCAAATGATGTGGAGGAAAATTTTATACTTTTGTCAAGATCTTATAATTACTAGAATGATTTATTAATCCAACAATTTAGGATCATTAGATTACGTTTTTTACGTCGACATAACTACTACAAATTCTTCAACTTTTAACACCAAAATCTACCTACTCATATAACGAGACCTTATTAACGCATTCGAGTAACGGATGTGTGACAAAAACCGAGAAAACTAGCCTCTAGGCCCATTAATCATTTTGGAATGATGTGTTCTCATTATCATCTTTGTTCGCACTTCCAAAAAATATGTGTTAATGGTTGGAGTCGAATATCTCTACAAGATTGTTAAAATACTCTTGTGTTCAACATATATCTATAATTAAAACCACACGTTCAACTAGGAATGAAAAATGATGTATACTTAAAGATTTTCGCTTAAAAAATTTAAGAGTGCCTATCAACATGTTATACTTTTTATTCTTTCTAGTAACAAGTAATAATTTTCGAGAGTAAATGAATAAGAATGAAGCAGTATCACGACCTGTCTGAATCAGAGTTGTAGAGAGCGATAGGTCAATCTAAAATAATAGGAACACATCAATGAGTTGCCAAAGCGAGCCCAATATTTTAGTTGCTGCCTTTGGTGTAGATAATAGCGCAATCAAAGAATTAACAAACCAAACGAGAAAAGTAAGAAGGAAGTGATACGTCAGCTGTTCGAGATACTTTTAAGATAAAATCGTTCGAATCAAAACCTAGCAAGCTATCTAACGAAGTAAATTCTGATGACCAATGTATTTACTACCATTATTTGAGAAGCTTCTTCTAAAAAGACTAACACCCATTATTGAGCATAAAAATCTAATACCAGAACATCAATTTGGTGTTCGAGGCTAAAATTTTTAGAAGAAAACAGAATACATATAGCCAAGTTGTCAGAGTTGACTTCGCACAAAATGTGATATCGATGAAACTTAGCACTTAAGTACTTGAAAGGGTCTAGAAAACGATAAAAAAATCTTTGCTGCTCTAAAGTGTATGCTAACTTCACAATTTCGAAAATAAAATCGAAAATTTGGTTTTTACATTATATCTCGAAAAACTAATAGCACCACGTGAAAGAGCGGAAAATTTTACTAAAAATTATATTATAAGTTATTTAAAAAAAAATTGTATTACTATAAAAAATTATTAAAAATAAGAAAGCAAATTCGAAAACTCTACGCGCGCCAAGCCGTTGATTACAAATATACAGGCGAGGCGTTCGGAAAAACTAAAGTATCTTTGCCTAAAATGTACGCAAAGGAAAAAAAAGAAAGAATTTTAAAGAGGAGACTCTAAGCTTTCTCAGGAAGCCATTGGGTTTAATTTTTTTTTGTTTTCTCATAGAAAATATGACCAGAAGTTATAATTTCTAAAATTCTCACTGAGAGGCATAAAAAAAATCCTTGTAAACTTATCATCATTAGACTTTTACTTTTAATTTAATTATAATTAAAATGATGAACATTATCTCTGTTTAATAAAACTTTAAATGTTTATACTGGTGAACAGATGCAAACCTGAGGTATGTTTTCAGCAAAAATAATTTATAATATTAAAAACAGTTTAAATATTTATATTATTCGTCATGGCGGTCCTCCTTTTCTTGGTAGAGATTTCATGTCTATATTTAAAATTGGTATTAAGGAAATAAATTTTGCAAATGGTGTAGGTAATACTGATCCCTTAATTAATAAATTTGGAATATCCCACAGTTCGAATGGCTGAAAATAAACTGAAGTTCCTACCAGAGTAGTATTGCGTATTGTGTATTCTATAGTCTCATTTAAGTTAAAGTTAAAACAAGGGTACCATAACGAAGTCTCTTTGATCTAGTACTATATTGACCAGGTCACAAACAGAAAATTTCAAAATAGCATCTCTTGCCGATAATACAGCGCTTCAACAAGGAATAAACAAAATTTATGACAGGACGTGATCATGGAATGCGTATTAAACTGCAAGTTTTGTTAAACAATCAAATGATAACAAATGATAATACAATGAAATATTTGTATCAAGTATCAAGCGTTGACAAAGAGAAACTCTAAATGATTCTTTGTAGTCGGGAATCTAAGATGCTGAATTCGACCACCTCTATACAACTCGCGAACATCCACCAAAAAAACATGAAATCCTATGTAAAAGGATCTGTCGGATTCGAATTTTTTGTTCGCCCTTTGATCCAGAATTGCGAAATGTGTCAAAACATGACATTTTTTAATAAACTGGAAATTTTCCTTAAAATAATATTTATTGCAAACTAGTGCTTAACTTTGTTAATTGGTGTCCGATCGTTATGAATTTTGGATACGATATTTTTGAGTACTTCCCTGACATAGTGTTATAACAATAAAAAATGTAGAACGTCAAATAAAAGCTACGTCATTTTTTTTTTTCGCTAGATGACACAAGATATAGTCATTTTACAAGGGTAAAATGGTGAGTCGAGAAAACTTTTTTATCTTTAGAGATACTTAACTAGTATAAGTGAGAAAAATGTTGCCTCTTTTTTTTTATACGACGTTTAGTTTGGGTTGTGTACCTTTTTAAAACCGAAGGAAATATAATCGGCGCGTCGCATTACCACTGTGAGATGCTGTGGATGCGAATAAAGCGATGAGTGTGTCAAAGAGAGTAAACACCACAGCCTTCTTCATAAGCGCAACAAAGATGACGCGCATTACAATATTATTATGACACTATAGGAGGTATAGTGCGATTTATGAGATCGAGAAATGATAGGAATAATAATAATAATTTTTTTACAAGCATACAACACAATATTATTATTATCTAATTAAAATATTTATTTTACAAAGCATTTTCCCTCACACTGGCAACTTATATTGCATTACATTTGCTTTCAGGCATGTGCACTTGTTACCACAGTTACATAATTTACATTTGCAAAATGGAGTAATTTTTAAAGATATTATTTTGAGAAAAGGAAACAAATCTGAATTCTATAAGGCTGTCTTAGGAGAAATTAAAGATGTACCTCTTGAGCTATCCTGCATACCAATAGAAGAAAGCGACACTTTTAACACAGCTTATATAAAAAATATGGTGGCACTTATTCAGCGGTATCAAAATTTTAATAACAGAAAATTTCGAGAATTATTTTTAAAATACGTCTCTTTACTTTTAGTTAAAGCCTCAGATGTGTTGTACAATAGTACGCATTGGTGATCGTTACGATTTTGAAGAAAGCTTAAAGCAAACAAAAAGATATAGAAGATCGAAAAATTGTCATTTTGAAACATGCGAAATACGAGACGAACTTGATATACCTGATTGGAAGAAATTTATATCAAATCCTTATAATAAAAAGAACCTCTTGGCATATTTAGTACAAAAACTAATGAAAGAAAATTATGTTATATATGATCAAATTGAAATCGTATTGGCAGGAATGTCAGAAAATAATCAGAGAACAATAAAATGCACAAAAATGGAGTCGAAAGTGGTTGATGAGTTACATTTTACTGGGCATGAGGAAGCTGATACTAGAATATTTGAAATTATTAATTATTATATATATTATTATTATTAATGTGATTCTGTTAGCTTTCCGTTTAGAAAAGGCAAACAAAGAGCCCCTCAAGAACCAGATGAGATGAATATTCTGGAATCAAAATATATCATTGAAGTTTATACTATTATACTGGTAAATAAGGTTTTAAAAATGACATTTTTTTAGGGATTTGCCGCCGACGGAAGATTCTTTTATTTTTCATGTGAGAAGGGGATTTTTACAATGCGCAATTTTCAAAACGGCATATATGTTAAAGCCAGATCTGCCTGAAATTTTAAAGTTTGGTTACGAACGCAAAGACAATAATTGTATAGTGCCAAAATTAATGTCCAAAGAGGCAAAACCTACATTTCTAAAAATTACTCCATTTTGCAAGTGTAAATTATTTAACAAGTGCAAATGCCTGAAAGCAAATGCAAGATGCAATATAAGATGCCAATGTGAGGGAAAATTCATTGTAAAATAAATATTTTAATTAGATAATAATAATATTGTGTTTTGTGCTTGTAAAAAAATTATTATCATTGTTATTATTCCGATCATTTCTCGATCTCATAAATCGCACTATACCTCCTATAGTGTCACAATAATATTGTAATGCGCGTCATCTTTGTTGCGCGTATGAATAATGCTGTGGTGTTTACTCTCTTTGACACAGTGACCGCTTTATTCGAATCCACAGCATCTCACAGTGGTAATGCGATGCGCCGATTCAATTTCCTTCGGTTTTAAAAAAGTACACAACCCAAACTAAACGTCGTATCAAAAAAAAGTTAAAGTAAAAAAGTTTCCTTGTTCTATTGGCAACATTTTTCTCGCTTATACTAGTTAACTATCTCTAAAGATAAAAAATTTTTTTTGACTCACCATTTTACTCTGCAAAATGACGATATTTTGTGTCATCTATCGAAAAAAAAAATGACGTAGCTTTTATTTGACGTCCTATATTTTTTATATGTTATGACACTATGTCAGGGAAGTACTGAAAAATATCATATCCAAAATTCATAACGATCGGACACAAATTAACAAAGTTAAGCACTATTTTGCAATAAATATTATTTTAAGGAAAATTTTCAGTTTTTTCAAAAATTTCATGTTTTGACAGATTTCGCAATTCCGGATCAAAGGTCGAACAAAATATTCGATTTCATATTTTTAGGTAGATGTTCGCGAGTTGTATAGAGCATCTTTAAAACGCTTCCTAGAAGGCCTCAGATTCCCAACTAATAAAATAAAGTGTAAAAACAATATACAATCCACTTATTTAGAACTTTTAAATACTACGAACCATCAAATGGGTCGCAGAACTCACTTAACGCAAATAATTCGACAAACATGTTTTTACTTTTGTGTCTATCCAATAATGATTATACCTACACCTAAACTTTTATGGAAAAAAATTTTATCGACTGAATTTATCGGGGGTTTGAAAAAAAAACATATTTTCGAACTGAAAGCGTAAATCAATAACTTTATTTATACGACACAAATCAACATCAATTATTCCATTGTCTCTTCGTATTAATGTCGATAAATCTCGTATTTATTTTAGCGTCTAGTCAATTCGAACAAGTTATTTCGGTTTGTATTTTGCCTAAGCGGTTTCTGTATATTCAATTTAGATAATTCCTAATACAAATAATACTGTTTTACGTTCGCGAGTTTTAGGCCAATTAAAATAATTGCAATTATGGGAAAACGTACAGGGTTACGAGCTAATCGTTTAAGGGATTAACGTGCTAAAATACAGTTTAAAATATCCTGACAACAGATTTGAATTTAATAGGATCAAACAAGTGCACTGGCGAAATATGTAAATATATGGCTTTAGATGGCCTCGACGAAGGTATTAAAACGAATTTAGGATATCGGACTGAATAAATATGCATTTTATTGGGGAAAAAATATCAAATATGCATTTATACATTCATAGATGTTATCGACAAAATTGGATAGAAAATATTACATTTTTATTTGGATGAATTTGGAACGATATATTTAAAATATGATTAAGTATGATTGAATAAAAATAAATTCTTTATAGTTGGGAATCTGAGGTGCTGAATTTGACCATCTCTATACAACATCCACCTAAAAAACATGAAATCCTATGTAAAATGACCTGCCCGATTCGAATTTTTTGTTCGCCCTTTGATCCGGAATTTCGAAATGTGTCAAAACATGACATTTTTGAAAAAACTGAAAATTTTCCTTAAAATAATATTTATTGCAAACTAATGCTTAACTTTGTTAATTGGTGTCCGATCGTTATGAATTTTGGATATGATATTTTTCAGTACTTCCCTGACATAGTGTCATAACAATAAAAAATGTAGAACATCAAATAAAAGCTACGTCTTTTTTTTTCGCTAGATGACACAAAATATCGTCATTTTGCAGAGAAAAATGGTGAGTCGAGAAAACTTTTTTATCTTTAGAGATAGTTAAGTACTATGAGTGAGAAAAATGTTGCCAATACAGCAAGGAAACTTTTTTACTTTAACTTTTTTTTCATACGGCGTTTAGTATGGGTTGAGTACTTTTTTAAAACCGAACGAAGTTGAATCGGCGCGTTGCATCTCTTGGCTTTATCACTATGGGTGCGAATAAAGCGATCAGTGTGTCAAAGAGAGTAAATACCAAAGCCTTGTTCATACGCGCAACAAAGATGACGCGCATTACAATATTAATATGACACTATAGGGGGTATAGTGCGATTTATGAGATTGAGAAATGATAGGAATAATAATAATAATTTTTTTACAAGCATAAAACACATTATTTAATTAAAATATTTATTTTACAATGCATTTTCCCTCACACTGGAAACTTATATTGCGTCTTACATTTGCTTTCAGGCATTTGCACTTGTTACCACAGTTAAATAATTTACATTATTTGTAAAATGGAGTAATTTTTAAAAATGTAAGTTTTGCTTCTTTGGACATTAATTTTGGAACTATACAATTATTGTCTTTGCGTTCGTAACCAAACTTTAGAATTTCTTGCAGATCTGGCTTTAACATATATGTCGTTTTGAAAACTGCGCTGTCATTGTAAAAATGCCCTTCTCACATGAAAAATAAAAGAATCCTCCGTCGGCGGCAAATTCCTAACAAAAGGTCATTATTAAAACCTTATCTACCTACCAGTATAATAGTATAAACTTCAATGATATATTTTGGTTCCAAAATATTCATCTCATCTGGTTCTTGAGACAACACTATTTTTAGGGCTCTTTTTTTGCCTTTTTTAAACGGAAAGCTAACAGATAAACAATATATTGACAACAAATTGTCTGTTAATATTTTAACATCCAGATGCTTCAAGTTTGCTAGTGCTTTAATGATTGAGAAACATGGGATAAATTTCTTTTCTCTTTCCATCCAAATTTGACATCTAAGTTAACCGAGAAAAACGTTGATAAAATAATAACATCTGTGTCCAATGAGTAAATAACAAATACCTTAAACATGTCTGTAAAAAAAATTAATAATTGCAAATATTCTAGTATCAGGTTCCTCATGCCCATAGTAAACCACTTTCGACTCAATTTTCTCGAAATTTTCTGCATTAAAATTTTGATACCGCTGAATAAGTGCCATCATATTTTTTATATAAGCTGTGTTAAAAGTGTCGCTTTCTTCTATAGGTATGCACAAAAGCTCAACAGGTACATCATTAGTTTCTCTTAACACAGCCTTATAGAATTCAGAATTATTTCCTTTTCTCAAAATAATATTTTTAAAAGTTACTTAACTGTGGTAACAAGTACAAATGCCTGAAAGCAAATGTAAGATGCAATATAAGTTTCCAGTGTGAGGGAAAATGCATTGTAAAATAAATATTTTAATTAAATAATGTGTTTTATGCTTGTAAAAAAATTATTATTCCTATCATTTCTCAATCTCATAAATCGCACTATACCCCCTATAGTGTCATATTAATATTGTAATGCGCGTCATCTTTGTTGCGCGTATGAACAAGGCTATGGTGTTTACTCTCTTTGACACACTCATCGCTTTATTCGCACCCACAGTGATAAAGCCAAGAGATGCAACGCGCCGATTCAATTTCGTTCGGTTTTAAAAAGTACACAACCCAAACTAAACGTCGTATAAAAAAAAAGTTAAAGTAAAAAAGTTTCTTTGCTGTATTGGCAATATTTTTCTCGCTTATAGTAGTTACCTATCTCTAAAGATAAAAAGTTTTCTCGACTCACCATTTTACTCTGGAAAATGACGATATTTTGTGTCATCTAGCGAAAAAAAAAATGACGTAGCTTTTATTTGACGTTCTACATTTTTTATTATTATGACACTATGTTAGGGAAGTACTGAAAAATATCACATCCAAAATTCAAAACGATCGGACACCAATTAACAAAGTTAAGCACTAGTTTGAAATAAATATTATTTTAAAGAAAATTTTCAGTTTTTTCAAAAATGTCATGTTTTGACACATTTCGCAATTCCGGTTCAAAGGGCGAACAAAAAATTCGAATCCGGCAGGTCATTTTACATAGGATTTCATGTTTTTTAGGTGGATGTTCGCGAATTGTATAGAGCATCTTTAAAACGCTTCCTAGAAGGCCTCAGATTCCCAACTATTAATCATCAATCAAATAAAAAACAAGGTGACTGACTTACACGTTAGTTAATTTATAGTTTTCTATGATTTACATTTTGAAAAAAAATAAATTGTTATAACTATTAATTTCTGAGACATATTATCTTCCCAGAAGCTATAGAAGGATTTCATAGAAAACCAAAATTGAGACAAAACAAATTAACAATTAATTAAGTTCCCGTTTTGATGTGGCATCTGAGTCCTTTGCAGTACACCGTATGTGATCCAGTTACTTAAGAACACAGCCACTTGTACGTCCTCAAAATTATCCTTTTCAAGGCGCTGCGGTGCATGGAAATTTGATGAAATATTTAATTAAACGTGACTGAAGTTATTTTAAATGCAAGCTCGAGTTGGTGAGGTTGGATATAAGATTTCAATTAGAGGTTAAACGTGGTGGAGTGTACTCCGATTTCAAAATTTATTTTGGTTAAGTGGGAAATTAGGAATTTGGCTGAAGAATTTTAAGATGTAAAAGTAATATACAAATTTAAAAAAAAAGGCATAAATCAGTATTCCATAGATAACCTATGGCAACAACAAACAGTTTGACCTTCTACAATCTAAGCTGGTTAGTTAAAATACAGAAACAAATCGTTGTACTAACCAACCAGCCCCATTGAATAGTGTGACATCATTTTTACCCAATGATTTTGGTTTCATAATCTCCTGAGGTCAGCTCGAGTTACAACTTACAAAATTTTATGAGTTATCAATTTTTTTTATTTAATTTTTATAGTAATTTTTTAAAATGGGGTCTCTCTCATCAGAATGTGACAACCATAGCTTGTTATATTTTTTTTCACCTTCCTATTTTATGTCTTTCAAATACATGTTTTTCCATAATACACTGTATCGATTACTGGTTTTAAATGACCCATAAACCCATATAGCCCAGAGGCAGTGAAGTCTTTTCGTACTTATTTTCCCAGGCGCTATACAGGGTGTTTCATTGGGAGAGGGTAATATTTTAACAGAGGATAGGAGTGACTGAGGTGATTCCAAATAACCCATATTTTATGGGTCTACGGTCCCTTATAGCTGAGATACAGGGTGTTCATTTTGGTCATTTTTTCATTGCCTCCTGTGCTTTTAACCACTCTGTATAATTTTATAATATTTGGTACACATACTCTATGTGTCTTAACAAATTAATTGAGATATTATTAATATTGAAAATACAGGCCCGGCTTCACTAAAAATTGACAAATTCGTTTCACTCATAAACAACACCCTGCAAGTTGAGAACTATCGTCGACCACTCAATCAAAACACAATTTTAACACACTCTACGCGCGTTTCGCCAACTATGTTGGCATCATCAGGAGTCTATCATCAACTCCTGAGTTGTAATCAATATTATTTGGCCTAATTAACTATTTTGTTTAAAAGTATGTTATACCAAAAAATTTTATCGTCATCTAGGCCTATTAAAACAGATTTACAGGACCGTACTAGGAACTAAATATCACATTAGATTTAGCTATACATCACGCATATTATTTTTTTTTTAACCTTCCATATGAAAAATTGTGTATTTTAGAGTAGGAGAGTTAAAGAAGCTAAAATCTAATTTTTGTAAAGGATAAAAGTACTAGAAAACGCGTTCTTTATCTAATGAAGTAAGTTTAGTAATAAGCTATCTATGTGTTTGTGAAATTTAATAGTAATAATATGAAAACATAAAAAATTACAAAATCTAGATGCCCATGGAATTGACAGTTTAGAGTTCTCTGTGTCAATCTATTTTTGTTTAAGTGTTCACAAGGTTTGCATTATTTTTGTAGTTTGTGGTTAGGTGGATAGGCAGAGGTGGTTCTATACATTGGCTTTCAAGATCACCAGACTTTAATCCCGTCGATTACCATATTTGGGGACATTTAAAGTCCAAAGTTTACTCATCTCAAATAAATACCTGGGAAGAACTGATTGAAAGAACAGTAAACGCCTGCCAAGAGGTTAAAAATAACGAAAACATCATTCGAAAATCTGTAAACCAAATTATAAAGCGAGTAACAACATGCATTCAACAGAACAATTATTATAATTTTTTTAAACTTGTTTCTTTTTCTAGTCTTTTAAGTGTTGTGTAATTTTTTAATTTTGTTTATAATTTATTTAGATATTATTTAAGTAAAAATGATTTTTATTTATTCGACTCATGTGTTGTTGACGTATCTATTTAATTTCACAAATAGTATAGCGTATTCCCAACTTTAAATAATATCGCGTCACATTCAGAATGCTTTTTATGTACTTTTACCATTTATAAACATTTGATTATAGTTTCTTTTACTCTTCTACTCCAAACTACACAATTTTCCATAAGGAAATAAATAAAATTGGTGTTAAATAGGTAAATCTAATGTGACGTTTAGTTCCTAGTACGGTCCTGTAAATCTGTTTTCATAGGCCTAGATGACGATAAAAATTTTTGGTATAACATGCTTTTAAACAAAATAGTTAATTAGGCCAAATAATATTGATTACAACTTAATAGGATTAATTAAGAACGTTGGTGCCACCAAAATGTAAAAGATCCTAACAATTTATGAGTAGTAAAATCACATGTGAAAAAATATTTTTGAAAATTTAACATACATGGTGTTGTTTATGATTTTCAATATTAATAATATCTCAATTAATTTGTTAAGACACATAGAGTATCTGTACCAAATATTATAAAATTATACAGAGTGGTTAAAAGCACAATGAAGAAATGACCAAAATGAACAAAACACTCTGTATCTCAGCTATAAGGGACCGTAGACCCATAAAATATAGGTTATTTGGAATTACCTCAGTCACTCCTATCCTCTGTTAAAATATTACCCTCTCCCAATGAAACACCCTGTGTAATGATATAAAATAACTAACCAAACCTGAAATAAAAAAACACTCAGTACATATAAACGGTATGCCAACATAAAACAATTTCTTAGGGAAAATCGATAATAAATTAAAATTCTTAACAGGGAAACAAATTGTAACGATATACATTAAAAGAAAATAGAAATAGAAAAATCATAAGACTTTCATTAATTTTATTGGTTATCAATTTGGCAAAGGACCTGTGATTTAACTGAAAGAAAAAAGTTTGTTGATAAAAAAAAGCAGATCGAGAGGGGTTGAAAAAAAGATCAGAGAAGAAAATGTTTATTGTTGAACGAATTGAATTAAAAATTATTGAGTTAAATACCTGAAAAGTGACCATCAAGTTATAAATAATATAATATAACTTACCAGTTAATGTTAAAGAAAAAAAAACCATACAGCGATAAGTAGTTTGAAAGTGTTAAACAGTACTACTGTTTAATTCTGGAATATGTGCCATGTGGTAAATGGAGGATACATTTCCGAAATTCCAGACTAATAAGAAGAAAGAACGAAATTCTATATTACCAATAAGAAGAAAGAAAACAAAACAAAGTATTGATGAACTCTGAAGGTATCCAATAATTCGTGACTTACCTTTTCGACTTAAACATAAGTAAAGTATAAACATTTTTACTATAAAACACATTGAACAATCCAGAAATATTAATTCATTTCGGAAGCTCATAGTGGTTTGCTAGTTCAATTTCTCTTTTTTTTTTTTTTTTTTCGTCTGTAATAAAACCACTTATTTTCTTGAAAAAGTTTTAATTTGACGTTTCGACTTCCTTAATCGGAAGTCGTTTTCAAAATGACATAACAAAATAAATAAATTTACTATAGAAACAGAACACTTGATAATCTTGCAAAAATGTGACATCAACATAGTACACGTAGAAAAATATTTTGAGATTGAAGATGTCAAAATCTGTTTCAATCATATTTTTGTGGCAGAAATATTAAATTGACAAATGACAAATTGGAATTAGCTCAGAGTGACCAATAGTCAAATAAAAAATTTTCTAGTTTTTAGTAAAAGTTATTAGTTTTTAGTTTGTAACAAAATTTAATTAATCTTATTATAATTTTATCACCAGTATGAATGAGCATCTCATTAATTGAATTCATCCTTAAATAAGTTGTCTAAATTTTACAATTAAATAAACGTTAAATTGGTTGCATAACTTTCAGGAATTTATTTCATAGGTTATATTAACAATTTTTGGAAAATAATAAGCATTTTTATGATATTGTTGAGAGGCATAACAAAACTAATGAACCCACCACTATAAAATCCCTGAGATAAAGTAAATTAAAAAAATTAAATAAAAAATTATAAATAATAATCAAATATAATATTACAATAATTATACAAATAAGATGTTTTCAGTTTTTCACCAGCCAGATATATTATCCATACTCACAGATTAGACTATTTAGGCCCCTGGACTAATACATTCGTAACGACTTTTGGTTAAAAACTAAAATCTCAGCGTATTCTTATCTGCTTGAACGACCAATTAGTCCCCGAAATAAACCTTTTTTTTGTCCTTGGAAGTGATTCAATATCAATACGAGCCAGAGCTTTAGATTTGTTTACCCTATCGTAATCTTAAACCCGAGTTATGCTTTAAAAAAACACATATTTCATTTTAGTGGCCCATTCTGATAGATTTCTTTCGAAACGGTAGTCGGGTAGGATTTTATTTAGAATCACATTCAGTTGGTCCCCAATTATTACACCAAAAGATTTTTGACGCTAAAAAGCAAGTATTATTAATAACAGCCAGAATTTTACATTGTTGTTACTTGATAAACGAATTATTTGTATAATCAATTTTTAGAAGAAGACATTTTTTGATGTTACCAGAATGACGACACTAAAGAGAAAAATCGAAAATGTGGGTCCGTTATGTCCTTATCTATATTTTATTATAAATGCATGCAAAATTTAACGTTTCTAGATTACTCTGAGTTAAAAGAGAGCTTAAGGAACATACTTTTATTGGTAAATTTATAAATTAAACCCACGATAACTACTAATGGGTAATACATAATAATGTAGGATAAATATTTATGAACGATTTCACATGAGAGTATTGTTGGTGGAATTTTTTAGACGAAGCTCCATAATCTGACAGAGGAGGTGATATGATTCACTCTTACTTATTTTTAGTTGGTCAAATTACAGGATGCAATAATGACGAAAGAAAATATCAAGTATACAAGATGCATATTTTTAGCCAGGAAATAGCTGAACTTTTTTTAAAATCAACTGGTATTTCGGGAATTGGATCCAATATATTTAATAATTTGAAATTCTTATTCTAACGTTTATTTTAAAATACATTTTTGTATAATTAACACATTAAAGGTTTCTTTGCCTTTCAAAACATTGTTTCTCCTAATTTCTTTTATGCTCTATAAATAAAAAATACCGTTTTATTTTTTTCAAATCCATTTAAAACCAAATTTCATTTTGTTTACTACAACGCACAATTTTTTATTTGTTTGTTGTGACTCAGTTTTAAATATAAAAGGAACATTAGCTTTCAGAACATCTCCAAAAAGCTTTTTAAATTTTTTAAATCATCAAAGATATGTTCGCCGAAGATATCCTCCCGATTTATCAAAATTACCCAAAAATTCTACCCCATTAAATACAAGAATATTACCATATTTAAGGTTCTTAATACTAAAATGCTAATGTTCCAAATGCATTTGCTGGTATCACGAATAAGAACCAGTCTACATCGTTATATCTTTATGGAAAACAGGACCGGAGTTAAGAAGTGTGAATATTTACGTGAATCAAAAAATAGAAATATTATGATTACTATAGTTTAAGCTTTAAATATAAAACGAATTTCGATGTTTTTTTTTTTTCTTTGGGTTTTTCAAAGATTTCAAAAAATAACTTTCCTAACATTTTGTAGTTAGTCTTTAGTAATTAAAATCTATTTATCTTCACATTTAAATTTTACACGCATAAGAAACTTTAGAAGTTATTGTAGCATACTTAGAAATATATAAATAAAATAGACGAAATAGTACTTAATTTATGAATTCTACTCTCAACTAGATTATATACAGTTAATCGAGTCAGAAGGTTTGCTAACATTCTATTTGAAGTAGCTAGTCATTAAGAGGAGCATAGAGTTCCACGTGATTACCGCAGCTTTAATTTATTTAATAAAAAAAATGTTTTTCATAATTAATTTTATTGTTTTAATTATGGGTTTAACACATACATTAATAAACTATGAAATTTTTTTATTGATGTAATTATACATGTTTCTGTACTGGCCCATCAAAAAAACTAACGCCGTAGCTGCAAAGGGTGATAAAGCTGAAACGACTGTCTTTTGTCACGTAACTTGTAAAGTGCTCGTTTATTTAATATGTACAAGTTTTACAAAAACGTAAATGTTCAGCTAAAATGGCATTACCTGATTTTAACGTTAATTAGAATTATTCGTGGAAATTCTAGATTTAACAGGTTAATAAAATAAGTAAATTTCCCATATAACAAAACATAAAGACCAATAAATTTTCGTAATGAACAATTAAGGGAAGTTTACTGGTCTGTAAATAAAAAAGTATTTGTTTATTGTATATGTAAAAAAGTGAAGTTTTTCCAAGATAATAAAAAGGAGTTTGTTATTGTTAGACTGGTTTCGGCATTATTGTGACTCGTCAGTAGAAACTCTGTAAACCAAATTGGAAAAGAAATTGAAGTTGTATTGAACTGTTCTGAAAAGATTCGATAAAGAACAATAAATAGAACAACGCCATCTAATAAAATAACCGTACATTCAGTGACAGCAGGAATCTGTAATCGATGGATTAAAGCCCGATTGGCAATTACTAAAACGAATAAAAAACTAACAATTATTTCGGATCTGGCATAGAAGAGCCGAAAGACCGAAAGATGGTTGCAGGAAGGAAAGATTTCTTGTGGCTTTACATAAAGATGTCATTGACTGATTGATTGATTAAGACGATGTACCTGACTGAGGGTTTTTAAAAGCCTCAATACTGCAGCCTTAAGACTTATTGTATTATGTCAGTTACATCGTTATGTTCAGGTGAAGAGGTTTGTTACCTTTATCAGGCTGAGTAGCCTTTTCACCAGATTTTCTTTTGGAAAGTCCTCCTGTGGGTTTACCGGCCCCAGTAGGTTATACCTCCAGTGCGTGAGTGCCAGGCACTCTAGTATGATATGTGAGGCTGTTTCCTCCTCCTCATTGCATAGTCTACATATGGGTTCATCTTGAAAGACGCCCATTTTATGTAGGTGTTCCCTAAGGTGACAATGTCCGGTTATTAGTCCCGTGACATGCCTTATTTGATTTCTGCTTAGATTCAGAATATCACCTGTCAGTACTTTTGATGGCGCTTTAACCATTCGTTTACTGTTTTGTTGGCCCGGCACGAGATCCCAGCGAGACCGGTGTTCCTTTATCATCCACCTAGTCAGCGAGAGTCGTACCGAGGATTTGGGAATGCCAAACGCCGGTTCAGGACCAGTAAAGACGGTCGCTGAGGCTTTCCTTGCCAGGGCGTCTGCTTCCTCGTTGCCTTTTATCCCTTTATGCCCTGGGACCCATCTAAGTGTTACCTTATTTTGGTTGGCCAGAACGAGCAGGGTTTGTAGGCAGTTCCAGACCAATTTTGATCTGATTTTGTTACATGATAGGGCCTGTAGGGCAGCTTGACTGCCAGAGTAAATGAGGATTCTTTTTCCTCTATGCCCCCTGTCAATATTCTCCCTCAAACAAAGCTCTATAGCATGTACTTCTGCTTGAAATACTGATGCGTAAGTCCCCAGTGGTGCGTATAGGTTGCATCTGGGTGTTTCACCATATATTCCCATCAGTATACCAAACTAACTAACTAATGTTCCTTCCCGAAAGTTGTTTGTTTCTTCACCTTCCCAACTCAGCTGAACGCTGAAGGGCTTTGTGAAGTTGTTTTTTGGTGCCATTTCGTCACTTCTCATCTCCATCAACGAGTTTGTGATGATTTTTGTGATTCTACTGTGTCCTTGTTCATAAGGATCCCAGTAGCCATTGCATTCCAATCTGAATGCCCCCATTCTCGCCTCCGCTCTGATATAAATATCAAGTGGCGGAAGGTTTAGTATGGTTTCCATTGCTGCTGTTGGAATGCTCCTCATGGCACCTGTAATGCAAATGCAGGCTAAACGCTGGAGTTTAGCAAGCTCCAGTATCGCCTTCCTTTGTATTACTTTAGGCCACCACACTAAGGAGCCATAGGTTAACATGGGTCTTACCACTGCAGTGTACAACCAGTGTACCATACGTGGTTTTAAGCCCCATTTAGTGCCTATGGCCCTTTTGGCAGCCATTAGTGCCATTTTACCCTTATTAATGGTTTTTTCTAAATGCTTATTCCAGGTTAGTTTAGCGTCAAGGATTATACCTAGATACTTCACCTCCTGGGTTAATTGTAGTTGAGTATTGAAGAGCTTGGGTTGTCTGAGATTATCCAACTTCTTCTTTTTCGTGAAGGCAATTAGTGCTGTTTTGTTAGGATTAACTTTAAGGTTTTCCTTTAGACACCACCTCTCCACGATATTCAGCGCCTGTTGCATAAGGTCTGAAACAATATTTTTAAAATTCCCCACTACAAGTATGAGTACATCGTCTGCATACCCCTGGGTATAATATCCTGCATTGCTGAGCTGTGCCAGGAGCTCGTTAATTACCAAATCCCACAGTAGAGGTGATAAGACTCCTCCCTGTGGGCATCCCTTGGAAATTGACACCTCCATGCTCTCTCCCAACAACGTTGCTTCAGCTGATCGATTGCATAGCATGGTTTGTATCCACCTGCATGTGGTGTCGTCTACGCCACGCTTTGCTACAGCTGCACCCATGGTTCTAAAAGAGGTGTGGTCGAATGCACCCTCTATATCCAGAAATGCTCCTAAAGCTATTTCTTTATTTCTGTGTGCAGCCTCTATCTTTGAGACGAGTCCATGGAGTGCTGTTTCACAGGATTTTCCGGTTTGATAAGCATGCTGGTTTTTGTGAAGTGGCCTTTCTTTTAGAAAGTTTTCCCTGACACCTCAACCAGTTTTTCCATTAACTTTATCATAAAAGATGATAAAGTAATAGGTCTGAATGATTTAGCCTGAGAGTAGTCCTTCCCAGGTTTTGGAATGAAGACAACTCTAGCTTTTTTCCAGCTAGCTGGAATGTAACCAGTAGCTAGACTTGCCCTTAAAAGTTTACATATCACTGGTGCCAGCATTTTCTTGCCCTGTTGCAAAAAGACAGGGAATATTCCGTCCGGACCAGGTGATTTGTATGGTTCAAATAGGTCTATTGCCCAGCTAATTTTACTTGGGGTTACCTGTAGGTTTGTGGCCCTACAGAGTTCGACAAGTCGCTCCATTTCCGTCGAAGGAGGTGGACTTGGAGAGTCATATGGCAGATATACTGTGGCTACAACTATCTCCTTCCAGTGTCCTGCCATATGTGTTTTCAGCCTTATTGCCGCTTGGTCCCTAGAACAGAAATTAAGCATTTTTAAAGCATGTAGGCCATTCCTAACTATGATGCAGGTTCTTACATTTCCTGCTGTTAGGTCGTAGATTAACTTACCCTTAACTTCAGGGCTCCTGTATCAGGACTATGTCGATATTGTTTTGGGTGAGGTATTTGCAGAGGGCAGCTGTTGCAGCCTTCTTATGCTGCAGGTTTACTTGAAGGACCCGCAGCATCTTCCTCTTGCTTCTTCTGGACCCTGAAGGTTATGGTAGCTAGTCCGAAGAAGGCTTTAAAGCTTCTTCTTTCCAACTCCTTCAGGGTTAAGTCATCCAGTCCAAGCACTAGGGTTATGCCTTGTGCATCGGGCCGGCTGCTGAGAACGTGCCAGTCTTCTGTGTTAAGGCCCATGTTCTGGGTTTTCAGAAGTCGGAGTATTTGCATGGGTTCCTTTTTTTCCATGAATTCAGTTGGTACCCATACTAAGGCCCTGTGAGTTTTGACAACTTTCTTAGCGTCATCGACTCTAAGAGTTGCCCCCTCCCAGGGCTTTAGTAGTGGCACCATCTGTTTCAGCCATGCCTTGGACGCCTCGTTTTCGCAGGTTATCACCAGCAACCCAGAATGTGGGTGGCTACCTGCGAATTGTGGCCCAGTGCCCGGAACACATTTCCAGATTTCCTTCGTCAAGGCGTGCTGGATATAACGATGTCATAGTATATACTAGTTTTCATAACAAGTACTAAGATTTATATTAGAAGAATCAAAAACCGCCTCAAAATAGTAATAAGATTAAATCTGATTATTTTAAAAACAATCTTTCAAATTTGACTTGGAAAAGCTAATGTACAATGTACAAAATATTTTGTCATCGTTTATTAAATGAGAACTCTGGATCGCGTTGGAACATGTGAAGCTTTGGTGAAAACAAATTTAATTAAATGGTGTTTAGGAAACGTAAAGGATAACAACTGAGATTGTGGCCCTATACAAGTTATGCTCTGCACAAACTGCCCCAACAAGTGCAACTCCAAGCTTTGTACATGATCCAATTAACTGCTAAAAGAGTATGATGTTACAATATATACAGATCAGAAAACTGAATAAATCAGAGGTCTATTAGAGCAGTGATAAAAAAAATGTGTACCGAAACAGTATCTAACAAAGTCTACACAGAACACGAAGCAAACCTAACATAAGTTGCCGTTATATGGTGTTTTCATTTGCCATAAATGTCAAATCATTCTTTGTGATACTCATAACTCATCGTTATCTTTATACTTTAATAATTATGCTGATATGTTTGACATACAAAATTTAATCTAAACCGATATCGTTGTTTTATCTGTGACTATTTGGTATCGTAATTTGGAATCTCATAACAATGGAGTAGTCACCTACGAAGCTAAAATTGACAGACGTGGATAGTAATCTGCCTCAAAATTTGTCAATGATGTCAATCAAGTCCTATTTAGTAACGGTATTATCGATATTCGAATATATGCTTACGATTTGGTGGTTTAACGTATTAATGTCAAACCAACACCAATTTGTTGGAATTACTGTTACCGATTAAAAATAATGCTGGTTAAACGATTAAGCTGACAATACCAACGTATTTTGTTGCGAATATTCACGAGGACAATGATACTAGATATATTAAATCTCACTATATTTATTCATTGGACTAAATTTTATTTTAATTCGATAATTTTACCACTACATGAGCAACTACAGAAAAACATGAATGAGTAGCGAAGAATGTAAAGTTTATATAATAGGCAAAAAACGAATTTAAAAGAGTTAGGAAGGTGAAATGTATGCAGAATTTGTAGAAGGGACATATTTATATATCTAAGCACCTAAGCAGTAAATACGCCATCTAGAGAAATGATAGAGTCGTACAAACACCGATGATCCAAAAACCTTCAAAAATAGTTTTGGAGGAAGGCAAATTGAAGTTGCATGAGTTAGCGGCATCCGAGGGAGATTGTGTTGATGAATTTTGCCTAAAAGTGACAGTAGGTTTTAAAACTTTTTTATCAAAAATCGTTTTTTCTTGTTCATAAAAGTCTCTCTCGCGTTCAATAACACAACAAATAGAATTAAATGACTTTACTACTACTAAATTCACGTGTAAACAGAAGATTACAGAAACCCAGCTCATGTCTTTGTTGTAAAATAATCAACTTAAGCGGCCCTAATTTGAATCAAGTTATGAATATGGAATATGGCCCAGCCTTGAATTCTATGCGGTGAATATAAATATTAATATGCACCCTTGCTAAAATTCAATAGATGGAAGTACTTTTTTTGGGGTGCACCTTCCTTATTCACAAATCCGCATTTCTTCAACACTGCCAGTGCAGTGGCGTTTTTATTGTAGGAAGACGCAAGAAATTATTTTTTTTACAACTGGTTTTAAAATACAAAAGTTTAAATCCAGGATAATTAATAATAACAAACTGTGCAAACGCCACCTTATTTTGTATTAGCCCATGGAGTAATGGCTTTGATCACCATTACCATCAAAAATTAGAAAGCCAAAATCGGAATTCCGAAGAAAATAACGAACCAGTAATTCTACTCTTGGATATTCGGGTCCGATATTAAAATATTGTTAAAGTAATTTGGGGGGAGGGCTGTTAGGGTTATATATATAAAAGTTTAATATTTTGGGTTTGTTGATATAGATGGACCTAGAATCTACAAAAAAAATTCAAAAAAATTAAAATTTGGATTACGCCGAATGAATTTTGTCTAAGAAACGATTGACAACGTCAAAATTACCGAAAAAAATGTTTGGGCAATTTTTTATGGAAAAAGTGAGTTTTTTGGGATATAAATGGACCTAGAATCTACAAAAAAAAATCAAAAAAATTAAAACTTGGTTTACGCAGAATGGATTTTGTATAAGAAATGATTGGCACTGTCAAAATTACCGAAAAAAAAATGTTTGGGCCATTTTTAAGGAAAAAAGTAAGTTTTTTGGATATAAATGGACCTAGAATCTACAACAAAAAATTCAAAAAAAATTACAATTTGGTTTACGCAGAATGAATTTTTTATAAGAAACGATTGGCAATGTCAAAATTACCCAAAAATAATGTTTGAGCCATTTTTGAGAGAAAAATTGAATTTTTTAGGATACAAATGGATCTAGAATCTACAAAAAAATTAAAGTTTGGTTTACGCAGAATGAATTTTGAATAAGAAACGATTGACAATGTCAAAATTATCGAAAAAAAATGTTTGGGCCATTTTTGAGGGGAAAAGTGAGTTTTTTATGATATAAATTGACTTAGAATCTACAAAAAAATTCAAAAAAATTAAAGTTTGGTTTACGCAGAATGAATTTTGTCTAAGAAACGATTGACAATGCCAAAATTACCGAAAAAATGTTTGGGCCATTTTTAAGGAGAAAAGTAATTTTTTTTTGGATATAAATAGACCTAGAATCTAAAAAAAAATTGAAAAAAATTAAAATTTGGTTTACGCAGAATGAATTTTGTATAAGAAACGATTGACAATGCCAAAATTATCGAATACAATGTTTGGGCCATTAGGATATAAATGGACCTAGAATCTACAAAAAAAATTAAAACTTGGTTTACGCAGATATGAGAGGAGAAGGGGGGCCGTAGCCCCTACTGCCCCCTCCCCCTGGAGCCGCCGTTGTATCCGTCAAAAACGCAACAAAGCATTTTTTAATACCAGATATGAAATGGCCTCGGTCCATAGTACTTATAGTTGGACTATGTACAATTCGTCGTAAATCACCTTGTATATTATATAAAGCAAAATTGTCCAATCTGAAAGAATCATTGAATGATTTTGTAATCAATTTTGTTATTTAAAATCAAATCAAAAAATTAAAAACAAATATAAAATACGTTTTTTTTTGTTTCTTCATTCAAATATAAATATGTTATCAAATTGTCCAAAATGAATTATTGAAGCTTTAGAAGTATAGTTAACTAATCAACCATTTAATTCCTTTAAATATTGAACTTTTTATTGATCTTTTTAAATGTAACTTAATAATGATGGCGAGATTTCAAAACCAGGTAAGAAGTCTCATCACTGTGAAAAATTACTCACATCAGTTCCTCAAATCAATTTTTACTGTAATTTTATATCTATTATTTAAAATTTATTTTCAATTGTAAATTATTTTATTTTTCAGTTAATTAATATTTCATAATTGTTTATTTTTACTTGTATTCACATAAAAATAAAGTATAAAAGAGTAAAATTAAAATTAGATATTGTGTATCATTAAAATGTTCTTACTTATTAAAACGAGACTTACAATAATTTTAAAATCTGACTATCAAAAAGAAAATCCACAAATATACCCTTACCTTTTCCCGAAATTCTACGGCACTGGACGACGCGTTTAAACCAAAAACAATGTCACTAGTCACTACACTCACTTCACATTCTGCAACAAAAAGAAAAAACTTGTTAGGAAATTTATTACTTTATTATAAAAATATACTATATTCTAATAGTAAGTTTGAAAAAATGGATTATGAAAATGTATTTGAAACCTAAAAAAGTAAATCAAATGTTAAAAAACTAACTTAATAAAGCTTCAGTAATAGGCTGTTTTTTCAAATATGACGAAATGCTTCGTGAAATTAGTACTTTTACTAAGTATCAAGAACAAATAAATGTATATTAGTAGTTATAAGCATAATTGGAACTGAATATCACGAAAAAATAGTTTAATGACGCCTTCCTTAAAACGAACACAGGGGTATTTCACCTTGAGATCCAAGTTGTAGGTGAAATGAATAAAATATCTTACCTCCAAACACAACTTTGGAACGGGAATACCTCTTGTTAACATTTAACGTATAAATGGTGTATTAATTTTATACGGTTATCACATTTATTAGAAAAACTTTTCACATAAAATACGCATAAACACTTACTAAAAAAAAAACATTCGCGATTCAACAAGTTCGTGGAAGCCGATTTGACATATCACAGCCTGCTGAAGTTAAATAATTTACTAATAAGTTAGTGGTGGTGAGAAAGAGAAAGATAGTTTTTTGTGAGGGAACGAAATAATGACAAAATACTAACGAAAGTATATTATACAGGATTGATAACAAAAATTATGAGTTTATTTAGAAACTATTAAAACAAGGAATAAATATTTAACTATTCAATGTGAAAAATGTAGTTATTTAAAGAAAGTTATAATTTGAGGAAAGTAAATAAATATTACATTTATTGAAACTAGAATGTACAGGGCGATTAACAACAGCTCAATTATATATTGATTAAAAATAATTAAGGAATTAAAATAATGTACAGGGATATTCAAAACTATGCAATAAATAGAAAAGCCTAAAAGGTTATACAGGGCTATTCAAAACTGCTTTAACTGTTTGTAGAAAACAAAGACATCATTAGAAAGGATATTTGCGAATTGGAACCTTTGGCACTTTTCAAATAATTAAAAACTAGTAAAGTTATTAGACAAAAAAACTAAAAATGTCAAGTTTAACGAACGTTTCCTTGACAAGGTCATCATCATCAATGACAATGAAAAATGTGGGAAAAACAAAATTAAAGGAACGATGAAACAGAGAAAAACTAAAACATTTTCAAACAAAAATGATAGATTAACAAAAGAATATAATTTTTGGAGAAGATTTTGGGACCAAGTATAATGGCAAGTTGAGCCAAAAATACCTTTATAAGTAAGTCGATGATAACAGTTAAAGAAAATGTTGAAAGAAGTTGTTACTGTTCTGCAAAAAAAAAGAAAAAATAGTTAAAAAAGGACCCCGCACCATTTAAATGTAAAAAACGTCCCGGTCAAATTTTCTGAAACGTTGGTATGTTATAAAACTCGATGCACTGACAAAAAGTGTCCATTGGCCCAAACCAATCCTATGGCTAGTTTTCGAAGTACTGGGTGTTAAACATCGGAAATACCACTTTTTTGTAACCATATTTCTCATAATAGACATAATTATAGATTATTTAGCATTAATATTTTATAAACAATCACCGTAGAATTTGGTTAGTTACAGGGTGGTTAGAAAATAAGTAATATGGTCTTTTGAAGAAATCATTTTTTTTATAACAGCTTTAAAAATACGAGCAAATGTCATTGCATTGTGAATATAAAGTTTAAGTAATTACTTCTTGGTGATGAATCATATTTTATACAGGGTGACCCAAAATTGTGGTTACAGAGGGCATATAGTGTTATTAGCTTTAACGAGTCACCCCGTATAAATGATGTGTTATAAAATTTTTTTATTATATTAAACAAATGTACGATCTGCCACTTTATGTCATATAGGGTGTTGAACTGATTGCAAAAACTTTAAAAATTAGAAAAGCTGTGTTTTGTGCACTACTCTGTATTTTAAAAGTTTCTCCGTAAACTTTATAAATTAATACAAGTTTACGCAGATATGAGAAATATCCTCTCATTGCCAGACTTTTTTTGGGGGGAGCAATTGCCTCTACTACCCCCCTTGGAGCCGCCCTTGTAAAGTAATAGCTTAAAATATTTGCAAGTCATAAATAAAGTAATTTCTAATTATGTATCTTTGGGTACCCTTTTGAAATTTTTTTTAAATTTTTAGTAGATATAATATTTAATTTCCATTCTGCAGTACAAAATATGCCAGTATGCACTAATACAAACCCCTAAACATTTTCTATTTTTGTTGTTGGTATCGAAATAGGCCTACTTTCTAAGATACAGCTCACTTTACTTTATTTTATAAATGATAAGATATAACTGAACATCCACCCAAAAATTCATTGAAAATTTAAATAAGAATCGCCGTTTACAAGTAGTGCTAATTTTCTTTACCCCAAACGTAACTTTTCTGGAAAGAAAAATTCCTTCCTAGTGAATTTAGTATAAAATATAGATATTTTGGGTAAATACGATTTTCGTGACACTTTTGGATACAATTTGAAAATTCCATTTCGGGTAATTTTTGAACATTGAACTCTTGAATATTATCTTCTTCTTATTATCGGTTGCTTTTCTGCTTTTAACATTATAGTTTCCTCACTCGACCATTCACTGTTGGGTTCTAATTAACAGTGATGTTCCTAAAGTGGCGCTGGGAAACAGTAACAAAGCCTACACAGAACAGGAGGCTAATAGCCATAGTAGTCGATGCCGTTGACACAGAAGTAAAAAAAAAATTATAGTTTTTTGAATATATTAATTTCATATTTAACTTTGGTATTCTCTTCCTCAGCATGTTTTTCCAGTGTATTCAAATATCCAATATTTTAAACCCCCAACAACAAAAATATTCTTTCCCAAAAGACATTCTTGATAGAATTTTATTTCATACACTGCAACGCTTTCGAGAACTGCTGTTGAATAATCATCTTGCTCTTTTTAATAATAAATTTTAATGGAAACCGAATTGTAATGAACAAAACACTTGATAGCCTGAAAGCATGCACTCTTCTCTTAATTATATTTCTAAATTTAGCAATTTCAATCAAATTATTATCGAAAAATGCAATGCGAGTTGTTCCAGATATTGCAGACTCTATAGGAAGACAGGCACGTCATAAAGCATGAAAGCTTTTATAAATAGATAAGTAGGCAGAGGTTCAATATAATGGAAACTCAATCACCCTAATGCGTTATCACTGTTACAAGTGTTACAAGAACTGACAGCAAAGTCTCTTCAATTTCAGTAATAAATGTATTCATTGGGGGATGGGTGGCTCAGAGGTAAATCACTGGACTCATGACCTATGGGTCGCAGGGGATCCAATACAACCGAAGGCACATACCACTTTTTGATTTTTAAATAACTAAAAATTTTCCACTAGACCATTCACTACCTAATGACTGGAGTAATCAAAGTGGTTGACTGAAAATTAAAAAACAATCGACCCACATTGTTAACGTTAACGTACCTACCCGTATTTTGAAGTTTTCAGCATTTCTAACCGATCATCTTATACCCGCCATTCTTTTTTTTTCTTTAATTTAGATATTAGACTGAATATCTTGCTTCATTTGAACTACCTGTGATAATAAAACCTTTCGGTGTACAGCAGCAGGCATTCGTCCGAGTGAGCAGACAAAAGATTGCAATCATTCCAAAATGTCAAACGCTTGTTCTTTTGCCGAGTTGCAATGCACTTTTTATTTGAACGTATAACGCAAATTACTTCCTTAATATTCCCTAACGTAAGGTCTAAAATGATAGCCAACCAAGGTGGCGGGTGTACAGAGACAAGTAAATGCAGAATTTCTGCTTTTATGTTGTCGGTAGCGAGTGTGGGTCTCTGTCATTGTCGCCCTGATTCATATACATTTAGAGGATGATATGAGTGACTGACTTTTTCATTACGAATTTGTCCCGAGGTATCTAACAAAGCCTATTTGTTATGGTAAATATTATCAAAATAATGGCCATATGTTCAGGTTATACAATTCAATAGAAAGCTTTAAATTTATATGAAAATAGGTAAAGGAAATTCACCGAAAATCTGGGATGGCACCACCCAAAATCACAATTATTATTTCGGGATACGGATATACGAGTATGAACCTTCTTAAAAAAACCTGGTGAAATAATTAATAATGATCAAAATTCGCTATATCTCGGCAAAATACACTATGAGTTATGTTTTACATTTCGGATATACAGGGTGTCCCAGAAGTACCTTTGGAAAACTCAGGGATACATAGAAGTGGTAAAAATAACGTTATTGCTATAAGTTTTTTCCCTACGGGCCTTCTTTTCAGAGATATGAGCCTCTAAATTTAAAGATTGAAAAATCATTTTTTATTTATAACTTTCGTACCATAACCTCAAATTCAAACAAACTTTGGTAGGTTACAAATCGCATTAGTTATTTAAGTTTGTCACAAAATCTTTTAGGAAGCCAGGAACGGACTATGCCCAATGGTCAACACCTCATAATTTTTAGACAAGTAGTGACACTGAACTGTTAATAACATTAATGGATTCCTTAGATATTTTTATAACATAAAGATACACTCTTGCTTCATGTCGATTAAGTTAACGGTTTAGGAGATTTTTTAACTTTAATACGGTAAAGCAGGTTTCGAGTAAACTGTGCCATTTTAATTATGAAAATGTACTTAAACAGAAAAATCAATAGAAAAATATTTCGCCACTACAAAATAGCAAATTAACTGACAGATGTTGGATGTCAAATGAATTCAGAGCACACTATAAAATCAAATCGTATTAAACACTTTATAAAATGGTGGATGCGCTATTTACTCTGCTTTACCGCATTAAAGTTAAAAAATCTCCTAAACCGTTAACTTAATCGACATAAAGCTAAAAATATCTAAGGAATCCATTAATGTTATTTACAGTTCAGTGTCACTACTTGTCTAAAAATTATGAAGTGCTAACATTTGGGCATAGTCCGTTCCTAACTTCCTAAAAGATTTTGTGACAAACTTATACAACTAATTTAAGCACACTAATACTATTTGTAACCTACCAAAGTTTGGTTAAATTTGAGGTTATGGTGCGAAAGTTATAAATAGAAAATGATTTCCAATCTTTAAATTTAGAGGCCCATATCTCGGAAACGAAGGCCCGTAGGGAAAAAAGTTATATGGAGCAATAACGTTATTTTTACCACTTCTATTCATCCCTGAATTTTCCAAAGGTACTTCTGGGACACCCTGTATTTATCAAGCTCTACACAATGAAAGTAGCTAAACACAAGTATGAGTTCACACCGTTTTTTACTGGAAATAACAAATTGTTTATCTAATGAATACAAAATAAAACGGAAAATAATAAATCGTAGTTAACGATTTTTTTTAAGTAATCCTGCCCTGATACCTTCGACCGGAGCCATGAAAATATATACATTGGCCGCACAAACCAATATCTTTAACTTTAAATAATGGCTGTACTTTCAAATGGAAAGCCTATTAGCAGATTACTCTATTATCTGTCAAATCTTAAAAGAAGCAATTACAAATGTAGAATGTTGTGCAAGCAATTTTCTATATCCAGATATTGTCAAAGGCCTTTTCCCTATCGTTCATGTTTTCTCAAAAATTCTGTTTTACAAAATATAATATTTTACTTATCTATTTACTTACTCCACACTGTAACCTTTCCTAAAACCAAATTGTTTGTGACGGATAATTTTATTTCCTCTCTATCGAAAGTATTTTAATCCCAATCTTTTTAGAAACTGTTTAACAAAGGGGTAGAGCAGCAGGAATCGAAATCACCCACTGATTGTTTCAATCTATTTGGATAAAACTGTAATTTCAAAATGGTATTAATAATATATATATGACTGATTTGTATAATTGCTTTAATGGGAAGAAATCTGAATAGTACAGTATCGAGCCCATCAGGTCCCGAGGCTTTATTTCCCAGCCTGCTAATAATGGACTTGATTTCAGTTGGGGAAGTCAGTAACCTTGAAACTTTTCTCTGCCTTTAATAAGGGTTTCTGAATCCAACTTGGATTTTAAATTGCCAATAATCTCGTTATGTTGAGCAGTGTCATTAAAATCAGTAGGGAAAAAATGATTTCAAAATACCCACCGAGCAATTTTTCGGAAACACTTATGTACTCTTGAACTCTTGTATTTAAAGTATACGTATTACTTGATTTTTTCAATTTCCAAAATGAAGTGTTGTTCTTACCTTTTGTGAAATTATCTGGTGACATGTTTCTATAGTAAATTATTATTAATTTGCCATTTCGAAAGAAAAGATTTGTTTATCATCTCTAGTGAAAAATTGTTTTTAAATATTATAACTGCCCCACTCTATAAATCCATGTATAAAATTAAAAATTTTTTATGGATTGGGAGGCAAAAAAAAAATCTCGCAAATACACTGACCGAACAAAGCATTCTTAAAATGTCCTCATCTCCTGTTCAATTTGAATATTAATGAAGTCATTAGCGTCAATATTGATTAATATGAGGCTATTCCTGAGAAAAAAACTGTTTAAGCTACAATAATTAGAAAAGAATGATGTCGACCTATGAATATTGATTAGATGGAAGTGATTCGAAGTGTCTTTCTTGTTCATGATTTATGTTGTTAATTTGTGAATTGTTTCATTTATCTCTATTTGCATTTAATGAAAAATCATGACTTGAATTTACGGCGTGATGTTTAAAAACAGTCCGATTATAATTTTATTATAAATAATTTAATTTATAACATCTTCTTTTATGAGTGTTTTCTTTAGTACAACGGTTGCGGTAACAAAATAAAATTTATAAAGCGTTAAAGTAGATTTACATGCGACCGGTGAAAAAGTCTTCCAGTAATCGATAAGATTGAATAAATTCTCTACCTACCAATCTGGTTTATAGCAAACCGTTTCGTTCTTATGATTTTAGACTTCTAAACCTTAAAGTTTAGAAAAGTCTTATGGGACGCTTCTGTCTGTCTGTCTGTCCGTCTGTACGCATTTATAACTCATCTTCCAGAACCGACAGAGACTAACAGACAAAGGATATGAACTCAGGATACTTTGAATGTGTGCACGCCTAAATTTCAGCTTTCTACGACTTTCGGTTTAAAAACTGGTTTTAAAAACTTTAACCGGAAGTGATAGTTTAGAAGTCTATTGTTCCCGCTCTCTAGCGGGTGCTGTTACTACTTTTTCAACTTTTCACTTTAGAGGATACTATTTATGAGTCTCTCATTATTGCAAAATTTCTAACAATAGAGACAAAACTGATTATTCACACATAAATTAATAATTATTGATCTTAAAAGTAATTATTTCAATAGAACAACCTTTATTAATTCGAAATAATATAATTTTCATGAAGTTCCGTCTAGATTAGATTGCCTGAACTATAAAATGACATGTGAGAGCAAATTAATTTAAAAATCAGGCACATTTTTGCGTTTCCTTATAGGTACTGTATTTTTTCATAGACAACATGGAAGCGAAAAAAAACTTTTTGTTTCTACGACAATATTAGTTTGACTGTTCTTTACCCAACATAAATGATTGGACATAGTGATTTTTATTTAATTTAATTTTTAGAAAAACTATGCCGAAGATCGCGTCAAATTCATTCTTGTAGAAAAAGTTCTGCATGAAACAAAATTGTTGCATTAATGAAAATACCACCTTAATAATAACAACCTTGGAGCACAGCTTAGATAAATCTACATCTACATGTACGGAGGATTGCAAAAAGCACAAGCATCTTTAAATAACATGTATTTTTAATTTAAACTATTGAGCCCTTCAAAAGTAATATGGCAAGAAAAATGTCTGTAGATATTGATATACATATTTAGTTTCCGATTAATAGTTTTAAGTCATTGCAGTGTTTTTTAAGCACTTTTTATCGTCTTGAATTTGGAACCCGCAAGTTGGATCCTGTCGATTGCACCTCAATTATTTCGAATCCAGCCCTGACTTTTACAGCGGAATGGCCTCTTTAAGGTCACGTATTTCGACTTACAACGAAGGGCTGTTTTCTAGCTGTGTATTTATCTAAGCCACAGATTAGCAATATACAGATCTGAAGCTCCGCCCATTTCCTTTGATGTTTCGATAGCCGCTTTCTGTGACCTTGGACCTTTAAATTAGAGTACACCAATGTTGCCAGTTCTGTTGCTTTTTCATGTAACGTATAAAGATTCATCAATTGACATTAGAGTCAGAAATAAGAAGTATATTTATAAAATATTGTGTTTTTGCTGTGATAGTGTTCTGAAAGATAATATTTTTGGCATAAATAAACATTAGAAACTTAAAATCAAAGTAAACTGTTACAATGATTTTATGTACTGGCAAATGCACTAGTATGCAAGTCATAACCGAAGAAAGAAGAAGAAGAAAATTGTGTTTTTGCTGTCATAGTGTTCTGAATTATCCGAATAAATATTCACTCTGACACATAGACTGCTGACAGCCTTCAAAGTAAGTTTTAAATTGGAGTGCGACTCTATCTCTGTCTAATTTCGTTTGTCTTGTCTGACCTTCCTATCTGTAACTATCTAATCCGTGGCCGTGCTTGGAGTAACCAACATTTGTTTACCTACGTCAGTTTTAATGTAATTGTCAGGAGTATATAATTCACAGTAATTTTTTTGTGATTATTTTGTATATTTTTTGTTATGGCCTTCAATACATCTGACGACATTAAAGGGTCATCGTCGACTTCAGAAGCATCTGGTTATACTGTGCATGATATAGAAAGCACGGAATCGTTTAAAAACGAAGAAATCGCCTCTCTAGTTTTGCAAATGGTTGGAAATCCATCATTAAGTAAATTCATCTCCAGTGCACTTCAAATGGGTCATGGAAATACTACCAAAATATTATATTCAGATTTGCTTGCCTTGCCAAAAAAGTAAATTTAAATCATTCTTATGAAAATATCTTAACATTTTTAAGGCTTTATACTAGCAGACCAAACGATAATTCCAGAATCTTCTCGCAAACGAATTTAAATTTAACATAGTTTGGAAGCACTATAAAATCAGTATCCTTCTTCAGAAAAATTTGTGTAATTATTTTTGCTTGAAAAGGTTATATGCAGTCCAACTACAAAAAGGCCAATGGGGCATAATATTACATTGAAATTAAAGATGAAGAGTGATTTTATACAATGTTTTTATTAAGCCTTTAGCCTATTAGCGTTTTCAACGAACAAATTTGTTCGGTATCTGAATTCGATCTGTGTGTATGTATGTGTGTATGTGTGTTCATTCTTTGACTTGGTGAATTTTAAAATTCTTACTTCAGATTTTGATAGAGCATCAAAAAGTGAGCTTAGGGTTTGACATGTCCATCCGTACATCTTCGGAAACACTTTCAAAATGGGGTCCAAAATATGAAAATTTTGAAGTTTAAAATGACATTGAATTTAAAGTAGACCACAGTGAATGACGATTTTGGTCAAAGTGAGTAGACTGTGGCTGTGTTGATTAGAATAAGAACTGTCAATCTAAAATTTTATTAATACTTTCACTTGTAATCTCCCTAGAGCTTGAATTACTATCGGAAATATTTCCGAAAGCATGAATTTTTTAAAAGTATCCCGAGTCGAAGAGGAGGGATACTTTTTTAAAAAAATTCATGCTTGAGGTTCGGTAAGAAAATTTCACACCAAAGTAATATAAAAAATTATAACATGACATTTTCGTAAGGCTTATAATTTGACACTTGACAGAAATCCTATCGCTGTGGTACAGCCCACGGTAGGAAAATACTATCGCCAAGTTTTTTGGTTGCTACAGAAACGAGGTGAAACGAAAGCTTCTTATTGGTTAAAAAATGTTGGTGTGAAATTTTCATTACAATTTGTTCGGTCTATGGCAATGCTGGAAGAGCATTCTCAAGTTACTTATAGCCCTCTTAGAAAGCGATAAAAAAGCATCTAACTGTAGAAATTAAGGAAATAATTTGAAATGTTTATAAAAACGAAACACAAACAATCTCCGAATTGCAACAAAATTATATACACTCATTTTCTTTACGGTGAACAAACTACAGTTTGCCTTTTTATTTTCAGGCAATATTTGGAGTCCACGATTGTACCGATTCTGGTAAACGGTCTAACCCATATTGCAAAGACACGACCAAATCACCCTATAGAAAAACTAGCTATATTTTTATTAAAAAATAGTGTACACAATGAAGATGATATTTACTTCGAACCTAGACATTCTATAGGCTCTATATCAGATGGGTTAAAATAAAAAATAACACTTTGGTCTGATTTATTCTATTCGTTTTATTTTCGATAAATAATATAAAATTATAAGTGATAAGTAAAAAAAAATAAGGATAAAGTAAAGCAAGCACGATAAATAGTGCAACAAAATATTGCAATAGTTTGTAAATTTTCGTACATAAAATATAATGTAATACTTGAATACTTGTAATATTCATAGAATGGTAAACGGATATAGCAGTGATTTCCATAGTGTGAGCCGCGGCTTCCTGGGGAAAAAGTTAAATGAAATCATATATTTTTTCTTATGAAAATAAGTAGAGCATTGTTAGTAGGCTGTGGAAACAAAAACTTGTTGGTAAGCAAACATTGGGTTTAAACGTCAAAACGATCATTTTACATTTTGGTATAAACAGCTAATAAATCAACAGCCTCGTCATTAGTAAAAGGCATTTTGAATTGAGTTAAATGACAACCAAAATGTAAAATGATCGTTTTGACGTTTAAACCCAATGTTTACTTACCAACAAGTTTTTGTTTCCACAGCCTACTAACAATGTAGTAAAATGATTTTATTTCTTAACAACATCTCCGGCAAAAATATCAAATTATTAAATATAAAATATTAAATCCCCCTAGCGGACATTTTACAAACTTAAAAATAATAAAAACTGACTATTTTTAATACGTTCATTTGATTATGATTACTCATTTATGGGACGAACAATGCGCCTGAGGACGCGCTTCCGGTGCCTTAAGAAAATTTGAAACATTTTTCGTTATAAATAGAGATATCGTTTTGCGGTTTTCACTATTTTTTTTTTAGTTTTTAATGCTCTACTTATTTTCGTAAGAAAAAATATATGATTTCATTTAACTTTTTAGAGATATTTAAAGAAATATGATAAGTTATAAATCAACGCCCTCTCGCAGAACAATGGAAAAATAAATTGTTGTTTCATTTTTATAGAAAAATACTTCCAAAAATGCTCTCTTAATCAAAATTTTTTTCAGTAAAATCGGCCAAGCCAAACTGACACTACAAGCATTTTTCTCTTTCATGGTAAAACCTTCCCCCACCACTTTACTTAACAGCTGTCAAAAAAATTGATGCAAGGTTTTTATTCAACAATGATCGTAGATTGCCATGACAATATTTTCAGACCCACTTCATTGGGACTTTAAGCGAGAAAATTAAGCTTTTATGAACTATTATACCAAATACGCCCCCTAGCGGCCATCCTAGGGACTCGAAAGTACTTTCCAGAGTTTTTTTATGGCCACATTTATAGTAATAAAAAAAATTCCAGTGTTGTCAGATGAGGAGGTCCTGAGATACAGCCGCTTACCTCGCTTATTTGGCCACCCGGTATTAAGGGAGCCGCGGAATAAATCCGATTATTTAGGGAAACACAAACCGAAAAAGGTTGAGATATACCAACAGTTATCTGTACCTTAACCCACATAAACCAACATAATATTGCACTTTTCCTTTCTCAAGAAACGCAGGTTACACTAGGAGGACCATAAAGTCAATCTTAAATCCAGGAACAACAAATAATTAGAAGTAATTAGTTTTATGCAATATATCAGCGATGAAGCAAAAAGTATTTAACATTTCAGATACTTCTACAAGAATTAAGATTTTTGACTATTTCCTTTATAGTTAGAGAGAGATGGCAACCAAAACCATGTTTCATAGCAACCCGGCTAAAAGCGTGTTAAATCGGTAGATTAGATGACCCTAGAGCCGACTGGTGAGTAGTAACTTCCAGAAGTGTAGCATCTTCGCGGGGAGCCATTTCTGCTGTGTAAAAAAAATTGGTCGACTGTCGTATAACATACTGAAAATGTACAGGGTTATTCATTATAAATTACCTACCACTTATTAGCGTTATTGCATATCGAAAAAAAAGTTTCAAATAAAAGTTGTGTTGTTATAACTGTTTTTTGTTAAAATGCTATCAAATGTACAGTAGCGTGCAGAATTTCAAAATTATCGTATTTTTTAAATAAACAATAGCCGCACGGTGTATTTTTTGTAGTAAGTAAGATGCTGTTTATTCTTCAGTCTGCGCTGGGGATAGTTTTTGGCCGTTTGAGGGATGGGTCAAGTCGAAAATAATTTTGGATAACGCCATTGTCTTCCCTCGAACAACGAAACCTCGAAAACGGGGGGGGAGATATATATTGCAGGAGGAAGACGCGGAATCCGCGATTCCCCATTTTGGTGGTGGTTTTTGACCGTTTGAGGGGTGGGATCAAATCTAAAATAATTTTTGATAACGCCATCGTGTTCAGCATCCTCGAAAATATTGTCATTATGACATGTTGTGATGACTCTATTTTCTATTGTGTTTCTTGTTGCTTCTTCAATTTCTCTCATTAAATTATTTCTTTGTTCTACCTGTTCTTGTCTTAATTGTTTCATTTGCTCTTCCAATTTCTTAATCATTTCTGCTGATTTCTTATATTGTTCTTCTTTGATATTTTCATTTATCTTGAACCCTTGTTCCATTTCTTCTTCTATTTTCTTAATTGTTTCACTGTTTCTTTTGATTCTCTAATTTTTCATTTATTCTCATTACTTCCTGTCTTACTTCTTTTGATCTTATTTATTGTGTCGTACATTCTTGTTTGTATTTGTTCTGTCTCCTTCGTTACTATTTTTATTTTCTGATTAAATTCTTGTTTCAATATTTCTTGTTGAGTTGTCACCTCTTCTTTCATAATGTCTATTTTAATTTCTAAATGTTAGATACAATTTTTTATTTCGGCCCTGTTCTTCACCATTTGATTCATTATAGTCTGTAGAATGTCATTTTGTTAATTGTTTCACTGTTTCTTTCGATATAGCGTCTCTGATTCTCTAATTTTGCATTTATTCTCATTACTTCCTGTCTTACTTCTTTTCTATCTTCATTGATCTTATTTATTGTGTCGTACGTTCTTGTTCGTATTTGTTATGTCTCCTTCGTTACTATTTCTATTTTCTGATTAAATTCTTGTTTCAATATTTCTTGTTGATTTGTCATCTCGTCTTTCATAATGTCTATTTTAATTTCTAAACGTTCGATACAATTTTTTATTTCGGCCCTGTTCTTCACCATTTGATTCATTATAGTCTGTAGAATGTCATTCATTCCCTTTTCCTGTTATTGTAACTCTTTATTTTTATTCTCTTCTTTATCATGTTCCTCCTCTGATTCTTCTTCTGCACTAACTGTGGCTTCATCTTTTTCTTCAATGCTTATTTCTTACATTTCCCTTTGCTGTCTTTCTAATCCTATTCTCTTTCCATCTCTAAGATCCATTTTGCCGGAGGAAGACGCCGAATCCATTTTGGCGCTAGAAATCCGTTAATAATGATCATAGCTGTATCGAAAAGTTGTCTACATTCAATTTGTCTGATATCATTTTTCTCGACATATGTGAAATTATTTTCGACATATGTGAAATTAATCATTTATGACCATTGACCAATCTTGGTTGTTATCTCTCTAACTATTATAATCGTCTCTCAAAGACTGTATGGCACTTAATTGTGTTTTTATAATTAAAATAATTAGCTTTTAGGCAAAAAAACAATAACTTTCAATCGCTGGTAAATGTTCTCTTTATACACTTCAAAAAATGTATTGGTCAGAAGTTTTGGTCACGGTTGGTTTTGGAGCTTTCATTAAAACAAACTATTTCTGTAATGTCTTCTATTTCCACTTCGAGCTTTACACGATTTTACATGACCCAGCTTCCCTGTTTTCACGAGTCGCCTTTTCTAGAGCAACTAAAGCAGTACCAGGGACGGTCCTGTCTTCATCAATTAAAATATTATTCTAGCAGCATGACTTTAATGTGTCTTAATAACGGTCATTATATAGAGCACCTAATCTAGAGATCTATTCTCTGCTATATACAACATTACATAGTCCTTATGCTAATGGTCTCTGCCTCGCTGTAGGGTGGTAAACATATCAACATATTAGTGAGAGTGATACAAGGAAAGGGTGTATGTTCTTAAGAATAAATTTCAATGGATCGTATTTACTTACTGATAAAATTGAAATAGTAACTAAAATTTTATGAGATATTTACTTCAAAACATTAAAAAATTATGCTAATCTGCTAACGTATGTCAGCAATCTGATAAATGAAGCTGAAAAAGACTTTTAATCATAGATATTACATTTATCTAGTGAACCATTAAGTGATCTAGCCAATGAATACGCTTGTTTATATTTTGATTTATACAACTCAAAGGCCTAACTGAAGAAGACAAAAGTGCAAAACTTATTCCTTTTATGAAAGTTATGTAACTACAAATTAACATTAACAAGAAAATAACTTTATTTTACGAAAATACTCGTTTTTATGAATGTAAATAATGAAAAAAACATTACCAGTTATGGAAAGAGGTCATCAGGCAATCAAAGATTATAAATAAAGAAAAATAAAACAAAATTGCAATATCATTATTGACAGGACACTGTAAAGAGTTATATAAATATTGCAGTAAATTTTTGTTTGTAAAGCCTTTTTTTTAATACTACAGTAAACTTTTGTTGGTGAATGATTAATCAGTTATTTAAACCTAAGTTGATTATACATTATTTAAATTTTTGTTTCAAATTCACACACGTACCTAAGCACTTAAACTGCATGATTATTTTTTTGATTTATTTCAGCGTAATTATACTACAAATGATTTTCATAAATCGTTAAATTCGGTCCTGTTTAATGAAACATGATGAGGTATGTTAAGAGTTGACAGTCATCATCCACAATTTGATATTTTCCTGTCAGTTGATAAAAAAGCTCAGCGTCGAAAAAAGAGGTAAAATTTATTTCAATTTTCACAATATGTACAATGGTCTCGTCAATATTAATTGAGGTTTTTTTCAAAATTACCAGCCAGAAAATCGAATTTGCTTGTAATAATTCTATATACTTCCAGGGATAATAAGAGATATTAAATGGATATTTCATAAAAACATGGAAATCAATATTAAAATCGTTTTAGACCTATGGGAATATTAATAAAATATTTTTATGATTTTCCCGAACAAAAACGCCTTAAATAGCTTTATGTTATTTTAGAACAGAGTTAGATTGGCTGTATCGCTCATACTATACGAAACATGTGCTCTTCTTAGGATTAGCCTTGAGTTTACAGTTTTTTTTAGAAAAGGGATTAGTGTAAAAGGATCAACCTAATGGCAGCATATGTTTCTGGAAATTATGTAGTTGTTTCTAATAGGTCGACGTTGATTGTTAAACTAAGAGCCTTAAGGAAGTTTTTTTAGTTACGATTAAATTTTCACCACATACAAAACTATCTATACATTACTGTTAATGCACTTTTTATTAAGTTTAATTCTAAATTACTATTTTGTTTGTATCCAAATGCGGATCCAGGTGGTCAATAGCAAAGAATAAGGAATAAGGAAAAAAAGATTAAACCAATATAAGGTAAAATTAGAAACGAAGTAGTTGAAAGAAAATGGAATAGAGAATTTACGGCAAATAAGAAAATTTGCGAAAGCAAGAAAAACTCAAAACGAAACGAAAGATCTTTATTAACTGCAAACTGAGTGAATGTTAAAACTTGGTGAAATTAGATGAAAATATTCTGAAATTCTGAATTTTTTTCGATTTTGTACATAAAGAGAAGCTTGTAAAAAATGTGTCAATAAATTTGGGCTGGAGCTTTGCGAGATATGTGCCAAAAACGGCATTGTTGGTATTTTTCGAGTGAATTGCTTCACTATTTTTTAAATATCTCCGGCTCTAAGAGACGTGGAAAAATAAAAAATAAATTAAAATGACCGTGATGAAGTAGAGTATCGATCCGTATAGTAGGGTTTTTTTAAAAATGCATCCTAACCTCAAAAAACGAAGACATGGTAAAAATTAAATTGATTTATATTGATTCGTTCCCTCACAAAATTCTTACTTTAGAACCTGAAATATTTTTATTTTTTTAAACGTTTTTTGAGAGAATCAAGCATAAATATCGTGATAAAAAAATTGGAAAAAAATGAAAATCGAATTTTTATTTTTTTTATTATTCCCTAAATTGGGCACTTTAAATAAAGAAATAAAATGTTGGATTTTCTTAGACAAAAGTACACACAAAATACTTCTTTTTAAGATAAAAAATTTTTCCCTACTGTTGCTTTTCCAAAGAGGGCGGCCAATTCAATTTTTTTTCGAAAAATGCCGATTTTGGCTGGACCAATACATTTTTTTTTATTTTTTACCATGTCTTCCCGACATAGAAATACATATTTTCTCCAATTTTTAAGAAAATTGGAGAATTATTTGGTTATTTATTGCCAATTCAATAAAAAAAGAATGTGCGCGAATTCGTTTTTTGAGGGTAGGATGCATTTTTAAAAAACCCTACTATACGGATCGATAGTCTACTTCATCACGGTCATTTTAATTTTTTTTTATTTTTCCACGACTCTTAGAGCCGGAGATATTTAAAAAATAGTGAAGCAATCCACTCGAAAAATATCAAAAATGCCGTTTTTGGTACATATCTCGCGAAGCTCTAGCCCAAATTTATTGACAAGTTTTTTACAAGCTTCTCTTTATGTGTAAAATCGAAAAAATTAAAAAAATTTGACTTAGCTCTTACATCCATTTTCAGAATATTTTCGTCTAATTTCACTCCGCTATAAAATTTTCATCGTTAACAACCGAATTCAATTTTGACAATTATGTTCGTCAACTTGTACTGGGACAATAAAAGATGAAATATATTTATAGTTAAGTTTTCTGTCATAGATAAGACTTAAGAATCTGATTTAGTCTTCAGTGAAGTTCAAAGAAAGTGAAAATTGATAATTTTTTGACAATATTAACATGTCTATCCTGAACTATTTAAAATAACCATATCCCTCCTGGCGCATGGCGGGGGAAATGTTTTACTTACTCGTGGTCTTTCTTGGACGATAGTATCTAATATAATGCTCACGAATGTAAATTAAAAAAGTATTGTACTTTTGTTTTATTTTTCCACGGAGATATTTAAAAAATAGTGAAGCAATCCACTCGAAAAATACCAAAAATGCCGTTTTTGGCACATATCTCGCGAAACTCCAGCCCAAATTTATTGACAAACTTTTTACAAGCTTCTCTTTATGTATAAATTCGAAAAAATTAAAAAAATTTGACTTGGCTCTTACATCCATATACAATTCCAATTTCACTCCACTATAAGTAGTTTGAGTAACGCAATAAGAAAGGAAGTAGTTGAAAGAAAAATGCAATAGAGAATTTACGGCAAATAAGAAAATTTGCCAAAGCAAGAAAATCTTTATTAACTGCAAACTGAGTGAATGTTAAAATCTCATTGATTTATAATTTATAAATTAAATAAATTGAAACTTTGCTCATGATTTTCAAGTAATCTCTTAAGAAAACAGGTAAAAATATTCAACTTCGTGTTTAGTTCAGCAAACAGTTACATCTTATAAAAAGTTTTTATTTTACAAGACAATGTCCATACTAAAGAAACTTTAAAACTTTTAGTTTAAGGAGAAATTTCTTTCGAGTCTGTTATTGCCTCTTGTTAATCTGTTATTTATACTCGTTTCATTGAAAGTTTTAAATCGTTGGGTAATTTATTATAAAGTGCAAGTTCACTTAAAATAATTGATTTAACGTTGGATTATTGTCGCACTCATTTTTGGACTACAAAGAAACTTAAAGTTAAAACTAAATGAGCGTCGGCTGTTAATCAGCTAGAAAACAAGAAAAAATCGACTATGGAAAAGCAAGTGGACATAATCCTATAAAAAACGATGATCCTTATTCTTATCCCCCTGGCCCTTCATATATCATAATAGTTCAATTAAAAGTTAGTTACTAGATATTGAAAATCCGGCTCGATTTAGTTGCACCAAACCACGTCTGGACTTTCGTAATTCAATACCTGGTGGGGTACATAGCCCAAGGAGTAGTTGTTGAAGTCCAGACGCTGGTGCAGTGTAGGATATTTTTAATGTCCTTGTTCTTGGGAGCTTGTGTGATTTTATTTCATATCCTTTGTGCAGTTTTGTCACTCCCGTGGTCCTTTTTTGGTATTTTTATGGTTCAAAAAAATTCCACCTTCGTATCGATATAGTTAATTTAATTTATTTTTATTCGTTTAAAGCTTGTATTTTATTCTAAATATTTTGGGATTACCGTTAAAGTCGCACCTTTCTAGTCATATCTTTTGTGGGGTTTCCTTCATTTTTGCAGCAACAGCGGAAATGCAAGGAAATGTTTCCTTTCAAATTGCTCACGAGACAAATTGTAGGTACAAATTGAGCCATTTACCATCTTGTTTTGTATTATATTTGCATAACAGCGTTAGTTCTACCGTCTGTTTCCGCTTTGCAATAACATGTCCTTTATAATGAATCTAATAAGATATCCGACAGAGTTAGGATTGAAAACAATAAATTAAAAAATTAATATTGTTATAAATAACATTGTACAATCATAAAAAGTTTGGACATAATTTTTCTCTATTTTCAGCCAAGTAATTCTTTAGGAATCGTCTAATTTTATAAAAAGTTAATTTCCAGACCTAAATAGCAGTACTGATATTTTAATTTTATGACACATTGGGTTTTTTTTATGCTGAGCCACAAAATAAATACAAACAAGAACCCTCGCGTTTTTAATTTGAAATATTCTTCGTCGCATGTCATGAAATATTTTTAATTTATGAGCGAACATATTAAACTCTGTCAATACCCCGAACGACTCTAAAAAGTACAATTTTATTCACGACTCGAACATACGTTGAACGCAATATCGTCATAAATCAACTATCGACAAATTCTCCCCTTCTTACCTTCATTGCATTCTTCAAATTTTCAGCACGACTGTACGTTTGGCGGTTCATTTTTTATCGAGCACGGGGATTTACCGACTTGGCGACAATAATTTATAGGCCAGTTACTCTAGGGAGGTTTTAATCCAAAATCACCGGCATTGATCGATTTTTTGATATTTGGTTAACTACTGTGTTCTCTTCGCTATCAGGAGTTATTACTAAAATCTTTTTAAAGCAGTAAACCATAGGCGCACCAACTAATAAATAAACAGTAGCCACTATAGAATTAATAATTTATATTGCTATATTTCAGTTTGAAATATTTTTTGCAACGACTTTCAAAGTTGGCCGATGCACTCGTTTTGTGACAACACCACTTCTTTAAGCCTTGTCTGAATTTCTAAATGGACTGTATTTTCATTAGCTAAGTTTTCTCCTTTCCCAGAGTCCCAGAATGATGCACACATGTTACTGGTATTAACAGTTTTATTAAAAACTTTAAAAACGAAAAATACATGTAACAAATAACAACACTAACTTGATTTACATATATGTTTGAAACCAATAGCTCAGAAAAAAGAACTTGTATTTAAAAAGACGCTCTAGAAGTAAAATCAAACTCACCACTCCAAAAGAAATTGCAGCTGAAATAAAAGAAAACATTAATCCAAAGAAAGCTCCAGGATATGATTTGATTACCGGAGAGATTCTGAAAGAACTTTCTAGAAAAGCTATAGTTAAACTTACTTATTTGATCAATGCCTCGTTTAGGTTGAGATATGTACCGAACATATGGAAAATGATTTTTAAACCCGGAAAACCGCCAAACATTGTTTCATCCCACAGACCAATCTCTCTATTCTCTGTTATATCAAAACTTTTTGAAAAGTTGCTTCTTAAAAGGCTGAATCCCATTATAGAAGAGAATAACCTCATTCCGTCACATCAGTTTGGATTTAGAGAAAGTCACGCAACCATAGATCAAGTCCACAGAATAACAGATACGATTGAGAAATCACCAGAAGAAAAAAGTTTGCTCTACCATCTTCCTTGATGTCAAGCAAGCTTTTGATAGAGTGTGGCATAAAGGACTTAAGTATAAAATGAGAAAGCTTTTGCCCAAGCAATATGCAGAACATTTAGAGTTAAACAGGAAGATGCCTATTCAGCAATAAAAGAGATTAAGGCAGGAGTGCCACAGGGCAGTTTATTGGGACCTGTCCTTTACCTAATGTACACCAGTGACATTCCTGAATTAATGCATGACACAATAGCCACCTTTACAGACGATATGGCCATGCTGGCTGTAGGCAACAAGAAAAGGAGGCAACAAGAAAATTGCAAACATCTGTTAATCAAGTTAACGACTGGACAAAACGCTGGCGAATTAAATTGAAATCCGTTCATAATAACTTCACTAATATAACAAAATATTTGGGTATTACCTTGGACGCTAGGTTGCGCTAGAAGGCCCATGTCAAAAAGAAGAGGGAGGAACTTGGTTTGAAGTATAAAAAAATGTACTGGCTATTAGGTAGACATTCCACTCTGTAAACGTACAATAAATTACTATTGTATATAAATAAATTCTTATGCCAGTATAGACATATGACATCCAACTGTGGGGTTGTGCCAAAAAAACTAATATTGATATCATTCATCGCTTCCAAAATAAAGTGCTGATGAACATTATCAACGCTCCTTGGTACTTCAGAAATGATGACCTCCATAGAGACTTGGAAATGGAAACTGTTAACCAAACCATCGAAAGATTTACCAAAAGTCATGAGCAACGACTTCTCCGTCACGTTAATATTGAGGCTCTCCAGCCCCTCGATAACACGATGTTAGTCAGAAGACTCAAGACTCAAACCGTTTGAGTTAGTTTAAGTGTCAGTGCAAAAGCAGAGTAAAGTGCTATTAGTGTACACGTAGGCGTAGCGTTAAGTAACTAGAACCTAAGGATTACTATTGAGTGAGACCTTAGCTTTAAGTTTTCCTAGTTAGTTTAAGTTTGAACCAAATTTCTCATTGATCAGTCGTTGATCCGATTGAAATTACAATGTAAAAGAAAAAAAATTAGATTAACCATAAACTCATTTATAAAAATGAAATAAAATTACGATGCACTGAACAACGGAGATGTGACTCGATTGAGAATGAGACACATACTCATTTTGCCGCACTATTGGAGCACTTTGAATTTGTCAGAGAAAATATGGGCATACAATATCCCAGAACAAAAGCCTTACTTGAAGGACTATATTTGTACAAAAATACGTTGCATTTTAACAACAGAGCACCTGCTGAAAATCGAGTACATACTAATTAAATATTTGCTAATTTGTATTTCTTAACCGATGTAGTCTAGTCTATTTTTAGAATTGTTAAGTCCCGCCCACTAACACTTGTGGATTTTAGGCGCGAACGCTGCATACGTGATGGAATTCGTAGAGGAACCGGAAGTGTGAAGTGCCGTGATGGAATTTATGTCCATCTCAATGCTGGAGAACGAAAAATTATGACTTGCTTTTATTATTTGATTCAAATACAACTGGTGCGTTTATCAGTGGCGCGACTTTTCAAGGGGTATTTGATTCCAATGGCGTAGTTGTAAATTAATTTGATATAAGTGAAAATGAATATCTATATGAGGCCGGTGTAAAATATATTTTAATAAAAAAACATACCTAATTATTTTATTCCCGAGAATAAATGAGTTCAAAGTTCAAACCACTACCTGCGATGCTTGGAATGTAAAATATTTTATCTCAGCGGGTTTTCAAAATAATTTAATTTAAAAGTAGCCCCATCTAGAATTAACTAGCAAAGCAGTAAAACAAAGTTTTCAGATTTCGTCGCAAAATCATCGGCGCCACTTCCTAATATACATTTTTGTTCTAACTCTCTCGCTTATACTCAGGAGGTTGAAAGACTATATCTTTATACAGACAACGCTAATACTAACTTCCAATCCATCCACTAGATTCTATTTCATTCACCAAATTATTATCATAACCGTTAGTGTCGCAATAAGTTGCTTATTTAGTTTTACCACCTAATATATTAGTATTATACGGGCATTATTTACCAAACAAAATTAAATTCGCGGAATTCTCTCCAAATCTCGTCTAAAATCCAAAAGCAACTCGCTATAAATTTCACTTTCACGTATATCTGTGAATTTGAATGCGGAACGGAAGCTTTTACTGTTATTATTTTGTCTCACTAATTACTTTCTACAATGGAATTGCCAAACTGATGAAAGTTAGTTTAAAATGGGTATCACGCGCAAACTTTGCTTACGTTTTCAATAAACTTAAAGTTGAAACTTTAATTACAAAAGAAATATCTTTGAGAGTTTCTATTAACTTAGCCATTAGTACAACTAAATTTAACAAACTCTAATTTACGACTATCAACGTTATAAATTTTATTAGCAAGAGACTTGTTTGAGAAGTTTCGTGTGCACGAAATAAGTAAGTTTGTTTCAAATTTATGTTTACTTTCCTATTACGTATTAACTTACATATTTATTTTTACAAACTATATTTTAATTTTTAATTTTTAAAATGTTTATTGTACATTATAGAATAATATATATAGTAAAGTATAACGAACTGAAACTACAACGAAGAGAAAACTTCTTTGAAGGCACAGGCATGAGCTGAAGCCGCTCTTGATGTTACCAAGAAATCTTTTTTTTATAGTTTTTAGTTTATTCACTACGTACTATTTCGACTTGTCATCCTCACATCTTGTCATAAAATGGCTTTATTGAGAGATTTGAGTTAGTCAGAGCGACAATAGAGAGTTTTAGCACTTTTCCGCTACCGCTAACGTTAACGTTAGACTGTCGATTAACAAACTGCGCATGCCTAAGTGTAATGTTACGTGTCTCAAATTTAGCGGAACACGTTAGATTGTCGAAAATAGTGGGTGTTTTAAAGTAACACGTTATACGAAAGAGGGACTTCTTATTGGAGGACCTTCCTGACATTTGCATTTGACATTTCGGAGTAAAAAAATAAATTTGATTTATGAGATAATAGAACGACTTCAATAATTAAAAAGTATTGTCATCAACAAATAAGTACCCTATGAAATTCAGAAATAAACAATAGTTGACTTTGACCGTTAACAGACCACGGTAAAAGTTAAAGTTCCTGAACTTTGCTAAAACTATATTTTGCACTTGCCGTTACAATCTATGCAACGTTACTTTAACGCTAGCGTTAACGTTAGCGGAGACATAACGTAAATTTGCTAAAACTCTCTAATGAAACACAGGAACACATCGTCCTACCCTTAAAACAGCACATACACATACAAGTCAAAATAAAAAGAAGAAAAAAGAATATTACGTTTTAGTTAACGTTGCATGTCTCCACTCGCCTTAAGGCTCTTCCACATAACAAATAATAAAGGACAAAAATCCTCTGTTAGTCATTCTGGCAAACAACGCGAAGTCAAAGTTTCTTAGGGTCAATATCAAATCGCTGCTTTTTAAAAAAAGGAAAGTCACGGGTCATTCTCTATACGTATGCCGATGATACTTAGCTATACTTCTCTTTTTTCAGTAACAATATCACAATAGAGCGAAATTCATAAATGATGCTTCTAAAACTTTTTTAGTCCTAAATACTAAAAAGTCAGTAGCCTGTACTTACTATAATGGAGAATAATGTTCTTTCGAGTGTTAATGGCGAAGGTATCAAAATTGCTAGTGGCGCATGGAACTTTTAATTCGACAGTAATATATATAGAGCATATTACATAATGTCCAAAAAGCCTATGCAGTAAAAAACTCTTGTACCCACACATAAATTGCACCTGTTTTTCTTGAATTCGTGAAAATTTTTATATTTACCAGACAGAAACAACTTAATTTGTTTTAGTAGATTTAATCGTTCATTTGTAAATATTTGTTATAGCGGAGTGAAATTAGACGAAAATATTCTAAAAGTGGATGTAAGAGCAAAGTCAAATTTTTTAAAATTTTTCGATTTTATACATAAAATCTTATTCTAAGTGTACTATGATGATGTCATATTTTTTCAAGATTATCAAGTGTTCTGTTTCTATAGTAAATTTATTTAGTTTGTTATGTCATTTTGATAACGGCTTTCGATGGAGAAAGCCGAAACGTCAATTAAAAACTTTTTTAACAAACAAGTTGTTTTAATCCAGAGAAGAAAAAAAGAGAAATTGAAATACCAACCACTATGAGCTTCCGAAATGAATTATAAAGAGAAGCTTGTAAAAAATTTGCCAATAAATTTGGGCTGGAGCTTCGCGAGATATGTGACAAAAACGGCATTTTTGATATTTTTCGAGTGGATTGCTTCACTATTTTTTAAATATCTCCGGCTCTAAGAGTCGTGGAAAAAAAAATTAAAATGACCCTGATGAAGTAGAGTATCGATCCGTATTGGAGGTTTTTGTAAAATGCATCCTAACCTCAAAAAACGAATTCGCGCACATTATTTTCAATCAAGCATAAATATGGCGATAAAAATTGGAAAAAAATGAAAATCGAATTTTAATTTTTTTATTATTCCCTAAATTGGACACTTTAAATAAAGAAATAAAATGTTGGATTTTCTCAGACAAAAGTACTCCCAAAATCCTTCTTTTTAAGATAAAAAATTTTTTCTACTATTGTTTTTCCAAAAATGGCGGCCAATTCAATTTTTTTTCGAAAAATGCCGATTTGGCTGGACAAACATTTTTTTTTAATTTTCACCGACATAAAAATACATATTTTCTCCATTTTTTAAGAAAATTCGAGGATTCTTTGGATGTTTATTGCCAATTCAGTAAAAAAAAACTATTATACGGATCGATTCTCTACTTGATCACGGTCATTTTAATTTTTTTTTATTTTTACGTGGTTCTTAGAGCCGGAGATATTTAAAAAATGGTGAAGCACTCGAAAAATACCAAAAATGCCGTTTTTGGCACATATTTCGCGACTAACAAGTGTGTAATTGTGTCACCAACCAATATCAGTTTCACGAGATATCCGATCTCATCCGGCCTGTCCGGCGTGAATGAAACTGCGTATGACACAAATACCTTTTTGCACTTACCAAAGTCTTGTCTGACTTTAATTCCACTTGAATGCGGCAGGATTCGAACCTACTCTCCGAACACTGACCACGCTGAATTGGCCGACGCCTTACCAACTAGGCCACCGTGTCCGATTATTATTGTTTTTATGTTTATTCTTAACTTGTTTTTGACAGCTTATCTCTCAAAGCCAATTATTAAAAATCCCCTTTTAACTTTACGACTGCTTTACATACACTAAATTATGTTCGCTTCAAACCCACTTCCACACTTTACTTTTTATCATAATTCATTTTTCCGCCGCGCGGTGCCAATGTCATATAATTTATGCCGACTTATCCCTTGATTCTTATTTTCTCTATCGACAAAGTAGTTTTCGTTGTAAGTCGCTCTCCTCACAATTTTATTGGTTTTTTTCTACTCAGACCGGAATGAATATGTTCCATCTCGAATTTTTTATAAAAGTTCTTCACTTTGGTTTGCCTAAAACACTCTCGAGTAAATTCGTTTTGATTTGATTGTAATAAAAGCTTATTACCGACGCAAAATATGGAATGAAAAATAATACAATTTTTGCAATTTTAAGGAAAAAATTTTTGAAGCTAAAAATGGTGGCAGTCAAAATTAGGGAAAAAAATACCATATGATGACTTTATGTGTGATACTGTATATCATATATTATATTTAAATAAATAATTCTAAATTATATTTAAGCGACTTTTTTTTAACAATTATTTTAAGTCAATTTATCATTATACCACAAGTGGATATTTTCGTGACTGTTCAATAGTAATTTATGTAGATGAATGTCTAAAAGAACTTCCAAACATTATTTTTGAATTAAATTGGGAAATTGGAACCTTTGGTTTTTCAACTTATTCTTTTTGAAAACTTACATCCCAAATCTTGAATAAAATTCTATTTAGTACCTCTATTTCTGTTTCAAATTCAAACCATTCACCAACAACTGACAAAATTTCAATTTTTAAATCATTACCACATATAGATCGTTTGACATCAAAACTCATACATTTGTTCAAAAATGAAGACAATATTAAAATAGCTAAAACCAATTTGAAAACTATTTCACAAATACATTCTAAAATGAAACACCAATACCAGTCAAAAATAAATCAAATATAATCTATGAAATCCCATGCAGCAGCTGTGATGAAGTATACATTGGTCAAACAAGTAGAATGCTTAAAGATAGAATAACTTCTCATAAAAGTGACTGCAGAAGGAATGTGAGATCTTGTCGCCTTGCTGAACATGTAATACATAAATATCATATGATTGACTATAATAATGCCAAAAATCTCTTTCTTGAAATGGTTCATATAAATAACAATGAAAAATCAATAAATAAAAGAACAGAGATCAATGACCTCAGTACAATATACACATATCTGTTAAAAAAACATAAAGAAAATTTCTCAACTCGTCCTCCTTGAATTGATTTTTTATATATTTATACATACTTATACATTTTATAATCTCAATCTGTATGTTTCAATTGTATACTAATTTTTTAGTAATTGTCATTTTGTCATTTTAAATTTTAACCTTGATGGTTCTTTTGTGTATTTACTTTGTTCTGAATTTCATGTTCGTTCGTCTTGATAAAGAAAATAAACATTTTCGAAAGCTCGACTTAAAACGAAGAAATCGTACTAGTTATTTACTATTGACTGTTTACCACTAATTTTATCTACATAAATTATCATTATACCTATAGAATAGGACTTAATGGCTAAAGTACCTAGGTAAATCTGGTTTTACTTTAAATGAAAAACCGTCACATCAGACGTGATGATGAGGGTAATAAAAGCGTTGAAAATAATACGTAATTGTTTAGTTTTTAATTATTTGCAGTAGTTTTTTAACATCTAGGCCAAAAATCTTCATCGGATAATTCGGAAGAAATTTAATTGTGTATTTTTTAAAAATTACTTGTGTAATTGTTTTATTTATTAATTCTTGAACATATACCAATTTAAAAGTGATATACCTTATTTATTTTAGCGAGGCAGGGACGCAATTTCTAGTTATTTCTGTTGTCAACGGAATAAACACGGAAACGCTAAGATCAAATACGATTTAAACGTGCAGGGGAAATTAACTGTTAAATATTGGCAACACTTTGCCACGTTGCCGTTGTGATATATCGAAAATACTTGATTTATTAATCTACATTCGTTTGTAGGTTATATTTTAAGATTTTTCTGTTTCATTTTTTGTGTATTCAGTTTTCTTTAAAATTTACAAGAAATAGTAATTTTATTATTATTATTAGTATTGTAAATTTATTTTTTTTTCATTATATAGAATCATTTTACGTATTCGATATTTGTTTCTAAGCTTTTCTTAAAAAAAATATTTAATATATTATTTTTTGGTTGTACTAACTTTAACTTTATTTTTTACGTTAATTTAAAAAATAAACGGTATGGCGCCCTATGCAACGCTTAAATTAAATAGCATTAGACATTAGAAGTTTTAACATAAGTACCTACTATAAATTTTAATTCCCATGTTCTCATGTTATGATTATCACGCAAAACATCTCACAAATCAGAAATTGGCTACCTACTAACTTAGGAGTAGTTACACATTTTATCTTTAAGTGAACGAAAAACAATTCTATCTGGCAACTCCGCAGATTTTTGACGTGTGTCGTCATTGCCTCGTTAAAATAAATAACGTTTACCCGTATTAATTTATATGTTTTATATGAAATATTTCGAGCAGCACACATTTCGTCCATTAAATATATTATAAAAAGTTTATTAAATTTAACAGAGAATCGAGAAATCTTACCCAGAACAATATTCATTATTAAATTGTTAGCAACCTCCAATAAATGACAGTGACCTCTGACCCCACCATAACTCATTCTTCCGAACAAGAGAACAACTGGGCTCCAGCCATTGTTACAATTCCTATGATTCAAACCAGGTCGTAAATACAAATGTAAACAAACGGTCGCCCGAGAGTCCGCCCATGACCGCCCAACGTTGTTGTGTCACTTCCGGAATACGAGCTACATCCGGAGGAGCCAGTCGAAATTTGATAATTTCACGTAGGGGAATGGGTGGAGTGTTGTGACGGCTACATCAAGAGGTTGGTTTTTTTGGTACTTAAGCCAAGCATTCTTTTCGTTTCGGAGAGAAATGTACCTACTGACAGTTAGGGCGAAGTTCACAAAGAACGGTGAATTCGGATACTTTTAAGATTTATTTTGTTTGATGTGACTATTTCTTTGGGCATTTTTATATATTATTCTGTAGGGTTTTATTCTTATTATCGATCGAATAAAATGGTGAGAAAGTAAGACCGTCGTTTTTCCGTGAGTCAAAAACTTAATTAAAGGGTCTTATTTCAATCGCTTTCATTCAGGATCTTCACTGCATAATTGTTACTGTTTACTTAAATCAGTTCGGCTTTGTTTGAGCTATCAATCAATGTAAGAAGATAATAACAAAGTGAACCCTGACCATGTTAGTTTTTTTTGTTTAATTTGAACGATAACTATAGAGGATGTTTTGATTCGGCCATCTTAAACGCTCTTGAGTATTTTTTCTATTTTTTTACAATTTTTTCTTTGCTTCTTTAACTACTTTCTTAACTTTATTCATTTGTTCCTTGCATCGCACACTTTCTGTAATGAGCAGAAGTTTTTTGAGAGAATTTATTAGATTTTATTTGAGACACTCGGTATAATAATAATAATAAAATTTATTTAACTTACGATGGAAATGTCAAATAAGTAGGTACGATTTTTCACTACCAATGCAAAAGTTTCGAAACAGAATTTAGTCAGAAATTCTTTGTAACGAATACTTAAATTCACTTGCAACATATTTTATTTTTTATTGTATCGGAAAACCAATATTAAATTTCATGAAACAAGCTGTCACGAGGATTCATTGTTCCCAAAAATAATTTGCTGAGGAAAGACTTTTTGTCACTTGCGAGTCATTGAAAATAGCTTTCTGATTGGATAACAATATTATAAACAATCCGAATGTGGGACATTCAGGGAGGGTCCAAAATTTTATAGAAACTGAATTTTAGCGGAAGAGACAGTAAGTGAGAAAATCACCTGTGGCTTTAAGAAGCTACCAGGGGTTCTCAAACCGCGTTTTAAAATTTGAAGGGAAAGTGGTCACTCAAAAGAGTGATATCTTAAAGCCGGGCTTAAGGGCATTTTTTTTAGTCTTTTCCTTATTTTGGGTCAAACTATTTTTTTTCGTTTCCTGTGGTTCGTGGCGTGTTTTGTGTGACAAAAAATGTTACAGCGGCCTTACCAAAGGGAATTTCAAGGTTTACCAACCCGTCAGCTCGTAGCACTTTGGAATTAACCGTATAAGGGAGTAAGATTTCTGATTTTATTATTAACCACTGTTACATATAGTGTCGACTTGTGTTGGTAAAACTTCAGATATTTTTACGTTGCTCATTAGATAGCTACCCTGTTGAATTTGTAAAAGCCGCAGGCTGTAATTTTTGGAAAAATCCTGTCTTTTGACAACTACAGTATTTTGTCTTAGCATTATAATTTATTCAGGATTTGAATTAATTAATCTGTCCTTTGACGATTAGATTAGAATATCTGGTCACCGAGCTTCGCTCTTAATATTCAAATCTACATTTTTAAGCAGTCGAATGAGTATATAATTTAAGTATATTTATAACCTGACAAGTTATTAATTAATTCGTGAAAATCACGGAGTGGGCGACATCTACTTGAACTATAGAAAGGTAGATAAATAGAAAGTTGATTGGCGATTGGCTTGAAAGTAGGCGGGAAAATAAAAAAAGCTGTCAGTGTTAATTTTCAATTTGCTGCAGGTGTTGTTGACGTTTATCAACTGCTTGTCACAGAGGTTAGTTAAATGCATTAAAAGTTGCCTAGTTTCTGGAGATTTCACCCTTTTAGGGCAACATCTACTGACGATTGGTCTTCGCGAATAGTCACGACGGACAGGCCCCGTTTCCGGGACGGGCAACAGCAGCGTGTAGGGCATAGTGGTTTCACTGGGGTGGTTTTAGTGAGTAACCGTAAGGGGTAGTCTCACACTATCGGGGAAGGGAAGAACCTTTACCCGATGTGCATAAAGCATTACCACCCGCCAAAAAAAAAAAGATTAGCTTTAGGTTAGGTTAGATCTGTGTAATAAATAAAGAAAAGTACGATACGTGTGACATTTTGACATTTGTTACATTCTGACAGGTGTCATATTTTGACATTTGTTCATTTTGACAGTTGTAACATTCTGACACGTATCACATTTTAACAGTTGTCACGTTTTGACAGGTGTCACATTTTGACAAGTGTCCATTTTAACAGTGTTACTCAACGTTCCTATAAATATTTACCTAAACCCATGATTTCTGAAATTGAATTGGCAACGTTGTATTTTCAACTTAGAATTTATGAGATGGCTGTCATTTGACAAGCAAATTATTTATGTCCGTCAAATGAACCCTTTCTTTTTTATACTTTTCAGGTTTATTCTGGTTATAAATTGCTACTTGGGCATTTGTAGAATAAAAAAATGTGAAAAATATTTTTCCGCGCAAAAATTTAGTATATTGATTTTATCATGTTTTATAGCATCTGCGAAAATTTCATGAAAATCCCAGCCGGTCCCATTTTCTTAACAATTAACCAGAGATGTGCGTGTCAGTAGTTGTCAAAATTTGTAGGTCATTATGGATAAAAAGCGGCAAATTTAAAATTGAATTCTTTCAGATTTAAACGCCAGAAATTAAATAAAGTCAAACCTTTTTACTACTATACTATACAGAAGAAAGGAGTGCAGTATTTAATCCTTCAATGCTTATTTTTAGTTAAAATTTAAATTTTAATACATCTGATAGGCCTAATATAGTTTTTGTCTAGATTTAATCTTGTTTCCATGGTTTTTACTGTAATTAACCTGTTATTTTGACAGATAAGTCAGACTTTATTTATTCATAGCCGTATCGTATGTATTTTAATTGATTCGGAATTTTGTAATAATATATATTTCAAAATGGCTTCATTCTGAAAATATTATCAGTCCTCCTAAATCCTTGAAGGAAGAATTATTAGTAATTCAAATTCAAAATTCAAAAAATATATTATAGATGAGATGGCCAGAGAAAAACTAATTAAAATTCTCAGATTGCCTCCGTACCACGCAGAGTTAAATCCCATTGAACTGATCTGGTCACAATTATTAAAAGGTTATGTTTCTCAAACCAATAAAACATTTAAATTTCCTGATGTGCGAAATTTGTTTTTGAAGGCATTTTCAGATGTAAATAGAGAACATTGGGGAAAATGCATTGATCATGTTAAAAAGGTGGAAAATTCATTTAGGAAAGTATATCCACTATCAATGGATAATTTAATAGAACCTATAATAATAAACCTCAGAAAAGACAATTATAGTAATACCAGTAGTTTTAGTGAAGACAGTGACTTTTATAGATAGTTCTTGAACTAACTTTTTTTTAATCTTTGAGTTTAGGTAAGTACTGAAGCGTTACTTTTAATGCCAAGAGATTAAAAACAGTTTAATCCCAACATATAATCCTCCTTGTTATTTATTGGTTAAATTTAATTCGTTCAATGTTAAAGTGTCAGATGCATAAGGTTTATTTTTATTTTTTGTAAATAATATAACTTCAAAATTTAATCTACGAAGTGGGTATATATATTTTATATGCTGTGACCTTATTTATATTATAGAAACTTATTTTGCAAAGTACGCCTATGGAATGTGACGTTATATCCTCTCTCCTTTATAGTATATTACTATAGAAACAAGTTGCCGTTGCTAGGAAATAAAACTAAAAGCTTAACTTTTCTTGTAAATATCTCGGAAGATCGAATTTTCACAGACATGAGACCTATATTTTCTGTCGATTTAGATAGGAATTAGTCTACCCTGAAAGTTTCATTGAATTCTGACGAGTGGATTTCGAGATCCTCTGGACACACACACATACACACACACATACAAACCTTGCTCGTTTAATAGTATTTGATTAGACGATTAGACGAATTTTAGTCAGGTAGCTTAAAGTCGACCAATTTGTGGTTGTGGTTTCATTGGGGTAAATTAAGTTCACAATTTCTTTTGCCTTAATTTCTAAGCCTTGTTGCATAAGGCCAAGTTATAGTTTTGCTTTATTGAAAAGTAGTTTAATTTTCTTTCTTTATAAATTTTGTCATTTTCTTTTGATAGCCATTTTTATTAGTTTTTTTAATAGACTTGCTTAAATTTTAACACTGCATTTTATTTAAACAAATCCTCAGCTCCATTTAACAAGTTATTTACTAAGATCAGATTAGCCCCGAGAATTTTGACACATCCCGCTAAGATTAAAAGTAATCCGTGCTATTGGCCAAGGGGACAACACCCTCTAGGACAGACTGATCTTGGTAGAAAACCAGTAAGCCTTCAGACCGCTTCAAAAATGTTGATAGACCCGTAGCCGTAAAAAGAGAACAACCTAAGGATTTTCGGCTTTTTTTTGTCTATAAATTTAAAAATTCTGATCATCAAAAAGTAAGCTTAGGGTTTGATGTGCCCCTCCGTACCTCTTCGGGAACACCTTCAAAATGGGGTCCAAAATATGAAAATTTTGAAATTTAAAAGGACATTGAATTTAAAGTAGACACATAGTGAATGGCGATTTTGGTAAAAGTGAGTAGACTGTGGCTGTGTTGAATAGAATGAGAACTGTAAATCTGAAATTTTATTAATACTTTCATTACAATTTGTTCGGTCTATGGCAATGCTAGAAGAGTATTCTCAACTGGTTGATATTTGATATTGTAATCGCTTTAGTCGCTTTACACTGCTTACAGCCATTTATATTTTCGATAAATACTTTTTATGAAATAACAAAAATGTTCCTGAGACACGTACATTTCGCTCAAAATTGATTCGACATTCTTTTACCACTATCATCCCGCACTTGTACCGGTTTAAATTTCCGAGATAAACAATTTCCCAGAACGGAGCTAAGTACATCGTTAGAAGTAATTTGAAGTGGTGTTACAAATAGTCAAGGGTATGCACGCGAAGTTTTCTTCACGTTTCCGATTCCAGTTTTCTATATCACCTTTTGCACTTAGTTATAATGGACTTCGTATCTTTCCTTGTGGTTCTGCAGTGCTAATAAATGGCAGCAATCAGCACAATGAGAAATTGGGCATGCGATTTTATTTACTAGGGTATCGTTTACTTCGTTTAGAAAATGATAGAATGGGAATGAATAAAGCGTGGGCATTTAGGTCGTATTTTGATTTAATGGAAAGCTTTTTGTGATCGCCACTCGATGTACCTACGCCATTTTTGTATGAATATTACGATTTGGTTTTAGGAATACTCAAATTAGTCTAGAGACTATCAAAAATGACCCTAAACGTTCAAAAAAATTTAGTTTTTATACCAAGTACTAAAAGTGCAATTATCAGGATCAGATGCACTTCAAAAACTATATATGTTTCTAGGAAATTACCAACTCATCTGTAATATCATATGCGGATCCCGAAATATGTTCCTGATCACGTCAAATTCCAGATTAACACCAACGTTAGTTCCTAAATATATTTTTATTTTATTTATTTACTTATTTTAACGGATTGACACATCTCTGTATCTGTAAGTCTAGAAGGGTGGGTCACCCCACAGCACGTAGGCCACATTTGGCCCATTGTGCGTCCTTCTGAGGTTGAGCCTTCCTTCTAGCTCGTTTAAAGTAGGCGATGACGTCGCCTGAAGGTAGCTCCCTCATGTTGGCATGTGTTAGCCACCGCTCGCCGAAAAGAAAATGTCTCATTTGTGAGAGTGTCGGGCATTCGCAAAGAATGTGTTCGACAGTCTCGTCTTCCTGTTCACATCCTCTACACAGTGGAGTGTCAGATAACCCCATCCTGTAGAGGTGTTTTCGTAGATGACAGTGGCCAGTCAAGATACCTGTGGCTATGCGCAGGTTCTGTCTGTTCATAGTCATGTATTTTTTGGCTGTTTCGCTGTTCGGATACTGTAATAGTTCCTTGGCTAGCTTGCAACCTGTTTCGTCGTCCCATCTACCCTTAAACTTGTCAAGGGAGTGTTTCTTCAGTAGGTCAGCCACAGCTGATGCCGATAAGCTTATGAAAGTGCCAGGTCCCAAAGGTTTTTGGGAGGCTGCTTTCTTAGCTAGAGAGTCAGCTGCACGGTTGCCTTTTGATTTTCCATGACCTTTGATCCAAGCTAACGTGACCACGTTGTTGTTGCAAGCTTCGATCAGGGCCTGGTGACATTCTAGTACTAGACCTGATGTAATCCGTGGTCTATCCAGAGCTAGTAGTGCCTGTCTGCTGTCCGTGAGGATGTAAATATTATTACCAGTAATGTTCCTACTGGTAGTCTCTTTTGCGGCGATTGAGATAGCAGTGAGCTCTGTTTGAGCTACACTGGCATTAGAACCCATTGCCCATTTTATATTGAGATTCAGGGATCTGGAATAGATTCCACAGCCTGATCCCTCATTTGTTTTAGACCCATCGGTGTAGATGCACAAGGCACCTGCTGCCAATGTAGCCTCTTGTACGTTTTTTGTTATTACCCTGTAGGGTCTGTAAAAGGCATATCTTGGTGCAATCGAATCTGTGTTGGCTTGTAGCAGTGGGACCTCTCCAAGGACCTCGTGCCACAAGTTACACCTCGAATGACCAGATCCTACGTCAGGTTGTATACCTGTAGAGCGTAGCCGTGTCATGGTCATCACTACAGCCTCCTTAATAAATATATCAAGGGGGGTGAGACCAAGGATCACCTCCATTGCTCTAGTTGGTGTGGTTCTCATGCCCCCCGTTATGTTGAGGCATGCTATTCTTTGGATTTGATCCAATTTGCGTACGACTGTCCGCTGGCTAGTTTTGACTCCCCAGGCAATCGCACCGTACGTTAGCATAGGTCTTATGATTGCAGTGTAGATCCAGGCCGTAACCTTGGGTGACATTCCCCAGGTGCGGCCAATGGTTCTACGGCACTGTTCATAAGATATGTATGCTCTTTTGACTCTGTTTTCTAGGTGAGAGTTCCATGTTAACTTGCTGTCAAAGGTGACCCCCAAATATTTCACCTCTGCAGAAAAGTTCAATTTAGTATTTAGGAGCTTTGGGGCCTCGATGTTTGCAAGCTTCCTTTTATTCGTGAAAAGAACCATCTCTGTCTTTTTTGGGTTTATTGACAGTGAGTGGTCTTTGCACCACTGTTCTATGATATTGAGGGCCTCTTGCATTCTAGCACAGAGTATTCCTTCAAATCTTCCTGTTTGCAGAATCACTAGGTCGTCTGCATAAGCTATAGTGTAGAAGCTGTCATCGTTGAGGCGATTGACTAAGGTGTCTAGGACCATGTTCCACAGTAGTGGTGAGAGCACCCCTCCCTGTGGACAACCTTTTACAACCATGCCTCTTATGGTAACATCATCTACACTGATTTTTATTGCTCTCTTTGAGAGCATGTTATATATCCATCCATTTATTGTGTTGGGGATATTTTTATTAGCTAAGGCATTTGCTATTTTGGGAAAGGTGGTTTTGTCGAACGCACCTTCAATGTCTATGAATACACCCAAGGTGGACTCTTTTGAGTCCAGCGATCTTTCGATGTAACCGGCCACAAGGTGGAGGGCTGAATCAGTAGACTTTCCTGGGGTGTACGCATGTTGATTTGGATGTAGTGGGTTTTGTATTATCGCTACATCTCTTATATATCTTTCACATAGCCTCTCTAAAGTTTTCATTGAAAACGATGTGAGGCTAATCGGTCGATATGCTTTTGGAATGGAGTAATCCAATCTTCCTGGTTTTGGTATAAAGACAACCTTGACTTCTCTCCAGCTTTTTGGAATATACCTCAGTGCCAGGGAGGATCTGAGGATTCCTGCCAGGTGCGGCATTAATGCGTCCAGGCCCCACTGAAGTAGGGCTAGATAAATGCCGTCAGTTCCTGGTGATTTAAAAGGGGAGAAGCTCGAGATGGCCCACCTTAATTTGTCCTCATCGACGATCTGGTCTGCTATTCTCCAGTCATCTTCTGTGAGGTTTTGTTGCTTCTCTTCCTCCCAGATTGCCAGATTAGTGGTTCTGGAGTCAGGGAAGTGTGTTGACATTAGTAGTTCAAGACTTTCCTTGAGGTTGGCAGTTCTAGTGCCATCCTCTTTGGTTAGTGTACCGATATGGCGATAAGGGTCTTTTGAGAGAGCTTTTTGGAGTCTAGCTGCTTGAGGAAAATCTTCGATTTCCTCACAGTAGTTCTTCCAAGCTTCTCTTTGTTTTTGTCTGACGACTTTTTTGTACTCTCTGAGGTGAGACCTATATGTGTCCCAGTCCTCTTCAAGTTTGGTATTTTTTGCCTTATTAAAAGATGTCCTTGCCATCTTCCTGAGCTGATCCAACTCTTGGCACCACCAGGAGGTGGTTCTACCGTTGAGTTCAACCCGCTTGAGGGGGCAGGCCTTCTTATAGGCGTGATTTATAGCATTATGGATAGTTACAGAGTAATTTTCCAATTTGCTCATATTATTAGGTAACACAGCCTCTACTGCTTGCAGAGCCCCTTCCAAAAGGTGGACATATTTTGTCCGATCCGTTTTCCTGGGGTCGCGAGATAGTATGGAGGTTGTGAGCGATAAATTTAATTCATATTTTATCCAGCGATGATCTGACATTGAGACGTCGTCAGATACATGCCAGCCGGATATTATTGTTGATGTTTTTATGGTAGATAGGGTTATATCTATTCGCGTTTGGCTACGAGAGTTTATAAAAGTTGGTTCAATACCTCTATTTAGAATGCAAAGATTCTTGTTTATTATGTAGTCATAAAGTGACTTACCTCTAGTGTTAATGTCTTTGCTGCCCCAGCTTACATGGTGTGCGTTGGAGTCGCAGCCTATCACCAGTTCAAGCTTTTGAGTGAGGCAGTGTTCCACAAGGTCCTCCAGTTCTTTGTTAGGTGGTGGTTTGACTGCGTCAGAAGGGAGGTATGCGGATGCTAGAATTAACACTTGCTTTTGACCTTTCTGCACATATTCCACCTTAACCACCGTGAGGTCGGAGGTTGAGAAATGCGTCATTGGGTAGGCCTTGAATTTGCTAGGAATATATATAGCGGTCCTAGGTTGATGGTTGCTGGGAAAGCTGAAAATTAAACCTTTTAGATTACTAAAACCCATGATTTTCGTTTGTCTTATCCAGGGTTCCTGAATAAGTGCTAGTGTGTCCTGCAACTCATCAAGGTAGCGGCATAGTGTTGCCGTAGCCACCCTTTTGTGTTGCAGGTTGCACTGGATTATATTTACCTTGTCCACAGCTATCTCTGCTTGCATCGTTGGTAAGTCAGTGTTGTATGTTCTTTTCTTTTATTCGGCCATCGCCTCCTCCATGTCTGGAGATGGGTTGGCCTCGCTACTTGTGCGGTCCCTGGTTCTCTCCTCCGAGAGGGTGTCGGTCGCCATCTCTGGAGATGGCTCGACAACCTCTGCGGGGGCCTCTTGTTGAGGAGGAGGATTCCTATCGGAATCCTCATCTAGCCTCTCACCAGCTTCCGCTTCCGTTTTCTTCGTCTTTAAAACCAATGAGGTGAACGCGTAGCTCAACCTCATTGATTTTGTGTTAAGGACTTCCATCTCTTCGTCTCGTATTCCGAAGACGAAAAGATGTCCTTTCGGGTCTTCCTTTGCCTCGTAGTGGAAGGAGCACCATCCATCCACACGCAGCTCCGGATTCTGCCGGGTAAGCCGACGCAGCACATCCTCTTTGTCACCGAGGTCAGCGTGTGCATCGCTCGGGACCCAGAGGGTGGCTTTTGTCAGCTTAGGAAGGTTGTCGACGTGTACCACGTCGAGCAGCGCTTCCTTCCACGGCTTTAGGCTTTTGGCCGTGTTCCTTAGCCACTGCAACGTTTCGTCATTGTCGCAGGTAACTCTGATGATTTCACCAGAGTGCGACCATGACCGAAACGTCGGTGGCTTGTCTTGGCTGCTGGAGGCGGACATAAGGGTTTTGTCCAGTGCCTCCATCAGTTGCTTTTTTACAAGGCCTTCCCTTTCTACGGTTGTCTTACCGTAGGGGTCGGCCATGTCGACAACGGCTACCCTTAGATGGTTGGTAGCCGCTTCACTGTAACTTTTAGCTTCATGCCTCGGTTTTTTTCCTCTGGCAGGTGTCCCTTCGCCAGAGGTGTCCGAGCGCATGCGCTTCTTGTCTTGGGTGGCGACGCATTCCTGGCCTCTTGTGGAGGAAGAACTGGCATCGCTGCCCAAGATTTTTTGTCTGGCGGTGCCAGGTTTAGATTGGGAGGGGCGAGTGGTGCCGGTGGTGTCTTTGACACCCTCCTGCTCCTTCGCTTTCCTCCTTCTCTTGGCCTCGGCACCGCAGATCCTTTTACCTCTACGGTGTTTTTGTGGAGGTGTGCGTGCTCGCACAACCTCCGGTTTTTCCGGTCCTTTTTCTCTTTTCTTTTCTTCTTTATCCATTTTGGGTCCCACGAGTAGCTAGGGAAGGTTGTGTCACCCCTGGCAGAGCCCCGCATACCAGGGGAAGGCTGGTTACAAGGGGGTGTCGCCTGGTGCCCCCAGGGGGCCGTTCGCGGTCACACTCCCTGTGACCATTCAGTACATCGGCACGGCACCTCACACCTTCACTTTGGGGGGCTGGTCCACGGTGGCAGTTTTCGCAAAAGATTTTGGGGGTTTTTAGGCCCCCTCACTCTACTTATGACTACCACTAATCAAGACGTGAGTCCTGACCGTCCTCCTATCCGCCACCTGGAGACGCGCCTGATAGGTAGCCCAACCAACACAGGACGGATTGACACATTTTTACAATTTTAAATTGCAATAATATAGTAAGTGCGATGTAACACTAAAAGAAAAAATAAACAAAAAAGAAGCTTAGAATAATAAAATAAAATAATTAACATTTACAATTTTTTTACTGCACGTTTAAATACTGAGGGAGACGTTCCAAATATCTCAAGATCATGTAAGTGTTTATTTGCCTCACGTAATAACCTAGTAATTGGTTCATTTTGCCCATAGTTAGTATAGTGAAATGTAATTCTGAAAACATTTGGATTACGGGTTCTCCGAGTATTAACACTCAAATTAATTAAGCTAAGAATATCAGCGTTTTATATATTACCACTAAGAATATTATGCAACAAACACAAATCTGCTTCCAACCTTCTATGTTCTAGCGATGTTATATTCAAAGACCTAAGTATGTCTTCATACTCGTATTGGTCGCTACTGAGACCCATTTTGTATGCATAAACATGTAGAAACTTATTTTGAACTCTTTCGATCATCTCAATATAGGCACTATATGAAGGAGACCAAACCGTAGAATCATATTCAATCGCACTAAGCTAACATAGTAGTAGAATTTTAATTTCGGAGTTACCAATAAAAGTATTTTCAATTATGCTTAAAAAACATGATTCGTTATATTCAAATTATTATGAATGAATTATGAATAGTTATCAACGAACGTCATTTTAGCATCCTCGATGAAACCATCCTCATTAGTAGTCGTATTCTTCCTCTTTGAATCTTTAAATCTGTAGAACGTCCTTTGATAAAAACATGTCGTGTGGTTTTGATTGTGGTATCTTGCCAAACTCTTTTATTAAGGTGATAATATTAAATGACGATTCGTTCATATAAATTATATGTACTCACTCCTGCAGTAACCTTTTTATTTTCCGATGATACTTTCCTCCACAAGCAGTTATTTCGAGTTGTTAAATCAAAAATTTGATGTTTGCGGATCTGCTAAAATTTGGTTCATATTGCCAAGCATGCTTTTATTATTCTTAAGTTAAAATTTGGTGGGAAAACTTCGGCTGACCCACGTTGGGCGCCAAATAAGGATGTTTGATGCTATGGTAGTTTCCATGAAGATTTTATGATTATAATATTAATTGTTCAACTAAAAATACTGAATGTCGTATACTTAGAAGAGAAACCATCTCATACGGGGATGCAAAAATGTGAAGAACACTTTCATAGTATTTGAAACCAATATTATAAAGTCAAAGCTAAATATATTGCAAAATAAAAACTGCTTAAGAAAATAGTAAACTGCCTACCGCACCATACCGCAAAACCAAATATTGAAAAATTCTAAAATTCTAACAGCATGTCTGTGCATTATTTGTCTGGAATATCCAGCCATAAACCGTCCCATATCCCGAGTAAATTGAAATGCAAGCCGGGATGTTGTTCAGATTTGCCTGAAAGCAACGCCTTAGGTAAGTTGTAACTTTGCCGTCCGAAACCAATTCAGATTCAGTGCACAATGCAACCTTATATATTTATGCACGATGTTATAAACTTTCCGTGAGGAGTTTGATTATATTCTTTGAATACAGAGCAAAATATATTGTTTGTTCGCTAATGGCACAAAACGGATTTACGGGTTTTGTATCTGTACAAATTCGTTATTGCTTTAATATTTCAAAAAGTAGTGAAGTTGCTGAAGAAACTATTAGATTTGCTTTGTTGCTGTCATCGTATTTTGTGGCATTTCTTAGAATGACTTTTATATGAGCAGCATTTCGCTATAACTGAAGTTATGAATTTTTTTATTATGTAAAATTTATGTTCATTTTCCTTATTTGAAAAGATCTAATGGTGGTTTGGAATTGAGCTTATTTCGCAATTTCCAGGATTGATCGTAGATAAAAATAACATAATGTTAACTATAATTATACATAGTATGATTCCAAACTGATGAAGACCCAGCATGTCGCTTTAAATATCTATTAACTGATTTCCAGAAAACGGCCATATCAAATTCGCTACCATCTGGTCCAAATAGTATTAAATAACGACATATTATCCGACCAATATATTCTGTTGTTTTAAAAACATTTTCTACTTTAATAATTTCTAACACTAAGAAGGTGTGAAATCGTAACTATGGAATTTGTATACAGTTCAGTAAATTACAACAACAAGAAATACACAATAAAGAAAATAACAGGGAAGGCCAAGTCAAATCAGCCCCACTCTGGTTGGTACAGGGGCTTCCTATATAATTTTGTTTATATTCATGATTAGACAAGCATTTATTTATTTCTTTATTTATTTATATAAGAATACAAGCCCAGTATAGTATTCACTGTTTACTAAACTAATAACAAAATGGATAAATCCTTATTAAATATTGCTTAAGAATAAAAATAAGAAGAAAATATATATTATACATATTATATAAAAAGGAACTAGTCAAGATGTGATAGATACAATTTTTTAATAGTGTTTGTAAAAGTCAAAGAGGAAGAGAAGATATCCACATCGGTGAGTGACGAGATTGTATTGTATGATTTACTCCATCTTTGCAGAGGAGAATTTAGGTAGTAGTTAGTAGAGCTTTGACTAATTTTGAAAAGATTTTTCTTCGCGTGTTATAGGATGGAGTAATGAAATTAATTTTACTTAAAATTTCGCTAGGTTCAATTTGCCCGTTAACGATTTTCTAGATAAATTTAACATCTGAAAGTTGACGTCTGTCGACTAGTGATATGTGTTTCAGTTCTCGTTTGCAAATATCGAAGTCTGCATAAGTATGAAATTTTTTTGAAACATATTTTATAAATTTATCTTGGACTTTTTGTAATCGGTCGATATAACAGTTATAATAGGGATTCCAAATAGAAGAACCGAAGCTTAAAACACTATTGACATATGCCATGTATAGATTTCTAACAGACTCTACCTCTTTGAAGTCGTGACAAACGCGCATTAGGAATCCTAGTGCTTTATTAGCTTTTTTTGAAACATATTCGATATGATGGTCAAAAAAGAGTTTGGAATATATAAATACCGAAATATTTGACCACCGAAACTTTTGTTAAAAGTTCATTAATGAGGAAATATTCGTTTTCGATAGTGTCTTTATTCCTTGAGAATGTTGACATTTTTTTTTGTTCAGATAAAGATGGTTTTGCTGGCAATACAGAGTCAGACGATTTAAATCTTCTCGGATTAGGAGTTTATCGGAAGAATTAGATATTTTTCGAAAAAATTCCATGTCGTCAGCAAACTCCAGGAATTTTGTATTAATGAAACAAGAGAAGATATCGTTAATGTATATGTTGATCAGAAGGGGGCCAAGGTGTGACCCTTGCGGAACCCCTGAGGTTATTCTAGAAATAGGAGAACGATACTTTCTGATAGATATAGATTGCGATCTGTTGCTGATGTAGGAACGAAACCACCTAAGCAGATAGCCATGTATACCGACTTCGGAAAGCTTTCTAAGTAGGATGCTATGATCGATTTTATCGAAAGCCTCACTAAAATCGGTATAAATGGCGTCTATCTGTTAACCCGTGTTCATAGTTTCAGATATATAATCTATGTAAATAAATAAGTTGGATTCGATGGAACTTCTCTTCATAAAGCCATGTTGTTCCAAATTTATAAATGATTTCACATCTGCATATAGAAATTCGGTTGAATGAGGAGGTCCCAGCCCAGCGGCTACTTAATCGCTCCGCAACCATCTATGAACCAATCAAATAATCCCAAAATAAAGAAATATAATTTTCTTGTCAAATTCCCAAGGGCATACTATGCAATACGAAGCAGTGTTGCAGGAAATTGCAAAATATCTAATTAAATGATATTTTTTTTCATATCCTCACTATAAAAATAAAAGTTCCAATTTCCTAGTTTGATTAATCGCAAATATTTGCCTGATTAACGTTTTTTTAGGTAAACAAAAACGATCCCTCAAGAAGATCACGTATTATATCATACCTCTCCCTAAATTAAATTATCAAAGACACCTGAATTAATTTAAATGATTTAGATGTAACGCGCTTTTACGAATTAATTGTTCCATCTACCAAAGACAACAGATTTATATCAGTTTCCCCTCTAAAGACAGTTTTGTATCTAGTTGGAATTTGAGTCACATCTTGTATTAAGTGCTTTGAAATATATCGTAGTTTGTAATACATGAAGATGGCGAATAGAAATTCATTGTGCGTATACATAGCGCGTGTATACAAGAGAAACGCCATTGAAATAAAATTAGACAACAAACTGAAGATACGATTTTACGCTGGAAAAAATAAAATAATTTTTTCTTCAGTTAACTCATACAGAAGGTAACAATTTGTAGAATAGTTAAGAGAGGGACCATATTGTACAGAATAAATAAAATATATCATAAAAACTTCGAGACATTTCAAAAATAAAAAATAATGTTAGATTTTAGTAAAAGTTTCGAAATTACAAAGAATAGAAATTGTATTACTTTTGACTGTTCACTGTCATAAAATTAACATCTTATAAATTGACAATACGTAACATTCAAGAGTAAATCAAAATTATTTCTAAGTTAATCTACATTTCCTTTATGCTGTAAATGTTCTCATAAAAATATTAGTTACTTCTTAATTTCCATAAAAAATTATTTCAGTTAACTTCATTGGTTCTTCATCATTAATGTGAATAAAAAGTCTTTTACTTTTCCTATAGTTTAGAGAAGAAAGGAGTGCAGTAATTTAATTTGTAGAAGTAGTACAGGTTTAAGAGGAAGAAATTTTATTTTTACCTCATCCTTCAATGCTTATTTGTAGTTAAAATGAAAATTTTAATACATTTGATCGGCCTAATAAAAGATTTCGTTTGATTTAATCATGTTTCCATGGTTTTTACTGTAATAAACCTGTTCTTTTGACAGATAAGTCAGACTTTTTTTATTCATAGCCGTATCGTATGTATTTTAATTCATTCGAAACTTTGTATTAGCATAGATTTCAAAATGGTTTCATTCTAAAAATATTAACAGTCCTTCTAAATCCTTGAAGGCAGAATTACTCGTAATAGCAAAGCAACACTTGAAAAGTGGATGAAAAACTTAATAGACTCTATAATAATAAACCTCAGAAAAGACAATGATAATGATACCAGTAGTTAGACAGTGACTTTTAAAGATAGTTCTTGAACATTTTATTTCTTAATTTTTGATTTTAAGTACTGAAGTGTAAACGATCAGTTACCAACAAAATAAGAAATTTCTAACTACTGAAACGTAGCTCAACTACTACACATTTTTATTCCTTCAGGGATCATCAGTAGAAGTTCAAGTAAAAATGAGGGTCCGCTAGTTCCCTAGAGATACGAGCTTTGCTCCCCTGAGGTATCCAAGTGTAGATTAAAAACATTTTAACTTTCAGGGATTATCAGCGACAGTTCCCTGAAGAGCGCAGCTCTCATCAAAGTGTCGCTGATGTTGCATACCAATTGAAACCAATCTAAAAACTTCAACTGACCATTATTGTCCCCTAGTTCCCCAGAGATAGCATTTATGCTACCCTGAGGTATCAAAAATTTTTGCCACTTCTAAAAACATTTCAGGGAACACCAGCGACAGTTCCCTGAAGAGCGCAGCTCTCTTCAAAGTGTCGCTGATGTTGCATACCGATTGAAACCAATCTAAGAACTTCAACTGGTTTCTGATTCATTCCAATAAGAGGCTGAATATGATCATTATTGTACCATCTATGATGCTCTGTTAAAATCAGGGCCACCTAGTTCCCCAGAGATAGCATTTATGCTATCCTGAGGTATCGAAAAATTTTGCCAGTTCTAAAAACATTTAAGGGATCACCAGCGACAGTTCCCTGAAGAGCGCAGCTCTCATCAAAGTGACGCTGATGTTGCATACCAATTGAAACTAATCTAAGAACTTGAACTGACTATTATTGTACCATCTATGATGCTTTGTTAAAATCAGGGTCCCTAGTTCCCCAGAGATAGCATTTATTACTTCTAATATCATTTCAGGGATCATCAGCGACAATTCCCTGAAGAGGACAGCTCTCAGAAATAACAGGTTTTTAACCGTAGTAGGTTTAATCCCATTAACAACATATAATCCTCCGTGTGATTTATATATTTATACGCCTATGGAATGTGACGTTATATCCCCACTTTTAATGCACTCCTCTTTTATTCAGAGTATAAATCTGTTTAAAATGATTCTTCAACTTTTTTATTTGTTTGTAGTTGTAGTTTGTAGATCCGTAGTACGCACAGTAAACACTGGGATCAGACACGATTCTTTTGGTCAGCATATAAACTTTAATTTAACTTACTTCCTATTTTTAATTATTTTAATTTTCTTTTTTGATGGTAAATCTTAAAATTACTCGGTAATTATATTGTAAATTATACAACAATATGTGTAGCGAATGGACGATTTCAACGTTGATTAATTTCTTTAAAATCTATCCCTAGCATTTATGTATTTCCTAAAGAAACTAGTCTGGCTTTGTGTCTTCCTAAATTTCCATCTTCATTTTATTTTGTTTTGAAAACCCTTTTCGATTTGATAATGTTTCGGTATTGTGGTAGTTTTCTCTCCTTTGGTAGAGAGATTCGTTAAAAGTAGTAGGGATCTTTCTTCTAAAACTTCCCCCTCTTCACAATTTATTAAACTTTTAAACGAATTTGACTTATTTGTAATTCCTTTTGATGTAGTTTGTTTTTGTTCTTTTGTTATTTCAATTTTCTTTTGCATGTATTCTTCATTATTGTTTTTATGATAATCTTCTGTTTCAAATCTTCTTCGCGTTTTCTTACTTCTTTAATATGCAAATTTTTAAATACAACACATCGTCTACTAACAAAATTTCCTGGTTTCCAAAAATTCTTAAATTGATTTAATATTTAATTTCCACTTTTTGGCGGGACTTTATTATGTTACTGACTTTCTTAAAGTTATATGATCATGAAAATTATTTATGTCTTTCTTAATTTAACATTAATACAGAGGTATTTTAATAAGAAACTCATCTTCTCTTTCGTCATTCTTAAAAATAAAATTTTCATTGTAAGCCTTATCTCGGCCAAGTTTTACCTACAGTAAACAAAGAACATCATTCGCTGTTTATTGTTCATTATGAGCCAATTAAAAATCTGGCCATTTCACCAACCAAAATACCTTTTTAGTCCTTTGTTCGTATCCATACATTGTTTATCATTCTATTGTTGCGACTCTCAACAATAATCTGTGACCGTGTCGTTGAGGTAGGTCTACTATTAATTTACGAAAAAGGCCGACGTTTATATTTATCACTTTTTGAATATTCATAATAGTTATACCCCATTTCGTTCTATACAATCGCTCGTTTGCAAGGACCGGCTTCGTTGTTTGGATTTTTATTTTAGCCCTTTAGACAAGTGTCTAAGAATTATTTCCGATTGAAAAATGTTTTGCTATTATTCAAAATATCGGACAAACTTAAGAATAGTGCTCAGAGTGTATTCTAGTGGAGTGTGATTCGTTTATTTTTCTTTCTACTTAGTAATAAGCTTCGCCTTTGCGCATCGGTCACCATATTACCGGTCTATTCTTAAATTTGTCCAATTCTAACTCTTTTCATAAGTAAAATAAAGACCCCAAATTGGTTTAAAAGCAATTTTTTAAGCGTTTAAATGCTATTACAACTTAGAAAAGTTTATGACCGATTTGGAACTGTTTCTCTAAACAAAAATTTTCCACTTTTTACAGATAGACAATTAATTTTGAGTAGATCCAAAATCCAATTTCACACTAGAAGCAAATAATTTTAAAGCGACCCTGTTCTATCAAACATGTAGAGGTAACAGTTGCAAAATAGCAACAACAGAAATTTGATCCGTATGTGGTCAACATTAAGGACGAGAAAAGGGTGTTGGGACATTATGCTTTATCATATTTTGGCAGAGTTACATTCTCAGATCTAACATCTGCTCAAAATAAAAACGCTGAAGGGTTCCTCATGAAAGGCACCATTTTTATACCTGTCACATCTCTTTATTAAAAAACGGCAATGATTCGGGTTAGAGTTGATGCACTTATAATTAAGTGTGAATTTCTGTTACGAAAAAAAAAATGAATAACAGTGCATTATTCGGTTCGTTTGTGTACCTGGTATTTTAATTTATTATTTTTTGGTGGGACGGGTATACTTCATCAGGTTGAAAAAAAATTAATACGTGGCATTTGGTGGATGATGCTACGATTAATTTGGAGCTATTAAAAATAGATTTTCTGATTTTTAATGCCATCGTTAGAACAGATGGTGGGTTTTGAAATTTTTGGTCATTGTATTTAATTATAAAAAATACACTGTTTATTGAAATTAGTAATTAGTTATTTTTGTATTAATGCGTAAAATGAGTGTTTTTTAATGGCACATGAGAGTGTTAATTTCTCGAATGTGCCTCGAAAACACGAATTTTATACACGAAATACAAACAACATTTTTTGTACAACTGTGAATGTGAATTTACATTGTCTGAAATATATTAAAAATAAATACTTCCAATATATCTTGACGTGGTTTTTTATTCCGATAAGTTATCGCACAATTTCACAGCGTCCAGTGGTCTTTTTGTGTCGTTACTATAGAAACGGTTTGTTGGCACGCCGCGTGTTTCACTGTTTGACTGTGTTTGCTCGTAGTTGCTTCAATTTGAAGTTATTTTCAAGAAGATGGATGTTGATTATGATAGTGGCCCATCAGATTTGGTGCGACAAGAAACATGTAAAAAAGGTTTCTGAAAATAAGCTTATATGCTATTTTGAGGAAAATTCAAAAATTATAAAACCTCCTACGTTATGGAGTGTTTACTGAATGTTGAAAAGTACATTGAATGTTAAGGAAAATATTGATATAAGGAAGTTTTCAAAATTGGTCCCGCTCATTAAGAACAAAAGCATCGAATACCGAGGAAAGAAATCTAAAGTTTTATCAAGGGATGATATCAATACATTTATTCAAGATTCTGATAACGAAACAAATTTACTTTATAAGGTACAGATATAATCATAATTTTGTAAGATTAGTAGCAATTTGATTATTTTTTATTTGTAGGAATTATTACATTGAAGATGCTGGATCATTATTAATTGTTAAAATATCTGATATAAAGACCTATTGCACAAGAACGTTTACTGTTTCAAATTCTGATTATATTCAGATATACCGCAAGTATAGAGCACTACGGCCGCCTCATACAAAAAGTAACAGATTATTTTTGAAAAATTCGAGAGGAAAATGCATTAACCAACATGTGGGAATAAATAAAATAGGAGAAATTCCTTGGAAATTAAAAAACGTCAAATCAAAATAAAAAACAACGAAAAAAAAACTTGCGCAATCGATAAATTATAATAAATTATTATAATTAATGTTAAATACAATTTTTCATGAAAATAAACCACTCCCGAGTTGTACGGCGTAAAAAATCACGATTTTCAAATCAAATAAAATGTATTTTTTGCCCATACCTTTTTTTGCTTAGGATATCTCCGAAATGTCATATTATGATAAACCTTTTCATTGGAATGACCGTTTTTTCTCTCTTTAAATTTTTTTCAAAAATCAATACTTTTCACGCTATTGACCAAAAATTGAAAATGTCGCATAAAAAACAAAAATTTATCTCAACTTTAACAGATCAAAACTTAAAAAATAATTATCCTATAGGGTTAAAAATTACTGGACAATGGGCTGGTTCGGAATTTTTTATTTTAACTGAAATCGAGAGATTTTATGATAATAAAAATGATGACCAAAAATTTCGACTGCAAATTTTAAGATTTACGACCGCTATAAGCATTATAAAACCAAGGATCAGAGCGAGGCTAGAAAACGTACCTGTGCGCGAGACTAGGCCGCGTTACGTCAGTAGCCAGACACAAGCTCCTCCTCACTGCGTCGGGTAATAATGTTGGTATACTGATTCAAGTAAACTGTCACCTACGTCACTGACTGCAAATATGTCGCGATGTCATTCTGACTTGCCTTGTCACATTGCGTACTGTAGTTTAGTGTAGTTGTATTGTAAATACACAAACGTAGGTGTCAGTTTACTTGAATCCGTATACTGTATACAGTGTGGTGGAGCTTGTGTCTGGCTACTGACGTCACGCGGCGTTTTCCAGCCTCGCTCTGATCCTTGGTTTTATAATGCTTATAGCGGACGTAAAACTTAAAATTTGCAATCGAAATTTTTGTCATCATTTTTTAATCATAAATTCTTTCGATTTTAGTTGAAATAAACCAAATTGCAAAATGATTTTTTTTTCAAATACCACAGACTAGATGACGCTAAAAAAATTGAAAAAATTTATTTTGTCCATAACTTTTTTTCTGCTTATGTTAAACGGTTCTGGATGGTCTTAAAATGTTCGCAATGTTGTTCTAGCTCTCATTAGGATGTTATATACATTTTTTTTTGGAAGTCATATTTTTCCAGATATTTATGCTAGAACGATCCAGTTTCTTTAAACACCCATTTTTGAATTGCCATATCTTCCTTCGTTTTAATCGTAGAAAAATAAAAAAAATCATTTTAATTGTTAGCTCACGGCCATAAAGTTAGTTCCTATCAATTTTTACGTAATATACTAACAGATTTTCGGTTATATTTAAAAAAGTTTTAGAAATGTACGATTTTTGTGGTGAAATATAAAAATAAAAGCTTGTAAAAAAAGATAGTATTAAAATTTGATAATTTCATTAATTGCCATGTTAAATATGTTCTAATATTTTTTTTCACTGCATTGATGAGAAAAAGAAAAAGACGAAAATAATATGAATTAAAAGGGTCATAATGGGTCAAAATGTAACAAAGACGTGGGTCCTTGATGCATATTTTTTTTATAAAAACTACGCTTTAATATAGAAGCGGGTAAGTGGAGGGCCAATCCCCCACTTCATGTCATTAAAGAAATAACTTGTATTAAAGTTCTTCTTGGAAACTGACAACCAACCCGACACAGTCTCTAAAGAACTAATTAATTATTATAAGAGCAACAAATTTAGTAACAATATTGATAAGCTAGCCTTCAAATTAATTACTAAAGAATCCCTAATAAAAATTATTTCAAAAATATCATCTAATGCTGTAGGCGAAGATGGACTTTCCATCAAAGATATTCAACTATGCATTACTTTCTGCGCAGATGCACTAATAAATATAATAAATTCATGTATTTTATCCTCGTACTATCCTTTATCATGGAGAAAAGCCGCTGGCAAAAATAGCAGAGCCCAAAGAATTAAAAGATTTAAGGCCAATTAGCATCCTTTCAGTTTTATCAAAAATATTCGAGAAGCACCTTTATCAGCAAGTTGAATCATTTGTCGAAAGAAATAAAATAATACTAGATTGCCAGTCCGGAACTTTAGCACAACAACAACATTGGTTAGCATCTTAAACGATATTAGAGAAAATGAAGAGCGTGGTAATACCACATGTATGACACTTTTAGATTTTAGTAAAGCATTTGATACCGTTAATCACGAAATGTTGTTAGCAAAGCTACAGTTGTTCGGTTTCTCTCATGCGGCGGTTAATTTGATTCAAAATCTTGTATCATCTCGCTACAATTATGTCATGATAAACAAAGAGAGTGGTGTTGAAAAATCGGATTATAAAATAATAAAAAACGGAGTCCCACAAGGGTCGGTTCTTTCACCTCTTTTCTTTGCCATATATGTTTCCGATATGAATCAGTGCGTGAAATTTTGTAAATTCAAACAATTTGCTGACGATTCCCAACTTAAACTACCTATAAATCAATACAATGTTATCGAAGCACAAGAAAATCTAAATTCAGACCTAGAAAGAATCTTTCTTTATGCAAAGAACCACAACTTGGTTTTGAATGCACACAAGTCGCAAATTTTAATCATTAGCAAAAATAAAACTGTCAGAGCACAAATTGAACAAAACCTACAAATTACAATAAATAACAATGAAATACCTATAGTACAAAAAGCAAAAAATTTGGGCGTTATTTTTGATAGTGATACTTTTCAACACCATATAAAAAATAAATTAATTGCAGCATATCTTAGATTGGAAAATATTTACAAATATAAAAATTGTCTATCCCCCAAACAAAAATATTATTTATGTAATACCCTAGTGCTTTCTTTATTTGACTATGGCGATGTTGTCTATGGAGACTCCATATCTTGGCTAACAAAAAAGTCAATTCAAAAAATACAGAATAGTTGCATAAGATTTTCTTACAAAATTCCATATAGACACCATATAACACCATATCTTAATCAACACCAAATTCTCAACATGATTCATAGAAGAAAACAGCACATGTGTGCTTTTATATATAGAATAATAGCAACTGGTAAACCCCCGTATCTTAAAGAAAATTTTTAACTATGGCTAGGGCACACCCTACTAGAAATTCTCAGTTTTATTATTCCGCGTCATAGAACAGCAGCTTTTCAAAAATCATTTACTTTCGTAGCCATTAAAATATGGAATGGTTTACCGAAAAACACTAAAAACTTATCACTTGTGACTTTTAAAAAATATATTAAAAGCATGCTTCTACAAGAACAACTTCGATTATAAACTATCAAAAATATCATTTACTTTCGTAGACTCTTTCGGAAAATACTAAAATCATGCATCCACAAAAGCAACTTATTGCTTTTCAAAAAATCGTTTCTTGATGTCTGAGTTTTTTGTCCAGGTGGCGAGGTTTTGTCGGTCCGTCGGCGTCACTTTGGGCTCTCCGTATGGCTCCTGTAGTAACAGCCCCTTATAATTTAAATTTCATATATATTTATGTATCCTCTTCCATACATGCGCAATGCGGTTCTGTTCATTTTTATTTTATTTTTCTCTCACTCATTTTTTGTTTAATATTATACTGTATTTGAAAATCAAGAGAGAGTAAATTCCCAGAAATGTTTTGCAGTTATCAGTGTTAAACGCAGTAAACCATAGACGTGCGTTTTCAAAATTAAATTAATATGGAAATAGAAATATTTAATTTGTTTTAGTTATTTATACCTAGATTACCAATTTTAGATAGATAAACATAATTCGTAAGTAGTAATTTAATTTGGGTAAAATGAAGAAAAAGTCAATATTATTTTAGGCATTTTGTTTTAGGCATATGTTTATTTACAAAATATGTATATAATATGTACAGATAATTACAATTATTTATAAATTAATATGAGGAGCTAAAAAAACAATTAAGTAGGTATATGAGAAAAAAAAAACCAACCGCAAGGATAAAATTTGACGAGCAACATGCAAAAAATACGACAATATTAAATCTTAAAAAATAAAAATCTAAAAATAAAATTAATAATTTTAAAGTTATGGTTCCTCGCACTCTGTGTCAGAAGATTCACCATCTGATTCTAGAGAAATTACAATGGGCTCTATAGTAATATCAATTATGTTATCTAGCTCCCACATTTTTTTTTCTATTTCTGTAACGTGTCTAATACATGTTTGCCAATTTTCACTTGTTACTTCAGATATTGCCTTATTGAAGAGATTTTTAACATCTGATAATTTAAAAGTAGTGTTATTTCTGGCAACATAACCTTTAACTTGAGCCCATATTAATTCTATCGGATTCAGCTCACAATGGTAGGGTGGTAAACAAAGGATTTCAATTTCTCGTTTTTTGGCTATCTCCTCAATATTATATTTTTTATAATTTTGCTTATGTTTTTTAGCAATAGTTAACAATTCTGCCCTCAGCATTGTATTGTCAAAGGCTAAATTTTTAGAAGATAACCATTTTGCAATTTCACCCTTTTTCCATTTAGTGGTTGGTAAAGGTTCAAGTAATCTGGAGTGGTAACTTGCATTGTCCATTACAATAACCGATCCTTTTGGTATGAATTGAATCATCTGTTCAAAATATTCCTCAAACACGTCTCCATTCATTTCTTCGTGATAATCAACGGTTTTTTTTGATTCAAATAAGAGTAAACCATTCTCAAAAAAACCGTTTGTACTGCCTATATGACAAATAATTAATCTTTTACCTTTTCCTATAGGTTCCTTAAAACCAGTAGTATATCCTTCTAGAAAAGCTTGATGGGATGATTTTATATTTTTGTCTTTCCAACCTCTTCCTACACAATGTCCTTCATTAACCCATGTTTCATCTAAATAATAAATGTTTTTATTTTGAGCTTTAACTTGTTGTATTCTTCTGAGGTACTGTCTTCTCCAACATACAATTTCTTCAGAATCAATTAGCATTGAGTGTCTGCCCATTTTTTCAAATTTAAAGTTTAACTCATGTAACACTTTCCATAGTTTATCCCGGCTTATTGTGGGTAAATCAACATCATTCGTAATGGCTTGCAAAACTTTATCTAAAGTTGGTATTTGCTTGTTTATAAAAAATGAGTGAACAAGCTTACGAATAGCATTTTTAAAAAACTCGTCCACGTTGACTTTTAATAGTTTTGGTCTACCTGGTTTCGGCTTTGGTGAGGTTACTCCACCTGATTTTTCCTCCTTTAGAACTCTATATATTGTAGATTTTCCATATCCCATTGCCTTAGATGTTGTTTCAACTACACTGTCAATAGTGTTTGAGGGATTTTGATGTTTAAAATAGTGGTACACATTCACTACAGCACTCTTTTCATTGAGCGATAAATGGTCTAGTTTTAATTTTTTCACTGGCGTATACTCACAAACTGCTTCCATTTTTAGTCACTACTATTTGTCACGTTTATCGAAAATCAAATAACTGCATTTCTAGAAACTATTTAAGTCAAAATATCTGTCATTAGAAGCTGTTGCCATTCGGAGGTCGTTAAATAACAATTATCCCTTTCTATTCTGGTTACGCCTATGACGCACGTTAATCCTCTTAGGCCTACTGTAGTAACAATGAAAGATCATAAAATAATGTGATAGTCCAAGAAATTTAATAAATTTTGTATTGAAATTAACAAAAACAATTTAGAATGCATTACAAATATTGAAGTTTTACCGCACGTACTGTACTATAGTTTTGCATACCGAATTACTTTTTATTCTGGGAATTTACTCTCTCTTGATTTTCAAATATAGTATAGTATAGGTAAAATTGTTTATTTGTTTTTATAAATTAGTAGGGTCTATTCGCATGAGTCCCTCTTATGATGGGCTCATGTTATCGGTTTAATAATCGTGAAATGGTCCTTTTTTGCATTTTGTTAAACTACTGTAATATGTATTGTAGTATGTATGACTAAGGCAAAATAAATTATTTGAATTTGAATTTAAAATTTCATACAGTAAAATTAATTTTAAAAGTTACCACTTAATTCAGAAGTTGATGAAGTGTGATAGCACAATATGTATACTAAAGTTTGCATTTCTGTAAATATCCATTTACCAAATTCAAATTATAGGAATGATACAAACTTCATCCTCATATTTTCCGTTTTTCGACAATATATTCACAATTTCATTCTCTATCTGCTGAGCCGAAAAGTTATGGCAAAGCATCGAAAACAACACCAACTACAACTGTTAGCCCATAAACAAGTAAACTATCGTATTGTATAATGAAAAATGCGCCTTCAATGTGTATGAAATTGGATGGAGTTTCATGCAGTGAAAAATGTCCGCCGCGCTTTTTTGGCATAGAACTGTAGTTGTAATGAAAATTGCAGTTTTATCATGATCTTGAGGGTTATTTATTAACCTCAGCGCTTTCACACCATTCTCGTGTACATTGCATGCGTTTACCTAGTTATTAATAATAATAAAAGCGATGTTTTAGTGACGGTGGTCGTTATTAGGGAAGGCTGTGATTTGTGGTGATTTAAATAAACGTTTTTATACATACTGATATCTGTATGTCTGCTTCCGGGATTTGTGGAATATATCTCTACCTCAGTACCTTTTTACAGTCAATATAACTTTTTTTTTTAAGTAAAATGTCGAAGCTACGCACATCGGTATAAAAATTAATTAACTTCTTCCTACTAACCGCTTGGCGTGCGCTTTATAAGATTACTCATTATAATATTTAATTAATAAGGAAACGTTGATCTCACGGGGTGAATTAATCGTTCTCACGGGCCAAGATAAACTTAATTTTCTGAATATCTCGTCGGTATCTTCAATGATCTGCCGAGAAAGTTCCTTAACGTATGACAAGAAACATTACTCATCCAAAATTATAAACATGCATGAGATTGCAAAAGTTAGCTCGGTTAATGTACCAGTCATGTTTAATCGTTTTATCAGATGGAAACTAATCAAACTTGAGGGGAAAAAGTGCAAGTAATTGCTTAAATGCACATGTAATGTATGAACTCCGTCTATTGCTATAAACCATCAATGACCATCACAATTGCCGTTTTTGGAGGGTTCTTTTTATAAAATTATTTTTCTCTTTTCGTAAGTAAGGACATCTAATTTTTTCGAAAAAAATCGAAAAAACACATTGCTAAGTAATATTTTAACAAGAAGTATGAGTGCCGGTGGCAACAAAAATCAGAATCGAAGACGAGGATTTTTGAACTTGCACGAATGCATTTTGTTAAAAAAATTTTACTTTGCAGTGTGTTTTTTCGATTTTTTCACAGCTTTAGAGTGAAAAGCTCGAGGAGTGACTGCAGGATCTTCTGTTTTCTGTTTTTTAGCTGGAGGTTCTGAGGCGTCACTTCTAAGGGTGTTTATGATGGTGGAATAATGCTCATTATCTATTTGCAGATAAGGCTTAATTGAGTTGGCTGAACTGTGGCCAGTAATTTTAGTTAATTGTTGTTCACCCACCCTTCCTTTAGCCTTTAGTGGTTTGTTATTTTTATTTCCTTTGAATTTAATCCTGCCTTCTCTGCTGCTTCTTTAGTCTATTTCGAAAGTTCGTTTTTCCCACTGCAGTGTTTTTGTACCGTCCACTTGATTGTTCTTTGTTCCATGATGGGTTTACTGTTACCTGTTTTAATCCCAGAATTATCCACTTCCTCTTTAAAATAATGAACTCTGCAATTAACTGCTTCTCCACCTCTCCAGGCAAGTTCTATTTGAAGATAATATCTTTAAATGGATAAAAAATTATATTCCACTTCATAAAATACACCTTTTGTATTTTTTTTAAAGGTGTTCCACATTGTCTTCTAGTTCTTTGTAATTTTTACCGGTTTCTTTCTTCATATTCCACGCCCAATCTTTTAGGATTAGGTTTAGTTGCTCTAATCTTTTAGTTTCCAAAAGCTCGTATTTCTTTGCCTTGCAGAATTCCGTAAACTGTTTCCATATTGACGTATGGGGTTTAGCGGTATTGTACGGTACACTTTTCTCAACCGCTAGAACAATATTAGTCATAGAATCACTTCCAAAGCGACTCATTTTCACTACATAAGCTGACTAGCACTGTTTAAAAACAATATTACAAAATTTATTGACAATAAAATCAGAAAAATTGTTTAGCGTCGTTTTCTGGTGTCCTAGGAGACCATAATTACTTGTTATCAAAGGTATTGTAATTTTTGGTGACAACAGCTGTCAAGTTTTGCCGCGGTTAAACTTGAAAAAACTACTGACAGGAGCTGTCATACAGTTATTTCATCTAGAAACCATTTTTAATTCAAAATTGCGCGTTTGTGATTGGTGGAAATTAAGACGAGGGAAATAGTTTTAAATATAAATTGTATAGGCATCATGAATGAAAATTAACCGATGCTAATTTTCATTTCGATCAAAATATATTTTTACAATTTTGAGTAAACAATCTATAAAGTGAGTCCATAAAATTGCCACCTTTTGTTATACACTGTACACTGTATCCAAAACAGAGCAAATCAAATTAAAATACTATGACATATCAACTCATACTCAGTATGATCAGGGAGATATATAACTCATTAAGTATCATTAAAAGTGGTCTAAAATAACATTTAGTTTTACATACGATCTTTGCAGACTTTAAGCAAACTTGTTATTCTATCTCTGGCAAGAAACTAAAAAGATATATAAAGCACTCGAAAAATTACGAATCCTAGAAGTGACGGAAGAGAAAAAAATTAGCAGAATTAAATCAGTACAGGAGAAATATAAATTTAAAGCACCTTAAACATTTAGGAATCAAATAGACATCAGCGGTAGAAGCACCAACATTTTCAAGGAATAAAGACACTATCGAAAACGAGTATTTCCCGAATAATTAACTTTTAACAAAAGTTTCGGTATTTATATCGATTCCGAACTCTTTTTTGACCAACATATCGAATATGTTTCAAAAAAAGCTAACAAAGCACTAGGATTCCTAAGGGTAAAAACACAATGGAGCAGGGCAGGTCGCTGGTAGCCTAGCTGGTCGCTTACTCGCTTAGAGCGAAGTAGAATTAAAGCGTGAATATTTACGGGCGTGTACAGGGTGGAGCATAGCACTTAGCTGGGATAGTAGCATTGAGCTTAGCTGTAAGCTGATATAATTGCCAAGTCGATTGTTTACATCGCTTAAAGCGAGGATGCCCCGACTCGCGCACGCGCATTGACACGTTTTATGTGACGTGTTCAGTGTTGCCATTAAGGGAATTTTATTTTATACGTTTTACGTATATTTATTTACTTTTGATTACTTTTTATTCTTTGTGTATCTATAATAAAGTTTATTTTGCTTTATTCCATAAATTCATACTGATCGATGGCGACTTTTTACTTTATTAACGATGGCAACACTGCGTGTTCTACACGGAATCATTCACTCGTTTTCTCTGTGAAGTACAGACAGTTGTGTTGTTAATACGTAAGTTTTTGTAAGTCATTTAGTAGCTGAATTATCAAAAAGTAACTCTTCATCACTAGAACTCGCCATCTTTAACGCGCCGACCTGCGACTGACTGAAGCTCCAGTGTGTGTGTGTTTACAGCTTCCTGCCAGGTGAGCAGCGAGTATGCGAGTAAGCGACCAGCTAGGCTACCAGCGACCTGCCCTGCTCCACTGTCTTTTTACCCTAAGGCTAGTACCTATATGGGTGATAATTGAAGATAATGGTCAAAGAAGAGGAAAAAGAATTAGAAATTTTAAAAAAAATTTTTTAAGAAAATATTTCAAGACGATAAAACGTAAAAGGTAGATGATGTAAAAATAGAGACCTAATGGATGTTTACAGGAAACATAGGACAAGTCACTCGAATGACATCAAAGAGCTATAAAAGGAGTACTACCAACATAATTGTTAGGAGAAGATAAGAAGAAATGAGCTAAAGGGGAGTTAATACGTCTTCAGGGTTTGGACGTAGGAGGCTTCTTCAGGAGAATGAGTGAGAGCACGGTAACTCAGTATGTTAACCATACCAGAGGCTAAACTCCTACTATGGCAGGCGAAACGTCGAGACTTATTCTTGAATTGACACGGTCCAAACCCGGAAGACGTATTAACTCTACTGAATCTGGCCGTGGAAGCCTACGAAACCATTTGGGCTAAAGGGGTCTGAGAAGAAGAAGCAGGAATATAATACTGAAGACGAAAAATAGGGCAACGAATAAAGTGAAAGAAAGTCAAGAAGTGTCTCCAAGACCTGCAGCACTATTTTATATATATAAAATTTATCACAAATTCTTATTTCCGTTGGGAGGCAATTAACGAATTCCTCTATAGTCGAGTTTTCGAGATAATCCTTAAATGTATATAGAATAATATTTATTTTTATTTCTGGTGTTGAACTCGTGTACATAGAAGTGTCTGACAAAGTTATGACGGTTTTTAAAAGCTCGAATATATACCAAAAAGGTAAAATTAAAATACCAAGCTTTTGAAAGTCTGGCGTGTACGTTTCTGAATTTTATCTTGACTGAAAATTTGCATTAAAAGTTTATTTTCCTCTTAAAGATAAAGTTCACCATTCGCTAATGTTTACAGGTTAGTTATTACGATTTCTTGAATAATTCATTCACAGTGTGTAATTTGGATGGTATTTTTATTGTAAATTTTACAAATTTTATTTGTTCCGCTATTTTCGCTCACATTATCAGTTTGTTGTAGAATATAAAAAAAAATATTTACTTAGTCGTGTCTACCGATTGTTATAACTTAAATATCTATTAAATAATTTGGCTTGAAATATGACTATTTCTTCTGTTTTTCAAAGAAATAAAACTATTTCAGTTAATACGTTAATACGTTTCAATACTTGCGATTGCAGTTCTCCCTACTTTCTTAGAAAAACACATCAATAAGCCAAATCCGGTATGATTTACTATCTGTCTTTATTACGCAAAATTTCATTTATTTCATTTACTACTCGATTCTGACGTTAAGTTGGTAAACAAATACAATTTTGGAACCTCCCCTTCGTTTGAAGTGATTCATATTGAGTCAACCCAAATCAAAACAATTTCGATAACGATGGAGAAAAAGATCATGAATAAGGGTTGAAAGTGCAATGTAATCCAAAGTAATAAACTGGGGTGAATCTAAACTAACTACCAAAAATAACGGTTATATTAAATTGTTTCAGAGGGATCCAAGAAACAATTTTTAGATACACAACCAAAAATTTTTATAAAAGTATAAAAAATAACAAATGTAGACAGTTTTAATTTGTAGTCAGACTTACTTTTATCAATACCTAAATACCTAAATAACGAGTGCTTCATTTATACATTTTCGCAGTTCCTCCGATGATAAAGTTTTTGATTGTTTGGGAACATAATATGTTGAAATATCAATATTATGTAACAACCTACCAGATGCTTTCAAAAGTGAGAATACTTCAAGAAAATTCAATAGCTCATATCAGAAGTAGATCCACGAGAGAACACACATGAGTTGATTGAGATCCAATATTGATAATGAAAAAACTGAGACCCACTAATGATAATGGAAAACAAAATAACATCTTTGAGAGGGTTGTCATAATAATTATTATTCAACTATAATTAATGAAGAAGCAACCCACAAGCTGCAAATAGCTGTCCACCTTATCTCTGATTGCACGAAGAGATGGAAAATTAAACTGAATGAAACTAAATCACTCCACATTAACTTTACAAACAAAAGGATAGATCATATTCCAGTCAGAATAAACAACCTGATTCCATATTCAAACAAAGCAAAATACTTAGGTATTACCTTAGATGCCAAACTCCGATGGAAAGTGCATGTTAAAAAGAAAAGAGAAGAACTTGGACTGAAATATAGAAAAATGTACTGGCTAATTGGAAGAACCTCAACTCTGTCTCTATACAATAAGCCTATGCTTTATAAGCACATACAGATACCAACTAAGAGGATGCACAAAAGCAAGCAACTTAGCATTCATCCAAAGATTTCAAAACAAAGCACTGAGGAACATAGTAGATGCCCCTTGGTATATTCGCAATAGTGATCTCCATAGGGATCTGGAAATGGACACTGTTGACCAGACCATCAAGCCAAGAGTCATGAAGAAAGACTTCAACATCATGTCAATGTCGAGGCTATCCACCTCCTTGAAAATACTGGGTTAGTAGTTTCAAGCTTTATTAGATTAAGTTAGAATTAAATTGCTCATTGGTCTCTGTTGACCAGATTGTAATATACTAAATGCCTTTGTCCACGACTGTTTTATAAAACATTCATTATACTTGTACTTACTTAAGTATAATAATATCTATTATTCACTCTATGACGTCACCCAGTGAATAATGAGTCATTATTCACTGGGTGACGTCAATGACAGCTCAGCATGTTTAAACGTAAAAATGTTATTTATATTAATTTATAGGTAATAATATGTAAGTAGAACAGTTTCCATTATGACGGTCATGTTAGTTTAGTAAAGTAATAAAAATAAAAAATGTTGGAAAATGACTTTTTTACATCTTGAAATATTTAACAAGTAGTAAAGCTTTATATAGGCATCACAAATTACTTCCTCTTTGAATATTATGAAAAATCTTAGCATGAGATGTCAGATTACAGAATATATTTAAAAGTGTATTACTTGTTTGAAAAAGTTTTTAGTTAAACAATAAAAATGTCTCAAAATAATAACATTGAAGAAGAAGCAAAACTGGTGGCATTAAATTTGTTGCCTGAAAAATCTAAAAAAAATTTATGTATCTGCATACGAATCCTTTTTGCGGTGGAGAACTGTAAAAAAATCAGATTCTTCTGGTAAAATTTATTTGACAGTCGTGGACAAAGTATAGTATTCTACTCGCATATAATGGCTATTATATGATCGTTGAATAATATTCTATTATGGGTGTTTAATAATAAAAAAAAATTATAATTAAATGATGATGTCTTGTTACTTCAATCCAAATTAATTGTACCTTTATTTTCTTCTTGTTTCTGGTTTCTTTTAATACATCAATCCTTTACTCTTTCAATTTTTTTAAATATACACGCTTTAGAATAGTATGCGTAATCTTTTAAATTTATTATACAGGGTGCGCCAATTATTCCCACTCGATCTCTAGCACCGAAACTAAAAGAGATATCACCAAGATTTTTTGTAGGGGTAGACAGTGTCACTCGGACTACAATTTTGACACTTTTGACAATTTTGATGTATACAGGGTGGCTAATTTTTGTGGAATGAAAATTAATTTGGTTTTTTTAAATTGAACAGCCTGTATACGATTATGTCTTCTGATTCTACTTAATATTAGATTTACGGTAGGTTTTTGTATTTGTAAATCCGACGTGGCGTTGACAAGTTATTCCTATTTTAAGCAGATTTAATGAAAAAACAGCACTTCAGAAATATTAGCACAAAAACCACATTTTTTAAAAAATCCCTCAAAAAAGCTACTATGATGTAAATGAAACATGCAGCTATCACAATAATCACACAACATCTTCACCTGTTGCACAGGGTGTTTGCCGATGGCGTGCCAATAGTCTAGTTTTCAAATGGCAATAACTTAATTTTTTCAAATGGGATGCCCTGTATATTTTTCTTCAGTTAGAAGCTCTCCCTAATACGCATTAAAAAAATATAGGGTTTTGCACATCTAACTTTACTATTTACTTTAATAATTGACGTTAAGCGACAAACAACATATTTTACACAATTTTTAATAAGTACAAAATTTTACAAAGTTTAATCGTAAGAAAACTACAATAGTGAAAGTTAAAATTTATAGTAGGAGTTCAAAATGTCTTCCATTTTCATTTATACATTTTCTTGCCCTTTTTTTCATTGATTTACGCACATCTCTTAGCATTGCAGGGGTCACCTGTCTAAATGCTGCAGTAATTCTTTCTTTCATATTTTCTTTTGTGGTAACCTCTTCTTTGTAAACAATATTTTTAATAAAACCCCACAAGAAAAAATAGCAAGGTGTAAGGCAAGGTGATCTAGTAGGCCAATTTATATGTCCTCCCCTTCCTATCCAACGATCCTGAAATTCCCTATTTAACCAATTGCGAACATCTAATAGGTAATGTGGTGTGGCACCATCTAATTGAAACCACATTCCGTTGCGATAATTTTGAAGCACATTTTTCAATAAGTTGCGAAAATCATGTTCTAAAAAATCTAAAAATTTACAGTCCCATCAAAGAAATAGGGACCAATTACATAATCACCTATTATTCCCGCCCACACATTCAAAGACCATCGATACTGTGATGTGGTTATAAATAAATGGTCCGAATAATAATGGAAGTTGTGTCTATTTACACAACCGTTCTTATGAAACGTGGCTTCGTCGGAGAATAAAACTTTGTTTAAAAAGTTACGCTCTGTATTTATCTTGTTTATTAACCATCTACAGTATTCCACTCTACGCGCGAAATCACGTGGTAACAATTCTTGGTGAAGCTGGATATGATAGGGGTGATATTTATTCTTTTTTATTATGCGTCTATTTGTGGTATTGGAAATATCTAACTGATTGCTTAATTGCCTTGTGCTTATATTGGGATCTTCAACTATACTGATCATTACCTTATATTCGTTGTCAATAGTAACAGCTGTAGTTTCACGTGAATGTTTTTCATACTTGACGGTTCCTGTTCTATCAAATCTATTCTTTAAATTCTCAAAAGTATCCTTTTATGGATGACGTCTTTCTGAGTATCTTTGACGATAGACCCTACTAGCAAGAAACGCATTTTTTTGACATTCACCCAGTATCCATATCATATCAATATTTTCTTGAACACTATAATTCTTATTAAAATCCATTTTTTATGCACAATACCGATTAAATATAGTAGACGTGATACAATACAAAATTTTATGTTGACAATTAATGCCATAACAAAATATACCTACTGTCATTTTCATAGGTAACTTGATTTCTTATTAAAAATTGTGTAAAATATGTTGTTTGTCACTTAACGTCAATTATTAAAGTAAATAGTAAAGTTAGATGTGCAAAACCCTATATTTTTTTAATGCGTATTAGGGAGAGCTTCTAACTGAAGAAAAATATACGGGGTGTCCCATTTGAAAAAATTAAGTGATAGGTGCATGTTTCATTTACATCATAGTAGCTTTTTTGAGGAATTTTTTAAAAAATGTGGTTTTTGTGCTAATATTTCTGAAGTGCTGTTTTTTCATTAAATCTGCTTAAAATAGGAATAACTTGTCAACGCCGCGTCGGATTTACAAATACAAAAAACTACCGTAAATCTAATATTAAGTAGAATCAGAAGACATAATCGTATACAGGGTGTTCAATTTAAAAAAACCAAATTAATTTTCATTCCACAAAAATTAGACACCCTATATACATCAAAAAATATTTTAAAATTGTAGTCTGTCTACCCCTACAAAAAATCTTGTTGATATCTCTATTAGTTTCGGTGCTAGAGATCGAGTGGAAATAATTGGCGCACCCTGTATGTGTTGTGTTACCACGTACAAGTTGTTGAAGCTCTCTTATTGTATTTTTGTATTTGTACAGACATATTTGTACTTGTTTTCTTCAATAAAGTTTTTAAGATAACATTTAACATGTTTAATCTTGAAAGTACATTTTAACATCGAATATTGAGACCACATAATGGATGCTTTCAACATGTTCGATAAATTTTCAAAATAAACTAGTAATACCCTTTCAGAAAATGATTTTACTTTGTATTTTTTTCTCCATTGTATGAATTTTTTATATGCCAATTTATATTTTGCTCTGGAAATTTCTGGCAGTAGGTTTAAAGTCACCGCTGTAGTTTTTTTTCGCTGGCATCTCATTGTTTTTACTATTTAATATTAAAAAGAAAAGAATATTTTTTCCATAATGGTTGATGTTTCAAAAAAAAATCTTGAAAGTAAGCTACCCACCGGGTTGATGCTTTTTTATAAATTGGATTACCAATAAAATGTTCGGTTTTCAGATATACATACAGAGCCACAAATGAAATAATATTTTCTGTTTCGAACAAAACAAGAATTACGTCATACTTCTCCATTATCTTCCATTATTCAGCATTCTTCCATCAAGACCTCAATGCCCGTAATCAAATAATCCACGAAGGGTATTTTCTTTGTTGTTCGTGATTATGGTGTCGATTTCTTTTTATCAGTAAGAGCATAGGACGAGGGAGAACGGTAAAAGGGACAAATTGATGGACCTAGTCCTGTGATAAACCGCGCTTGAAAAATTAATTTCACCGACTAATGAAATCAAGAGGTATTGTTAAGAAAACTGTTTGGGGTTCTCATGAGAGGAGAAAAAGAGAATATTTCCAATGGACTCAATTATTTCGAGCACGTTAAAGATAATCCATGGGGTAAAAGTCTAAATCATTAAATAGTAATTTATGAATAAGAACTGTATGAATAAAAAGAAAAAATTAATATTAAAAATTAAATATTAAAAGAGAATATTTTTGTTGATTTATTCGACTATTTCCCTCGTCTTAATTTCCACCAATCACAAACGCGCAATTTTGAATTACAAATGTTTAGATGTCCTGCCATCTATGATTAGAAGAGAGTATTGACAATTATTAAAAGCAAAAAATTCCCGGTGTATTGGGGTTGCATACACAATTTGCATTGTGTGTTGCAAAGCTTTTATTTGACTGATTCTAGTGACATTTTGACTAGAATCAGTCAAATAAAAGCTTTGCAACACACAATGCAAATTGTGTATGCAACCCCAATACACCGGGAATTTTTTGCTTTTAATAATTGTCAATACTCTCTTCTAATCATAGACGGCAGCACATCTAAACATTTTATCTTATAGCGGATATAGCTACTGACTTGTACGAGTTTGGAATTTTATTTATTGGATTCGAAAAGCCTAACTGACGAAGCCGAAAGGCAGAAACCGGTCTTAGGATGTCGAATCTGATAAATTAAATTCCTTACTCGTTTTCGAATTACAAATGGTTTCTAGATGAAAAAACTATATGACAGCTCCTGTTAGTAGTTTTTCCGAGTTTACCTGCGGCAAAACTTGACAGCTGTTATCACCAAAAATTACAATACCTACCTAATCCTGAAAGATTGGGCGTGGAATATGAAGAAAGAAAATACACCGAAAATTATAAAGAACTAGTTGTGAAGACAATGTAGAACACCGTTGCAAAAAATAAACAAGAGATGTATTTTATGAAGTGGAAAATAATTTTTGATCCATTTAAAGATATTATCTTCAAGTCTAGTAGGGAACCTCGTAATGCGAAACGAAGGAATTTGCAGAAGTGCGCCAATAAAAGGAAATCGAGCTCTGCTTCATTAAAATTGGAAGAATACTACGTAATGGTTTTATTATGGGGCGAAGACACTCCGACGGGACTCCAGCGGAAACTTTACCTTGTCGCTTCATTAGAACTTGCCTGGAGAGGTGGAGAAGCAGTCAATTGCAGAGTCCATTATTTTAAAGAAGAAATAGATAATTCTGAGATTAAACCAGGTAGATAACATAGTTACATGTTTTTTAAAATAACTGATTTTCAAAAATCCTACTTTTAGTAAGAGTAGAATAAAACGGCCCAGGGTGGAGAAAAAAATATGGCCGATAGTAAATGGCTGGTCCCCAACACGAAGAACCCTACCTTTTGTCCAGTCCGTCTTTTTAAAATTCTAATGGTTAAACGTTCATCTAGAATAACAACTGATAGATTATTCTTAACAGTAAACCTATCACGGAATAAAGAACAATCCAGTGGATGGTACAAAAACACTCCAGTGGGAAAAAAGAAACTTTTGAAATGGACTAAAGAAGCAGCAGAGAAGGCAGTTAGTAACCTGTCTAAAGGAGGGGTGGGTGAACAACAATTAATTAAAATTACTGGCCACAGTTCAGCCATCTCAATTAAGCCTTATCTGCAAATGGATAATGAGCATTATTCCAACATCATAAACACCCTTAGAAGTGACGCCTCAGAACCTCCAGCTAAAAAACAGAAAACAGTATATCCTGCAGCCACTCCTCAAGCTTCTCATTCTACAGCTGGACTTATCAACAACGTTAATGATTTACCTACACCCAACGTTATTAATGAGTTAACAAAGATTTCAAACAATACACCTCCTGTAGTATATTGTAGTATATTAATAAATTACCTGTTTTTCAGTTTTCCAATTAATACCTACATATTTATTATGTATGCATATATAATAGGTAGTATGTTTTGTAAGCTATGTGTATGCAGAATAACCTCTTGCTCATGAAATAGTCTTGTCAAATACCATTCGGGCATCTAATTTTTCCTGTGAAAAAAATCGAAAAAGCACAATGCAAAGTAATATTTTTTTAACAAAATGCATTCGTGCAGGTGCAAAAATCCTCGTCTTCGACTCGGATTTTTGTTGCCACCAGCACTCATGCTTCTTGTCAACGAGAGATTTGTTTATTCATTTCACTAGCCTAGCTGATTAAGCCTGATATTTAAATACACCGCTGTCTTGGGAGTTAAATGCACTAGAATTTTTATTTTTATAGGATCCCAACTGCAAAATTATTTATTTTCCAGTAGCGCTATACTAATTAACTGTACAAAACGACGAGTTGCCAACCTTTGACAAACTGATTCATATACTTTTTACTAATGGATTAAAATGTACTTTTAGCATGACTCGTAAAACATACAAATTCAACTAAATTTAGAGATTGGCTTGTCCAAAGGCTGGCCTCCACCAAGATTTGAAGTATTAACTTTTTTCGATTTTAGCTACCAATATCATCTAGTCAAAAATAGTTCAATGTTTTTTAGTAATAAATTTAAAAATTTCTAAATAACTACGATTTTGTTCATTTCGCCCTAAAACTTTTACGATATATGTCTTTTTTTAGTATGGGAAATGTTATTTCTGCTGATAGCTTTAATGTAATCTCTATTTTGGGTTTTATTGAGAAACAGTAAAAATGCGTTTTATATTTTATTTGAAAGCAACTTATTTAACAACCCATAAATTTTTTCTCAAAGTTCTAGCCAACCAACGTTCCAAGCGTTTTCGGGAACCAGATAAAATTAAGTTCAGTATGAGAAATTTACAGTCTTCTTTAACCTTTTTTTCTGAGCTTAAAGTTTTCAGTAATTTTGGATAATTTGCAACCTAAAAATATTAAAATCCCTCCAATAAAAATCTGAGAAAGCTAAAATTTGGTTCAGAAAGATAATTGATGTAAGGAAAACAATTAGCAGTTTTGAAAAATCCAAAAAAGATATTTTGAAATGGCCCTTCATGGGGAAAACGAAGTTTTTTTTTGGTAAAAAACAACAAAGATATTTCAAATAGTAGTAGTTGCAAAACGAGTAAAGATATCAATCTAGATCAGCGATTCTCAAACTTTTAAAACTTTGTAGGTACCACATAAATATGAAACAAAAATATATGTACCACCATAAAATCATTTCGCAATTATTCGAAGCTAGAGCCGTAAAAGTAAAAAAATTGAAAAATATATGTGTTTTTGAATAATAAAGATTAAAACAAAATGTTAAAAGGGGCGCAATTTTATATTTATTTCATTTTTTTTCTGTAAAAATTGTACAACTAAAAATATTGTAATATTCTAGATATATCGGCAATCGGAAGAAAAAGGAAATTATCGAAGAATTTGGAGAATCCTCTGAATTTTTCAAATATTTTGAAAGATCTTTCGTATTCATAAATAAATGTCATTTTTCTTCCGTCATGACTCCTTCGCGTGGATTGATCATACGATTTTTATTCTGTGTCAACTATTTGGAATATTACACATCTATACATAGGGTGTAATTGAGAAATATGCACATTTTAAACCAGGTGAAACTTTGCACTTTTGTTTACCTGGAACATTTTTTTAGGTCAATCAGCCACCGCGCTGTCAATCAAACACATAAATTTTGTAATATGGTGGTTTTTATTGAAGTTGTCAAAATCCAAAATGTCGCTAAAGAAAAAAATTGAAATCTATCTACGTTGGGTTCGTGCGCATATATATACAGGGTGACCCAGGGGTGTGTGCATGCTTCGTCACTTTTTTTTAAACGATAGGATCGACAATGAGGCGCATTCTAAAAATATTTCTATTTATATGCAGGATGTCCCAAATAAGATACACAACTAAGTTCTGTTTTTTTAAATGGCAACTCCCCATTTTTGTTACATATTTAGATTCGCCATTAAATTGTGGATATAACGCACCTGGGTTTCTTCGACTTATTTGCAATAGTTTTTGACTTATGTCAAATTATGTGTGAAAGTAGCGTCGTGCAGTGATCCACAAAAAAATTCAGAACTTCAGAACTGTTCAAGATAACTTAATCAACTTTTTTTCATGAAAAACAGGCCGCATCTCGATAAAAACTGGCTTTTCGAAAAAGTACTAAGATGCAAAAAAAATCAAAAATGATGTATTAAACCAATAGTGCCACAATACTAATTTAATTGTAACAAATAAGAAAGTTTGGGGGGTTTAGGGGTTCAAAACACCCCTAAAAATTTTTATGGGCTGCACAGATTTCGTGGTTTCATATGAAAAAGATGTTTTTACGATAAAAAAGCCATCATTACAAAATGTTAAATAGTTCATGAAATATTGGAAAAAATCGATTTTCATTTTGTACTTTCCAAGGGCTGTAACTTTTTTGTGTACACATTTGCATTAAGGTAAGTTATGTTCAATTGAGTTATTTTTGACACCAGAATATGTGGTTCAATTTATGACTCACCTTTTTGTTACACCCTATATAGTTCCTTTAATTCGGTGTAGTGATAAACTTTATTTTTGTGAATTTAATAATACATTTTTGACGGAGTTTATATCTGACATTTTGAAAAAAGACATGCTCTTACTTTTCTTTTTATAAAAACTTATCATAGACAGACAGACGACTTGGGGATCCTAATCACATGGTCTAACCCCGATTATCTTGTGGGATTTTCACTTGTTCCTTTAAATGAAATGTCTGAGTTACGAATGTAACTGATGCTCTTTCTTTTTATTTTATTTTATTAAGTCGACAAGTTACCAAAAAAGAAAAATTGATATAGTGAGAACGGTCCATAAAAGAAATATATTTTGAGGCTCCAAATAAAGTTTTTTAGTTTTAAAGACTTTTTTTATTTTCTTAAGTTTGCAAGTATTTCAAGTACACTCCACTTGGCGTAGAATGTCATAACGAATCGAATGGAAATGGCAATCCTACTTTTTGTAGCGTCTAAAGTTTAAAGTGATCAATTTATTTCAAAAATAAGTTGTACGAACTTCTAACCATGTTTAGTTTTGAAATAAAAAACGCTATATTAAACGTGGAAAAAGCTTACAATCTGAAAAATGTCCCAAGTGATCTCGTCAGACGGTAGCTGAATTTAATAATCTGGAGATGAGCTTTGATAAGTTTTTTCTATATTCTCAAACGTAAAGCGATATGAATTCCTTGAAAATATTGAATTACAAATGACTGTTTTTTTATCTTGTTTGATAACATTGGAAAAGCGGCATTTGATTTTCTCTTCTCAGGTTCATCTGCATAGTCTGTAAACAGTTTTCAATCATCCATTTATTTTTAGAGTTTTTTTTTATCTCAACTACTAAAACATTTATTCTTACCTTCCTTCTATCATTCCGGAAGTTATTTCATAACTTCCCCGAGAATATTTACACCAATAAAAGGTGATATTTCTAAAAGAACTCTTTGCAATTTTTATCCGTAGATATGAGTTCTTGCATAGAATACTAAAAAAGCTACATCCCGCCAGTTATATCTTCGGAAAAATAATGGAAAAGCATGAAAATGTTAGCAAACATTTTGAATTAAACTACATAAATTGCTATGAAAGTTTTTCGTGACCCTATTCGGAGTTCTATAAACAGGCGTGCCAACTTGCTAAAACAAAAACTAAAAAGTTGGTGGTAGTTTCCAAGTTGCACTGGTAAAAATTCAATTACTAGAGGAAAATGTACATTATATTAAATAAAAAAAGTGCACACAAACTTTACTCTATGTATTTGTAAAATTGGATAGTCCTCAATAATAAATTAACACATTGTAAAGTACATGTGATTCTAAAAAAGAACTTGGCAAAAACTTTATAGAAAATATAATATTTTGGCACTTAGATTTTAAAAGTCTACTTTTTTTGCTTCAACTCTAACAGAAGTATATTGAAAAAATATTTCACAGTTTTAAAATTTCGACATCTATTTTATACGCTAGTTCATCATGCGTAGATTCCAAAAATAATAGGGTTATGTGCCTGAAAAACGCATTTATAGTTTTAAAAACCTTCAACAGTTTTATATTTCACCAGTTTATTATAAACCATCCTGTACAGTTCGGCAAGTATATTATAAATCACTCCCTAAAGCGGGAAGCCAATAGTCCAAAATTATTTCAACTCTCATTATCTTTTTCTTTAATAATAATAGAAAAAGTATTACTACAAGACTCTACAAGATAAAACCTGCAGATTTGTGAATAAAATAACGGTTAGACAACAAAGAAGTAATGTGTGGTTTTGGGCAGAAGGGTCGCGTTTTGTGACACTTTTTATAATTGAATAATGTTTGGATTATATTTCGTAGCACCCCAAAGTTTCTGATGCTCAATAGGACCCCTTGTTATTTATTAAAATGTCAAAAATTGTAAATACGGCTGTAAATCGTTTAGAAAAGTTAAATATAATGCACTATTATTGCATATGGCTTCTATTTTCATACAGGAAACGAAATAATAGTGAAGAACTTTTGAAGTAACCCTAACATTTTTCCAGTTTCCTTGTGATAGGACAAAAAGTCAAACATTCATCACATTTAATTAAAAAAAAAGTTTAATTCCCAATTTAGCAGGTGCTCGTTATAGCCACTGAACATGAAATTTTTAACCACCATTTTTTTTGTAAAAGCTCACCATTTCTCACAGTTTTAAACGTACTAAAAACTACAATTTAACGAACATTTCAAAATAATATAAATTCTTTATACAGGTGGTCTCATATAGACAGCTTATTGATGTCAAGATATCATCTAAAACGTTGCTGTTAAATTCTTACAAAAATTTCTTTGTGTACCCCGAAACAAATGGTTATGCTTAAAAAACGAAATAGCTACCTGAATTCCTATATCCGATCGCATTAAATTGGTTTGGTATGAGAGATACCAGTGAATATTTTGAATACTTGTAAAATGCTGAAGTTTATGTTGGAGGTAGGAAGCTGCCGAACGGGTTTGTTAAAGACCGTTGAATTCTTCTAATTTGTAGAATTGATACTAATGAACTAATTATGAATATTAAAAAACAGTTAATGAATATTGTGTTTCCTAAAGAAGAGGGTTTATTAATAATCGTTTTTGAATTATATCGGAATATAAAAAAGTCTAGATTTCAAATGATGCATCCATAGCTTAGATCGAACAAAAGTATCATACAAGTATCGTGATCGAATTTACGGCTAGAACATTCGGATACTAAGTATTCAATATGCCCAGGGAAACTGAACACACCAAAGAAAATGATAACGAGATTTTTCATCTCACTGATTCTCTACAAATCGGTGACATTATTGAAATAGTAATTGATACTGGGTGACATCTTTCGTGTGAAACTGATTATTTTGAATTTAGCTTCGTTGAGAGAAGGTATTATTATTTTAGAACAAACTTATATTGTATAAAGCCATAATAAGGCCAATTTGGACCTATGGGGTTCAACTTTGTGGAACAGCTGCCAATTCTAAGTTAGAAATTTCACAAAAATTCCAGAATAAGGTATTACGAATTATTGTTGGCGCTCCATATTAGGTTCATCCACCCAGAAGAAGAGCTACGTTGAAGAGCCACTGTCAGGGATCTTAATATACTTAAAAGTCATCTTATTATCAGGGGAACCACAATAGATCTGCAAAGGTCGCAGTGGAAACACCCCCTTTTACATCTACATCTAGGTTCATCCAACTTTTTATATATTTTTACCGTCCTTGAGTAAAACAGCTGATTAGTGAATCTAGCACCAAATATCTTCTGTCTCAATACATCTAAGTTACTGGCCAACAAATTGCTCGAAGAAGTACATAATAATAATAATATACCAGAAGCTCTGCAGCTTATTTTATCTCTTACTATAAAGGACTAACCGGACTTCCCCGCACTAATGCCGCTCTAGAAGTGACAAGTTTCGAAATTAGGATATTAAAAATAAAAGAGAAAAAATAAGCATATGTCGACTTCACAAAAGATGGAGATAAGCATAACCAATTAAAGGCAGGTAGAATTATGTAAGAAGGAGAGGTTAAAGAAGAATCTCTACTTCTTCTTCCTTTAGGTATTCTTCCTTTACCTTTTCTGTCATTGATCACACTTCTTAAGAATGTTTAGGCTTCGAATTTTGTATGGATATAAAGTAGTAGACACCGTCTACTATAAACCTTTAATTTAAAATTAAGATTTCAAACTAAATTCGGGTTATAATTTATAACTTTTGCACGTTTACAACTTCAACAACTAGATATCCTACTATAAATTGCTATTTACTCATGTAATCCCAAACAAAGGATTTCATTAATGTTCTATGTTTGACTAGAGTCTCCTTTGTTGTATTAATAATAACAAAGGTAATACCTGAAAACTTGTTGCTTAAACATGTGTAAATTTGCAAAAGTTTGTTTATATAGGTCGGGAGTGAAAGCAGTATTGCCTTGCCAGGGATTTTGTTAGTTTTTGGCTTGATCCCCACCGGGAGTGAAGTAGAAAGTGTAACAATCTTGTGCTCTGGTTTTATAATCCGAGAATATTTGGAGTTCCGGAATTCAATTTCAGGGTAAGCGGATGGATTTAATGTTTTTACGAACTTTGGGTATTAGTGTAATACCTTGATTGATTAAATTTTATTTAGTTACTTAGGAGAAGTGTTAGGGATTGATAAAGAAAGTTTATAAGGTATATAAAAACAGTTGCCAGACTTGTAATATTTACATTTTTAATTTTTGTTATTTCTTCCTGAATTATTTTATCTTCTATAATTGTCGCTGCTTTTTCTCTGCCTTCTCTCTTTTCCTGATGATTGTATTCCTTTTTTTTTTAAATTTCCCCTCAAAGTAACTAGTTGCTTTATATCTTAAGTGTATCTTCTGATTCTGTCTTTAATTGACACTCGTCTTCAAAATTTGTCTCGCCTTCAAAATTTGTCTCGTCTTCAAAATTTATCTTTATTTGTTCTGTATTATCTCTCTATTTTATGTTTGTATACTATCCCGTCATTCCTTGTTCTCTATTTGCTATACCAAAATTCTATTGTTCTTTTCACATTTTGGTTTTATAGTATTTCCTCATGTATTCATTTTCTCTACTTCTGGTCTTTCCAAACATTCTGTTTCAGTCTAATATTACCATTATTTCACTGTCTCTGTCTTACGCCTCATTTAGTTCTTGCTGCAATTGTTCATCAAATAGGTCAGTTTTGAATTGATTGATCCAAAAATGGATACTTACATGTAATAATCCACAAAAATAGAAACATTAAGATGAACAAACAAATATTGTTATCATATTTATAGGATCCAGAAAAGAAAGGAAGAAAACTACCAATTTTAATTAAAATTTCCTGTGCTCCTGAGCAAGCAAAAAACATTCGCATTTAATTTAACTCAAAACTGGAACAGTTAATGTTAATACCCTTTTGGTTTTAATTAAATTCTGATTGAATCTATACTTGATTAAGCAGTCAACTGATGAAACTCGAAGAGAAGTAGAAACAAACAAAAAACGAATTTCGAAATATTAATATCGGATTTTGTGGTTCAAAGTAAACGAGCGTTTTGTGTATAACTATATCGCAAGGGTTTTGAACCAGTTTATTTCCTGAAACTCGGAATTTTCTCTAAGAAATAAGGAAATGTAAAATTTGGCATATTCAGTTGATACCATAAGATAAATACTTAGTAGTGCTTGGGACTGGTCATAACAGAAAAATAATTATGAATATTAAGATATTTTGACATTTGTATCATATTTTTTGTTAATTTCTAATTACATGGTGATTCTCGAAGTTATGACAGTCCACTTTTGGTACAGATACTATACCGAAGTCTTTTTGCACCAAAAGTACTCTTGTTAGTTGCAAACAGGCAAATTTCATATTCGTCCTGAGTTGCTCCTGTAAATATAACTCTAATCTAAGTAAATTGAAATTATTTTCTGGTATTAACCCTTTCGCTGCAGAAAACGCACTTATGCGGCCTGTTGATGTCTGGCAAAAAGCGGACGGCGCGCTTTTGCGACCTGTGCATACATTCAAACAATGACAATTAAAAATATTGCCGCATTATCCGAACCTCTTCAAAAATTTGCCTCAACAAAAGGGTTAAAACAGATTTCTCATAATATTTCATTTGAATTTTGTTTTTTATCTTTATCTTTAAAATATTCCACCCATCTATTTATTATTTCATACTTTGCATTCTTAAACCTTTTTAATGTTTTTAAGTTTTTGATTTTCGTTATATGCCAATTTTTTTGAACGATTTTTCCTCAGTAACTTTAAATATATTCTTCCAAATCCCTATTTTTTTCTTCTTTCGTATTTTTTTTTAGTATTCGTGGCTGGATATTCTTTTCAAACTCTTTTACGTCCTTTCCTATTTATGCATTCCCTTTAATTCTTTTATCACTCTCTCTATCTACACCTGTCTTTTCTCAGCTGTAATTCACGTTTCTCTGTTAATTTTATAACACTTGTTTTTCGCTTTTTTATTCTTGTTTTTGATTTTCTATTTTATAAGTGCATAATTGTTAATAATGGTCATTATGATTCTCATTATGATTCTCAGCTTATATGGTTTTTCGTTTATAGATACTTTCATGTGTTTGCTTCCTTTTGGGTTCTGGGTGCTTCCATAACCAATTTTTGGAGTCTTCGATGATGATGGATGATTTTTTCGACTGCGAAAGTAAAAATATTCATACTCTTTTCCTAGAAAATAGGAAATGTTCTGTAAAATTAATTAGCGATATGCGTGTATAAATTCAATTAATATTTAATATCGTGCATTTACTAAAAAAAGGGGAGACCTCAAATAATAGGTAAGAATTGAATGGTGTGTAGGTGCATTAAGTTACATTTGTTCGTTAAGATAGTTGTTGTCACGCAAGTGAAAAACTCTCATACAAAGTGTTCACTATCCGTAACATTTCTCTGAAAAAAAAATGATGCAGATATGCGGAAAATTGCTAATATTATGCGACTCTCTATTTATTATAATATTATTACAATAATATCTTCAACAGTTTAGATTTTTGTGTCACCAGCATGTATGGTTAATAAAGAAATTTTATAATGAAAATTTAGATTCATAATACAAAACACAATTTAAAAACTATAAACAAAAATTAAAATTTGATAAATTATCTTATTCATTTCGGAAGCTCATAGTGGTTTGTATTTTAATTTCTCTCTCTCTCTATTCACTGGATTAAAACCACTTTATTTGATAAAAAAAGTTTTTAAATGACGTTTCGGCTTTCGCTATCGAAAGCCGTTATCAAAATGACATAACAAAATAAATAAATTTACTGTAGAAACAGAACACTTGATAATCTTGCAAAAATATGACATCAACATAGTACTCTTAGAATAGATTTTGAGATTGAAGATGTCAAAATCTGTTTCAATCATATTTTTGTGACGTTTCTGGGAACGAATTTTGAAAGGATAACGCATTTGCATATTATAAGAGAATTTATACTTCGTCATAAATGAAGTTTTCTTATTAATATTATCATAAGAAAAAACCAGATAAAAACTTATGATACTATCCCGATATAGAGGGTATCCTTTTTGCAATTAACTCTTTTTCGATACCTATTTTAAAAATAAGTGGTTTTAATCCAGTGAAGAGAGAGAGAGAGAGAGAAATTATCTTATTATCAAAATTGAATTGACAATAAGAAAAACCCTATTGAAAAGCAAAAATATGTTTGGAAACTAGTTAAAGAAACAAGCGGCAAGGTAAAGTCAAATCAACAAATTAAACTACAAATCAATGAACAGATAATTGAAAATAATATTGCAAATAGTTTTGTTAATCACTATAGTAATTCAATCAATATATTAAATGAAAAGCATTTTGGAAGTGCTAGAACAGATTGTACAAAATGTCATCTGAATAACAGTAATTCGTTTTTCTTTCTTACTCAGTAAATAAACAATACGTCTTAGAGATAATTAGAAATATAAAACATACTAATTCTGTTGGGGTAGATTGCATATCCACTAAAATTATAAAACATATTGCCTACCATGTAGCTGGACCTTTGGCGAAGATAATTAATGTTTCCGTTAAAATTGGTGAATATCCTGAGAAACTGAAAGTAGGACTAATAACTCTGTTATACAAAAAACAAACAAACAAAAAACAATTATATACAAATAACAGTATCTAATGTCATAAGTAAAAGTTGAAAAAGCTATGTATAGTAGAATGATTTCTTATTTAGAAAACTATAATATCATAACAAAATGTCAAAATTATTTACCCTGGTAGATCAACAGAGAGTGCTGTTTATGATTTTCTTGAATTTTTATACAAACATCTAGACTAGACGATAAAAAAGGTGTTGGAGCACTTTTCTTTGATCTTACATAAGCTTTTGATTGCTTAGATTTGGGATATGTGGAAACGAAACTTCATTCTTTGGGTTTTCGAGGAAATGTGTTGAGTTGGTTAATGTCATATTTAAGACACAGATAAATTATTGTAAAAGTGAATGAAGCTCATTAAAATAGAGGTAATGTAGATATAGGAGTACCGCAAGGATCCTTATTAGAAACGTTGATATTTCTCATATTTATAAATGATTTACCAACGTACATGAACGCAGACTGCATTGATCTATATGCAGATGATGTGTCAGTGGCTTCCTATGCAAATTCTTTTGAGGAACTTTCAATTAAATTAAATTTTCTATATAACAAATTCAATAAGTGGTGTCACCGTAATCACTTAATATTAAATTCAAAAAAGACTGTATTGATGAAATTTAACATTACAAATAACTCTGAGAACATAATAAAAGTGACAACAGATACTCTAAATGTGACATTGTCTGACTCTACAAAATTTCTGGAAACATGTTATCATTCCTATCTTGTATTGATTACATTAGTAAAAAAGTTAACAGAGGGTATTATGGTATATTTCAACTAAAAAATATTCTAAACAAACAACAACTTATAAATATTTACTAAGCAATGATATACTCTCATTTGTCATATAATATAATAGTGTGGGGAAATGCATCATCCTCTAGTAGTAGTTACAAAAAAGGGTTTTTGGTCTAAACAGAAGAATATCATGTAAATTATATTTCCAACGATTTAAGATTTTAACATTACCTTCTATATACAACTAGACCAAGTCCGTAATATATATTAGACAAAAACTCATTGAATTTAGAAAGGCATGGTAAGTTATTAAGAATTCCAAATCATAGAACAACGTTTTTTTGAAAAATATCCGTCTTAATCTGAAATACAATTATATAATTAGTTGAGCCAATTCATAAAAGATGAACTAAATTTTAATTCTTTTAAGAAAAAACTTAAAGAATAAATAAGTATCTACCCAACTCGGTCTATATGTGTATAACATTTTTATATTATTTGTTATGTGATGTTTTGATATATATTCTTTGTAAAAAACTGACTTTTCCAATACCGTGTAATAATGGTCTTACTGGAAAAAAGAAATTTTTATTATTTACTTATTATGATCTATTACGTTTTTATACGTTGTAATAAATCTTCAATCTTTCTTCAAATAAAAAGTCAAAACGTCAAAACTTGCTTAGTTTTTTAGGTTATGTTTCAAAATAATCCATTAATATTAAGCAGCGATTGTATATAAGCTTAAAAATGTTATTCCATTAAGAGGAAATTCCTTTTACATCAGTTAAAAAAGTGTACATCACTAATTAATAAATCAGAACTATATAAATTTGTCATTTTCAATTGTATTTGACTATATGTAATTACGGTAAAAAAAAGGTAATTTCTATACTGTAAAGTTAAACACTGTAAAACGGTTGGGTCTTTGTTAAACGTACCCCCAACTGTTAAATGGATATTAATAACGCAGTTACAATATAACCATTATTAATTGAAAACTTAGTTTCCTCGGAATTCAATAACCCAACCGGACCGAAGACATTCCGGAGTTAATGTGGGATAATAATTTTCGGGTGTAGCATTGATGAAAGTTTTGGAACTACACAGCTAAATGTGTACGGAGTTTCCAAGATAAAACTTGATTTCAAAGATCATCGTTAACTCTATGATAGTTAAGTTACGCAATTTAAGTTGGATCCTATTTTTATTACAAAGAAAACTACGAAATGTTTATTAAAGAAGATAGATAACTTTACAAATAAGTCAGGAACGATCATTAGGATTTTGATGTTGTTCATTTTGATAATCTACTTTGTGCTTGCACTTCTGCTCTAGAAGCTCTGGAACTAAATGCCACATCAAGGAGTGTCCGAAATGGTCAATAATAATATTAGCAAGCAATATTGAAAACTAGCAAAACCACTTCAGCAAAACTAATTATTTTATACTATAATAGGGGAAAGCGATAATGGAATAAAGCAGTGAAGCTGAAACTATCCAAAAACTGAATGATTTTAAGGATATTCACGAAATATATGATAAATAGACACGAGGAACTAATATCGTACTAACCGGAGTAGAAACAGACATATACAGAGAGAGATATTAGAGAAAACTAATACTTTTATTAAACAATACCTAAAAGATGAGGTGACAATAAAAATAGCAGTACCAAAAACTTGCGATATGGATATGGAGAAACTACAAAGATCAGAATGAAGAAGAGTGAGTTTAGATTCGTTGGGGTGAATATCAAATATGTATGCAAGAAGAACAAGAACATTGCATATAAAAAAACTATTTAATAATCAACTTGAAATATGCGAAAGACAAATAATTAAGAACAGTTTTAGAGGAATCATAGAACGCAAAATGGATGAGACTGACTAATAACGAAGTGATGATCTTTTTGGATAACCAAAGAAAGAAAAAGTATATAATAAAAACATAGATGAGACATACATTAAGGATAACAGATTACCGAATAATTAAACTAATTTTGAATAGAAAGGGAAGATAGGGTTAGAGGAAAGCCAAAATTTAGTTGGTCTAATTAGGTAGAAGGACGTCAAATAAGAAGATGGAGAGCGAGGAAAAAAATAGAAGGCATTGGAGGAAGGTTATAAATGATGACAAAAATGATGACAAAAATTTCGACTACAAATTTTAAGATTTACGACCGCTATAAGCATTATAAAACCAAGGATCAGGACACAAGCTCCACCACACTGAGTCGGGTAGTAATGTTGGTATACGGATTCAAGTAAACTTTCACCTACGTTTGCGGGCTACTAACGTAACGCGGCCTAGTCTCGCGCACAGGTACGTTTTCTAGCCTCGCTCTGATCCTTGGTTTTATAATGCTTATAGCGGACGTAAATCATAAAATTTGCAATCGCAATTTTTGTCATCATTTTTAATCATAAATTTTTTCGATTTTAGTTGAAATAAACAAGTTACGAGAAATGTCGAACCAGCCTATTCAAATATATTAGACTCAATATTCTCATTGGCTTCCTCCAATTATATTTAGAGCGAACTATAATTTTGCGTGCCTGTTTTGAACTCTTAGTGAACAACCTGACAGTATAATATATCTCTTTAAATCTAGGATGTCCTGTATATCGAAAAGAAGTAGTTTGTTTAAGAAACCCATCAAAACGCTAGAATCTATTACATCTCATCGAGCAAGAACTATTCATATATTTTTTCTCTATCTCTATCTAAAAAACCATAAATAAAGATAGAAAATGAAAACTTCCCGATAAATGTCGCTTTAGACATTACAAAATTACCAGTCGAAATCCAATTCGGCGCTACCCTACGCCCATAATTCTTCAGAGCAATAAGTAAAAAAAATAATTACTTCCTTTATTTATAGTTTGTATGTGATGGTTCGGGTGATACGGTATCAATATCAATGTTTTATTTCTATTTCGAGGGGGAGAATTTTGTCTTTGAGAATATAATTGGTAGCAAATATATTTTAGTTGACAAGCAAAAATTATTTATGTTCTATTTGTAATTCTTTTTATATCGTTAGGGAGAGTTTGGATAAATTCTCTCTTACTTTGAAGTTCTCGTCTTTTATGTACAATATTACAATGTTGTGATCTTATCCTAACTTTGATTGAAAGAATCTTATCCATTTTCGGAAATCGTACAAGATAGATGCTGCTCTTGCGGTGACGTGTATTAGTATTTTAAACAGTAACGTATTAGTAAAAATATCAAATATTTGTTTGCCAAATTGCTGTTGAACTTTAAATTAAAAAAATGTAATTTCAATCCGAAAATACTTCTTCGATGTCGAAGCCTCAATAGTCGGAATCCCACTCATCGGATGACCCAGTATCCACAGTGAATAAGAGGGAATCTGTATAGTCATCAATTAGATGTTAATTTCGAATGTAGGTATCCTCATATTTTGCAGAATGGTTAACTACGTTAAAAAAAATGTAAGAAATTTTAAGTTAGATAGTAACTTACACTTCATTGTAAAGTATGTTGCCTAATCTAAATTAAACGACTCATTACTTGTCGTCAATGTCGACCAATCAGAAGAGAGTTGTGGACCAGGATTCAAAGCACATATATTTTACGCTCAACCCAAATTGCTGAAGCTGGAAACTTGAAAGGTAAAGAAATATAAACATATATTTCACCATTTCTCAAAATTTTAACTGTCGACAGTGCTTTTTCTTAACAAATAGAAACTTATGAAATAATAAAAACTATAAATTATGTCTATTCCAAGATGCGAGACACTTAAAATATTTTAATAAATATCCTTACACTTGGTAATTACAAAAACTTCAAAAGGAGACAAATAAATTAAAAGTTAATATAATTTGATTAATGTTCCACTGAAATAACACATACGTATCCGTGAAATTTCTTCACCATAGCCTCTAATAATTCTTCTAAAAATAAAGAAAACTTGTCATTCTGTTTATTTGAAATATTGTAAAATGAGGCAGCGGATCCTATTATATATATCTTTATCTCATATTTATGTGAAAGAGGTGATGAATGTTGTCAGTATAATGAAAGAGATTTTAATTTTTTTTTAAGTTATTTCGATTGGAACCAAAGTTAAGTATAGATTTATAATTTTTTTTAGTGATTTAAATCATTTTGTTGCCACAATTCAGTACTAAAAGGCTTCAAACAGCAAATTATATCACATGAGTCGAAATAGTTGTGTGATAGAAAATGCCTACGAAGAAAATGCCCAAACCTCTCGATAAAATCTGTTATAAAGGGTCCAATTCAGAGTAAAACAAGAATATAAATACTTGGATCTAAAACAAACTACGGCTACACTGAAATGGAGGAAAACTCCTATAGTAGAGAATTAGGAAAATGAAATGTCCTAGAAAAATGTAACACACAACCAAAACTGCACATATGATGTGAAATGAAAACACACAAGCTCCCAAGAAAAAATACATTAAAAATGTCATCCACTGCACCAACGTCTGCACTTCAACAACTACTCCTTGGGCTATATGCCCAACAGGTATTGAATTACGTAAGTCCAGACGCGGTTTGGAGCCCGACCAAGTCGGGACGTTGGTGCAGTGGATGACATTTTGAATGGCTTTTTCTTGGGAGCTTGTGTGATTTCATTTCACATTATTTGTGCAGTTTTGTTACTCTCAAGGTACTTTTTTTGGAATTTTTATGGTTCCAAAAATTTCACCTTCGTGCTACACAACCAAAAGATAATAAATAATAAACTAAAAAAAACTCCGACAGGAATGACGCAGGCCAGTGTGTTTGACCCTATAACGTTCCAGAGTGGACCAATCCCAAATCAACTAATTTGTTGCATTAACAGGAGTAGCAGTTGAGGTTGAAGAACTCATATTTTAATTATTACTCAAGATATTCCGGACTGAAAAGCTTATTTTACTTTATACTTTTAAGTCACTTTTAAAGAAGTGATAATCAAAATTTATATTTCTTGCTTTTATTCCGGAAACCAACTAGCTAATGATGAATTGTTCAGCATTATAGGATTAGCCAGCATATCTTATAAATTGTTAAGACATCATTTTATTGTTGCCTTACTCGAATGAAACCATTTTTCTTTCTTAAATATTATATAAAATGTTACATACAATATAAAAAAATTTACTAATAATAATTTTGTTACAATTTTCTACAATATGAAGTAGGTAAGCTAGGGGGATTGTAAATCATTTAAAACTAGGGGGATTCTAACAAAAAGGCCTTAGCTAATATCTCTGCTATTATTGGTCCGATTTGAACGAGGAAAACGGTATATGGTGGGGTATACAGATTAAATACCTAAACAAAAATCATGCGCAGTAGCGAGGGGGCCTTAGGTAATTTCACTGCTATTATTGGTCCGATTTGAACGAGGAAAACGGCATAGGGTGGGGTATACAGATTAAATAGGTAAACAAAAATCATGCGCAGTGACGTCACCAAAAGAGCCTTACCGAATATCTCTGCTGTTATTGGACCGATTTGAATGTGGAAAACGGTATAGTAATGTACGTAATATACGCAAATAAAAATCATACGCAGATTGTCAATTTATAGTGCCACTATAATTTGAAGAGTGGCGTGGGTTCAAAAGAATATTGATTTGTTTATTATGAGCTAGTGAGTGACCACAATATTAAATAATAACCACAAAGAAAGTTATATTTCTTTAATTTAATTTAAGTAGCACAGACAATAATGATAATCATAAACCCTGATATTCTTTAATATCTAACTATTTTAATGATTCTAAACGTTTTGTAGGATAACAGGCAGTGATTGTCCAAATGCACTCGAAGCAACTAATAGACAAAATTGGAAAGCTCTTACTTGGTGTATAACTACAACAGCTATGTAGGGTGGTATCCAAGCTATGGTGGATAGATGCGATGAGTTCCAGCCACCGATCCAATATGGAGGTGATGGGACAAGTAGCAGGTAGAAGTTCTACAGTGGAAGTAGGTATAACAAGCAGTACTAAATAATGGATTCTTAATAATGGCGAGACTTAATAATGGAAATTCTCAATAATGGATACGTAATGATTGATACATAATGATTGATTGATTGTTACGTAATGAGTCATTGATAGATCCTCAATAGTGGATTGATTCTCAATAACGGCCTAAAAGTAAATAGGAAAATTATTTTTTTCCAAAATTCAGACCCTTAGAATAACTTTGCTTAATAATTAAAGTCAGGTTTGAAACACTACTTTAAATATTTAATACCATCGAAGAAACTAAAGAAAATAATAAAACTGAATTGAAATTTAATATTTTAAATCTATTCTATCATCTTTTATTTCCATTCTAATACTTTAAAAGAATCTAAATAAAACTTCTACATTATATCGACTTTAAATCAAATAAAAGTAAAACACGGAAGTTTTTCTCCGTCCAAATTGCAATTTAATAGCCAATGAAATTTTTATTACGTTCGCCTTTCAACTATCGCGAGCCGAAAACAAATTCAGAGGTATAGCAAAAGTCAATCTTGATAAATGGTATATAAATGTTGAGTTGAAGTGTAGCATTCAAAGTAATTCTAAATAATGGGATATCAAAGCTTAGAAATCGGCGAATCGTATTTATATTTGGAAATAGTGGAAAAATAAATGTACTATATAAACATAAAGCTGATTTATTTTTACATAAGGCGAGAAAAATCGAGATTGAAAATTGGTTTCTCTGACTGTGTGTAAGGCGATAAAAGTAAATTTAATTTGCAACTATTTTATTGCTCACGATAAACATTTTCTGAGCTTTTGCTACTCACCTATACAACAGCCCATTTTAGTTCCACTCTTTTTGTAGCTGTCGATATAAGCGAAACTTTTAAGCTAGTTCTTTTTTCTTCTAAACTTCAGGGTTTGTGCTGTTCCGTCCTCACAGTTTTCTTTACCTTCGTTTCCTATTTTCATATTAATTGGTGCTACAAAAATGTTCTTGTAAGCGAGTAGCAGTTTGACGTCCATATTGTTCCATGGACCTCATTGGGATATTAACATTTTGCTTTAGCGTTTGATCATACTCAATTGGTAAGATAGAGAGAAATCAAGGACATCTGCGTCTTAGTTTGCCAAGGAAAAGCATGATACAACCATTATGGAAGAACAATTAGGGGCGTCTATGGTGAAAGCATGTTTACAGGAGAAGATGTGTCCCTTCTCATGTGAAACTGTTTAATAGGCGATTTGCTAAGTACTCTTAAAAATAATATAACTCACAAAAGACTCTAAAACTGATAACAATATGATCAAAAATAGAGAAATCTGCCATTTATCGGTAGAAGGATAATAGGGAACTTCTTAATATAAGAGAATAAACCATTTCAGTAGGAGGTAGGTACCTACTTCTGTAGTTGGTCCTGATCAAGTGCGAAAGCGCTGTGGGATCCTCTCAATTCGGATTTAGAAGAGGTCTCGGTACGTGAGAGGCACTGGTCGCAACCCAAGTGTTGGTTCAGAACTGTTACGATCAGAGAAAAGATGTAGTGATGTGCTTCATAGAGTGCAACATCATAAACTCGTTTAAATGCTTAGGCGACTTGACATAGATCAGGAATAGGAACCACAGAAGAATTAATTCACACCACCAGAGATAGGGCAAAATGGTCAGAAGTGATCGCAAGCATCCATTAATGGATATCAGCGGAAGAAGAAGAATAAGTACATTCATTATTGTGATGAAGGAACAAAGTTTACAATCCTCCGGTCAGCTTTTACATAATCAGATGATTCGCCAATGCGGATTACTGATTTATTCAGAGGCAGTGTTTTTGGTCGAAAATCCTTAAAAAATGCTACTTTTATCAAGTTATAAACGCAAAAAATTATTCATGGTGAACAAGTGGTAACAGATTGCTTAATTTGGCAAGAATATCCATTAGCGCCATATTAGTGTTGATAACTTTAAATAGTATCAAGAAATTCAATTCATGTTTATTTTAAATACCGACACCGACACAACAAACATTCTTATACAGATGTTAGTCATACACTTATAATATTTATGAAACATATGTACGCACTTAATAATCAAGTGAGGCCTCCTACAAGTTTTGGTTTCAATAAATTCATAAACTGGACCGTTAATGGGGTGTTAATGTTAATTATAATATCCATGAAATATGGCTGAAATAAATAAACGTGGAAAGATATATAGGCGCGCTCCAGTTCGAAACGAGTAGGGTATTTTTTTGAATATAACTGTCAACGCTCTTCCGGTATTCATCTTACACTTTTTAATATCTTACTTTTTATTAATGTTTTTATTTAGATGTGTCGGCCAAGCGAGATTCCTGTTATGACATCATTTGGAATCGGTAAAGATCTATCAAAATAAATTATGATTCGTCAAATATCAAAGAGGTGACGGAAATTGGAGTGTCTATTTTCACTTTTTGGTATCAAAAAAAGCCTTTGATATTATTTTGGTACTGTGCTGTTGATAAATTTAAAAAAGCTCGGAAATGTGCTTTGAAGAATTGATTGAAACGTGAATTGGTAAAATAAAAATGCGACTTCCAACCACATTTATTTAAAATTTACTACAGGAATAAAATCTTACCTGTAGTCTTCTATCGAAAGATATTGTAACGGTTAACTAATTCCAATAACTCGAAAAAAGAATAAAAAAAAATTAATATCTAGCACAAAGAATTAAAAAGAAACAGATAAGTTTATTAATATGAATAAAATCATTACTTACTTATTGTATTTTGAGTAATCATAGGACAGAATGTAATTTAAAAACAATGTTTTAAACTAGTTCTAGCATAGTAATTGTAAAAGAATCTATAAAATTTGACATATAAAAATTTAACATTGAAAGCCCATAAGAGATTTTTACTAACAGATTTAAGTTATTTAAGTACGTAAAATTTAAGAAAGAACTGAATTTATAAATTCAAAGTAATGTAGTCTCAGATAAGTCTGCGACTATAATAACAATGGGAATGTTATTAGATATATTAATCGTCAGGAGAAAAAGAAAATTGCAAGATAACCCCAAAATTCAATATCATGGTATATCAAAGTACTTAGTTAAAATTTAAGGGAAATAATAAAAATCAGAGAAATAGAGTTCCGGATTTCTAAAATTAAAAAAATACAGTAAAAAGGGGGAATAATAATGAAGTTTCATGGAATTTAAGAAATCGATAATAACGAACATTAAAAGTCTGTGTATAAATTTAATATAAGTAGAAATAGTGAGAAAATTGTATCAACATTATTCTTTTTGTCTTTAGAATAATTTGGTGTTAATAAAAAGTAGTAAAAAAATTAATAATTTTTGAATTTTATAAAAATTTACACTAAAAATCGGTCAAATTCCAATCAAGTAAGCTGTGATTTGAAGGTTTATAAAAACTATTTCGCGCTATCAAGCGAGGCTTTTCACCAAAATCCTTTGAAGCTTTCACATCGATCCTCGTAATTAAAACAAAAGAAAATCAAATCAAAGCAATAATGATCGAAGATAAAAAAATTCAAAGAAATTTACCTGTCAAAATAAGTGAGGTTATATTTTGGTAAAATAAAATCAAGAGGAGAAGTCCAATTATTTATCCTATCGTTGTTCCTGTTAAATAATCCAGATCCTGTTGTATCCTGACTATACTATCCAGATCCAGTTGTATCCTGGTTATCTTATTCCTGCTTTTGGTTTCCGAGAAGATATTGTACCAAATCCCATCTTGAATTGACTAGGAAAATAATCAGAATAAAAAAGTCTAAGTAGTATTAAAGGTAAAAAAAGGCAACAAGTTTTACAATTAATTAGGTTAGATTTAAAAAAAACTATAACTAAATTACTTAGATTAGAATATAACATTGGAGTAAGGTAAGAGAGTAATCATAAGATTTTTGCTAATTGTTGATTTTGTAAGTAAGAAAAATATTACGCTTACCTTAATCTGGCAAACAACTCTTTCACATAAAAAAATAACGGTTAAGTTATTTATTTTGAATATTGATAAATGTTTACATATTTTTACTGAGTCGTCATTATCAATTTCTAAAATCACGCGGTCAATAGAAACACTTCCTGTGTTTAAGATCCTTAAATTTTCTACTTGATAAACAAATAATTACATTCTGTCTGTGTTTACGGCAGAAGGCAATAAGAACAAAAAGATATAGGTAAAATTTAAAATTTGTTATAAATATTAAATTAACAACAAACGAAATTAAAGCGCTAAAGTCTAGGTTGGTTAATTAATAAAAAAACTCAAAATTAAATAAATTAAATAATAAAAATAAATATTCAATAAAATTAATTTTTCTTTTACACAACGATAGTACGTAACAATATACATTTAGTAAATACATAAACTTCCGGTTACAGTTGCCGGACTTAAACAAAACAGAACAGTACAATGTGGTATTGATATCTAGACCTGAAACTTTTTTTTATAAAACCAAAAGCCGTTACCATAACAATGTTTAAGATGTTGGCGTTATCTCTAGTTTGTATCAAATGTTCACTAGTTCTTCAGGTGTTAGTCTGAGTATTTCTTTCAGTTGCCAAAAAGCGACCTAATATTACATAGCATCTGTATCTTCTATTTTTTGGACTCAGGACTGCCTTTTTTTGTACAAATAACTGAAGAGGGAGAAGCTTCAGTATTATTTCTGTTACTACAATATGTAGAGGGTGAAAGTTTGTATGGTAAACCCTATAATTTAAACTCTCTATATTTATTAAACTTGCCTATCGAAATTTCTCATTTTTATTACTCTATATTTAAAAAGTACAATTAAAATATTTCCCAATGCTTTCTTGTCTTCCTTACTATTGCCCTGAGACCAATTTAAAACACTCTTTTAAAAAATATGCATTTTAAATTAAGATGTAATGTAAGAAGGTACAGTTGCATTGAAATTCTGACTTAAATATAACAGTAGCAAGAATGTTACATATTAATTATAAATAATTACTATTTTCATGGCAGGCAATTACTCACAAACCTGCTAAGAAATGCAAACCATTCGTTTTATTTCAGGCGTGCTTCCTTTCCTTCACGCTGATATTAATTTTGAGTTTTTTTGACAAGGAGCAAATGACATTGTTAATAGATTTTAATGTAATATATCCAAGAGCTAAATTTAAATTATAAAGTTAATAATAGCTGGAAGGATGTAATTAATACATATGCATGCAAAAAAATAGAGAATATTTGTGTTTACACTAAGTGAGAATAAAATACAGTTGAGTAATGATTTTAGTTAGATTTATATTGGTATTTTATCCCAATATTTATTAAATTAATTAATAATAATAATAAAAAAATGGGTTGTTCAGTAAAAGAGTAGGCTATTATTTATTTAATTTTCAATTATTTTTTACTTTGTCTCGCAAACTAAATAATTTATTATTGTTTGTAAACAAATTGGTACAATAAATTCATTATTTGAAATTTTGCAAATTGATTTGAAGGAATATTTGACGATTTTGTCATCAGTAAACTTATAATACAAATTAAACAAAGTGCCGTAAATTAATATAAAAGAAGGTAAACTATAAAAAAGTAAAATAGTTCTGACGTAAAATTAAGTAGAACCACATACATCATAAATTGTAAATAAGTATAACAAAATAAATCAATGTAAAATAACGTACAACAAAATATTTTATGGTAAAACTAGGTGGAACAACGTTAAAAATAACAAATTATGACCGAATGACTGAATCTCACTGCATCACTTCTCTTTCCTGCTCCGACAAAGTAGGAATGAGTAAATATTATTTATTTGATTTGAAGGCCTAAATGAAGAATCCAAAAAAGACGAAGACCGGTATTGAAATGTTGAATTAAATAAATTAAATGACAAACTCGATATTCACTTATCCATAGTTTACCCCGTATTTACAAAACACGAATAGTTCATGATTATGCATTATTTGAGAGATATGGATAGATGGGTTTTTGATAACGCTTCATTTTATCAATTGCTGATAGATTTAAAATGTTTAACAATACTAGGAGCTGTCAAAAAGGTGCTTTACCTGACTTTATATTCGTTTACAAAGACAATATACTAAGAGCAAAAGTTTTTTATATTTAATCCAAATATACTGTGTCTAATCTAATTTCTAGTAACAATATTACTTGTACTGCTTACATACTCACTGTGAACCTTATCATATATATTATGAAATTCGATTGTCTCTACACCTACCATTAGCTTTGAAATTCTATTCAGGGTTTTCTCAAAGCATCACTTAGCCTGATAGAGGCTTAAAATTCACCAAAGCGCACAGTATGAGATGAAAGCCAACTAAAATATCGAACCATCCGACTCGTAAATTACGTATTAGATAAATACAAGGTGATACCAAATAATTATTTTTATTTAAAATATATAGCAAATAAATATAATTGCAATTAAAATACCTATATACTGTCCATTTTAGGATGTTTTCTTTGGAGTCGGTTTTGTCAAATTAAAAGAATACTTTTTATGTACTAGTACATTTAATAGATCAGATTCAAATTTAGTTTTATTAAAGAAAACTTTCTCGGACCAAATTCTGAGAGAAACCTACAGTACCTACACAAAAAACTATATATATGTCCTACACAAAAAAAACTATATCTATGTATTTACCACGATGTAAAAGAAACTGCTTTTCGCATGACATTAGATAATAGATTTGTCTTCAGTCATTTTGATTCTTCAGCTTTTCTTAAAAAAATGCTATACGGGTCATTCCATAAAAACGGGACAATCTGTGTCCTGTTGATTTTTTCAGGTGAAAACAGGTTATCACTTGCCTCATAACACGTTTTATCTAGACATATTAAACTGTTCTATATATCTCTTAAGTAAAAACACCTTGAAATATAATATTATTAGTGTTTTTGCCACATTTACAGCTAAAACGTCAACACCGTAGGGTGTCCAACTGCCTGTTTGTTATTTATATTTAAATATTTTAACTCGACAGATAGTCCAAACATAACCGTAATGCTGTATACATTCGAAAACGCGTTGAATTGTAGTAACTAGTTATGTCCATTGAGAGTTTTTAATTAATTCTCTATTTTTATGACACATTAATAAGTGTCCTACAAGTTTGGCATCAACACCGTTCTCAAGGATGATGTTGCAAAATGGAGTAAAGTAGTGGGAGTAATTATGCGATTGAATTTCCATTCGAACAGTTAAAATCTCGTTAGTTGAGCATAAGGTGTCAAGGAGGCAGCTTACTTGTTCCTTTTTGTTTTGTGTTGTGTATTGGTGACGTTGAGGCAGGCGTATGTTTATTATCGTCAACACCGTATGTTGCGTTAAATCTATTTTCTTCGTTAATTTTTTTGTCATATTTTGTTACTTATTATTAATAGTGACGATAAGTTTACATTTGCAGTTTTACTCTTCTAAAATGATATTAAACAGTAAAATTTTTTGGTCAACACCATAGCCATCAACACCATGATATTTTTAACTCATTGTCGAAGAAATACAAACTGAATATGTGTTAGAAGTGATTTTGTTTATATTAGAATTTTTGAGACTTAGTATGATCTTATATGTTTTATTAAATACTAAACATTATTAAAAATATTTAATTTGATCTTATTCATTATTTATAAAACCGTCAACACCATAGGCAGTGAGTCAACTCCGAAGTCCAGTAAAACCTAAAATCACTCAAAATGCGTGAAAACCCAATCTATGATTTCTACTGCTCCTCATAGTGGAGTAGGTAGATATAAATAATCATATTAAACTTACCCTTAAGTCAAAAGTATGTCATACTGTATTTTGAAAATGTCTTTGGTCAATTGTCCCACTTTTATGGAATGACCCATATTCATTATTTTACCAATTTTATATCAATTACAAAAACACTAAGAAAATATATATATACAAGACAATATTTTCTCACCCCTACACGTACTGTACCCTGCTCATTCTGCTACCTATTAACACGCCTAATAGGCCCATGATTGAGCTGTTTCTATGGCTGTTTTCCCTAGATTCTTAATTGTTAGCAAGAATATATGTGATCTTATTGACTGGGTTACTTGATTTGAATGTGGTTTATGCGGATTTTTGAGGTGCCGTGTATTCTGTTGGAAAATCGGAGATGAATTGATGCTTTTTAGGGCGACTTATTGCATTAGAAGAAATTATTTATCACAGCCTCACGTGATTTTCGTTTACTTCGTTTACCTTTTTGAGTATTCCATTTGTTTTTATTTTCTCTGATTCTTTCTTCCGCTTTAAAGGACCACAGAAACCGAAGGCAAGAATTAGTCACCATTGAGGTAAAATAATTAAATCAAAGAGCATCGAATTAAGAAAATGAAAAGGCAGAATTAATGGAATGGGAAAGAGTAAGAAATTAAAACAAATAAAATCACAGGAAAGGTAATGGACGATATATTACTTATTTTAAGAAATGATAGAATATGTATTATTTCTTTCACTTCCCTCTTAGAACTGAATCACCTTGTATGTATGTATTTACATTAAATATTTAGAAATGCGAAAGGCTGGCTCTCGTAGTTACCTAATTCAGTTATGCTTTTTAAGCCTCGTTGCTGATTTAATATTTTACCATTCGGACTGGGACTTTCATATATTTGATTCATTTTGCTGTCTACTTCAATAAATAGACAAAAATTTATTTTAGAATTTTAAGTGGCGAGAGAAGCTGATGAGAAATTTACTAGGAACAAAAAAATTGATTGTAGCCAAAATAATGTTCTCTCACTATTCTATTGATCATAAAATGTATCTCTTTTAGTATGAGCACAAAACTGATTAAAGTAGAAGTAGAATTTTTGATCTTTTAACTTGAGGAATATTGCCCTAACCTAATTCGTTTAAAAATGAACAAAACCCTATCGCTATACCTACAAGTGAATTGAAATTCATACTTAAGCACTACTTCACAGTGGCCAATTTACACATAGAAGCCCCATAACGTTTTTTCCGCATTGGTCTCTTGGCTTCTTGGTTGGATGTACTCATGAATAATTGGCGTGATTGTCATGAATAGGGAAACATTCCAATTATAGCATGTATGTATGTACCACCAAGCAAATTTGTAAACGAGTCAATATTTAATTTACACCAGTCTAATGTCCATGTATGCTGAATACATTGGATTCAGCTGGGAATGAATTTCAATTAGTACAGGCATGACATGTAAATACACAGTATATGACCATTAGAATGATTAAGAGGATTCTAAAAATTATTTTTGGATATTTTATTCGGTATACTTACTATACTATACAGTATTTTTTCTACAAACATGTTAAAAATGCAATTTTGTAGCCTTAAAATTATCACTTTAAAGCACTAGTGCCTTAAAGTAAATGCCAAGTTGTGACAGTAAATTTGCAATACATTTAATTTGTATTTTCTTTATTAACATGAATACTTACGCTACACAATTTGAAAAACTAAATCATTCCACAACTCTACCACTACCAACTATAATGACCCCATTCCTAGTTGATGTTTGAGCAGTTTCTGCTGATATTGATGGCGCTGAAAGCAGTTCTCGGGCAATCGAATTTTTACTTTCCAACGCATATTCGATGTATCCCTCAGCGATTGTTGAAGATTTTTATCTCCCATGCTACTTAATTGTCCTTAAATTTTCTCCACTATTCAGTAAGACTGCCGACGAACGCCGAAAACAATGTCCAGTATAGAGGTACGGAAGTTGTAGAAATTTAGCAATAGCAGCAGGAATATTTCCAAACGTATTTATTCCGGCAGCGTTTTTCGTACACTAGCCTTTCACATACTTTAGGAAAAGCCTCCGATGTTCGACATTTGCTGGACGAATAACCATGCACCCTTCAAAAACTGTTCAATTTAGTCTCTGGTCAAGATCTTTTTTGGGTTGGTAACCTTCTCTTTGACTCTTCAGCTTTAATAATAGAATAATTTGACCATAGAGATGAAGCCTTCAAAGCTTCAATTTCTCCTCAAAATAGGCCAAGAATACATTTTCAGTATACTTTCCAGGAATGCCTTTATTTAACTTATTTCTACCCGGTTGTGAAAACCAGTGCCAAATAAACACACACACAACTTATTTCTACCCGGGCTAATTCTTTTTAATACTGTTTGTAGAAAAAAAAGTGTATGATATGTGTGTTAAAAGCGCTTTTAAGGCACTCATGTGAATTCCAGAACTCGCTTCGCTCGTCCTGCAAACTTTCTTCATGTCATAAATAGCTATTCCTAAACTCAGAACTCATTTTATTTTATTATAGTTAAATACGAGATTGCGAGTTTACTTCAGGAAAAGATCTGGTAAAAAATACAATTTAATTAAATCCAATTTAAGTAGAGCTGATGTTAGTATTCCATCCTCTACTAAAAAAGAATCAGACTCATTAAAAAATACGTGTTAAAACGGTGTGAAAATTTGGGTGGGATCTCGTACCTCGGGAAATCTCATCAGTGACATGACAAGCCCTTCTGTGTATCAGAAATGAAAACATAACTTATTAACCGGCATAATTCTTTTTACAGAAGAGCACTCACACAAGCGGACTGTCAGTTATTCGTTTGTTATGTATGCAAACCAAATTGAGAAATTAACCAGAGGCATGCGAGCATGATAATGAACCCACAATGGCGGTTAGTTGCCGTATTTCGAGAAAAGCAAATGCGAGATATATGTTTTGGTGTATAGCGACAAAATCTAAATTTATAGCGGTATTTTCATACCAAAATGTTATTTAGAAATTTCAAAATATAATATGAAAGAATGCAGAAGAAAATCATCATAATTAATGACTTTATTGTTATTTTTTATGGTGTGAAAAAATATACAATTACTAAAGTAAATGATTATAAAACATCTTCATTTGCGTGTTTAGATCTTTGCCAAAACGCTGTTGATCCGCCTCTCTCAGCTTTTTATTACACCAACAGGAATTCGACTAGAAGATTCTCACTCTTACTTTATAATCTTCATAATTAAAATCAACACATATACATCAGCAACGCAATCATGAAATTAACAAACTATTTCCCTTCGATTTCGTGTTAGATAGGAGCGAGACCTCTTAAATTATTCATAGACTCACGCATGTTCTGTGATTGCAAACAAAAGCGCGTCTCTATCCACAGGTGCGGATATGGGGTAGCCCAGGCGCAAGATCCCCCACTGAATATCCGCTTAAGAAACAGGCAAGCTACATGCTAAAATATGTAGATATACATTTTTTTCTATCAAATATACTACGAGTGGTAGGCATTATAAAATATGTTTATATTCAAAGTAAGGAATAGCGGGGTTATAACAGAGTTTATTGACCGGATAAAAAAAGGGACGAATAAATAAACAACAACTAACCAAATTAAAATACCCAAGAAAATAAGAAGGCAGAGGGTAGATAAGAAATCCTTATAGACTGTTTTCACATTGCACTTGATCTGTAAGTCATTTTATTTTTACCTTGTGGTCAAATTTGAGCTGGGGCCCTCATTTTTTGCTTCGTTGTTTCAAACTATAACAATATTGTGTGTTTTTGAAACTTACATCACCTATACCCGATGGAGGAGTTGGAGCATCCTAATGTTGACGTGGTTATGAAGTCTAGCAAAGACAAAAACGATCAAGTAACAGGCAATTTGTTTATAAAGAAACTTTTGGTTTTGTTTCAAGGCTAACTAAATTCTCTAAATTGATGCGTTAATGACCATGTTACGATTGCGGACGGCTCGTGTAAACCCCGAAGTAGGAGTGGGTCAATTGAGACTAAGCCTATGGCGAGAAGCGCTTACTGCACTACCTCTGCTGTAGGCGGTCAGAAATGCAATTGAACCCAAGTTTGTATTTAACAAACCTTACAAAATACAAATAAAACAGAACACGGAGTCAGATGCTGCAAATGCAATACGCATAGGTATACACAGACGGCTCCAAAACCAAAGAAGGCTCAGATCACTAAGTCTAAGAATTAAGTGGGGAATGGGAAAAAATACCAGTGTGGTTCAAACAGAACTGGCTGGTATCCCAAATGCCACAAAAGAACTAACCAGAAAAGGAATTTCTTAGCCAGGAATGTGGCTGGACTAAGACTTTTAGGACTCAGCGACACCTACGGCTTGACGACTTCGGCAATTGCGGAACTAGCCAAACGTTACACCCATGCTCAATCTCTAACGAGATGGGATAAAATCAAGGGATGCAGTTTTGCCAGGGTCACCCTGGGCGACCCTGGGGAGCTGGCGTCGAAGAAATACTTGGCGATGACCAGGAAAAACCTACGTCTAGCAGTAGGATTTCTGACTGGCTACTGTCAACTAAGGAAACACTTCCATACAATTGGGCTAGTGGACACATCTCTATGCAGAATGTGTGAACAGGTAGACGAAATGGTCAATCATGTCGTATGCGATTGCCCGGAGTTATCGTCAATGAGAGAGTGCGTGTTCGGTGAGTCTTGGCCTACACCTGACGATATAAAGAAGATGTTTCCTAGTGACTTGTTCACTTTTCTGGATGAAGGACAGGATGGATGATGACCTAGGAGGATATACAATGGGTCAAATGTATCCTAAGTGTTGTGGGACTAACTCACCCTCCCTACTCTACAGATACAGATAGATCGATGCTCACCAACCTTACCAATTGAATTATCCTAGATTTTAACAACACCTCGTACTCTATTGCTTAAGAAATTGATTTTTCTATTGTCTGAATTTCTCTTTGTATTATTAGTAGAAACCTTCAGACCATTTAATTCCACCTTGCAAATAAACGTTATTCTTATTAAAAGGTTCGGATCGGTGGATTGCAGCAAAATTGTTTCAAACTTTCCAACTTCCGGCCAATTAGTGGAGTATGGTGACTTCGCAGTTTTGCCGAAACTTGCTAGAAGTGTTCTTTGTTCGTTTATTATGCAGGTAGACGGTGTTTGTTTTAAAGAATGCAAGAGGCTTTTAAGTTTTAGGAAATATTAATAGCTTTATTAGCATAAATTTATGTGAGACGCGGTTGTTGCCCATCAAACTTCGTAAATAATTCGTCCCGGAAAACTTCCTTTAAATACGGGGATTAAAATCCATGCGTTGATGTTTGTGCTTTTAGGAACTATTATAGTACAGTTTTACAGCAAAATTATATATATTATTTATAGAGAAATAAATAATAATTTTGATAAATAATATTAAAAATAACAAAAGACGTTATTAACTATTAGAAGTCCAAATTTAAATTAACCATAAATGTTATCTAAACTATTACGAAAATAATGAAGGAAACATCGTACAATAGAGCTGGAAATATTTTTCATTGACTTTCAGCAGGCATTTGACTCCATAAAACGAACAGAACCACTATTATTGGCATTGAATTATTAACAGAGCTTGAAACAAATCAAGATAAAACAATAGACGAAATGGAAAAATAATTCAAAATACTGAAGGCCAAAGATACATGACAAATTATTAAACCAGAATTAGTAAAAGTAATAAAACTGAACTTTCCATTTAATTACAATCTGTAAATCAATAATTACAACAGGTAAATTGTTTGATTACAAAATTCGTCATGCAGGAAATGTTCCAGTGATCATTTCCTATAAAAATAACATTTTACCCATATAATAGTATATTATTCAACGAGCATATAATAGCCATTATATGCGAGTAGAATACCATACTTTGTCCACGACTGTCAAATAAGTTTAACCAGAAGAATCTGTTTTTTATTGCAGTTCTCCACTGCAAAAAGGATTCGTATGCAGATACATAAATTTTATTAGATTTTTCAGGAACAAATTTAATGCCACCAGTTTTGCTTCTTCTTCAATGTTATTATTTTGAGACATGTTTACTGTTTAACTAAAAACTTTTTCAAACAAATAATACACTTTTAAATATATTCTGTAATCTGACATCTCATGGCATGCTAAGATTTTTCATAATATTCAAAGAGGAAGTAATTTGTGTTGCCTATATAAAGCGTTACTACTTGTTAAATATTTCAAGGTGTAAAAAACTCATTTTCTAACATTTTTTATTTTTATAACTTTACTAAACTAACATATCCGTCATAATGAAAACTGTTCTACTTACATATTATTACCTAGAAATTAATATAAATAACATTTTTAAGTGAATAATGAGTCATTATTCACTGGGTGACGTCATACAGTGAATAATAGGTATTATTATACTTAAGGAAGTACAAGTATAATCAGTGGGATAACTAGAGCTGAGTCATAAGGGGGTTTACCCCCACCAGTCAACCAACATTCAAATTTTGAAATTCAAAAAAGATTTCTCATAATATAGGTATAATATACAGTGTCATCCCCAAAGTACGCACCATATGGGAAACTTTTTTATTAAGGGTTTTTCGACGAAAAGTTATTCTTGATGGAAATGGGTAAAAAAATAAAACTTAACTAAAGTAAAATTTTCCCAGATTTTTCAAAATAACGGTACTTTATTCTTGTCTCAAAATCAAATTTTTGGGGGCTCCTCGTATATTATGAGTGTTTTACTATATTTTGTTGGTGCATGTTTAGTTTTAGGGGATGCACAAACTTTTATCAAGAATAACTATTTGTCGAAAAACCCTTAATAAAAAAATTTCCCATATGGTGCTTACTTTGGGGATGACACTGCATTGCATATTATACTATAATCATGTAGTTTCAAATTAAATAAATAGAATATAATTTTTTATAAATGTTATTTTGGTTATACCAGATGTTATTTTTGGAAGGGCAATCAAGAAATAGCTTTTAAATTCAAGTAACTCTATTTATAAACAAGAAAAAAATATTCTTAAATACAAAATATATAGGTAAAAAATTGGGAAAGTTCCCCACTCTACAAAAGTTTATACACACGCACTCAGGAGAATCTAAATTCAAGTCGGCGAGATGTTTTTGCTAACTCGTCCAACACTTCACTAGCAGTGATATTTAGCTCTCTGCGGATGTTAAGTATAGCATATTAAAATTTGAAAAAATGATGTAAACACAGCACTTCACTTGACCGCGGAAACGCACAAGATTTGAAAAAGGTTTGAACAGGGCAGCACAAGTGTAGCGACAATAACTGACTAACTGTATTCCGTTTTGGTTTGTCATTTCAGTGTACCTTTTAATCATTAAAATAACTGTGTTTGTACTGTCTTTTTTATCGTGTGTTTTTGGCATTATCGACCCTTACTTCTGTAATCCCACATTAATAAGTTTGAAAAAGGAAAATCTTTCAAATTTTTATTTTTCTAAAATTGTTACTTACAATTTTTTGTTAATTTCTTCTAAGCAATGGGGGAGGGGAGATTAAACTTATGACAAACTTGAGTAAAAATAACTTTGACGCAATGTTATGAAATGTTCTATTTTTCAAGATAAATCTGTTGGTATCAAAATATCCGCTTTTGAGTGGGTTTTATTTTCCATAAGATGGAAACATAGTCCTTTACTGATTCAGTATTAGTGAGATGTTCTATGAATTGGATTATACATTAGCTTCTTAATTTCCAATGATAAGTTCCCAAAAAAATTGTGAAGTGTGTGGACATCCTTTTTCTACAAAATTTGGTAACCGGAGTTGACGCCGTCTAAAAATTATCTGATTTTTATATATGGTTCATCACGCAAATTTATTTTTAACATTCTTCAAACGTAGCCAGACTTGTTCATGTTGGAAAATTATCTCTGGAGCATTAATAACGCAAACAAGTATATATCTTATATTTGCTTCATCTATTTAGCATGCAAATTTATGGAGTTTATCAGAAACGAGTAACAGATTTTTAGCAGACAGAAGTGCTAAATTAATTGGATCGATAATTTTGCGTTTACTCGCTTTACTAAAAAGAAAATTAACTATAGGATCATCGATATACTTTTAGTCTCAAAGGTACAAGTCAAATAATAAAATTGAAGTAAGAAATATCAATTATAAGGTGTTAAATAACATAGAAATTATGAAAATATATAAAGGGTGTATTAATTCACCAGGGTGAAATAAATATAGATTTTCTTAAGTCAGATATCTATGAGAAAAACTTACCAAATGAACCTAACAAGAAAGTTTTGATCACTTAAACAATTTGCATTGAGCTCTCAAAGTTTCCCGCTCTTTTTCATATATTTCAAAGGGAAATAAAGGAATACAACGAGTCTGTACATTAGATTTGACACCCAAGACCTATTTCTGCTTTTCGGCTTTGCCAGTTTGACCTTTGAATCAATAAATCCAATTCCAAATTCGTGTAAGGTCAATAGTTTGATCAGATAAAAGATAACCTACGCAACTGTGCATAAGGATTACAATTGTACAAGTAAACTTATTGTTAAATAAACATTATGCTTTTGTCAGAATTATAATAAATGTAAGTGTGTATCTCTATGCCTATCCATTGCTGAAATGATTGCTTTATAATTAATCTGGACGTTCCTCTTTTAAAGTTTAATCCTTTTAATGATGACAGCGCCGTTAAATGTGCGCCCACATGTGAGAGAGGTAGAAAGAAAAGACATTATTTAAATTTAAAAGTGACAACATTTTTAAATTACTTCTCGACCTAAGAAAGATTAATTGTAGATATTAAAAACATCAAATTCTACTTATGATACACTTTTCAGTTCTATAAATTGTTTCTGAACTGAAGGAAATACATAATTCAACTTGAATAATGTTTGATACTTAGAAGGACCCTATAAGTTCTTTATATACACTAATTAATTTAATTAGTTTATAATAAATCCCGGAAAGAAACCAAGTGATGCAAATTCATATAGAGTAATTTGTTTCCTACCTTTAGCATAAAAAGTATTCCAGAACACCAGTTCGGGTTCCAAAAGGCACACGCGCCATCATAAAGTACGTGAACAAAATTGTAAGTGATATTTACAAACACTTCGAGGAAAACACGAATTGTTCCCCTGAATTTTTGGATATCACATCAAACAAGATGCAAGATACACAATTCTACTAACCAACTTACAGACCATCAAAGTAGGTGTCCCTCAAGAAACTAGTATTGGACCTCTCTTATACTTGCTCTATACACTGCTGCCTTACTGCCAAATAGCAGTTTTTCAAAAATTAATTTTAACAAAAACTTAAAATGCTACTTTAAAAGTAAGTAAATAATTTATTTTTACATACAGCAGAAAGAGACATTCATTTTTAATATATTTTGAGATAAATTCCGACTGTTGTCGAGTCTCAACTCTTTGATTTTGTTATTAGAGCACGTTGTGAGAGGATTAGATGAAGCGAAATAAGTATATCATCGCCATCTATAGAGAGAGAGAGAGAGAGAGAGAATATGCTTTATTGTCAAAGAAAAATTACAAAAATTTTATAGACAAGGCGAATTTAAAACTAATCATAATAAAAATAAATTACAAACAAAACACAAACAAAATATGAATAACAATTGCATTGGATATGCAATATCCGTCACTATAACTTAATGTTCAAATTAAAATTTTCAATTTAACTTCATTTAATTATTGCTATTAAATGATCTTTCTTGAAGAAAAGCACTAGTCGATCTTCTGAACTTATCATATGAATTTATAAATGTTAACTGTATGGGGAGGTTATTATTCAATTTTTTTGCATTTTAGATAATAGAATTTATTATTAAGTCAGAGATGGGAATAGTTAAGTAAACATCAGTATCTAAATTTCTTGTAGGATATCTACGAGTTGGTCTGTCCGATAACTTTTGAATGTGCTTGCGAACTAAGCAGACGGATTCAAAGATGAGTAGAGCAGGAAGGATTAGAATTTAGAAATTTTTAGAGTAATTTTGACAGTGTGTCCTACTACTTAAACCAAATACATAACGAATTGCTCTTTTTTGTAATTTGAAAATAGATTCGAAGTGGTATAAGCTACAAGAACCCCAGAACGGCAATGCAGAAGATATTTTTTTTTGCCAAGGTATCAATATGAGTGGACCATTTCAGGAATTTGTCTATATAAAGACCTAAAAACGTAATTGAGTTCACCGTTAGAATCGGAATATTGCTTATAGTTACAGGTTGTAAAGTACCTCTGTAAGACATTGCTACGGTTTTACTGTTGTTGAAACAAAGCCCATTTGCAAATAAAGTAATTCTTCCACTTATTTTTAAGTCTGTGATATTGTTGATGTATAATAAAAATAAAATTGGACCTAATACTGAACCTTGAAGTACTCCACTGCTAATTGGCAGATTTGAAGAATCCTCACCATTAGCACGCACCTGCTGATTTCTATTTTCTAGGTAAGTTTTAAACCATTGCAAAGGAGAACCCCGTACGCCATAAATTTGTAGTTCCTTAATTAAGATTTCATGATTAACACAATCAAAGGCCTTTGCGAAGTGACAAAATACTGAGCTGTAAAAAGTTTATCATTAAGTGATGCATATATTTCATTGAGAACGGAAAACATTGCGCCACTAGTGCATTTTTTAGGTAGGAAACCATACTGATGAGGTGTTAAGATGCTTTTTTGGAAAGAAAGGGCAGTAGGCGATTTTTCATTAACCTTTCTAATATCTTCGATAAGGTAGGTAATAAAGCAATAGGGCTATAGTTACAGGTTTAGGTTTTGTCGCCACCCTTATGAAGCGGGATTATTATAGCTGTTTTTAGACAGTTCGGAAAGATACCAGATTCGAAGGATTCATTAATCAGCGAAGTTAACATGTTAATTACTACATCAGGTAAATTTGAAAATATTTTAGTGGACAAGCCATCATTTCCACAGGAAGATTTATTTTGAATGCTGTTTATGGTTTGCACTAGTTCGTGCTTATCTAGTGGTCCTAGAAAGAAACTATTAGTGATCCTTTTAGTAGGTAGGAGGAAGGAGAGAGCATCCTGACCCGGAGCTATGTTAGAGCTGATATTCTTACTTACATTAACAAAATAATTGTTTAGTTCATCAGGACTGGGATTAACAGTGTTTGAAGAACGGGTTTTTATTTCTTAAGTCATTTATAATACACCAGGTTTCTTTGGAAGAGTTTTTAGCTCTTGATATGCGATTTTTATAATAGTTTTTCTTAGTAGATTTGATAATTTTCCGATACAGTTTTCTATAGTTGTTGATATAATTTAATATTAGGGGGTTATCTGAGAATTTTTTAATATACATAAGTGACCTCATATTTTTTGAAGAGATTCTTATTCCTTTGGTTGTCCAAGGTTTATGATGTTTAGTTTTAATGGGGCGAAGGGGAAATGCTGTGTTGAAACACTTAATTATTTTATTTAGGAAGTCCAAGAATTTAGAGTCCAATAAGAGAATGAAACTTACCGGAGACAAATTAAAGGGAAAATATGAATTTTCAAATTTCAAGGGTATCGGAAAGTAGTGTATTTTTATTTCTATAATTGCAATTTTATCGCTGTGTCATATCAACTATTCATGCTCATTTAATTGTGCAACCAAATTTTTTTATAAATTTTATCTAAATAATATCTTTAAAAATTCAGAGAATCTATTAATCATCAAAGTACCTAATTGTCATGATACCTCGTATAAAGTGAACTTTGCATTGTATTATAAGTTGCTTGGGTTTTATTTTTCGTTTAATTTAACTTAATATTTTTGACAGTACTTAACGAGGTTCATGACTTTTAATTCGAAGTGACTTATTCAACGAGTCACCCTTATTAATTACGCTTTATTTAGACAAACAATGCCAATTCCCCACGACAATTATTTTAATATATGTACGCTGGCATTAATTGTCTTCAATAACACTCCAACAGATGCAACTTGTATAAAAACGTCGAATAAAAGGAGAAGTTATTACTTGGATGATCAAAAACTTGTTAAATTAATTTTAAAATAACTACATTAATCTTTTCTTTGAAATAATATCTTTCTTCTTCCTGCAACGCAATGTACCTGTACTTGCTACGATTCACATACTTAAAGACAAGTCAAAACGTGCCTTAAAAATTAGAAAAAATATATAGAAACATTTAATTTCAATTGTTTCACTTGGACCCTTGCGCAGTTTCTATTTGATTGATTAGACCATTGTTTTCTTGTATTTTTAGAAAATAAATAGCTTAATGCATTAGAGAAATAATGAAACAAGAGGAAAAATTGAACAAGAAATAAACAAAAAACAAAACACTAGTACGAAGAACCAAGAAAAGAAGAAAATAGATGGAGAAAATGAGAAGCTTGACAGAATCTTCTTCCGACGCACAGTGGGCTGGATGCCGACAAAAAACGGCAAAATTAAACCAGGGCGTGTACGTAAAAATTAGGAACCGTTTCTTATGTTTTTGAACTCGCTGATTTCAAATTTGGAATTTAATTTTCGAAAAAACAAAATGGCGAACCGGAAGTGACTAGTTGTTTCAGTAAAATACATTCAATTTTGGTGGAAATCGGTTGAAAATGAAAATGGCAAAGCGCAAATCGGACTAGTGTAGCATCTGCTCGGGACTATGCGCAGGAAAAGATGTTCTGGGTGTGACACGACATGCAACTTTTAGTTCCCAAAACCAAATTCGCGCAGGAAATTTTTATTGATTTTGAATCTTAATAACATTTGTAACATTCTACTCTGTACAAAATTTTGGGATCTCCTGGGATCATAACTATTTTCATACTTTATTTTAGGTTATGACATTCATACGCGTCTTTGGAATGTACATACTTAACACTCTTTTAATCATACAATATAGAACATTTCGAACAATGTCTTTATATGGAAGTGATCTACATATCTTCAACGTTACCATCCATTAAACTGTTTTGAAATCGCAGCGTGGAACGCACAATTTGTCACTTGACGCGAGTCGACTATTTTGGAGCACGAAATCATTTCGAACCTCCCTCAAGAAAGATTAAGTTCAGACCCCCATCAGCTAAATATCTGAGGGCTACAAACTGGTTTTAGTGTGGCATGGGGTGCAGGGACATCTTTTGTATGCAATACAATTCATAAAAGTCAAAAATGAAAGAGTTCATTTTTTGGGTTTTGCCGGTTTTTTCTGGCATCCAGCCCACTGTGCGACGCCCAAAAAAGCAGAACAGAAAAAGGAAATTTAGTATTAGTATTTTTTTTTCAATAGAAGAGTAATTAGTATTTTTTTAAGTTTCTTTGGTAAGTCATCAAAAATATTAATTCATGATAAACCATCGTAGTGATGCAATAATTCACTGAATTTGAAAAATCCTGTGTATATATTTAATGCAATTTATGTTGAAAATTACACCTCGACATAAAATATACTTACTTGTTTCAAAGAGAAAAATAACGCATAAAAATGTCATAATAACAGTCTGCATTCTCTGCTTCAATGTATAATTTGTACAGAAAAAATTCAACGGCAGTTTAACATTTTGATGAGCAGCACCTCAAAATGCCAATTTACTTCAAGTCTTCTTTTATTACTCTGACACCTTAGGGCCCAACTTCAATAAGCACAAGACGATACTTTTCAAAAATAAGTAAGCAGGACATTCTTTTTAAATATTCCCTAGGGGTGGCTGGGAACACCTGGGTTATAATTACAATTATTGGAAAAAGATCAATTTAGTTTGGAGTGTCGATTACTATCTGAGGAGTGGCAGAATTATATTCAGAAAAACCTGTTGGAAATTTGTAATGCCATATGTACATAATTTATCGGCGATTTTTAAATCAGTCAGATTTTAAAACCACGAGAGTTTGTTTTATTTTCTAAGAGAATTATTTTATGAAAATATTAAATTTTTTTTTAAATATATTAAAAACGTTTCAATTGAATTGAAACGATTGAATTCAATAAACAATAATTTAAAAAAAAAATTTTCCCACGAATCGGTTTTTCTTTTATTGAATACTTTTGCAATTATTCGCAGCGGTTATTTCCCATATGCGGTTTTTGACCGCAACGTGTGAACGTACACGAAACGATTATAAAACCGGAGCTATATCGTGTGTACGAGGCCTAATAGTTGAACTAAACACTGTATACAGCACTTTAGTTTGTTTGTTAAAATTATTTTAATATTTAAAGTAATGAAGAACGAGACATAATTTGTTAGTGTTATTATTGAAAACTAAAAGTATTTAAAATATTTCAAATGACAAATAATTATCCATAATTCATAATTATGTTATAATAACAATTTTGTTCATATATTGTTCAAATTGGAATAATAAAACCAAGTATATAAAAAATCTATTTAATTATCTGACGCGTTGAACTTCATCGGAAAGTTTTTATCAAAGATTGACAATGACATAAAAATAATAATAATTTACTAGAGAAGCAGAGAGAAATAGAAATAGAAAATTTTCATTATAAGACCTACCACTAGAGCTTCAATTATTACTGGAAATTTTTTCGAGAACACGAGTATATTGAAAATTTTCCCGAGTCGGAGAAAAATATTCATATTCGAGAAAAAATTTGATTTAATTGAGGCTAGAGTGGTATTCGGTAAAAAAATTTCACACCGAAATATTATTAAAAAAATATTAGGATAATGACGGTTTTTTGTTAGGTTCAATAAAACACAATTAATCTACTTTAGTTACACAAAATAATACTTAAAAAATAAGTCGATAGTAGCTCGATTTATCAGTTTTAAAAAAATAAATTTTACTAAAGTTGGTAGAAATATATTTTCGTACAAGAAACTCGAAGTGGTACTTAGTATCAATGAAATTTGCACGCCTAATAAGGTTAAATAAAATACAATTAATCTACTTTAGTTGTACAAAATAACAAAAAATAAGTCGATAGTAGCTCAATCTCTCAGTTTTTTACAAATTCGTTTTACTAAAGTTGGTAGAAAATAATGAAATAGGTATTTAAAAAAATAATCATATAAATTGGAAAGCAAGTATAAGCAACTTTTGACGTTACCTGAGTATAAATTATCTAAATAAATTCGTTGTGTTGTAGAGTTTATAACAATGGAGCGATTTGCGAACTACGTTTTATGCAAGTTTTGTAATGAAGTTAGTGAAATTAAAATGTGTTTAATTTTCAAATAATTAAACATGTAAACTCATATTAAGTTCAACCGGCAACGCCGCACCGGGATGCATTTGAAAAACAACCTTCAGACGCGAGACATCGACAGACAGTTTTTTTCATTACGCTACGATTAACACGTAGGCCAATATATTTACCGCGCAAAACTATAACGAACTTCTTAGGATTACGTGACGATTGTCAAGTCCGCCCTAAACTCATGATGGCGTGATTTGAGTTGGTCCTTGTCATCTCAAGCGGGAGAGAGAGACAGCATAAAAAGCTTAAAAAACTTCTAGAACAATTAGGCGGGGGAGAAGGGATAGAAATACGATGAAAAGCTCCTCGATGCTTCCTTAAAACCAGTGTCTAATTATCACTCAAGCAGAACACACGCAAACCAATATTTTCTGAATGATGTGATCATTTATTTTAATTCATTTTCATTAATATGTGCTAGTGCTTGTTAAGTACATATTAATTGTAATACTTGTTCATTGATTACTAGTTTAAGGTAATCCGTTGTTACGTTGTTGTTTTATTTTATTTAACAAGTTTAATAAATGGTTAAATAAAAGTGTTCATAGTTTTTTTTTGTTGAATGAAGTTGAGAAGACAATCCTAATACAGTCCATTTCACGAAATTCGAACTCAGATGCGGTTTAAAAAGGCGGTAACACATTGTTGGCCGTCCTGGGAAACTGGCACAACATAGGGTTATTCCAAAACCCTCAACAAAATGTATCATCGAAACCTTATAGAATAAATTCGACATAATCTGAAGTTAAATGGAAATATCACTTTACCAATAAACGTCAAAAAATTTCTAGTGTAATTTCATGCTCCTTCCCCCAAGGAGGAGACAAAAATTTCCGGAAAATTTTTTTAGTTGCTATGGTAACCATACAAAATAAAGGCTTTTAATTGGTCGAAAATGTTATGCGTGGAATTTTCACTTATAATATCACAAAAGCTTAAATTATTTCCCGAAATTTTTTTGAGGGCACGATAATTTTCCTAAACTATTCGTGCCCGAAAGAAAATTTCCAGGAATAATTTAAGCTTGCGTTGTATTCGGTAAGAAAATTTCACACCATAATTTGGAAAAAAAATATTAATCCAACCTGACATTTTAAATTACTTTCACTGCTTGTCAAATTCGTATGTAGGTATATCCATCATATTTCGTTAAATAAAAAAATTACCAACTTTAGTTACACCAAATGCTAAAACTCAGATGGGTATTAGTTCAGTCTATCGTCCTTTCATAAGTTTAGGTCACTAAAGGTGGCAGAAATGTATTTTTTGTTACATTATTTAATGGTTGTAGATCATATGTCTTTTCAACTGTCAAAAAATTTCCACTTAAATATCATGGCGCCTCGAAAAAATTTCCGGAAATTTTTTTTGTTACCATGGTAACTAGTCAAAATTAAGGCATCTTATTGGATGAAAAGTAGAGGTGTGAAATTTTCATATTAACAGAAAAATGCAAAAAAAAATGAATGAAATTATCCTTGATATAGAGTGTATCCTTGTCACTTAATTCTTTTTGTACGAGAGACATTCAAATTTGTGAAATATAGACCAAGCAATTAGAAAAACATAATAAGTATTTTACTTTTTGGGTCGTCATACGATTCTCTAAATAATTTCGAGGTTTATGTCGTGGCCTATTTAGTAATTGATATTTTTTCCCGAAGTTGTTATAAACGAATTCTAAGATATGGCCGAAAACAATTTTTATTGGTCCCCCGGTACATATTTTCAAAAATTTTGAGAAAACTTGAAAAGGTAGTTAATCGCTTTTATATGAGCACATAAAGGTAAAAATCACGCAAAAAATTAATTAATTAATTTTAATTTTAAATTAAATGCTTAGGGAAAACTAAATCTATATAGATTGAAAAAAAATAATTCAATAACTTTTTCATTATTTATAAACAAAAATAAAAACCCAATAAAAATTTCCAGTCAGGCAGATCAGAATATTTTTTAAATAAATTCTTTCCAATTGAACCAAACAAAAAGTAAACAAAATGTGTTAATATTTTATTTTACTGAAACAACTAATAATCATAATACATATAAAAAATGTGACTAAAAGGAAAACTAGTAGGTACCTATCTAGGATTAAAATGATGTATTTTTGGATCTCCCTCTTTTTGGTGTTAATTGGGGTTTATTTTCAATTGAGACAATTGCCTCGTGAATTTTGTTTCTAATACGTGTACTGACACTACTATCATTTTTGATCAGCTCCATACGTTTCAGGGTTGTCTTCATAACATTACACTTTTCACTTTGGCACCTTACTAAGGATGTACATATACTTCGTAAGTACTCTATGTGAATTTCATCACCTCTGTCCAACAAAAACTTTAAAACCCCGTTTAAAAATGTGTTGTCATCACAAATAGTATACGCGTATAATTGACATAATACTTTAATAAACGTATCTTGTTTTCTTGTTTCATCCTCAACCATTTCACCTGGAATTTGGCAAAATACAGCGAACGTAATTTTATTAAAATTGTGGAACATAGTACGGATATTTGGAAAGTTGTTAATCAATTTGGCACATAGTTTTACTCCCACTTCAGAAATAAGAAAATCATCGTCAGCCAAGCTCTTCTCAAAAATTAGACTTGGAAGCATACTCGCAACCAAGTCTTTATTTGAAAATTCTTTTGTGAGTTTTGCAACCTCTTCCAACAAATTTTCCTTTAAAACACTGATTTTCCATTTCAATACTGTTTCTTCGATTTGTTCACTCATTATAGATTGAATTGCACTACTGTTACTTGCAAACGTTACAGATAAAATGCATAACAGGAACCAGAAATCTAATCTTGGTTAAAATTAGTCATGGAAAAAGATAAAGAAAAAGTAATCGTAAAACATAGTTTTACACAAAATTTTGTAGTAATTGTAATTTTTAAAATACTTGCTTTTAGGATTATTTCAGTGACTTCAAATAAATAATCTGCTTTTCTTAACAATTTAATACTAATAAAACAAAATCAGGAGAGCGTCGGTCAGCTGCAAATATTTATGGATATTACAATCCTTAAATTTTAACATAAAAAAATTAGCATTAACAAAGGAAAATTTCCACTCTAGTTTGAGGGTTGTGTGTATGTGTAGCGAGGGGGAGATGGCATCAGACAAAGTCCATTAGCCACAGAAATTTGAACACTTTGATTTGTTTTTTTTTTGTAATTTATAAATCTGTTTTCGTTGCTATAACAAAAGTAATTAATATATCGAAAATAGTCTTGTAATTTTTAGCTAGCAGAGAAGGGATATTGATTGGAAATTGTACACTTTCTTTTTGCAAATCACCATATCTGCAATAAAGTTATTTGGGCACTGAATGTGTTCAATTTTCAATTAAAAATTGAACATAAGTCGTAATTTTCGTAAAGACAATTATTAACTCTTAAATCCGACAACATCGGAAAAGCACGCCACCTCATACGCAAGCCGACAACGTCGCACGGAACGACGCGATGAAATAATAAAAAAACAGTCTAGACACTCAACCTTGACCATCCGACCGTTAGAATGTTAGCCAGACGAAAACAACTTAGTTTGAACTGGAAATATCCAGCCTTTGTCTGGATGCATATACTTGCAACCGTTTTCGCGTCGTAGACTTCAGTATCGCTCACCAGCTTGTATCGGTCACATCGCACCGATAGTATCGCTCATCACCTCGTCTAGTTCAGATCGCACACATCGCGGCGATAGATTATTTGCAAATTTCAAATTCAATTTTAAACAGCTTGTATCAGACACATCGCACCGATAGTATCACTCAACACCTCGTCTCGTTTAGATCGCACACATCGCGGCGATAGATTTGCAATTTTAATTTTCAATTTCAATTTTAAAACATTCACTTCAGTGAATTGCTCAACTAGTCTGAACTATTATACTAGTTATTTGTAATTAAGTATTACTACTCATTGTTAAATGTTTTGTTCCTCTTTTCTTCGTTAAAGAAATTTATATAAAAAGTGTTATTCAATCCTGACCTTTTATTGGGAACTACTGGAAAGAAGGGAGAAAGATTTCTGCACCTATTCATACAGTCCCGTTTATCACAAAAATCAAACAGGGTTTAAAAAGTCAGCAAGACAAGGCTGTAGTGGTAAACCGCTGCAAAAGTACTCAAATTACTTCAGAATGCAATATGGAGATTCAAGGATACCGATTTTATACAAATGTGCAGGGAATCGTCCATTGTTCAGTTTTCAACGGATAATAGTTGGCGTATACCGTTTACTGTAACTCCAGGTATCTATATAGGGAATATCATTCGTTAGAGTCGGATGTAATCTAAAATATTGGTTTGTAGATACTTTTGCGTGTTCTTTATATTGCTGTTCCCAACTACCTCTGATTTTCTTCTTAAAGAGATTAATAATATCTTGAAAGTTTGTTATTTGAATAATTTTTCCAATGTTGCACGCCTCTTTAGCAGCCCCATCCACTATTTTATTGCCTTTAATCCCAGAAGGTCCTTTAGTCTAAATTAAAGTTAGTGTTGTCCCTCGTTTCATTAGGACATAAATTAAATTTTTTATCGACAGGATTAAAGGGCGATTGAATTGTTTAAAAGCAGAGTAGTTTTGAGGGTCGCAGACCATTTCTTCTTCGTATCCCTTTAAGGGGCAACAACGGTCAATATCATATCAGATAGAAGATAAGCTACTGGTGTTTTTAGTATGAATTTTGTGTATCGTATGACTATTATGTTTATGCTTGGTATGTTCTCTTCGGAGATGAGGGTAGATTTCATAAAAATGGTTATATAACTTGACATAATTTCTATTACTTATCTCAGGATGCTTACGTTTATTTATGCTTCTTGGAAAATCTAGAAGAAGAAGAGGAAGAATGTTTTATTGGAATAACCAAAAAGCCATCGACCGGAGTCCTTCAGCACTTGGAACATCTTTTTTTCTTGAAAATGCTCCTTTGCGTTAACATCCTCAAATGTGGCAGTTTTTAAAATGTAATTTTACTTTATAGCTGTAAAAACGAAGATACCAAAAAATTCGTATATAAAAAGTATTTAATACATTTATGAAAAACAATCGACTTTTTGAAAATTTAATCCGCATCTTGTAGAGGTCCCAATAGAGAACCTAGCGGTACTCCTTCTGTTACATTATAAAGTGATAACAATTCATATAACAAATCAGGTACTCAGGCAACACCGGATATTCCATGAATATTTGGGATATTGGATTATTCCTAGATTGTGCTGCTGGCGAAAATTTTAGATATTCCCAGAATATTCTACGAGGAATATTATCGGAATATCCAGAATATATCCAGAATGTTCCAGGAATATTCTAAAAAGAATATACCTATAATATCTTCTGAGAATATTCCTTGCATATTCCAAGAATATTCAAAGTGATTCAAGAATATTTCTCATATTCCCGGAATATTCAGAATATACCCAGAATATTCCAGGAATATTTCAATACACGTTTTTTTGAATTTGAAGTCTCATTTTGTTCAAAACGCCTAAAAATGAAATGATCAGTGGTTATATATGAAATTAATAAATGTGTAGGTACTTAACTTACTTACGAGGCACAAACACACAGTAATACCACAGTAATCTTACAACGTCAACTTCCATCAAATTATCTACATATTTCACGTGCAAATACCACGAAAGATACAAGCGTCATTGTAGACAAAAGAGATGTCAAATGTCAATTGCAGCATTGTCTTGAGGTTCAGTTACGATTACTTGATAAACGACAGACGCTATAACGTGGTATGGTTCTGATTGGTCGTAATGGTACATCTCGATATTTTCTACAATCATAAATTGGTTATTACAATAGTGTATTTTTTTCAATTTGCCTGAACAAAAACTCATCTAATTGCACTCCCCGTTTCACTTTTTTCATACGTTTCCTTTATTTTGATAATGGCAATTGAGTTCATAGAAATAATGGAGAATATTCCATGTATATTCATACATGATTATTCCATGAATGTTCACACAGGAATATTCTAAGAATATTCCAACAGGAATATTCTAACAAGAATATCCATAGTATATTCTCCCGAGAATATTCCAATATGAATATTCCTGGAATATGCTAGAGGCATGTGTATATTCTAGGAATATTCAATGGATATTGGAATATTCTTCTCTCTTTTCGGATATTTAGAGAATATTCTAGGAATATCCCGTGCTGTCAGGGAAATATACATACTAGATTTATGTATAAAGAGAAAAATCTATTTTTTCCAATAATTTAAGAGTAGAAATATATTACGAATATAAAATATAGTAGTAAATTAATATATTAAATATAAAAACAGTTTTGACAGTGATTAAGTATACGTAATTTCATTTTAACTGTTTTTTTCCTTGACACCGCGTAAACAAGGGTATTTATTAAATTGACCAATACATCATGCGGCATGCCAGTTTATATTTTAATCTTCCGTTTCATGAATAAATTTATAAGAAGTAAACGTATTTTGCGTTGGTCAGGCAAATCAATTTCTACGGCAGGCTCTTCAGACGCCAGCATATTAAAAGCAGCATAAAACATGAAAATGTAATAAAATCAAAGTTAGTTTTTCTGTTAGACAAAAAAAAATAAAAACAAAACATTTAAACGTGAAATGATCTTAAAATGAGCTGATTTAAAAGATAAGACATTAAATAAATGAATTGATCGAATTTTGGTTGATAAATAAACTTTTACACAATTATTTATATAGTTTTAACCTTATTTCACAACTCAAAGGCAGGTTTTCTTTGATTAAATGAACGAATGTCTTAAAAATAATAATTTCAGTTGCATTTTAATAACCTCTCTACATAAAAATCTATACGCTGTACAAACGTCCATGAAAAACTATTATTTATTCCTGAATTCATAAATATTGTGCATCGTTCTCTTTCATTTTGATTTTTTTAAACATTTTATTTTTCAAATACCTACATAATTAATTATACTTTGAACTGCTTACATTTTATAGATTTTTTCTGTCGGTCTTTTTAATATTTTCCTTGAAATGTTTAGGTATTACATTTTTCTATGTAATACATTATTTGAATTTAATTTTTCTGTGATTTAAAACCAGTACTCCTTAAATTTCAAAAGGAAGCTTTTCTCTTCCTCAACATAATTTGTTCTCCCGAATATTAATGATAGTGAAGTTTTCTTTATTAAACCGATCGGGTTTTTTTGTTTTTCAAATAAATAAAAAGATATGCCCTATAGAGAAGAAACTTCTGTGACCAATGAATACTTTTTTGATAATTCAATCAATTTTTATTAAAAAAATACTTTATTAACTTCAAATTTCGATTTCGACAACGAAAGGAAAAATCTTTGGAGACCGCGATAGTGACATCATAAAATCAAAAATCTACATTTAAACGGTAAAAAGTAATTTTATTATAGTGACTACTTCAATCGACAATTCGATTTAAGAACGTGGAAACTTTTTAAATTTCCATCCGCCAAAGGATCGCGATGCAAATTCCAGTTTAAATCCAATCTGATCTTTTACACCTACAAGATCCAAAAGCACAAATAGGTTTACTTTCGAAATTCCGTTAAAAAAGTGTTTCTATTTGAACGAACCCTTTTGTGCATTCAACTTTTGTAATCTTGTTAACAGTAAATTGGAAGAGATCAGAAACGTACCTAGAAGTGTTTTTAGGTTGAAAAATCAGCGTTTATTTATCTCACATTTATATACCGAGCCATTATGAGTTGTACTAACAATTCAATATTATTAAAATATATAAAAAATATGCGAATTACACAAAAACACATGCGAGCATAACAAGGGTGCGATTTAACGACGGAATATCTCCCGGATCGGATTTACATTAAATAGAACATTTAAATACAATAAATTCAAGATGTTTAAAAATTGGTAATGTATTTTTCATTCTAAGAAAAAAAAGAACGCAAAGTCCCAAAAAATAGAGGTGAAGATTTGATTTTGATTAACGAAAGTTTCCTTGTGCCCAAACTATCTTTTTCTTTCGGTATTTTGTGATTGCTCGCAGCTGTTAAATACCTCCTGGGGTACTGAAATTTACATCTACGAAGATTGCTCGCAACGGAAGGATTAAAGGCAGCTAAACAAAAATCTTTCAGCAAGGATCCTTGCTGAAATGCTAAAAGAGGGAAAAGAAGAACTCATTAGAACACTAAGGAATCTTTTTCATCAGTGCCTACATAAAAGAGAAATACCCGAAGAATGGAATGAAAGTATTACGAACTTGCTATTTAAAAAAGGCAACAAAAAGGATTTAAAAAATTACAGACCTATCTCATTACTGTCTCAAGCCTATAAATTTTTCATGAGAATTATTAACAACAGACTAACACACAAAATGGATTCATACCAACCAACAGAACAGGCAAGATTCCGATAAGGATATAGCACCACTGACCACCTCTTAACAATTAGAAACAACTGTAGAAAAGACTCCAGATATAGAATACTAATGCATAATATTTACAAAATGCAACAATGACAATACAACTGGAAAAAACCACAAAACCTATACCAATCATGAGGAGGAGTGCGACAGGGAGATATTATTTCCTCTAAACTATTTACATTAGCACTGGAAGATGTCTTCAGAGCAATGGACTGGACAAACATGGGACTAAACATAAATGGGAAGAACTTAAACCACCTGAGATATGCAGATGACGTAGTAATAATAGCATCTACCTTCGAACAAGTACAAACTATGCTCGACGAACTAGCAAGAGAATCCGAAAAAGTAGGCTTAACAATGAATTACACGAAAACAAAAACGATGACAAACACACAAAATAATAGATGCCTAACGGTAGACGGCACGAAAATAGTAGCGGTCAACGAGTACGTATACCTGGGACAGATAATAAAAATAAAGAAAGAAAACCAAACAGCGGAAATAAAAAGAAGGGTCAGATTAGCCTGGGCAGGATTTGGGAAACTAAAATGGGTTCTAAAAAACAAGAAAATCCAACAATACTTGAAAACAAGCGTATTTGATCAATGCATACTCCCGATTCTTACATACGCATGCCAAACGTGGACCGTGACTAAAGCAAACATGGATAAAATAGTGAAGACATAAAGAGCCATGGAAAGGTCGATGCTAGGAGTAAAATTGAAAGATAAAAAACAAAACAACTGGATAAGAAACAAAACAAAAGTTAAAGACGCAGGACAACATATAGCCAGGCTAAAATGGAACTTCGCAGGTCATAACGCCAGACAAAAAGACAACAGATGGAATACCGTTATACAACAATGGAGACCATGGATGGGAAAAAGAACAAGAGGAAGACCCCAGATGAGATGGGGAGACGACATCAAAAAGATAGGAGGAACACATTGGAAACGAAGAGCACAAAACAGAAATGATTGGAAAATACTAGGGGAGGCCTGTGTTCAGAACTGGACGAAGTAAAGGGCAAAGAAGAAGAAGAAACAAAAATCTTTAGAAAACGAAAAATTAGGACGACTTTTTGGCTAAAATTGAAATTAAAACTTCAATAAATGAAGACTTCCTGCTTTCGTTTAATAAGGAGATAGGAATAGTTATATTTAGCTGTGAAAAAAATTTTTGTGTAGTGAAAGTTTTTCTGTGATGGGACCTTCAACTACTGCACAAAATTCTTCAAGCACGATTGACGCGGTTCGTAATAGACATTATGCGCCGTTAGTTTTTGCACTTATAAAAGAAGCTTATGAGCAAGTGTTCAGATCTGTAATATCTACTTGTGATGGCAAGAATCTGACATTTAATCTCAGTGAAATTGTGTGTGGTTTCGAAGAAACTATTCACAAAGCAAGCCGAAACTTTTGGCCTCAACTAAAGATAACTGGCTGCAGATTCCACATCAGCCAAGTTTAGCTGAGGAAAATACAGAATATTGGACTCAAAAAAGAGTATTCCAACAAGGACAGCAGTGAGTTGGGGAAACAGTTACGCTGGTCTTTCTTTCGGCCTCATATATTTATACAGTGCTGATGTTTCGGAATGCTTTGTTGAAGAATTTATTGGTGAAGCCCCCAACGATACCCGTATAACGTCCTTCTGCGATTATTTAACGGAGAATTACATTTCTGAATCTGCGAGATTTCCTCCAGAAATGTGGGATTCATGTAGCCCGAGCCGAGAACGGACAACCAACGCCTGTGAATCTTTTCATAGCCATTTTAATAAAAGATTTTATTCTCCGCATCCTATTATTTTTGTATTTTTAAATGAATTAAAAAATGTTCAAGTAGAAACTTATGTGCAATTGAATATTTTACATTTACAAAATAATATTAAAAATATTAATTATGAAAGAAAATTAAAATATGTAACAAATTTGTAAAAACTATATGTTATAAGTCATGTTCAAATTAAATATATGTTCATTATATAATACAAAAAATATAAATTAAAATAATAATATTAAAACATCATTTCGCGTTATGTCAGTGATTTTAGAAGAAGTGTATACCCAGTTTTTATTATCTTAATTATTTAAAATTATAAAATTTTTTCGTTCAAAACAACTAAGAAGTAAATAAAACTTCTGTTTTCGACTTTGCGCGCAATCACAGCATACCTTTATAAAGACGTGTACCATGGGCTTAGGACCCCCTCTTAAGAACCCTGACCGCTGCGATCAAACAGTAAGCTTAGGATTTGATGTGCCCCTCCGTACCTCTTCGAGAACACCTTCAAAGTGGGGTCCAAAATATGAAAATTTTGAAGTTTAAAATGACATTGAATTTAAAGTAGACACATACAGAATGACGATTTGTGTGTTGATTAGAATAAGAACTGTCAATCTAAAATTTTATTAATACTTTCACTAGTAATCTCCGTAGAGCTTGAATTACTATCGGAAAAATTGCGAAAGCATGAATTTTTTAAAAGTTATTCCGAGTCGAAGACGAGGGAAGCTTTTTTAAAAAAATTCATGCTTGAGGAGATATTTCCAGATAGTAATTCAAGATCGTGGGAGATTCGATAAGAAAATTTCACACCAAAGTAATATAAATATATAACGGGACATTTTCGTAAGATACCTTCATATATACAAAAAGAATATGTTCCTAGGATTTTAGTAGTATGAAATAAACATTTGTTGGTATAAAATAATCTAGCAACCAATCTGTATTATTTTACAGTGAACGGAAGGATGTATTTTTATAATATGACACTTGACATAAATACTATCGCTGTGGTATCGCCAAGTTTTGTGGTTGCTACAGTAACGAGCTGAAACGAAAGTTTCTTATGGGTTAAAAAATGTTGGTGTGAAATTTTCATTACAATTTGTTCAGTCTATGGCAATGCTAGAAGAGCATTTTCAACTTGTTTATAATTTTTTTTTCACAGCTACTTTATTTAACCTTTCTTATGATTTATTTTTAAGACATACGATTTCTTCTGCCTTTTTTAGTTTGTTCTTTCATTCCTACTTATTTTCATATATACTCGTTTGGAATCATTCTTTTAAAGTTAAATACTCTATGAACGTACGCTTTTTGAAACAATTAATAAAATGAGAGTTAAATTTTCATCAACTCAGTGCTCTGAAAACGAAAGAGAACCAATTCTCACGTTGTGTTCAACCAGCGTATAATTTTCACATTAAACCGACTTTATGACAAAAAACAAAGAACATTAATTTTGCATCCATAGCGAAGCATGAATAATCGTTCAATATAGTCGAAAACCGGAATGATATTAATGAGAAATGAAATGCAAATTGTCTCACGATGTTACGGTATATGTAAATGCCAGTATCGCAAATTTAGTCAGAGGCATCTTCTCTTCCAATTATGGGTGCCCCGGGATTGTTTCTACCATAAAATGTCTTTGTATCAACCTAGCGTTTACACAATCAACGAAACCAATTTTTAGAATAGACAATGAGCGTGATCGTTGCGAGTTTAGCTCCGTTTTTCTTAAATTCACAAATATACGAGGATGGCAACTTTGTATATAGAAGTTGGTTACCTTCCCTACAATTCCAAAGAGCAAAAAGACTTAAGCAAACATAGTTTTTATAAATGGATCATTCTTAATTTTATCTATAGTATATGCCACAGTAAATATATCGAAACCTGCTAGTCTTCATTCATTATATCTTCAGCTCTCATGGTATTTGGATGCTACCGGTTGTTATTTCATAGTCTATTTGGGTTGTTTATTCTTAGATATTCGTCTATACCTTAATTATTCTCGTCAGATAAGAATTGTAAAATTAAAAAACTAACACGGGCAGTTCCAGAAGGCAAATGAAAAATGGATGATCAAGAAGGGAGGAAGTAGAAGAGTTTCTATAAAAAAAAACACCTCTGAAACTGGAAGAAAAGAGTACAAGAGAGGAATGAATAAAAAGACTTACAAAGCTAGGGATCTAAAAGACTTTCAACCAACTAACATATTTATTTCTGATACCCAGCTTTTTTTCCTTCCACCTTATCTTTGTATCTATTGATTAATTCTGTTTGTTTCCCTTCTCCATTCCCGCGTTTCTCATCGCACGGACCGAGAAATAGTGGTACAGAAACAGCATACAACCGAAAGATATTTTGGTATTTTTGAAAGATTTTTTTTGTCCTAATATTCCATGGCATCCTAGGAAAGTTAGGCTATAAACACCGCACAGACAATGTGTTAATTCTAGTTTTTTTTTTGTTTAATTGGATATTACAAACAGGCCGACAAGGTTTCTGATAAATTTATTCAAAATACTATAAAGGGTGTCCCAAGATTTTTTTTACAGGCTATAACTCAGGAACTAACGAATAGATTTTTTTGGAAATTGGGTAATCTTTTTGGGACCTACAGTAATTTCATCTGAGGTATACAGAGTATCTGTGACGTCATCACAGAAGCAGGGACGGCATCTCAATGAAAAAAATTAAATGGAAAGGGGGAATCAAACTTAGCTCAAATGAAAGGGTTTTTTATTTCAAATTCAACGGTGTATCACAATGAGGGTACCAAAGTAATATTTTTATCAAATTTTCAATTTAATGTTTATTTGCAACAATAACCAGTGATATTTAAAATGCCGCAATTATCATGTCCAAATTTACTTCTGATTGGCCTATTTTTACTTTTAACTAGTTTTTTGCAAGATGGCGCACCTCCACATAATAACGGCATTGTAGCAAATTATCTTAACGCCAGATTTCCAAACAAATAGATTGGAACTCATGGACCCTTTCGATGGCCTCCACGATCGCCGGATATGACACCTCTTGATTTTTTGTATGGGGATATTTGAAAGATCTGGTTTATAATGAACAACCTGTAGACGTGAACGATTTAAAAATTAAAATTAGAAGAGCTTGTAATAACCTTACGCAAAAGATGATACATGCGGCATGTACACGTGAACTACTTAGACGCTTCGATGCTTGTGTTGATGCAGACGCAGGTCATTTTGAAATTTGGTAAAATTATTACTTTGTGATACACCGTTGAATTTGAAATAAAAAACCCTTTCATTTGAGCTCCTTCTGTGATGACGTCACAGATACTCTGTATACCTCAGATGAAATTACTGTAGGTCCCAAAAAGATTACCCAATTTTCAAAAAAATCTATTCCTGTATATAGACATTTTCGTTTTATTAAATTTTCATTTATTTTTATTAATTTTATGTTAATTTGTGAATAATTTACAAATTCCTTCGTCCAAAAAAACCTTACAAAATTACCATCTTCATTGTCTCTCTTTCAAAAAAAAAAAGCGTTAGAAACCAATCAGACATTAAATGATAAACGATACTCGTCGAACAACTACACAAGCTCACATTTGTGATGGGAACGTTTCTTTGCTACTCAAAAAATCGAAAAAATCTGTCTTTGATGTTCTCAAATGTTCACACATCTTCTTACTGAAACCGGGTCGTTTATAACGCATTTCCAAGTCATTGAAAAACAATGCAGGTATTTTCAGCCCAGTTTGAATTCTGCGGGATCCGACTGTAAAAAAAATTCGACGAAAATCGTTAAAGAACAAAAGAGCGGTGGTATTTGCTATTCTTTAAAAGTGACTAAGGTTTATTTAATTGGTTGACGGTTAGGTGGAAGTTTTTTTGACGAATATTTTAGGAAGTTTTATGATGCCATTTTCGGTGATTTTGTTTTCAATCTGGAAAGGATCGTGAATGTTGAATTTTACAAGTTACAATTTAAGAAGATCGAAATAAAAATAGTCGCACTGAGTATGCTTAGTGGCTTCTTCAAAAACAACAAGCAGACAATTCATTTTTTTTAAACAGTTTTCTATACTGATAAATCCGTATACAAAAATTCGTTTCTACGCAGGATTATGTGTTGATTGTCATGCACAATGTGTGTATTTATTTCCCCTTAAGTTAAACCGACGTAACTTAAAAGAAAATTCATTTAATTATATCGCATACATATCTAAAAAAAATTGCCACAAAATAACTTGTAGAGATTAAAATTATCTACTCATAATATTCATGTAATTATCAGGAATTGCAGATAAAACTTTATTAAAGAAATGATGAATCAACGTTTAAAGTGGCAATTGATTTGATAAAAAAAATTCATGATTTGGGAAATATTTCCGATAGTAATTCAAGCTCTAGGGAGATTACTAGTGAAAGTATTAATAACCTTTTAGATTGAGAGTTCTTATTCTAATCACCACAGCCACAGTCTACTCACTTTCCCCAAATCGTCATTCATTTTACACAGATACCGAACAATTTGTTTGGTGAAAATAAAGTGTATTCGCTGTGAGACAAAAGTTGAAGAAAATAGAAAACTAAAGTTTTCGTTACGTTTTCCTTGATATGCCGTTAAGTTTTCCAACGATAATGATACTTATATTATCTAGTTCCGTGCCATATGATACTTCTTTATCGGCATCTCTAGCGTCGTGTCTTGTCCAAGAATCTTACACAACAGGTGGTCTCACTAAAGTGACTGCAACTCCGTCAATTTTCTGGTTTTTAACTTTAAATTTTCCCCACATATTTTTGAATGTGTATACTTTAAAGAAATACAAAAAATGTTTTTTTAAATTATCACAGTAGCAGTGATGGATAAATTATGTTTATCTTTTTATTATATGTATTTTGCGGTTCGCCTTTTTCTAAAATTAAAAAACCTTTTTCTAACTACAATAAATTAAACAGAACCTGAATAGAGGATAAAAGCTACAAATCCAGCTTCCGAAAACAGAAACTTAGGTAATAAATGTAATTTATTTCTGACAGCAACTCATAAATAAAAGAAAATGTGTAAATAACGGTCAATGATCAAATACAAATTACAAAAACAAATTGCAAAATATTTTTCCTACGACCACATAGGCAAGTAACAGATATTGCACTATGTATACCGACGGAAAGTGCTACTTTCCACACGTGCGGAAAGTTACTTTCCGCACACGTGTAAATTACTTTCCTATCTGTTCTACAAGTTCATAGTTATTGTTTTGTTTTCAAATAAATGTTAATTATCAATATTTGTATTTATTCTACTACAAAAGTGACTGTAAATAAAACAGTATTTATAATATAAACTAAATACAAACCGACAAAGAACCTGTCACAAATAAAAACCATCACATTTCACAAATATTTGGTAAAATTATAGCGTGGTCGTAGGAAAAATAGTGTACATAACTTGTGCGAAAGTGATTTTTCACACTCGTGGGATTGACAATATTTCCCACTCGTGTGAAAAGTGTCACTTTCCGCACTCGTTATGTATTATACTACATCGTACCTCCTGACTATAGAACTTTAATTTTATTACTTCTGCATTCCACAACTCTATATTATTGATGAGAGAGACTATCAAACATGAAGAACAGCTGAAATAGAAACTAAAGGAGGAGAATCGATTGACAAGACTGCAAGAGACCCAAAGAGATGGGTAAATAACGAACTACCAACACAAAAGAACGTCAAAACATAAGTGAAAATAAAACCGTATTTTATTTTTTTACGGTTTTTTAATATTATGGAATTTTTATTTAAGTATAACTAAAAAGGTTGTATACTAAAAAAAACTTGTTTCAAATACTATTTAACAGGAAATTGATATTTATACATGGCTCATCTAAATGTTAATTTAATTAAAAAAATTAATATATAACAAAAGTTTAATCAACTAGCCGAGTTGGATAAGAGAAAAATTTATGCAAATGGTATTTCATTTCCTTTATCCTTGATTCGCTTTATTAATATTTTTTCTTCTTATCGTTCTCCCTTTCATTAAATTTTCAAGTTGGCAATAACATTATGAAAAATATACAGGAAATTGAATGAGTTTTTTCCATGTTCCTAATTTTATTAAAGTGAAAGTTAGAGTTTCTTTTAAGTTTTAAAAAACACCGTTATTGAATGAATGGCAAAACAAATGCGAAGATTTACGACTGTCGGTTTTTATTTGAGTATTTCTTAAAAGCTAAAAGTTTACTCATTATTATTTCAGTTATAATATTGCATAATTCAGATGTAAATTTATTTTATTTTGCAATTTTTTTTTACTTTTCATATGGCCTGGCAACAGGACGTTTAATTTGGCAAACATTTTCAAATACAGCGGAAGGATTTCTTGTACCAAATAACGGTACTGACAACTTAAGTTCAATTGTTTCACCGCCACCTTTCCTGCATATGTGACGTCTCAAAAATAAACTATACAGGGTGGTCTTCAGTGTTAAAAAGGAAATAATTTTCAATTTATTTCCTGCAACAAATTTTTCGCCAAATAAATCAAGACGAACATTATGTCTACTAGAAGCTTCATATGCTCGCTATAAACAACAAAAGCCGAGCTTAATGCCTAAATTGGAACAGCAAAGAGCGCCTGGTAAATTTATTAAGATTTTCTCCTTTCCAATATCGCGTCTTCGAGAGCATGCAATTCCCATGCACCACGTGTTACATTATATATTTTCTTGCCATTATGATCACAACTCATCGTCGGAAAAATAATAAAAACCAAAGATTCCACTCCAAGTTCTTAGAAAGAAATATATTAGTTCATTTTCTATTGTTATGGAAACTCCGCATTTACTTCCAGAATATAATATTCTTATATTAGAGTCTGGAGATCTGCGAGTAATGAATTACTGTTATACAAGATGTTTCTATTAAATCTTTTTTTGGATATATGAACAAATCTTATAAAATATAGACATAATAATAATAAATTCGTTTGAAGGAGAACATACTAGATTTTATGATATTTTGAGGTAAAGTTATGGAAATAAAAGCACTTTTCTAGTCATGAGGACTTTACGACTACGCTGGGAGGCGTAAATAAATATAGGCCGGAGCCATAGGCACATGAAGTTACCTTTTAAAAATGAGGAATGATGACTTATTTGAAAAGGAAGGGTAAACTCGAGCATTTTCCCCAAATTTGAAAATGAGTCAAACTCATAAATAAGGCAACGCCTTCGAATTTGTTTCTTTCGTCAATTTAACCCATTTTTGTTCATGTAAGTTCTAGATTTTCATTAGCCAAATAATCCGATTTGCTTTATTGTTTTCCTTATTTTCAGGCATTTTGTTACACTGAAGGTGATCATAGCTATGATCAAAACATGTTTGTAGGTATCATTCTTAAATAAATAATTAAATATAACCTGTTTTTTGTGGAGTTTACTCTTCTTATTCAAATCTTTATACTCCACTTCGAGTTATGGACTTCTTCCTTCGACCGATTTATTTAATATATTCGGAAGCCAGTAAAGGGCCATTAAATAACAAAACAATTTTTCTTAGATCTTCTTTAAATCACTCTGTTTACTTCTTCCTTAGTCCTCCTCTTCGTTTCTTTCCCCCTTGTGCTGCTTCCAATAGTTTGTTTCATCATTTTGGGGAAATTCTTAAAACATACCAAATCCCATTGTTCACTATAACTTGCAGGTTTGTTGTTTTTCATTCCACTCATCCCTCCCCAAATTATTCTAAATATTTTTCTCTCATATCTATAGATGGGGTTCCTTTATTTTTTCCACTATATGAGTTTCTTAAATATGCAGTACCATAGGCCTTATCACCGTTCGATATATTTTAGTTTTTGCTGCTTTTGAGATCTTCAAAATTATCTTATATGAGATGAATCTGACTGCCTTTTGATAAAAAGTGCGTATATGGTTTTTAATTAATTGAAGAACCCATTGGTAAAATCAGAAAATAAGGAAATTTACAGCGCTGGAGGATAAAATAATATTTTTTTTATATTTTGGATCTATAATATTTTACATTATAATGTTTCATTAGAGTACGCAACTTTTTGTGTTATACGGTTGGTAATATGAATCAACAGATGACATGAATTGACATTTGTCTATTGAAATTGAATATCAAATATGTCAAATTTTAAAAATTCTACAACAGTGCTACCAACTCATTTTTTTTAAAGCAAACTTCTCTATAATATGCAAAGTATAAATTTATTAAAAAATTAATAAAATGGCAAAATATAAAAAGTATTATAAGCAACTTATTTCATACGACTGTTATGACACGAGTCCAAGTTTAAAAAACGAATCGCGCAGCGATGAGTTTTTTTAAGGACGAGTATGAAATGCGTTGCTTAATGTATCAAATTTTTATTTTTTCAATTTATTATTATTTTTTTTATTGCAATCGAACATAAAATCATGTATATAACGCGTACATAAACAGGCTTTATGGATGCATCATTTTATAGCCTCCTTCGCAAGCTCTCTCGGCCATACAATTATTCGTTCAATAAAGCCCTTGTTTATGTACTTGTATTATAAATAGCTAGTACTTGTATGAGAGTAAACTTTAAATATATATATTTCGTTCGTTCATTTACTTTTTTGGTATTTACTTTTTAAATTCGTTTAAATATTTTTACGGCACCTTCATTATCAAAATATATTTTATTTTTTTATTTGTCCTTAAATTTTGATGGGTTGTGCACTTTTTCATGAATAAGGACAATAGGTTTTAGGTCATTTGTACTACGAGACTCATTTTCAGTTTTAACAGGACATTCAGCTTCTTCTAGACCCAGCTATAATTTTCTGGCGATCTGCCAGCTTTATTTTCTCCGCCCAGTTGGCTTTGGCAGTCCTTGTGCCTTTTTACTGGTATAAAGGTCAATTGGAAGATTCCCTGTCTGGTGAGCTGTCGCAGCAGTGAACGCCTCTGTATGGTCCTTTGCACCAATAGCAGCATCTTCTGTAAATACTCCGTTTGTCTAATAGATTTTATATGTAAGTGAACCAACAACAAGTCATTTCGATATACCAGTGATTTTGTTCTCTTCTTCTCCAACTCAAATCCTAAGAAATATATGATTCTAGGAATTAATAGCGGTACGCTAATATGCGTATGTAGTTTTAATAGTAGTTAGCACGATATGTTCGGAAATGTTCTTTGGAATATGTATATTTTTAACAAGCTCCAATTAACACCTTCTCTATTATCAAAATATCATTAAAACATGCACCTAGCATGTTAAAATTGCTTTTATGACTCCGCAAAGTCATGCATTAGATAGACTCTTCATTGCTTTCAGCCACAATTTTACTTATTAAGTGACGACTGTTACATATATTAATTTTTAAACTACTATCACGTTAATTTTCTACACGCAAAGAAATTGTCATACGCACGAAGGAAGTAGTTTATTAATATGCTAAAATTAGGTATCGACAGGCGCGGATTTAGATCATAATTTTAGGGGGTGAAGATGTGATATCGCTGAAACTAGGCTCTTAGGTACTTTAAAGGGTGTAGAAAACGATAAAAAATTCGTGGTTGCTAAGTTCACAATTTCGAAAACAAAATCCAAAATTTGTTTTTTTCATCATATCTCTAAAAAAAATTCGAAAAACTAATAGCATCACGTGAAAGAGCGAAAAATTTTACTAAAAATTATATTATGTTATTTTACAAAAAACAATGTATTAGTTACTATTAAAAATTTTAAAAATAAGAATGCGAATTCGAAAACTCTATGCGCGCCAAGCCGATGAACACAAATATTCAAGCGAGGCGTTCGGGAAAAGACTAAAGCATTTTAAAGAGGAGACTTTAAGCTTTCTGAGGAAGCCATTAGTTTTTAATTTATAAAGGCATAACAAAAAAATCCTTGTACATTTATCAAAGGTAATACCACGAGTCCTCCAAATTTTATGGATTAAATTTTTGGTTTTCACGAAAACGGCTTTATTTGGAAAAACCACGAAAACAAACTGTTCAGTTTGTTTGAGTCGTTTTGCCTGAAATAAAGGCGTTTGAGTATGGAAACCGAAAATTTAATCTATAAAATTTGACAGGACGAGTGGTATTTGGAAAATTTATTTTTTGAATCATTTTGTGTAAAAAACAGAGAAAGACACTCAAATTTTGGGCTAAAAAAAATCAGCATTAACCGTATCTTTAAATTGAAATTGCAGAAACTGCCTTACCTGTTTTATTATTAGGTTATTGTTATCCATTACTCATTTCGCCCACAAATCTTTTGCGTAGCATGACCCCATCACATAAAAAAACGTCAAACAATCCCAACTGAGACAGATATCATAAATAAGACACATCAAACACCCTTTCTTCGGTCATTTCGATGTCGACGGGAGACCTTAACATTTAATTTTTCTCCCGAAATATTTTTTACAACGCCATTTCATGAATATGCATATCCTTTGTCCTTTTAGTCAACTTGGTTTGTAATTTTGATGTAATAGGGGTTCATAAATGTCCCTTTTATGTGTCCGTTTGTGCCATAAATACTAGTAGTGTTTTTATTGGTTTTGGAGATCGTAAAAAATTTCTATAAATTATATATTATGAGAATTATTCTACTTGACACGTTTATGATAAGTTTAATTTATATCGGTATTTTTAGTTTTATTAAATCTTCTTTACACTCCACCTAGTAAATTATAGAATATTATTTATCACCATATCTCGGATAAAACTCGTAATTAACGATATTTACGCGAAATTTGAATCTAAATTCACATAAAAATTCCCTAGGCAGCACGAAATTAAAAGAAAATCCAACTTAACGAGTCTCAAACGCGCTTACCTGTTTTTGGTACTAGAAGCGCATTAGTTCAAAACAAGCGATTTGAGACTAAAATAGGCGCGAAATATTTAAAATATGAAACAAACGACGATTACCAGTAATTAAAACAACAGTTTTTTTCAACGGTAGATATAAAAGTTTACGCATTTGGGCATAATTTGAATGAATGTTCATATAATTCATAATAAATAATAAAGATATTGTACTTTTATGGTTTTACTTGCCGGATTAAATAAATGACTTTATTTATAGCAGATACTGCAAATAATGGAATTCATCAAAGTAGAATTAATGTTTTCATAACACGGAAGCAGGAACAAAATAACTCGATTTAAAATTACTGAACAAAATCGAATAAATCGTGCGTTATTTTGCATGTAGGAAATTGTGAAGTGCCCATCCAGGAAAACCACTTTTAAGCGCGACTGTTTTTTCCTTGAAAGCTTTCGGAGTTCTCCTTAAGATTCAACACAAGGAGGTATGGAGTTGATTCGAGTGTTTTTTACCGTATTTCAGAGAACTTAAGGACGTTGGAATTTGTTAACGTTGTGTGATTTTCTCTGTAGTGTCCTTCAAACCTATTTTTCACCTTCGTACCCAACAATTTACTCAACGTTTTTAGGACTGAATTTTCTTACTTGAATTTTTTAATCCTTTTGCAAATTTTTACCTAGCTCCAAACTATTCTCTTTTAATTTTAGGCTTTCCAGCGTAAAGGTACTTGATCGTCTTAATATCTAGACCCATAAGAATACAACTCGACTGGTTTGAACTAACAAAAATGAACTCTCATAGGACAATAAAAAAACATAAGAACACGAAAAAAAGCAGACAAGGTGGACACACAAATGTTATGAGAAGACGAAGCCAAGTAATCCAATTTTCAATGTTAGTTAGGGCATAAAAATCTAAGATCAATAAACCATAGATAGGCCTAATGCTATGTAAACAGTCCATTCTCTGAAGCAAAGACAACTGTGTTTATGTTTATGTTCAGCTCTGTTTTGTTTTCAAACATGTTGTCAAATTGTTTTAAAAAAAAGTTATGATTTTGGTAGGTATCGATCAATATGTAATCTTTCATATTTTATATTCAAATTCATTCGTCTGAAAATTATAGGGATATTTTTATTTCCAGAAAACTGGAAAAAATCTTAACACTCGAAAAACATAAGATGCCGTGTTACATTGATAAACAAAAAAATAATTAAAGTATAAATTTTAATAAATAGCTCAAAATTGTACATACATGATGATTAAAAAAAAATTCGGATTCGAGTTTTTTTTCGTTTTTTTGCATTTTTTGGGAACATTTACCACAGTAATGTTTATTTTTTCTACGCCATCAAAAAGTAGAGATTTCAACGAACAAAAAACCCGAGTTTTTAAAAAAGCAGATATTTTGACGTGAGAATTTTCGATTGAAAATTAGGATGCTTTTTCGATATTATGTCAAAATAAGGTGCAAAAAATAAATACTTTAAAAAATTACAGTGTGTTTGGGACATAAAAACGTAAGTTTTCACCAAATTTTTTTTGTAAAAGATAAAAATAAAAAACAAAAAACTTGGTTATTTGAATTTTTCACATAAATTTTGAGGTGATGTGACAAAAGTGTAAATATAAAAGTTGTAGACCTTTTTATTACCTACAACTACTGCTATTCAACTTTTTTCCATAGGACTTTAGTTTTGCCGGAAATCGAGATAAACTGTTTTCTACCCTTAAAAGCTCACCCCCTTCCACTTCCCGACCACAGATCGCTCGTAAATTACTTTTCCTTTCATTTTTGTTATATTCTCTTCCTTTTCCAATGGGTTTCATCCTACTATCATGTTTTTTGGTTTCAAAAATTATCTACCCTGGTCTAGAAAGACAGCATACAAAAAATTCCTTCTTTGGGCTTTACGTTGTATTTTTAATTAGAATTAAACATTATATAATAGCAAACGAAAATTCAAATTTCCTTTTTGTCAAACAGCATTAAATCTCATTTGTTATCGAATGCAGTCAATTTTTTGCTTAAACGGACGGTAATCCATAAAACTAATCATAAAAATATCAACATAAAAGCCTCTGAATGATTAAATTCAGAACATACAAGTTTTGAATGACCAATAAAAGCTGTACTTTTCAATACAACCATTTGGGTTTGTAATAAAAGTCGGTAAGCCGCTTTTTAGTTTCATCATACCCAATATACAAATTTATTTCATAAATCCTATCAAACAGTGCATCAAATTATAATAACCCACTTTTTTTTGTAAAATACGATTTTTAAAAATCAACGTTCGAGTTGTATATAACTGGCGAGAATAAAAGAGATGTTCATGTAAATGGATAAATCAGAATTTTGACAAAGCCGCGAAAAATAAAATCAATAATTTACTTTATGTATTAACCATATTTATACATAAAGGAGATTAAATCCAGCGAATATATACGCAATACGCCATAGAATATTAAAAAAATAAACTGGAAGATATAAATGTGTATAGAAAATATTTAGCTATAATAATTTAAAGACTTTAATTATAAAGAATAAGTAGTGGCTGTTTTTAAATTAAAGTCGTCTAACAGTGAGTATATTGCAGCTTTCAAAAAAGTTGGTAAAAATTGGCGTTTTTGGACTTTTTCCGTACGATGCGTCGTTTGCAGGACATGAGCGGAAAACCGGAAAAACTCCGAAAATTTCGAGGTTTTTTGCGTTTTTCGACCTGAGCCGATACTGCTACGAGGCAGCAAACTTCAGATTCGTATTCAGCCAAGGGCGGCTCCAGCCCAGAGATTTGGGGGAGGGGGGGCAACGTCGTCGGCTGTTAGGGTTATATATATATATATAACCCTATATATATATATATATAAAAGTTTGATATTTTGGGTTTGTTGATATAGATGGACCTAGAATCTATAAAAAAAATTCAAAAACATTAAAATTTGGTTTACCCAGAATGAATTTTGAATAAGAAACGATTGGCAATGTCAAAATTACCTAAAAAAAAATGTTTGGGACATTTTCGAGGGAAAAAGTGAGTTTTTTAGGATATAAATGGACCTAGAATCTACAAAAAAAAATTCAAAAAAATTAAAATTTGGATTACGCCGAATGAATTTTGTCTACGAAACGATTGACAATGTCAAAATTACCGAAAAAAATGTTTGGGCCATTTTTAATGGAAAAAATGAGTTTTTCGGATATAAATGAAGCTAGAATCTACAAAAAAATCAAAAAAATTAAAATTTGGTTTACGCAGAATGAATTTTGTATAAGAAACGATTGGCAATGTCAAAAATTTCCGAAAAAAAGTGTTTGAGCCATTTTTGAGGGAAAAATTGAATTTTTAAGGATGTAAATGGAACTAGAATCCACAAAAAAAATAAAATTTGATTTACGCAGAATGAATTTTGAATAAGAAACGATTGGCGATGCCAAAATTACCGAAATAATATGTTTGGGCCATTTTTGAGGGTGAAGCGAGTTTTTTAGGATATAAGTGGACCTAGAATCTACAAAAAAAATTCAAAAAAATTAACATTTGGTTTACGCAGATATGAGAAATATCCTCTCAAAGTAAACATGTTATAAGTATTTTAAAAAACATTTTAATTTGGTATCAATTTAAAGATTCTTTTCGCACCACTTAAAATTTATAAAGTGATTCAGTCGATAATTTCTAAATTTAACTAGCAGTTTTTTCACAAACCTCTTTTTTAAATTTCAATTTCCCTTGCACTCTATTTTTACACATAACTCAATCGGTGGCACGAAACTTCTTAGTTATAAAGTATTTTTATTGTTATTGATATTGTTCTAAACTTCTCTCTCTTTACTTAGTTTTAAGTCTTAACACTGAAATTTAGACTATAATTCAGGTAACTTCCAAAACTATTTTATATAAAGGATTTTTAAATATTTCAATTTTAACCGCTAAATTTCCTGTGAGCCGTTCTATGTACGTAAATATTTAACGTAACTTTTTTACTCGAAACTAGTCTGGAACAAAAGACAAATAAAAGAGGATTTTACCTCCATGAAAATTTAGTGGTAAACATGAAAAACATGAAAGACTTAAACGAGTGTCTGATGTTTTGCTTCGGGCATTTTTCGTTTACGTTCACGTTATGTAAAAAATGTACCACATATAAATAAATGTGCGGATTTTAGACAAACAGAATAGCCAGTTTTGTAAAAAAAATTGCTGCTCTAAAGTGCGTCTGCTTTATGTAAAAAAACTAAGGTGAAGATCTGCGTTTTGCAAATAATACTTAATATCATCCAACTGTTATATAAATAAAAATATTTTAACTTTAACATGAAGCAGAATCGGCATCTACAACAGCTTTAACTTCTTTATCCATAATATAAGTTTTATTTATTTTATTTTATTTTAATTTATTTTTATACATTCACGGGAAAACCCCACTATTACAAAAGAAATTTTTCACAAAACAGTATCAAAAGTGGTAAATTAACGAACACTAAGACCAAAATTAAAATTAAAACCTAAATTATGGGCTAACTAAATCCAACATAGATTAACTTAACATAACAAAACAATAATTGGTTGGCAGTGAGATGCATAAAAACTTTATTATTACAATAACACTAGTTTCCGTGAATTCTTAAGCTTCTGAATAGATCCACCAAAAACGTTCAAATCCAATTCATTAATTATTGTCAATGTTCTATCTAGTGGAGAATTACTGCCATAGTTGGTTGAGTGGTATGGTATATGAAATGTACAAGACTGTCTCAAAGTTCTGCTCTGAACATTCAAGTTAATATTTTTGAGAATATCTGGACAACAGATCATTCCATTCAGGAGTTTGAATATAAAAATAATATCTCCATACAGGGTGTCCCACGACGCACTGTACACAGTCCAACCATAAGTACTATGCACCGAGGCCTTTTCATATCTGGTATTAAAAAATGGCTTGTTGCGTTTTTGACGGATATACAGGGTGATATTTGAAACTATGTGAATTATTCTACGTTAAGTATATCTAAAAGTAAAAATATCAGACCAATCAAATTTGGCACACTGAGTGTGCTCCCTGAGCTCAATAAAATAGGTTTTAAAATAATTTTAATTTCAGGTCCGGACTTAGTTTTTTTTAGATTTTTATTGGTTTTTTGAAAACAACACCCTGTAAGGCAGACCAGACAATTTTTATTTTTCTCACTTTAAAGCTTAAGGATGATACTAAGCAACAGTTAAAAAAAAATGAACGCGCAATTTTTTGTTTTCTGCAGAAAAAATAAAACTTTGAAAAATAGTATAATTTTAATGGATTCACATTCTTCTTATGACTGATGCGGCACTACATTGATAGCACATCATCATTTTTCAACAAAAATCATAAGGACAGTTCATTTTACTCGATATAAAGTATTATTCAATCAACCGTTGAAATTCCAGGGCCGTATTTATTTTTTGCAGTCTCTGTACCAGTTGGGGGTGATATGGATGGAGGAGATCTTTCTTTAACGTCCTGAAAACTGTGGACTTAGAAATATTCAAAATACTGGATATTCGCCGGGTACTTAGCTTCTCATTTTGATTTACCATCTCCAAATACCCTCTTTTTGGTCTTCTGTCAGTCGCTCACCACGTTTTTTCACAAACTGTCAAAATGGACATCAAAGCGAATCCAAAGCCTACTTGCATTTGCACAATAATCAAATGTAATAGTTTTTTCTTTGACGTTACAGAAAGAAAATTTGTACAACTCGCTTACAGGGTGTTGTTTTTAAAGGATCAATAAAAACTTTAAAAAAATTAATACGGCCCTGGAATTTCAACAGTTGATTGATTAATACTTTATATCGAGTAAAATGAACTGTCCTTATGATTTTTGTTCAAAAATGATGATGTGCTATCAATGTAGTGCCGCATCAGTCATAAGAAGAATGTGAATCCAATAAAATTATACTATTTTTCAAAGTTTTATTTTTTCTTCAGAAAACAAAATGTTAAGCGTTCAATTTTTTTTGGTTGTTGCTTAGTATCATCCTTAATCTTTAAAGTGAGAAAAATAAAAATTGTCTGATCTGGCTTACAGGGTGTTGTTTTCAAAAAACAAATAAAAATCTAAAAAAAACTAAGTCCGGACCTGAAATTAAAATTTTTCTAAAACCTATTTTTTTGATATCAGGGGGCACACTCAGTATGCCAAATTTGATTGGTCTGAGATTTTTACTTTTAGATATACTTAACGTAGAATAATTCACATATTTTCAAATATCACCCTGTATATCCGTCAAAAACGCAACAGGCCATTTTTTAATACCAGATATGAAATGGCCTCGGTCCATGGTACTTATGGTTGAACTGTGTACAGTACGTCGTGGGACACCCTGTGTACAGGGTGTATCATAAGGAATGGTCAATATTTTAATCATAATTTCAAGACCTCGAAATATTAATATTTTACTAAATAACTCTGGGTCAAATATTATCTACTACTAAGATACAGGGTGTTGAAGATAACATTTATTTTTGGTTTTTTTACAATAATTTCTTTATTAATTAATATATTGACTTGAAATTTGGTATGGTTATATTTTTAAGTTAGTAAATCATAAGCGTGGTATGAATTTTGAGATTAGATATATAGAGGGCGCCACCCACACTCTACTGGATGAATAAAAGTATCAATTTTTTTTCTGGCCTTTTTTGAATTTTTTTCAAGTCTTTATGATACACCCTGTAAATTTGAACAAAAAAGGTATACTGGTTTTAATAGCATATATTTAGATAATTTCTAGATACTTGCGTTTAAAATATTCCAATCAAAGTAACTATTTAATTTACTTTAACATATTTCAACATAGTAGGCTTTGAAACTAAAATGAAAATGTACAGCTTTCAAATAATTAATTGTTAGATGGCAGCAGCAAGTCCATAAAAATTTATTTGTTCATAAACACAAAAATGATATCTCTCATTTCTGAGTTGGAGAAATGGTTGTGTCGACGTATTTTCAATAGAGTGTAAATGCGCCCTCTATATCTAATCTCAAAATTAATACCACGCTTATGATTTACTAACTTAAAAATATAAATATACCAAATTTCAAGTTAATATATTAAATAATAAAGAAATTATTGCAAAAAATCGAAAAATAAATGTTATCTTTAACACCAAGTATCTTAGTAGTAGATAACATTTGACCCAGAGTTATTTTGTAAAATATTTATATTTCGAGGTCCTGAGCCTATGATTAAAATATTGACCATTCTTTATGATACACCCTGTATATATTCTTCTTTTTACTGGAGTATCTAATTTGAAATGTTCTAATATATTTGTATATTCATGGCAATGGTGGGTTATATTGGCTTTGAATGAACATAGGTACTCTTAAAAATCTATTTTGAACCTTTTCTAAAGTTTTACTATGTACTTCATAAAACGGGAACCATATCAATGAGCCATGTTCGAGAGAAGTTGAAACTGATTTAATAGAGTTAATGGCAGTTACTTAATACGAATCCCAACATTTTTGACGAATCAACTGATACAAGGTTTATTTGTTCAGTAAAGTTCAATTGTTCATCGAATATTACTCCCAATTATTTGATAGTCTACCTGTTGAAGGGGTTCATTATTTAACATATAAGAAGTGTTGAATTTTTTATTTCTTTTGAAAAACTAATAGAACAGAATTTTTTAGTATTTAGGTATAGTTGATTAGTGTTGCACCAATTACTGAGATTATTCAAATCATCTTGTAAAAGATGCTCATCTTCGATGGAAGAGATTCTTTTAAAAAGCTTCAAATCATCAGCAGTATGAACCTTGTGGAACCCCAGACAGGACATTTATTTCATGTGAGAAATTATTTCCGATTTTCACACTTTGTTTACGATCGGTTAAAAAGTGTCTTAGCCAAGTTAGAATTTGATCATCGAATCCTAGAGAGGTCAGCTTATTTATTAGAATCTTATAATTAACTCTATCAAAGGCCTTAGAGAGAAATCAGTGCATATTGAATCAATCTGAAATCTATTTTAATCTTAAATTTTTTGTCGCCGTAAACTTTTTTGTTATTTACATAATCTGCAAGATCTAAGCCTCGTAATATTAATCGTTTTCAGTCATATTTGATATAATTCGGATATCAAAATTATACTTTGACGCTTTGACATTTCCTGTCTTACAGGTTTCGAAAAAGTATCAGGACGCTACTGACTATCGGTTAAACCACGACGTTTTTAGATGTGCTACCATCTATGGTTAGAGTATAGACACTTAAATTTGACTGATTCTAGTCAAGATGTCACTCTCTTCTTTTTATCCCTTTAAGAGATTAATACAAAGTTAGCAAACCAGTAAGGAATTTTAATTTATCTTAGGATGTCGAATCTGATAAATTAAAATTCCTTACTGGTTTGATCTCGACGTTTTTATTAATTATGACATAAAATGATTGTTTCAGCTATTAGTACCGTTCATCCAGACTTGCACACTGTTGAATGATGCACTGAAATTGAGTAAATAAAATCCTTTGTTCCCAATAATTTCTCTACCGATTAAATCGAAACTTAAAATTCCCTTTCGTAGATGAATTTACATATTTTTTGTAGTAAGTATCAATCATTGTCGAATGACTAATCAAGTGGTAGTTTGGCGGCCTTAATTTAAATAACAAAACAGATAATTTACAACCGAACAATCCCTTTAATGAACACGGGATAAGGATCACTTTACCTGTAGTCCACAAGTTTGCCCCTAAGGGTCAAACAGAGTGGAGTTGTCTCCTAATTATTCATGATGAGCACTTACATTCTATTCACAATAAAACTCGTTCCAATCCTGTCGATGCATATGTCGAAATCGGGGACCTACAGGGTGTATAAATTTTCAGCATCTTTAGCAATCCGGATGCCAATTTAACTTCGGAAACTTATACTGATGCTCGATATGCTAAGCTTTCGTGGAGGAAGAAGGAAGGAGTAGAACTAACTTTGAAATACAGAAAATATTATGACCTATGGGAAAACATGATAAACATAGAAACAACCAAAAACAATTCTATAAAAAACTAAATATTCTTAATGCTAAACCGAAACCTAAGGTAAGAGGGATTAAAAACAAAAACCGACAGACCGAATACGACCAAAGGGAGATAGGAAGAATATGGAAAGAGCATTGAATCTCAAGAATATCCAAGAAATAGAGAGAGAAAAAGAAGAAAACATAATAGCGGAAGATGATTCACTGGAAGTAGAATGTCCCTCTGAACGAGAAATCCAGAAAGAAATAAGAAGAGTAAGAAACGGGAAAGCACCAAGAGATGATAATATAGAAGCAGAGTTACTGAAATATGGGGGGAATGAACTACACAAATAACTACAACTTTTGGTAGAGCAAATATGGACACAAAATAAGATCTCAGAATTTAGGTATCATATCTCCGATATATAAAAAGGGCGACAAAGAAAACTGTAATAATTATAGAACCATAACATTACTTAAAACGGCTTAACTTAATAAACCAAATGCTAAAGCTCCACGCAGAGAAAATTATTGGGGACTACCAAATCGGCTTCAGACCAGGAAGGTCAACAATCAATGCAATCCATACGATAGAACAAATAATACAAAGAACATGGGAATATAATCAAGAAAGCCACATAATTTTTATAGGCTTCAAAACCGCTTTTGATAGCATCAATAGACTAAAGATGTTGAAGAAATTAAAAACACTGGGTATACGAAAAAACTGATATATTTGCTAGAAACACCCCCTTAAAAATACCAAAGTTAAAGTGAGATTTCAGGGAAACACCACAGAAGAGTTCAGCGTAAAGCAAGGGGATGCCATTTCACCAACAGTATTTAACTTAGCTCTCGAAAGTATATTAAGGAAAGCAAATCTAAACAATAGAAACATAATAACAGACCAAATACAAGTTATAGCGTATGCCGATGATCTGACAATAATAACAACAAAAGAAAAAGATCTAAAAAAAGTAATAGAAAAACTGGACAAAGAAGAGAAAGAACTAGGCTTAGAAATAAACGAAAACAAAACTAAATACATGCGAATAGGAAGAGAGAAAATACCACCACAAGAATACCTAGAAGTGCAAAAACATAAATTCGAAAGGGTAACCACCTTCAACTATTTAGGGATGACGACAGGATTAGTAAGCGGAGAAAAGGTCAAGGAAAGAATCCTCAAAGGAAACCAAGCTTTAGGACTAAACAGAAAGATACTGAAAAACAAAAAATTTAGTAAAAAGACAAAAATAAATATATATAAAACATTAATAAGACCAACGATTACATACGCTATGGAAACTGTGGTAATGCCTAAAAAGTAAGAGGAAGACTTGAAAATACTGGAAACAAAGATTATGAGGACAATACTAGGTCCAGATATAAAGGAGGAAGACGAAAAAGAAATGCAGAAATTGAAAAAGAACTAGGAGGGAAAATATAATAAGACACATCAAGGCTTTGCGTTTGGAATGGACATATAATGCGACGGAAACCCACAGACACGATTAAAAGGATAACAAACTGGACTCCACTGGGGACAAGAAACAGAGGAAGACCAATGAAAAAATGGTTCGAAGAAGTAAAGAAAGATATTAAAACACTGAACCCTCTTTCATCTATATGCAGAATTAACCAATTAGAATAAAGCTCGTCGCTTGTAGAGGTATAGGACTAGCTAATAAATTTCAGTTCATAAATATTTTTTTTTATTTCTGCGGTTAAGCGCTCGCATAATAAAAATAATATAGCACGCCAATGACAAAATAAATGAATTTAAATTTTATTCTTTTTTAAAGCAAAATCTGACTCTGTATGAAGTCTTAATTGCATCAAAATAGACATGTAGAAAGTAAAAATTCAAGTAAAAACTTTTGTAGACTAAAACAACACCTTGTAAAATTTCTTGATTATTAATGTATTCAGCTTTCTTTTAATACGGAGCGTCTATATAGCCTAGAGTACTAATCGAAACGTTGCTCATTAGAATCATAGTTTCGTTAAATATAATTGGAAAGCTTATTAAACACAAAAACTAATTAACGCTGACCGACTACATTATTTATGGTGCGATAATCAATCAGACGGTTTTTATACCGTTCTCTAAACTTTGTGTCATGCCGTATTAATGACGGAATATGTAGACGAGTGTTATATGCCCATGTAACTGACCGTGATTAACGTGTTTCGGTTGTTTTTTTGTTCAGATACAAATCGTGTCTAGCGTGGAACGACCCGATCAATAATTGAAAAAACTGCTGAATTTGTGCCAGCGTAGAGACTGGTTATTATTTTGGACAGTTTCGCCCCATAAAGGATTAACTGCTCTTGCATATGTTCGACAATCTATGTGGGTTAGTGATGTTAGAGCGTTACTAATTACAGAAAAAACATCAATCACTTGTTTACGGTTTTAAGTCAACTGTGATAACTTCAATCGGGAGCTCAATATTTCTAAACGTAGCTAGATGTGAGAACAAAAATTAAGCATACAAATCAGCAGTTAAATCAAATTTTTACTTGGTTAGTGAGGCTAAAATCTTCTCAGTTTCTCTCTGTATCTGTATCTGTAAAGCTAGAAGGGTGGGCACGTAGGCCACATTTGGCCCATTGTGCATCCTTCTAGCTCGTCAGCCAGCCTACTGATGTGAGTAATGACGTCGCCTGAAGGTAGCTCCCTCATGTTGGCATGTGTTAAGCTCTGCTTGCCGAAAAGAAAATGACTTATTTGTGAGAGTGTCGGGCATTCGCAAAGAATGTGTTCGACAGTCTGATCTTCCTGTTCATATCCTCTACACAGTGGAGTGTCAGAGAACCCCATCTTGTGGAGGTATTTTCATAGCTGACAGTGGCCAGTTAGGAAACCAGTGGTTGTGCGCAGGTTCTGTCTGTTCATAGTCATGTATTTTTTGGATGTTTCGCTGTTCGGATACTGTAGAAGTTTCTTGGCTAGCTTGCAGCCTGTTTCGTCGTCCCATCTACCCTTGAACTTTTCAAGGGAGTGCTTCTTTAGTAGGTCCGCCATAGCTGATGCCGATAAGCCTATGAAAGTGCTAGGTCCCAAGAGTTTTTTGAGAGGCTGCTTTCTTAGCTAACGAGTCAGCTATACGGTTACCTTTTGTTTTCCCATGGCCTTTGATCCACGCTAAAGTGACCACGTTGTTGTTGCAAGCTTCGATCAGGGCCTGGTGATATTCTAGTATTAGACCTGATGTAATATGTGGTCTGCTCAGAGCTAGTAGTGCATGTCCGCTATCAGTAAGGATGTAAATATTATTACCAGTAATGTTTCTTCTGGTAGTCTCTTTTGCGGCGATGGAGATAGCAGTGAGCTCTGTTTGAGCTACACTGGCATTTGAACCCATTGCCCATTTTATAATAAGATTCAGGGATCTGGAATAAATCCACAGCCTGACTCCTCATATCTGTCTATCTCTTCAGTTTAATTTTTGGCACCCAGATAACTGACAACTGTACATTCCATGAAATTCGTACTACTATTATTGACGCTTCTTTTATTCCTTCAATTAAAAGACGCAAGATATGATTGATAAAAAAATAAAAACTGATGAATTATGAAAAGAAGAACAAGTACAAGATTATCAGCGACAAACCCTTTGACATTGACATGAACACAACTTTATGCAACACTAGCGGTATTAATTTGAACTGCCCGAAACGCGTAACGTTTGTTTGTTTATCTGCAGTCGAACGTGTGTTTTGAGTTTGTGCTGTATGTAATTTGCTGTTATTTGTTAGTTAAAAATCAAAAATGCCCAATACCTCTAGGAAATCTATTAATCCGGAATTACACTTTAATTATTTTCCACATTTCCACCCAAGAAGCAACAAATAGTTTATATAACCAACAAAAGATGTGTCGCAAAAGAAGTTGATCATCGTAAATTCTAGGAAAATGTGTTATTAATGGATCATCAAGCATACGCGAGTATGCTCGAAACATTTTAAATCTGAAGATTATATTACAAAATCAGGTAAGATAAAGATTAGCATTTCTGAGATTACTTCTTGATTATAACTAAAATTTTTGCATGAATTCTTTCAAACAAAATAGCACCTAGGTTGTGCAAAACAGCTGTGCAATCACAACATTTGTCCAGCAAGCACTTGATGTTAAAACAATTAAATGTCCAAGGAATGATAGGTTGGTTAGAAAATAGCATTAGGCTGGTTCGACATTCTTCGTAATTTGTTTATTTCAACTAAAATCGAAAGAATTTATGATTAAAAATGATGACAAAAATTTCGATTGCAAATTTTAAGATTTACGTCCGCTAAAAGCATTATAAAACCAAGGATCTGAGTGAGGCTAGAAAACGTACCTGTGCGCGAGACTAGGCCGCGATACGTCAGTAGCCAGACACAAGCTCCGTAAATACACAAACGTAGGTGACAGTTTACTTGAATCTGGCTACTGACGTAACGCGGCCTAGTCTCGAGCACAGGTACGTTTTCTAGCTTCGCTCTGATCCTTTGTTTTATAATGCGATCGTAAATCTTAAAATTTGCAATCGAAATTTTTGTCATCATTTTTACCATCATAAAATCTCCCGATTTCAGTTAAAATAAGAAAAAATCCGAACCAGCCTATTGAGACAGAAAAGTGTTGCATATAAACTAAGTAAACTTGTCTTTACAAACTGTCGAAACTGTACAGTTGTACTTTTATATATGTAAACTTAAAATATAATTAGCTATGCACATCATTGCTGATATTTCAGCTTTTCATTTTTCTAAAGCTAATATTCAGTACATCATATTTTTAACAATAACATTATGTTCCCGTCTTGTACAGCACCTGTTTTCAATAATTCTACAGTTAGTATCAGTAATTATTATAATAAAATGTTAAATACTACAAAAATTGAATAATTCAAAGTTAGCTTTGAACTTCGTGTTAAAATAAAGGACTAAATAGTATATTACATAACGAGTGCGGAAAGTGAGACTTTTCACACGAGTGGGAAATATTGTCGCACGAGGCGTAAGCCGAGTGCGACAATCCCACGAGTGTGAAAAATCACTTTCGCACAAGTTATGTACACTATTTTTCCTACGACCACGCTATAATTTTACCAAATATTTGTGAAATGTGATGGTTTTTATTTGTGACAGGTTCTTTGTCGGTTTGTATTTAGTTTATATTATAAATAATGCTGTTTTATTTACAGTCACTTTTGTAGTAGAATAAATACAAATATTGATAATTAACATTTATTTGAAAACAAAACAATAACTATGAACTTGTAGAACAGATAGGAAATTAATTTACACGTGTGCGGAAAGTAACTTTCCGCACACGTGTGGAAAGTACCATTTTCCGTCGGTGTACAGATTGCGATATCTGTTACTTTCCTATGTGGTCGTAGGAAAAATATAATTTTGTTTATTTTGAAAAAATTTCGGATAATTTCAAGTATATCCTTACAGAAAATCTGAAAAACGTAAGATATGCTAAATAAATAACCTCAATTTTAGAATAACAACACAATAAACAGGTTCAATTGAATCTAATGTACAGGTATATTATGGTAATTTCCAAATCAAAAACTAATAAAAATAAACCGTTCACTCATTATAACTTAATTCGCTATTGTCAAACGTTACGCGTTTCGGGAACAGCTGATCGGCGAATGTGGCGCCAACATCGGTAATTATTTGTCCCAATAACAGTTACGGAAAAAAGAAAGAAAGAAAATTCCAATAATAGGCAAAATAAATAAAACTTGCAGAAGAATTGGATAAACATAAATTTAATAGAAATAGGATGTAGGGTAAAGTGACCAATGGTTGTCACCCGTCTTAATATTGGCACCTAGACACAAATAATTGAAATTAATAGAATCTAGGCACACATTTCTTCGCAATCTGAACGTTAGAGTAAAACTGGCAACTCTGTTCAATAAGTGCATTTGTTGAACTTGAGTTGCATGGTTAAGTTTACAAGTAGTGACCGATGTTAACACCGGTCCAACTGAAAACGGTAATTTTTTATCTAAACCATAAGAAACAGCTTATTATGATGATGGTCCTTTCAACATATTTCCAAACTATATGTTATTTTATTAGTATATATTTGATTTACTAAGTTTATTACGAAATAAAGAGAGGTTATTGGCGGGAAAACATTACAATTGGAATAAATTAAAGGGGCAAGCAAATTATAATAGATTCCAATTTATTGACATGGGTGCCAATGGTTAGTTACAAGGTATCTGTATAGGTACCAATTATTGGCACTAATTTTATAGAGGAAATTTATTGCTGAAACATTATAAAAATGGTAATTTATCGTTAAATAAATATACCGTACATTAGAGCAGCTTATTTAGTAAAATACATTGAAATATATGGCTTTTAAAAAATTCGGAATTTCTTCTAATCCGTTTAAACGCACTGATGTTTTTAAACATCTTTTTTTAAATTGTGAATTACATAATTAATATTTTAAATCTATTTTGTTGTGTCCATGTAGTTACTATTAAGTGAGGAGTAATTATTGATTCGAAAATGTAATATTTTAATTAAATTAGGGGGGTGCCAACTATTGGCACGATAATTGTGATATATATCAATTGTTAACATTGGTGCCAATTATTAGTTTATATAACAGAATATAGGGAGAAATTTGTTGGCACCCTGATTTTATAAATACATTCATGTTTGTTTAAATCTAAATTAAAGTTATTATTACCTATTTAGTAACTATAGCATTTATGTACAAAGAACAAAAATATAAATGAATTATTTAGGTAGGTACATCTCAATTTTAGATGCCAAAAATGAAAGCAAAAAATAAATGTATAAGACAATATTTTGAAGAAATTATCCAAAACATTTCAATTAACAAAAAATTTGGATTACACTTTTATCCCACACAACCTCATAATTAGTTTCCATTTTTTCTTCTTTCGGCTCATCCACCCTAGAATTTCTGCGCACAAACACAGATAGTCTAAAATCAACTAGCACTATATAGTCTTTCTAAATTCGAATCAGTCAACTCTCAATGAATTCCAGTCAATACAGGGTTAATCATCAAAAATCCTGTTCGCAGAAATAATATTCTGGTTAAAAAATGTATTTGTTTTATATGCACAAATAACATATACGACGTCCATTGTAATGCTAACACTAATAAATAAATTAGCAGAAATTCAATGTCAGAAATGTAGTAGAAAATACCGTGTAAATCATGTACTTCTAATATGAAAAAGTTTCTAAAGGGTGTACAATATTTTAAACAATTTAATTTTTATTTGTCTTTGGTAAGTAAAAAGTGTTTATCATATACGAAATATGTATACTAATTTACAGTTGTGCAATATTTTAAAAAACAACTTTTTATCTATCTTTTGTATGAGAAAAAGGGTGCCAATGACTGGTATGAGTGGTATGCCAATAATTGAGTCGAAGGTGCCAATGATTGGGAATTAGACCTATTTCACTTAATTCGTTAACATCACATTAATTAAGCAACGATTTTCGTTTTTTTAATTTATTTCACACTCTGTTATTATATCCAACTAAAAGCACATTGGCTCTGATTCTGAAGTAATAATACATTAATCTTCTTTTCATCCGTACGCCAACCTTAAAGTGCCAATAATTGGACTTAATCCTAGAGTGTAGTGATGGATCCATATTTGACGCGTTCTTACATACTGTATGTAAAAATTATTTTTGCTTCCCTTAAACAGCTTCAAACAACATTCTGAATGGTCGCCTTTGAACAGTTTTCTCATGGACAAATGTTCATGCAAAATAGTGAGTACAATACCTCCTGATATCTTTACGGTGTCAGATATCTTATGCAACTTCAATTTACGGTTAGCCAAAACTATTTTGAGGACTTATTTTTATGTTTTTTGTTTAAAATCAGCAAACCACTTCTGTAGCATTTTTCTCGATGAAGCAGAGTACAAATGACACTTGCCAAGTCAATTGCTTTGTAAAAATAACAACAGGTATCATTCAATCATTCAAATGTTAGATTTCATAAAAATCAGATGGATTTAATATTAGGGGCACCATCTATATGTCACCCTATGCACTTAATAGCAGGTAGCATACGCTGTAAAAATTCCTATTGTTTAATCTTGTCCCGTCTATTTTTTGCAGATTACGGGTTTGACTGACGACATATTTTCGAATTATACTAATTATGTGAATACATAATTACTTTTTAATACATCCTATATACTTTTTATGGTCCTCGTGTGCCAGACATAATAATTTAACAGGCGTTAAATATTCTATGAACAGTTATTTACATTTAAAATTAATGCGTCGTGAGAACAATGCAAGGCAAAGTTGAAAGATGTTTTATAAGTGAATTACAGCTGTATAGAATTGGCAAAAGTTTATGACAAAACGGTATGTTTGAGTACAGTTATGTGCCAATCATAAAAAAGATTTACCTGCAGTTAGTCGCTAAAAATTACAAACAATATTGTGTAGATTTCTACGTAGTTTATTGTCAAATTTCTGAAATTAAAGTGTTAGGCAATAAAATTTTAATATAATACATTGTAAATTTTGACGTTCATTTTATGTATCTTTTAATTTTAGTTTCTTTTTACTGTTATTTTGAATAAAAGACTACATAGTTTTAGAACTCAATTTTAGTGATGATGTCTCGTGGTATACTAAATAATTTTTTAATACCAATTTTTATACATTTGTATATGAGAAAGATTCTAATTCGTGAATAGGAGTTAGAAACCATGTATTTAAATTCCCCTATCAGTTTGTGGCTGTTTAAATGGAACATAAAACGAAGAAAGTAAGCACGAAATCCTTTTTACAGTAAGGAGACTCAAAAATGCACTTTTTGTATATGAAAAATTTTCAATTATTTCCGTAATATTAACAAATATACCTTTGAATTTGATGGGAATGTTCGAAAATTTATTGTGTATATACCGTTGTAAAATAATTAATAATTAAATCATTATTTCTGTATGAACCCGTTAATTTTTCCTATTAAATACTTTAATTAATTACTAAACAGGAGCGTTAATATTTGAAATATCATTTTACGGGTAATAATTTACTAGTAAATTATTTATTAGTGGGCTGGACGATCTATACCATTATTGAAGAATAGCGAGTATGTTTTGTTACCAAATAACCCATTGGCGGCGGATGATACATAAGAAATAATTATTTAAAAAAAACAGTTTTATTAAGTTTAAAGTTGGTTATTAACGCTCTATTGATGAAAGCTTTGACCTAATTTTTAAACTTAAATTCAACATAAAAAATTATTTTGTTCTTCCTCATCAGATTTTTAAAAGAGGCAGCAGTACATCAAATTCTTACGCAATTTACAATGTTATATTTTTAAAATTTGTAGAATATTTACATAAATAACCACAAGAACTTCTTACGCTTTCATTCAAGGAATTTTTTCTTAAAGACAAGAGGTTATTTTGATAAGATCAATACTTTCTTCTATTAACAAAATTACCCATAAATACATCATATGTCATCAATTACTATTTCACCTGAAGAGAAAATAGAGAATGAAGTTACTTCCCCCTGTTTAACTTTGTCACATTTATTAAGGCTCAACACCAACAATACTTTTGTTGGTGGCATCCAAAGGAAATTTATTCTCTACATTAATAACTCCAAACCTTGATCTATATTTTTTATATAAATATTTCGATGGCTTTTGATTTTCTGAACTTCATTTCATTACCTGAAATTCAAAAATTTTATTTTTTTTAATCACCTTAAGTATATAGCAAATATATTTGCAATTGACTAATGAAATATGATTTTGAAATGTTTAGTATTTCTGTGATAAGATAAGAATTCATATAGCAAATATATTTGCAATTGTCAAATAATATTTGGTTTTGAAATATTTATTATTTCTGTGATAAGATATAATATCTGGACCTACAAAATTTTTTGATTCTACCATGCATTTTGTATAACGATAACAAACATTTACATTTTTCATTAAAAAAAAAGTCACGATGTTCTTTGCCAAAACGATATTTGACCGAAGATTTATTAAATTTAACAAACCGAGTTTCAATATTAAAGTCTAGCATAGACATGATTAAAACCAAAACTATTACACATATTTTTAGGACATTTTGACAAGTGTCCATTTTAACAGTGTTACTCAAAGTTCTATTAAATATTTACCTAAATCCATGATTTCTGAAATTGAATTGGCAACGTTGTATTTTCAACTTTGAATTTATGAGATGGCTGTCATTTGACAAGCAAATTATTTATATCCGTCAAATGAACATTTTTTCCTTCTTTAATACTGTTCAGGCTTATTCTGGTTATAAATGAATACTTGGGCATTTGTAGAAAAGTTATGCACCTATGCGTTTGTATTGGGAAAATATGTTAAATAATCGTTTCAACGCACTGAATTTGTTTGTCTTGGGAGTGAGTATCCCAATATATATTTTTTTAATGTGAAAAATATTTTTCCGCGCAAAAATTTATATTGCTATATTCATTTTATCAGGTTTTATAGCATCTGTGAAAATTTCATGAAAATCCCAGCCGGTCCCATATTATTAACGTTTACCCAGAGATGTGCGTGTCAGTAGTTGTCAAAATTTGTAGGTTATTAAGGCGAAATTAAATAAAGTCAAACCTTGACGTTGATATTTACAATAGGTTATTTTCTTATGCCGATTTTCCATCATCACTCCACCAACGTTTTCGCCGGCTACTGCTAGACCAACATTATGTATCGGGACTACATTACTGAACTTTCTCGCATAAAAATATGATATGATTTCTATCGATGATTGACAATTAACTACTTTTGACAATGCCAAAAAGTGACAAATTAAACTAATATTTATCCGTTTCTCTTCTAATGGAAATAAAACCACTTATTTTAAAGAAAAAGGGGACTTTAATTGACGTTTTGACTTTCTTGAATGAAAGTCGTTTTCAAAATGACATAACAAAATATATAATAAAAAATTTACTATAGAATATATATTACTTTTTAAAAAATGGTGAAAAATATTTTTCCGCGCAAAAATTTCTATCGCTATATTGAATTTATCATGTTTGTGAAAATTTCATGAAAATCCCAGCCGGCCCCATAATCTTAACGTTTACCCAGAGCTGTGCGTGTCAGTAGTTGTCAAAATGTGTAGGTTATTATGGCGAAATTAAATAAAGTCACACGTTGACGTTGATATTTACAAAAATAGGTTATTTTCTTATGACGATTTTCCATCATCCTCCACCAATGTTTTCGGCGACCACTGGTAGACCAACATTATGTATCGGGACTACGTTACTGATGATCGATGATTGACAATTAACTACTTTTGACAATGCCAAAAACTGACAAATTAAACTAATATTTATCAGTTTTCTTCTAATGGAAATACAAGCACTTATTTTAAAGAAAAAGAGGTATTTAATTGACGTTTTGACTTTCTTGAATGAAAGTCGTTTTCAGAATGACATAACAAAATATATAATAAAAAAATTACTATAGAAACAGGTTGTATTATCTCTGTGTTACCTGCCGTTGCTAGGAAATAAACTAAAAGCTTAACTTTTCTTGTAAATATCTCGGAAGATCGAATTTTCACAGACATGAGACCTGCATTTTTGGCATTTTTAGATAGGAATTAGTCTACACTGAAAGTATTATTGAATTCTGACGAGTGGATTTTGAGATCCTCCGGACACACATACATACATACAAACCTTGCTCGGTTAATAGTATTTGATATTCATAAAAATGAATCCTTGAGACATTATTTAAAATACAGAAAATGGAACATTTCTACAACATTGTACCAAAATATATTGCCCCTCTTTATCGTGCTGGCACTGGTAACAAAAATTCACTTTACAATACATGGTAATAAATTTTGTGATGGGATAGTCGATACTATTAGAAGATTTTAATTATATATCGTTTCGTTACTCTCTGTTTGTAATTTGACTATTTAATGATTTATACTTCAAATACGTTAATGAGATAAAAAAAGACCACGAAATGAATATTAAAAAAAGTGTGAAAAAGACATGAAGTAGACGTTAAATTGCTTTATGTTAATTATATCGTACAAAAATATATCTGTCAGATAAAATTAAAAAAAATTGTATTAAAAAAATACCCTGGGTTAGCTCTTCTGCTTTACCTTCTGTGTACTCCTTTTGTCTATTAGTGGAATCTTGGTCCAGCTTTCTTTGTTGGCTTTATCTTTATTTATTTTTAATAGACATTATAGATTTCTATGGTTAGTTTTCGTTGGATCTGGCTGTACGAATCAAAGTTCATGGTAAGTTCCCAGATGGAAGTATCGTTCTGCATTTTGGCGTATCAATATCCGCATATCTTTTATCCATGGTCTCTTACTGGGTTTATTTGAATGAATGCGTTAACACTTCTTCCTCTCTTTTGGTGCAAGTATTAACCTTTCATCTCGAATCGATTTATTTTCATGTCTTGGCGAGATTGAAGTTTTTTGTGAAAACTAATCATAGGGAAGATAATGTAGGTCTTAATGCTGATTTTTGTGGTACACCTCTGTATATTTCTAGTATTTCTCACCCTTTAGAATAAGTACCTGGTCACCGAGCTTCCCTATTAATATTCAAATCTACCTTTTTAAGCAGCCTAATGGGTATATAATTTAAGTATGTTTATAACCTGACAAATTATTAATTCTAAGATCGAATTTTCACAGACATGAGACCTGCATTTTTTGCCAGTCTAGATAGGAATTAGTCTACCCTGAAAGTAGCATTGAATTTTGACGAGTGAATTTTGAGATCCTCCGGACACACATACGGTTGGCGGAATTTTGCTCGAATTATGTTGTTCGATAAATTTTGTTCGAAGCACGTTTGTTCGAAAATCCTTAGTTCGAAAATAAGTTTGTTCGAATGTGAGTATGTTCGAGAAACATTTATTCGAAGATACTTTTAATCGTAAACGTTATGATCGAAGATAGTTTTCTCGAAAAAAAAAATTAGGTAGAACAATTCTTGTTCGAGAAAAGGGAAAAAGGGAACAATCTAAATGTTAAATTATTTTATTTCAAATTGTTTGATTAATGAAAAACGATAAATACATAAAGAATAATTTATTTAATATGATACAGATAGAGCTATTATTTAAATAAGGTAGGCCACGCCCCTTAAGTGGCATCCGGAGTTCTTGTAAGAAGCAAATTTCACTTCTATTTTATGAGGATTTTCTAATATAAAATTGTATTTATAAGCGCGCCACTGGGAACACTTGGCCATGGAATATTTCTCGACAGCTTTAAATGTACGTAACGATGTGGCAGCACTTTACAAAGATATTTAAGAAAAAATGGGAAACCATATTATTTAAAAAGTACTTGATATTTTTTAAAACAAATAGGAGCATATTTTCATAGATTTAATGCAGAATGGCGCGGATATTTTTTTTTGTGATTTTCCATTTAAAATTAACAAAATAAATACTTTTCGAAGGTTTACAAAAAAATACAGATTTCTCCACCCTAAGTTTTGGAATGATTAGCATTTCCTGAAAATTTCACAAAAATCAGACGAAAACTAAAGGCTTAAAAGGTTATTAGAATTTTTCAAGGGGTTCGGTTTGCTCTTAAGTACTGTAATAATTCCTCATCTCCAATACTAGCTTCAAACCCATCCAGTGTTCTTTTTAGCCGCCCATTGAGTGTATTGTAATTTTTATTTCTTTTAGCCAAGAGTTCTCTACTTCTCTCTTTAACAATTTTAATATATGTTAAACTTTGTTCTTTTTTAAGGAGTTTAAAAATTTCCAAATGGAAGGATTTTTTGCTTTAATTTGTGTTAAAAAGCCACTATTCCATCCCTCGACCACATTTTTAGTAACGGCTGTTTCATTTTTATGCTATTATAACAGTTCTGTGCTGTGCTGAAATTTTGGTTTTTTTCGTACCCTTCTCTCTAATTTTCCAATCCATACATCTTCAAAATAATTAACTAAATCTTGGCATTCCGTTTTGAACAGGTTTTGTTCCATAATTAAATTAAAAGATCTTACAATACAATTTTCAGGTACCAATGCTATTGACTGTAAAAGTTTTACTTTTTGTGAAAACTCAATATCGGTATCATACTTTTTTTTTAATTCACATTTTTGGATTTTTCTGTATAAGCGTTGCTTAAAATGAAAGGAGCAACCACAATCTCTTACTTTAGGAAATAATAATTTTATTGCGTTTACGACACCCATTTCAAAGTCTGTCATTATTCCAGTTACTTTTTCTTGTCCGTGTAACAAATCTTTTATTTTAGTCAACATTCTTACATACGTCGTTTCTTCTTTATTAGGAAGTAAAGCGTAAACTAGAGGTAGAACAGAATTATTCATCTCACCATGTATTACATAAAGTTGAAAAAAAAATTTGGCACTGCTTTAAATGTGCCGTCCATGAACCAATACTGAGATTCCGATAAAACTATTAAGTTTTCATTTGTAGAAAAAATGAGAAAGCGCTCACGAACATCAATCTCATCGTGCAAGGAATCATATTGCAAAAACCTTTCAGACTTATCAGTAAACTGATATTCTGCCGGTAAGACTAAATCACGTCTACTTTTTGGAAGAGCCTGATAGTTGTTTTTATTTTTTCTTAGGCTTCTTATTGTTTTTTTAAGACTTCGAAGTGCAGGCAAACGTGATAATACCGGCGCTCTTGTTGAAGCTGTGGCCTCTACTATTATTGCCTGCGGAGTTTCTATAGTGGTTCGTGCCTTATTTCGAATTTCCTCTAATACAGTTCTAACTCCTTCTTTTTCTGGCTTTCCACTATGATTATGTTCTCCCTTTACAACCTTCTCTTGACCTCTCATAATAATTCTTCCTTTACATCCCTTTTTTACTTCCTCGCACTTCCAGTACGTGGTATCTTTGTTTCGTCGGTCTTTAACGTAAAAGTACCCTTCAAAATAGAGAATATCTTTTCCAAACTTGCTTTTCACAAAAGACATATCGTTGGCTTAATTACAGGTACTTGACACTCAACAATAAAAACTATATTGACGTTGTCATGAAACAAAATATCCACTAATATAGACAATAGGAAAGACATACCTTCTTTTTCTTCCATTAACTAGAACGCAGACCAATAAAATTTTTGTTTTTATATAAGACATCTTACGTACATTTCTAAAAATGTTTATTGAATCAAAAATAAATTCTAAGATGATGATTAAAAGTATTTTCGAACAAAACAATTTTCGAACAACAGTTGCTCGAACAAAACAATTTTCGATTCAAGATTTTTCGAAAAATAGTGTTTTCGAAATAGGGATTTTCGAATATATGTTTTTCGAACATACTCACATTCGAACAAACGTGCTTCGAACAAAATTTTTCGAACAACATAATTCGAGCAAAATTCCGCCAACCCACACATACATACATACATACATACAAACCTTGACGTTTAATTTGATATGTTTTTGACAGTCGCTAATGTTTATAGGGTAAGGATCGATCATCCTATTTGTAATCCCCCAATACTAATGAGGATTAACATTTATAATTATTCAAAATTCTACAAAGCCCCGTTGAAGTTATATCTAATTTAGCTTGATATTCTAAGTAATTCCGTATTTCTATATCCAGATCAGCATTTCCAAGTTTTATGAAAACAATTTCCTCATCTTAAATTAGTGATTGGAAAGCAACTCGTCAGAAAGAGACATCATTAATTCATGGGATAGGACTAAATAACGTGACATCCGAACTAAATTCGAATCGATAGAATTCTCATTAGAAGTAACAAACTGTCCAATAATAAGGGTCCGAAATGGCTCAACTTGTACAACTGGAACAAGAGACATAATCGTTTATAACGCGAACTGTTACAGCTTTCTGCTAAATTTAGTTATGTTGGTTTTAACTCTAATTCATTGCCTAGCCAACTTGCTAACCGGGGACCGTTTTATAGGCATTATGGCAAGGAAACTTACCCCGAAAGGTTTTGATGAATTATGGAAAACCGTCAAACTCGATAATAATATTTTATATTTTATGATCTGATTCGTCTAATGGGAATTCGGGAAGTTTGAATAATTAACTATTTAAAATTCCAGGAAAAGTTGTAATTTAAATTGTTATTGATTATTAAAATTTCATGACTTTTTAAACTTTTGGAAAAGTTTCACAGCACGCAGAGAAAATGCTTTAATTGTTGCATAATTTGTTGCATAAGTTTAATACGAGATGGTTGGAAAACGAGTTATCCTTGGATCTTTCCTTGAGAAATATCAAAATCGGAAACTATAACAACGACTTCCTTAAATTTGGTGACGAAAGTACATGAACAGAAAAAAACGAAGGTTTAAAATATACCTTTTTTTATTTATTTTTTTATTTTAACGCTTTTAAATCCCTTTAACGGTTTTGTGTAAAATATTTAATATAAGTACGCCCCTGATAATGGCTTCTAGCCGAAACTTGTCTGGTAAATAAATTTGCGTTTGAAATTAAGGACTTCATTAGAAAGTTCTTAATTTTACACATAAATTTATTTACCCGTCTAGTTTGGGTTCAGGAAGAACCCTCCCCATACGCAGAAAAGATTATGGGTAACAATAAATATATATAAATATATAAAACTTTAGACATTTGGAAAAATGAAACAATAAGAACGATTTTTAGATGTGCTACCATCTATGGTAAGAAGAGAGTATTAACATTAAATTTTGACTGAATCTAGTCAAGATGTCACTCTCTTCTTTTTTATCCCTTTCAGAGATTAATACAAGGTGAGTAAACCAGTAAGGAATTTTAATTTATTAGATTCGACATCCTAAGACCGGTTTCTGTCTTTCGACTTCATCAGTTAGGCTTTTCGAATCCAATAAATAAAATTCCAAACTCGTACAAGTCAATAGCTATATCCGCTATAAGATAACATTTTTAGATGTGCTACCATCTATGGTAAGAAGAGAGTATTGACATTAAATTTTGACTGAATCTAGTCAAGATGTCACTCTCTTCTTTTTTATCCCTTTCAGAGATTAATACAAAGTGAGTAAACCAGTAAGGAATTTTAATTTGTTAGATTCGACATCCTAAGACCGGTTTCTGTCTTTCGACTTCATCAGTTAGGCTTTTCGAATCCAATAAATAAAATTCCAAACTCGTACAAGTCAATAGCTATAACCGCTATATATCTTACCATAGATGGTAGCACATCTAAAAATGTTATCTTATAGCGGATATAGCTATTGACTTGTACGAGTTTGGAATTTTGGAAAACAGGTGAAGAATAAAGACAGTTATAAAAGAAATGAGACTACGAAGTAATAACTAAAAAGATCATGAAATGCCGATTGAAAATTTACACTGTTAAAAGAAGACTAAAAAGTTTAAGTAATGAAAAACATGGGAATTTTTAGATGAAAGAAAAGGTCAAAATCAGAAACGAATGGAAAATATAACAGAAGCGAGGAAAATACAAGCTTGTTTTAAATGTGAGGCATCAAACGGACATGGTTGTCGAGTGGATTTCAAAAATATATAATTTATGTAGGGTAACCGTCAAAAATAAATGGAAGTATTTTATTTTTGCATTCATTCAAAACTTATCATGATGGGTATCAAAATAAAAGGCTTAAAAGAATTTGAATATTTAATTTTTTAAAAAAAGGACCAAAAAAAATTAACAAAAAAAAATGATGTAGTGAAAATTTAAAATATTTTGTCGGTAATTTTTAAAACATGTACGTTGTGGTATATTGGAATAGATATTGCTACGCTACTGTGTTAGTTAAGTGTATCGAGGTGTTCTTAGAACCCTTTTTTGTATTGGTTGTTTGGGAAACACAGTTTACCGTTAAACATTCTTGCTTGATCCAAGCCAGTTTCATTTGTACTTTTAATTGAGTAAGTTGTTAATTTCATAAACAATTATTGCGAATATAAGTAGCGTATTATTATTGGAATATCCCACAGATTTTGCGACGAGAGTGTTTTAATATCGCTTCAGAATAAGTGATACGAACCCTGAAATTGAAAGTTCGGGATTTAGTGTGTGCGTAAAAAAAAACGCCGTCTAAAAAATGCCGGAAAAATTTACCAAATACATCATATTATGTTGAAACACTATCGTCGACCACTCAACCAAAACACAAATTTTAACACACTCTATCATCAACTCCAGAATCTACTTTTGTTGTACGCTTCAAGTTTTTTGGTGCTTTCAAAGATCCATACGAAAGTGCAAATGAGTGGGCGGCAAGGGAAAGAGATTTAGCGCTAAATTGCGAATTTGAAGATGCTGTAATTGATATGATGCTGAGAGATCGTTTTATAGTTGGGTTTGTAAAAGGGCCAGTGCAATCTAAACTTTTTAAGGAAAAATTACATTCTACTTTTTCCGAAGCCATTGAAACCGCTGTAACAGAAATGGCGGCAGCCGGACAAAATAGGTCTAGGCAACAGCAGCCGGTAATTAAAACCGAACCAGGAGTTCTCTACGTCAGTACTAGAAGTAAGAAACGCAATAATCCATCATCTACACAGTGTCCACCAAGTGGTAGTGCAAGTGTGAAGGAAAAATGTGCGTATTGTGGTAGATATAATCATGCCACAAAAAAGTGCAGTTTTAAAATTGTGTGTGCAATTTCTGCAATTGCAGAGATCACCTAGCTCCAGTTTGTCCAAAGAGAAAGGATGGTTGTTCGTCAAAGAAAAAGTTGTCCAAAATTACATTGAAAGCGAGGATATTTTTTCTTTTTCTGATAAAAAGGTTGTAGAAAATCCATTTTTAATTAAAATTTTTATTAATAATAAACGCTTTATATTCCAACTTGATACCCGGGCGAGCACTTGTGCTATATCTGAAAATTTTTGGAATGAAAATTTATCAAATTATAAATTAGATTCTTCAAATAAAACTTTAAATGTTTACACTGGTGAACTGGTGCAAACCTTAGGTATGTTTTCAGCAAAAATAATAATTTATAATAATATTGAAAACAGTCTAAATATTTATGTTATTCGTCATGGCGGTCCTCCTATTGTTGGTAGAGATTTCACGTCTATATTTAAACTTGGTATTAACGAAATAAATTTTGCAAACGGTGTAAGAAATATTGATACCTTAATTAATAAATTTGATTCGGTATTTTCTCCAGGACTGGGTACATTCAATAAGGGTACAGTTTCACTTAAATTAAAAGACGGAAGTATTACTCTGAAATTCGTAAAGTTTAGACCAGTTCCTTTTGGAATTAGAAGTAAAATAGACACCGAATTAGAGAATTTACAAAAAATTAGGTGTAATTACGCCTATAGATTATTCTCCTTGGGCCACGCCGATTGTACCGGTTTTAAAGAAATTAGATAAAGTTAGAATATGCGGTGATTTTAAAATAACGTTAAATTTGGTTTTAGAAATATCAATTTCCTATTCCCCGCATTGAAGAGGTATTTACAAATTTGCAAGGAGGTGTAGTATTTTCAAAAATAGATCTTTCTCAAGCCTATGCACAAATTTGCTTGGATGAGAAATCTAAGGTTCTTGTCACGATTTCTACACATAAAGTTCTTTTCCAGTTACCTTATGTGTATCTTGTGCTCCAGCAAAATTCCACAAAATTATGGAATCTGTGACTCAAGACATTGAAGGTTGTGTTTGCTTTTTGGACGATATACTTGTATGTGGTAAAAATGGCGAAGAACATTTTTCAAGATTAGAGAAACTTTTAGAGAGATTGTTGTGTGTTGGATTAATGGATAGGCCTGAAAAATGTAGTTTTCTTCAAGATAAGATAAGTTAGTTAGGTTATATAATCAATAAAGACGGTCTTTCGACTTCTCCAGATAAAATAACCGCGATACAAAATACGCCAATCCCTACAACCTATTATGGAAAATTTTTTCCTAATCTAGCAACAATTCTTCATCCTTTACATGATGTGGACTGAAAGTTGTAGGTACATTAGCTTTTAATAAAGTTAAAGACATTTTAACCTCAGCCAGTGTTTTAACCCATTATAACCCTGATTACGAGTTAAAATTAATAACAGATGCTAGTCCGCATGGAGTGGGTTGTGTATTATCACATGTAGAGACTAACGGTCATGAACGCCCACATACGTCATATCAATTAATTTTTCTCGAAATAATGTTAATGATTTTAATGTACAAACTGATAAAAACAGCTCAAATTCCCTTACTTGGGATTTAAACCCTCTAATGGCGCATGCTGTACACGAAAATATTTTTATTCAGAAATTTAGTTTAAAAATTATTTTTTCACTATTAATTCTGCAAAAACAAATTATTATCAACAATATCTCATTTAATGAAGGTCTATTTGAGTTCAGCAATCATGTTCTGACATGCTCACGAAATTGTATATAAAATATTTGACCTTCTTGTCATATGTACGCACACCAGCTGCCATCATTTACGAGTATGGAGTAACGCTTTAACTGACAGATTCTTTCTCATAAAAATCATCGTAAGGGATATTAATATTCAATTTATTAACTCGCATGTCCTGGTTGTACGAGTTTTGTAACCAGGTGTGTGATTTCGTGAAGGGGTCAGATACTGGACTGTAAAGTTCCTGTTTCATATACCAGATTTGCATAACATGGGATTTGAATTCATTATTATGAAACAAAATAATACAGTTAATAGCAACCAAAATATTTTTGATTAAAACAGATTATTGTTGTTTTCATAATTTTGGGATTGAAACATTGTGGTCATAGCAGGTACAAGCTCATTAATATCATCATATATAGTGCATACAAAAATTGTCTTGCTAATTCAGCTAATTTAGTTGTGAAAAACTACAGAGTGTCCCAAAATGTGTTTAACGTCATTTTAATACAAAAATATTAAAGAAAATGCGCCATCAAGCATCAGTAAGTCGCCCCAGAGCGCCACGGCAAAAAATAATAATAGCCGTCCCTCCCCCGCATAAGCTGCAGAGCTTCTGGGGTTCACTCGTAAGGGAGTGAATTGCAGGGCGTATATTATTATTATTGTTTAATTTTCAGATAATTAAACATGTAAACTCATATTCGTTTACTAGTTCAACCGGCAACGCCGCACCAAAATACGTTGGCGAGCGGCATCGAACAACCCGGAAGCGGTTTCATCAAAGTTAATTTTTTGCTCGATTTTAATGATGGTATCAAGCTGTAAATTTAACCGTCGAGTCTAGACAATAGAAAAAATCTTACACGTGTTTACGCGGCTCACGATAAAGAATCTTTCTAGAACAAATTGCCGGCCAAGGAAGGGATATATCTGAAACCGGTAAACTTCGTCAAATCTAAACTCAGTGCTCAGCGACGCTCCGAGGTAATAACAATGCCTCGTTAAGCCAGTGGGACTTAGCTGCAATCAGGCGGTCCATTTTATTTAAAAAATATTTCTTCACAGTGGTACTTGCTGCGTATCAGGCAGTCCACTGTATTTTTCATTTTATATTTAAATCTAAACTCAGTGCTTCGTAGTACAGCATATCAATATTTTCTGAATGATGTGGTCATTTCTTTAAATTAACTATAATACTTTGTTCACGATTACTAGTTTAATGTAATCTTTGTTACGTTGTTGTTTTTGTTCATTTATTTATTTAACAAGTCTAATAAATGGTTAAATAAAAGTGTCCATTGTTTTTATTGGATGAAGTTGAGAAAGTAAACCTACTACAGCATATTTCTTCAACCTAAAAAGTACAGTCCACTTGAAAGTCGAACTCAGATGCAGTTTAAAAAGGCGGTAACACATTGTTGGCCGTCCTGGGAAACTGGCACAACATAGGGCTTAATCCAGAGCCCTCAACAATTATTATTATTATTTAGATTAATACTCTCACTGTGCTGTATCATTGTATAAAAAATTGAAAGCTCTCTTTTGAGCTCACTTGCAATTCCCTGTTGCTATTTTTTTTAAATGTGAATCATTAGTGATTGACAGTAAGTGTGTCACAAAATATATCCCAGGAGGTCCCTTACAACTTAAAAAAGTGTTGGAAATGTATAGAAACAAAATCGTATGTCTCAAACTCTACAATAAAATATTAAGAAAATAAATAAAGGATGCAAAATTAAACATAAAATTTCTACATTAATTTAACATTATGCAATTTTACACCTATGTATTTAGTGACTAAAAAGGTACATTAACTTGGGGATCCTATCATTGATATCTAAAACAGACACAATTTTAGAAAAATTAGCTCTAGCGTGTTTAGAGAGCATTTTCTCCTACATATCATTTATGTTACATTATGAGTTTTACAAGAGTAATTTGAAGGGATAAATCCAGAACCTAAATATATGGAATAATGGCCTATAAATTTCCTAATCACATGGCCTTATACACGTAAAGGTATTTACCAAGGTCGGACATCTAGGGGTTAGGGTAAGAATTCCCCTTTGCTTTTCTAATAATTTTTTCGTTTGTAAACAAAATTAGTTTTCTTCCTCCCTCCTTATTATGTTTTGAAAAAGTACCTTAAAATATCTTCTCTTCTTTCTGTTGTTTTACTTTTCCACATAATATGGCTTATTCTTGTTGTGACCCTGGAAAATATTTTCTGGTTACGTTCTAGGTTACCGGAACATAATTAGGTCGGAATTTTTATATTCCTATAGGTGTATGGTTATACATCGACGCGATATCAAGATTATGCAAATTATATTTGAAACTTTATAGAACGGAGCGAGGTATTTAAAGTTTTAAGTATAGTAAAGCGCCGAGATTATAACTTCAAATAATGTAACAAAGCTTTCAGTATAGATCAGACAGGTGAAAACTATGCAAGCGAAGCTTTCATACTCCTAAATGTACCTAAGAATAGTTTGTGTAAACAATTATTTTCAGATTGATATAAAGTGTAGCAAGAATGGTTTTAAAGGTATATCATAATTTACGGTATTTTGCTTGTTTTGTATAATTCTATTTATTTTATGTCCTTTCGGTGTCCTAAATATATAATACACTTACGTCATTTGTATTATTATGTTTCGAAATTTACTTCGGTAAAAAATTAAATTCAATTTTAACTATAACTCAAATAAAAAATGGAAATATTGTTGCACATGTGTAAGTATAAATATTAGGTACGCCTAAGATTAACCACGATTTTCCCAAACCAGAAATTATCATTGTTAAACTCGAACCTAAAGCAAAATAAAATGTTTGGCGATATAGCTGAGAAGTCTATAGATACGTCAAAGAGAGACAATTTGACAATTATGAGTATCTCTATATGAGAAATATTTTCAAAATATATGCTTTAACTCTTTTCTTAAGTATTTCGACGTCCTCTCACTAATGCTGCACCTGAGGTGTACTAGGAATTTGTATTTTGTAAAATATTTTTTTCTAATTTTGACATATAAAGTGACATTTTATAAAACTCGTTGACGTTATGAAACGTCTTACTTTTCGTAACCAGTTACGAAAAGTGAAATATTTCCTAACTGGTGATGAAAAGTTAATTTCGCCATTAATTGCGAAAAGCACAGAATAATTGTAAGACTAAATTACTTGAGCTACCTCTTTATTGTCGTTAAATATGGTGTAGGTACTAACATAATATCAAGAAAGTTTTATAACTTTATTTAATTTCAACACGTGAATAAAAAACTACTTATAAATATTAATAACACAATTAGAACAGTTACTAATGTTGACCCCAGCTGACAACATAGTTCCCTGATTAGCATTAATTTGTGATGCATTGTCTATGTAATTTTCTCCGAGTATGTTCGTGGCAATCTTCTGTTTATCAATGATTGAATTCTCCACATAACCCTCGGCAACCGTATTGGATTTCCATCCCCCATGCTGTTTTATTCTAAGCAAATCAGCACCTGAATCCGCAAGAAGAGTAGTCGACGTCCGCCGAAAAGAGTGACCCGTATACAAACAAGGGTTTGGCAATTTGAGATTGAGCCGCTTCTTCAATGTCGCTCGGTACGTCGTTCTCTGAATCGAACATTGCAGTATTTATATATTCTTCTACTTTAAAAAATAGTGAATGAATTATTTACGAGAAGAAAAACGATTTTTAATTGCTACTTCTTTTGACAATCAAAATCACGAAACATGACATTAAACAATACTTGCTTCCATAGTAACATTTTTCCTTAACGTAAAATTGTCGAATAAACAGAAATGGACCTACTAGATTTCCAGACTTATGAAATAGTTTATTACAGAACCCTGTGCTAATTTCTAAGTTTTTTAATGTGATGTGCACAAGTCTTCATTGACAATTATGAACAGTATTAATGTTTGGTTTTTTCTGTATAATATTTTTGAGTAAAAATGTTTTTTTTTTACAAAAGAATGGGAATCACACCTTAAAGTTTAAGGTACTATTTTTCTTAATTCTAGCTCATTCTTGGAACTTTATAGGTTCAAATTGCTTTTATTAAAAAAAAACACAGCAGTCATGGCTTTAATTTTCAATATTCAATCCTTGGAGCGTACGGTGTTTGTCCAATTTCCTCCTTCCCAAGAGGTCGAAACTATGTATGTTCGTCGGGTTAAATTCAATATTCTGGAAAATTTGCAATTTATATTTCATCAAGAGAGATACGAAGGTAATTTAATTATTTTTAATTCTTTAGGGAAATTAAATGTCAATTTTAAAATCTGCTTTCATATTTGTAACTATATTGGTTAGGTAAAAAAAGAAAAACATTTTTGTGTAAAAATTCAATTATATCTTTCACTAAATGTTACTGTAAAAAAGTGTTAAATATAATTTAACAAAGTGAACGTAGTATGAATATATTATTATTATTTTTTATAGATATCGTGTATAAATAATAAACGACTGGGAAGGATTTAATGAACTTTTTTAGATACAATGAAACTGTTTGAGTAAACGAAACAATTTTATTATATTTTATAAAATATTCTCATGTAGAGTTCAATTTCTTTAACAGACACTAACAATTTCATTATACATTGTAGGATCAAAGATGAAAAAAATTATACCAAAAAGTGACATAAAAACATCAGGATAAAAGAGAAAACAACAAAAATGGTTTTAAGGTTTAAAAACAAAAGAAGGAGTAGGACAAATAATTAAAAGAACAAATAATAATAATTAAATAAAATTGGAATAAATAAAATAGTTATAAAACAAGAAGGGAGAAGAAAATACCACTAAACCAAATTATATTCAATAATGATCTAAATATGATGAAAAACGATGAAAAGGTGGAGGATATAAGAATTAGAGACAAAGATGGAGGAAAATTAACTGAGACCGCAATAATGCAGCATTAGAAAAAACATTTTTAAGAAACAAACATTGTATGCAAGAAAGAAAAAATGATAACAATACACGCTAGGACATGAAAAATTGGTGCCATGAATACTAAGTACATCTGAATGAACAATTTCTAGTCTAAATACGAAGCAACAAACAAACTTTAATAATTTAAAAATTGACAAAATATTTCAACAATGGTCTTGTAGATTATAGATTCTGGAGAATAGCTAAGAGCAATTATATCTACTTCATGTACTTCGTAAGTTTTACCAGATAAATAATCCGAAGCCCTTTTAAAAATTAATTTAAATCATCAAAAGTACCTACCATGGTGTTCCGGTTACTTTCAGCCGTTCACTACCTTTGTGGAGACCAATTTATGTATAAAATAAGCACATTGAACAATGCAGATGATAAATGAGTTTGCAACAAAAGTGCTCTGCAAATTTCATGGAACACTGACAATAATATAAAATTATGCGTGATACATTGCAAATAAGACAATGTGCGGAAATACTGAGGATACGCCGTGACGTGCTGTTATGAATTTATGTATTTCTCTTTTGCAAACTGTAAGGGTAAGGTATGGGCTAGCTGCTGGTCGCTATCTAGGGTGCATATTTTTATTTTCAATGAGTCGTATTTTATGTGGATACACTTTAATTTTATCACAGCATTACCTAACTCTGATAATGAAATTGAAAAAGATATAGATATAGTTGAAGTAAACTGAATATAATAAATTTGACCTGAAAGTTTAGATAAGCAAGTGGAAAAAATAATTTGATTAGTTAGCAAAGTGCTTGGCTTCGTAATTTAATGTGTGGATTTTTTAAGGTAAAACTTGTTATTTAGAGGGAGATATAATGAGGGAGAAAACGCGCCAAAACGTAATAATATTTTACAACAATTATTGAAGCTGAATGATCTTAATTTTAACGCAGAATTTTATTTTTCTGTTAAAATGGTTTTTTAAGAAGACGTAATATTTTTTAGGTTAACATTCAAATTCCAGAAAAATATTTTATTAGATTTTGGGAAGGATTGAACAACATGAATGGACATGAAATTTAAATTATTTAAAATAATTTTGGAAAGTCGGAATAGTCCAGTTCGATAATGGGCTGTTCGGTAAAATTGTAAACGTTCAATATTATTTTATGGAACTACAATAATGAGAAATATACTTTCATCTTGTAAGAATAATAACCCAAAAGAAAAAATCTAAAGGATTGTGATCTGGTGAACGCGCGGGCCAGCGCTGGGGCCCATTTCTTCCCATCCATTTATTTTCGAATGTGACCTTCAGAAATTGTAGTACTTCACGGCTTCCGTAAGCTGGTGCCCCATCATGTAATTACCACATTGCTTGACGAGTATCTAAAGGCACTTCTTCTAATAATCCTGGTAAATTGTTTCCTAAGAAATTTAAATATTCGTTAGCAGTTAATCTCCGTGGTAAAATAAAAGGCCCCACGAGTACGTTATCTACTATACCAGCCCAAACATTAAAAGAAAACTGATGCTGATTATTCTTTTGCACAATTGCATGAGGATTTTCTTCGGCCCAATTATGTGAATTGTGAAAATTCCAAATACCATTGCGTGAAAAAGACGCTTCATCTGTTGATAAAATTCTGGAAACAAAATTTATATTTTCGTGACACGGAACAATGAACCAGTTACAGACATTTTTTCTAGGTGGAAAATCAGTTGGCAAAAGAGATTGTACAATTTGTACATGATATGGATACAATAGTTGTTCTTTGAGAGTCTGATATACACGCCAATTAGACACTCCGACTTGCCGTGAAATACTTCGAGTACTATGTGTAGAATCTTCTTCTACCAAAATCAAAATTTGTTCTTCGGTTTCTATTCCAATTTGATGACAGCGACCACGACCTTCACACTTTGGAATAACACTACCGGTGTCAAGTAGTCTTTGAGAGACTGCTACAAACGTTTCACGAGCTTTCCGGAAAACGTAGTGCATAAATGCGTCTTGCTTCTTGAGAATTGCACCTAGCTTCTCCGTACAATAGAAGCATATCAAGATATTCACGCACTGAATACATTTTAAATCACTTATTAATTAATCACACAAATCTAATAAATAAATCACTACGGTGTTCTGACGACGATACCGATTTCTGAACTGATTATTTCCACATTCCAGCGTGAAAGAAAAAACATCACTTTTTTTTGTTAGAATTATTGTAGTAAATAGCGAAGCAGAGTTGTCAAGTTACGCACATTTCAATATCTCTTCATGTTGCTTTTAAAAAATATTCATTTTTTTTGGTTTAAATTAATGTTGAAGTGCAATTAGACGATTAAGTAATGAACTGATAATAAAATAGTTGTTATCCGTACATGAATTTTGTATTTTGAAGTGGTATCTACTACTGACACAAACTTTAATGTTAAATTTTTCGAAAACGGTGGGTTTTAGGACCTATGTTGTAATAAACTTTTTTGCAAGACATAGAATCATCGGTTGAAGTTACGATACTTATTTACCTAACCCCCCCTGTATATAAATAAATAACTTTATAAATTTTTTAAATAACCATATTAATCGTCAACATTTCCGATATCGGTATAAAGAGCATGTCCTAGGTTAGATTCTATAATCACAGTTAACTCAAAATAATGTTTTTTATATGTTCATTTACTGATAAAACGACTACACGTATTTTACTTCAATACAAATCTGCTTTCAAATATATCCGCAAACTTGAAAATTATGCGAATTTCAACTGCATGTGAAGCTTGTTATTCAAACTAAGTCGATGTCAGTTTTATTGCATTTCCTCTGACTTTAATAGCATTTCTGCTTGTTTGTATTTACCGGTCTATACTTTGGTTAGTTGGAGTTTCGCGACATTGTATCAAATTGATTATTTATAGCAATTTTGTGACAAATGTGGGCGTCTGATTATGAAGTAGGTACATGTGTTTCCTTTCAACACAGTGGTAATGGTGAATAAAAGATTGAATACAAAATTTATTAAATCTGTCGTGTGAAAAGTTGGATTACAGTTATTTACATTTTTGGGTATAAAGAAATATAGTGGGCTAAGAAATGTTTACATTGTTAGTAACAAAATCTTTCTTACATTTTTTTCAATTTAGAATATATTCACATGTACTTCTTTTTAATTTTAAATATTTTAAAAAGTTTTGGCAAGAGGTACAACGGTGTTATTTAGTTTCATCAAAATTGTCATTGTTTTGACCGTTGGAAAGCAATGAAATCTAAACATTTTTTGCGACATAAACGAGCGCATTGCCATTAAAACACATTTTGAAACAAAATTATCTCATTAATACAACGCATTCTATTTTCATTTATAATTGAAATTATAATAGATGGAAAACAAATATCTGTCTACGTACCTACCAGAGTTTGTTAGTGGTAGCAAACAGAAATGTCAATAAAACGCAATTGCCTAGTCAATTCTGTTAGTGTTTGCATCTATTACGAACTTGTTATCATTATAGAAAGCTCTAGTTGTTTCAATATTAACCGATGTGGATGCATAAGTCAGTAACTTGTCTTTGAACAGCGAGCTTTGAGGTTACGATTGAATATCCTTAGATCAAATAGGGCGTTCAAGTGGTCTTTACAATTATGTAGATTGGATATACATCGACTTTAAGTATGTAATCGTGCAAAGATGTATTTCTGCTTTTCTTCTTCTTAATTTTATTTAGAAAAATATTGGTAATTAATAGGAAAATAAATAAGGAAAATGTGAAAGATGAAAACAAAAGGGAGGACGTCGAAATAAAGTATATTAATACAGAATAATAGGAGAAAAAAAGAACACAGAAGACGCAATAGTAAAGGAAATTGCAAAATTTAGAATAAAAGTCATAGACATTATTTGTAAAGAAAAAAGGAGTAAAATATAAAGGGTAAAGGAAAAAGTGGGTACAATAATAAAAAAATCTGTTGTGTCGTCACAAGACTTTCCCGGCAGTTATAAAATAAAAATTAAATAATTAATTTGGTGTTAAAATTTTTTAAAGTCCCAAAAAAATTCAGTTTTTATGTTATGATTTCTAGGGCAGTGATGCCAGGTCAACAAAAATTTTAGTAGATGTAACCATAAAATTAAATTTTTTACAGCAATAAAACGAGATGGAGAAATTAAAAATTTCAATTCAATAATTAATAACTTGTCGTCATAGCGCCATTACTATTAAATTTTCATCTTCTGCCAAGCTATTTTGGAAATTATTTGGATTTGATCAAACTTACTTAAATGGGCTGGCATTGTGGATATGCGCTTTGACAAATTTGACAAATGTGACGGTTATTTTGATTGATTAATTAAGTTAGGTTTACATTGGGAAAAAAAATGTACCAGTTTTATATGACGCGCAGTGTACATAGGGGCTAATGCGCCTCCTGGTAGGGCGATTTCAACCAAAAATAAACGGATTCATTCCCCGATGATCCGATACCCACATACCAAATTTCAGCTCAATAGGACCAAGCGTTTGGACGCTACGGATTGCAATTTTTTAGTTTAAAAAAAATTTTTTTTTAGGTTAGGTTCAAAATTAAGGAATGAAATTTCAGGACCTATTTACAAGCCAGAGAGGCACCTAAATGTCAAATAAAAACTTTATATCTTTATTTTTTTCGCAATGTACATATGGCTCCTGCACCCTCTGGTGGGGCGATTTCAACCAAAAACTAATGGGTTCAATCCCCGATCACCCGAAATCCATATACCAAATTTCAGCTCAATCGGATTAAGCATGCGGACGCTATCGTGGAAGAATACAGACACACATACACACATACACACACACAGACAGACGGACAGACTTCGTCTTAGGGGACCTCAAAATGGATATATCCGTCGTTATCTCAAATTTTTTTTTAGCGCGTTCACAATACTTTCCCTTTGCGAGGGGCCGGGAAAGTAAACTATTAACAAATTTCAACACAACTGAGTAATAAATTCAAATATACGTGTATAAGAAATGGAAGATTATTACAATAATACAAAGAACAATAGATGAGATAAAAGAAGAGATTCTAATAGTAATAAAGAGAGACTGGAACTCACGAATAGGCAAAGATGAAGATATAGCAATAAGATGCGGTGAATAGGTACTGAATAGGATTGGCGAAAAGATTATAAATATTAATAGGAAATACATTTTATAATCTGATAGGATAAATATACTTTTGTAGAAAAGAAAGACAAGCTGGACAAATAAATGATCGAACCTATAACAAAGATTGAGGCCGAATTAGACAAAAAAACATATTAGTAACAATAAAGAGATACAAAAATCAAGAAACGAGATAAATAAAAAAAATTAAAACATATCAATAAGTAGACTTGGAAAGGAAACGTGGATATAGCAAAAAAATAATAGAAAGAAATAAAAAGAAAATACAAATAAAATCCAGCAACTATGGAAAGAGTATTATAACGACATATTTAAAGGAAACAGCAGATGAAACTGAAGAGAAATATTAAGGAATAATACAGATGACTGGGAAAGGTCAGAAGAATTTAAGATAGGAGATTAAACAACTGGTTTTGTACCAAAAATACCAGAATAACAACACCCAAAAAATAATAATAACACCACAAATAAAATTATGCTTACCGTGTGATTCAAAAACTAAACTAAATAAAATTTGATACGAAAATCTTAACTGACAGTCAAAATGAGCTTTTTCACTAAACAGATTATCAAATAATATTTTGTAAGGTAACTCTTGTTCATGCAACTCATCCATCAAGTTGACACCCAATTCAGCTTAAAATTGATCCTAAACGAATTTGTCACTCTAACCAACAGAACGATTCCGCCGAGTGTGTGAAAACTGTAAAGTAAACCCGATCACGGTATCGATATCCAGTCAGAAAATCAGGTAATAAATGGTTTCTTAGGTGAAGTTAGTAGAAAAATTTCCTCATGAGGAAAGAGGATTGGGAATGAAGTATCAAATGTCGTTTATTCGAAGATTGATTGATTGATTAATACAGATAGAGAATTAGATATTTATGGTTATTTATTTGTAAGCGTAAAATAGTTTATGGCCAGTAGCGTGCTTGACACTTTTAACTTGTACTGCTTTGTCCAATTTTTTACACCTATTACAAAAAAAAGTGCCATTTTGTTAGATCTTTTATTTTTTATAGCTACTTAAAAAACATTGATGGCAGGTTTCATAAAATTTTAATCACTCAGGCTTTAGGGACATAGTTTAAGGACCTGATGAAAAGTTGGAGGACTATTTATGATTAAGCGGTTGTTTGGCTAACTATAAAACAACTTTAATCATTTTTAACTCTCAAACAATCCCTATAAAGTGACTTTTAATGACTAAATCAAGCTTTTAAAAAATTCACCTAGACAAAACGCCTTTTGGATAAAATCCTGCTGCACTGTAGGGTTCCATGATTCATTGAAGTTATTTTTTATAGAATGGTGGCATCCAAATAATAAAAGATATGAAAAATCTTGCTCCGATATGTTTTTAGTCATCTAGACGTATATAAAATGAGAAATTAAGGGTTAAGGCTACCATTCCAGGGTAATATTTCTATGTCATAGATATATTATCATATATATTTGATGACACATGTGACTGTGTAATGTCCCGACTTTGATAATGATTGAACTACCTATGGTGACATTTCTTTGATGAAAACAGAACATATTATCGTAGTTGGGAAGAAAATGGCGACCAAAAAGTTAATACAACTAAATTTCTATGAAATGTTTTATAATGCAAAACATAAGGACTATAAAAATAGAAATAGAGAAATAAAAGTTCCTTTAATAACAGCATCAAAGGGATGCGTTGTCCCGACACAGTTTGGGTTCTGTTAATACTTATATACAAAAACAAAGTCTATGAACATGTACTATGTTCTGCCATCTATATATTTGTATATCAGTGTAACCACTACTTGTAAATAAAAATAAACAAATTTTAACATTTGTTTAATGTACTTATTTTACAAGAACAAAGCATTTGGGCTATATATTTAATATTTAAATAAATATATAAACATTTTCATTGTGTAACTACTAGCTAGGTAAAAAAAATTAAAAGATCCTCTTCAGATATATGATCAAAAAATATGTCATAGGTTCTAGTAAACACAACATATTATAATATATATGATAATATATATCCAGTGTTGCCGTTTAAGTGGAAATTTTGGTGAATTTGCTTCCATAATGACATTTTTGTCACTAATTTTGTTTTTCTTCAGCGATGTTTTATTTGTAATTAATAAGAAGAGCAAAACCGTGTCATGTTTTGTCCATAATCATCCATCAAAATATTAAAATAAAAAAATTTCCAATGCACATGCATTGGTTTTTGGATTATTTATAAAAGTTGTCAATTTGCAGATGACAGCAAATTCAAAATAAAAAATATGCTTTATTACGGCCTTTTGTGAATTACATTCAACTAATAGTTATTTTTAATTGGCCTTCACCGTCGAGTGCATTTCGCCAATAGATTAACTAACAAGTTGAAATTTATTTTCATTTTTATTAACTATATCGCTTTTCCGGACTATAATTATATCAAAAACATTTTTTTTAGTTTGGGATAAAAAAGTGCGCGTGGTTAAAGGGTGAATTTTAAGATTAAGTAATGGGAAATTTTACATTTTTGAATTGGTAACACTGTCTATATCATATAAATATTACCGTGTAATAGCTGCAGATTATTTCATAATATTTATATGCCATAGATCTATTATCATATATGATAATATATCTATGACATAGAAATATTACCGTGGAATGGCAGCCTAAATATGAGAAGAAACGTCTGTGTTTTAGTTACCTACTGAAAGAAAACGAATTTTCAACCATTTTCTTTGTGTACTATAATTGCGAACTCAAAACAAAAAAGTTTTTACTACGCAAATTATCTAAAATCGTATCCATAATGTAATAAAAAATGATTGAATATAATAAAACTGAAATTATTAGGATTTACTGCTCCCCATCCCCGCCTCTGTTTCGGACCTTTAAACCGCACGGTTTTTATGATTATTGGTAAACTTTTGCGATTTTTCCCTCCGTATGAATATTCTGGCAGCGAAGGATATTTCGCTTTCGAGAGAAAATTATGGCGACTTGAAATGAAGTCAATGATGTTTATTTTCACTGCCACGGCGAGAAAATGTGATCTAGAATTTGCATAAGTTTTGAGCGAAGTGGGTTGATTTATTGTGGAAGTTGGTGAGTTCTCCTTCTAGAATCTCATTTCGAAATTTATAAGCGAAGATGATAGAAAGAGGATTTGTTCGGTTTGGGATTTGTTCGTTCTGGCAGTTCTTCCGACGATTTTATTGCTAAATGAGAATGTTTCGGTTTTCCTAATTGATATTGGTTGCTCATGGACATTACGAAGTTTACCATCTCTTCATTTAGACATTTAATTTTATTCTTTTTTATGATTAACTTTTTTTTTATTAACCAGAATTGTTTAATAGTGGGTAGATCTGGCTTTCGAAAACAGACTAATCAAATCGAGTCATTTTTTCCCCAATCGATGAGGTCAGGTCCCTTCATCATTCCTGCAAGAAATGTTCAACCGCGACGGCGGTGGGAGAGGGGGAAATCCTCTATCTAAAGTACATAAAAACGGTTTTTCCGGCATATCTCAGCCGGGTCTGATCTCACAAAATATACTTCTCGTTCAAACCCGAGCTCAATTAGTTTGGGAAATATCGCGATTTTAAATTACAAAATGAAAAAAATTAATTAATTATTACTCGAGAGAGAGTGGAGGAACAACGAGTACTTTAACAGACAGGAGGGGAGGGGTAGTGGGACAAGGAGGGGGGAGATATGGGAGAAACAAATATTATTGAAACGCTTGTAGCTTCCATACTAATTGAGCTAGCGCAACTAGCCGGGGCTCAAATTGTTCACTTTTTCATTCGCTAAAAGATAGTACTAGCGAATGAGAACTTGGCGCACAAAATAAAAAATGAAGCAAAGAGTTTCTGCGAGGCTCAAATCAAAGGTAAAAAAATTCTGTCGAGTGGTGAAACAATTTTTTTCACTACCCCATCCTTCATGCCTAAAAATGCGAGCAAAAAATAATGTAATTACCCAAGACCACCAAATGAGGAGTGTTAAAGAGGAAATATCCAACCTAGCTCAGAAGGACAAGGAATCTAATGGAGATACCTCATCGGAGAAGGTTGATAAATCATTAGAGAAGTGACTTGCCTAATAGATTTTAGTCTTAGGGTAAAAACATAGTGAAGCATCGCATCAAGCATCGCATTAAGCCAGGCATCAGAGGGCACATAATGGGGCATCTATAAAAGCAGTTTACCAAGACCAGACACATAGATATAGGGAGAAAAGTGCAACACGCTACCCCTAAAACATTAATTGTTAGCAAATATCCCTATAACTGCCTTGAGCGGGATAAATGTAAGAAGACCCGGAACTGAAAGATTCCGGGGATATGTGGAGTGTTTGGAGTATGGCCTTCTTTCAAGAGGAAAAATCACGAATTTTCCCGTTTAGGGACGACCGCGCTCAAGCCGGGCTTCTTAATGGTGTACTGCTGCTTCACTTTAACAACTACGATACTGACAAAATACGGCTAGTGGCCAGTGTTCACTCGACCTTGAGCGCACCAATCATACATCACATTTCGGGCATCATTCCTGAGAAGAGTCTTAAAAATGAAATTGATTTGATTCCTCGGCGATGCTCGATGCGATGCTTTAGTCGATGCTTGATTCTTTACTATGAACGGTTAACGTTTAGTACATGTATTTGTATATATAAAATATAAAATGGGCACATTCTTGGTAAACTTAACGTTTTTGACCAAAATATTGTTTTGAGTAGAATAATCAATGGACGTGAATTTCATCTTAAAAATAAAGAACTTCGTTCATATTCCTAATATAACGCTTATACAGCAGGTAATCTGTTAAGACTTAAAAACTTAAACTTAAAAATAAATAAAAGAAAAAAATATTTGTCTTTTAATTAAAAGCTGATTCAAAAAGTTTCTTGCAAATTTTAAATGTTATTAAAAATATCATATAATAACGTAAGTAACGTATTTTACCCCGTATAATCTTGTTAGGTTATTGTGCGATAAAAATAAAATAAAAAAAAACAGGACAGTACAGTGATAAGAACCCATACAAAATTGTCACCATTACGAAGTTGTTGTGTTTGCTCATTATAACTTGGCTCTAGTTTGCTAGTTAAAACATGTTAGGAAGAGAGTTTGCCAAGAAGTTTTTAAAGAACGTAGCCACCTAATTTTTGAGATATTCCTTAGGGAGCGAGCTTTTTCCTTTACCTACTTTTAAAAGTTAGCTGGTTATTGAGCAAAACGGTGATCGAAACGTAATGCTCCTAAGTTTTAAATAAAATAAAAAGTGAACAACACCAAGCAAAAAGGCTATGTGGATGGTAAAACTTTTGTCTCTATTTTTAAAAATGAATGATTAAATTAGAGTGAGATTGATGGTTACTAAAACATCAACATGTTTGTATAACTGTCAAGGTTTATGATGCTAAAATAAGAGATCATAAAGCAACAATATCAGTTGCCTCAGAATGCCATGAAAGGACCCCGCACCATTCTTATAGTACCGTAAAATTTGAATTGTAAATGGAAAAAATTAGGGGCAAGCTGAAATTTTGCAGGTTGTTTTTGGTCAAAGGGCCAAAGGGACTCAAAAACAAGTTTTCGACCTTCAACCCTTTGCAGAAGGGTGGTTTTGGGGGTGAGTTTGTTTTTTGCAAATAACTCGCTCATTTTTAATCTTACAAAATAACTTTTAAGAGCAATTTTGTAGAGAATTACATTTGCAACAGCTTTCAATTCTTCACTTTTTTCATAACTGCATTATTTTGTTTATAACAATTGTTTAAAAAATTGAAAAAGTGATTTTTTCGTTTTTTTTTTGTTTTCCACTGATTTGATTGAAAAAAAACTATATATTATATTTATAGCTGTTTACATTCTCTACATTTTTTGTCTGAACTATTTTTTCATAGTCAACGTACTTTTTGCTCCTCAGCGCGCTCAAGTTGCGCGCTCCGGAAAATTCAAAATTCATCCAAAATGATAGTCGATACACACTCTGCACATGGCAGAATGCAGAAGCCTACTGAAAAGTTTTTCCGCCTTATCTCAATGACCAGATTGTTTTTTCAGGCGAATTTTTTTTCGGAATGCAGAATAACGCGGTCTCGTTCAGTCTGGAAGTTTTTTTAATCATATCGGTGGAAAACTGAAAAAAAAAAACGAAAAAACCACTTTTGCACTTTTTTAAACAATTATTATAAACAAAATAATGCAGTTATGAAAAAAAAGTCAAGAATTGAAAGTTGTTGCAAATATGATTCTCTACAAAATTGCTCTTAAAAGTTTTTTTGTAAGATTAAAAATGAGGGAGTTATTTGCAAAAAAACAAACTCACCCCAAAAACCACCCTTCTGCAAGGGGTTGAAGGTCGAAAACTTGGATTTAAGTTCGTCACTTTGACCAAAAACTACCTGCAAAATTTCAGCTTGTCCCTAATTTTTTCCATTTAGTCAATGGTAAATTGTCTCTATTTACTGTAGTATTATGGAAACGGGAGCACAGTCAAATTGTCTGAATTTTTGATATGAGATAGTACTTAATGTCCTGATAAATAGTGTTCATGGACCCAATCCTATCCTATGGCTAGATTTCGATATACAGAGCGTTAAAGTTCAAGATCCCGAAATTTTAAAATGTGTATCAAAAAGTCCCTGAAAAATATTTTTAAAAGTTTCTGGCGGATATATGTAGTCAAAATACATACGTAATAAATACAATCAAAATATATTTCCTTACAGGGCGATTCATGCTTCCACAGGCCTTTTTGTTCAAAGTATGTATTTTTAAGGTGCAGAAATAGCCTGAAATATCGATAAAAAAGTCACCGTCAAAGTTTCTGAATATTGGATATAATGTAAATCTTGATGTCCTCGTTCAAAATTGTAACAGGTAAACAGGTAAAATTTGATCCTATGGCTTGTTTTCGAGAAATTAAACGATTTAACTGTAAAAATATCAATTTTTACCAATAGCAACTTTTAGTAATAGAAAATAAACAAAATATTGTAAACTAAATATTTTTACACACTGTATTAAATTATATTGCACCGTTATATTAATTGGAGGTAGGCTAAAAATTCATACTTACAGGGTGATCTCACTTGATCTTGTAAGATGACAAAAATTAACAAATCTAAAACAGCTGCCAAACAATTAAAAGGTTTATTGTTCCAAGAGATAAAAAAATAGGTAGGTATATTTGAGTTTTTTTATCGAACCCATAAGTCATATTGTAAGCTCGTTTCTACAACACCAATGCGTTTTGGTTTACTTGTTATCCCTTTTTAGGAATATTTCACTGACATTTTTGGAGAATCATATGCTATTGTGGAAAATCGATTATACCATCGAGTTTTGAAATACCTCTTATTACACCGCCCTAATCATTTATTTAATAGCGTTTCTTAATTTTTACGAGAGATTCTTCACATGAAAATTATATTTTTCCTATGTATCCAACAAATAATTGAATAATCTGAAAAAAATACAGTGTAAATAATTAAGGTAGGTAGTTTAAAGCTTTATTATGATGTTAAAGCTGTTTCTAAAAACCATTATTTCATTTTTTTTTAATTATCAATGTATCAAAAAAATATAATGAGCAACCCTGTATATATACAGTGTGATTGATTATTGTGACAAAGCTCAGTAGATCTGTTATAATAAAAGATACGGAAAAATGTTATTTACAAAAATTGTAGGCAGCTTTTTACATTTTAAAATTACTTACAATGTTACAGGGTGTTTCATAACGCCCTACCAGATCAAGTTTTTAATGGAACGCCCTATGTATTTTAACATTTTTAAAATATCCTCAATGAGCTGATTTCAACGATATACCACACTTATGATCTAAGGAAAGGATCTACAGCTACTTGAAAATCACATTTCTGTAAATTCTGGTGGCTGCTGTAGCTGTAAAATTAACTTATTAAAAAATAACTAAAAGGTAACAATTAATTGTTTGGCTTTTAGATTTGTTGATTTTGTCATCTTACAAGCTCAAATGAGATCACCCTGTAAGTATGAATTTTTAACCTGTCTCCAATTTTGAACGAGGACGTCAAGATCTACATTATATCCAATATTCAGAAACTTTGACGGTGACTTTTTTTATCGATATCGATATAAGTTCGGACCATAGCCCAATATTGATAACATTAAGTATGAATGTCATTTGGAAAGAACAACAACCTAAACTTTGCACTACTCACACTGATTGGCAACTCTTCAAAACCATTATCAACAACAACATCAGATTAGATCACAGAATAAAAGAAAACCAAGAACTTGAAGAAGCGATTCAATACCTAACTAGACTAATCCAAGACGCCTCATGGCAAGCGACACCACCCCAAAAGAAGCTTGTACCCAAAAGTCAAAACATACCCTTACACATTCGAGAACTGGTATCTAAAAAAAGAAGAGCACGCAGAAGATGGCAACAAACAAGAAATCCGCTAGATAAGACATTGTTAAATAGACTAACTCATCAACTACGCACCCCTATACAAACAGCTCGTAACGAAACCTTTAGAGACTATATAACTAACTTATCACCTGAAGACCATTCCCTGTGGAAAGCGACGAAGAGATTTAAAAGGTCCACCATAGCCATCCCACCAATTAGAACTTCGGACAGAAATTGGGCAAGAACAGATAAAGAAAAGGTGAACACCTTCGCCAAATATCTAGCAAAAGTTTTTTCTCCTCTAGAAGACGATAACCTAGATCGTGCACACATTTTAAACTTCCTCGATGTCCCCTGCCAACTATCTCCACCTATAAGAACCTTCTCACCAAACGAGGTACACAAAGAACTCCTCAAAACAAACTCCCACAAGGCACCAGGACACGATTTAATAGTTGGTGATATACTTAAACATCTTTCTAAGAAAGCAATCTCACTTCTCACAACAATATACAACAGCATGTTAAGACTCTGCCACTATCCAATACAGTGGAAATACGCACAACTGATAATGATTGCCAAGCTTGGTAAACTACCAACCGATACTTCCTCCTACAGACCGATCAGTCTTTTACCAATGATGTCCAAAACCTTTGAAAGACTCCTGATAAGTAGAATAGAAGAAATAATACGAATAGATGAAATCATCCCAGACCACCAGTTTGGATTTAGACACAACCATTCTACAACCCAACAGTGTCACCGCATAACCAGCAAAATAAAGGAGAGCCTGGAAAATAAAGAGATGTGTGCGTCTGTATTCTTAGATATCCAACAAGCCTTTGACAAAGTATGTCACAAGGGAATACTATTCAAACTAAAGAATATATTTCCCAGTCAAATTTACTTACTGCTAAAATCATACATAACCGACCGTTACTTTCAAGTTAAAATAGAAAATACATTCTCTGATCATCTCCCCATAAACTCTGGAGTGCCCCAGGGAAGCGTCCTTGGTCCTCTATTATATCTACTTTTCACTTCCGATATACCTCAATCCCAAAACATAACCCTTGCAATATTTGCAGACGACACTGCAGTTCTGTCCTCAGATATAAACCCTAACAGAGCTTCTGAAAACTTACAGAATTACCTCAATGTTCTCTACGAATGGCTACATGGAAAATCAAAGTAAATAACGAAAAATCAGGACAAATAACATTTACCACAAAACGGAGTATATGCCCGTCGGTTACAATAAATAATGCACCAATACCCGTAAAGACTGAAATTAAATATCTTGGACTACACCTAGATCAAAAGCTAACTTGGAAGGGACACATTAAAGCAAAAAGAATGCAGTTAACTCTAAAAGCGAGAAACATGAACTGGTTAATTGGTAAAAAATCACAATTATCGATGGAAAACAAATTAATTATATACAAAACTATACTGAAACATATCTGGACATACGGAATAGAATTGTGGGGTTGCAGCAAACCCTCTAATACAAAAATTCTACAAACGTTCCAGTCCAAGATGCTACGTATGATAACCAACGCCCCATGGTTCGTATCTAACCAAACTCTCCACGATGACCTTGACGTACCCTTCATCAACGAAGTGATCAACAAACAAGCCATCAACTACAGAGACCGCATATCGGGACACGATAACCAGCTAATACACGAACTCGCCTCCCAACCCTTGATCAACAGAAGACTGAAAAGACAATGGCCAGAAGACCTAACCTAGGTGAAAAGTGATGAACCATCAGTGGATGGTACTCACCTCAAGCGAAGTACAAAGTTATAATATTTACTTATTACTCTGTTGTAAATGTGAGTAGATTGTAAATTAGCAAGTAAATAAAAAAAAAAGGAAATATATTTTGATTTTATTTATTACGTATGTATTTTGACTACATATATCCGCAGAAACTTTTAAAATATTATACAGGGACTCTTTGGTACACATTTTAAAATTTCGGGATCTTGAACTTTAACGCTCTGTATATCGAAATCTAGCCATAGGATAGGATTGGGCCCATGGATACTATTGATCAAGACATCAAGTACTATCACATATCAAAAATTCAGACAATTTGACGGTGCTCCCGTTTCCATAAGAATGGTGCGGGGTCCTTTGTCTCCTTTTTATGAATTTTGTAATATAAGTTAATCAACAAACTGTTTGGTAGAATTTTTTTATAAAATAGGTGTACAAACTTCGCTATTTTATTTTTTATTTAATATGTATATTAATGTGTATTTTAAATTTTTCTAGATTGTCTAGGGTATAAAATTAAATTCATCCAGACAAATCAAATACCTTACCCTTCAGACCCAGCATCAAAAAACAAATTTTACTAAAAATATTCACTGTACACAATTACCTACTCAGTAAATTTAAATAAGAAACCCCAGTGTACGTCGCCGTACTCATTCTAGTTTCTTTTAAAATGCACTGATATAAAAAGAATAGATTTAATCTATCGATTCTAAAACGCTTTATAACCTTTATAAAATTCACTAAAGAATTCCATCCTCACTTCTTTATGAGTAAAGTGCCACAGTTTTCCTCTTGGCGATATATTTTAAAGCATCAAAATTGTTTCAGAAGTCCATTTGGAGAACGGGCTCGTAGTATAGCGGATATTTCAAGACAGCACGAATAATTCAAATTTCCTATAAAATATCTAGACGGAATTTTTAGAAAATAACAACGACCCATTCTCGATGTGGCAGTAAACTTGTGAAAATGCACCTGAAACTTTAACAACTTTAACCACTCCAAGTGGGAAGTATTATTATTCTTAAAAATGAAGAGTAAGTTTCAACCTGGTATTTTAGGTGTTATATATGGCTGGGAGTTTCTTCTATGTCTGCAGTAACCCTATAGCTGATCTACGCAGGATAGGAGTTAGCAAGTTTGACATTTGTATATAAGTTTATTAACGAATTTGGTTAATGACATAGCATTAGTAGGATAAAAAAATTGCTTTCTACCAGAGTTGGGTAAAGCACTTTTGGAAAGTGCTTCAATTACCAAGCACGAAGCTCTTCAATCGAGTGCTTTAGAGTTGAACGTACCAAATACTTTTTATTTTAAAAGTGCTTTTACTGTCAAGCACCAAGCATCAAGCATCAAATACTCATAAAGTATTTGAAGCCCTTGAAACGTTAAAAATATTTGATAAAGTTCCAAGCTTAAAGTACTTTGAAATTGCTTAAAGCCCTTTAAAGGTGCTTGAAGCCTTTTAAATGAGCTTTAAAAGTCGTTTTAAAAAAATATAAGAATTAATTTTAAGAAAACTAGTGATAGTAAGCTATTTTTTATTAAAAGAATAGGAATACAAAACAAGTCGGTAATTGTGGTCGCAGGCCCCACGTGTATACTGTTACACAATAGACGCAATGCTACTGTTATCGAATTAGAATCGCAGTCGCATAGATTTTTTTCCAAATTTTCAAGCTGAGACTTGTCTAAGAAAATAATTCGGGAACTTTTAAAAGTGCTTTAATTTCTGAAAAGGTCCGAAAAGGTTTAATTTCAATTACTTCAAATGTAATTGAAGCACTTTGAAAGTAATTAAAGCACTTTGAAAGTAATTGAAGCACTTAAAAGTAATTAAATCACTTTGAAAGTAATTCAAGCACTTTCAGAATTCCCCGAAAGGCTTGAAAGCCACAAGCATTTGTACAAAATGCTTTAATTACAAAGCACGAAATACTCTTTTCCAGAAGTAATTGAAGCACAGGGCTTCAAGCACTTTATTAAAGAACTTTCCAAATGTGCTTTACACAGCTCTGCTTTCTACCAAAATACATTCACCAGTCAGACCGTTTGAAATACTATATATAACTCATTACAAAAATGTATTGTAGTGATAAGGACACAAACAGTAATTCAAATTTAAAATCCAGCACGTGATGCTTCATTTATAAATATTTAATTTTGAAGCTCAATGAAGCTTAAATCTTGTTCCAATCTCACCAAAATGTTTTTTCCGATATCTCAACGGACATAAGGGATCAGGACCAGGACATACTTATACAATTTCCAACTAGTTTTCAAGTACAGGCTAGGAATGAGCATATGATCACTGTAGATTTTGTTAAAAATAAATTCCAAATGTAAACAAGTTATTAAAGTGTAAGAAATGCATTATGGGATGTCTCTGAAAGACTAAAGTCTAAAAACAACGAGAAATGAAACAAATTACTGTTTTAAGCCATTAAAATTATTATGCAGCCTGTGACTTTTCCGCAGATATCTGTACAAAAGAAAATCGCACCACTCTTTCCATTTAATCAGTCTGAGAGTTACAATCCTGGAACAAAAAAAGGAACAAAAACTCTGATTTTTACCCGTATAAATACAACCACTGCGGTCCTTTATAACCTCAACCGACGTCACCTCCAGTTAATTCACGTGGCAGCGTCAGCGCGGCGTTCCGATCTTAAACCACGAATCCTTTCTCTGTAATTTTTATGCCCTCCGCTAGACCGTAATAGGTCATACGGACCGTATTTTCTAAAACGCAAAGACCTAATTACACTAGCAGCTTGACATTTTCCGCAAAATGAACAACAGACCGGCCAGTGTTCCACTCTGCCGCCTGCATCAGTCTAATTGGCAACGATCGAGATTTTCTTCATTCACTTCTCCATCAGCACGGCGGAATTGAAGTTGTCTATAAATAAAATTGAAATCGATTGCTCCATTACCTTTTATTCCGCTCTCAATTCGGTATACTCTCGTCGCATTGATTGAGTCAACAGAAAGACGGAGATTCAACTGGACAATGGTCTATTTTAACGATACCTACTACTTGAATACATTTGCTGATTGACCTACATTGAGTGCAATTCAAATTCTGACATCTTTTTTCAATGGCTACTTACTTAGGCTTGACTTTATATACTGTATAGCATAAGTAGATAAAAGAGACATATTTTGGAAATATTTAGGAATTGATCCAAGTCAGTTCATTTAAAAACAGATACAGTAATAAATCCTATAAACAATATGAAAAAAATCAGATATACTTTAAATACTTTGGCTATATCGAGCCGCCAAACTTTTAAAATATTTTTTACGCCTTCCATTACTCTTCTTAAGATGGTCATAAAAATAATGTCTTTAGTTTCTCTATGAGCTTTTATCCTAAATCAGACCAGAAAAAATAGTTCTAAAACCTATTGCGAACTGTTTCATGAAAAACAAACATCTTGATATGGCTTTGAGCACTGAACATATAAGTAGAATTTCAGTAAAACTATGAAGTAGCCTTAAGGCGTCAGTGAGAACCTTCCGACAGTCGAATATCGATTTACGAAAGCCTGCTAGACCCGGCCATGCACTTTGTTCGTTACCACTAAACAAGAGAATTATTGATATCACGTGAAAAGTGGTGCTTATGAACTGGGAAAAAGGGTTCGAATTATGAAGTGGAAGTGATATACTACCGCACAAGATCAGCTATTTTATTTTTATGTGCAGAATGATTTATACTTATTTTCCTTCGAGTAATAGTGCCAAATGCAGGAAACGTAGTTTACGTGCGTGAACTTGTTTTATCGTACCTCTTTAAGATGATTTTTCACTCGTGCAAACTTTGATACATTAAAAAAAATATTAATAATCTTCATAAATATAATTTTATTCTCTACTGCGAGGTACAGACCTGTAGCCACTACCCAGAAGTGAACCTCGTCCACAAAGCGAATAAAATTTCATTGGCAATCGGATAACAATGCAAAAGCATTAAATGAAATGTACGATCTACGGAACAAACGGATATGAATCGTCATTGTAACTACATAACCTATTGTCACTTTCCAGATTTCGAAATAGGGTCTGGTTTGAAAAGTGAGGTAGAATCTCAACAAGCATAAACACCGAGTAGGACACTGCTACACACTCCTACCACTCCGAGGGTACCCAACACCACACTAAACCTTGTGACAAATACGCGAAGTATTGCTGAGATTTAGAATTAAAATAACTTGTTTTCCGCAAATCGGTAGGAAATTTTGACATTCCAGACAAAATTTCTTAAAGCAAAAGTCAAGATTTCCTAATTTAAACAAAGGTTTAGGAAGTATGCCATTACATTTTCTGAGAAAGAACTCGGGTTTTTACTCTTGCGATAGTCCATAAAACGTGCATATGCATATTCGTACTTTTCTCTTGATTTATTTGGCAATAATTGTAATGAAGCTGTATTTACTGCCTCAACCAGCTCTGGAGGAGTCCCAGGAATGGAAAATGCATCATCACTTATCATTTTACCCTGTTTTGCTTTCGAAAATACCAGCAAATAAACTTATATGCGTCAAGTTTGACAATTCAACATTAATGCGTTTCCATAGTAACGCAACCAATTTTATTACGAATTTGAAAGCAGCATTTATTTGTGAATAAAATTATTCGCGATTTTTTCAAAATTAATTAATATCTATCGAATTTTGAACAATTTGCGGAAAAATAGTATGTTTACCTCGTAGGTAAAGCCACATTCCTGGACTCTGTGTTGCCAAGTCTCGGCTTGCGCCTCGACTTAGCAATCTTCACAGTCGTCCAGGAATGTAGACTTTTTCCTACTCTGTAAACAATATACTATTAATGATGCTGCACCACTACATATTTACAGGGCACAAAATGAAGATCACACTGACGATAATGATTCTGAAAAAGACGAGCAACCCGATTATAGTGCCAACGAAGAAGCAAGAGATTAGTTGCTAAACGCACTAGCAGAATTTGAGGACACTAACCCCATTCAAAAAGAACCTAAAACTTATGGAAACACCAATACAAAACCACTTTGGCAACAATGTCTTGAGATTTAAAAATAAGAAAGTTAAACTATCTAGATACCTTGAATGTTCTAATCAAAAAAACCACAGACATACTGAATTCCACAAGATATGATCGCATTTTCTTCTGACATCCATATGGAATTCGAACTTCAGAAGTGCCAAATACTAAATATCAGTAAGGACTGAATCCATGTAATAGAAGTTGGTAAGACATACATATCTAGGTCTTCAATTATTCAGTTTACTCGACCAAATACAAGACAAAGTCCAATTTAAATACCAGTATAAGCCTTTGCTTACCCTTTGGTAAAATTACCTCTGACGTCGGAACTTAATTTTAACCTTTAACACATCAACACCTTTGATTTTCCCAGACTTAAGAATATTGAAAAAGCAACACAGACTATTTACTATTTACCAACATTTTCTGATGATCAGAAACAGCAGCGGTTGTCACAAAAAGAGAATGTATCGGTCATGTATCTCTAGGCCTAGAAGCGTCTAAGTATGGATAGCTTTTTCCAAAACACAAGGTTTTATGCTTACAATTCAGGATCCGATGGCTAATTGGATATCAGAACTTTCTTTTCTGGTCTTGATACTCTTATGTGAATTGTTATATCAATTATCTTGCAGTCTTCCTCAAGTTTTGTCGAAATAGGTCCCCGTATAGTTTGCTGGCTAACTTGTTAGGTTCAAAGTTATTTTCCTTCTGTATGCTATACTCCGTTTGAAAATGCATGATAGCACAGTTTTTATGGCAAAGGTCTTTATACCGGATTGTTCAATGCAGAAAAAAAGTAAATGTTGATACCTTCTTATCACTAGATTTTAGTATGACCACCGAGAAAAATCTCGAAGACAATACATCATAAAATGTAAATAAGCAAACCCTAAAGGATTAACCAATAATTCTACACTTCAGTGACGGGGAACACGAATTTACTTTAATATAAAAAATAGTAAACTGTCAATATTAAGTACCCACATTTATTTTTATAAAAATAGTATACCCACTAGATATTTAGGTTAGGACATTTCCTTAAAATTTAACAATAAATATACACACAACAAATTTATATAATATACTTAGATATTAAAAAAAAAATCTTTGCAAAAAATATTTTCTCATAAAACACTCATATTTCGTTTTTAGAAATACTGGGTGATTCCATATAAATTTGTTTGTATTTCGGGTACTAGCGTCATATAAACTTTATATTTAATATGAATATAGAGTTACATACCTAAATAAGTAAGTCGTTTTCTCCCGATAAGGAGTCATCATCATCAGTTTCCTCACTTCCCACAAAAATAATAATTGGTTCTATTGTTTCCTATATTAACATATCAAGTTTCCAGAATTTCTCTTCCTCTGCTATGACATGTCTTATAGCGTTTTGCCAATTGTCCGGTGAAATTTTTGATATGGAGTCACATAATAGTTGACGAACATCTTGAAGTTTAAATGTTGTATTGTTTCTCGCGACATATCCCTTCATTTTAGCCCATATTAGTTCAATGGGGTTAAGTTCACAGTGATAAGGTGGTAACCTCAACACTATAACTTCATGTTCTTTTGCTATTTCATCTACACTATACTTCTTAAATTTTGGTGAATGTTGTTTACATAACTGCAATATAGCTCTTTTTTGAGTAAATATATAAACAAACAGAAATGTAAATTTCAACTAAAATAATTTACAATCTGCACAACACTTTCTGCCGATTAGAAATTTTAATCCTTTCTAAGTTGAGGGCTACTTAAATTGATCTTGAATTGTAAATATTTTCTACCTGTAGAGATTACATAATTACCAAGAATTGAAATAAATTGGTATTTTTATAAATTTTATGAAGAAAATCCAAGATTTCATTTTGGAACAAATAATGCTAAACATTTTATTTTAGAAATTATCCGCCACTGATTTATGATGTTATATTGGGGTTTATCTTCTGGATCATAAAAATTTTGCTATCAATCAATTTCAAACAGAGTATAGAAGTATAATCTCTATTTTTCTTTCTGTCGGCAAGTTGAACGTCATCATAAATTTGATAAGATTGGACCTAATATGAAGCCTAGTGGGACTTCGCACGGTATTTTAAACTTTTTGACCATTAAAGAGAGTAAGTAAAGATTTAAGCCTCAACTGCGGACTCTTTGATATTGGTTAATCAAATCTTGAGTGTTGTCTGGAGTGATAAAGCTACTTGGAACACACGTGCTCTCGGATTAATCACACAAAGTAGATAAAAAAAAATTTGTTCGTGAACAATTATTTTTCCAATAAAAAAAGTGGCTGCGGTCACCCTGTAGTTTTATTCCATTATCAAAGAAACTCATAAAGTGCTGAATGACTACTTATCATTCTCTTTAATGGTGCCATGCTTTTAACAAAAGTTCAACGTCAGAAGTTCTGATAGTGCACGTAGTTGTAATAAAATTGGTGAATAAGAAAAGGAACTCCTTCGGAATAATCAAGAAGTAACAGAGAAGCCAATTTAAATTTCAACTTTGAGACAAAAGAGGAATTCACACTTAACGTTATTACTTGCAAAAAGGAATAATAAAATAGTCGGCCAACTGTTCTATTGAACTCATATAATGAGCTGTCACAGATAGATAATCATCAAATATTTATTTTGCTAGGAAGGAAAACGAAGTAGAAGCAATTCCATAATGCTATTTTAAAAACAGATTCGTTTGTGAAAAAACATAATTCATGTTGTATTTTAGATTTTGTAGTATGGAAAATATTATAAAGAGAATACACGATTACTGTAATCCTTCTTCAAAAGGCTTCAGGATTGATGATGGAGAGGCTAGTTAAAAAACTAAGACTATTGTCTTGGAAAGACATAAATAATTGATTCATTTTGTATACTTAATAATTATTGATTTCAGAAAGTTAAATCCGAGGCTTGGATTTAATCGGAACTGTACCCGAAAATGTCACTATATTATGTAATTGTCTAATTTTTGTTTTTAGGCGCTCTCCTGAAGTCCTGAATCATCTAGAACCTTAAAATTTTGCATAGGTATCAGATGGCTCCTCCCCTAAAGAAAAATTTAGAATTTTCTTCTTTAGTGCCACTTTGGATCTGTTATTGTGATAACTGTAGTGAAAATCCGAATTTTTTAAATTTTTGATCATAAGCTGGTTAACTTTTGATGCATATGCTGTAAAAGTTTGAACTTTTTTGGTATTACAAATAGGTATTTATTTAGAAGAAATACACACAGGGCCATAAGGACCTAATTACATGATTTCTCTTTCCTAAAACTAACTAGAAACTAAATAAAATAAATGCATACATACCCCTCTATATAACATACATGTATATACAGATATACCAAAGTGCATATGTAGCACATTTGATTTGCTTCTTTGGAAATGTAATTTTGATTCACTCTTATTCCACTGTGCTTCAGTCCGATTCATTTCCACAAATGTCGGATAAGGAAAATTTCCTTATCCTGTTTGTTGGAGATGAAGAGTTCTGCTTTGATCTCTATGACAGTTTTGGGCTTACTGTGTAGTTGTTCGATAGAATGAAATGAACTAAACATAGTTTATACCACTTGGAAGTAAAATAATTAGTGGATGACTAAGTCACAAAACAATGGAACAATGGAATGGAATAATGCCATAATTATCTTAATATACAAAAAAGGCAATTTAACCAACTTACAAAACTACAGGCCCATTAACCTTTTGTCACATCTCTATAAGCTGTTCTCTAAAATAATCACAAAACGTATTGATTCCAATCTAGAACTATACCAGCCTAGAGAGCAAGCTGGCTTTAGAGCAAAATTCGGTACAAATGATCACATACAAGTGGTAAAGTCTGTAGTAGAGAAATGTGTCGAGTATAATTAACCTCTCGTTCTTGTCTTTGTGGATTACCTCAAAGTCTTCGACACGCACTACGAAATGATGAAGGCACATATTATCGGGTGGATCATAGATATACAGCTCTCATTAGCCACTTATACCAAAATGCAACGGCAAGTGTCAAGTTACATGAAGAGACAAAAAACTTTAAAATCGAGCGTGGTGTAAGACAGGGAGACACAATCTCTCAAATTATTTACAACGCTTTTAGAATATGCATTTAAAAGAATAGACTGGAACAACATGGGAATAAATATCAACGGAGAGATGCTAAACCACCTACGTTTCGCAGATGATATTATTTTAATTTCCGACAGAATAGACCACGCTAAGGAAATGCTTGCGAAACTAACAACTACATCTGTCCAGGCTGGATTAAAGATTAACACATCCAAAACCCAATTTATGACAAACCTGGTAACTTACCAAAACATTGAAGTAGATGGAAAGCTAATCGAACAAGTAATATCCTACAAATACCTAGGACATGTGATAAGAATTGGTCGCGACAACCAAACATGTGAGATTACCTGACGAATTACCTTAGGAAAACTGCGTTACGTATTTCGGATTGCTGAACGCGCTATGGAGCGCTGTATGTTAGGTTTGACCTTGAGAGACAGGGTAACGAACAATGTAATTCGACAAAGAACTAAAGTCACAGATGTAGTGAAAAGAATTGCAAAGCTCAAATGGAGTTGAGCGGACCACGTGGCAAGACAGGGAGATGACAAATGCACGAAGAAAATTATTGAATGGCGACCTAGACAGGATGCTTATAGAAACAGAGGACGTCCTCCAACCCGGTGGACCGACGATCTTAAGCGAGTATCAAACAACTGGATAAATGAAGCGCAAGACCGTTCCAGATAGAAATCGTTGGGGGGCCTATGTCCTGCAGTGGACAAGAGAGGCTACGTGATGATGATGATGATGATGTCACTAAATAAAACTTTTTTCATTTCTCCTCAAGAACTTGACCACCTTGTTTACTTCCTTTTAGAAACTTAATATCGAAAAATCCCTTCTTATTAGGTTCCTATTACATAAAACTGCTTTTTAAATATCATGGTACTAGCTCAAACCTGTGGGTATATTTTTGCAAAAATACCTGTTAATTTTGTTATTTTTAGTTATCATTGCATCTAACATAATTTGAGTTAAAATGGTAAGTACTTACAAGTAATTGTACACCATGCTTTGTATCTACTTATAGGTGAACTGGATTGAAGCTTGTATTTTTCACTTGCTTTTATAATAAATGCAAACTTTTGGGTCAACAATGTAATAAATTTCAAACCAAATAAAATATCGAAATATCCCTCGTAAAGCGACGATATTCAATATATCAGAAAGAAATATTCAAAGGGACCCGATAGGTTGTTAGTTCCACAAGGGATAGAGTGTAATCACGGTATCTTTCAATTCAATCTTTTTGAATCCTTTGAGTAATATGTTGCGAGAGAATGCTCCGAGCAAGGGTGTATTTAAATTTGAGTTATGGCATAAATATGCCCGTGTTCTATTTTGATCATTAGGGCGGAATAAATGAAGGAGTTTGCTATCAATTCGAATATCTACCTGAGTTATTTATGTTAGATTTCAGTGGGGAAGTAATTTTGGGGTGTTTTTCACGAATTTGTTTTCTTTCTTGTATTTTATACGATGTTAAATAATGATGATGAGTGAATCTTATAAATAATAGTGAAGCTTGAGTATCCAACACTGCATTCCATTTATAGGAGAATGGTGGGTGATTCATCATGGCTTTGTTACTGAGATTTACTGTGGAATAACGACAAGATTAGTATCTGTTGGTTTGTGCCTGAAAATCATCTTTAAACCCTTAAAGAAATTTTATATATGAAAAATAAGGAAAAGGTACAGGATTGCCAAGTTGTAGAAAAACTGAATTATTTGCAATGAAAAAACAATAAAAAGTGGTAAACTAATTAAAAAAAACTAGACAAAAGAAAAACGCTAAAAATAGAGCTTTATAACAAAATACCAGTAAAACAGATTCAACTATGACGATATAGTGCAAAATTCTAACGACCAACTAGGAATTTACTATTAAAACAAAAGAAAAAATAAAACATGTATCAGCAATGGAAAATATTAAATATTAATATTATAAAATTACTTTAAGCTATTTAGTTCTATCAGAATAAAATAAGGGTCGTACATTTCTTCGTTAAAAAATTCGGATGTTGCCTCCATACCAATTTCGGATCATCCAGAGCATTGTCTGTATAAAGGTATAATCTTTCAACATCATGAGTACGAGCAAGAGAGTTAGAACAAAGATGCATGTATATTAGAAAGTGGTGCCACGGGATTTTGAGACAAAATCTGAAAACCTTGTTTTACTGCTTCCTAGTGAATTGTAGATGGCGCCACTTTTAAATTAAATTATTTTGGATGATGATAAAAAATGTTTTTTAGCCAACTCTACGGTTAAATATCAAAATTACTTATTACTTAGTATTAAAGGAATAAAAGTAGTTTCCTTGAGAATTTGCGTCATCTATGATCGAAAAACTTTAAAACACTGGCGAATCAGTCTAAAAATACAGATATATTTTCTACATCCAACTTATTTAATCATTTATTTCCCCCTCCTACGATAGGTCCAAAAACGACGAAGTCCATCAATAAAAAATATGTTTACTTTTAGGTCCATAAGGTTGACTGATTATTCCTTAATACAGAGAACAGTTCAGAATAATAATCGACTTAAGCAATAGTTAGGAAAATTGACCTTAATACCTCTTTGGCAGTACGAATATTGGAAACGAAGCCTTCTTTATCGCCAACAATAGTAGCATCTAAACCAAATTTGGTATTGATAACTTTCTTCAGGTGATGGTAGGTTTAACTGTCCATTTTCGTTCTCTCCTGTAAGTGGGCACCAGTGGGTATGCTCAATATCTAATAATGTTTCTTGGATTACAGTACAAGCGCTGGAAGGTACCAATATTTCTCTTCAGGTGTACTTCATTGAATGTTATCATTTATTTCCCTTTATGGGCCCATCTGATCTAATATCATCAATATCGCTGAAGGTGATGTCCACTATTTTTGTATCCTGTATTAGTTCATAAACTCTCGCCTGACTAATTTGTTACCAGCCTTAGAAAATCATCATTATTAACATTAAAATCTACAAAATATGTTTCTTAGTTATTTCATCTATTCCCTGTATCTTCTGAAACTACAAATGTGAAATCTACCGTCCATTCTCAAGCTGATACCGTAATGTATTTTCTTTTAAGCATTATTCTGCGGAAAACTGACGGAGTCAGCAACAAAAGCACATGTTCCCGGTGACGGATATAAAATATGTCTGCATACAATATCAGGGTAAACGAGCGTTTTTGAGTAACTCAGATGTAGTAAAATATGCTTCTCAATATTTGCAGATGGATAAATTTTAGTTTTATAGGTGAACACGAAGTAGCTACAGAATAGAGTAATAATAAGTTGAGAAATTTATTATAACATATAAAAGTTGTCAACAAACCACTTTCCCAATATGTTGTTTTAAAGGGACAAGTGATAAATGATACTTTAGCAGTAGTACAAATTATTTGATGTATTCGTAAATTCTTTTATTTAATATGCAGTTTTTAAAAATATATTATGTATTTTAAAATTAAACAAAGAAATGTCAATTTTTCAAAAATAACGTTATTTATTTAGGCTACAAAATCGATACAGAAGGTGTAGGCATGGATCATAACAGAATAAAAATTATCCAGGAGTACAAACGACCTACAAACTTAAAGACTCTAAGAGGATTTCTTGGGATACTTCATTACTTTAAAAGATTAGTACCCAACTTAACGGTATTAAGATCAGACAGGAAATGGAAAATGAATATAAAGAGAAGATATGTCAACAAGGATAACGAAAAAAGCTGAACGTCAATATAGCGTGAGTGAGATGGAACTTGCCAGCATACTTTTCTGTGTAAAAAAACTCAGATTTTTCTTATTAGGAAACAGATTCGTCATCGAAACTGATAATCAAGCTCTTACCACAATTCTGAAAAACAAATATGGTAACAACCGTATACATCGATGGGCTTTACTTTTACAGGAGTATTCTTTCGACATAAAATATGTCCCAGGAATCCGAAACGTTGTATCCGATGCCATAACGCGAATGGATGGAGAAGGAATAAGAGAAAATAAAAATAAACGAATTGGAGTAAATATCATGAAGGAAGACACAGGAATATTTTCACTTAGGATCATAATTGAAGACCAACAGAATTTAACGGACAAAGGAAAAAATTAAAAAGTCAAGTTAAGGAAAACAATATAAGATACAAAGTAATAAATAACAAAGAGTTATATTTAATCACAAAAAAATTAACCAAACAAGTTATACATGAACTCCATATAAAATACAACCATATAGGAGTTATAAAAATTTTTAATATTTTTAGAGAAAATTATGTGGCTCATAGGGATTTGTCCCTGATAAAGAAGTACGTAAGAAAATGTGAACTTTGTCAATTAAGTAAAGAAAAAAATAACCACAAAAAAAGCGTATCCCGCACGTTATTTTTAGTATGCAGCACGTTACAAATGATATGATGAGTTTATACCTTCAACTATCAGTGTTTCTTCCTCTTCTACCTCGTACAACCAGTGATATGTTCTAGTTATGTGATGTTTCCAATTTCTGTTGATTCTTCAAGTGATATATGCTGGATTGAGCAAGTTATTGGAAACAATATCCAGATGATACACAAAATAAGCCATCAACTTCTAGGTAAGTTGTTGTTTGAATATTAATTGATATTATCAACTTACTAATCATAATTTAATTTTGTACCTTCTTCTTGTAAAATTTTGATAAATAATTTTCCAAAATTTCTATCCTAAACTCTCCTTCCTTTTATAACTTTTAAATTCAAATTTCTCTTTTTACTAGAATTTCTACCATTTTTTCACTAACTTTTAAAACTTTCTTAATTTTTATAATTTTAAAAAAAATCTTCTTAAAATTTTTATACTAGCCTATTTTTTTCATTTCATCAAACTTACTACCTTCTTTTTTTTCTGTTGCTGTTACCTTCTGACGTCATACAGAAACTCCCAAATTGTTTCTGAATTTGTTCTAATTATTTCAAAATTTTGATTCTATTATATTTTATTATCAATTTTATGTGTTTTAATTATAACAATTAACATACTTCTCCTTTATATTCTGGTGTCTAAGTTTATACATTTTATTAATTTCTAATTTAGTTCCAGAGTTGGTATCTTTGGATTTCATTTTAAACAGTTGTCAAAACTTTTATTTTATTTTGCTGTACAGGTTTTCCTGGCATTATAATTTGTTATATAGATTGTCCAGAAAATTAAATCGGTAAAAAAAATTTTGAATTTTGAATATTATTTAATTTTGGTTTTAATTTTTAGGTTAATATCAGAGCTTTTAAGAAGGATTTTCACTGTAACATTGATCTCACATTAAATCATTCCCTTAGGTAAGTTAAACTTTAACTTTTTTCTTTATCAATAAAATAACATTTTGTTTATTCTTTTAAATTTTATTTTAATAATACTATTTCTTTATTTTTAGGTGATGTTTCATTTAATATTTAACCTGACAAGATGTTTTTAAGAAGAAATATTGGATTGGGCATACTGGGTATTTGGTTTCATTAATTTTTAATTTAATTTTATCTAAATATTATAATTTTGATAATGTTAAAATTCCATTTCAAATTCCCCCACATTATTTAAATTTATAATATGCTGATCTCTTTTAAAATATTATTCTATACTCTTATGTAACATTATTAACTTCACAATATATTAAAGAAGTCATTATCTCTTTTTTACGATGTCGTTGGTAACGAAATTCATACATTAGATATACAGACTGACGGATCGTTGTCCTTAGTACACCACAGTAAAAGAAATGTCCTGGAATTTAGAAGATAGAAAGCAACGTCAAAGATAAACACGGTGTCGAAAGACCCATTTCTGTGTTAACTTCAGCAAATATTTATAGTGATTTTGGAAGTAGAACATTTTCAGCATTTACTTTTAAACATTTATGTTAAATAAATAATAATAATAATATTTATCTGCAAAAGTCGACAGTGGAGGTCCTTATTTCGGATAAAGAAGGAATAATTATGTGACAAGAATGTAAATCTCTCATAGTCTGGTACATTATTAACTCTTAAAGGGTCCTGTAGGTCCATAGCTTGAATAATTATATTTTCCACGTCTTCCGGTCATCATTTCTATATGTCCAATACATCGCAACATCAAAAATCTATTAAAATCGGTAAAAATGAGAAATTTAAATTGGCATAAAGTATAGCTGTTTTATAAAAATCATTTATTATTATAAGATTTTTATTTTTTCAAGTGCCCAAAAACCGATTTTCGCAAGATTTGTCTCTTCAAAATTATTGAAATTAGACGTATTGAATTTGGAGGGTTAAAAGTGGCTCAAATAGGTTTGTGTAATTTGGGAACGTCAAGCAAGAGACGAGTTTTGCGAGAACTGGCCTTCCTAACTACCTGGATTTGTTTCAAAATATTAGTTTCGTTTTCTAGGACACGCCAGCAACATTTTAATACGTTCTCGTACCTTCTGTATTTGACATTTATAATGAGAAATACAAATCTGTAATAAAAAAGTACAAAATAACCGCAATCCATTTCTAATTAAATTTCTTTCATAGAATGACAGGGCATAACTACAGAATAATGACTTTTCTCTTGTGACCCTTAATTTAGCTACCGATCTGAAAGGAATAAATTGCAATTTTGCAAATGGAAAAGGTAATCAGCCATGATAAACAGCTCACTAATTGGACTGAAAAATCAACTGCTCTAAGTAAATACCAGCTTGAAATGAGTATTCGGGTTAATTAAAAAATGCAGTGGCTATCAACAACAATGTGTGATATTTCTTACACAGTTGTTATCTTTCTGAATTATATAACCACGAACATAAATAGGAGTTTTATTAGGTATCATTAAGACTTCAATTATAGATACCAGAGGATGCAATAGCAATAATGCAATAACATATTTCTCAACGAAATTCAGTTTGAAATATAGTAACAATATTCATTTTTTTATAAAAAAAAATATATTTCTAGAGCCCGTTCAGACACTTAAGGGGTTTTACATTAACGCGTTGTAATATTTCCCCTTAACCCGCGCAGCAAAAGAAGACGTGACTAAATAAAAATCTTTGGAAACACAGCAATAATACATTTACCAAAAGATATTGCCACCGAATAAATAAATCATGTACGCATTATTAGTAGCCACTTTATAAATCTAAAAAAAACATGAGGAATAAGTACATCTATTTCTTTTTAATTAAACAATAGCAGCAGTCAGTTAGAAACCTATTATAATGAATCTAGGAAACTTTCCTATATTTTAAAAATAATCAAATTCTTACTGTACATTACTCGACGTCGGTACAATCTTTTGGTACTCAAGCATTTTTCCCGTTTACTGTTCTCTCCCTTTCTCTTTTTCGGCCCATAATTTTGTTCAACTGTATGACTCACAGCACCAATCAACAATTGCACTAATATTCCCTTCACCACATTAACTCACTTTACACCTAGATACATATTTTTATCCACATACGAACTTAAATTTAAAAAAAAAACTTGTTTCTCCATATCTATTACATATATTTTTTTTCACACCATCTTAAAGTAGAGGTTTCAGCAAAGAAAATGAGCGCTGATAAAGGTTAAAAAATGAAAATTTGTAAAATAACTTTTTCGATTTAAATTCGTATAAAGTCGAAAAATAAATATTTTGCTCTGAAAAAATTGCAGCTTACTTAAAACACAAAAAAGCGGAGAAAAAAATAAAAACTGTTTTTAGCGATTTCCTCTATAATTTTGAGGTTGTATTTATTTTAAATTATTAAAAATCAATGTGTTCGAGAGTTTCTCCAATATTCATATTTAATAAAATATAATTAAAAAAGTTTAAAAACTAATAAATTTCAAAAAAAGTACTCACTTTAAAACCTTAAATAAAGTTAAAACAAAAAAGTAAGAAAGTTCCACCACACCGATCAATAAAATTAAAAATAATTTGTGGGACGCCCCTGATAAAGTATTAAAATTAAACTAATAGCTTTGCATATTAATCTGAGACACACCAAGACATACGACGACGATCCTGTACTTCGGGTAGAGTAGGCCTTAAACAAAGACAGCGACAAATATTGTTCTCGAAACTAGGTCGGGTAGTAATAATGACAATATGCGGCGTTTCATTTCTGTCCAAGAATGTTTGAATTCTACAAACTTATGAAAGGTGGCAGCATAAATCAGCTGAAGATTTTCAAATCTTGGCTGCGTTTTTATTCAAAAACAGAAAATATTTCATGAAAATTGTTATTTTTTAGCTGATCAGGTGGTATATCAGAACACCGGAAAGTCATTATTTTTGCTTTGTGTAGGTTCATTCCATTTTTTTTAACGTAGATGGAAATCATTGACTTTCCGGAATTACAAAAAATGATACTTTTTTTTGTGATAAAGGGTTTTCACTGAAAAAGTTTCTGGGACATGAGAAAGCACAGCCAGTTTCACCAAGGTAGTGAATGCCCTTAAGAATATTTACTGGATACTAAGTTGTTTATTTATGCTAGTAAAAAAATTATTTACTGCTACATATTTAATTAAAAATAGGAGAACATTTAGGGGTTTCGCTGGATATTAAAAACATTTGTTGCAGTATTTTTTTACTGCAACATTTAAGTTATCTTAACTTTTTTTTCTGCAAAAAATTGCTAAATAAAATATACAAGAATAAGGACATAATACCAAGCATTCTTAGAGCTAATTATAGGACATAGTTTCTGATTAATAGACACTGGTTATTATATGAAAATCTGCAAAGAAAAACAAATTCAGCACTCTGTATGATCAGCCAGAGTCTACGAAGAAATAGATTGTGTTTAACACTGTAGGAAAAAATAAATGAGCGCAAATTATATTTACTCTAGAGAAAATTATTCCAGATAAGAACTTCAAATTCGGAAAACATATGGATTACATTGCAAAAAATCTGAGTGTCTTAACAACAACGCTGGGTAGATTTTTCGAGCACACCCGGTAGACATGCAACTTTGGTGCAATACTAAAAAGTCTTATTTTGTCTTTATCATCGTACCTATCAGAATTTTAGAAAAATTGGCAGAGCGCCAAAATGCACTTAAAAACTGCCATGTCTTTTTATATCTCGGTCAGACATATGAGTGTAATCCTCCACTATAATTTCAAAATAAAATTAAGGCACTTACCTTTGTTTTCTTTCTGATAATTATTTATTTCCAGTCAAGTTATTTTATTTTCGGTCTGTAATAAAAGGTACCACGAAACCGTCAGGCCACCAAAGACGTTGGAACGAAGGTAATTTTAGCTGCATATAATTTGTCAACGAATTATTTTTTTTAGCCGGGACGTCGTCAAGATATCTCATTGATTATTTAAATGAAGATTTGATTACATTAAAATTTTTTCCATTCTTAAAGTAAAATATTTCATCTCTCTTCTACGAGAATGTTTTCAAGTAATTTCTAGTTCTGGTAAGAAAATAAATCAAACAAAAAAAATATTGCTAGATATTTATTCATCATCGAGATTTATTTATAAAATATATTACACAAGTTATCTACACTGTACAAGAAGTTTGTTTTCTATTCAACAAATCATATTTATAATAAATTAGATACAGGACATTTACAAAAGATAAACTATATATAGCACCAGTTAGACTACAAATATACAATGAAATCGATAGAATTTACACATAAATACAAAAAAATTATCCAACAATGGGTATACCAATACATGGTGAGGCAGATTAATATCTGTTCGATGGGTAATGATTTAACATTATTTTTTTTTAGAATCTTTTTTCGATATTCCTATTATTATTAATATTATTAGCACTACTTTCTACAGGATAGTCTTTGGTACAAATATAAAAAATAGTGTCAACAAATTTAAAGCAAAATTTTCCAACAATATTTTTGTTTTAGAATTTTGACAGCCAATTTTAAAAATTATATTGCGATGTTTCAAATTATAAATAAATATTGTTGGAAATTTTATTACTTTTTTTAATATTGAAGACATTACTTCTAGCGGAGTGAAATTAGATGAAAATATTCTGAAAATGGATGTAGGAGCTAAGTCAAATTTTTTTTAATTTTTTCGATTTTATACATAAAGAGAAGCTTGTAAAAAATTTGTCAATAAATTTGGGCTGGAGCTTCGCGAGATATGTGCCAAAAATGGCATTTTTTAAAAATGCATCCTAACCTAAAAAACGAATTCGCGCACATTATTTTTTTTTACTGAATTGGCCATAAATAACCAAAAAATCCTCGAATTTTCTTTAAAATTGGAGAAAACATGTATTTTTATGTCGGGAAGACAGTAAAATTAAAAAAAAAATGTATTTGTCCAGCCAACCTCGGCATTTTTCGAAAAAAAATTGAATTGGCCGCCATTTTTGGAAAAACAATAGTAGAGAAATTTTTTTTTATCTTAAAAAGAAGGATTTTGTGTGTACTTTTGTCTAGGAAAATCCAACATTTTATTTCTTTCTTTAAAGTGCCCAATTCAGGGAATAATAAAATTCCAATTTTTTTATCGCAATATTTATGCTTGATTCTCTTAGAAAAACCAAAAATTGTTTAAAAAAATAAAAAAAAAATATTTCATGTTCTAAAGTAAGATTTTTGTGAGGGAACGAAAAAATGAAAATCGAATTTTTATGTTTTTATTATTCCCTAAATTGGGCACTTTAAATAAAGAAATAAAATGTTGGATTTTCTTAGACAAAAGTACACACAGAATCCTTTTTTCGAAAAATGCCGATTTTGGCTGGACAAATACTTTTCTTTTAATTTTTAACATGTCTTTCTGACATCTTCTCCAATTTTTAAGGAAATACGACGATTCTTTGGGTATTTATTGCCAAAAAAAAATAATGTGCGCGAATTCGTTTTTTGAGGTTAGGATGCATTTTTAAAAAACCCTACTATACGGATCGATACTCTACTTCATCACGGTCATTTTAATTTTTTTTATTTTTCCACAACTCTTAGAGCAGCAGATATTTAAAAAATAGTGAAGCAATCCACTCGAAAAATACCAAAAATGCCGTTTTTGGCACATATCTCGTGAAGCTCCAGCCCAAATTTATTGACAAATTTTTTACAAGCTTCTCTTTGTGTATAAATTCGAAAAAATTAAAAAAAAAATTGACTTAGCTCTTACATCCATATAAAATTCTAATTTCACTCCGCTATTCTATAATATAGAAGTTTTATAAACAACTATTGGCAGTCCTCATCATGTATTACACAAATCCATAAATGTGGTGCTAAAGTTACGCTTTACTGATTACAGTCCTGATAAATAAACTAGTAAGGAACTGTAAAATATTATAGGGCCTCCATTGGTCAACCCATTTTATTACTATGTGTAAAATATAAAAAAGTTTTTTGAGATGATAATAATAACCCATGGTTTATGAGAATGTGCATTTACAATTCACTGTGAAATTAATAAAAAAAAATAGAAAATGTATATTCTATCTAGGCATTATCTCCCTGTAATGATTAAATATTTTCAGCCACTTGCAAACTGGCCCAAATTGTTTGTTTTGTGCAAAGTAAAAATGATATTAAACTTAAAAGTGCATATTTTGATATTTTTTCATTCAAATTATTAATTAAACGTTCTCTTCACTTCCCTAAACCTGGAGTACCACGTGAACCCTTCTTAGGGCTCTTAAATATACGTGTATGAGTAATATAAAAGGTTGACTGGCTCTATCATAAGACAAAGTTAATAATTCAAAATAAAAACTTTGACTGTAATCAGCAATTCCGCAAAACTGACCAATCCTAAAATATGGGGAACTCAAATCGTGGAACTATGCAACAACAATGGCCGAACTACGTGAAGTAGCAGAAGAAACAGAATATGAAAAAGTGCTTATATCTACTTGCATCACAGACCGTTCGCGGCGTTTTTGTATCTTGTCCAATTCGGCATAAGTTTGCCGCAACTTTTTTTTGGTAAAACGTTTAAATTTTAGTCTTATATATCAGTAGGAATATGATGGTGATATTTGAAATATATACTGGATATTTTTTTCATCATCCAGTAATGTTAAAATGATTATAATAAAGGGCGCAAACCAGTGCAAAATAAATAAAAAAATCGATTTTTAACCCACTTTTTGTTCTGAGCTTTAATAATAAATTGTTTCTATTTATTATAAATTGTAAAAAAGTCGACTAATTTTTAAGTTTTTACACTGGTTTACCTTTTTAGCATGAAATATATTTTCAAAAGGGTAAATTTTTATCCTTCAAATCAATACAAAAACTACCTATAAAACTTTCCCAATTTTCATCAACAACACTTCCTGCGATTTTTCTAGATTAAAGATTGTAAACATCATCTAAGATGATAACATAACTTGCCTGGTTAGCGGAAATTTTTCTAACATAAAATTTTGTACCCGTTTTGAGATACATTGTACACAAAGTTTACGATCAGACTTCTACTAAAACATAAACTGCATTATTTTAGTTAAAAATATTCACTAGTAAAACCACAAGTGATTGAATTTTCGCGATAAGTCTTGAGTTCCTTGAAAACATTACTAGTCCGAATTCAGAAACATGGGAAGACCTGAATTAAGTAATATGTTCGCGTTTCAAGAAGATTATAGATTGTTGTCGTACATACCGTAAAAGAAGAAGATACTTTTGAAGTAGGAACTGATAAACCGGAAATTGTTATCAATTATAACAAAAGCAAAAGAAGAGTTGACGTTGTTAACAAACTTAGTCTTACAATTGTACTAGAATTAGTCGCCGATGGCTATGGTAATTTTTAATTGTATTGTAAACATAGCTGGTATAAATAATGTATTATTTATAAAGCTAATACGGAAAGATATTACGTAGAGCATATATCGCATGTAACCCTAAAAGTATTGTCAAAAATACCAAGAAAATCTGCACTACGGTCGTTGTGGCTAATGGATATCTTAAACATTTATGCGGCACATGTCAAGAAAAATTATCTGATAGTTTCGCGAGTTGTAAAATAGAATAAACATTTTATTTGAACTTTTAGGTACCTAATCCAAAATAGGTAACTTAACAACACGTCCAGTATTAGAGATATTTTTATGAATGTTGAACACACCATTTTGTTTTCGATTGACTAGGTTCTATTTATTACCTTAAATAACAAAGAGGAGTGAGTCCGTTAACGATAAAAAATATAACAAGAAACTCAATGAAGGAGAAAAATGAAACAAAGCTTATTTAATCAAGCATGTCCTGTTTAAAACTACTAATCAGAAAAGCGGGCTGCCCTGAATAGGTAGTAGATAATTTTTTCTGCGGTTTAAAATCGGTTCTTTTCTGTTAGATCGATCTTTTTTTTTGGAAAAATTAATGGGAAGACAATTTAAAAAAAATCTAACAGAAGAGGCTTTGAAAAAAAAATATCACTTTAAATTCAGTGTAACGGTTTTTTATTAGTTGCAGAATTTACAATCTACCAAAATAAGAAATAAGTACTAAGTTGTCATGGTCATCTACTACAGCCTCACAGATCGATAAATAAAAATGGGCTTCATTAGGGGTTTATATATAATTTGTCTTCCATTGAAAGGTGATATCTTCTACTTATTCATCATGACATGTTTCTAACGTTTACATTTTTTTTAGCCTTTGTGTGTTTTCTCCAAGTCCTAGATATTGTTTTTTAACACGATATTAGCATTATTTAAATCAATTTGAGGACATATAATTTGGCTTGACGGGCTTGTCACCGTTTAAATTAATATTCGATAACCTAAACCAGTTTTGAAGTTGGTCAAAATGATTTTTTACTTTCTAGGAAGCCTTTATCGGATCATAGCCTACAGAAAAGATGGGTGTATCAACAGGGAATGTTGCTATTACTGCCCAATAGTAAATATTAGAACATTTTATTGGGATACGTCAGAGTTAAAGGGGTGATACTCTGGCATGCTATTTCTAAGTTTGGTCTTCGTCAAAAATTTAATGGTATCAATGGTTAATTGATTCTTCAAAATGTAGTGTTACACGTAATAATGCATAAGAAAGTTCAATTATTATGTTTGTTGTGTTCGGAGAACCAGATCTCGATATCCATGGACTAATGCACTAATGTAGTCCATGACCACTTGTGAGGTGTTCAAAGTTATCAGTTTAAATATATGTGATATTATTTTAAGATTTTCCTGAATTCAAGCAAATATTTCCGCCTGGAAGAACTTGGAATGATCTCCGATTAAGAAATATTTTTCACATTGGATACATTCCATAGGTCCTTGATCCCTATACCTCTACTCCATTACCCTCATAATATTTGGACCTATACGTACAACAGGCGAGCATACAAGAACGTTTATATACTGTATCTGTATTTGTATCTGTATATCCTCGGAAAGAATGTGTAGGAGGAATATTTCTGAGAAATCTTCTTCTAGTTGATTCATAGTACCCTTTATCGCTTTAACTAGCCACTACCTTTATAATATGTGAAGTCCTAGCCTCTCCCTTTCCATAAAAGCTCTCCTATTATATCAGTCGTAAAGGAAAAATATAAGACGATTATTCGGATGTTTCTAAAATAAATTTCCATAAAATTGATAACTATAGAACTGAATAACATTTCAAATGAAAAAAATTTCCGGTTCATGCCCCTCAATTTTTTAAATCATATATTACAATGATCTTTCAAAGTTCTAGTTGAACTGTACAGTGTTTTATTTCAGTAAAATTTAACTTGAAATTGTAAGCAAGTTTGATGATTGGAGTTGATTGTGCCCGGCATTTTGATTCTCGCGAGAGCGGCGAACTACCTATGCTTGCTTATAGCAGACGAATTCATTAGTGTCGACTTTTTTCAACTTTTTTACTGCAATCGTTAAGAAAAATTATGGTTAATTCTTGTTTTGTTTCATGTATGCACCCTTTAAAATATATTTCCGCGTTATTTCTAATTCCAAACATCACCATCTGTATTAGGATTAATTAATTAATCCTTACCGTTTGGTATTACCTTAAACGCTTTACCATTCACACATCTTACCTACTTTCAGAACGAACTAACACTGTTCACAGTTTTATAAAAAACCTCTGGCCGATCGGACTAGTAAAACATGACTCAAACAAAACAATTCACATTAACGGTCTCTCTCCAGTCGTAGGAAAAGATTCAATATTAAAAAAAATCCTAGAACATATCGTCCTTTCAGCGATTAAACCACACGAGAAATACTGCCAGTACTGTAACGACACTATTTAAAGAGTATTTTGAAGCAGAGTTAAACCTGCTAAGTCCTAAGGATTCTTCTACTACAGGTGAACTGCTCCTGGAGACTTTGCTCCTTGCAGCGCCCTCTATGTGATTGCCATCGAGTTCGATGATAGGTGTACCTCCTGGCCAACCTTCGGTGCTGTATCTTCGGTAGTTGCACTGATCTATGACGTTTTTGACGTACGGTCGGGATATGTTGGGGTAGTGAGAATCTTTGTCTGTGTCCTGAAACAAAAATTATAATGTGTATCTGTGGATTTGGGATAATTTAGAGCATTTGATTCACTTATAGTTTGTGAGGATTAGTGAATCCTTTCACTTGCACAGGGCAACAGAAAACATGGGGTGCTATAAAAACTACAAAAATTATCACCTATTAGTTTTAATGAAAAATATTTCAACTGATCGCGGGAGGTGGAAAAACTGAAAATTTAATTATAAAACGCGCACTCCATATTTAAAATAATACATCAAAAGAATTGCATTCCGAAATATATATATTTAAATTGTAGCAATTACAGCTAATGGAATATAGTTGTTTACCTATAATTTGTTTAATTTTTCCGAACATGAAACAGAAATTCATTTCGGTGATTTATGTCCCACATATTACGGTACAAAAATTTTATTTAAAATACGAGTAACGGTATACATAAATGGTAGAATAATCAAATTAGTTATATAATATATATCGATGATGCGGAATAGAGGGCTTTTACGTTAAATTGTATTCATTACCTTATACGGATATGAAACGTGATCAGAATGAGAGTTTGTGGACGTGCAAACTGATACAAGTGATTCTGATAATATTAGATCCATTTTCTTTTACATTATAAAGATCATATTTAAGATAAAACAGATACTTAAGAAAACAATTTTGAAAACAAATTTGTTGGATCATTAAAATTTTTATTTGGTACCACAATTCCAAACTATTTCATTATTTATTAACATTAATATATTTTTTTTAATTTTTGTATTTTTCTTTTCCTCAGTTACCCTCTCTATCATTTTTTCTCCTTTATCTATTTTTATGTCTTTTGAACTTACTATTCTTTTTATTAATTTGGTAAAATATTTCAAAAAAATACTTACAGGTAAGAGCGTCGATTGTGAGGTCCAACACAGTGGTTTGAAAGATCCTTTCATTGTTGCGTCTTGAAAACTTTGGAACTGGTTATCCCAGTCATAGGAAACTAATCTGTTTTCTAACGTCATTCCAGCCAATTCTGGAGGAGCTGTTATTCTTACTGGATTAGAACCACTGGAACAAAAGAACGAAAACATTATAAAACGATTTGTAAATTAAAATATAAATAATAGAACCATAGTTGTTACATTTTAACTTTGATATTAAAGAAATTACAATCATTTGTTTAATAATATTCGGAAGATATTCAGACTCGTTGACTGGCGTTAAATTGGTCATATAGTCCAGTAAATTAATGCCAGAAAAACCCCAAACCTGGGCATCAAGTCTGTCCGTCAATTTTTTTTAATTTGCAGGTATTCATAGGTACATTTACCTCCGGCTACGTGGAATTTGTGGAAGAGTGGGAAAATTCACAATTTTGAGAATCTGAAAATACACTGATTTCCAAAACTTGAATATCCTCCCGTTTTTGTCTGAAGACAAAAGATAAGGCAATAATAACCAACTTTTTTTCACTTTTTGCACTTGATTGTGAATGTGAATGTGATCTTTTATTTAGTACAATTCCTAACCCCAAAAAATTTTAGCACGAAAAGAAAATAATCCTCAAAAAAATGTCGATTTTTCATAGGGTTGAGAATTTTCTCAATTTTCCGGAAAACCAAAAAATATGAAAAAAAAAGAAAAATGCCATCGACAAGGGGACAAGCTAAGCTTTCTAAATATGTGCCTTGAAAACCGATATGGTCCTTGATTCTCTATTAGTTCCCGATAGACCCGAGCATTTTCGAAAATTCCGGAAAACCAAAAAAACGCTCTAAAAACCATGTTGTTTATGAAAATACACAAAAATAATTTATTGAGTCTTTCTGAATATATTTAACACCTTGCAAAGTCCCATTATCCAAAAGGATTCGGTGAAATTAGTCTTGATAAAAAGAATATGAATAAATTTATAGGATGGTCAAAATATCGAGCAAAAACAAACTTTGGTCCGGTTTTTCAATAATTCAGAGAAATAGATAAACGGAAAAAGTAACATTGTATTATAGATACAGGTTCCTTCTTTCATCTGAACTTTGAATCATGAAAAAATATTAATTTTTACGTGATTTATTAAAAAATTTGTAATCGGCTTGGGAGTGTCATTCCTTTAGAGCGTGCTCTCTAAATGCAGGGCAGGAGCTAAAAATGGGGGTATGTTTTGGAGCCGGTTATGTCGAAAAGTATCATATTTTTCACAAAAATGATGAGGATCATTTTTGTAAGTTATGAACTGATCTTCATTTTCATCCAAACAAAAATTCTCTAAGTGTCATATTTTCGGAAATATCGGCGAAAATAGGCGAAAAAAAAACACATTTTTCAGACCAATATTTCGCGCCCTTCCACAAATTTCAGACAGCTGAGATTTTCGAGGCTGAATGTACCCATGAATACCTGCAGTCCTGATGCCCGGGGTTGGCACCTTCGTTTATTGGACTAATATACCAGTTGAGAATATTATAGAATTATAGAAGGAGGTCACAAATAGTAACATATTATAAATGTGGAAATAAACTGCCAGTAATATTTTTAAGATTTAATTAAATTAGTGCATACAAACAAAAAAGAGTACCTGACCATTATAAGAAATAATTGAAATTCGATTCAGAAGAGTTTAGGGGGATTCGAAAATTCCTAGTCTTATACTATTTTCATTCCATTGTCACCATTAAGGTGAAATTTACAGTTAGCGCTAATACCATTAGTTTTACAAACCGTAATCGCACCCGTTTAATGTTAGTTTTAGCCATTCGCTTCTCTGGTGAAATCTAAAACTTAATAAAATATTCTCAACTGGTTTGTAAACTTTTATTGCCCTACCATTTGCAGTTTTCTATTGTTAAGAGAATAACCGGCAAGTTATCGTCGCTTACGGAAATTAAAAGCATCGAAATGTCTACTGGGAATAATATAAGGATAAAAAAACATATAATATACGCTGCTAACAATTTAATTCAGTAGTTAAATTAAAATCATTTCTGGAAGGATTTACCAATAAGTTTACCCAACGTTGACTGTAAATTACATCCAATTTTAAAATCTTAAAAAGAAAAATGATATATACAGCAGGAACGTCCAGTTTGACACCGAAGAAAGAGAAGCATTTAAGTAAGAAGAAAAGATAATGAAGTAGATTTGTTTAAAGATAAAATTAAAAAACCTGAAAATATTGTAAAGGCAATCAAATTACACTAAATAAGATAAAATGGAAACATCTCGAGGAGGGAACGAGAAGCACCCCAAAAAACTGACCAAAAATTACATCGTAGTAGAGCAGGATATTAACTAATAACAAAAAGGAATGGGAGAAATAGTAAATCGAGCTAAGACTAACCATATACCAGGAATTTTAAGGAAAGAAAATGACATGCGAAGTATGATCCATCTCGTCAGCAGGAGTAAAGAGAAGTTTTATAAAAATAGCTACAGTCTCCACATTCTTTGAAAACAATATATAGCTAACTTACTAGCTAGTAATGGAGTTAATGCATGCATGTCATTTGACCTCATTAGAAATAAATACAAGACAAGTTTGCAAATTAAAACTATACTTACGGGCTGAGCTCCTGGATTCCCAATGAGTGTAGGACAGTAGGTAAGCTAGGTAAGCTATGACAAGCAGCAAGCGACTTCTGTCTGGGATAGTATAGTCCCATAACTAAACACGTTTCTTCGCGACTATTTAGTCCGCCAAGCGTAATTGCGGCCCTACCGGAACTGTTATACGTACACTGTGTTATCAAATGATCACCGGGTAAAATGCGCACTGGAACGTTTAATTTTCTATACTCTTGGTAATCCGAATCTAAATTATCATCACTAGCAATAGGAGGTTGTTCGATATTTCCACGAATATGTTTAAGCGCCACTTGTTTACCGATTTTATGGGTTTTCATCACCACCGCGAACATATTGATTCCTAAATGCGGGAAAGCTTGTTTCGTACAAGCCGAAACGCAGTGTCCAGAAGAAATGACTTTATTTTGACCTGGAGGTATGATATGCCTCCAGTTGGGGTCCATTCCTATCGAAATAACTCCGGCGTCGTGTCTTCTTAATTCAGGTGTATAATACAGTCGTAACCCAGATCCGTCTAAGCCTCCAACGCTTCCATCAAAAGGCGTTTGATAGTGTGTTTCCAAAAGATAAAATCTTGAGTTTTGGGAGTCTAATGGATAACCAGCTTCGGGAGGAAAACTGAAGCCTTCGGAGCCTCTTGCCCAGCTAGCTACTACTGTATTGCATGAAAATGGTTGAGAGTGACTGTCGTAACACTGGCGTCCCGGAGTATCCGCTAGTTTTTCTATGTTGCTGTTGTCTTGGCATTCGTATAAGACTACGTGTTGAAGACCACTAGCACCGTTGATACCTTGAAGTGGCTCGTACTGAAAAAAAAAACAAGAAACTTAAAGAAAACGAAAATAAACTTTAATTCACACGGAAAAAGTTAAATACGAATTAAACAATTACAGGAAAGGTACCTTAGAAGAACTGTATTCACAATTTAAAATCAAATGTAAATCAAATGTGTTGACATATACTGATGCATTGCTTTAAATGTGTTGCCGAGAGGATAAGTAGAGACGACACTCATTATGTACTCCAATAAAAAAACAGGGGCGTAAGATCGGACTGTTGTAGTGCAAAGAGAATATCACGATAACCAAAATGATGATGTCTATAAACAACGGTGTTAATCCATTTGTTCAGCTGTAAGTAAAAATGCACCGAGCACTTCGTAAAAAATGCGAATCATATCGAGGCACAGTTTAGATTAACAGTGAGTAGTTAAAGAAGTAGGGCCCACCAAAATGGAGTTTGTGAACGTATCGAAGTAAAAATCTGCTTCCTCGCTTAACATATTGCCTAAGCTGAGTTTTGAATGTATAAAAGTGAAGCTCCTTTTTTTACATACGGTGTAAACTGGTAAAAGATACACCTAGCGCATCTGAATGTTTACAAAGCGATCTTCTAAGATTCTAGTTTTTAGCATACCTGGGTGGCAGCGCTAGAATGTAGGAATCGTTCGATTTAACGCATGCCTCAATCATAAAAGCGCGAGATGTTCACCTAACAACTGTAGCATAATATCCGCAATTATCTAATCCTGAATCCTGATTTACCGGGTATGAGATTTTTTGTAAAATATTTGAAGAAAGTCTCATCGATTTTTGTAGTAAGTATCCTGAACCGACTTAAAAGGTCCAATCTCGTTATCCTCAATGCAAAACCCTAGATACAAAGAACTTGATTGCATTTTCTTAATTCTCTTTCAACTTTTCCAGTTTCTTATTTTAACTTTTTTTCTTCTCTCATTATTGTCGAGGTTGTCCCTTGCATTTCTCTGCAGCGCAAACTAATTTCAATTTTCTGTCGTGAATGCGTACAAGCAGGATGAATAGAAGACTACCTAATGTAACTTTCTATCGGATTTAAATTCCCTCGCGATTTCCCTCAACATTTCCACGTATCTCTAGGTTGAATCTCCAAAGATATGACATGTAAATTGCTTAGTTTTGAACCCGATTCACGAATCTGTAAATGGCGTTATGCGTGGGGCTCCCCAGATGCAGCTTCGCGTGACATTTTAGGCGGCTTTGTTATTTAAATTTTAAATTATATCATAATTGTGTTTTCTTTTGATCCGTTTCTGCCCTTTTATTATTCTACCCGAGGGCAAAAAGCAGAAAAAGGCTGTTGATTATCGATACGTTTTATCTTTCTCTTTTGTCTTTGAGGGGCCAAATTACACAACTTTTTTATAGAATTAAACTAGCAATCTATGTGTTAATAATGTCATAACACCTTTAATCTACTATGTAGTTAATATTACACAGTATAACAAAAACAATAAAGAAATATGGACTATCAATACTATTAATTTAAATTCACGGAAGCCTTTTAATCTATATTCAAACTGGAAGTCAAGTAGATTTTGGGGTTTTCAACTTCTTTAAATCTCTCGGGGATTCTAAATAATTCCTTAAATAACAAGAGGAATAATTGAAATCAAAGCTGGGAACTGTTCTTTGAATTAGCATCGCTATTACAATGACAGTTCACTGGTACCAAGCATACTAGAACAACTAATGAAACTAGCTCAATGGAAAATTCTCAGATTGCATGAGCATCAATTAAGAAATGTGTTTTCCTGATCAAAGAGACAGCACTTACCCTTATCAAATGGTGTTTTCTAGTTATCGAAGGAATCTTAAATATCCTACACCAATAGATAGATTCACCAGGAGCAGGTGGTTCAATCGCTGGATTTCTTAATTCCCAAACTCTAGCGGTTTCCTCAGGACCAGGCGCATCTTGATCTGCACGTTGTACTAAATACAATGATTGACTTCCTCTGTTTCCCATTTCGTGTTGAGGAAGAGAGTTGGGGCCGACAGCTCCTCCAACAGGTTCATCTTTGTGGAAAGCCCAAATGATCCGCATTGTGTCGTTCTGTAACAAAAAATGTAATCAGTATATAAAGAAAAAGTACTTACATCAAAATCTCTTGTTTAAGGCTGGTAAAATATTTTAGCAAACAAATGCAGAACAGTCTTTCTGAGAAAAATTTATAAATATTAAATATAAATAATAAAACAATAATTTAGAATTTTTAAATCTCCTGTGACTATAATTGAAACTAATAGATCTATTAAAAATAACTTGATTAAATCATGTGAAAAATTGGTACTAAAAATTTGGAACGAAAATGTTATCTTGTTGAAATTTCATCTAACGAAAGCACTGTTGGTAACATCAAATCCTATTTTCATGAATATGGATCAAAACTACGTTAACGCGATCATAAAAGTATCTTTAATAATACACATCCAATCTGAATTGTTCGTTATATCTATATTGAAACACGATTATTGATAGAATGATGAACAACCTAATTTTCATCAGTGCGTATGCACCACAATATGGTCTACACAAACAAAGGTAATTGGTATAATAGGCATACTTTATGGCAGTGTCGTAATTGAAGAATTAGATTTGTTGTCGAATGATTGCATTTTTAGATGAATTATTGTAAGCGGGGATATAAGTTATTAAATTATAATCATTGATTTAATATTTTTGATAATAATTAAAGAAAAGAACGCGGAAAATTTGTTTATATTTCCATTGAATTTCCGTCACGTCCAAGAATCTTAGTTTGGACGATACACCGCAGTGACTTCTCCACTTTCCTGGAAAGGACAGGATGGACGATGACCTAGGAGGACAACTCCTCGGGAGGTCGAATGTGGCCTAAGTGCTGTGGGACTAACTCACCCTCCCTACTCTACAGATACAGATACACCGCAGTCGAACTGCGATCTTGAACAGCATTAATATAAATTGTTCGTGAACATTCGCGAACATTATGTTCGGTTACATTACACCCGGTTTGGACGCAATTTACTGTTCCTGTCAGTTTCACATTAACCGCAGAACAACTACCTCTTGAGGTCCTTACAAAGAGAGCAAAATGTTCGCGAACGTTGCAGTACGTCTCAATTTGGACGGTGCAGTGTTTGAGCATCAAAATAAATCTACTGCTGATGCGAACTTGTTTGAACGCCGTTAAGAGGGGCCTTGCTACTGCCGACCTCGTTTTCAGTTGGCAATACTGAATATGCATAAAAATTTGACGATTTTTTGGAGAGTTAATCTCGAGAACGGAATTTTTGTTTGTGGAAATATTTATACCCGTTATAGCTTATACCTTGGAATAGGACATCTCCTTTTTTGAGTCAATTTTAAGGATTAATAAAAAAGATATCAGCCATTTAGTGGAGGTGTGTTTTTGACAGTTTTGACAATTTGTGATCACCAATTTTAACGTGAAAAGAAGATGTCCTAAATGAAGGATACAGAATTAATTTCCGAGAATACCAATTCGCAAAACTTTATAATTTTTGAGATTAACTCTCCAGAAAAAAAAAATTATGTAAGTTGCCTATATCCCAGTAAGATTTTCTCTTTCCATAGTTCAGGCGTTTTCCGCCTGACACTTTGAGACAGTGGCGCTTTTTGGTTTTATTGTGAACGATGTATGCAACCAGTTTTACGAATACGAAGTTAGGAAGAAAGAAAGTTTAGATGTTTAGAACTGACATTCTAGGTTATGTTGGCTAATTTATTATTTATTCGTGTGTTTTGCAATTTTTTTTAATGAGTAAATTAGTATTAACTAAAACCAGTTCTTCAATTTAAAGTATTTCAATTAATGCCGTATACCTCATGTAGGACATGTTTCACTTTAAAATTGGTGATCACAAATTGTCAAAGGCACACCTTCCACTAAATGATTTATATGTTTATTATTCTTTAAAATTTGTTGAAAAATGGAGATGTCCTATTCCAAGGTGTAAGCTATAACGGGTAAAAATATTTCCACGAACAAAAATTCCATTCTCGAGAGGCTGTTCAAAAAATCTTCAATTTTTATGCATATTCGAAGGAAGTGTGAAAGTGTGCAAAATTAGTGATTAGTAATATGGAGAATGTGCAATTCAACTATAACAGTTTTTTGTGATTTTTATTCGTGCATTCAAAATAGTGTCTGCATAGTTGGGAATCACAGACATTTGCAGAAATTAATATTTACAGTATGTCTCACATATTAACCCGTCCATGGGACTCTTGATGTAGGTTTGTTACACATTTTATTTGCTATTATGTCTTTTGTCCATTGCTAAAAAGCAATGCAGTTTTTTCATAGTGTATTGTTTTGTTTTTGTTTTAGTGAATAACTGTAATTAGGTACTTTTAAATAAAGAAATAATTATTAATTGTTCAATTTATTTTCTTACAAAAATGATTTTATAATATTTAATGATTTACAATAAAGTTAACATTAAAGAAATGAGTTTACAATTAATACATGCAAGTATTAGAACTAAGAATCTGAAATAAATTTGTGATTAATAAATGCAAGTACTCGAACTGAAAATCTGAAATAAATTTATGATTAATAAATGCAAGTACTAGAAATAAGAATGTGAAATAAATATATGATTAATAAATGCAAGTACTCGGTACTAGAAATAAGATTCTGAAATAAATTTATGATTAATAAATACAAGTACTCAAACTGAAAATATGAAATAAATGCAAGTACTCGAACTGAAAATCTGAAATAAATTTATGATTAATAAATGCAAGTACTAGAACATGTCGATAGCTAGCTGGCCAAGAATTTTCATTATGGTTTATAAGTCTAAAGATAGATATAATGTACCCATGCATTAAAAATATTAATTCACCTAATTAGATTGCCTTGGTCAATACTGTCAACAAAACGGACACAAGAATTTCCTTGTTGTTATCTAGTTAAATTCTTGGTATGTAAAAACTCTATTTATGCAAATATTCTAATATTTCTTATCTGTCATATTCATCTGAAGAAATTATTCCAGGTTTTGAATTATTATATGATTTTAAATTTATTTCTTCTTGGCTCAGGAAGTGCTCTTCTAAATTTTCTTGTGTGAAATCCTCTTTCCTTCTCGTGGAAAGTCATTGAGTTGGATGACCTCTTCTAAAATATCCTCTTGCAGAAAACTCTCATCTTGTCAGCTTCTTTCTTTCTTTCTGTAATTCTTTCTTGTGGGAATCCCTCTTTTTGGATGTTCTCTTCTGGGACGTTCGCATCTGGGACACTTTCTTCATTAAACCTAAGAAAATGTACATAATCAAAAAATTGAAATAAAAAGCTAGGTATATGAAAATTACTTTGACAGACTTTTTATTATGGGTACTTCATAGGAATAACTTATAAAAATAAAACTTTATGAAAACTTACAATTCTTGTAATATTTCGCTGGAATCATTTGGGAATCCCTCTTCTTCGATGTTCTGTTCTGGTACACTTTCTTCATTAAATCTAGGAAAATGTACATAATCAAAAAATTGAAATAAAAAGCTTAATAACTTATAAAAAATATGGTTAAAACATAACTTTAGAAAACTTACGATTCTTCTAATATTTCTGTGGAAATGTCCCTGTTTTCTCTATTTTCCCAATTCAATCGCGCTGCTGCAGTGCACTTGTTCTTCTTTCTAGTTTTACGCGAACTTCGAGGCATCTTGGATAATATCCTACCCTATATAAAAAATAATAAAAAAAAATTGTGTCTTTTTTCACAAAAATGAAAAGGGTGTCCTTTTTCACCGAGGAGGGTAAACAATCAGAATCTAAAACCTAAAAATACTGTTGTGTTCGTTTCACACCACTTTTGTACCGTAATAATGTAGCTCTAATGGAGATAAAAGCAAAAATGCAATATGCGTTAGGTGATCTGCTCAATCAGAGACCAACCAAATCACGAATAATAACAATAACTAAATTGTAAAATCACGTCACAAAACGGATGGAAAAACCGCCAAAAACATCACAAAACATTAGTTGCAAACAAATAGCCGTCTTCATTGTTAAAAGCGATGGTTTTTGGTGAGCATTTTAATTTTTCAACCCTTTTTTTTGGACTTTTTAACGAAAACAGTGACACGGACAAAAAAAATTTCAAGGGATGAAACATGAACAATTTATCATAACCCATGGTTTAAGACTTGCAGCGATTTTTTATCTGTAACCGTTCAATTGTTATATACAAATTAATGTTCCAACATTAACAATTTTTTTTATAAAAGGACTTGCAGATAATTTATTGTGGTTACAATGTTGCATTTTGTTCATAGAACGCAGTTTTTTGTGTCGATAACTCATGTATTCTGCAATTGTTTAAACAAATAGATATTGATAAAAACATTTTGCGTTTGGGGCTGCCAATTATTTATTAATTCATTTTTTAAAAAAATTCTTGCTTCACCCTAAAGATTATACATTTATATAATTCTCAATTTTCGTATGAATCCATTGATGTTTAAATATTTTTTTTATGTTAGAAATATTATTTTCCGAGCTCCATTCCTATCTGATGTATTTAGTGAGATTAGTCGCGTGGCAGCGCTATTCATATTAAAATAAACGGATTTATACGAAAATAATTGAAAATTAATTAAATTAATAAAATATAAACTCTATTTTGATGCTAGAAAAAAAATAGTAAACAAAAAAAATGAAATTACCTAAAAATAAAAAATAAAATTTCTGTCGTGGCTGAAGCCGGTATCGAACTCATGACAAATGGATTATTAGCGCTCTCTGCGACAAGACTAACTGTGAAAATAAAGAAAATTTATTCTCTCAGATTCCTTAGATATCCCAAATAATATATTATATTTTAATACTAGCAGCGCCACCTAGCATACAGGAGATTCACTGAAGTCTTAAGATATCTATCTCTCTTCATTATTGCAGAAAGACAGTGATCAAAGATAAAGATGGGGATTTTTGGTGTTTGTAGTTTGGCATACCTGTCGCGATGCCCCTCTTAATACCGAGATGCGCAGACTGCTGAGAGGTTGTTTAAGCACTGAGTGAAATCGCGACAATGTTATAACTAAATCAATTAAAATCTTCTATTATTATTATTTATTATTACTCAGAAAAGTAGAGGCGCTAAAAATACTGGTTTTCCGGTAACGACAATTTTACTTAGTTTTCGGCACTGATTTTCTAAGTCGCGCTTTTAGAAAATTAGTGTACGATTTGGAAACGTCGACGAACACTGATAAACGAAAAATTTTGCAGTGTTAAGACTTGATGCAAACGTTTTGCCGTGTTTGTTGCATCGGTTAGTATGGGTCTTTGGAATACAGAGCAAGATGATGTTAGAAACTGCGTATGAACCATGACACTTTGTCGCCACAACACATTGCCATGGCAACACACGCACATCATGATTGTTGCCATGGTAATTTTTATAGTAATTATAGATTCGTACGTTTGCCTAAAAAAACCTAATTTTAGTGGAATGAAATTAGACGAAAATATTCTGAAAGTGGATGTAAGAGCCAAGTCAATTTTTTTTAATTTTTTCGATTTTATACATAAAGAGAAGCTTGTAAAAATTTTTTCAACAAATTGCTTCACTATTTTTTAAATATCTCCGGCTTTAAGAGTCGTCGAAAAATAAAAAAAAAATTAAATTGACCGTGATGAAGTAGAGTATCGATACGTATAGTAGGGTTTTTTTAAAAATGTATCCTAACCTCAATAAACGAATTCGCGCACAATTTTTTTTTACTGAATTGGCAATAAATAACCAAAGGATCCTCGAATTTTCTTAAAAATTGGAGAAAATATGTATTTTTATGTCGGGAAGACATGGTAAAAATTTAAAAAAAAATGTATTTGTTTAGCCAAAATCGGCATTTTTTGGAAAAACAATAGTAGAGAAAAAAATCGGATGTGGCCGTCCATATGACTTTACCCTACTTTAACGTCCCTACGGGCTCATAATCCAATTACTCGTACATATTTAAGGAAGGCCATGCCTGGCAAGAGCGTACAATTGTCTCCATGAAACAAAACACTTCTACTGCGCTTGCGCTATTATGCAACTATGTTATTCCATATTTTATTTTTAACTCGGTTATAATACAAAATTTGAAAAAGTTTTTAAACAAAATTTATAGTAAATTTAATTTAAAATAAATTTTTTCTCTTAATATTTTTACATAAACTTAATAGAAACGATAATAATTGCGAAAATCTGAAAATTCTCAGGAGTAAACCCCCACTTCCGGTTGTCCGATTTTGCCCAAAATCTAATCAGCTCATTAGCATGTTGTAAAAATGCTAAATATAAAATTTGGTTAGGAAATTCCGATCGCAGTTGGAGTTAGAGCGCACACAAATTTTTCCGTACTACATACTACATACTCCATACTCCATGCATACATTTTCTGGAAATGGTCTTAAATGACTTAGGGGGTTTCAAAACATGTAAATCCACTGAAAGCTGAACTTTTTTTTTTGCGATTACAATACTTTACCACTTCGTATGGTAAAGTAAAAGAAAAAGAACGATTTTGTGTGTACTTTTGTTTAAGAAAATCCAACATTTTATTTCTTTATTTAAATTGTCCAATTTAGGGAACAATAAAAAAATAAAAATTCGGTTTTCATTTTTTTCCAATTTTTTTATAGCGATATTTATGCTTGATTCTCTTAAAAAAACTGTATTTCAGTCCAAAAAATGTTTAAAAAAATAAAAAATATATTTCAGGTTCTAAAGTAAGATTTTTGTTAGGGAACGAATCAATATAAATCAATATAAAAAATGAAAATCGATTTTTTTTATTATTCCCTAAATTGGGCACTTCAAATAAAGAAATAAAATGTTGGATTTTCTTAGACAAAAGTACACACAAAATCCTTCTTTTTAAGATAAAATTTTTTTCTCTACTATTGCTTTTTCAAAAATGGCGGCCAATTCAAGTTTTTTTCGAAAAATGCCCATTTTGGCTGGACAAATTCATTTTGTTTAATTTTTACCATGTCTTCCCTTCATAATAATACATGTTTTCTCCAATTTTTAAGAAAATTCGAGGATTTTTTGGTTAGTTATTGCCAATTCAGTAAAAAAAATAATAATATGCGCGAATTCGTTTTTTGAGGTTAGGAGACATTTTTTAAAAAACCACACTATACGGATCGATACTCTACTTCATCACGGTCATTTTAATTTTTGTTTATTTTTCCACGACTCTTAGAGCCAGAGATATTTAAAAAATAGTGAAGCAATCCACTCGAAAAATACCAAACATGTCGTTTTTGCCACATATCTCGCGAAGCTCCAGCCCAAATTTATTGAAAATATTTTTACAAGCTTCTTTATGTATAAAATCGAAAAAAATAAAAAATTTTAACTTAGCTCTTACATCCATATAAAATTCTAATTTCACTCCACTATTTGGTTCAGTAACTTTATAAGAAAAAAAATTCTCCTGTGCTACATTTTATCAATACAGAAATTTAATTGAATAAAAAATTAATTTAATAGATTCAAATTTTAAATATTTTTTTTTATTAGTCTACAAACTATTACTAATTGATAATTATCAATTCATTAATCTTCCTGACCGCCAATAACATATGCAACTAGTTTATCAGATCTCCGCATCAACGAACAAAAAAACATAAATTATATTTCAAAAATGATGTTGTTAAAATCTATAACGACCTAAAGCAACGCCCTTTTAACAGCTGAGAGTCCTTTCCCAGAAATAAATCATCCGTTTTTCATTAGTACCCAGAAATTATCTAAAAAGCCGCAGAAATACGTGGTTATTAGCAAATACACAGATATCGATTCCGTCAGGATAACTTTCAGAAACTTTAAAGACACTTTCATAATGACTTCGACATTTGTTTGACATAGTTTCGTATTCAATGAAAGCTAATAGGTCTAATGGTTGTCAAATTCTCTGGGATGACTTGCGATTTTTTTTTTGTAAAGGATATAAAAAGGAATTAAGATTGATAAGGAGAAAATGACAGTTTAATGGGTATTTTTAAACTTAAATATTTTTAAAAGTCGGAATTTCAAAGCGGGTATATTTACCATCCGATCAATACTGGCATTGTTATTTTGAGCAGGTAAATTTTATTCTGACGGGTAAATTTTTTTCTGTTTCATGCAAGGAAACGATTTTTAATTTTATTCTCAGAAACGAAGCGAGATACGAATAAAATTAGAGGCAAAAAATTTCTGTTTTAGATTGCTTAATCCAAAAATAGTAATAAACATATAAGGTTTGATTGTTAATTAGGATTTTTTTGAGTAGAAATAAACCAATGTGTTGCTTCTAAAAATACAAGATTTTATTATTATTATGTACAATGATCATCCACAAAACTCTTACCTAAAAATACAAGAAACGACATTTAAAGTTCATTTCTTCAACCTAAATTTTTAACCAAAATATTACTAAGAATTATTTTATTGATAATTATTAATTGAAAATTAAACATACGGTTTATTCTTCTTAACCTCAACTTCTCTTCTTCTATCAGACATCAAGCAAATGACACGACCATAGATAGACAGATGTCATCCATCAAGCCGAACGCGCCAAATTTACATCACTTCCCTTGGTGAAGAAATTTTTTTTAAAAAAATTTCGTTAACTCAAATCACTTGCATCCGTTTCTTCCTTTAATGTAGAAATTGGAATAAGTTTTGTGATATGAAAAAGATTTGATTCTGTTTTTCGATGATCTGTATCTATTTTATATATTGAATTTGAGATTTTTTCAACAATCTTATGTAGTCCAATTTTTATTTCATCTAATTTCTTTCTATTTAGCTTGTTTCCATTTTCCACATATACCATGTCTCTCTCCTACATTAAATTCATAGTGAATACGATTTTTGTCGAATAGTTTTTTGTTGTAATTATGTGATTTTATTGTATTTTCAAGTGCTGTTTTTCTGTCTCTGATCCAGTCACTATTTGATTTTTCTTGCTTCAATTCATTTGGTAAAATCGTGACATCTGTACCATATAAAAGAGATCTTGGTACGAAGCCAGTTATATTTATTTACGCATTCTTCAGCTATTTTTGTCCAGGTTCTTTTTATTGTTTTTTCATTTATTTTGCATCTGATTTCGTTTACTAATGTTTGATTCAGCCTTTCATTTAGCCCACTGGAGAATGGTGCATTTACTGCTGTGAAGACTATTGGTATCTGTTTGTCATTTAAAAATTTCTTGAATTCTTTCGAATTGATTCCTGGATATTGATCGGTGAGAAGCATGCAAATGTTCTCCATTTCTGTTATTTTCGTAATTAGTTTTACAAAATCATTTGCAGTCTGAGTTTTTGAGGTTTATGCTTAGACAGTCTGCTTCCAAATTTGTTTTTCCGGGAGAATATATTATTTTAAATTGATATTGTGATAGATAATATGTTAAATCGCCAAGCTCTTCGTGATATTAAAAGAAGCCCCTTATTGCCGCAAATAAGCATGCCAAGTTTTATGAAAATCAGCCAAATTGTTTTTGAGCAATTCATAAAAAACGCTTCTGTTCTAAAACCATTGACACGAAGCAAGTTAGGACACATGATTATGGGAATAAAAAAATCTTATTTTTTCCTGAAAACCGATCCTGAACGTTTGACAGTTTAACCCTGGGTCACCCTGTATACATTCACTTCACCCTCTATATATTTACACCAATCCCGAAAATAGTATAAAAAAAGTAGCAAAGTTTAGGTTTTTATATAACGAATTCTTGAACCCTTTGAACATTTTATTAAAAGTTTGTATATTAACAACTTAAAATGTGTTCATAAAAAGTTATTGTTCTTGCACTAATCTCTATAAAAGAGGTAGGTTATATTTTCCGAGATAGTGGAGCGAAAATTCCTTATAGAAAATTATGAAAGTGTATAGATATTTCGTTAAACCACAGAGTCGCGTTGATTAATATCTGTTTAAAAGTTTCCGCAAGAAATTCCTTAATTTCGAGTTTGTTAGTTTTCAAACGGATATTGAAAAGTCTGGAACATCAAAAAGCTGTTACAAAGTTTTTACTAACGATATTGGTTTATCCAGAGAGCTGTTACTTTCTTATGCTAATATACAAATCCCAAATAAATTGTTTTCGAACCCTGGAGGAGAAGGAAAATATGATTCTATTCACGGTAGGACTTTTCTTTTTGATTAGATCACAAAGTGATTTAAAGACGGAATTATTGAAAACGTTTTTTTATTGCACAAGTTAAAAGCGGCTTGTTCGATAAACATCCAGTTTGAATAATATTACTACATATCTTTCTTCATTCTCTTATATTAAATGTATCTAATATTCTGTTACCAACAGATATCGATTAATGGAAGGAGGTTCGTGACTAAATTTATAATTGTTTTGTTTATTTCCAATAAAGAATATTTTTTAATTTGTCGGAGTAATTTTTCAATCAGTATAACCTTTTATTCCCACAAAATTGAATTAGTTGCGATTCAAAGTACTTTATTATAAATTCCGGTATAAAAACCGTTAAAATTGGTTCCCATAGTGTACACCAAATGAAATTCTTATTACGATTATTAACGGAAACAAAGATTTTAGGAAGATTTTAGTATTTTTCTTTATAAACGTCTTCCAAGTTTTTCTGTGGGTTGTAAGCTAGTTCGCCTCCTCGTGGTGCACCCTGGGTAACGCTAAATGAACTAGCAAACAACTGGCGGTCAGATAAACCCAGAAGGTTCTTCTGACCACACAAGAGACACAAACAAAGATTTCCTGATGGCGACGTCCAGATCAATAGCATATATAAGAAGATGTATATTTATAAAAATTTAATGTGTCTTGTGCCATACGCTAAATAAATAAATAAATAATGTTTTTCTGTTCATTGCCACGTTTTTTGCTTCTTATACAGTGCTATCTTTCTTTGTTATATTCGCTAGTGTGTTCCTCTATGTTTCTTGTGGTCTCTACCTCATCCGATTTTTCTATCCCATATTTTTCTTGCTTGTTGTATTTCACTCATTCTGTTTATATGTCCCCACCATCCTAGCTGTTTTTCTATTACGTATTCTATGGTTTAATTCACTTTTAATTGTTGTCTTATATATTCATTTCTTAACCTCTCTATCTTCGTAACCCTTTAAAAAGATCTTAGATACTTCATTTCGATTTCTTGTACTTTGCTCATCGTTGTGTTATTTAGTACTTATCCAAGATTCACTGTCATATGTAAGCGTGTCTTAAATATTGTTATTTTCGTTTTGAGATCTTTTTTTCTTATAACCTGCCTGCTCATGATATAGATTAATTGTTTTGTTTACTCTCTCGTTTACGTCTTTTTCTTTTTGTCCATTATTTTGTAATTTATCTTCTCCATTTATTTTGATGTGTGTCCTGTTTTTCCTTCACTGTTAACATTACTTTTGTTTTTTTGGTGTTAATTTTCATTATATATTTGTGCAACATCATCCGCAAGACCGTACTCAGTAATTGTTATTGGTAGTAAACTCAGTCCATCCTTTACACAAGCACTCCTCCTTGTCTCAAACTTTCTTTTGTTATTATTATTACTATTACTATTTTATTGCTATTCTATCCAGGTAGAAACGTTACCTGCATTTTTTTAGGAAGTGAAATAATTTAAATCACTCTTTCGTTACTATTTTTAGAAAAATCAAACCACTCTAAATATTTAAACTGCACTTACAGCAACCCCTTTTCCGATTCTAAGTGTCTTTTAATAATAAATAAAATCTTTAAAGTTTCATACTTCCCCTGACGTTGACAATAGAGTTTACATACCATAATGGAGGTAAATTATATCAATTTATTCCAAGCTTTTACAAGGATCCACGTTTCTTCAATACAACACCGCTTTTAATATACTTTTATCTAGGTCAGAGGTCGAATTGGATTAAGGTCTGTGAAAGTTTTTAAAGTACCCTTTTGTGAACGCGTCCCTTGCCTTCGGGTTAAATTGTCACACTCAGCGTGAATAATTATAGGGATGATACCACTGTCAACTTTTGTTAACATTTTATAGCCTAAGCCTGTAATTATACCCGAATTACGGGACTGTTTGGAAATATTTCATAGTGCAAGATACCTTTAAAATAAATGTCGTTTTATGTAATTGTATCATAAAAAAAGATAAACATAAATCAATACAATAATACGAGGCTTGCTTTTTATGTATTGAGAATAGAAAGAACAAAGAAATTAATTTAAAAAAAATATATTTTTATTGCTTTTCAAAATAGTCGCCTTTAAGATCTATACACTTTTGCATGCGATTGAACAACCCTTCAAAGCACTTTGTCCAGTCAGAAGATGATAGCTCTAAGGGTAAAAACACAGTGGAGCAGAGGAAAGGTCGCTGGTACCCTAGCTAGTCGTTTACTCGCTTACAGCGATGTAGAATTAAAGCGTGATTCCTTACGGACTCTCTCGCAAGCTCGCTCGGCCATAAAACGATTCGTTCAATTGTTGTTTATGTACTTGTAATATAAATAGCTATTACTTAAATAACTAACATGAAGATTGATAAGTTGGACTGATAATGTCCAATAGACAGGTATTCCGCGAAACGGGAGGATTTATGCTTGCAATTCATGATCAGGTAATCAACACTAATAATTATAAAAAGTACGTGATTAACTAAAGGAATGTCGAGCCGGACAAGTGCAAAAAACGCCATCAGGAAACACAAATGATTCAATATATTTAATTAGGTCTGCAACATACTTCATCAAAAGCTGGCCAACTAATATCGGCTGGATAAGACCTACATGGCCCACTACAAATATTACAGTCACAGACAGAATAATAATAAAAGTTAACTGACCAATAATACACTTTTTTTATATGTTATATAAAATATATACATGTATTTCAAATAGTACGTACACAAAACTAATAGATAACGAAGTAAAAAAATAAAGTTGAAATAAAAAGCTTTCATTAATATCACACAAACTACGTATTGTTAAAGTGGCGTTAGAGAGTATCCATTTGCCACATGAGTTACTGGTTCATTGAATCCTAAATTTGTTTTATAATGAAAACATTAATAAACATGAACATTTGATTTAATTATTTAACAGTTTGTATGAAAAAATAACCAATTTCAGCGGCTAAATTTACTAGTTCAAGGTTCATTAGCGAACCAAACGACCTGCAATTCCGAACTCACTGGGTAGATCCTAAAACAAGTGCATCTAATTGTAAAAGTATAGTGGCCCAATGACAAAATTTTCTATCCACTTTGTAAAAAGCGGGAAAAAATTCTCTATGTTGAACATTAACTTTTAAAGGACCACGCACCATCCTAATGGAAACGGGAGCACCGAACTTTTGATATGGGATAGTACTTCATGTCCTGATCACTAGTGTTCATGGGCCCAATCCTATCCTACGGCTAGATTTCGATATACAGGGCGTTAAAGTTCAAGATCCCGAAATTTTAAAATGTGTACCAAAAAGTCCCTGTAAAATATTTTTTAAAGTTTCTGGCGGATATATGTAGTCAAAATACATACTTACTAAATAAAATCAAAATATATTTTCTTACAGGGCGATTCATGTTTCCATAGGCATTTTTGTTCAAAGTATGTATTTTTAACGTGCAGAAATAGCCTGAAATATCGATAAAAAAAATCACCGTCAAAGTTTCTTAATATTGGATATAATGTAGATCTTGACGTGCTCCTTCAAAATTGTACTAGGTAAAATTGGATCATATGGCTTGTTTTCGAGAAATTAAACCATTAAACTGTAAAAATATCAATTTTTATCAATAGCAAATAAATGAAATATTGTAAACTAAATATTTTTACGCACTGTATTAGATTATATTGCACCGTTATATTAATTGGAGGCAGGCTAAAAAATCCACACTTACAGGGTGATCTCACTTGAGCTTGTAAGATGACAAAATCAACAAATCTAAAACAGCTGCCAAATAATTAATAATTAATTGTTACCTTTTAAACGTCTAGACTTTTAAAATTGCAAATATACAGGTTGATTGATTAGAGAGACAAAGCTAAGTGGATCTGTTATAATAAAAAATACAAAAAAAGTTAATTCCCTACCTTAATTATTTACATTGTATTTTTTTTCAGATTATTCAATTATTTATTTGGTTTAGTAAACTACATAGGATAAATATAATTTTCATGTAAAGAATCTCTCGTAAAAATTAAGAAATTCTATTAAATAAATGTCTAGGATGGTGTAATAGGAGGTATTCCAAAGCTCGATGGAATAATCGGTTTTCCACAATTGCATATGATTCTCCAAAAATATCAGTGAAATATTCCTAAAAAGGGATAACAAGTAAACCAAAACGCTAGGGCTATAACGCATTGGTGTTGTAGAAACGAGCTTAAAATATGAATTATGGGTTATATAAAAAAAACTAAAATATACCTACCTATTTTTTTATTTATTGGAACAATAAACCTTTTAATTGTTTCGCAGCTGTTTTAGATTTGTTGATTTTGTCATCTTACAAGCTCAAGTGAGATCACCCTGTAAGTATAAATTTTTAGCATGCCTCCAATTAATATAACGGTGCAATATAATCTAATACAGGGTGTAAAAATATTTAGTTTACAATATTTCGTTTATTTTTTATTACTAAAAGTTGCTATTGATAAAAATTGATATATTTACAATTTTGAAGGGGGACGTCAAGATCACATTATATCCAATATTCAGAAACTTTGACGGTGACTTTTTTATCGATATTTCAGGCTATTTCCGCATGTTAAAAATACATACTTTGAACAAAAATGCCTATGGAAACATGAAACGCCTTGAATATCGAAATCTAGCCATAGGATAGGATTGGGCCTATGGACACTATTGATCAGGACATCAAGTACTATCACATATCAAAAATTCCGACAATTTGACGGTGCTCCCGTTTCCATTGGGATGGTGCGTGGTCCTTTGTTTTTATAAGTGCAAAATAATCTTTTTCTCATTCCGTGATTTAGAGTTAAGTTCAAGTACCTTAATAATAATAACCTCTCAAATATTAGAAGCTGTTGGTCGAAACAGTAGAATTCCAAATGATTACGAGTGCGATGAATTATTACCAAATCGCCTTTCACTTTAACTGATTTATTACTTAACTAAAATCATTTTATCGAGTTGAAAACACCTCATTTTTGAATAACAAAAAGTTACTTAAAGAGAAGGTACATAAAACTCGACACCTTTTAAATAAACTCTCTACTGTGACCATTGACCATACTTCTTCTAGCGAGTTTCCCAGCATTGACATAAATAACAAATCCACTTATGTAAATACAATTCGAGTCCGAGTTGAAAACCTCAACTTTTAATCTGATTATAGTTTCTAAAAGGATCATTCCATTGTTTTCGTATTAAAATCGCTTTACATACGGTTGAATAAAAACAGTGAGAACCATCAGTGGCTGTTTGCTTTGTATCAATCTTGTTGACACTTTAAGAGACTTTTAAAGATATTATATAAACAATGACTTGCTTGGCGGATCTTGAATTTCATTTGGTCTAGAAGTTAGAATGTATTCTTCCTGCATTATTATGTGAGTTTTATAAAAATAAAATGATCGCATGTATGCGACGGGTTAGGATTTATAAAAGATTATGATTTGTTTTGACAATGCTTTGTTTGTATTATACAGTTTATATGCGATCGATAGTGAATATAAAGTAGGAAATGGAAAATCAAGTTGTCTAGTAGCTGGGAAAAATATTTTGTTTCGAACAAGAACTTTTTGTTAACTTTCTTTGTTGCAATAATGGTATAACAACAACATTATTTATTTGAAATACAATTACCACTGTAACAAAAATGTATAAATAAAAAAACTTGATATGATCTCCGAGAACTACGTTTGGAAAATAAGACTTAGCAATTGTAGCTTTGTATTATAAAAATGTAATAGAATAAATGTTATATTACCTTAAAAGGGGTTGGTTCAACAATTAAAAGATAACGTGTCTCAAAACGCTTACCTGATGTTTAATCGTCTCTCTGGTAGTAGATAATGGATAATAGCAGCGGTATGTAGTTCTCGGGCACAAAATTACACAAAAATGTTTGTCTATAGCACAAGTGGAAGACCCAGAAGCAACTATGTTTTCTGCTCAACCAAGGTCGCTTCACTGGTACTTTTTGTAAAAATAGGCGATTTGAGACTAAGCGCGAAATATTTAAAAACAAAATACAAAATTATTCATTCTCCAACAAAAAATATCCAATAAATGCATAAATGTTATTTTAACTTCAGTGGCAGTACTAGTCTAAAAATTACAAATTAACTTTTAGCCTTAGTCTATTCCTGGCTTTCAAAATAAAAAAAATTAAAATGTTAAGCACTATTTTTCCATCTTCTATTAGTTTTCGTTACTTCTGGACGATTCTCGACATTTTGACTATTTAAATAACTTATTTAACTTTTAATTAATATCCAAATTCGTATGTACAAATTCAACAGTAAACTAAGAATCCCAAAAGGTATTAAATGGCTCTCTTAGCTCTACAGAAATTTGTCTAACAATGTTTTAAAGTTGAAAGTTATTAGTAATATCTGTAACTCAGTTTTAAGAAATTGAAAAAATCGTTAACCATGATTGTGACTTAAACACTAAAATCTAATATACTCAATCAATTGTTGTTCTTGAACGATTGAATACACCGAAGAATTTTCTTTTAATAACTCTATTATATTTAAAGCTCGATAGCAAAAATTTTCAAGATTCAGTATCGTTCTTATGGAGACGTTTACTACCCCGAAAAACAAAACAAAAGCAAAGAATATTTTGTAAGAAATTAACTAATGATCTCTCCCATAAATCGTATCAAGATAAAGTATCTTGTTGTTTTTGTTCCTAAATTAACTTGCCATTTTATTTTATAATTAAAAACTGCCCAGGTAGAAACGTTACCTGAATTTTTGATATTTCGCCAGAGGGTAGGTCAGATTAATACATCGTAGTTCGTTTGATTTATGTCGACATGTATGGAAATAGTAACGTTTATGAATTTATTGTTGTTATTTACATATTCGTAGATGATAAATGAGAAATTGTATGTCGCAAACCCAGAACAAACCAAAATTTTATACTATTAAAAGAGGATTCAGTTCTTTCTTTCCAATTCCAAAGAGCAGTGCTACTACAATTAGATAATCCGCTATCTTAAACCAGAGGCTTTCAGTAGACTAATACAGTTACCTTCAGTTTTATGTTTTTATACTTTGAGAACCTTCAATTGCTTACAAATTGATGATTCACGTCGAACTATTATATCTGTAAATACTTCCTGTATTTAATAGCAATTATTGCGGGTCGCAGAAAAACAACTTTCTTCATCAACATCCTCCGTCTCAAACACGTTATGAAAAGTTAATTGACATTTGAATTAGTGGCATGCAAATGCAGAAAATATTAAAGCAATTAATTTTCATGGCGTCTCCTAGGAAGAGTTCTCACGTAATTTCTGCATTCTTGCTGGCTTTGTTTAAAATATTGATATTACCGATATTGATACGGTGAGAACGTTTATAAATAAATGCGATATATTCCGCTTAGGTTTTTTTATACATTTTTATGTTTTTTTTTGATCTTGTTGAGTCCACTATGAGTACTCGAATACTGAATACGGAAATCAATTGATCTAGAAGTAAAATATCTTGAAATATCCAATGAGAAAAAAAATTGTCCTTCAGTACCAAATTAAATAAGAAACATAGAAGGCTTTGTAAGTCTACGCAAAAGTGACACATTTATGACCTTTTTGAGCTTCAAAAATAACTTTATTTTCCCGGAAAGACAGCCGATTCTCCATTATTGTATTATAGAAAAATTGTTTAACACACAGCGGTGTAGAGCGCTAAATTCAAAAAGTCTACACGCATCTGAACCGATGTAACTAAATACCTGTGGGGGCAAGTAGGCCCCGGAGTAGTTGTTTTTGGTTCAGATGTGGTGTCGATATATATATAAAATGTATCGGAATAGAGAGAAAGCAATACGTTGCTTAATTTTGGTACCAAAAAGTCTAGGTTAAATTCAAAATAAGATGGGGCACATGTTCATTGTCTGAACCAGGAGCTAGCCGAGAGAGACAAAACCTTTTGACCATCTTTCAATTTTCTTTTTTAAACCCCCTTTCACATAATTTTCAGGTTATAACCAATTATAGTAATTTTACCTATTAAAATAAAAATTGCTAATTATAAATTTTAATTATACTAACCTTTTATTTAAATAATAGTTTAATTAAAAGTGTACTTCTCAATATGTTTAATTCTGTTTTGGTCCTTAGCCTTGTAGGTTTCTCAGCACCTCTTAGGAACATGCCTCAACTAACAGTAAATAGTCGAGTGGAGAATCACATCACAAACATATTGTTCTTTGGGAAGTGCCGATAGTAATTTCCCTCCCGAACTAAACTAGCCTGATAGGTATACCTAACCTTGGAATTAATTCATTTTTGCTAATTTTAACCTCAGCCGTTTCTGATGGACATGGAGCTGGTGATGGAAATATTTTTTGTGACAAATAAAAACTAGAAATTCTGCACCCGCATTTACTTTTGTGAAATCGCTAGTAAAACAACTGCACTTCAAACTTGATTTTAAAACAGCAATCTAATTTATGGCAAAACATGGCGCAGCTATCAGATCCTATTAAATTGCACCCCTTTGAGCGTATAACTCAACTTCTCCTATTCCTGCATTTTCTAGTATTTGTTTTGTTTTCGTCATATGTGATTTTCTTCACCCAAACAAGACGGGACAAGGAGACGGAATGAAACTGCAACTCTTGTTTGCCGGTATTATGCCCTAGAAAACGTAATAGTGAGAAAATGTAATACTGACGTCGCCTCATTGAGGATGTCGTATAAAGGAAATTTCCCATTCCACGAATGTTGCTCCAGATTATTTTCTGATAAGGAGCAAATGGTATGTTGAATCATTTCTGTTTTCAGGTCAGGGTTATTGCATAAAAAGTTTTTCTTTGATGAATATTAGTTTCTTTCACTGAAACAATAGCACACAAAAAATTTTCTGATGAACTGGTGACAACTAAGAATACTACACTTACAAAAATAACTACCAAAAAAACTTTCTTCCTAGTTTAACAATATTACCGTTCTGAAGCCGGGAGTATTCTCCCAACAGCAATCAAGCCTCGCATCCTCGTTAACACCATTCCTAACTTGTTTCCCTGACGAGAACATGCCAGGCCAGGCCAGGCCAGCTGGGCCATCGATCATAAATCATCAATAACTGAGCAGGAAGCCGACGGCATTCGAGAACGGGAAACGTTAAAGTCCCTAAGAAATTCCTCAAATATTTGCTTAGTATTCGAACCCATAACGTAATTCTCGCTCACGTCTGATGGGCTGCTCTGTCTCTTTTCTATTTTGAGCAAACAAGAATAATTAGCTGCCGGCAAAGAGACGGTGTAATCGAAGAGTGCTTTTTCCGATAAATATTGAATTATTCGAATGTCTATTCACTATTATCTTCATTGTCATATCAATTATTAAAAAAAACTTTGTTCGTTTGATGGTTTCTGTTATAAACTGCATTGTGATATTTAACTTCTTTTATACAAGGGCATTCAACCAACCCGTTATTTTTAACATTATATTAAACAATATTTCGCATATGGAAATTAATTTCAGCCAATCAACGAATAGTACATCACAAACAACACAGGAATTAAGCTAACAAATTTGATTTAAAAATATGAGGAATTTTAAGTTAGATAAAATCTTATACTTCACTGTAAAGTATGTTGCCTAATCTAAATTAAACGACACATTACTTGTCGTCAATGTGTCGACCAATTAGAAAAGAGTTGTGAACAGGGATTGAAAGCACTTTTCAAATATATATAGAGATGTTCAACAATGGCAAACTAAAAAATATTTTATATATACCAGAACCAAAAATGATTGAGACTTTTATTGGCCATTGGCATATTGAAGGCAGTGGCATGCTTATTATTTTTTGAAAGGGTTAAGGACTAACCCAAATAATAGGTAATTATTTTTACAATAAACTAAAAACTTTTTTTTGATTTTATATTTTTTTGTCTCTTTATACATGCCTTTCGTCTAATCTTCCACTTCAGATTCGTTAGATGCACTGTAACGACAGTGCATCTAACGCTACGCTACCGCCATTTCATCAACTGTGAATTTTTTATATTTATAAACCTGTAGTTTTGTAATCTGTAGTAATTACGCCTTTAGACTATATTTGTGATAATGGATGTTTTTATTTATTAACCATTGTTGAATTTCAGCTTTCTTCCATGGTTCTAAATGCCGACTATGATAGGGGGCATTATCCATGACGATGACAGATCCAGGTTCCAAAAGTTGAATGATACCTTCAAACCATTTTTCAAACACCTCTGCATTCATCTCCTCATGGTAATCGCCAGTTTTTTTTAAATTTCCTGTATTTAAATTTTGCTATTCTAATTCTTCCTTATTCTAAATCAACCCCACCCAATGATACGTTCGTGGAATTGGCAGGTAGAAAACGGATTCCTACTTACTCGCTGGTTAAAATGTACTTATCAGTGAAACGGACAAAGACAGAAATATATATCTGTACAGCGTTGCCATGAGTTGTATAAAAGAGTAAGCAATAAATAAAATAAGTTATTTGAAATGGGGAGGAAATGATTTATAAGTATTACTCGTTAATGTTTTTTTCTATAACTTTTATAGTGCGTTTCTTTTACAATATAATTAATATTGAGTGCAGGACCCCTTTTCGAATTACTAAAATTAACAGGGTGTTAAAATTTTATTTATTTTTTAAATTTGTTTGTTTCGCGAATTTTAAAATATTTTTTAATGCAATTGCACAGATATATCCAACTCAGAAATATTCTCAATTTAAGTGGAAAAATCAATATTTCTAACTACATCAGGGTAGAATTGATCCGTTTAACTTCGAATTTCTCAAATTTCTAAATGAAGTTTTATAAACATTAAATGATAATTCATCTTGGATTGAGGTAACCACTTTTGTTTTTGGGTGACAAGTAAAACTGTGTTTGTATCAGTTAAACAAATAAAAATTTTTATGCCAGTCATTATACCAAGAAAATAAAAGAATAAAATTATTTTCTTGTAAAGACTGATTTAATGATTAATGAGCGACTATCCTAAGTAAAAACACATTATGGTATTTATTAGGTTGATAGGATTGTTATCATTAGCTGAGTAGAACAGATTAAATATTTATGTTAATGACTCCTCCAAAAGCGGTAATAATATTACACCAAAAGTTAACCTACTTTTATTATTGTGTATAAAGTGTATAAGTGTATAAAAAAAATACGGATTTGTCCAAGTTCGGCAAAATTTTTTGTTGAGTTTAAAAAATCCTATTAACAGAGTAGTAAATAGATTATTCAATATAAAAAAATGAATAGTAAGAATAATGGCGGATTCAATGAAGGTCCCTCTACAAATTATAAGAATCTAAGCAGGTACCTTGTCTATTTATTGAACCCATCTACTACCCTAACCCCCAAATTGAGTTCAAGGTCTGCACATTATCCTGAGAATTGTTTTAAAATTACCAATTTTCTGTTAAGAAAAATTGGGATTTATATCATAATAATAAAACAGCTATTGAATAAAATGGACTTGTCCAGGCAGTCAAATAGTGTTCAAGGTTGTTTTCTAAACATCAAATACAGTAGTTCATTTCTAAAAAAGATGTAAAATGTTGCTAAGAAAAAGGAACTAAGAATTGGCGGAGCTTTATAGAGGAACAAGGACATATTACAGAGAACGACTTTAATAAGAATCTCGAAGAAGAAGAAGAAAAGAGGCTGGACTAAAACAAAATGGAAAAGCAGAAGTAAAAATCGGATGTGGCCATGCACATGACTTTACCATACTTTAACGGCCATACGGGCTCATAATCCAATTACTCATACATATTTAAGGCAGGCCATGCCTGGCAAGAGCGTACAATTGTCTCCATGAAACAAAACACTTCTACTGCGCTTGCGATATTATGCAACTATGTTATTCCATATTTTATTTTTAACTCGCTTATAATACAAAATTTGAAAAAAGATTTTAAACAAAATTTATAGTAAATTTAATTTAAAATAAATTTTTTCTCTTAATATTTTTAGATAAACTTAATAGAAACGATAATAATTGCGAAAATCTGAAAATTCTCAAGAGTAAACCCCCACTTCCGGTTGTCCGATTTTGCCCAAAATCTAATCAGCTCATTAGCATGTTGTAAAAATGCTAAATATAAAATTTGGTTAGGAAATTTCGATCGCAGTTGGAGTTAGAGCGCACACAAATTTTTCCGGACTACATACTCCATACATACATTTTCTGGAAATGGTCTTAAATGACTTAGGGGGTCTCAAAACATGTAAATCCACTGAAAGCTGAACGTTTTTTTTTGCGATTACAATACTTTACCTATGGTAAAGTAAAAAGACATAAAACTACTTAGTATTATTAGATGAAACCAGAAAGCATGGATAGGAAACCTGAATAAGGTTGCCAATTAACCCATGGGTTCGTAGAGTTAACTGCATATCCCAAGATTGGTTTCTGCGTTTTGGTCTTGTCATTTGACATCCGAATCTTATAAACAAATTCCAAATATGCGTAAGGTTAGTTGCTAATCAATTTTCTCTAATTGCTACTAGATGGTTAAATAAAAATCTGAGTACACTATGTTTTAATTTGAGTGAAATTACCTTTTCAATTTTCAAACGCCACTTTTTTATTTACATCTCTAATACTCCCCCCTATATAAGAAATACTTCTAGAATAAGATTTGTTCAATATTGAGAATGAAGAAAATCTTCCAAGCTTTAAACTGTCAATATTTTTTTTGAATATTTCATAAAACCAAACCGCATATCTGGAACGGAATAGATTATTTGTCTTTTTTGGAATTCTGTCAACACTTGTCATTTTTCGAGACAAAAAATCGGAACTGAAGTATATCACGTATTTGCTACATCGTGAAAATACTAAAAATACACACAAGAGAAAACCATCTATGAATCGTGCCTTTTTCTTAACGAGTTTATCGAACGAGTCTGAACTCCGCCTGGCTGACTGCAAGACTTTCCAGAGTTTTCCCAACATTTCTGCTTTTGCAAAAAAAGAAAATTGTTATGACTGGGAACTGAGAAAAATGGTAACGAGTTCGTGGAGCGTACACAGTTATTCTGGTTTTAGTTTGTATGGGCCTTCAGAGAACAGTAATGTTTCATGTTAGTTTATGAAAGAATGAATAATTTAATGCAGTATTATGTTGGGTTTGATTGATCTGGTACCAGGGATTGCAGAGATAGCAGGTTTTCTCTAGTGTTTTAAAATGAACGAACTGAAGGAAATTCAATTTCACTAGATTCTTAATAACAGAAACGTAGAATTTCACTTTTTTCTTAACAAAATGGAGGAAAAATACTCTTACTTCCAAGAACTAAGTGCTGGTGTGCCTTAATGAAGCGTTCTAGAATCAATATTGTACCTCCTTTATATAAATCACTTGGCAGAAATAAGATATGTAACTACCACATTTGCTGGTGACACGGATTTGCTTATAGTTATATATATATATATATATATATATATATATATATATATATATATATATATATATATATATATATATATTGCGTATGGGTTTAAAGAGACCTGGTTGAGGTTTATACAAATATGCCAAAGGAACATCCAATTCGCTCTTTCGGAATTTCGCTCTTTGAGATTATGTATAACCAGGTGTTATTTTTGTTTTTTGCGGCGTATCCATGACAAAAACAAATACTAATCGTTCAAAAGTAAAAGTTAGAAACTATAAGTACTAGCGAGTATTTCTGGCATTTATCTGTGCGTCACAAACGTAAAAAGATTACAATTAAAGTTTGTAAGTGACTATTGCTAGATAGACGGTACTAAGAGACGTGTTAAATCCTAATCGGTCGTAACTTGTAAGGTCTGGTGGTCCTATCTTAAATGTTGTCAATAATATTTAGTACAAATGTTTTCATTATTTTTTTATTTCTCCAGGTATATTAAGAGAAGTCTAAGGTGGTAAATAGTTCTCGTATAGAATAAATAACTTGTTATCCAGCCCTAGATTGGTTGAAACCACTTATTGGTTGAGAGGAAATTTTCAATAACAAAACAAATATCGTCCATATGACAAAACATTCTAGGTACTAATGCCGTCAAAAAGTTCAAATTTTAGTTTGCAAACATCATATTACACCTGACAAAAAGCAGTGTTGCCTATTCGCAATCCACGAATTTAATAAAAAATATTTTTGTTTGCTGGAGTTATTTCTATCAGATTTTAAATTATGATATTCTTTTGTAGTTTTATCCAACGTACCATCTGTGCAACGAAACAATATCTCATAAATAGACACATTTGATGAAAAAAATTAACGTTATAGGACAAGTTTTTCAATAGGAATATGCACAAAATTTCAGGGGTTCTATTCATCGATCGCAAATCATTTATTCATGCCTCCCCTGCATCAAATGTGAGTCACTGTGAAATTGACCACCCAAGGTTTGTCCGTTGTATCCACCATATGATAATATTGTCACGAACACACTAACTCATACCAAGCAAAATAGTATCGTTATAAAGACCCTTCTATGTTTCGTAAATGGTATTTGCCTGTTCCTTTAATACAAATTTTATGTAGCTAGTAAATAAATAAACAGCTAAAGTGCGATTTGTATTTACCGAAAAGTAAAATCTGTGTTTCTATATTTAATGAAAATTTTCGGTATTTTCGATCGGGCTCTTGTCGTTAATGAAATACGTTTTGAAACGATTTCGATGTTTCTAGAGTAAATATTTTCGAAATAATTTATTTCTTAATCAATAGTCCTACTGTCACAACATAAAATGGATTGGCATTACCGAAACTACCAGTTAATTTTTTAATTATTTTTTTAATCTTCCAAGATGAACAACTTCTATATCCCTTTCACTTACAAAAAGTACCTATTAGACAGCAAATAATTATCCCGCAAAACTTGAGTATACTTAGCGGTAAACAATTAAAAAAATAGCCTATATTTTTTATATGTCTTGGCAGGAATAGTGAGAAAAAATTTAATAGGATAAAAAACTGCAAAAAAACTCACCGTAATGGGAATATCATGATGGTCGCAGGTGTCCAGCTTCCTTCTAAATCGCAAAACAGTGTGTGTGCTGTTCTCGTATCCCAGTAAAAGTTGGTAATCCTGACTAGAATCCACTTCAGGCTCTCTGTCTATTGCACTTCCAGGAGAGTCCTTCACATGTCGGTCCTGCGGCAAAGAAAAAAAATTAGAAATCGAATCGTGAGAATTCTTTTTATACGTTAAGAAATAGGAATTACGTTTCATCTTTTACACCAATCTGCTACTGTTGGAATAATTCAATGATTTGACCTATAAAATTTAAGTTGTTTCTAAAATATATCTTTAATATCTTATGTGTATGTACGTTTTTGAGGTTATGGTTGATAGCACATCAGGACTTCTGTGAGTTACCAAATACAGTGAAATTTTCTTTGTTAGGTTACGAATTTATCAATACGCCCACGTAAAATTCAATCGTTTATTATTCAGCTAACAAGTAATTGAATATTTGAAAAGAAAAAACTTGAATGAAAGCTTTCCAGCAAGCGGAAAGTGCTTATTAGAGATCACGAATATTTTTTTTTGAAAACTTATGAATATTAAGCATGCAATGTCAGATTGAACAAGTTAAAGTAACAAGGACTCACTACATTTCCGGTTATAATAGAAACTTCAACCAATCGTCCTAGAAAAACCATTTTCGATTTATCATGCAGAATAACAAAAATCGAAAAATTGAATGCTGTTGAAACTTTATTTGATGTTTTTTACCATTTCACAGGAAATTTCTGTTAAATCGTTTAAGTTTCAAAGGCTCAAAATGTTTACAGCAACTAGATAACCACCATATTCGCCTGATCTAGTTTCTGTAACTTTTTTGTTTGATTGAATGTAAAATCTGCCGCAACTTTTTGTTTCGTTGATTTTATTTTGGACTGTACTTTTTTCTAACTTCATTTCTCCTTTATGCCACAGATTTAGCAAAGAATTGTATGCATATAGTATACATATTTAAAAAAGGAAATTGAATAATCCTTTTTTGAATTCGAGAACATCACAATCGAAATGAGCGTAAGATTTACAAGAATTTTGTATACATTTTTCTGTGTGTAGATACTGAAAAGTAGGCTACCAGTTTTGCAGTGAGAACGCGCATTTCAAGAAAATAAGACCGAGTTTCCCATTATTAGGTTGCACTGAAAGTTCCGCTGGAAGAAATAGAATTGCGGTGGAAAGATAAAAGATACAATTTCCTCTTTTTCTTTCTTTAACTATTGATCAATTTGAATGTACGTGTGGGTTATTTCCAGACGGAGTTTTATTTAACCTTGTTATTCTGCATTTAGGTTTATATATATATATATATATATATATATATATATATATATATATATATATATATATATATATATATATATATATATATATATATATATAAGAAATACTGTAGAAGCTACCAAAAAAAAATTATAAATAGTTAAAACAGTACCTTTGAGTATTTAATTCTGAAAAAAATAACTTTTCTTGAATAAACCCGTTCTGAAAATGAGGTTACTAAGTTAGAAAAGTTGATAATCAAAGTATATAAACATATTAAAATTAAATACAAAAAACTTGTTAAAATAGAAACTATTTTCATTTTCTTCGTATTCTTTTGGCATAATAACAAATTCATGTTTGAATTTCTTTATAACAATTCATTTTATTTCTCTATTCACATTTTTGTTGATTTTTTTTCTAGGTTTATTTATTGATTATTTTATTATTTTAAAAGTTATCGAAGTCGATAAGAATGAGAAATTTTTACACCGAAATTTAAATATATCGAAAAATAACATTCTGAACTATGAAACATTGATTTTATAAATTTTCTGACGTGGAATTTGTAACCTTCAGGGTTACTCGCGATGCTTAGAGAAGAAAATTACAAAGCAACCCATCAAAAAGAAAATAGTCCAGCGGCCTGAACCGACGGTGAGTACAAGAATATTATTGAAATATGGGATTAAGACCCTCTAGAAGATTTACACGCTTATTTCACAAAAGTTATGTTACAGAAAAGGCGAGTGATTTTCTTCGTGCATTAAATTTTTCAATGATTATTTTTTTCATCTGTCAAAACAGTCAGATTTTGTGGTTTCAGTCAATAACAGCTCAGGATCCTAACCAATCTTTGTGTTTTATACTGATTATTTTTGTATCTATCAAAACAGTCAGATTTTGTGGTTTCAGCCAATAACAGCTCAGGATCCTAACCAATCATTGTGTTTTATACTGATTATTTTTTTCATCTGTCAAAACAGTCAGAGTTTGTGGTTTCAGCCAATAACAGCTCAGGATCCTAACCAATCATTGTGTTTTATACTGATTATTTTTTTCATCTGTCAAAACAGTCAGTTTTTGTGGTTTCAGCCAATAAGAGCTCAGGATCCTAACCAATCATTGTGTTTTATACTGATTATTTTTTTCATCTGTCAAAACAGTCAGTTTTTGTCGTTTCAGTCAATAAGAGCTCAGGATCCTAACCAATCATTGTGTTTTATACTAATAAAACAGCTTCGTCGTTTTTGTTTTTTGATTAAACTATGTTTACCTTTTTTGAAATGTCAAATGTAAACATTTAACAATTTTTATTATACTAAAATGTATTGCAAATCTATGTTAATAACCAAATTTTAAAATGTATTTGTAAACTAACCTGTTTTTATTAGTTTATTTCAAATCGCCTTTAACATTTTTACATACCTCACTTCAACACTAAACTTTTTGTTCATTAAATGTCAGTTTTTGAATACCTCAACCACCCTAAACACTTAAAATTAAGAAAGACTTCATTTCAATCTTCTTCTTTGCTTTTATTTAAGGCGCCGTTCCGCGGGGTAGCCAATCAAAAAATCGCCTTGGTGGCCCTGTATGTAAAACAGCTCATCATGAGGTTTCAATTTAAATTGGTAAAGAAAATTTTCAATATTTGTGTGTAAAGTGTCTTTTGCATAAATGACTATGTTCTCTGTTTTTAATACAAAATGATTCAAAAAATAATCCTTTCAAATTTTATAGATTAAATTTTTGATCTTCATACTCAAACGCCTTTATTTTAGGCAAAACCACTCAAACAAACTGATTTGAATCAGTTTGTTTTCGTGGTTTTTCCAAATAAAGCCGTTTTCGTGAAAACCAAAAATTTAATCGATAAAATTTGGAGGACTCGTGGTATTACCTTTGATAAAACCGCTTGTTCGTAATTGTTTTTTGATTAAACTGTGTTTACCTTTTTTGAAATTTCAAATATAAACATTTAACAACTTTTATTTAGCATTATCAATTCTTATTATACTACAATGTATTGCAAATCTATGTTAATATACAAATTTCAAAATTTATTTGTAAACTAACCTGTTTATTCGTTTATTCACACACACAACATCAGTTTTTGAATATCCAAATACTTAAAAATTCATAAATCTCTTTAAAACTGACAAATGTCAAACTCTATATCCGAATTAAGCCAAACGCAATCACGTATGCCTTGGTGGCCCTGTATTTAAAACTATAGCAGCTCAATATTTTTTGATGTTTCAATTTATTTCGAGACAGAAAATAATGAACATTTGGGTGTAAAGTGTCTTTTGCATAAATGACTATATTCTCTGTTTTTAATACAAAATGATTCAAAAAATAATCCTTCAAAATCTTAAAGGAATTTTACAACAAACAAACTCGCAGAATTGCCCTTGAATAATTCTCATTCAAAGTTCAAAAGCATGAGTTTTATTTCCAATAAACATGTGTTTTAACGTATTTCTTTTTCAAGAAACCGGGTGTCAAAGTTTTTAGACAAAATCAGTTTTTTATTAATTACTTAAAAACCTTTTGGTTGATTTTGATATACCCCTCCAAAAAAAATTCCTGGCTACGCCACTGGTCCTCTCAAATTTTATAGATTAAATTTTTGGTCTCCATACTCAAACGCCTTTATTTCAGGCAAAACCACGCAAACAAACTGATTTGAGATAAAATCAGTTTGTTTTCGTTGTTTTTCCAAATAAAGCCGTTTTCGTGAAAACCAAAAATGTAATCGATAAAATTTGGAAGACTCGTGGTATTGCCTTTGATAAAACATAATTAGGGAAATATAACTGGCCGCATCGAAAAAAATCCAGTTTTCTCGTAATATTTGAGTTTTATTAAAACCAGAAGTTTTTCTCTTGCTGGACTTGACTTTTGGATGCCCGGTATGATTTTTATTGCGAAAGAATAAACCTTGTAAATATCATAACCGTTCGTAAAGATATGAGGCGATATATGTTAACTGTAAATCTAAAAATAAATAATCCTTTAAATTCTTCTTTTGGGCCTACCACAGTAATAATTTTAATCAACCTGACCTGACCATATGTAGACTTTTCAGTGCACGATCTTAATCATAAACTCCGTACACCCACCAGCAAATTTCTTAAATTCAGTTTCCTTTCATTTTTAACATCCGCCTAATCAAAAATAAAAGTTCGCCTAAAAAGAAAATAAGACACAAATAAGAGAGATATGGTCAGCTACAAGAAATTAATTGCAGCTCTCGGCGCCTTCCATATGGCGCAGACGATCTTGAATCTGGTTTTTTCCGGCCCTTCACAGTTGGCATACTTCTCACTAACACGTATTTAAGACTGGGTCTTTATTACTTTTCCCACATCGCTCAAAATAAACCGAACTCATCGGCGAGAGTCTGTGAATATGCGCCTTAAAGGCATCGAGCAAAGAGGTGGATATCAGTTCCTTCGGGATAGTCCCGGTGTCATTTAAGAACGTTGAGAAGTATCTGGAGCACATGTCACGCCCTTTTGCTATTCTCTGAACCCCCGACTTGCTGAAAATGTAATTAGTGAGTTTGTAATGATAATATGTGAGGGATTACGGAGATGTTGGAAACTAGATGGGCAAGATTAAAATGTTGCATTGGAGTGAAATTCTGACCGGTGTTTTGATAATTTAATATCCTCGTTATATGGGGTTCTAATTTATGTCTCAACTCGTTTAAGCCTTTAGTGAAAAATACAAGGCAATGGTGGAATATCATTTTATAAAAATGGGGTTATCAATTTAGACTTATTTAATCATGTAGGACAGCCGGAGTGCGTGTTTGATTATAATTGTCATAAATAGATTAAAACAACTAATAACTCAACTCCAAAACCAAAAGGAAAATTCAATTTAACAGAAAGATTAAATCTGGAGTGAAAATGCTCTACTCCGTAACTGATTCTAATGATTCCTCTTCATCCAAATAGAATTAAAAATGTTTCTTCTTTATCTTTATAGGAATTTATTGCATTCCAATAAGAATTTTAATTTTAATCTTTAGATTTAATCATTAAAATTTCCAGATGGATTTAAATTTAAGTGTATCGCATACATTTCTTAAAAAGAACGTTTTATTTTAAAAATGTATGTTTTCTTCTTCAGTTTCATTCGCTTTATAGTTTTGTTATTAGAAACATTGCATTGGGTGGGAATAAATCAAACGTAAAAATTGAACTAAAACAAGAAGAGTGACAGTGTCATGTTTTGTTAATTAAACTAAATTTCCAGTTGAATTACAAATAATGTAACATATGTTTAAGTTTATAAGCTTGATCTTGATATAAATACATTTTCATTTAATTGGATGCAACGATTTGTTCGCGTCAATTAAAGCAGAATTATAAAAGAAACAGAACAGAACTTCGACAGGAGGAATTAATTTTTTTAAAAGAATCGATTTTTCATATTGTTAGTAATCTTTTTCAGACGGCATGTGCGAGGATTTAATTGGATGATTTCAGTTTTTGTGACAAATAAAGGATGAACAAAGACAACCTTCGATGTATCCGTTAATATTTTAATTCATTTATGCTTAGTGGTTCATTGGTAATTCAAAAATACAATTATTATTGCGGCAGAGTACTGGATAAATTCACAAAATACAATTTATATTTTGTGGCGTTTTTGGGCTTCTTTACTATTGAAATTTTCAAAATAATTTTTTATTGCTATTTTGCTACATCTAGAAATGTTTCCTTAGCTCGTCCCCCCTAGTCTACTAATGTAGCTCAGTATAAAGTTGGTGGTCTAGATACTTGTCCCCAAATAGAGAAAGCCTGGGGTAAGTGGTTGGGTTTGTTATACCAGAGAGGCGTACCGACTAGGTTTAAGATGGGAACGTCAATAGGTCAATAATTGTCGAGAATGAAAAAGGTCCTGTGCTTAGAGTAGACACAGAGAATCAGTATGGCAACTAGAAAACCAGTTTTTTACAGGATCAATACCGACAAATTTTTCAAAATAAAAGTCAAATCAAAATCATCATATTGTTAGTTTTGGTAAAATACACAATGATTATAACACAATGTCACAATATTTATTTCTCTAGTAATTTGAATAATACAAAAGTCGTAAATTAGAAATAACAAAATAATTCGAGCGGCTTGTAACACGAGCGGGCTAGTCTTCACCCAACTGAAGTCCGCACGACCGATCGCGGCTCAACTTGTCGAATTTCTTACATAATAACAAAAAAAATGATTAGTCAGAGGAATATTTCAGTTAACTTGCAGAAATTATTCTAATATTCCTAACACGGCCAATCCTGCGAGGACTTCGTTCTCGGAGTCCTGATTATTCTACTACATCTTCGTCAACAGATTCCATGGTACTTTCATCGTTACTAAAAATAAATAATAACAGAAAATGATTTAGTTTTAAAATGTGAATATCAGGAACAAATATATTTATTCAATCAAATCAACCTTAAGCATTTAATGCTTAAAACAACAAACATATACCACACGATCTTTTTAACGCTTCACACTGTGTAAAGCGTACAAGCATTTTCAACACACATACAAAAATAAATAAACGTAAAGCGTACAAGCATTTAAACGTTTTACACTGTGTAAAGCGTACAAGCATTTCAACACGCATAAAAAAAATAAATAAATAAACGTAAAGCGTACAAGCATTCAAACGTTTTACACTGTGTAAAGCGTACAAGCATTTCAACACACATTCAAAAATAAATAAACGTAAAGCGTACAAGCATTTAAACGTTTTACACTGTGTAAAGCGTACAAGCATTTCAACACACATATAAAAATAAATAAACGTAAAGCGTACAAGCATTTAAACGTTTTACACTGTGTAAAGCGTACAAGCATTTCAACACACATATAAAAATAAATAAACGTAAAGCGTACAAGCATTTAAACGTTTTACACTGTGTAAAGCGTACAAGCATTTCAACACACATTCAAAAATAAATAAACGTAAAGCGTACAAGCATTTAAACGTTTTACACTGTGTAAAGCGTACAAGCATTTCAACACATTTTTATATTCCTAACATGGCTCATCATGACAGTTTATACTAACCTTGAGTCATTCTCCAATAAATCAAGCAATTCCGGCATGTCCATTGTAAGTGACCAATCTTTTGGCCATCCTCGTAATTGTTCCTGGGCGGCTTTTGTTATTGTAGTTTTTCCTACTCGTCTCAATTCGTAACGGCCTTCGGAAGTAACACCCATGACTTCAAATGGGCCTTGAAATTCATAATTGAGTTTTCCTTTATGCATTGTTTCGTCCCTATGCATTAGTACAAAATCCCCCTTGTCAAAACTAGTAGTGTTTCGGCGCCTTCTATTTCCATGAATTTTTGCGTTTTTAACTTTTTCTAAGTGGTCATTGATTCGTTTTCTGTCCAATTCCATATTTCTAATAGGATGCATATCTTTATTTAAATCATTCAACAGACTTTGGATAAGCGGTGTAGATCCCTCAATTCCTATAAGCGCTCTCAATGGTGTAGTTTGAGTAGATTTCTGGATTGTGGTATTTAATACCAGTTGAATTTTCCAAAGTGTCTTTGGCCATTCTGAGTTTACTTTAGTCTCAATTCTTATCAAGTTCATTAAAGTCCTCATATAACGTTCTACCTGTCCGTTGGAACGGTGAATATCGGGTGTTGTGTAATGATAGGTGATACCAAGGGTTTCTAAAAATTCCGGAATACTTAAATTTTTAAAATTGGTGCCAGCATCCATAATAATTTGGGTTGGTGTCCCAAATAAAGCGATAAATGACTGAAATGCCCTCTGAGTCTCTTCGGTTTTTACCGTTTTCAGTGGTTGGAGAAAACAGTATTTTGTAAAAGCATCTACTAGAACTAGTATATGCTTATATCCTTCAGTAGATTTCACTAGTGGGCCTAGACAATCAGTGTGCAAAATTTGCATAGGTGCTTGTGGCTTTTCAACATTCGATATATAGCCTTGTAATGGACCTGTTCGTGTCTTTTTGATAGCACAAATTAAACAATGTTTAATATATTTCTTGACAAATGATCTGAGGCGTGGAAACCAAAAATGTTTCTTAATAAGTTCGATGGTTTTTTCTGAACCCACGTGGCATTGCTCGTCATGAAAAATCCGCAATAATCCGAGGCGACTTTGTCTTGGAACAAATGGCTTTGTAATTTTACCTTTAGGAGAGTCAAGAACGTAATGCAATATACCTTTCTTAACAACATATCGGGTTCTATCAATACGATTTTCCTTGGCATCGTTGATTAACTGAAGAATTTGTGAGTCACCCCTCTGCTCTACGTAAAGCCAGTTATTTTCCTTGACATTTATACGGCGAACTATTGGATTGCGGCTTAAGTAATCAACATGAGGCAACGAGCTGCCCTTGCGATATGTTATGGAAAAATTGAAATCTTGCATGTAGATCCACCATCTGGCTACTCGGGGTAGAATGTCTTTCTTGGTTGCGGTAGATTTTATTGCGTTGCAGTCTGTAACCAATGTGAAGTGAATCCCCAAGAGGTAGACACGAAAATATCGAAGTGAGTTAACAATAGCAAGAGTCTCCAACTCGTAAGAATGATAATGTTCTTCATATTTTGAGGTACGCTTGCTAAAATATCCAATAACCCGAGTATTTCCTTCTTGCTTTTGTAATAATATACCCCCATATCCAATTGTACTGGCGTCAGTATGAAGTTCTGTTGGTAGGTTAGGATCAAAAATGGCCAATAATGGTCTAGAAGTCAAGTGATCTATGACATACTTCCTGGCCACTTCTTGTTCACTAGTCCACAAAAACGGTTCATTGGCACGAGTCAGCTTAGTGATGCATGCAGTTCTTGTTGCGAATTCCGGTATGAATTTTCTAAAATATCCAGCTAGGCCCATGAACTGTCTGACTTGTTTAACCGACGTTGGAGTTGGTGATTTTAAAAGTGCATCTACTTTACGGGAGCCTGGTCGTATCCCTTCTGCAGATACTTCTCTTCCCAAGTATTCAAGTTTATCTTGCAAGAAGTGGCATTTCTTTAAATTTAAAGAAAATCCAGCTTGTTGTAGAGCTCTAAAAACAAGCCCCAGTGACTCTAAAGCATCTTCCACTGTTTGAGATGGTATGAGAATGTCGTCTAGATATACCAGCGCCACGCTATCCTTCAGCTGTCCAAGAGCTTTGCCAATAGACCGCTGAAATACAGCGGGAGCGTTAGCCAAACCAAACGGCATTCGTAAAAACTCGAAGTGTCCGTCTGGTGTAACAAAAGCTGTTTTTTCGATTGAGTCTTTGTCAATTGGAATTTGATAAAAGCCTGCAAACATGTCCAGTGAACTGAAGATACGTCCTTTTCCTAAACGGTCAAGTTGATCGTCAATCAGCGGGAGAGGAAATTTGTCTTTAATAGTGTGCGCGTTGAGTTCTCTGTAGTCTACACACATTCTATACGGTCCTTCTTTTTTTCTAACCAAAATAATCGGGCTGGCAAATGGTGACTCACTTTCCCGAACAATATTCTTCATCAGCAGTTCTTGAACAATTTCGCGGACTGCTTGCCTTTCACTGGCGGCTAAACGGTACGGGTTACGATTGACAACAAATTCATCCCTTAGCCTTATTTTTAAAGTTGCGTTATTTACTTCGGGAAGAAACCTATCAGTAGAAGTTATCTCTGGAAATTCTGCTAATAAAGAAGTGAGTTTAAGACGGTATATTTCTGGTACATTTATAAGTTCTTGAACATTTTCTGGCATAATTCGAAATATCTTTGCTGTTTTGTTGCGGACGACATGCGTACCATTATGATCTGTAATGGTAGAAATTTCTAGATCGTCGTATAAATTACGCCCAATGATAGCATCATGTTCGAGAACGTGATCTGGAACTACATGAAACATCAATTCGGTAGTAACATCGCTAATTTTCAGAATTGCTTTGATTTCCTTTTTAATTGTAAGGCTTCCATCTAGAATTCCGGAAATAGTAAGATCGCAGTTTGAAACTTTGTTTTTAAATTTCGGCAAGTGACGTTCGGCAACTAACGATACATCTGCTCCAGTATCTATTATACCGTATAAACCATAGCCATCCAATTCAAACTTTTCGCATTTTAGGTCCTTGCCCGTGCCACAGAAGTTCACTTTTCTTCGTTTTTCTATGTTTTGCCTCATAAAACATTCATCGATAGTATGTCCCATCTTTGCACAAAAAGAACAAGTAATATTTTTTGCTTGTGTTTCAGTAGAAGGTTTCTTTTCGGTAGAAGTTGAAGCTTTTACTTTTTCGTAGCAATTTCTTTGAATATGGCCAGTTTTTCCACAACGGTAACAGGTCAGTTTGGTGTTGGGTTTTCTGGGTTCTTGTGTCTCATTATAATTTTCCTTTGGTCGTTTTCTTAAAGGTTCGCCAAAACGAGGTTGGACTGACCACCTTTCAGTTTGCGCCTGACGTTTGGTCACTGACCCAATAAAAGCCAATAAATCGGAGATTTTGTCGAAATTTAAATTAGTAGCTGTAGTTTGCACCTCTTTTTCTTTAATCCCATGTATAATTAGCTCAACAATGTCACTTTCTTTCCAATTGGCTCTTAGGTTTCTTAACATTCCGGTTTTTTGGAAAACGTATGTTTCGTAAGTGTTACAGTGATCGCTGGAAAATTCAGCTGCTTCCGACAGTAGTCGACCTAAATTTTTCTTCGGCGGAAACGCCTCTAAAAACTCGCGTTGAAAGGTTTCCCAGGATCTTGTGTCAGGGGACCACAAATCGAACCAGGTTTTCGACACTCCGGTAAGAAAGCGTCCCAACCTAACCAAAGTCTGCTGATCTGACCACTCAAATTCAGCTTTGATGTCGGCTATCTCTGACAACCATTTCCTTGCATCAGTAGAATCTGGTTTAAAAATCGGCAAATCTACTTGCTCAGGACTAGTTTTGGCCGATTTTATGGCTTTTACCAGCTGCGTTAACAAATCTTCCATTTTAAAGTATTTATGTGTTCGTGGGTCGTTCCAGTTCTGATGTTAGTTTTGGTAAAATACACAATGATTATAACACAATGTCACAATATTTATTTCTCTAGTAATTTGAATAATACAAAAGTCGTAAATTAGAAATAACAAAATAATTCGAGCGGCTTGTAACACGAGCGTGCTAGTCTTCACCCAACTGAAGTCCGCACGACCGATCGCGGCTCAACTTGTCGAATTTCTTACATAATAACAAAAAAAATGATTAGTCAGAGGAATATTTCAGTTAACTTGCAGAAATTATTCTAATATTCCTAACAATATTTAATTCCATACATTATACCTATTTTTTTTAGTTTTAATTACTTAGATTTTGATCCAACCAAATTAAGGTTCATTTCCGCAGTTTGATTTTATCAGCCTAATGATTATTTTTCATCAATAGAGCAGTCTATAAAATATATCTTGCTTCGGATTCGCGCATTAAAATGTCATTAGCATTTTTTTCATTTTTACATAATTGTCGTGTTGCATGCAAATTCCAGCGCGCAATAAATTAAAAGTAAATTAATGTTTATTAACAAAAAATGTAACACCGGCGGGTTATTTCTGGGTCAAATTAACGATTATTTTAAAAACCAATACATTTTATAGGAAAAATATAGCGTAGATGCAATTTTTATGCTAATGAGAGCGCACTGTAAAATTTAACAACATCCATAAAATTAAACGAGAGGTTTGGATATACTCATCGTTTACCCGTTACAAAAGCATGCATAAATTATTAAACTAGCATAAAGTAGCAAAATATTGACAAAGCGGGTGAATATTGCGGATAAAATCATCTGTCTCTATATCGTGCCGCATAGTAAATACACAGGAGATTGATTTTTACAGAGTATTTTTTTGTACATCAATACTTTATTGTTATGAATACTTGAGTAGGCGAAGTGCATGTATTTTCACCAGGTTGGGCGCCAAATGTGGCGTGAGTTCATGAATAAATTCAAGCCTTTAAAAAGGGAGCTGCTGGATGATTGTGAAATACATAGAAAAGAATTAAAATCTACTAAAAACTAATAACATACTAACCCTCAAACCTTTAATATGAGAGATATCTCAATAGACCTTCAAAAAATTATAAAATTGAACAACTATTTTTTTTTGTTTTTAATGGGAATTATTTTTATGGGAACGATGATTGTTCTGACTGCAAATGGCATGATCGCAAGTAAGCACTATTTTTAACTAGTGGCAGTTATTTACATTTCCCCATATCCGAGCTACCTTTTCCGATTATTGAAAATATATAAGAGAATTTAGATCATCTATATATTCACATATCAAAACGGTTTTTCCACATATAAGATAGACGCTTTTCATCTTTCAAGAACTCCCACTCACTCTTAAACTATCCAGATATTGGATTTCCACTGGTTTCAGAACCGAGGTTATGCTTATTTTTCAGTCTTTTTAATTCAAAATTTTAATTCTCTTTCGTTACTATTTATGGCTAAGAAGCCGAAACTAGTCAACTTCTAGTTATTAAAATATAGTTTTGTCGATTTAGGGTTTTTCTATTCACAAAAGCAAGTATAAGTTTTACAGATCTATATCTAATTTTATGTTTTTTTAAATATTCCAATCTGCTAAAGACATTCTCTAACAGTGTCCATAGAATCCCATATTCCTGTTGTACAGTATACATTGGCGGAACAAGTTACTACGTTGAAGTCAGGATAAAGGAGCACGGGTTAGGACCCGTTACTCTGCCATAGATGAACACCACAACGAAAATTAACAGCAAATCAATTTTAAGAACTCCACACTGCTCTTCAAAGATTCTTACTGTTATAATAAGAAGATCCGGTATAGAGATACCAAATAATTTTAAGTTAGTTATCGCCTTTGTCACTGCTCTGATTAATTACCAAAGTTGTTTCTCCTGAAGAAACAGCGAAAGGTGTATTTCGAAACTCCACATCCTGAAATAGTAATATTTTTATTGATTCTGACCGACGGACACGTTTTACATTTTTGAACACGCACAATAGAAATTAAATAAATTAATTTCCTACTTTATCTCCTAAAATACTCCATAAATATATTTTCTCACCCTTAGTTTCTATCTTACTTTTATTACAATACCCGTAAATGAATTAAGAAACAACTAACTACAGCAACTCCTTTATCCAACGAACAATACCTATTTTACTAGCTTCGAAACCAAAATAAAAAAGTTGCAATTAACCCCATTCTCCGGGCTCCGGAAAGGAATAAATGAAAGTTAAGGTATTTTCGAAAAAAAAAACTCCGGCAATTGGAGATTTTATGAGGTGAGTCCGACGAAATCTTCGTATCAAATTACAACATTCAAAAGGGCTCCAGACCTTTGGTCACGTGTCATAAAATCGGGCTAGGTAGCCAATTTGCAGTTTCAGGTTCAGGGCTGTTTGGTAAATAACAATTATCTTTTATTTTTATGGGGCTTGACACGCGTTCACTGCTTTTATATCAGATTTTATCTGTATTCCTAAGGATGAGGAAGTGATAAGGAATATGTAGGTATCCCTATAATCATAAACTATCTGGCAGTGTTTCTTTACATATAGCTTCCGCGAATATGTACACGATTCAACAAAAAGATTTTTAGATATTTATTTTGTTAATAACATATCAAAATTAACCGGACACGGTGGCCTAGTTGGTGAGGCGTCTGCCGTTTCAGCTTGGTCAGTGTTCGGGGAGTAGGTTCGAATCCTGCCGTATTCAAGTGGAATTAAAGTCAGATAAGTCTTTGGGCAAGTACAAAAAGGTATTTGTGTCATATGCAGTTTCATTCAAGCCGGTAAACAGGCCGGATGAGATCGGATATCTCGTCGCACTGATAGGGGTTGGTGATACAATTACACACTTGTTAGTCGGTAAATCACCTGCATGACAACGGCATAGTCCTGGGTTTAAGGTGATTGAGGACTGTGGTTCGGAGCCCACGATAAGCCGTAGGTCCCGTCCAGTTTAGGCCATTAGGTCAGAAGAGAGACGTTAAAATTAACAAACAACAATAACATATCAAAATTAAATAAAATGAAGATTGCTGACTTTGTATACACTTCTGATTAATAAGAAAATGAGAAACATTTGCGTTTAAACGATTTTTTATATAGTCTACGTTTGTCGGAAATTATTTGTTTACTGACATATTTAATACTTGAATAAAGAGCGAGTTAATACTCGGAATGAATATTCATCCCGTAGTTTATTGTACAAAATTCTTCTTTTTCCCGATTTAATATTTCTTAAGCATTTTCTATTTTTTTAGTTATTCGTGATTTTATGAATTTGGTTCACCCTGTCATTATGGATGACCCTGTATATTTGAAAATATTTTAAAAATACGGTTCCATATCTGATTCAACTTTTTCCATCTCTTACTAGATCCTAGTGGGTGCTGACAATAAACTATAATTAAAAAGATTCTAGTATAATTTCTCATATTATCTAGCTAGCTGAAGAACTATTTTTCTTAAATTATTTTCCCCCGCTTTTTAAACATTTAATTTATCATAAAAATGAGTTTTATTGTATTAATTCATTTCATAACGTTACCTATTTTTTTTAAATTAATCCGATGAATCCAAATTTCTTTATCGCGCTGCTTGTTCACTGGCATCTAGAACTAATCAAATAATGATAGAATAAAGTCGTTTCTGGAGACTGATCGGTCTCAGTAGCTCGCCAGACTCGTTTTTGTTATTATGGCCTAAATTTATAGCTCTATTAGAGAAAGTTTACGACTATCTGTCCGGCAATCTAACTTTTCATGAAATGACCAATTAAGAACTACGTAATAGGACGTTTCATTGAAATGATATGTGTCCACCGGTTTTAGTGGTTTTTATACGTTCCTAGAATGATAATGTGCGTTTAAATAAAATCGAATTTACTTCACAATCAAATGATTTTTGTTGTATTAGAACAATATAATATGCGGCTCAGAAATTTGAGTTTTGTAACGCGATATGTTCGTAAATAAAGCGGAAAAGAGACACAATCGTATATGGTTCGCCTTGGATAGTTCTCTATTTTAACAGGTCGTTAGATTTGCTAAGCACCTCGAATTTTAATTCTAAATTAAATTTTTTAAACTTTAAATTTTAAATTATAACATAGCTCTTTAACAATACAACAGTTCTACCTAGAGCTCACCTTATCCCTATGGACCTGGTGTCTATCATATCTAGGATGAATTTCTACTTTCTTCAATCACTAGTGGAAAGTCAAATCTCCATCCAAAGGAACTCTAGGGACTTCCACCACGAACGTTATTTTTATGCTACCTCTTACAGCCCTTTATAATAGCTTTATCAGTAAATAAATTTATTTGAATCTTTCTCTCTCACACGTGAATGCCTAGACCTAAAATCTATTAAATCTGCAAAAATCTAACGACAAGAGTTAGTTTTATTATAATCTAGCGTTGTCTTCAGGGTCTCAGTTGAGCATTGAGTTTCCTTAGCTTCCTATGCCATCAACTTCTATCATTCGCCACCTATTGCCAATTTTTCGTAACGATTTTCGTAACATCCATTTGTTATTACAATTTTATTATTATTCTGCCATGTCCTTCGATCTTCCCCCTTTTGGTACATATAATTCTGTTGCATTTGTAAGGCGGACAGTGAATTATTTAAAAATTTGGCCTTAGTTGTTCTTCATACTTCATGAACTTCATTTATTTCAATTCTATTAATTGTATTGTAGTATATTTTAATAGTTGATTCAAATTGTTTCATAATTACGCGGCAACAATAAATATTCATTTCTGTAGTACATTGGTTTGTTCTTTTAAATGTTCTTCTTTCTTTAAATATATTAAAAATTCTTTATTAATGAATTCAAATTGCTAATGCAAATCTTTCAGATAGTATCACTTATTTCTTTGAATTGATCATAATTTATTTATCTTTTCAATATTCTGCTATTTATAACGTCATTAATTTAATCAACAAAAGAATGATGAATTGAAAAATTTTATTTCCATAAAGACTGACTAAGAAAACAGTAGAATTATCGGAAAATTATTCACCTTTTATAACTAAAGAATTTTAATGTTTGTATAAATTTTTTTTAATAAAAAGAAATCGAGAATGGTGTCTACATATTTATAAATATTTTTTTACATAATTTTTTTTTGAAGTAAAGTTTAATTTAAGTTTAATTCAAACCATTCTTCTTTTACCTCGTAATCGAATTCATCTACATAACCATCAATATAGTCATCAAGTAAACCATTTTCTATCAATTATGTATATAAATAGTGACAGTCTTTTGGAATAACAGAAAGTGTAGATCTGAAAGTTTAGAAGCTAAAATCTATATACCATTTGGGCATACGGGCAATAGGTTTTGTTTATCTAGTGACTTTTGTTCAACCTCTGTTCCGTACTGACAAATATTTGCGACAAATATTTATTGTAGTCACTTTCAGCTCCAATGTCATTGCACATAATCACTAGTAACATGATCAGTCATTTTCTTATGACCTTGCATTTAAAGTATTCTTAATATGAGTTTCTTTTAATAAAAATAAAATAAAAACATTTAGGCATTTATTGGACTCTTTAAAAATCGCTTATATTTTATTAATCTAAATATTAGAACATTCGTTCCTGTGTAAAACTTGATTGTTTTTCTGTTTGATTTAATCACAGAACCAGTATTACCAGTCCATTTTCAGAAATTGTAATTGCTAATATTGAGATTGTAAATTTGCAATGGTCTGTGTGAGAAGACGCTTTTAACATTAAACAGCACAACACTACGCATTAATCATAAAACCAGGAATGATAAATTACCATGCACAAAGAATCAAATATTAATATTTCGTTTTCTTCTTTATTCCACCACAAAATTGTTGCGCAATTTATGACCAAAGACAACTACAGGCATAAATTCACGACATTTATCGTTTAGCTAATGCTCATAATATAATTAATAAAAGATTACCTATTCAACCCTGTGTTACCTCTCGTTATATTCGGACGCTTGCGTCGTACAATGTATTTTAATGACCACAACCAACTTACTCATAACAAATTATTCAACGTTACTGTCCTATTAGACTTTAATCTACAGTTACGAGTAAAGCGCATTTAAAATTCTGGGAAAATAGCATTCATAAGTATTGCTTACAAAAGCGTAGGCGATTTTAAAAAAAATATTAACCTTTGCATGCGCTGCGATTATGTTTATGGTTATAACCTGGGTTGTAATAGTTACAGCTATGGTTATTTGTATATGTAGATTTGGTCATTTAATATTATCACCATAAATATATATTGAAATTATTATTGAAGTGTTAACTGCCGGTTGCATTATTTACGTGGAATTTATAGTTATAAACAGATGCCGGTTTAACAACAGGATATATAAGTATTTTTACTTCATAAACAAATTGGTTAAGGTGGGATCATCATCATCATCATCATCAATCAGCCCATATTCGTCCACTGCTGGACATAAGCCTCCCTTGATTGCTTCCACATTCTCCTATTTTGTGATTCCTGTATCCAATTTGTGTGGATACGTTTAATATCCTCTAACCATCCAGTTGGTGGTCATCCCCTGCTTCTGTATGCGTCCTGTCTAGGCATCCACTCTATGATCCTCTTGGTGCATCTGTTATCCCGCATTCTCGCAATGTGTCCCGCCCAATTCCCCCCCCCAATTTAGAATTGCTATTCTTTCTACTGCGTCACTCACTCTGGTTCTTCTACGTAACTCAGCGTTTGTGATGTAATCTCTGAGGGTCAGTCCCAACATTGTCCTTTCCATAGCACGCTGTGTCATTCTGATTTTCTGTACAGTCTTTTTTGTTAATGTTAAAGTCTCAGAACCGTAAGTTAGGACAGGCAGAACACATTGGTTGAAAACCTTTCTCTTCAGACAAACTGGCAAACCTTGCCCAAAGTTAATCCTGTTCGGGTGGGATAAAGTGTTTTTAAATGGTATGTACTTCTAAAGTATGCAACAAAAAATTCCTTTTCAAATCGGCAGGTTTCGGCAGCTCATAGTAAACACCATCCTTTTGGTCCCACCAGAAACAGAGCATGATCTTCGAACCATCGGGTTTGGTGTTGACCGGGCTTGGGGTAGTATTTTTCTCCTTGGGGTTGTAGAATATCCACTTCTCATCGCCAGTAACAGTTTTAGTCATTCTCATGTCTCTCAATCGTAAGGAAACGGCTTGTTGAGTCACTCCAAATGATTCTCCTGTTGCGTTTGACTCTGATCTTCTTGGAGCAATGCCTTTAATTTTTTGTTCTTGAATTTTCTGGCTATATACAGCAAGGCTTGTCTTTGAAGCAGAAATCTTCATCCTACAAACATCGAAACCATTTTCAATATGACTTATTAGTTGGAAAAGCGTCACCATAAACTTTAACAGTAGTCCAGTTAAAATCTTCTGTTATTAATAAAGCTGAATAATAATCTATACTAACAGCTAAATTTCGAGTATTAGAAGATTTCAAAAATAAAGAATGACTACGTAACAATTTCGGGAGTTTTCGTATCAATAATAGTTCTGCGGTGAATTTTGCTGCAAGTTGAGAAAGTTTAATTCTCGGAGTTTTCGAACTCTAAGATTACAATCTTTTGACAAGTCATGTGAGTATTTCTCGCGGCCACCGTGTTTCTGTCGGCTCTGCTTCATTTTCCTGACAGCCCGACTATTAATAATGTCTAAAGGCGTTACCTTGACTCACACTACCCAACTATTCCATCAAAGAAAGATCATGCTCGGCCTAAATCATGCCACAAAGCATTAGATCGACCTCTCTGCGTTTAATTTGACCGACTCGATCCTGTTTGCTGTTTGACTGTTGGGTAAAAGGTAAAGGCAGAGAGAACGAACGGTGTTGCCGTCAGCTCTGATCTGCTGTAATGTGCAATAAAGTAACCATTAAATAAATCGATAGAAGATTACACAGGACATTTTTGAAGTAGTAAAAGCCACTGGCTGAATTTTATTTAAGTATACCATTCCTTTTGCTAGCTTTCAATCGGTGCAAACAAGCGCGGATGTAGAATTTCAAAGGGGTGTTGCTCAATAATAATAAGGGATTAAAGTGATATTTAATTAAAAAATGTAATAATAATGTAATGATAATAGGAACTTCAGTTCTGTAAAAATACAAATTAAACTCACAGATTCAGAATTACCTGCAAAATTCGTTTTCAACTTCATATAACTGAATTTAACATCAGATAAGTGAATTTTCCATCTACTTTTAATCATTAAAATTCTACCAATAGTTTTGCATTTTCATCGAAACTATTATCACCAATTTTAGGAGTTTCTAACCAATGGATTATTTATTGTTGTAAACATACCAATCCCAGGATCAATTTAATGGAAAATCAAGTGAAATTGGTGTCAAGTCGTCTGATTTTTTTGAAAAATTTGAGAACGAGTCGTAAATTTTTCCTCGAATATTTAGTTTTGTTCTAAATTTTGAGATCAAATAGAAACACATCGATATAGGTAAAAATAAAATTAAAATTGTTGCAAATAAAAAGATAATCATGATTCTTTTTGGAGGAATATCATTCATTTAACAAAAAAAAGCAGTTAGTAGTAATTTCAACGAATTTAACATTTATTTTAACTTCTTAAATGGGGACAGGCGAATTGGGTACCAGCTATAGGCGAGTTGGGTGACGAAGTAAAAATTGATACTGATAGAGTATTCAATGCTTTATTATATAATAGGGTCGTACAAGAAAAATGTTCAGAAAAATAATGTAGACATTTTCAAATGTTTCAGCCGACTATGAGAATTCATCAAAATTTAAATCGAGAATTTAAGTAAAAAAAGTAAAAAAAAAGTAATTTTTTTCAAAATTTTTAGGATAAGAAAAAATATCTATTGGGCAAAAAGTGCGGTCCTATCAGCCACACTGCCTCAGATGGATGTTCATAAATTTATTGTCCCCTACACATAATTTTTACCATTAATCTAAACCAAAAACCCCATTTCATTATAAATTTTGATTAAATACCTAAATTTCAAACAACCCGCATTAATAACAAATTCATTTGAAATTCCCCCCACATAATTAAAATTTATAATTGTCTCAAAAAGATACCAAACCACTAACTAACCCATGTCCCAATGTCCAATTACAATTTTCTTTAATATTTTCCTACCATCGTCCTCATACCATCCAACTCTCTTCTCTTCATACAGCTCTTTATTTTTCCCTCATTTTCCAATTATAAAACATCTTTTCAAAATCTTCGAAATTATTTATGTTTTCTTTACTTGAGAACCAAATTAGAGCATTTCCCGTAACGGTTTCTCTTATATTTTTTTTTTTTTTTTCGATTTCTTTCAAAATCGTTTCTTTTTTCTTTTCCTGTTGTTTTATTTCTTCAATTTTATCTTCAATCTGGGGTAATTTTATTTGTCACATTTCCTTAATTTCTTCCGTCCTATTTCTATTCTTAAAATTTCCTCTTTTAAAATTTCGTTTAACCTTTTAACATTTTCCTTATTCTTCATTCCATCCTCTTTCATTTTATATATTTCTTCAACACACTCCGTTTATATTACTTTCTTAATTTTCTGCTCCGGCAACTCTTCTATAACTCTATTATTCTTTCAATCATTTCATTAATATATTTCCTTGTTTCTTCTATTTTTTATCTGTATACATTTTTAAGTCTTGCGATATTTCTTCTATTCTATTTTCTATACCTTTCATTTCTTCTTTCATCATATTTCCCAATTTATCTTCCATCTTTCCCATTTTGTCTTCGAAATGTTCTGTATTTTTATTCAGTTGCTTTCCCATGTCAGTCATTATCTTTATTAAAACATCCATCATCATAGGACTTAAATCCATTTTTTTTAATAATAACAATAGAGATATGGCCCCTTTATTTAGGGCCCCACGTTGGGCGCCATATTTGTAATAATATATGAAATTATAAGTTTTAATTTTCAAAGATTTTATTTTGTACAATCTGACTTTGACAATCTTCATAACTAACTAATAATCAACATAAACCAACATCCCATAACAACCCTATCACATTTTAAAGTCCCCTACACATAATTTTTCCCATTAATGTAAACCAAAAACCCCACTTCATTATAAATTTTGATTATGTACCTAAATTTCAAACAACACGCATTAATAACAAATTCATTTCAATATATTTGAGAATATTTTTAAAACCAGCAAAGGGTAAGATTTTGTAATGAAGAATTTGCAAAACGAATCTACAATTTTTAAGTAATGATGTAGAAAATATTTACGTGGATGGGACTTTTGATTTCAGCGCCAGACTTATCCCTTTGGCATCCAATTCGCCTATTTATGTCTTGCAATTTTTGAGCATGAACCATCTTTGGCACCCAACTCGCACCTATCCTCTTATATAGCCCTGTTCCGTGATTAATAAAAATAAAATGGGATTTGTTCAGGAATATGTGAGTTTACCTTCGTATGTTTATAACTCGACACTTATATCTGCTATTTCTGTGAAACTTATTCAACATCGGCAACACTACCATTAGCATTAGAAAGTTTCTGTACCAAAGACATCATTCTCATGGTATGTTTACAAGGAAATGTGGGATTATAGAAGTTAATTGCTGTGAGTCATGTTATTCAGAAATATCGTGCCTACTACCTGAACCTATCATTCGGAATCCTAATAGTAATCTGTTTCTTAGAATCCATAGTGGTAAATAGACATTACTGTCAAACTGAATTGTCTGTTAATTCAATAACTCCGAAGATATTGGTCGTTTGTTGAAGTCAATTCGAATATTATTCTAATCGTTACTGGCCGGGTTACTAGGAAATATTTCAAAATTTCGTGAAGATACTGACCGTAAATGGCGTTGTGGTCATCATTAATGTTTTAACCTTGGGTCAAATGGCTAAATATAAAATTTATCAGCACATTATGAACACCATAATGCCTAAGAAGAACTATAACTTACCTTGAATGTCGCTGTTAATAGACCATGTTGATATTTTATATATAACAGAATATTTTTGAGCAGTTATAACTAATTCCCTCAAATAATATTTTATCGACCATGAATAGTTTGATATAAATAATTTAATTAGTAGAAGCCAGCAATTTATTTACCGCGATAAATAATTTTCATACAATAAAACCAATTCCACTAATGCGCCTATGTAACGACATATTTAATCTTCATTCAACACTGTCTATCATTTTTTCATTCGCTTTATCAGGGGCATGTGACACGACCGTGTTCTCCACACTCCACTCCCCTTTTTCATTATCACCTGGTGACGTTTTATTATTCAAAATCTCACTTCGCCCGTATCTCTTCATCACCTATTCTTGACATCACGTTTACTTTTATTCAGAATGGAAGACAATGTACCAGAATTTCGTAGAGGCGCCGTTGCCTATGGTATCGGAGGGTTCTTTAAAACCAACCATTGTTACCGGCTATTAGCCTTGAAAATAAATGCATTGAAATTGGATACTACACATCTAAAAACAAGCTCAGAGTTGTTGAAGAGTTATGAGATATTTATCAGTGTTAATCAAAATGTAGTAAGGACATTTTTAAATCTTCTGAATCTTTCGTAAATTTACCTAAATTAATAAAAAGTTGCGTTTTTTTATAATCCCACGGTGCCCTGCCACGAGTTATTGTTGATAAAGATATTTTTCGTGAGATTATATAATCCGCTTTGGATACCGGATAACCACAGTGAAGATTGGTCGTGGATTAATGAAGATGTTAATTTAAAATTTGTGCGCCAGGGGATTATTTACCCGCATCTAAAATAAATAAATCAATTTCAGCCACTCAACCCCCAGAATGAATCCAAAATTGATCCCACCAAAATAAGACAACCACGTTGCACAAAAAGAAAACCAAAAGGTTTGGACAAACCGAAAGAAGAGAGTATTACAGATTGTAATCCGACTGTGTGAACGCCGAAAATTAGTCCTCGTATTTCATTATTTTAAGACATAATTATCACTGAAGAAAAATGTGATGTATTTTAAAGACCACGGGAACTCAAAATTATCGTAATTCCTTTTGGTTTGATTCATGGAAAATCTAAGGTTAAATATAGCGAACGAACCACAAATTTTTTCGCGAATATTACCAAGAAACCATATGTTCTTAGGATCTTTAAAATCATTGAGTATACTTCGATAATTGAATTGTTATTTATGGAATTAATATCGCGATAAATTAGCATAAGAAATTCAACTTCACTCTATTGTTATCATTTAAATTCTTGCGCACAAATACAAAGCAAATTTATTGACATGTCTAAGGTTGACATATTTATTTCTTCATTTTGTTGAACCAGACAATGCAGTATTGTGTGCTGATCGATCCATTTGTTCCTTGTTAAGAATACATTGTATTAACGGGCTCATTAACGAATTAAAGTTGAAGAATGCATAATAAATTATTTTTATATCCTTTAATATTGTTAATACTATTTATATATACTAATTATGATTCATGTAGATAAAGTGATTGGCAATTAGAGAACTCGTTTGCATTGGTGAATGGGGCATTAAAATATCCGGTGAATCACACCTTATGTTAGGATGGAAAATAATAATGATGCTAATACAAGTTATTCATCGTAGCAATAAAAATATCAGAAATATATCTAACAGATGTAGAGAATAATAGAAGTAGTATAAAAAAAGTAGATGAGGAAAATAATAATGAAAGAACGAGAGAGCTAGAGGTAAAAGAATAGACAGAAAATGAGCTTACAAGAGAACCTGAGTACGGAGAAGATGTGATAGGAAATAAAAAAACTAAAAAGATTATAATCTATAATCTAAGGGTAAATCGTTATTTTATCATCTTCTTGGAGATTACTAATGCCATGGAAAACCAAAATGATAACAAGGCGGTGGGATTATAAGATGGTTACCTACCTAGGATTTGTTATGAAGATAAGATAGGCAGTTGCAGTATCTTGATCAGTTCTCAATATTACCTACCCTGTTTGATTAGGCTTCTATATTATCTATTATAGTAAGACGTTGTGGTAATTTTCAGTTAATAGTGACAGTAGTATTGAAAAATGCAGTGTGGTTCAAGTTCAAAGTTTACACCTGTGAAACGTATAAAAAAGTGTGCGTTGTCAGTTAACAAGAAAATATTTGTAAGCAATGTTTATAATTGCCTAAGAATGGAAAAATTCTTCGTTTTCTGTTGACGATACTGTTGAAAAGACAAGTAATATGATGGGTATAAGCAAATCAACGATATATAAAGTAGTGGATGAACTTGAAAAAACACATGGTGTTGATGTTGTGCGTCTTCCTCGCTATCACTGCAAACTAAATCCTATTGAACTGATATGGGCACAAGTTTTTTTTTACGGAGGTGAAGGAAAACACTTTATGGGAAAGTTATGAGCCTAAAATCTCAAGGTTTACTGTGAGACTCTCCTTTCAAGGCATACTCACTAAAAAACTTCACCCCCTGGTTGGGTCCGTCTGACCGAAGCCTTCGGTGACACTTAGGCCTGTCGGCCCATTATATCTTTCCTCTCTGTTTACAATACCCAGTCCAGTAACTTAGTGCCCTGTACAAGCTTGTACAGGTCCTGTACTGGGTGGGAGTAGTATAGTTCTGGGTCACTTATTAGCTGCCCAAAAATTTGCTGTATTTTGCGGTCCAGTGCCTCGCATCTACACAGTATATGTGTCACTGTTTAGGGCAGAAGTTAAAGGATATGTAGGTCGACATAATATGACATTTAAGTTAAAAGATGTAGAAGCATTGTTATAAATCTCCATATCACTTGTTACGAAGGAAAATTGGCAAAAAGCAATCGAGCATGTGTTAAAAGAAGAAGAAAAAATGTGGAATCTGGACAAAATCTTGGATGTCGATACTACAGTGCCACCTTTAATAATATCACCTAAAACAAGCACCCCGGCGGTTAAATTACAATTATTAAGTTTAAAGTACTAACAAAAAAAATAATAATATAAACAAATACACCCTAATTTACACAACCGTGCGCTCATCAGAGTATTAAAAGGGATTAAAATAAGGATAGTCTATTGTTATGTCCAACAAAACCGGGCGGCACAGGCAAAATTCTTAATTTTAACACACCTTTTAACTACCGGCTATTTAAAATCACAGATTTTGTTTGAGCCGCCTGTGCTGTAAAACTGCCATAAAATTTTGATTTATTACTCCGTGTGGACTGCGATTTTACTATAAACAATTTTTGTGGAATTGTAAATATATATTCTAATAATATTTTATCTTTTTCGAGACGTTGTTACTTTGTATCATCAAAATAATTAATCTTTTCTAGTTTCACATTGTATTCTTGTACCATTTTACACGCTAGAATTAAAGTCGTAAAATTATCGTACTCGACAAGCAATATAATCTACATTGCTATAAGAGACTTTAGTATAAATGGTTTGAAAAAACGTTCCATTTTGAGATTGTCGTTGACGATAAACACAAACTTGGTTGTAAAACCTCATTTCAGAGGCATGCAAACCACCGAATAAACATACTCAATCTACATAAAACGACCCGTCCAAGGTGGCCGCAGCCCGAGAAAGAAGAGTGTCAATTATTTCCATGGAGACACAAGAAGACCATAAATTAGGGAGTGTCTTTCTTCGTTCCGAAGACCGCACACGGTTTATACCGCGCGTAGATATACGGCAGTGATACGCATGCGCGCTCACCTGTCAACCTTAATTGGATTGCAATTGTTTTATACGTTTAGAGAACGGCCTCCTGCGTTGTCCCTATATGGAGTAATTAATATGGTTGGTAGTTGGTTTGGATTTACGGTTTTAGTGTATGGCTTAATTACGAGCACGATTTAGTTCGGTTTTTATGGCTATTTTTCAGCAGAGCCGGACTTTTTGTTCTTTAGCAAAATATCAAACAGCTGTTCCAAACACTGTATCTCATCGTTAAATTTTAATTTACCACAGTTTTTCGTTATTTTATTCTCGTATAATTTGCCAGCAATTATTGATGTCACTCGTGTTCTCAAAAGCTTCAAAAAATAAATGCGTGGGATGGAATTTTAGATGACGACTCTTTTAGTCCCATTTTAGAAATTTGCTTATGAGGTTGATGATGATCTTGTAGACAATATTATTAAACCATTAATTCGACTGTATAATTTGAATGTTTCCAAACATTTTTGTGTAATTTCTTACAGGTTCAATAGTTTTCTATTCATCAAAATGTTTTACAAGGCACTTACAGCTATTTTTAGTTCAGAAAATAATTTATTTCATTATTGTATACCAGTAAAAGGGCAGTGTTTCAAAGATATCCAGGTAAAGAAGTACAACAAAGTGGCCATCAGGACCTCAAGACTTAAATTCGTTGGATTTCTTTCTGTCGGTTTATTTAAAGACTTTAATAACATAAACCAGATATCCTTGAGGAGGTTAAAGATTAAATAATTTAAAGGAAAATTACAGCTCAAAAAATTAAGCTTATTTCAATAATTTTTACCTAAGGTTGTGAAATAAATCACACTTGTTCCCAAGAACAAAGACATTAAATGTCCTACACTGCACCAGCGTCTGGACTTCAACAACTACTCCTTGTGCTATATGCCCCCCCAGGTATTGAATTACGAAAGTCCAGACGTGGTTTGGCGCCCGACCAAGTCGGGGCTTTAAACCAAAAACTTTGATTTTATTATTAAAGGAGCTTGCCATTCTTAGACCGGTTTCGGAATTATTGTTCCTCTTCAGTAAGAAGCAGGCTAGCTCGAATTTCTATCTCTAAAGAAATTCTGAAGATCGTTTTGAACCCACCAACTCTTAGTACAAACGGTTAAGTCGAGAAAGAGGAGGTGAGTGCAACGCCATCTCTTCACTTTTATAATAAAATCAAAGCTTGCAAAACTATAGAAAATTTTAACGACGGTTGAATTTTTTGTAACCATAAAAATACCAAAAAAGGACCTCCTCTTTCTCGACTTAACCGTTTGTACTAGGAGTTGGTGGGTTCAAAGCGATCTTCAGAATTTCTTTAGAGATAGAAATTCGAGCTAGCCTGCTTCTTACTGAAGAGGAACAATAATTCCGAAACCGGTCTAAGAATGGCAAGCTCCTTTAATAATAAAATCAAAGTTTTTGGTTTAAAGCCCCGACTTGGTCGGGCGCCAAACCACGTCTGGACTTTCGTAATTCAATACCTGGGGGGGCATATAGCCCAAGGAGTAGTTGTTGAAGTCCAGACGCTGGTGCAGTGTAGGACATTTAATGTCTTTGTTCTTGGGAACAAGTGTGATTTATTTCACAACCTTAGGTAGTTTTGGTACGCCCATGATCCTTTTTTGGTATTTTTATGGCTACAAAAAATTCCACCGTGGTTTCAATAATTTTTCATTTTACTGACTTTAATATTCATCAGGGTGTATAAATGAATTATACAACAAAAATTACATTTTTAAAACTAAAATCTAAATCTAAAAAATGGTTATTGATTAAAGGCGTTAGAGTTTTGGAGAATGATTATTGATAATGATAATATAAAATTTGTGATGTTTACAAATATTGTTCAAATGTGAAGCGTTTTAAATATGTAAAAATGATCCAATATTGTTTATTACATAAATCTTAAAAACATTTTCTTGACATGTGATATAAATCCAACAATTTATTATTTGGCTAATGCTTATTAAATACGTACCGAAAATATTGCTTAATGAAAAAAACAGCTCCGGTAGTTGTTTTAATTGGATACCATTACAGAATTCTTTTGTTTCCCTTTTCCAATCTACTTCGACCATTGTTCGAGCCGATCTCACAAGGCTAAATCTGATTTAAAAGTTGTTAACTGCCTTCTTTTTAGGAAAATAGCCCACACAGCGATCTCTTACGTGAAACTAGATGTCCTTATAGATTACAGAATAATAATTTAATCCGGATATGACCCACTAAATCTAAATCTAAATGCACAATAGTGAAACTAATGGAACAATTGTGTTGGAGATGTCGTGAATGGATTAAACTAAAATTGAAATTACCAAAAGTTTGCCACTATTAGTTGAATTAAAAAGATCTTGCATAGGGAACGTTAAAGTTTTTTTAATTTCTTCATGATAATGGGATAAAGGTGAAGGAACTTTATTAAAAAAAATAACTAAGAGAAAATGAAAGGTAAATTCTCATTAATTTAGGATTCTAATAAAATATTAAAAAGGAAGATTTAAAAAGTGGGTAAAAGTACCAAGGACAAATATTTATCTAAGTTACCCGTTTTGGATTAAAATCTCACAATATCAGGGACATTTCTGTAAATGTCATACCTAAACCACCCCACATAAGTTTGATTACGAGGTGCTGTAAAATATTATTGCGCCTTATACAAAAAATCGTAAAGATTGAATCGTTACATATGATCAACTTTATACATTCTCTAACTCTCGAGTAAGTATTTTACAGTTATCTGAGATGCTGACATCGCGATGGTATATAAACGTGGGACATTAGGTAGTTTTGTGGGTTCAGGGGGATGCCTAGATTCTAATTCAGTTATGATAGAATAACTTTTTAAATCGTAGTTTTGTACTATTGCAAAAAGCTTTATGAACATATTCCGATTTTGCAACTTGCGTTGTTAGATTGTCATAAAATTTTGACATATGGATCATTTAAGGTTAGTTACTCTCCATTCGTCATCCTATAAACTTATTAAGTGACCAAAAATAATAAAAAACAAATTCAACAATCATAGAAAAAACTTATTTTTACTTTCACATTCCCACCACTCTCTAGTATTTCTAGCAAAATTTTGCCTCCGGTAACAATATACTTTTAGTAGATCTTAACTGGAATTAAAGTAACTTTTCTAATTACGGAACTTGAAGTAAGCAGTTGTAGTTTGAAGGTGAAGTTAAAGTTCAACAACGAAGCACTTTTGATGTTACAACTTTTTCGTTCGATATGTCCAAGTACTAATGTCGACAGTAAGGAACAAATCGGTTTTTAATGTATAAAAAATTACCAGTGAAAAAGGTAGATAATCATGAATTTACTTCGGCAAAATAAAAGTGAGTTAAACCAAAACTTCGTATATCTTAACGATATTATCACTACCTGAATGTTATCTATTGTTATTTAACATTAAAATGTATCGTTTGTGTTACGAATAAGCGTAATAATGAAGGACAATTTCTATGAAATATGTTTCTATTAACCTCATAAGAATTGCTTTATTAATATTAAAATGAATTCTAAATCAAGATAAGCAATCTATTAACTCAACTACGGCACCGATTCAAAGTTATCTTTCACATCTCATTCTTCCTACATGCAATTTTTATCAAAACCCAATTCCGATATGATCTCTAAGCGCATACAATGTTCTTAAATACGGTCAACGGCGCTGTTACTTCAAATTACATAATGAAAGTCATATTATAGTTTACCATACCCTGGTTGAATTTAAATTTTAGGTACATGGTGATATATGTTGCCGTAAATATGTTCAGAAATTATAGACCTTTAGATTTTAATGACCTTGTTAGTAAAGCTAGTTTAATACTGTTTTATAGTGGTTTCAGGTAAACTTATACAAAAATAGAACCACGAAAGGCATATATAATAGCGTACTGGACTTGTTTATGTACAAAATAACTTCCATATCGAACAAAGAACACTCCATTCCATTTCAGGTGAGAATGAAACTTCTAGATATGAATCGTTGGCTATGGAATGAATGGGAGATTGGTGTAGAATCACTGTAAAATGAACGAGATGAAAATAAGCTTTGTAAAATATTACAAAAACAGCTAATTCTTAATAATACATATTTAATTCCCTCTTACCATGATGGTGTCTAGTTATAATATATTACAGTACTAGCTGCCCGTACTGGCTTCGCACGGGTGTACTAATGAAGTACGACAGTACGACCATCTAATAAAATAAAATGACAATTAAATAATTTCGGCCATAATTTATTGCAATCATTTTTGCTTCGGGTCTTCATTTTCGCGGAATTTTACTCCAAAAAAACCAGATTTTTCGCACAAAAATGAACACGAGATTGAGATTTTGCCGGCCTTTTTTATGGTGAAATACTCGTCTTGGAAAACCCTACAAGACTGCCCACTTAGAATTCGGGAAGAAGTTTTCCGTTACCCTTAAAATAGCCACAATCATCCAAAAATTTTCACATATCAGAAATCGTTCTACTGAAAACTGGGAAAGTATTGAAAAAAATTCTCATCTGACAAAAATTATTTGTGCACATTCGGGGAATCCGCAAAAAAATTTCCAGAACTTTTGGGCACATTTTTGGACATTCTAAAAAATGGCCACATACAGAGATTTTCTAAACTCGCAATAGATCGCAATAGATGTCATTAATTGAATTCATCCTTAAATAAGCTGTGTTAATTTTAAAAATAAACAAACGTTAAATTGGTTGCATAACTTTCAGGAATTTATTTCATAGGTGATATTAACAATTTTTGAGAAATAATAAGCATTTTTATGATATTGTTTATGAGAGGCATAACAAAATTAATGAACCCACCACTATAAAATCCCTGAGATAAATTAAATTAAAAAATTATAAATAATAATCGAAAATAATATTACAATATATTAGTTTTAATAATATATAACACAATATTTCTAGAGATGTTAGAAATATTACTATTGATAAATTAGCTTTCTTAGAGTACAAAATATTACAATATAGAAATCCTCGATTAATTTTGTCAAATGTATGTCATATAAATATAGTTTTAATCTGTAGATATTATATTTATAATTCATTTCTGTAGTTCAGAGCGGTTTGTTATTTTATACTATATTTATGTCTTGTATATTGAAAAATAAACATTTTAATACTACAGAAAATAATTTGATATAATTTAACCTGTAATCCTAATTCTTAATTACTTGGGGGCCACTCAGACCAAGATTAAGAATACCTGTACTCGCGGGGGCCAGTTTCCTCTGCGGCAGGTAGCTTAGGGGCCAGTTGGGCGAAACCAAAATAATTTTAGGTATTTAGATACATTTTTTCAGGTAGGAAATTAACTAAGGGGGTAATTTTAATATTGGGACGAATTTTGGTAAGTCCTCTAGAATGTCTTCTTTAAATGAAGCAGATAATAGGGCCCAGAATAGAGTCCTGCGGTACATTACGACGAAGTAACTATTAAAACAGATTTTATTTATTATTTATAATTTCTACTTTTTTAGAGTGCACAAATGGAATCACTCAATAAAATATTAAGGAAGTTTAGAACAAATAAAGATTATTAGGATGAAACTTTAATATTTCTCTTTTTGAGATATCGATTAAACTAGGTAAGGATGCTCGTATTATTATTTCCTTTATCCAATAAAGGTATCCTTTTCAAGTTCTGACTGTGACAAAAAACACTGGTCAAGATATCCTCTCCGAAGAGCAATAAAACTCGCACACGTATAAAACATTTTCTTTCACAATGAATAGCTGTTTTCGACAAGGACCGGACCAATAATACTCTTTTTTCTCATTTTCTCTCGTTAGGAGAAGCAGTATCCTGTGCGTAACCCCCTAACTAGCGATTTATCGTCCGTTCGTGCCATTTGATCTTTTTCCCGAAGAGCAGGAGGAAGCGGAGCACATTAGACATCTTTGAAATACCGATGGAAACCTTAAAATATTTATTGGTTGCTCTCTGGAACAATAAAATAAATTTCTCTCCTTCGCTGGCTTTGTGTTAGAACCGTAGTTTGGAGACAGGACCATAGCCTAACAACTGAGCTGAAAATCTGCTTTATCTAACACATAAATAAAGGTTTATTTCAAAGGGATTTATAGATTTTAGTATTCCTACGCGAACAAGAGCAGTCTTTCAATCTGCATTTTAAAAAAGACCAACATATTTCGCCGCCACTGGCATTTGCAATTCAATATAAAATATGAAGGAATACGTTTTAAAATACCAGATAAAAATATAGAAACAAACACGAGTTTATGTCACACCATCTTCATGCTATAAACTTTCTCAAGGCAATTTTAACCACGCGAAAAGATTCAGTTTTTACCAATTACAAAATAATATTCAGTTTTCAGTTGCGTATATGCAGTCATCATGTAGACTCACAACAAATACGTCGGCCTTAGAGTGCCACTCAATTTCAAGTACAAGCAAACATATATGCATTACAATTTGCTTCTAGACCTTGAGTGCCATTTTAAATACAAAACAAACTCAAAACATTAGTGTCTAATACTTAAATCCTCATGAGCAAATGTATTCTCAGTTAAGTTACAAATGAAATGTTCCTGTTCTTCATTGTTTACTAGTTTATTTGTAACATGTCAATCATGCCAACATTCATACAGTCCACTTTGATGCCAATCCTTAATATTGGTTGGATAAGGAATACCTCAATTATACAGGATAATTCCCAACAACCACCAATTTGAGGTTAACGTTTATCTGCTACCTTATGTACCCCTATAAGCACTGGTGGCATTATTTTATGACTCCATTTGTCGTGGAATAGACAAGGATGAAGACTATCTATTCTTTTTATTTCTTGTGTTTACAATAATAATATCATTTTCTTCTTGTTTAAAATTTGAAGCTCATCAAGTCCCAAATACGAGTAGAATTTATTGACCACATCTGCAAAAACCAATTCTGCAAACGGGTGTAACATTTATGCAACCAACTGTGATGTAACATATTTGTTAGTGCTCCACTCTCTACTATTTTACTTCCGTATCGATTCTGGACCCCAGATATCACTGGCTCAAGGAAATAAATCTCCAAAGTCGGAGTTGATTTTTCGTTCGCGATTTATAGCTCAAGGTGTTGCATCGTTTTTGCATAGCTAAAGCTAGGAATGTAAATAATCTTTCTAATGAAAATGTACAGGATTTTTGTGGATCTGCTTCTCTAATGTTGATTGAAAAGGCCGCTATTTAATGTGGCTCGAGATTGGAATTCGTAATTCAAATATTTCGTTTGGGTAACTGTCAGCAGTATCTTGCAAGAGATTTATTTTACTTCTCTTCTAGAAATATATAGCGCACGTATGATATGATAAATTAAAAAAAATTCCAACCAATTCACAAAAAGAGACCAAAGGCATTATTAATTAATAGAAAAATTGCAGAAAATTCGAGGAAAGATTGTTAACAAAATCAAACAACCAGTTAAGCAAGGGAAAGAATGAGAGAAATGAAAAAAAGACACAAAATCTTTTATTTCATTTAATCAAGCGAATATCCAGCGAAGATCAAGGGTCTACACCAAACATCCACAAATTATATTTAGAGTTATGTGTACCTACCTATTTAAGACCGAAGACGAACTGTTAAACAATTTCTGAAACGATCTAACTCCTAAACACCAGTGTGGCGTCAATCATAACCAACGACGTAATGGAATTCTTGGTTCATTAGTTACTTCCAAGTAAACGTTGAAGATGATCTGTCTAATTATGCACAAATGAATTCGAGAGTGTTGCAGGGCATATTCTTCTCGGATATTCACTAATGATGTCACAATACAAAGAGGCGTTAATAGCCATATTCGCTGACAGAACTGCAATTAAGATGACGCCAGACTGCAACTTATAAATACATTACAATTTCAAAATGCCACTAAATTCAATAAAGTAGCATTAACTAATTTAAAAATAAACTTTCTGATCAAATGTTACGTTATATATAAAAATTTTACTGAGATCTGTTATTCCCAGAACCATTGTGCGCTTTTGGAGATTTTGTCATTGTCGTCTTTGCACCTAAAACGAGGGTTTAGTAGTAGTAAATTCAATTAGATTAAATCACTATCACAGGTCGGCCAAAACAAACCCTTCCGGGACCCTATCTTAACATCCTCCTTCCATATATCTCTGTATTATCCTGAAATAGGTAATCTATTCAGCCTTAATGACAATATTTATCACGGTAAGTATCTACCTCATTTTGGAAATGAGAACTGGTAAACGCACGCAGGATAGATTATTTATAAGGGACTCAGGTCCTAAAATCAGATAATTCTCTTGTAGGTTTGTTAATTACCTCAGTCCAAAGAGGGGAAAATAAAAATTTAAATTAAATCCTTGTCGACAACGGAAGTTTCTGGGCAATGTAATTAATTACAACTTGATGATTACAGTTGTTGGCATTTTTTTTTATCTTTGTATGTTTCTAATTTATCGTCTAGCATAGCGTTAGCCAACGAAATTAAGTTTTTAAAGTACGAAATTTTAAATACCAGCAGCAGAAGTTGCGGAGGAGATTATCTCGTCAAATAATTTTAAAAGACGAATGGTAATGAGAGCAACATTTGCATCTTTTATTTCGTTTACATCTAAAGCAGATAAGTAAGATGTTTATTACGACTTGCCGAGGTTTTTGGGAGCCAGATAAAAAGATAAATGAAGCTTAAGAAATAATTTATTGAAGACCTTTTCATTTAGGAGGCTTTTTTAATGAAATTCGCTGTGATTGCTCAGAAAATGAAAAAAACCAAATTAATTTCACTTCCTTTCTCACCTTTGTTTTATGTGGCTTTTTCAGTATAAAGGCAAAACAAAAAGTACGTAGAGCTAAGAAAGAACCGTTGGAAAAAATTAGTCAAAATATTAATCGGAATTTCTCTGAAATCCAATAATTATTCTACGGAGTCTTGATAAACAAGAGGAAAGTCAAAATAAATAAGATCATTTATATTACAAATAAAAATACTGAATTATTAACTCAGGTGAAGAAATGGTATTTTTTTTTATATTGTTACTTTATTTAGCAATCAGAAGAATATATACACATTTCTATAAGCTAAAGTGCTGACGATCACTAGTTGTACCCCTAGTGATTGTATATCATGATCAGGTTGACATCCATCGATGTCACCTGTTACAACTTAACTTAGCTATCTTGGATTGACATCTTTAGATGATCGCAGTGTTTGATTTCGAGGCGCATCCCCACTGTTCTAGTCCATATGTCCAGATAGGTTTGATTACTGTTTTATATAGGTATTAGAATTTTGTTTTCATTTGATACACGTGATTTTCTTCCTATCAGCCACTGGAGTTCCCTTGTCTTCATTTCTATTTGTTTTTTCTTTTTTACTATGTGTTGTTTCCACGTAAGTTTTTTGTCCAAATGTAGTCCTAAATATTTTGCTGTTTCGTTTTATAGTATCGAAGTATTATTTACTATTGATTGCGACTACAGGACAAGTTTTTTTCTGAGTGTGAATGTGATATGTGATGATTTATTCTCGTTAACTTTTATATTATTATATATATTATATATAAGTAGTTTTGTATATAGTCTGAAGCTATTTGTGGATTTTCATGGCAGGAGATACTTGCTGTGTCATCGGCAAATGTTCCTGTAACTGTATTTTGTGTTAGTGGTATGTCTGAGATGTATAAAACATAGTAATGGGCCAAGTACACTACCTTGTGGTAGTCCAGGGTGGATATCATGGTAGTTCGATTTTTCTTCATTTACTTTCGCATAGGTATAACTTCAGAAGATTGTAGTAGGCTGGTAGAAACATCTGCTTGATTTTGTAAATTAGCCCTGGATGCCAGACTTCGTCGAAAGTCTGGCTAATGTCAAGAAATACTCGACTGCAATAATGGCTTTGGCTAGGGCTTTGTTAATGGTTTGGATAATTCGATGTACTTGCTTTACAGATGAATGCTTCTGCCGGAAACCAAATTGGTGGTCTGGTATCCAGTTTTCTTGTGGTATGTCCACATTTAATCTACCGAGCACTAGTCTTTCAAGTAATTTTGAAATTACTGACAATAAACTTATGGGTCTGTAAGAAGTTACATCAATTGGTTCTTTTCCTGGCTTGCCAATTAGTATTATTTGGGCAGTTTTAAGACTTTTTGGCCGGTACCCAAGACGTTAAAGATATACGTTAATAGAACTATACCTTTTCTGGGTAATTCCTTTAGCATTTTCGCTCCTGGTGCTTTTCTGGGATTCAGGAATTTAATTTCTAGATCCAGAAATGGTATGAATATTTAAAAAATAATTATACGTACTGGGAAAGGCTGCAGGATATAAATAAATAACCTCAGAAGTAGTAAAATACATACGAGAAAAGGGAAAGCAGACGAAGAACTTGTAAAAGACAGAAATAAGTGAGGAAATAAAATGGAAAGAAAAAGAATATATTATTATTCTCGACACCGACATTAGCCTTGTATACGATTATGAATTATATTTGGAGTAATCTTTATTGTTGATGAGACTTTCTCAAAAATAAAGTATTAAGGCTACCGCAGCAAGTATGAAATTATATCAATAGGTCAGTTACTGATGTCTATGTTCCTGTAACTGTATTCTGTGTTACTGGTATGTCTGAGGTGTATAAAACATATAGTAATGGGCCAAGTACACTACCTTGTGGTAGTCCAGGGCGGATATCATGGTAGTTCGATTTTTCTTCATTTACTTTAGTTTGGAGAGTTCTTTCGCATAGGTATAACTTCAGAAGATTGTAGTAGGCTGGTAGAAAGATGTGCTTGATTTTGTAAATTAGCCCTGGATGCCAGACTTTGTCGAAAGTCTGGCTAATGTCAAGAAATACTCGACTGCAATAATGGCTTTGGCTAGGGCTTTGTTAATGGTTTGTACAATTCGATGTACTTGCTGTACAGTTGAATGCTTCTGCCGGAAACCAAATTGGTGGTCTGGTACCCAGTTTTCTTGTGGTATGTCCACATTTAATCTGTCGAGCACTAGTCTTTCAAGTAATTTTGAAATTACTGACAATAAACTTGGGTCTGTAAAGAATATATTATTACTCTCGACACCGACATTAGCCTTGTATACGATTATGAATTATGTTTGGAGTAATCTTTATTGTTGATGAGAATTTCTCAAAAATAAAGTATTAAGGCTACCGCAGCAAGTATGAAATTATATCAATAGGTCAGTTACTGAAGTCTTCTCCGCTGTTACGGTGACCTACAGAGCTGAAGCAACTAAAAAGTTTGTTGTTAAATGTGGTAAATTACTTTTACTCAATTGCATTCTCACGATACTTTTTTGCATTTGCTCTCGTGATGTACATAATCGATAAAAGTGAAACATTTTATCAGCTCGCAATGTCCTCCTCACGTCTTCGCTTTCAGAACTTTTTTATTACCACCTAGTTAATAGCCGGCTAAGTATTCCGAGGTGACCGGTAACTGCTATCTTACATCTCCGAATAGATACCATAAATGACCATTAAGTTTTATTTCTGACACATGAGTCTAGCGAGCCGTCCAATTACTATTAAATGCTCGGTTTTTACGCAACAAAATGGTCCAATAAAATCCCAAGATGATATCTTTTTATTCCCGACGAAATCAGCAATTTAAATTTAAATTCGAGTAAAGGTTGAATTTAAAATTTTATTACTTCATTTTGAGAGCGGTGCTCGTCTGAGGTTCACCGATACCAACCCCATTTAAATCGTAGATTTCTTCAATCGTTACAAATCAATTGTCACCTTTCTCAGAAGTCAACTAATTAGGAAACACTTTATTGACTGTTGTAAGCCCTTAAGCCAAATCCAACTTAATGTTTCACACCGTTGTGATTAGTGCGGTCGCAAGAAAGGAATAGCGGTTCATTTTTACTTAAACAAAACCTCTGGCTGATAGAATTCGGATTGCCAAATTTAAATATGGGAGATGAACTCAATTTTAGCCTCACGTTGTTGGGCCATTTGTAATGATAATTAAAATAAGATGTTTTTACTTTTTAATTAATATTATTTATTTTTATAATTTTCATATCTGACATTTCAATACTCAAAACTATCTAATCAACATAAACAAACATCCCCTAACAACCATCACATTTTTTTTAAAGTCATTTTCACATAATTTTTTTTAATTCATTTAACATACACTCTCCATAATTTTGTCTCATTTTTTTTAAACTATAGAAGCAAAGCTTCAAAACAGGACAATTCCTTGTGTTACTCTTATACTTATTTTTATCCTAGTTTTACAATGTGTTAAGTATCGCTTAGGAATTTTTTAATATTTTTAATGATGTACTGCGTATTGTTTAGACTGCACATGGTTTTACAGCGTCAAAAGCCTTAGCAAGATCCAAGAATATGCAGGAACTGCATAGAAAAGAATGTTTTATTGAAAAATCATATAATCCAAATGAGCTATATGAATTTTTATCTTTTTTTAATCTAATCTCTAACTAAAGCACACGTATTACTAATACACATAATAATAATAATAATAATAATAATAATAATAATAATAATATAATAATAATGTTTATTTACTAAATACAAAATTATACACATTTATTAAATATTACACAATGTAAATAAACAGGGAATGTCACTGAATCTGTTCACTGTACTATGTACAATGACAGATTGTGCGTGACATACATAGAAAAACATAAACGTAGAATACATGACTATATACATAAACTAATAATATACATAATAATAATAATTTTTTTTTTTTAATTTAATTTTTTTTTTTATTTTTTTTTTTTTTAATTGTAGCGAAAGAAAGAGTGATCTAAAAACATACTACCCATTTATTTTTAATTTTAAATAATTACCTTTACAACATGTATGAATTTGATTTCTCTCTCTCTTTCCTCCGGATCAAAACCACTCAGTTGTTAAAAAAGATTTTTATTTTTTTTAACAACTAAGCGGTCCCAATCCAGAGGAAAGAGAGAGAGAGCAATTAAAATACAAACCACTATGAGCTTCCGAAATGAATTATGAATTTGATGTTTTTAATTTTTTTTTTGTATATTTTATTCTATTATATTATGGAAGAAGTGACGCGGCATTTTTTTTATAAATTCTTTTGTAGATTTTTTAAATTTTTTTATTGGTTTTATTTCTCTAAGCTCTGGTGGAATACTATTAAAGATTTTTGGTCCTAGATAACTGTAACTGTTTTGTCCAACTGATTTATTCATTCGTGGCGGCAAGAAATTTTCTCTATTCCTTGTGCCATATTGATGTAAAGCTGTCTGAAGTTCATTTTGATTTTGGAATTGATGGGTGAGTATTGCTTGATAGAATAATTGCCTTAAGTCAAATATTTGAGTTTCATGATAAACATTTTCAGTGGGATATCTTCGGTTTTTGTTAAGCATTATTTTTAAAAAACTTTTTTGAATAATTTCTATTGGCTTTAATTGAGTTTTAGTGACTCCACCCCATCCGATTATTCCATAACTGAGATGAGATTCAAACAGGCTGTGATACAAAATTTTTCTCTCTGGTAATTTTAGGATTGGTGATATTTGTATGAATTTAAATAATACACTACGCAATTTGTTTAGTAAGTATTGAATATGCTTATCCCAACGCAAGTGATTGTCTACTACTATACCTAAATATTTTATTTTGTTTTCAGATAATATACATGTACCGTCCCCGATAGCGATATTTTGAAATTGGGGAAGACCTGAAGCTAGACTGCAGAAGGGTAAGTATACTGTTTTCTTAAAATTAATAGATAGTAATTTGTAGTCAAACCATATTTTTATTTTAGGTAAATCTTCTTCAATCAACTGTTTCAAGTTACTCCAGTCAGAAGCTTCATAGTACATTACTGTGTCATCAGCAAAGCTAATAATATTTGCCTTACTTTCAACTAAAAAGAGATTGTTTAAGTATACAATAAATAGCAGGGGTCCCAAGTCCCAAAACTGTTCCCTGTGGTACACCACATATAACTGTTTGATCTTTGCTGATGACATTTTGTATTTTAGTTTTCTGTGTTCTGTTACTTAAATACGATTTCATTAAATTATAGGCTATACCCCTTATACCCATATCTTCAAGAGCATTTAGTAAATGCCAGTGGTCCACAGTGTCGAAAGCTTTAGCCAGGTCTAAAAATATTCCTATTGATGGCTTTTTCTTGTCAATTGATTGGTAAATTTTATTAGTCAGTTCCCTAATCGCATCTTGAGTAGATATTCCCTCCCTGAAACCATATTGGGCTTTCGATAGCAATTTATTTTTTTCTAAAAAACCATTTAGTCGTTTTTTTATTACTTTTTCTAGAATCTTCCCTAGTGCAGATATCAGAGCTATCGGTCTATAGTTTGATATTTCGTTTTTTTCGCCATTTTTATATATGGGAATAATCAAAGACTGCTTAAAATGTTGAGGAAAGATACCCGTAGAGAGACTTGTATTAATAATATTAGTGAGTGGGGCAGCTATAAAGTCTGAAATGTGCTGCAGTGTTTCTGCAGTTACGTTGTCCAATCCTGGAGCTTTCTTCTTTTTTAAACTTATTATATTTTTTACTTCGGTAATAGTTGTGGAATTATTACATACATTCTTTCTTTCTCGATAATTTTTTGTTTTTTTAATTTTTTTTGCTAAGTTTATTCCTATATTTGTAAAGAAGTTATTAAAATCATCTGCTATGAGATTTGGGTCACTAATTAAATTCCCCTTTTCAGATTTTATACGTGTTATACACTGTTTTTCTTTGTTTTTTGTTAATTCATTTATTACGGACCAAAGTTGTTTGGAGTCATTCTTCTTTTTATCAATAATGTTTCTATAATAGTTAATTTTTGCTTCTTTAATTTGGGTTTTTATATTTTTTTTATAATTATTATATTCATTGCACAGAATTACATTTTGTGGATGTAAATTTCATTTTTTTTGTTAATGAGTTTAATCAATGACCCAGATATCCAAGCCTTTCGTTTTCGTTCATTATTTTTTATTTTAATTTTAATTTCAGATTTTTCGACAGCATCTTGAATGCAGTCTACAAGTTTTCCAACTGCGAAATCTAGATTTTCTATTATTGTAAATTCATGCCAATTGGTATTTTGCATGTGTTGTAATAATTTTTTTTTATTAATTTGTTTGTAATAATTTTTATGTTCGTTCATAATAGGATTTACTTTGCAATTCTTAAACATAATTTGTAATAATATTACAAAATGATCTGTAATGAATGTTTCTACAGTTGTTGATATTATATTATCCAAGTTGTTATTATCTGTTTTTATGAAAATGTGGTCTACGCAGGATCCAGAATCAGGTCTAGTAATAGTATTTATGGCCGATAGGTAACCATATTCAGTAAGCAAAGTTAAATAATTCTGAGTATCATCTGTATTTTTAGCTAATAAGTTAATGTTAATATCACCAATAAGAATGCTGTAAGAGAACTGTTTAGGGTGACTTTCTAGTAAATTTCTTAAACCTTCTAGAAACATATTAACTTGTTTATCAGAAGGTGATCTGTAAAAAGAATTTATGTAGATGATTTTTTTGTCATATTCTAATTTTACTCGCAGTACAAAAGAATCGCCTAGCTTGACATTTGTATGATCTAAATATAGATTTGTCTTTATGAAAACCAATACACCATCATTTTGATTTCGAGAACCATGATTATAAAGTGTCTTATAACCATCCATTGTATATATCTCAACATTTGGTATAATTCTAGTCTCTGTAAATACAATACAATCAATAGATGTGTCTAAGCCTTCTAGAAATATTTGAAACTCATCTAGGTTTTTTGCTATACTTCGTATATTATTGTGAATAATTTTTATGTTTGGGTTATCTTTATTTATTGCTAAGACGTGTTTTGCCTCGCTGGAACTATTTAGTTGAAAATTGTATATTTTTTGTACGTTAAAATCTTGAATATAGGGATCCATTGTATTTATTATTTAGTTTGTTTATATTAGAATATTAAAATGTCAAATTCAGAGAGTAGTATTTTACTGAAACAAGACAGAAACTTTAAAGATTATAAATAGGAAATATGGAATGCCTAATCATAATGCCTTTATCAATTTAGCCATAATAAAATGAAATTTTGCCATTAGGATCCTAAACTTAATGTTTTATGATCTTTCTTGCGATATTTCTTTTATTACTATTAATTCCTAAGACATTACGAGAACTTAATCATCGTACTGAAAAAAAAAAGATTTTGATTAACTGAAACTAACGTTGATTTATTTTTAATGTTATACTACACAAAAGAAAATTATTTGGTCTTCGAATTCCAGGTAGCAATTGGCTCCATTAACCCCGTTAGAAAATAGCCTAAGCCAGGTCAACTTCCTAATATCAATTTCAGTTCTCACACGTTCAAACTTCAATGCAAGTCAAATTATACCATTCCAGAACTTCAATTCCTGCTGAGTGGGTTATTTACCCATATCGAAGTTTTCGTCGATGAATAATTCATGTCTAACCTGCCATAGAAGGCTTAAGCTGCTTATCAAGTGGGAAGTTAAACTAAAATTCCGCTGAAAACTTTCACGGATATTTATTTTGTCTAGAATAATACGTTTGCAATAAGCATAGATGAGGTAAAACTGGCAATCAGCGATGTGAACTAAAGGCGGTCAAATATCAATCTTTTAACAACATATAGTTACAACTTCGATAGTCTGTCCCCTAAAAAACACCTTAAAGCGTTCTTCTACTTTGCATTAATTTATTTTTTGTTTATCAAAATGTTTAAATAATTAAAAAACAATATAACAGGTTTCCTACTTAACTTTCCTATTTTCTATATCTACCCACAAAATAATATATCAAGTGTTCTTTTATTAATTCCTGTATTTCAATAGTAGCACCATCAAACTGTCGCATTAAATAAATGTCGATAAACATAAAATTTTAATTCTAAATTTCTAGTCTTTTCTGTCGACGTTATTAACCATAAAATCTTTGTCTAAGTTAAACCTTGTTTATGGTACAATAAAAATACGTTTCGAATATTTTAAAGGCAGTGTTATATGTCAAAAGTGATTGAACCTTCAGCTTCTATGATTAACTGTACAATATTTAAACGTCTTTGAGTTATCTTTGATGCTTCTTAGAATGTTATCTTGTATACAATATTATAATCAAATGTCAGATGGCGGTGTAATATAAAACTATGCGTTTTGTCATAAGAAGTGTTTTTAATTACAATCTTGCTTTGCAGTTTGTGGCTATCTCGGTCATTGAGAGATCTAAAATTAAATTGTTTAGTTATCAGAACAAAACAGGCTAAGAATGACTTTTAACCTTATGTAGAACTAGTTTTTTTCAGAAATTTTATACAATTTAAAATAGTTACAGTTGTAAATATAAATTATAATGTAACGTATTTTTAAACGTATATATCCGTTTGCATCTGACGAATTTACATTCCCAAATAATATTTTCTTCTTTGCCACTTATGTTTTCCAACCTTGGAGATAAGCCTCCACAGTTATCTCCATCTCTTTCTGGCTTGTGTAACTTCTCTCCTCTTCAGACTTTCAACCTTTTTAATTTCATTAGTTAACTCATCTGCGGGCGTCCCATTGTCATTTTCCCTTGCCACGTTCTCCAGTGCTGAATTTCGGAGTTTCATCTGCCGTCTTTTTGTCTAGCATTGTTATCTGCAAAGCTCCACTTTACTCTAGTAATCTAGTAATATGCTTTGTGGCATCTTTAGCTTTTGTTTTCTCCTATCTATTTGTATGTTTGTCCTTTAGTCTATACTGAACTCTCAGCATATAGCTCTCCTCATACCTCTTGGACCATTTTTTAAGTAAGTAATTCTTGATCCGAGCCTGATTATATTCAGAACGAGACTTCTTTGTAAGTTTCTTCTCTTGGCAACACCGCGATGACCCGAAGAACCTAAAGTGAGCCATAAAAAGAGAACGAGAGTAAAACAAAAGACAATCGGGGCAACTATGTACGCTATTTAATTATTACAATCAGGTCGGATTCTTCGAAGAACCCAGCGAGACAACAAATTAAAGGAACAAGGAAAACAGGGTCCGATTCTGAGCTGTTAACCGGTCTAGTCAAAGTGCAGAAGGCTTTGGGTGGATAAAGAGAGAACGAGAGAAAAATTTAATTATTTAATGATGACTGCGACTTTTCCTGAAATTAAAGAGGGTGGGTTGGCCGAAAGTGGAGTAATGGAGACAGCTTTCAAGGTTTAATTTAATATTTAGCCAGTTTTCCGTTAACAAAACATTTATTTTTAGTCAAATGTTTTTATTCGGATGATGCGTAAAAATATTCTAAAGAAATAATTTACGTATAAAAATATACATCATAAGGAGAAATTAAAAAAAATGAATATTTATTAATCCTGAAGAAAACGTGTCATAAAATATGATACAAAATATATGAAAAATCTAACTTGCTCTGAGAATTCCTTATTTTTACAAGTAAGATATCTCTCACGTAATTCTGAAGTATATGGGATTTAACCTCAAATAATATCCAGATTATAAATACCTATAAAAAATCAAAAAGTAGAACTGAACTACTGTTTTAAATGAGGTAAGACCTTATCAGTTAAATAAATTAAGATCTTAACGAAGAAATAAAGAAATTAAAACAAAAACATTGACACAAAGAACAAACTAGAAGAGGAAATTAATAAAATTCAACCAGAAGGAAAACAACAATACAACAGACAAAACATTCTGGTTATGAAAGAAATGGCAAAGGAATAGATTAGTCGAAGACAGAATTTCAAGATAATTCTTTAGAGATCCGAGAGGGTGTGATGTAGATTGTTTCTTTACCAAAATAATTCATCTTCCTTTATTTTAAAAAATGTTCTTTTGAAGAAACTTCGGCCATCTAATTTTATCTTTATTTTTAACGTCGCATTACATATCATTATGACTACTACAACTGACAAATCCGCCAAAAAATTACCCGAATATTCATTAATTCTCCATTAAGTAATATTTATTTCCAAATTTAAATTTGTATTGAATTTAAAATTTAATTTATTATAAAATTGAGTATGTCAATTACCAGTAAAATGCTGCTAAATGTCCAACATTTCACATTATTTCATGTCATATCATTTGTTATTAATGATGTAAAATATTATACTGATATCTCGATAATTTGATATTGTGGTTTGTATGGATTCGGCAACTCGTATTTGAAAATTTGCAAATCAAAATTCGGTCATCAAAATAAATAATTTACTAAAAGTACACAGTGAAATTTTGTTTACATTTAACATGCGTTTAATATTATTAAACTTGATATTCTGCATTGTTCATTAATTTATGTCAATTGGAGTTACATTTCTGTTACTTCTGTTGCTTGCAACGTTATTGTAAGAATACCATAAAAAATTTTTGGTTAATACAAATTTAAAAACGTATGATTAGATTGTGGCAGTTCTTTTTTAAACTAAACTTTATTATTTTTAACAGTTTTTATATACAAGAACGTATAGATGTAGTTTTTGCAAAGCCTGGAAGCAAAATTAAGGGGCGGACATGTTTTTGATTGAACTAATGGTACTTATAGAACTATAGAATTTACCTGAAACCGCAATTAAAAAATAATACTAATTAGTTACAATCCAGTGGTTTTGTGGGGTTATTTCTAGTGACACTTGTAAAACTTCCTGCCATTAACTACCATAAAACTGGCAAACATGGGAAAACATCTGCCATAGAATTATATCAATTAATAATTGTTTAAAGGTTATCAGAGTCCAAATTGTTCCTGCAATTCTCCTCTTTGGAGGCTAAGTATTAAAACGAAATTAATCATATTTGTTTAAGCACGGGAGATTTCCTATTTTCCATATTTTCCTCTATGTTTTTATGCTAATTACCTTTGTCTGCGTATTTCCAGAATTTACATTACCAAGGACGAAATAGTAATAAAATAAAATTTAGTAGATTAGATTATTTGGATATTCATCGTAGTGTTTGAATCTACATCGGCGCTTTTCTTAAAACAAATTCTTACAAAATATAACAAGAGTTCTAAAAGCTTTTATTATTAATTTTCCGACAGCTTCAGAAATATATTTACAGCGTCAGAATTATTGTCGCTTAGCAAAGTCTAGAAATATCAAATATAAATTTTAACGTAGATGTTTCCTACTTACGTTGAATGTCAGAGAATTTCTCCGGAAGTTGACATTTTCTTTGGAGAGGCAAGTAACACAAAACATTTCTTGATACTAAAGACCGGTGCATTTTCTTTGATGTATTTCAACATTTACTTAATTTACTTGGTACAATTGTAATGAAAGGAACTTGAGTACTTGATATAAGTTGCTTTCTGCTAATTAATTTTAATTGTGTTATTGTTCCAGCATTCGAGTCGGAGCTTATAGCTCTGAGGCAGGTTTTATTACGTTTTGTGGCAGCGGTGCAGCTTATAATTTTACTGGAAATGTTTCACCAATTTCATTCAGCTTTCCAGGAACTTCATGCTAATTAGAAGAAACTTTAAGTTTGTCCTTAGAAAAGAGTTTAGAGGAAAAATATGTAATGAAATGTCACATCTCTGTAAGCTCTCTCTACTTTGTCTTCAAATCTAATTGTTTGTCCTTTTAAATAAGTATTCTGTAACTTTTGTTAAAAATAAATACTAAAGTACGCCTCAAAGGCTCACGTAAGCTTCCTTGTTACTTGGCATATTGCTAATCAAGCTACTAACTAACTAATCAAAATTGCTAATCATTGTACCACTGTTTTTCAACCAATTGTGTCTGCTTAAGCTTAAACGAGTTGGCATTCTCTCGTCCTGATTGTTCTCAGTCATGAAAGAGTCTGTCTGTCTTCCTTACCAAGTAGGTGGAAAAGCTAGGACCAAGCTCATAAGCTTATTATAATAACCAAAGTTTAAATAAATATCACAATAACTAACAAGTTAATTTTCTCACATGTGAAATAAAGTATAATGAAATATGTCTTGTGGAATTATGTATACAGTCCATTTATTTCGAACAATCAAAAAAACAAGAAACAACAAAGGGTCAGTGGATTCAGCCAGTAACTGATATTTCAATAAGTTTCAAAAGTTTATGTAAAAAACCCTAGCCAGAAAGCCTCTACAGTCCAAACTTTAAGCAAATGACGTTTTAAATTTTATAAAGTTTAGAAAAATGAGACTTTGTTATATGTATAAAAAGGGTCCTAGGAGACGGAGTTCGTATACAATGAATGAAAGACGTAAACAAATAATAATAAACGTAGATATTGGAAACATTAAATATTAGAAAACAGCGTAATATTTGTCCATCTAAACAACATAAAAATTAAAAATTTACAAATATAAAGGGAGATTTTGGTTCAGGGAAATGAGAAAAATTTTAAAATATATAAAAAGTAAAAATATATAAAAAATAAAAATATAAAAAATAAAAATATAAAAAATAAAAATATATAAAAAATAAAAGTAAAAAAAAAATATTTAAAAAAATCTTTTCGTTAATAAAGATAAAAACTAAAAAGTTACATTCCTAAAAAACTGCGAAAACGCATCAAAAACCAAAAAATTATATTTTTCTTCAAATTTGTATAAAAACTCGTGGAAAACTCAAAAAGCCAAAGAAATAAAAATGTTAAAAACTATTTTATTTTAAGAATTTATTTATTGTAACCTCTTTTATACATCGAATTAAACTAGAAAATAAGAACGTATAAATTAAAAAATTAGGCCGGGTGATTTTCTTTCGTATGTACCATTTTACCAGACTCATACTAAATGTAATTTGTATGTCTGTACTCTAAAAAATGTTTGTGAAATAACTTGGTAAGTATGGTAAATTTCACAAAATATACTATGTGACCTACATTTTACATTATATAAGCCTCAAAAGTACATTGTAAAATTATTCACAGAATAATGTATGTGAAAAACACCGCCAACATGAAAATACATTGTGAACACTACTGATTTACAGAATTCATTCTGTGAATGAGATTGTACAGGTTTAGTTATGTGAGTACCCCACCACCTGAACTGCGTACTATCGGATTTCTATTTTTAGAACTCGGTGTCTCAGAGGAAAGCTGATGTTAGGCAAATTAGCTGAGTGTTACGAGATATTAGAACGCAGTAATATTGATTTTCCCTAACCTATGTAATATTTATTTGTATTCCAAGCAGTTTTGTGGTGTGAGTCGACCAGAAATCGAAGTAGGTGAGTATTCAATTGTATGAAATTGTAATCTTTCTAGTGTCCACAACAAATATTGTATCACTAATGCTATCAATACTTTCTAGGTTAGAAACCAACTACGACACTATTTTGTATATCTGGAAATGACAAATATAAATGATAATGGATAAGAAAAACCTACAACTAATTCATACAGAAAATGTTACTTAAGATTCAAGAAAAGTATCAGCCGTTAAAAAGAAGGTTTTCAATTTCATTAAGAAGTTAGTGGCTATGTGAATCATGTATTCACATTAGTGTATTTGTATTTTTCATATAATAAATATACTTATTCTGAATAAAATTACATGTTTCTTTATATTCACTGTGAATTCACACCAAATAATTACCAAGTAAATTCACAGATTAATGAAGAAATCACAGTTACAAAATAAATCTAGTGAGTTTCCATTGTATTTTTACAGAATTCATAAGGTAATAGGATTAATACATAAATAACTGTATTTTCATGATTTTACATAAACTTTTTTATCAGTGTGGATCTCATCTGAAGTTTTAGTATTTGCTTGTATCTTTTCAAATTCTATTTGCTGTTCCGTAATCATTTAACATTTCAACGAAGTACGAGATTGCTTTTGACCACACTGAAACGATATAGCGAATTCTTCAATTCTTTCTCAGTTGTGAAAGTAAATTAAATTGGTTCTAGAATCCTAATCGTTTCTATTTGATGCACTGAGAATTTAATTTTTTTTACAAAAAGAATAAAAAAATTCGCAATTTAGATTATGGACCCTATTAATTATTTATTTCATTATCGTGTAATCAATTTTATGATTTGATTTAATTTTCCAGATTGACTTTCACTCATCCCTTACAAGATACGTATGCAAAATTTTTCTTTTCTAGATTATTCCGTTACTTTAAGATCGCGCCTACTACGAACATTAGTAAAGTGTATGTAGCGATTTCCATAAAAAAGTAATTTAATCCGCAAGAATATTTTCAAACTATCCGTCGACATAAACGCTTGTGAATCTTTCTAAGTGCGATCTTAGAAAAGATCGGACTTTGTTTCAAGAGTTCCCGTTGTTTTAAGACATAACTCAGCCATAACTCACTCAAAACTCGATTTAAATCAGCTGTAGTCTACATTAATGTGACTTTAACTACTCATTACTTAACTAAACGTATTTAAGTTTAATGCTCAATAATTTATCAGAGCGAAAGGACGGTGAAAGAACGTTGTCCGGGCTTTGTAGCGTACAACCAGGGGTGTGGATAAGGGGGATTACGTTATCTATATCCGCAAGCGTGAGGCATAAAGTCAAAATTGTATAATTAATAGTATTAAGACAACTTTATTTGGGTATGCAGTCGTGAGGTAGGTTCTTAATCAAGAACAACATTGTCAGTGTATTAGTACATGAACAAAATTTAAAGAAAATATCGTTTTTAGAAATGTCCTGCAATTTTTAAGGAACCTAACGCTATGAATGACAGAACGGCATAATCATTTTACCAAATAGTTAAGTAAAACTATTTTAATAAAGCGATAACTTTTTGGATATGATCATTAAATCAATAAAAGTCATTAGAACATTAAATAAACTTGAAAGGTAACTAGAAAACAATATTAAGTAACTTTTACAACACTAATTTATGTCAAAATTTATCTATTTTCAATTGCAGAACAAAATGATCCCGCTTTATTCAAGCCAATGCCGATCAAGCAAACTTGTAGGCACATCTTCAAGCCGCCAATGTTGATCAAAGCAACTTGTTGGCACCTCTGGGAATTTTATTTTTATATTTCTCCAATTGACGAGACCAATCAGAGTTATTGCTAATAAATTACATAATGAATGTGACCCAATGATGATCTTCGAAGGTATTAGAAGCCACTAAAAAACTTAAGTTTAAAACTAAGCAACCGCTAAACATGTTTATGTTGTCATTTAAACAAGATGAAGATGTAAATAAAATATATAGTATTACGGATATACTGGGAATCAGGGTTGAAATTAAACCAATTAAAAAAACAAAATTAGTTCTCCAATGTAAGATATGCCAGGGATATAGGCACAAACAAGGTTTCTGTGCTAAAGAATCAAGATCTGTCAAATGTACTGGAAAACATTATACCAAAGATTGTACAAAGTCAGAAAATATACAGCCAAAATACATTCATTGCAGCGGTAACCATCCTGCTAATTATCGAGGGTGTACCGTTGCTAAAAATTAGAGCTGATACTATGAAGAAACCATCTTTACCTAGAAAACCAGTAAGACAAGTACAAAAGATAAGAACTGACTTTTCAGTACAAAGAAGGAATAACGAAAATCAAGTTCAAAACAGTGAAAATAGGCCATCTTCCTACAACCAAGCTGTTGCAGGACCATCAAATGCCAGTAAAAACAATAATGTTAGAACACAAATTAGACCAACTACTGACCCGACTTTACAATTGATCTTAGATCAACTTAAGAAACAGGAGCAGTTATTCTAAAACTTTGATGAACGATTAACTCGTTTAGAACATAGTGCCAAAAGAGCTATTCCAAAGCAGAGGAATGGCTAATTTCAAAATAATGGAATGGAACGCTAATGGTCTCTTGCAACACCAACAAGAATTGCCAGTAATCCTAGATGTAAATAAATTAGATGCGCGTCTCATTTCTGAAACGCATTTTACTAATCAGTCACACATTAAATTTATAAATTACAAAATGTATCATACTAACCATCCTGACAATGCAGTGAGAAGTAGAAGTGCCATAATAATAAAGGATAATATCTTACATCATGAAGAAATAGATTCTAACACCTCCATAGGGATCTGGAAATGAACACTGTTGACCAGACCATCAAGAAATTAGCCAAGAGTCATGAAGAAAGACTTAATCATCATGTCAATGTCGAGGCTATCCAGCTCCTTGACAATACTGGGTTAGAAAGAATACTTAATAGGATCAAGCCTTTTGAGCTTAGTGTTTTTTAGTGCAAAAGCAGAGCTTGTGTGTGCACGTTAAACTTTAGTGCAATCTATCCTACAGAACATAAGGAACGTTGATGAGTATACCTTCGTTTTAAGTTTAGATTTAGTTGCTCATTGGTCACTGATGACCAGATTGTAATATACTAAATGCCTTTATGGGTGTTTAATAATAAAAAAAAATATTTCTGCAATTGAAAATGGATAAACCATACTAATTCAATCCAATAAACTCTGAGCTAGCAAAACACAACTGAATAAATAATGGCAAATTAAAAAATTACATTTTCTATAATATAATATAAATTATAAATAAAAAATTATAAATTTGTATGCTAATAAATTAAGAAATGACTAGTAGTGTCTTAAATGGACAAAAAAAGAAGTTTTAAATTAAAAAAAAAAATCTAGCTACACCCCTGTTTGTAACCTGATTCTTTGCGGCTCCCGGTCATTCCGGTTCGAGATATTTTTAATATGCGGCTTGGGTTGGTTTTTTGTATGGATGCCTCTACAGAAACGGTAGCTATGTTGGCAGTTCCATCGCAACATTTGTTTTTTCGGTCAGGATATTAAAATAAATTTATTTTGTTGAGATCGGTTTGCGAGATGGAGAATGTCAGAATTGGTATCGAATAAGCATTTTATTGAAAATCTCGCTCAAAACGTTGGATTCTTTGAATAATTTTATTTCTTATAATTTTATTAGTCGGCTTGGATCCGCTGCGGTCACCCTTTTCGGAAGGATATTGAAGGTATAAAAATAAATTGTTGTTTACTCGCATACGGTTTTGAAAGAAATCCTTTCAAAAATGCTGACATATTCTGAAATGTGTTGACGGGATTTTCGCTCAGAGTTTGGATTAATTTTTTTAATAACTGACCCCTATAAAGTTAGCAAAAAAATCGATGAAACCTATTCCAATAATTGTCGTGAACGAAAAAAATTTGTCGCGCTGTTAGTTTTTTTTATATGGGGTGGCTCTGCTAACTTAATATTAAGTTAGCAGTGCCACTCACAAAAAAAAATCAAATACCATCACAATTGTTATGAATAATTGTCGAAGACTATGTGACGTAAAAAAAATGCAAAAAATCCATTCCTTATGGCACATATTAACCTTTTTCTTGGGATTTCCTGGTTTCTGTGGAAACTTCGCATTTTTGGCAACAGCGCATTTGTATAATGACCTTGACGGTTTTTTTTTCGTGTCATTATTGACAAATATAAAGTTTTTTTATGAAATCTCCTATTTACCAGAAGCAAAAATACTACGTTTTAGTGGCTCTGCTAACTTAATATTAAGTCAGCCCCGATAAAAAAAAATTAAAGACCCGACATATTTTCTGCGTTCACGACAAATACATTTCGGTCGTTCGACAATTGTTCAGTTCATTTTTGAATGAAAAAGTAATAAATTAACAAAGTTACGTGGGTGTATTACTGTGAGAATGTAATATTTCTATTATTCAGCCTTAATAGTATATTAAGTAACAAGAGTGGTAAGTAACCCATTACGCACGAAGTGAAAAAGTTTACGCACGAAGCCGCGCAGCGGCGAGTGCGTACATTTTACTAGTGTGTATTGGGCTTACAACTCGAGTAACGTACTATACTTTTTCTACGCTCACTCATAATGAGGATAACCTGAAAACAAAAACTCATTTTTGTGTGATGATAATTACACAATATTTTAATTCGTTACCTTTGACAACAAATGATTATCGTCTGGGGCATCTTTCAGAAACTTATTAATTTGTTCTGGAGAAAGGATTTTCGCTTTTTTACTTCTAAATCCATCCGATTTCCGCTTCAGCAGGGCCATTAGTTTTGGATAATCTGCTATGTTAATGTTATTATTAATGTTTAGTGTAGTTCTCAGCATCGAATAAATGGCCCATAGAGAAGATGGCTTCATAATTTTTGATGTTTCCTCAAAATACACAAGCAAAACATTCTCCGTAAAGGATTTAACGTTATTCTTGTGTCGTCAATCCATAAATTTTCGATAGGTAATTTCGTACCTTTCTTTAGATTTTAGCGGTAACAAATTATATGTGGCAGCTTGAGCTTTTTCTAAAATCTCCGGTGGAGTGCTCATAATTTCATTACTTTCACTTTCAGACATAATCGTAGGTAAATTTAAGAAAATCTTCGATACATTATTTTGTGACAATATAAAAAATAACATGACGTTTATTTCTATAGAAACGTGGGTTATTTTTTGAAAAATTGTATAATATGTTGCCGACATTTAGGCACCTCACTCTTTTAATTCAAAATGTATCTCGCTAATGCTAAAAGTTTTTATGTTTTTCAATTGACTAAATTTATGTAAATAGTCAAAATAAAGTGGTACATAGATAAAAATTTGATTGCAATTTGATTATATTAAGAAATTTAAGTTTTCTTATCAAAAAGCACGTGTATGTTAAGAGATCTCATTACGTTCATGTTATTGTTAAATGTCATTTACAAGGAATGTTGAGAGTGCGATTTTTAACGTTTACTGACGTGGGCGTAGAAAAAAAGTATTTTGGCTTCTGGAAAATAGGAGGTTTCATAAACAACTTTATATTTGTCAATAATGACACGAAAAAAAAAACGTAAAAGATCATTATACAAATGCGCTGTTGCCAAAAATGCGAAATTTCCACAGAAACCAGGAAATTCCAAAAAAAGGTATAGATATATGCCATAAGGAATGGATTTTTTGCATTTTTTTACGTCAGATGGACTTCGTCAATTACTCGACAATTATTCATAACAATCGTGATGATAATTGATGTTTATTTGTGAGTGGCACTGCTAGCTTAATATTAAGTTAGCAGAGCCTCTCCATATAAAAAAAACTAACAGCACGACAAATTTTTTTCGTTCACGACAAATTATTCTCGACAATTATTGCAAGTGGCAAGTGGCTCTGCTTACTTTATAGGGGTATATAACTGTGCGGATAAGATGTAATTTGAGATTCATTCCAATGAAAGTGTGATGAAAGCGAAAACAAAAAAACATGTATCTCAATATCACTAATCGACTTCTATTTGAAACCTCTTCAGCAGTAGGCAACACTTAAACCTTTTTATAAAGTAATGTAATAACTATCTAGAATACCTAATTTTTACTATAATACTGTAATAACCGTAATCATGATCGAGTATCTGAGGTCGGACTAAAATGTGTACATTTTTTTTTCTAAGTGAACAAGATGTAGTTATAGCAGTTCGAGTCAAACTGGTTTTTATAATTGATTATCTTTAAGGAACTCTAATTAAAGTACCTCTGCTCGCCTACTTTGCTCAATGCTGGTAGCCTTCCGATGATGATTAATACAATTTTTGGTAAAAGCCGACAAGCTGCTATTATTTTTAACGGTTATTAAATTCCCAATATTGATTTAATCAATACAGATTGTTGGCAATTTTTTATACATTGTATCCACTTTATTAAATTGTTTGTAATACCGTAAACTAGAGTTGTAGATTGAAGAATAATGGTTCATGATCACTAGCAGTGATTCAATCACAACAAATTTGCTGATCACCAGCAGTGATTCAATCACAACAAATTTGCAGACGCAATATTGAATATAAATAAAATAAGTGTAAAACGACGCCAGAGTTAAAACCAGTTGGGAATGCTCTTCTAGCATTCCCTTGGACCGAACAAATTGTAATGAAAGTATTAATAAAATTTTAGATTGACAGTTCTCATTCTAATCAATACAGCCACAGTCTTCTCACTTTTACCAAAATCGTCATTCACTATGTGTCTACTAAATTCAATGTCATTTTAAATTTCAAAATTTTGATATTTTGCACCCTATTTTTAAGGTGTTCCCGAAGAGGTACGGAGGGGCACATCAAACTCTACTTACTTTTTGATGATCTATCAAAATCTGAAGTCAGAATTTTAAAATTCATAAACACAAAAAAACTACAGAAAATAAAAATGACTCTCTGATCAAAAAGAATCAGCAATGGTGTAAAAAATAAATAAAAAATAAGTATGAATTATAAAAAAGTATATATACTGAATAGAATGGAAGAAAAAAATAATTTAAGTAAACAAAAGAGGAAAATCTTATAATTATTTGAATTTTTCATGAATCTGGAACCGGCATCGATGATTTTCAGTCAATTTTATAAATATAAATAACATTTAATATCAAAAACCATTTCTTTTTATATATATATATTCAGTTTAATCTGAGAGTGCCAATATAAATTGGATGGAGATATAGAACAAAGAACCAAGAACCATTTATAAAAATCAGTTTCGGCTTTTTTAAAATTTAATAAATATTTTAAAATAACTTTGTAATAAATATCAAAAAAAAGGGTACTTAGAACTCTTAAGGTAAATAAATTTAGAGATTTTTTAATATTATTTCTTCAAAAACTAGTCTGTTCCTCTAATAGACAGCGAATCTTAAAATTTGGTGCTTGGTTCTTTGTTCTATATCTCTGTCCAATTTGTAAACGGAGCAACATAAAATTGGTTTAATCCCCTCACTGCCCAAAACGCGCCTAGCGCGTTTTACTATGCTTTGAAGTAGTGCTTCCAATGCGCATATCGCGTTTCGGCTACTTTATATTTTACAAACGTGCTTGGCGCCGTTTAGGCACATGCTACAGTTATAGTGTATCCCAAAACGCGCTAGATGCATTTGTTTTTTGTCATAAACTTTGTAAATTTCATTGTCGGTTATTAAATTATAGTGTACCATTTTGTAGTTTTTGTTGAAACATTACAATTTGAGTAGTGGGCACCCAGGGTGATGTAACGTATAGCAAGTGACAGTGAAAGGGTTAAGGAAAGTATTAATTTAAAAAATAAGGCATTTAATAATATACTTTTTTTTGTTTTAATAAATTTTAAAGTGAATTAGTTTTAATATTAATTGACTGTAGGGGCTCATAAAAAATAGGTTTCGCGGTTTATTTAATCTTTTTTTTACTTTTAGAAAAATAATACATGTCTTATTAACCCTTATAGAGTCCATTCCATACATGAAAATAACAAATTGTGACTAATTTCTTTCAAAACAGATGTCTAGCGTTCTTGCCATTTGCTTGTTTTTAATTATATAAATAAAGATGGTGGTGCTTCTTTGGTCATTGTGATACAATCTGTTATTCTTATATATGTTTCCAGCTTATTTATATAATTGCAATTAGCAGCTGCAAGTAATAACAGATTAAATAATTTTCTGTATTATCACTTTATTTTATAATATAATGAGATTACCGTCGTATGAGCGATGGAAGGCGGAAATTGGAACAAACTGGGATGTCTAGTCAAGAAGTTTTAATGGGATAAAGTATATTAGATTATTACTAGTGGAGTCAAAAGTTTCTAGTTGTTTAGCGACTAAACTCCAAATATATATCCATAAAATGGATCAAAATAATCTTTTCTCATTGGTATCAAAATAAAAAACAATACAATTACTTACCCAGAATAGTTTTTTAAATATTGAAACTTTTGCTTACCTGAAACAGAAAGAAAAATGTTAATAATATGTCATCTGTCAAATCAAATTTTTTTTATATTAATATCTTTTTTCTGGTTCTCTGGAGCTTTTTAAAAATTTAACTGGTTCATTATCTCATTATAATGTACCAATATGCCAAGTTTCATTAAGTTTTTGAACAATAATTCTAGAACCGATAGTACCTACTACACCTTAAGTGAATTCAAGTGAATTTGCTGCGATTATCCACAGCCGTAAATAAAATAGTCAAACACAGACTTCATCTGTGCCCCCTTTTTCGGCATTAACAAAGAAATATGTGCTAGAAGAATTTCAGATATAATTTGATCAAAGGGGAGTTAACTAGATAAAACATTTTACTCGTTGTCATGACAACGTTGTAAAATAAGAGCATTTGTTTTGCTTTAAAAAAACAATTGTAAAATTTTCTTACAAATGCTTGAATACAAATAAGCACGGAGGTTTGAAATGAAATTTTCCCCTTTTCCAAAAACTTATATACCAATTTATCAATCACTGCTGAATAAACTTTGGTGAAAATTCATTCGGATAACCCACGTTCTTTTTCCCGCATACCAATTTTATCACCCCAAACAGTAGATATGTTAAATTTTCTAATAAGTCGCGAACACCGGAAAATGTAAATTTTCCAGTCGATTCAATTGATGATGCAGAAATTGAAATTGCCTGTGCGTCTAACTTCAGTAGAATAATTTCATTAGGAATAATACTGATCTAATTGGAGCAATTGTTTTACTCTGCTCCAGTTTCTTGAACAGAACTCTCGAGTTGAAACTTCTAGGAAGCACATTGTCGCAGAAATAGCTTAATAGTTTCTTGTTAATAGTCAAATTTGAGATTTGGTACGAGAATTTCAAATCGGCAGTACATGGTGTATGTTCCAACAATTCAATTTTTTAAAAATATTTAGAGAAATCCGAAATTCGTGGGTTCATAAAGAAAAACCTAAAAAAAATTACAATGGATTCATTATTAGACTCCAGAGTCAAATCAGCAGTGGCCCAAAACTCATAGTATGCAACAAAATGACTATTATCTATTAAGGAGTCTACACATGTGAGGCAGATTTGAATGAAACCCAATTTGGATTTAGTAACGCTTTGGGAACTAGAGAGGCACTGTTTGCTCTGAACATACTACAAAAATATCGTGACCAGCGCAAGGACGTTTTTGTGTGTTTCGTTGATTACGAGAACGCCTTCGACAGAGTACAACACAGAAAGCTTAGAGACATATTAAAGAACATGGAGGTGCACAGCAGGGACGTTAGAATTATCGAAAATGTATACTGGAGAAAGAAAGCAGCGGTACGACTAAACGTAAAGCTTATAGAAGAAAGCCAAATTCTACGAGGCGTCAGACAGGGCTGCATACTATCACCACTACTTTTTAACATATATTCAGACAAAATCTTTAAACGAGCTACTCAGGAACAAGAAATGGGAGTACAAATCAATGGAGGTATATTAATACGATACGATATGATGATACTGTCATCCTAAGTGATAAACTAGAAGACCTGCAACATCTACTAAACTGTGTAAACGCAGGAGGACAGGAAATGAGGCTCAACATAAATATCAACAAGACAAAATTTATGGTATTCAGTCGACAACCACATCCTGATGCTGTACTACAAATTGATACGAAAAATATAGACAGAGTAACCCAGTTTAAGTACCTTGGATGTTATATCACCGAACATCTAAATCCACATAGAGAAATAAGGTGTAGAATAGAGACAGACCGAACAACATTCCAAAAAATAAAACCACTATTCTGCAATGATAATCTGAACCTAAAATTACGGCAGGGAATGGTAAAATCCTGCATATGGTCAGTGTTGCTGTACGGAGCCGAGATCTGGACAATTAAAGCCGCTACAGTTAATCGGTTAGAAGCATTCGAGATGTGGTTACACCGGCGAATGGCAGCTTTCACACTTGGCAGCACGGTAACGACACGACATGGAGTAGGGATGAATTTACATTGAAAGCGATGTAGTGGCTTCGTCGATTTCAGTCTATCTATTTCAATTCATCCCTACTCCATGTCGTGTCGTTACCGTGCTGCCTAGTGTGAAAGCTGCCAATGCTGAGAATACCCTGGACAGCTATGCAGACCAATGAAATGGTACTAAACAGGACCGACGCAACACGCATGTTACTAAATACAGTTAAGTGCAGGAAAATCTCATATCTTGGACATGTATTCAGAGGAGAGCGATACAGAATCATACAACTGATCATGATGGGAAAAGTGGAAGGACGTAGAGGAGTGGGAAGAAAGCAGGCTTCCTGGCTGAGGAACATTCGTGAATGAACCGGTATACGCAGCGCAGAGGAACTATTCCGATTGGCGCAGAATCGAGAAAGACTTGCCCAAGTAATTGCCAACGTCAGGGGGACCTGATATGGCACTTGAAGAAGAAGACACATATACAACAAACAATATTGGCCCCCAAGATTGACCATTGTGGAACTCCCATATGTGTATCTAACAGATTAGAGTTAACTTATTTAGTTTTCTTGTCTCTTTTAAAGTTTAGAGTTGGTGTTTAAGAAAGGTTGAGATCCATTTTGCAGAATTGCCTTTAATTCCATATGTCTTTAGTTCGGGCAGTAACAATTCATAGAATATTGTCACATGGCACTCGGCTGCTTCAATATGTTCAATAATATATCAAATTCTCCAACATTCTAATTAGCCAGAGGCAGAGGAAGCCCAATTGGCGAAGCCGAATGGCAGGAACCAGTCTTCGAATGTTGAATCTAATAGATTGGATTCCTAATTCGTTTCCTAACCTCTTAGAGTTAATTATGGAAACATTTAATTAAAATATATATCGTTAGATTCGAAGCTAGGAATATGATTTGTTAATCTTGATAAATAAAGTGTTTTTATTGTTGAAAACAAGATTTTCTCATTAAACCGTCGTTGTATCCTAACGAGATCTATTTCAGTATTATAAGGTTTCAGTATAATTTTGTTTTCATTTAAATTTGTAATCTTTGAAGTAAAACGAAAACCTTGAGACAGGTATTAAATTTAATACCGGTCTGTTTCAGATTCAGATATTAAATGACGTTCCAGTGACCAAGATGTAATAATAGTTAACCGCAAACACAGGAATTATAATTATGAGAACCTCCGGTCGGGATCATTAGACAGAATGTAACCCTTGCCGGTCTATCTTTCGGCTATCCAAAATGACTATATTTATTCACATTTTTTCACAAAATTTTGGTTTGAGTCACTCGATTTAATGAGTTTTGTGTTTCCTAATCCGAGAGACGAAAATAACAGTAATTTACGTGTTAGAGTCTAGATTGAGGGCTATTACGTTTATTTTAATTTTATAGATGGGAAGGTATAGGGTTTATCGTATGTTTATACCGATTTTAATGTTAAAAAGCCATGAAGTTTACCCGATTATTAAATGCAAAATTATACGATCTTATAAGCTAACACACGAAATTTGAATTAATTCTGACTTAAGCTTAAGCGTTTCTAGAAAATAATATCTAGCCTTTAGCAATCAAATTTAAATTCTCAAAAAAAAAGTTGCTATATAAACGTTAAGCTATTAAATTTTAATATTAATGTGTCATTTTTTCCTTAGGAGCTACAGAAATGAATTAAAGAATATTTGGTTACCTTATTTTGATGTTAAATAAACTGGACTCTATTTTTTATATTTTATTGCAGTTATTTCAATTTGAATTAAAACATACAACACAAAAAATGTCTCACTTAGTATTCAAAGGATCTGAACATCCATTCTCTATACATAAGTCAATACAAGACAGTTTCTTACAAGAAGAGAGATAAAGTAAACGGCGTGTATCCTTTCTTGAGTATTATCCTCATTTGCATAATAAAATAAAAATCCCCTGACTTGTACTTTTATGTACGAATGTCCAGCTAAGTATCTCCATACATCCTTATTTATACATGTTTGAATTGGATCTCACAACGTATGAATTATTCAAAAAACGCAACCGTCTTATAAAGTAACATTATCATGAATTAATAAGTAGCTTCCAGTCCTTCAAGTAGCCATCTTTTATTTTTATTAATCCCATCGCATCTCGATGTTGATCATAACAGAAATCACTTTCGGCTGAAGGGATTAACAAAAATTCCACAAAGTTTTAATGCCTCTATCAGACACTTTTATCGTGGACGTTAACCTTAATAATCCTTATGGATAAAGCGTAAATGAGCTGGTTATCTATTCAATTACCTGAGAAATACTTTGCATAATTTTATAGACGTCTCTGACCTTGATTTTATGAAAAATAAACTTAATTGGGTTCTTTAATCCTACTGATACTTTTGAGAACTTTTGATAATTTAAATTTGCATTTTTGAATCAAATGTTTTTAAAAGTTGTTAGGCCTAATTGTGGTTAATTAAACTTGAAAAAACCTATAATTAAAAGTGGCCATCACTTTATTAGGAGATAGGAATGCTGCCACTGTATTGGATTTGAATTCTTTCTGATTCAGAAATAAATCAGTGAACTTCGTTTAGAATCTAGAGCTATGTAAAAAATTATTAGTTCAAGGTTGATGATCGTTTTTCTGCAGTTGTTTATTATTTAAAGAGTTCATGCGACACAATTAATTATTATTTAATTTTAGGAAAAAGAAGAGCAAAATTAGAAATTACTGAATGATCATCTATCTATTATCTAGCAATGTTTGTAAGAAAATAGAAGTCTGGATTAATTCACTGAAGAAACAAAATCATAAAAATACAGTGTGAAGAAAAAGAAAATATTTAAATATTCTTGTGAATGATAAAAGTATAGAACAAGTAGACGACTCTAAATATCTCAAAATAACAAAAACCGTTATAACAGTAGCTTAAAAATAAATGAGAATTATCAAAGGTAATACCACGCGTCCTCCAAATTTTATCGATTAAATTTTTGGTTTTCACGAAAACGGCTTTATTTGGAAAAACCACGAGAGCAAACTGATTGATAAAATTAGTTTGTTTGAGTGGTTTTGCCTGAAATAAAGGCGTTTGAGTAGTATGGAGGCCAAAAATTTAATCTATAAAATTTGAAAGGACGTGTGGTATTTGGAAGGTTATTTTTTTGAATCATTTTATATTAAAAACAGAGAATATAGTCATTTATGCAAAAGACACCTTACTCACAACTGTTCAATATTTTCTTTATCAATTTAAATTGAAACATCATGAGCTGTTATAGTTTTAAATACAGGGCCACCAAGGCATACGGGATTGCGTTTGGCTTAATTCGGATATAAAGTTTGACATTTGTCAGTTTTAAAGAGATTTATGGATTTTTAAGTATTTGGGTATTAAAAAACTGATGTTGTGTATGAATAGACAGCTTAGTTTACAAATACATTTTGAAATTTGAGTATTAACATAGATTTGCAATACATTTTAGTATAATAATAAAATTAATAATGCTAAATAAAAGTTGTTAAATGTTTATATTTGACATTTCAAAAAAGGTAAATACAGTTTAATCAAAAAACAAATACGAAGAAGCGGTTTTATCAGTTAAAACACAATGATTGGGTAGCATCCTGAGCTCTTATTGGCTGAAACTACAAAATCTGACTGTTTTGACAGATGAAAAAAATAATCAAGCCAAATAAAATTAAAATGTATTTTTTTTTTCAAAGAAAATTAATTCAAAAACCTCAAAGTCAGTACCACATAAATCTAATATAAAATTAGATATTGGTTGCAACACGATTTGACTGAAAACAACTACTCCTGGGGCAAATACCCCCACAGGCATTGAATTACATCAGTCAGTGTGTCGGATAGCTATATTAGCAACACCAACCCTTTGATTTTGTTATTTAAGGAGCCGTCATTCTTAGACCGGTTTCGGCATTATTTTGCTTCATCAGTAAGACTGACTGACTGACCAGGAGTAGTTGTTTTCAGTCAAATCGTGTTGCAACGAATATCTAATTTTATATTAGATTTATGTGGTACTGACTTTGAGGTTTTTGAATTAATTTTCTTTGAAAAATAAAAATTCGGCCACATTTGAGATTTGAATAATTTATTTTGTTTAAAAACTGCCCGTCTGGCCGTTGTTATTCCAGCCTATTGGGCTGCCTATATTCTGGCAATTTCGATTTTGTTATTTAAGTGAGGATGGCGTTGGTATCTCCAATATTACTTTGTCTCAACCACTTTTATTAAATACCTGGTGGGTCCAATGCTATTTTCAGATATCGTTTAAAGATACGATGTCGAGCTGTCTATTTCTTACTGATGAGGCAAAATAATGACGAAACCGGTCTAAGAATGACGGCTCCTTAAATAACAAAATCAAAGGGTTGGTGTTGCTAATATAGCTATCCGACACACGTTTTGACTAATGTAATTAGGAATCATGTCATAATAGATGAATTTAGAGTTGAAACAGTATTGAAACTAGCAGAAAAAGAAAACTGAAATGGTTTGGGCACTAAAATAGGATGAAAAATAGTAAAAAACAAAGTAAAGGGAAAATCTTAAGAAAGAAGAAATGTGCCACATAAACAGCAAGCAGGTATACTTACCTGTAAAGAAGGAAGCTTCGAACTCACTTTATTTGATTCACTCAAATTGGGAATTTATGCATTGTTAGTTGTCTAAACTCTTTTCGGCTTCGTTTCTCATTTATTTAGGTACACTTTCGCAAAACGAACAAAAAACAGTGCCAATTAGTTAACAGCTTACAGCATAATGAAACTAACGAAACCTACAAGTTACAAAGATCAAACAAAAACATCATTCTATTCATTATTTATTATAGAATATTTACGATGCATTAAACAAGTCAAAATAAAATTAAAGCATAGCAAAACTATCGCAAAACAATACTAATTGCTTATATACAAGTTACCAAATTGCAATTCGCTCAAAGGTATAACGATCTTGCTTGGTATCGTGAATGAACGTATTAATTCTGATTCTGGTTAAGCTAGTCTCCACCCTAAGGATAAATTCTAAACTGAATAAATCACGAACTGGATTACGTATAAGGTTGAATGTGTTTCCACTGCAATTCATTACTGGTTTGAGTTTTAAATTTCCTAGACATACCATAGCTACTAATTGTTGTTGTTGTTTTATTTGAATCCATACAAACGATAAAAGTTAGTTTAATCGTGTTCTAAGTGGAAATTTATAATGTCTTTAAAACGCCATTGGTAACAAAGAATTTTAAGTAATCTCGTATGGGTTGAAAACTTCAGCAATTAGTAATTAGTTTTATGTAATAACGTTTCGAGTAGTTAAACCTTAAACATCATCATTCTATCTATCGAAACTTGAACTTTGTTCTTTGATAAATTTCCTCATAAAAATGGGGAAAGCTGTAAAAGGACATTTTCCGATAAATGTCTGCTTCATACGGGGAATTTGGGCTACTAATTGCCACCGCTAAACGTTGTGCTCGATTGTTGAAGCTGGGCAGAGAATCATTTAAAAATAGTACCAGCTTTCTAAAAACGGTCATTACTAATAAATGTAAAAAACCAGTAGTACTGGATAAGAAAAAATGTAAAATATAGCTAAAGACATCATAGATACAGATAAGCGATGTATTGGTGACAGAAAGGTATTTTTATATACGCTGAGCAAAAACCGTGTTCGTAGTTTACACAAATTTCTCTTCTATGTATTTCAACTCTATGGTCGCTACCACCTCTCTTGTATGGAAATTCTTGGCTTATTTAAACCATAGAGACTTTAATTGTTGAAATGTTTTTGAATCGGTTAGATACAAAATGTTTATTTTAGGTAAGTATAGTTCGTGTAATACATATAGTATCCCCAAGTTAACAGCTTTAAAGCAAAAAATGATGGAAGTCAGGAGGAAGTCCATAGAAGTCATAATAAAGTCCGGTTGAAGTCCATGGAAGTCAGGATGAAGTCCATGGAAGTCAGTGGAAGTCAGAGGAAGTCATCTGGAAGTCCAAGAAAGTCATGGAAGTATGGAAGTCAGGTGTACAAAATTTTGGTAGCGGTTTGCCCCTCGGCGGCGCCTTTGTTGCTACTAAAAAAACTTCTAACGTAACGGCATCCTTTGAGACTGCCGCAAAGGGTGCCGCTACGTTGCCGATGACGCAAAGACCAGTTAACCTATGATTTGGTCGGGCGGCCGAGCGATTAGTCGCTTCGATTATATCTATCATGTTTCTATTTTATCAACTCGAGAAATATTGTCTGGCTCCCGAGCTATATATTACAGGAGAACACTCGGGCATCGACTTTAAAGAAATTTTATATATTATTTATATTATTAAAGAGTTTTAAGCAATTTCTAAAGTATTGAAATAATTTTATATTCTCCATTAATTCAAAACACTAATATGTCGTAAACAAAGTTAATCGTTTAAGAAATCTAAAATGATTTCTTTGAATTTCGTTGATTTTGGTCAGTAAGCCCCTATCATTCCGATCTGCAGTCTCCTATGTATACAGGCGGTTTCGAGTCTGAACACAAAGTAGCAGCGGTAAGATTCCGATCTAAATGTTTCACATTAACATACGGTCGCTGTAAAGTACTCAGTTGGGCCAAGATAGAGAACGAGGGTACTCAGATATATCATCACGTTCCAAGGAAAATTACACTTTATCGTTGCCGCGAGCCAGAACGCCTCTACCTTTGTTATGTAACAGTTTTTATTTATTGGCAAAGTAAATTTCAATACTCGGGCGTTATGATATATTGGTCTGAAACCCGGCGAGATCCTTTTACGCTTCGTTAGAGGTGGGAAAACTGAAAACAATTAGGAGAGTTTTATGTGATGGTGGTTTGACCTTGAGCCTTCTCGAAGAAATGTGGCTCGTGAACTTTACCAGATTGGCTTTTAAACGGTAAATATTTAAACAATATTTTGCCTTTATATTAAATTGAAGATAAAGGTTTTAAAAGTTCAAAAAACGTTCAACCTTAATAAATATGTTTTAAGAAATTAAGCAACAGAGAAAGTAACCCAGTACTAAAATTAAAGATTCATCTTCTATTACTTTAATATTTTACATAATAAAGATCACGAAGTAGCACTTGCGAAATTGTGAAGGTACGTCCTAAAATCTCAATTTAATCATCGATCACGCTGATTACGTTTATAGGTGTTGGAAAAGATCATAATCTATTATAAAATTTAGCCTGTCACTTTTTTAATTTCAAACTGGTTGTTGATTAAAGTCTTGAAAAGTTGCAAAATGTTCTTTATAATTTTACACACAAATATTTCATAAATTATTTTATAATTTGTACGAATGTTTCACTGCATAAATTCTGATTGAAAACGACCATTTCCAAGTAACTTTATCACTTTTTTCTTCCCACACATTCTTCTGTTTTAAGTAGACGATTAAATTACTGCTGGTCTTTCTATCTATGAAAAGTTTATTTTAAAATTCAATTCATAATTACAATAATTAGTATATTAATATATTCTAAGATTTTTTACTTTTTTTCTTTATTTTTGGTACATCTGGCATCTTTTTTAATCTCTAAAAACAAAATATCTCATAAGCAAACATGTCACTTCTCTTTTTTTTAAGACTTCTTTACATAATTTTCCCTTTAATTCCCTTAAAACAAGCTTCCCATAACTTTGTCTCATTTTTAAACCATAACAATATGGATATTTAACGATGTAAAATGATAATGAATAAATTTGCTATATTTTTTTTGGTTGGTTTAAGTGCCCTTCGTTCGCAGTTACTACAAAGGGCATTTAAAAAAATCAGAACAGAAGTCAAGCATGGAGAAATAAAGATAAATGAACACAAGTTCAAGAAAATTGTACCCTTCAAATATTTAGGAATAACGTTAAATGTAAAAAAACAACAAACGAAGCACAGGAATAACGGAAGAATCATAAAAGGGAATAGAGCTTATCGAATGTACTTGAAATTTCTAAAGACAGAAAAGTAAGAGAACCGCAAGTAGGGAGACCAAAAGTTTAGATAAAGTGGGAAGACCAATATTCAGAGATTCGCCATATATAATGAATCTTACGAGCTCCAAAAGGGAATGGCTAAAATGGGATAAAAATTTATTTGTTTTACATTAAATAAAAAATACTAAATGATCACTTGTAGTTTATATAATTTTAATTAATTCACTAGAAGCGTATCGAAAACAATTTTACATAATAGATTTAAGTCTTCTACTGTGACATTTATTTCTCATAGTTTCAGCTTAAACATTTTGGAAGCTTCTTTGGAAATTATTGTTCATAAAAGTTGAAAATGTATTCAAAATGAGGTATTTAACATAAATACCCATACAAATGGTTTTTAGGAATACAACAATGATTTTGGTTAGTCAAATTTCTCAGACATTATCATGTCATTAATGGTTCTGTTTTGAATATTTGGCTCCACCTTTTAGATTCAAACCAATGGTCATTGTCTAGAACGGAAGTTAAAACAGGGGAACCCTCATTATGGAAATTATTATGTTATGCTATGTTGAAATTTACAGCCGACGTAAATAAAATAAAAATGGACGTTTTTATAGGCAAATTTGGTTAATTTATTTCTATTTTTTTATCGGATTTTTTGGAAGTTTTCGTTAATTTACACCACGCAGATTTCGAATTAAATTGGTATTGGTGAAAATTAATTAATTTGTTTTGACATTTATTTAAAATAAAAGTTTTTTAAATCATTAAAGAAGAATATAATTAAATAATAATTACTTATGAGTCAATATTCCGTCAAATGGGTGAAGGGACTAAAAATTATTCAAAGATGAGCATCTCATGACTCATCTCATTTAGGTATATCTCTGTTATACAATACAGTACAGTGTCGTCTGAAATGGGAATCAATGTGGGAGTGCCGCAGGGTAGTGTCCTAGGCCCTCTGCTTTTTATACTTTACTTAAATGCCTGCACAAGCCCAGTACAGGACATCATTCCAAGCTCTGACAATTAAAAGGTAACACTGCCGTATGTTAGCATCAGTTTTTATTTTTATTTTATTATTGCCATGCTTAGTTGTTCAATATTTTTGTTGTTTGTTGTGGTCACCGCATGTTTCTCCTTTCTCTTCTTTTTTATATTTATATATTTTTATTTCTTGGGACAGTATCAAACGATTTCTCTAGATCTACAACATCCATGTACGTGTTGCTGTTTTCTTCCCTTTATGAGATCGTTTTGTGAGTCTTTGACTACTCTAATATCCCCATAATGCAGGCTGAGAACTTCGAATAAAATAAAAAATATTAAACTGCTAGTTGTTGTAGTCTTAAATTGTGGGATATTATTACCATTATCATTTTACAAAAAGAATACACTTAAAGAACATCGTTTTAAATTTTTAGATGTGCTACCATCTATGGTAAGAAGAGAGTATTGATGTCGAATCTAATAAATTAAATTCCTTACTGGTTTACTCAAATCGTTTTAAATATTCTATTCTATTTGCAAACGCCCCTGCCTATTTCTCGATGGTCCACTTATTTGATAACTTAAACGTTCCCTTTTTCGTTCCTTTAACATCGTCATAAATCACTTTCTGTTTCCAAATATCCCAAATAGCAACCCCGCGTTATAAAAATATGACAAACAACGAACCTGACGTAAATCACACGCAGTCTTTTGTTTTCTGTATATCCGAAATCGCGGTTTAGTAGAAGGCCAACATGGAAAGGAAATCCGCTGAAAATTTTAAACCGAAAACCGAAAAGTAACTTCGTGAGATTTCCGCGCCGGAATAAATGGGCCGTTCAAGAGAAATGATGATCGTTGTTTTGTGATTGATAAGAAGGATTAAGGAGTTGGTTATAAATGTAACGGTTTGGAGGAAGAAAATGGATTGTTATTCGGAGAGATTGATGATTTTGAAAAGTTATAGATCTTATTCGTTTCTGAATTTCAGGTGTTTGTTGATGTCTCAATAAATTTATAAATAAATATACATTCATATTGTCTCCTTAATACTATATACCTGGTGCAACGATAAGTTCGTAGGATCACATATAGATTGTACCACTATTGACAAATTCTTATAATTTTTCCCATCAAATGATACATGTCAAAATTTCATGGCAATATGACGTTTAGTTCGCTAGTTGCAGTGACACAATTTTTGTAATTTTCTAAGTAAACTTAACTATTTAGGGGATAGATAGACAGATTATTTGTCCATAACGTTTTTTAAAATTACAATTTATAAAAACTTATCTGACTTGTCAGTTACTAGTCTAAAATATATAATTAAAAAAAATAATCAAACAAAACACACATACATATACATACATTATAATACATTAAAATATAATGAACAAAATTACAAAATAACAAATACATGTTTATTTATAGATTAAGCTTCTCTGAGTTACTCTTCAAGAGAACATCATTATTTAATAAATAATTATATAACACTTTTATATAATAATAGATAAATATAAATATGACAATCATCACAAACTGACAAGCGCGAAAATAGTAGACGCAAATTTCGGTTTAATCTTGTATTAAGAAATTAAGGCTGGAGTACCGCAAGGAAGTGTCTTAGGACCTGTCCTATACTTACTGTACACATGTGATATTCCAGAGTTAGAAAACAATACCTTGACCTGGACGAAGAGATGGAAAATTGAACTTAATGAAACTAAATCACTCCACAACTTTACAAACAAAATGATACATCATATTCCAGTCAGAATAAACAATAACCTAATTCCATATTCAAACACAGCAAAACACTTCGGTATTACCTTAGATTGCCAAACTCCGATGGAAAGTGCATGTTAAAAAGAAAAGAGAAGAACTTGGACTGAAATATAGAAAAATGTACTGGCTAATTGGAAAAAACTCCACTCTGTCTCTACCTAATAAGCTTGTGCTTTATAAGCAGATACTTAAGCCTATATGGACCTATGGTATCCAACTATGGGGATGCACCAAAGCAACTTAGCAATCATCCAAAGATTTCAAAACAAAGCACTAAGGAACATAGTAGATGTCCCTTGGTATATACATTCGCAACAGTGACCTCCATAGGGAACTGGAAATGGACACTATTGACCAGACCATCAAGAAATTAGCCAAGGGTCATGAAGAAAGACTTCATCATCATGTCAATGTCGAGGCTATCCAGCTCCTTGACAATACTGGGTTAGAAAGAATACTTAAGAGGATCAAGCCCTTTGAGTTAGTTTAGTGTTTTAAGTGCAAAAGCAGAGGTTTTGTGTGCACGTTAAAGTTTAGTGCAATCTATTCTACAGAACCTACGGAACGCTGATTAGTATACCTTAGTTTTAAGTTTCAAACTCTATTAGATTAAGTTAGAATTAAATTGCTCATTGGTCACTGTTGACAAGATTGTAATATATTAAATACCTTTATGGGTGTTTAATAATAAAAAAAATCTTGCATTATGTTGGTGCAAATTGTATATGCAACCCCAATACACCGGGAATTTTTTGCTTTAAAAATTGTCAATACTCTCTTCTAATCATAGATAGTAGCACATCTAAAAAAAAGTATACTGCTTAGTTTAGATGTTATGATTTTCCCAGGTAAGTTTTTGGTCTACTGTCACTCCTAAAAATTTAATAGGCTTAAGGTTTAATTTAACAAAAATGCTTTCACATACGACCCTTCTTCACTGTAGTTTAGCCAGCATCCAATGTTGATTCTTTAAATGTCATGAAAGGTCTAAAATCCGGGAAATTCCTGGCCTTTATTCATCTCTATAAGAATACAATTTATTCTTAAGTTCACATAAAGAGCTCCTGTTTCGAGATTTTCTCACAAAAATGATTTCGTATTTGTGAAATTTTTTGTAAAGCATGTGTAACATTTTATGGGAAAAATATTAACTGAAAATGACAATGATTTGAATGACTTGCGTAAAAGTGGAAAGGTACATATTTTATTTCCTACTAAAACTGTTGTAAGGAAAGATATTGCGCTCATATTCCATAATGTCAAATAAAACGGCTGTAAAATATTTTCAATATTTCCACACACAATATTTTAGAAAGATATAATGTGAGTTATTACCCGTTTCTTTCCTATCACAATATGTGAATCTAACGGAGCTCAAAGATATCAAATTACCGATATAATTAGTTCATTAGTAAATTAATTAGTTATTAAAACCAACTTAAATAAAATAAATCGCTGGAAGTAAGAGAAATGTTTTCTAAAGATTAAAATCTGACTTGATTCCTACTAAGAAACATTTAATCTCCATTAATGATTTTAATTTAATTAAAATTTGTCTGCGGAATAAACATCTCGCATAAATAATACTTCATGTTTGCTCTACACCCTCGAAAATTACCCGCCGTCTGGGTATTATCTGTAACAAAATCTTCTCAGTTTCGAGGCAGCAGCGACATGTTGTGGGAGCAACATGTCTATTAGGCCAAAGTTTATAGGAAACACTAATGCAGATTCAGAAAGCATTCCTTTCTGTCACATAAATCAAGTATAGCTCGCGATATAACGCCTGGAAATGAAAATTAGATATGTAATACCTCCAAATCGGTTTTCGTAATAATGTAATAAGTCCCCTGCGGTATTAATAACATCTGCTCTTCAAAAATAGTAGGCGGTTGTCGATTATAAATATCATTCTATAGATAAAAAATATATATTGAAGATCTCAGGCGTCGAATATGGTTCATATTTAGAAACGTTTATGTTGCCCGCAGTCACTTTAATTTACATATCATTAGACTGCGGGAACAAGCCTGATGAATTGTGAGAAGTTGGCATTCTTAGGGCTTTGTGTGTGTGTGATTGAATTTGTCTCGAATGAAGTTTATTGTGGGTGGGGATAAGTTTTAGGAAGTTATCCATCAACAACAGAACGCCCACTTCATGTTAACCCTATTCACCAATATTTCATATGCCAGTAGAACTGAACTTTGCTTGTATACTGCTACACTTGATAAGTATGGTAATTTTCACAAAATATACTATGTGACCTACATTTTACATTATATATGCCTCAAAAGTACATTGTAAAATTATTCACAGAACAATGTATGTGAAAAATATCGCTAACGTGAAAATACATTGTGAAAATTACTGATTTACAGAATTCATTCTGTGAATGAAATTGTACAGGTTTAGTTATGTGAATACCAGAGGAAAGCTGATGTTAGGCAAATTAGTTGAGGGTTACGCGAGGTTGGAATGTTATTTTTCTCCCTACCCTAAATAATATTTACTTGTATTCAAAGCAGTTTTTTAGTGTGAGTCGACCAGAAATCGAAGTTAAGTACCTACTTATTCTTTTAATATTATATTTGCATGTAAATTAAGTAGTTCATTTTTTCTTGCAAGATATAGTTGCCAACAATTGTTGAAGTAGGTGAGTATTCAGATGTATGAAATTGTAGTTCTTCTAGTGACCACAACAAGTGTTGTATCTACAACAACTATGTAATTCTCACAGAGAATGTTCCTTAAGATTCAAAAAAAGTGTCGCCGGTAAAAAGAAGGTTTTCAATTTCATTAAGAAGTTAGGGCTGTGTATAAATATCTGTATTTTCACATGATTTTACGTTGGTTACAAATGGCCATCCTAATATTATGTGATTTTACATAATCTTTTTTATCATGGTAGTTTAAATAATAATCACATATTGTGTGATAGCACCAGTTCTTGATATATCATTTAGATCTGATAAAGCAGAAATTGGTTTATAGAAAACTATTCGGGCATCGGTTATTTTGTCCATGTTAATTTTTTACAGGAAATATTAGAAAAGATTCCATAGGGTTTGTATACTTTCATTTTTGACTTGTATTTGTTCTTAAATCCTTCTAACTGTTCTACTAAACAAATATCTCTACTCAAAGGCCTTTATAGCGCAAATCATAACGCGCTATATTTTCGTAGAGCCACTAAATGACGTTAAAACTCACACGCGACTGATGCTTTATCCTGCCCTAACCACGTTTTATTATTACAGAGAAGATTTATAAATATTTTTAATATATAATTGGGACGCTACATCTTGGTCATTTTAGGTATAAGCAACTCTAAACTGATGCTATAAATACTACAAAATTCTAGAAAATAAAAAATATCCTATTACAAAAAAATGACACAAAATAACTTCTGTTTCTATATCATTCCTACTGGCACATAGTGTAAAAGGATCACTGAACTAGCTTCAACACCAAGATTTGTCCCGCAATTTATAATGGTCACTTGAAAAAAATTAATTACCTTATGAAGTGCGTGTTGACTTTGAAAAATAATCTTACTAATGGTATGTTGTTTAACAACTTTGTAAGAGGAACAACATCTGCAAAAGTTTGTCGCCCATGAGTGTTACAAGTTACATAAATGTAGTGGAAGAAAAAACAGTAACAAATTCATTACGGTAAACTGGATACATTTAAATTTATACTTAACAGGTTTTTGTTGGTAACTATTCAGTGCGTATTTTATTTTTGTATAATTTGTCTATATAAATAAAAATCAATTGCCGAATGTATGTAAGCATCACTTCAGAACGGCTGCACCTACTTGGCTCATTCTTTTTTTGTTGTGTTTGTAATTGTCAGGACAACGTTTGTACTAAAGAAAATGTTTGAAAAATTGTACGAAAAAGTGAAAAATTTCGGTTAAAAAATCTCTGACTGAGACAGAAGACATCACTATATATTCACAAAATCGGTATTCCCAAATCTGCTAATACAAAGTGCAATTGTAAGTCAGTTATTTGCGCCAATCTACTTAATGGGGTTCTGCAGACTCTATAATACAAACACGGCCTGCCTCCCACTTTGACCAATAGGAAGAATATTTCCAATTTGATCATGCTGGGCTCTCCGATTTGGATATAGTATAGGGAGATCCTCAAAAATATTGACAGAATTTACAGATTGATGTTTAGTTGTTCAGTTTCTTACCTTATTTCCTGTTACATCCTAAAAAAAATTCATTTGCTGTTTTGGTGTTTTCGTAAATGCAGAATTGTTTAATTAAACGACCATTTTTATATTTTTGGCATGTAAAATTGTAATACATTTGTTTGGTTTTTTTTGTAATTTTCTCCAAGCTTTAGTTGAAAAACAACGGGTATCAGATCACGTTTCGTCTAGGAAAGTAATTGAAAGATTTTCTCTACGGTACTATAGTATCCGGTAAGTACTCAAAGTTTTCGCCTACCATATATGAAAATGAATCATATCAACCCTAAAAATCAGAACGAAAATAATATTTTCTACCCTCGGGCCGCAAAAATCATAAAGAACACGATTTTGTAGTTATAAACTACCTACGCACCTTTGACTTTGACGTTTCACATAAATTGTCATTAAACGTCAGTGTAGAATCTAGATGACTAAACTGTAAAATAATAATACGTTTTGATTCTGAATAATTGTGATTGTGTGAATTAGTGAAAATTAATAGTAATTCAGACGAAGACTCCCACAGACTTGCAAGAAGAAGATAGAGCAATGTTTCTCTGAATTTGTTACCTACAAAGTCTAAACAAGGCGCAACGATAAGAAAAGTACCATAAATTGTTTAACAACTGGAAATAATATATAATAAATACACTGGTACATTGTTATTACTTAAGTTTCTTATTAAATTCTGTCTGTATTTATAAAATTAAAGATTTTTGTTATTTTCCTATTTTTTTTTGTAGGCGAAAAACAGTTGTTGCACACATGCAGAAAACGCTTTAGCAGCCCTTAGCTAATAGCCTCGGCCTGCTAAAGTTCATTTTCTGCGCTTCAATATACTATTGAATGTTCGCTTATTTCACAACTAAGTCAATACCAATTATGAATTGTAAAAATTTTATAAATATAAAATGACATTGCAGACAAAGGCTGATTACTTTTTTGAGACATTTGCTATTATTTGTAAATATTATGAGCATTTATCACTTCGCATCGATCCCGAATGAAAAATAAACGTTTGTTTTGTAATGGATTGGAAGACAGAGATAGAATCGGTTAGAATTAATGAATGTTACGCACAATCCGTTTTAGTGCTTACGTTATTAATGTAGGTATTATAAATAGTAAAAAAATATTTATTGCGACTACTCCTTTCAAGGTTACTAGTTATTGCATATTACATAAATTATTTGTTTACATTAATACAAAATGCCTGTAAGAAACGACATACTAAAATCACCGCTAAATTCTAGCTTTAAATTTATTTTACGACCCCCGTGTGATATAGTAACAATTGTTAAAACCGCTAATAAAAAATAAAACATAAATTCTTTCTTTACTTTGGTACAAAGTGCGTGTAAGAATCCATATAATAAAAACCCTATAAAATTGTGCAAAACATAAAATCCGAATATCGCTCGGTATAATAAAACAGCACTAATTTCTTAATGACGACGATAATTATAATTTCAGAGCATCATCAGCACCGAACCTGCCCAACATAAAATCCCAAAGTGTTTCACATTCATAACAATTAATACGATATAAACCAGCATAAATGAGCCAATTAAATGTATACAGCTTCCAAGAATTCTGAGACGAGCTCATCTGAAATATTTTCCCGGACCGTTTTTTTCATCGCAGTCATTTTTCAGCATTTTAAAAACGTACGGTATTCGTAGCGGGGTTGTGTTCCTCTCTTTAAGTCTCTTTCACATAGCGTTTAATGGTCATTTCGGCCGAATGTAAGAATTTGTTTACACGGGTCTCAGTTGGCCGCAAGAATGTGTTTATGGCCCTTGTCCAAGAAGTAACCGGTAGAAGTAAAAAGGAGTAGAACTAGCCGGTAATGCCATTAAAATCGAATGACACCTCGGAATACCAACATAGAAACGAAAACGTTACGAGCTATTGGAAAAGTTGTGACATTCTTGCCTTAAAGTTCTAAGTTTCTTTGAAAGAGATGCTGTAAAAAGTTTTTTTATGCCTATAAGATTTTGTAGTAAACACGTAGATTAATTTTAAAACGGTCTTACGTTCTGTTTTACGTAGATTTTTTGAATACTCATGAATATCACCATAAAATTAACTATGTATTAATGAAGCAACATTTGCCAGAGAGAATGTTGTATAGTGGAAATTATTGACTCGTATTTAAAATGACAGAATTGTTTTTTTACATGTATGCAAATGAATTCCATAAATTTTTATTTCAGACATCATGTAAAAAGTAGTTTTAATGATATTAACAGAGAGTAACAGTTAATATTTCAACAAAACATAAAGCTAAAGTTACCATAATAACAAAGAGGGAGCAGGAAAAAAAATTTGAGATATTATAAAAAAGCAACTAGAAACTTTGATAGAGAGGCAAAAATTGGAATGAAAGAAAAAAGAATCAAATTAAAAAAGATTGCAGGAGAATTTTAAGGGAATTCTGAAAGAGCATATAAGAGAGAGAGGAAGTACAAGTTGATCTGGAAGAACTCACAAAAGAAGAAATTTATCAAGCTAGTAAAAAACTGAAAACCTACAAAGACGTAGGAAGTAAAGGAATAACAGCGGAAAATATTAAACACGCGAATGAAAAATTGAAAAATTACGAAGTGCATTTGCTCAAAAGTTTGTATTTACATATACCTACAGGGTGATTGATCTTTCATATCCTATTTGGGAAGAATGTAGCCCGCCCGCTAATCCATTGACTGAAGATGATCCAGATAAACGCATTTAATTTTGTGAAATGATGTTTAAAAGATTAGTTTACGATACATACACAATTTCCACAAAAAGTTTAAGTTGCTCTTTGTACCTTGACCTGTAGAGAAAAATATTGGCAGCACCTTCTTCCGTTGAAAAAAGACGGTTTCAAATCTCTCTCAAAATATTAGTCGTTGTTATAATAGTCCAGTCAATGAACGCTTAAAAGAGGGGTGTAGAGTACGTGAGCCAACGTGCAAAAACGGACTTCAGGGATGAATTTGGAGTAGTTAGGAAATAAATATACCAAAGGTCCCGGAGCGTAGGAGGTGCGAGGGCTGCATGGCGGCACGAAGAAAGTCACTTTATTCGGCTTTTCGCTTATATCTCGAAAAAATATGCACCCTAGCAAAAAAGTCACCCAATACAAAATTAAATATCATAAAATTTACTACGAGATTGTTTAAATTCATTTTTCCTATCTCTTTTGGTTCTAAAGATATTTGCTAGCAAAAAATGCAAAGTTTTGAAAAAAGTTTTTTTTCCTCTCGCTCCAAGAGACTCAAGACAACTCAACATTAATTTCTTAAGTAATTTTTTTTAGGTATAGAAGATTGTAGCTCTTAAATAAATAACAAAAATTAGAATCTTCTTTGCGAATGTAGAAATTTGCTGTAGCTTTTGATTAGTTTAGGTTATAATAAATAAATATATCAATTAAAAGGTCGTTAAATCCTCTATAACTTTTTTTAGAAAGACTTTGCTGTAAAACTAAAGGTTTAGCTACTGGTAGGCTAAATAATTAAAAAAAACATAAGTTAAAAAAACTTTTTTCAAAAATTTGCATTTTTCTCTAGAACCAGAAGTGATAGGAAAAAATAAATATAAAACAATCTTGTAGTAAATTTTATGGTCTTTAATTTTGTATTGGATAACTTTTTTGCTATGATGCATATTTTTCGAGATATAAGCGAAAAGCTGAAAAAAGTGACCTTCTCCGTGCTCGATGACTTTTAGTACATTTATAAAAAAATACCTTCTAACTACTCCAAATACAGCCCTGAAGTTCGTTTTTGCATGTTCGCTCACGCACTCTACAACCCAACCATTGACTGGACTATAACGGCGGCAGAACTAATATTAGGTCCTTATAGAGAAAAATAACATTGGGATATAAGAATATAATAAATTAAACTCGCCCGGACCGCTGGCTAACATATAAAGCGACGACTGGTGGTAGAAATATAAATTTCTAATTCTTATAATTACAATAAAATTATAACAAAGACCAAACTTTGTTGTCCGAAGAAGACCATACATAAAGAGTACAGAGAAAACTCCAGTAATTTAGTTGACGCAAATCCTCGGGATTTCCAATTCAAATACACCCCAAATTCATACAGTAATCCTTCTGTTCCAACTCGACCCGGTTCTGTTTTGTCTCTGAACCAAAACATTTCTGTCTGATGCTCTCGGAAAGTCCTTCCCGTGAATGTATAATGCCCTCAGGATTGTGCGGATCGATGGCGCTTGGGAGACTGACCTAATTCACTTAAATTCTTTGAAACGTTTTTAGTTTGCTAAATAAAGATTTATCACTTGCCGATGTAGATTTTATGTGGCCTAAAGAAGATTAATGTGGTCCGCAGGTGTTTATTTAAATCGACTCCAGGTATAGGAAATAAATAAATCTTTTTTCTGAGTTGTTGTGGAGATCAGGAAAAACAGATGTGGTAGCAGGGTTCAAATTGGATTCTGATGTAACATAACAAGAAAGTTATTGACCTGTGACCTTTTTAAACGGTATTTTTTTATAAACTGATTCATTATATTGGATGAGTCATAACTGTCACCACGATTTTTAGAAGAATATAAAACAAGTCGAATTTAAAAATTACCAACCCAACTTGAGTAATTAAAAGTGACGCAAGTCCGAAGTTTCATTAGATGTCTGTATATAAATTTATTTATGGCTGTAAATCTTAACTGCCTACACTTCCTTCATTTTATAATTAGATATAATTTACATTAACATTTATGTTAGTGAGGATAATGAAAGGGGTCCCTGCGGTTGTGTAATCAGGGTGTATTCATTATGTTAAATTCCACCATTCTTTTAGAATTATTTTCTGTAAAACTTACACTCTTAAACATGATAAAATTCAAAATGGCTCCTATTATTATGTATACTATGATTTCTAATTAACTTATGAATAGTCATGACATACGATGAATTAAATTTATAGAATAGACCATTCAAATTGTGTATACGTCTATTAAGTATTAGCGCTTGCGCCGAACATGCTTATAGAATGTAGAATCGCAGACGCATGTGGATATTTGGATATGAAACAACGCCATAGTGAATAGTGAACAAGTGATTTTGCGTTTTTGATGGTGCATAGGCCCGCGCTCTGTTCTGTTTGAAATTATTTAAAACGAGTCAGCATGGAAGTTAAAAGTTTTTTGGAGACAAACCATTTAGAACACCTGTGGATGACTTGTGTAGGCATGTGGGCTCTTTTTAATCAACTGTATACATGGCGTCGTGTCACTCAATAATTTTCATTGAGTATGATTTGCAATGATCTTAAAACTCTGTTCAATCATAACTATTTGTAATGCTTTGTTTTGTGTTGTCAATCACTTATTACGATATTTTATAAGTCAGGTTAAGTTCATGTTCGTGAAATAATGATTCATTGCTGTATCCATACCTCAGACCCAATCAAATTCCTCTTGAATCAAGAGGATAATTGTTCACATGGGCTGAGAAAGCAGCTTCATCCAAGAAAATTGTTTCTCAACAAAATTGAAATATTCTTGTCTCAACCAAACCACACTATTTAACAAGAAAGTGTACATTTGACACAAAACTTTCTGTTACGAAGTAGCCAAGAATATTTTGTAAAAAATGAAACTAATATTTGGTTGGACCTATTCCAGAATACCATTCTCATGAATTAATGCTGTTACAATTTGATTTAAGAGATTATTTTTTTCTGTGTAGAAGATATAGCTATTTATTTAACATACATCGTATATAAAAGCGCCGAATGAAATTGCTAATAAACCGCTCTGAAATCAACGTAACCATTTAAACTGCGAGCCATACCAAGAAGAAGAAAACATGTGTGAATTTTCGTTTTCTCTGCAGGCCATTATTTTATTACATCCTTAGACAGCTGAGAGCCCGTAGCATCTAATAAGCTCTCCAACGAGCTCCATTCAATTCATATTATTCTCTCCCTAATAAAGTTTCGAATCGGACAGTAGCTGCAGTATTACGCAGAGCTGCCATTATATCATTACCTGGGGGTCATTTATTACGAAAAGATACAGAGCGCGATAGTTTAAACAAAGGTGCATTTGCAATGGAATGAAATTATTAACATACACTTTTAGATGACAGCGAGATGATATATACCGAAGGCGAACGAGTTATGTTAATATGGCGACCAGTTATGACCGCTGGTTCTGGGAGGCAGAAGTTTATGGTTATTTATGCGATATTCGGATAGGAATTATCTTCTCCCATCTTTGAGTGTGCCTGCTGCTGCAAATGCCGAGTTCACATCGTCAAAAAGACAAAAAAAGACACCCACAGAGATTATGACGATATAAGAGATATTAACTGAATAAGACACAAAAAAGAAGAGGTTGTGAGGTGAATTTATAAGAAATTCTGTACAAAGCATGTGCTTTAAGATGCGTATCGTCTTAAAAGGGGTATATCATATTTAAATGAAGAACACCGAGATAAGTTAGTGCTCGTAGATTTCAGATAACTAGACAGTACAAACATTTAACTTTCAGTTAATCTACGAAAAATATAAAATGTAAAATTATGGGAAATTTTATAACACCAAAAACACAGTCATAAAGTTTCACATTATTTTAAAACAAAAATGAAATATCTCCAGTAGTTTTTAAAATTTAAGTAGGAGGACATTTATTTATCAAGCATAGACAAATATCATATATTTTAGTAATTGTTTTTCTGGGTAACCTTTATATTTTTTTTGATGCGATTTAAAATTCAACATTCAAATAGTTTATAAATTTAATAATTTTACAGAGCGATCTTGTAAAAAAGTAAAAGTTGGCTAGAAATAAGGAAACTTACAACAAATTTTACATTTTTAAAAACAAAATATATCGAAAAAGAATAGAATATGCTCTAATTTACTTAAAGCTTAAAGCAGATGTCAGGGTTGGATTTAAAAATATCGCTTGTTAAAATCATTGAAAAAAGTATTTCCCTTTGACCCGTGCAGCAAAAGTAGGCGTTACACAATATAAATCTTTTCCAAACTTTGGCAACACAGCATAATACATTTACCAAAAGATATTGCCACCGAATAAATAAATCAATTATGCATTCTTAGTAGCCAGTGGCCAGTAGCGTGCATTGAGGTATAGAAACTGATATTTTTTTAATGTTTCCCTTGATTTAACACACAAAAATACACACCACATTTTTACAAGCTTATATTTAACTTGCTGTGTATATCTAATATAAAAATGTATTCTTGCGCGGCAAAATTTTGAATCTGTTATTCATAGAAAAACCTAGGTCTAACAAAAGTAATATCTAAGTATAACATATCTTATGACGGAAGAACAATGTTACTATTGTTAGACCTAAGTTTTTCTATGAGTAACAGATTCAAAATCTTGCCGCGCAAGAATCCCTTTTTTATATTAGATATACAAGGCAAGTTAAATATAAGCTTGTAAAAATGTGGTGTGTATTTTTGTGTGTTAAATCAAGGAAATCATAACTATCATTAAAAAAAGATCAGTTTCTATACCTCAATTCACTACCTATTTAAAGATTGGTTGGTTTGCACACCACTGGCCACTAGTTACTAAGAATGCATAAATGATTTATCTATTCCGTGGCAATATCTTTTGGTAAATGTATTATGCTGTGTTGCCAAAGTTTGGAAAAGATTTAGGAAAGGATTAAGAAGATTTTAAGATTTGAATCAGTAGATATAGAAATTTGATTTTCTTTATTTTGAACTTTTTCCAGAAATAAAGAATACAAAGTATAAAATTCAATTTCGATGAAGCGCGATCTCTGAAAGCGTTATTTTCAATCAAATATTTTACCCCAGATATCCTATCAAGTTTGATTAAATCCGGTAAAATTGTCTCCGAGAACATTATTCTTGGAATAAATTAAATTAGTGCGAAGAGGAGAAGGTGTTGGGTTCAATTAATCAGATAATTAAATTGTCTCCGCTGCGAAATTTCCGATTGCCTACAGATTTTTTGTGCTTACCCTTTTTATTTTTTCTTCTGCTAGCGCTTAAACGGCCTGTGGTATTTTCCAATCTTTCCTTTCCGTAATCCGTTTATCCCAAGTTTAACACAATTTATTTTCTTTCTGTTATACCTAGGTTTATTCTATTTGTTTAACGCATTACGACGGTTTGGAAATTTGAGGGCAATCGAGCGTCCGTTTTTTTAGTAAACAGTAAACGAAGTTTGGGCTGATAGGTTTATCCAAGATTTTTACTCTGTGATCAGAAAAAAAATATTAACTACCTCAAAATTGCTTATATTTATATTTATGTTTTTAAGATATTATTTGGAAAAAAGAAAGTTGGTACTCAAAACGAAAAGAAATAAATTAGAAAAGAATACAATGACTTAATGACTATATACGAAATTAGAAAAAAAACAGTGATAGAAGGAAGATAATTGCACAATGGTGGTGAAAAATAAAGTAGTACGTCCATGATTGAATTGGGGTATAACAAAATCAACACAGAACAATAAAAAATAGAAAATTATAATAAAACAAAAAACTATCATTATGAAATTATTTATTTAATTACTAAGTAATTACGAAACTATTATTACAATCCGACCCCTGACGCTACCAGGAGTTTTCGATTAAATAAAATAAACAAATCAATTACTCAGAAATAAAAAAAAAAGCTTGATAAATTAATGATTGTTTTGTTTCACATAAAATCTTTGTTCATTTCTTTAGCGTCGACCTTATCAAAGAATAATCGTTCGCTATAAAAGGTCATATGTCATCCATATATAATTACCACCTACACAGTTTGTGACCTACGAAAATAACAACACCTTCATTAATTATGAAAAAAGGTTTCCTTTATTCCATACCTGAACGCTTCAAATTTATTTATGTTATTTTTTACTTTGACATACAGCTTTGCGATTATTATTGTTCCGACTTAAGAGGAAGTGATACTTTACAATCTAAAAGACCTGCGGAGGTAAAAAATTCGCTACTGATAGGTGGAGCCTACATACTACGCAAACCGATATCGAACACTTATGAGGGGGAGTCTAAATTCATAATTTTCTCCATTTATATCATTATAATCACTCAACTTAAAGATTAGCAATTTGAGAAAAATCATGTATTTTCGCGCGATAGTCATATCAAGAAATGTTGGTAAGCGATGAGTCATTTCATTTTTTCCGGAACTGTTAAAAAATGCTTTTATTGATTTTCAGAAATTGTATCACATTTTTTTCTTTATTTATAATTGGTTCTCTCTGACATTCTTGTAGCACTCTCGATTTAACTTTATGTAAGAATGAGAAATACTATTTTTCGGGCATGTCAATGAAGTATTAAATGTCTCAAAATATATCTGAAAATATCTACTATCATAAACACAGTTAATACACTGATAAGAAAATAGAATCTTAGATTAGAATGATCGATAATACTGTTTTTCTACGACCACCATTCAAAGTACGCTTTTCTGCGCAAATTTTTATTTGCAAAGTAGGCAATTGCTCACATTGCAAGGACAAAATGACATATGTGTGCGGAAAAGTGACAGAACTGTGCGCAAAGTAGTTACTTTGCGCACAGTTATGTCAAAATAAGTGCATAGACATATTAAATAACAGAGTCGGTGGCACCTAATTTCTGATTGATTTGTGTTCATAAACTGACAGTTCGTTGTCGAATGACATTTGGCTCCAATATTTTAAATTTAAATTTTTAGAATTTTACTTTTGCTATCTTTTCGTAAGTATATTTTGATATATTTAGTATTTTATTACTTACCTAATTATTTCTAGACATGTTATCTGGTTTATAAACAAATATATACCGTAGGAAATGAACCAACATACATCATCCGGCTCTGATGATTCTGATGTGGAGAATACACCACCGAAAATTGAAGAAATAGCTAGAATGGCCACAGAAAATTTATTACCAGATATTTCAAGGGGAAAGTACGAAAAACAGTACTCCAAATTTATGAATTGGAAGGAGACAAACCAAATTTAGTCATTTTTCATTTTTTTTTGTATGCATAAAAAAAATTGTATATTAAAAACATATATAAATTATGTTACGTTATATATATTGTAGTTATCACATTCTAAAATTAAAGTAAATAAACATTAATATTTTGTTGTCGTTAAAAAGTGTGGTCGTAGAAAAAGTATTGTGTACAACATGTACGCAAAGCACTTTTCCCACTCGCTTGATTTGCGGCTCGTGCCGCAAACATCTGCGCTCGTGGGAAAAGTATAGCTTATAGCTTATAGACACGAATCTGGTACATTTAATTTCTAAGTAGTTAAAATAAACCGCCAAAGGTTATATTTTACAACAAATAATCCTAAAAATGTCTAGTTACATAAATGGTCATTAGAATTATATTTGCTGTAGCTATTAGGACATTAATATCCAAAAATAACACAAACAGGGAAAACGTCTAAATCTTTTTTTTTTCATATTGTTAGCCCTTAAAAGTCATGATTGATCTTTTTCATGTTTTAGCTATATTAAGTTCCTACAATGAAAACCTTTTATTGTAATGAATAGCGGTAATTTTATACAAATCACAAACCCTATTATCTGATAAATTCCATAAATTATATTTTGTATGAAATTTCTGTGTTTCTGGGCCAAACTCTAAATAGGGTATACCAACTGATCAATATTGACATACGAAAGAGTGATTTGTTTTAATACAGACTCGTGAAATTTATATTAAAAGTTTTGCATATTTATTTAAATGAAGAGTAAAAAAATCTATTTATAGCTTCCATGTTAAAATTTTAAAAGGAATTATATTTTAAATAGCAAACTGTAATTTACTAGAACATCCTTTAAGACGTTGTATAGATATATTTTAATAAAATAGAGTGCCTTACCTGAAAGTATACTTGCTTGTGGTCAACCCATCCAATCACCATGTCAGATCCAGCCATCCTCCCATCTTTAGAAAACCCAAAGCCGACATACCCTAGCGTCCTAACTTGCAATTCGAATGTAATATCCTGCGGGCCCGGTCCCAGGACCCACAGCAACCGATAATCAGGACTCAGATATACTGAATGGGCCCATCTCGCGCTTCTTGAGACGGTCACTAAGCACAACACTAATAATAACACTGAAATTAATTTTCCTATGAGATCCATGGCTTCTGATGGGAGGTTTAAGCAGATGCAGGCATTATCTGTAACAAAAGTAAATGTATTGAATTTTTGTAAAAGGTTTTCAGTATAAGTAATTGATATTTACAAACAGACACAAAAAATGCGAGGTATTAAATATTTCGCCAAACAAAATAGAGGGTATGAAGCTTGAAATAAATATTAACAAATAATTATTATAAACAGTGATGACAAGAAAAGCGTGAACAAATTTGAGATCAAAGGACAAGAACTTGAACACCTGTGGAGCATATTTTTGGAAGATAGGAATTTAAGAAATATAACAAGAACTTGGAAAGACAAAGCGTTACATAAAAGAAGAAATAAAAATGTTGAAAAAACAAACTTAAGAACAAAGTAGGATCAGCTAAGTTGGGGATGTGTATGTAGTGAAAATGTACTGAATGAAAAGAATTTAAATAGACAGATAGTTAGAAAGGTAGATTTAGAACAAAATAGATCGAGAGGAAAGAGGAATTAGATCACAAAAGGAGCAAATCGTTAGAAAATATGAAAGTAGTGGCTGTGGATTAAAAATGCAAATAAATTATTACATCAGACTCTTTGAAGAACAGAAGAAATTGAGAAGAAAAAGAAATAAAAAACCAAAAAAATACAAGTCGGAAAAACAGTTTCTATTTTTTTTTAAGTTTTTTCAATGATATTGTATGTTTCTTCATTTGCCATAACAGGGAGAGACGTTAAATTTGTTGGTAAGTATAGAATTCCGTTTATAGTTTTTGTACTCAAAAAAAGACTGAAGAATTTTAAAAACTTCATTATTTATTATCTTGTTACGGTTGTTGACAAATGTATATTCTACCAAAAGATTTGGATGAAACAGATACTGAGTGGTAGTTTTCTTAAGTTGGTCAATTTGAAACTACGTATTTTTTTCTTCAATTTCAATACAAGAAAAAATCACCAAAGCCACAGACATGAGCCTATCTAAGGTATATGGATAAAGTACTGATGTGGCAAATGAACAAGACTAGAACAAGCGTCATCAGCAGGGCTCTTTCAAAACATTAATCCGGGGAGGAAACCTTTAAAATCAAAATTGATTTAAAAATTTGGCGTATATTTTCTAGCGGCGTTCTTTTCAAATAATAATAATATTTGTACTAATAAAACAAATATCCAATCTCTAATACACCTAGAAGTATATTATTTCTACTTAAAACCGTCCGTGTTTTCTCACTTTATGGTTTCCACAAACCTCAATTCCAACCAAAGCTAAATATTTGAACGTTCCAATGAAAAACTAAATCACAGAATTTTACGGCGACTTCCGTTACAATAGGTACTAATATTGTTAGAAACTACAGGCTTTACTCGAGAAATGCTTACAAGATGGTTTCTGCAAATCCAATTACACTGAAGCGAGACTGCTGGGAATTTAACTGCAAATTGTAAGGATTCTTAATCCTTTGGTGAAAAAAGATACCTAGAATATTATACGTGTAATTTGTTTTAAGCTTGTTTACATATTTATTAAACTGACAGAAGTTTTATTTATCAGCAAATCGTCCAATATGTTGTAAGCAAAAAAAAAATTAATTACTAATAAAAATTAATAATAATATTGGGTTTGGGTTTTTCCAAATAAAATTTATAATGCATGCATAGAGGCATTCGCATTAAGAGGATTGCAAGCAGAAAGTCATCAAAATACAATAATACCCAAAGTAAACTCATGACTTCTTTAGTGATTTCAAAAAGACATATATTGCGTCATATATAGTCTATAAATTCACTCAGAAAAGGAACTTATAATTGCAGCAATTATGAACAGTGTACAGTAAATATGGTATATTGATTTTTACATAAAGATGTTGAATATAATCTTATGGTTTAAGTTTTAAAATTGGCTTATTTTATGCACTTTTATTGACAGTGTGCATTTATACCAGATCTTAACGTAGCTTTAATTATGTCTTGATTTATATTTATATTGAAGTATGATTGAAGTCATTTTATTGGCTAGGGATGTTATTGTTGCTTTGTGTTTTTGTAGACTTTATGGCACCGACTGTCGTAGATTAACGCAAAATTAAATAGCATAAATAACATTTAGAGAAAAATTAATTCAGTGAAATATTTCATTTTATGATACGAAATAAATAACATTGGAGTATACTGTAAATTCTCATCACTGTATTTTACCTGCGACTAAAATTAAATCTAATTAGAGATAAAAACGAAAAACTTTCCCGTCACGTAAAACTGTTATTAAATTAAAACCGGGCATGTTGATTAGGTTTATAGTTAATTTTAATTTAAATTTATATAAAACGGCTTTTATTAGTAGACATTTATTGTGAGGAAAATTTTTTATTAATTAATTGTTTCAATAATAATGGTCCAGTGGATCGGAAACGAATTAAAATAATTGTATTTGTGTGGTTTTATAAAAATTGTACATTATGAACTAAAGTTATCAGTTTATCTACATAACACAAACATTATTTATTTATTTTCGTTATTTTCTAATTACTTTGTCCTAATACCAAAAGTGAAATAAGAGTATATCCTGTGAAATTTGTTTTATAAAATTTTATAATATAAATAAACCCAATACGTTTTTTCTCTAAAAAATGGCGGGTGCGATAGTTGAATTGTTTTATCCTCTTAAAGTTAATTTACTTTTTTCACTTTAAAATCTACTAACACGTCCTGCGCATAAAACCTCCCTCGTCGAAAGAAGCTTCCAGTTTAATGTGTATAAATTATACAATGCGATATCTTTTGAATTTAAACAATATAATATGATCAAATTCAAAAAGAATTCAAAATACATTTACTGAACAATTCCCTCTAATTATACTCATTTCCTACTTTTTCTCTCTTTTTCTTCCTCTCTTTATTTGGGTGTGATTAACAATTGATTGTTAGATAAGGAAATAATGAGTGACCCAAAAAGTTTAGGTTTAGATTACATAGGCTCAGGTTAAGTATACTATAACTAAGTTTACTATAACAAGAGTTAAGTGGTAGGGCACCAATTGGTGAACCATGAGATTTCTTGTCTGTTTATTTTTTTTATATTTATAATTGTACTTCTTCAGTGAGCTTGGAATGTGGAAATAAAGACATTTATTTTATTTTTTTTTTTTTACTTCTGTGTCAACGACATCGACTACTATGGCCATTAGCCTCGTGTTCTGTGTAGGCTTTGTTATTGTTTCCCAGCGCCACTTTAGGAACAGCACTGTTAATTAGAACTCAACAGTGAATGGTCGAGTGAGGAATCACACCTGGTATATGAAAATCAATTTCTAAATTTTTAATTAATTAAAAATCAGAAAAAGATTTCTGCCTTTGGTGTGATTCGAACCCACAACCCTTGGATTATGAGTCCAGTGCTCTACCGCTGAGCCACCCACCCCCCAACATTTATTATTATTATTATTATTATTATTATTATTATTATTATTATTATTATTATCATTATTATTATTATTATTATTATTATTATTATTATTATTATTATTATTATTATTATTATTATACTATACTGATATTTTTCTATTAATTTCCTATTTATACTGAGAAGGCAAATACAAAAGAAGAAGAAATTTTTTGAAATAGTTTTGACGCACTTTTCTTCCAGAATTTTTTTTTTGACAATTTATTGTTACGACTAATTATCGTTTCTAATTATTGTGGTTACGAAAAATAAATTGTTAGTTAACTCTAATTTTAGTAAAATACGACTTCGTTAAAATCATCGCTATATTTAAATTTCTAAAGAAATGTTGGTAAATTATTTTATGAAATAACCAGGAGTATGTAAATTTTTTTAATTACACATAAAATTTACGGTTTTATTTTAGGAATGTAGATTCGCTTACTCGACAAAGTGTATATGTAGGAAAAAGAAATAATTAAAAACTAAACACTAATTAAGTTTATTAAAATTTTAATAAAGATCATATAAAAACTGTATATAGTCGTGTTGTAACTAAAACAAAATGGAGGTATTAATAACTCGAATCCAGGAAACTGTCCGAAATAGAGGTAAAAGTATATTCGTACACAACCTCATTAACCAAATGAATATGCTGGCATTATTTAAATGTTGAATTTTTTACATCTAAAGTACTTGAAAACATTTGTGTAACAACCACTCATAATTCTTTGTCATTTCATTATCCGTTTAAGCTCATTTTTACATTTTTTTGTTGGTTAAAAGATTTTGTTCTAAAGTTTCTACTGAAAATATAAAAATTGCTAGAAATATTATGACTAAAATCATTGATTCTTTAACAAAACTTTTCATAAAACAATACTCCTGTAAATCTAGTTTAATGAATTTGAAATTAGGGAGAATATCTATAACAAACGAAGTTAAAAATATATAGAATAAATATTGATACCACTATCGAATACAAATATAAATTGACCTCTGCTATCAACGATTAATTAAATAAATTCGCTTTAGACTACAGTCCTCTAAACAAACACAAACTGAATTATAAGTATAGAATGTGATTATTTTATTTACAAAATCTACAATGTTTCTATAACAAATCGCACAAGAATATTAATAGAAAGATCATGTTACTAAATTTCGATTGCAAAAAATTCAAAATAATTGTTGCCGTTTTGTCTTTGGCATAAGAAAATATGACCATGTATCAAGTAAGCTAAAACACCTTGGATGGTTGAACATAAGTAACCTCTATAACTAACTACCACCTTGCCTCTATGATATACCGAATTATTTTGACGTCGAATCCTATTTATTTGAGGAACAAATTAGTTTTTCGTGGAGAAGCGCATAGTCTGTCTCTGAGATATCCGCATAGTCTCACGTTACCACGATATCAATTTTTAAAAGGTCATTTACTTATAATTCAGTTTTAGTTTTTAACAGTATTTCTCATAGTCTAAGAGTTAATTCTTTCAGTTTTTTAAAACAAAATTATAAACAAATTCTACTACAGCGTCAGTAATTTTGATCATTTTTTGATATTTATGATGTAATTTTGATCTTTTTTTGATATTTGTGATGTAAAATTTTAGTGAATATTTTAAATGTGTACTGTTTTACTAATTTTGTATTTTATTATCATCCGTAAACTTGAGGTTAAGTAGAGTAGCTCTAGCTAGACTTTGCCTCTTGTACTCATTATTTGTATTTTTACAAGCAAATAAAGGCAAGTTATTATTATTTATTATTATTTAAATTGGCAATTGTAAAATGAATCATTAATTTTAAATTTAGCAGGTTTTTTGTGCGTTTAAAAGATCATATATTGGCGGAAAAACATTTTCCCTAGTTGATGCACTCGCATTTGAACGTGTCAGTTTTCCCCCAATTTTTTACGCCACTGATCTTTAATGCTACTGTTATCCGTTGCCCCCCCCCCCCAAATGAGACGCTTAGAAACATCTAATTAACACCAAGAAAATCGTAATGTAAAGTTTACTAACCCAGCCAAGTTGTAAGTTTTTTAACTGCTGTTTCCTGAAGATATTTTAAAAAATATGATCTGAAGACGCCATCTTCAAAGAGCTTCGAAACTAAAGCTCCAAAAGTACATGTTTATAGGAACTTTTCACTGTATTTTTGCATTATACATGCCCTAAAACTCTGTAATACGTATTCATTAACACCCTGTATTGGTCCCAACGCTGTATTTCGAAAAGTTAAACCCCTCATTCCTTATATAATTTTTTTAACACCCTCTAGATATAATGTGACGGAAAGCTCCTATAATTGAGTTTTAGCATAATTGTGGAGTATTTATATATTTAGATTTATGTCAAGATTTTATTTGGAAGTTCTGTATTAAAATTATTATTATTGTTTTCAAAGCTCCCCTTGTGTAGTGTAATAAAAAAATATACATAAACAAAACGAAATTAGTTTAAAGTTTGTTTCCGCATCGACTAAGCTTGAAAAGAAGCGGATTAAGCTGGAAATTTCAATTCCTTCTTTATTGGCAATTGACAGCTTGTAATTTCCGAATCATGGAAATTATTTTCCAATTCCGAACCGTATCGCGGCTGCCGGCCCGCCCCGTCGGAATCAGTTACTCAACCGCTGCGTTTTATACACTAAACAAATGCTGACACAACTCCACAACTCCCGCACAATTGCCGATATCATGCAATTTGCTATCTGCTGGAAATGTTTCCATTTTGGTGAGCTCATTGTGAGCCAAAAGCTCGGAAAATGAAATAGAGAGAGAGCTTGTTTGGTGTGCCGTTCTGTTACGGACAAAAAATTCTCAATAGCAGCGAATTCCGTACACTGAAATGATTGAACATCAATCTCAGGAATTTGCATGGTATTTTTACTGTTTGCGCTGTAAATTCTGTAGCTCGTTTGAGCTTGTCTTTTATTAACGGTTGAACTCTCCAGGTATTTCAGATAAAAATACCTTGCAAGTCAATTAGATCGAGCCTTTCTTCTCAAAAAGATCAATGTGGGTAATTTTGCTGCCCTACATATAAAAAGGCAATATCGACTAGAAAGTTTAAAATTATTTTTATAGTACAAAAAGCTGTGATTAAAGAATGTAAAAATACCAGAGGAATAATAGTACGAAACGCAGAAAAAAAGATGTGTATAATATTCCTAAAAGTTCAACATAGTTTGAGAAAACTAAACCAGTGCCGTAACTAGTTTTTGTGGGCCCTGGGCAAGACTTTCAAATTGAGCCTTTTAATAAAAAATAATAAAATAATATGCATATACGATAGTTCTAAAGCTCTAAAGTTTGGTAAAACAGTATTGATAAATAAGACCTTAAGTAAATGTATTTTTTTGTTGTAAGGCTTTAAAACTTGTGGTTTTTGATAATCGTTAATGTTAATTACTTTAGTTGTGCTACTTAATTAAAAATCTGCCGGAGAGAGCAAGTTAAAAAATATTTTTTCACAACCTAGCTAATAATACAATTTTAAAATACTTAATAATTCATGTATACCGTGACTAACTGAAAATTTTAATAGTTCTACGATATACACGTTATTATTACGCCTTGAATACGAAACCAATCGATAAATTCATCCGAAAAAAATTACACCATATAAAACGGTTTTATTGAAGCATTGTGTCGAAAATGGCTGATAATTTAATGCAATTTCACACCGAGTGTAAATGAGAAAACCATTTAGAAGTTCAGAGAAAGCACTTAAATGAAGAGTCGCCGCTTTTGTGTGAATAAAGAATTATTGAGCTTTTAATTCGCCAAGGAATTACACAAAAACTACGACGTTAGATGCCGGGAAAAACTAATAATGGGAAATTTGGCCATGGTTGTTTCCAAATCTAGATCTGTGTTTATATTCCTATTTTTGTACGAGGTGTAAAATAACTCAACGGCACATTAAGAAAAGCTGAAAATCGATATTTATTTACTATTTTTCGATTTTACTATTGTTCAAGAAATAAATATTTATTGATAAACAGTTTTACAAAACACCTAACAGTAAAAATCATAATAATAATGTGACTTTTCTCTCTCTTTCTGTCCAAATAAATTTATTACAAAATCGAGTATGAAGACGTCAATTTTCAGTTAGACAATTCTAGTATCAATTAAAGTTTAGCTACAAATTTCATTTATCGCTTTCAACGATTAGTCACTTTTTCTTTAGTAATTTTTTCTGCTTTTAATTTTTAATTTTAGCCCAATTTTTAAAGATAGCGTACATAAACGTACCAAACGTATGACATTTATCTATTTATCCATTTTGATTTTTCTTAATCCAGTAGGCAGATGTCAGTTTTCCGTTAGACAAATCTGGTATCGGTGGAAGTTTAGCCACAAATTGACCATCTCCTGTTAGAAGTATTTAAAGCATATAAAGAATATGTATATTTATAAGATTATAACTCATTCCTGTAGTTCATAGTGGCTTTCGGTACTTCAAATACTCTTCTTGTTGAATGATAATAATAGGACCACTACATCAAAAAAAAAATCAACGTTTCGACTTTCAGTTCGAAAGTCGTTTTCAAAAATTTTTGAAGAGTATTTATAATATTATATATCAAATGTGTAACAAGAAGTACTTTTGAGTTGTTTTAGTGAAAGGATATCCCAGTTACCTTGCTTCTCTCTTTAATAACTTAGTTTTCCTATTTTATTTTTTGCTAACTTGTATTTCCTTATTATTAATGTCAAAATTAGACGTTAATTTGTTTACAACTCCTTCCAAACGCTCCTTTAGGCTTTAAAATGTCGTTTACCAACAAAAAGATAATTTATTTCTTAAAAACCTCACCCAGTGAAACGTTATTAATGAATGTTGTCTTAAAAACACAAAAGCAATTATTCAATGAAGTAAAAGATTTTTCCTGACAGATATCAGTGACACGGCCGAAGGTGATTCAATTCTTTAAAATTTAATTTACCAAACCCACTGGTACGGGTTTATTTGACATAATCATTTTTTATAAGGTTAAAGAACGTTGTGAAATACCTACATGTCCGATATTATCTTTGAAATGATTTTGATTTAAATGTTGCTCAATCAGCTCGTATTGTTACCGGTTATCTCGCAACTTTTATACGAAGGAAACTATTTTCGCTCCAATAAATTAAATGATTAATTTTAGTTGGTTTTTAATCCAATTCATTAATTTAGAGTATATAACTTATGCTGCGAATTTATGTGGACGAATTTTAATATTCGTTTATTTCACATAATTCCTATTGATTTTATCCCTTATATGCCTCATTCGCAGCAACCAACGCAACAAAAGCAAGTGGGAGTGAAGCCGGTATTCCTTTGTAGCAAACAAATGGACAACCAAAATTATTATTATTACCTCAATCGTATACAAAAATCGATTTAATCCATGGTACATTCAATTCTCGTACACACCATATGCGCAACAATATTCACAAAAGTAATATTTTATACATCAACGGAGACCGGAGTAGAAATAAAATTATATGGTGGGGTGCCAAGAGTCATTGTTTCGTGACAAATTCCATAGACAGACAAAATGTTGCAAACTGATGTTCGTAAAATTGGCCTGGTCAGGTCAGGAGCTGATTTGGATTAGAATTAAGAACATTCAGAGCTATATCTAAATTCTTTAGATAAAAAATACGATTTTTGAATAAATCATCCAGAAAGACGACTCGAATATCGTGAAAATAACTTTAAGGAGATGAATGGACGAAGAAAAAAGAACCTGCTCTGGGGTATTACGTTTTAAAATAAAAATTTTTACAATGGAATTCTTGGATGCGGTCCTGCACGCACAAGTCGAACAGACGTTCAATTGGGGGGTTATTATATTAATTTACTGCCCAGACGCAAATTCTGACAGTCCGCATGCAATCGGTAATAATAGAATCTAAATTACATTCTGCATATCTACCTGTGGGCACTGCAGTTATTTTTATTCTTTTTCTTTTTGCATTTTTTTTGTTTTGTCCGTTTCGGATTTATGTTAGTGTTATAGCCACCCACTTGATGCCTGGACAGCTTTAGTACTTTAAATACTATTATCTTGCACAAAGGTGTCCCGTGGACAGCAATCTCGAAAATTGATGATATTGGATGGAAAATGCGGGTATACGGGGTTCATTGTTTCAACTGCACACCATATATACGATTTAACTCAAAATAACTACGGTTAGTTAAGATAGGTTATATATAAAGGTGTGTTCTGGCAGACAATACCATTTTGCTTAAAGGTGGGTTATATCCATTGTTATGACATGTACGTAAGAGTAAAACCTTACTATATATACAGGGTGTTTCGTACTTAAACTGACATACGTTAACTGTGGATAGAATACACTTAGAAGGTTCAGAAACACCCATATAGTTTGGGTCTATCTCGCTTTATTACCGAGTTTTATCAATTTTTGTCATTTCTTTTAGTCGCTGTATATTCGGAACCACACTGTATATTTATATGAAATTTCCCATGAATATTCTCCTTTACAAGGACAATCAATACCGTAGTAAGAACATTAAAAACTCAGGTCCGTCTTTAAAAAAAGTTATCAAAATCATTTTGCTTTAGAACAACACCCTGTATATGGAATTTAAAAATATGGATAAGATATTCGAAAAGAGGGGAAAAACTAATTAGGATTAAATATTTTATTTAAATGCACGTCCTATTTTACTACCAAAATTTTAACAAACTTAAAATTTATAGGATTTATTTATAACATTTCTATTGGTATTTTCATAATTTATTATTACTTTTTGATAATAATGCGAATAGTTATTAATTATTTGGGATGTCAAATTACAAATTATTAAGAATTTTTTTTATAAAATAGAATTATAATGCATTTTTAAAATGTGAAAAATAATGAAAATTATTTTATTTTCATTCATGCTTTATAATTTAATTAAAAAACAATAAAAAAGGTTGGTTTGCAATTAAATTTTATTAAAAAATTAAAATTTACTGAAGAAGTTGTTCAAAATGTAAACCATTTTCCATTGCTGGATCGTTTGTCACTTCTTCAGCATTATTTAGTATACGTTGGAGTAGTTCCTCCCTAGAATTAATTTCTGTTGCATAAACTTTAGATTTTAAGTATCCTGATACGAAATAGTTAACAGGATTGAAGTCTGGAGATCTTGCAAGCCAATCAATTGGACCATCTCTACGTATCTAATGGTTAGGAAAATTGTTATTTAAAAATTCCCTAATAATTAATCTAAAATGAGGTGTTGAAAATACATACCTCCAATATTTTCATTTTGTAGCAAAACAGCTAGAACCTTTTTTATGAAATTTAGATATTCTTCACCGGTTAATGTATTTGGAAGTACATGTGGTCCAATCAAATTACTATTTAAAACACCAAATATTATGGAAAATTTATGCTGTGACTGAGACTGTCTAGTAGCGTGGGGGTTTTCGTCCGCCTAAATATGGCTTATTAATAAACCTATTTTTTAATTTTAAAAATTAACTAAATTATTAAAAAAACAATAAATTAAGTTTTTAATAAAAAGTAATAATAAATTATGAAAATACCAATAGAAATGTATAATAAATCCTATAAATTTTAAGTTTGATGCTAAAATTTTGGTAGTAAAATGGGATGTGCACTTAAATAAAATATTATCCTAATTAATTTTTTCACCTCTTTTCGAATATGTTATCCATTTTTGAAAATTCCATATACAGGGTGTTGTTCTAAAGTAAAATGATTTTGATAACTTTTTTTAAAGACGGACCAGGATTTTTAATTTTCTTACTACGGTGTTGATTGTCCTTGTAAAGGAAAATATTCATGCCAAATTTCATAGAAATATACAGTGTGGTTCCGAATATACAGCGACTAAAAGAAATGACCAAAATTGATAAAACATCCCGTAACTTGGTAATAAAGCGAGATAGACCCAAACTATATGAGTGTTTCTGAACCCTCTAAGTGTTCTCTATCCACAGTTAACGTATGTCAGTTTAAGTGCGAAACACGCTGTATATCAAAGTTTCTTTGCGACATATAATATTTGACATAAATTTTCCGCTTGGCTTAATTCCTGTTGAATATTCTTTAATTAAAAATAAAATTTAATAAAATGTATCAACTTCGACAAAGGAACATTTTAAGCTCAATTTCAATTAAAATATCATCAACAATAATCCTCTAACTGCTGACAATTTTCATTTCTAAATAACGATAACAATTCAAATGACGACTCACTTCAATAAGCTTACGTTTGTTTAAAGTCAAAAGCTTTTATACAAATCCTTCATACATCAGATGAGTTGACGTGTTGCTCGAAGCATCAAGTTTACCTTATATTTTGTGTATTTAATGTTTAATAATGAATTTTCAATTATGTCAAGAGACACGATATTGTTACTTGTTTGTTACAAATGTTAATTAATTTTCTCTGAAACATCCCTCCGAATTCAAAATGACAGTTGAACGGTTGTAGAGATATGTCAAGGGGTTCCAACTAACATTCAAAGTTAACAAAGCACACTCGAAGATGAGACATTGAGTAAAGAGGATTATATCGTGAATTTAGGCCTCTGAGAAATCCTTTATCAAACTTCAGACATAGGCGTTACAATTTATTGTAGCTATTAACTGTATCGAAGTCAACACTGCTACAAATTGCTTCAAGTTAAAAGCGTTTTGATATTATATTTCTAACTAACGGTATTTGTAGTCTAAAAATCAACTACCTACAGGAAATCAGTAGCTTCTCTCCATTCATATATATTTTAATAATGCATCGATATATTAATACGGCACTAGATATGAAAGAAAAGCTCCTCGCTGGCTATGGAATTCATATTAATATCTAGAAAGACCATCGACCATTGTTTTTTTTTTGACCTCTGAGACTGGATTATTTTGATTCACAGCTTCGCAAAGCAACCTAATACAACAAAATATCCAAACACTAACGAATGAAGTACTAGTAGTCCAGTAAATTAACGCCAGAATAATCCCAAACCTGGGCATCAAGTCTGTACGTCAAATTTTTTTTTTTATTTGCAGGTACCTCCGAAAATCTCAGATACGTGGAATTTGTGGAAGGGTGGGAAAATGGCTCTAGAGTTCCCGAAAATCCGTTTTTCCACGATATCTGCGAAATATTACCCTTAGAGCATTTTTGTTTAGACAAAAAATGAAGAGCAGTTCATTACCTACAAAAGTTGTCTCTATTATTTTTTCGCTACACTAATATTTTTTGCAAAAACAACGGCCTTTCAAAAATTCGCAATTTTGAGAATCTGAAAATTTAAATCCTTTTTAATAATTCGCAAAATTATTGTGGTGAAAACGGAAAATTGGAGGATATTCAAAACTTGAATATTCTCCCGTTTTTGTCTGAAGACAAAGGATAAGGCAATAATAACCAACTTTTTTGACTTTTTGTACTTGATTAATAAATTTATTGTAAAAAAATCCAATTTGAGAAAGTTTGAAGGTAGAGTTTTTTCTCGTGCACTTAATAAAATACTTGATGAAAAGGTCAGAATGTGATGTTTTATTTAGTACAATTCCTAACCCCAAAAAATTTTAGCAAGAAAAGAAAATAATCCTCAAAAAAAAATGTCGATTTTTCATACAGGTGAGAATTTTCTGAATTTTCCAGAAAACCAAAAAATATGAAAAAAAAGAAAAATGCCATCGACAAGGGGACAAGCTAAGCTTTCTAATGATGTGCGTTGAAAACTGATATGGTAAAAAAAAAACGCCCTAAAAAAACATGTTGTTTATGAAAATACACAAAAATAATTTATTGAATCTTTCTGAATATATTTGAACACCTTGGTCCCATTATCCAAAAGGATTGGGTGAAATTAGTCTTGATCAAAAAAATTTATATGACAGTCAAAATATCGAGCAAAAACAAACTTTGGCCCGGTTTTTCAATAATTCAGAGAAATAGATAAAAGGAAAAAGTAACATGATATTACAGCTACAGGTTCCTTCTTTCATCTGAACTTTGAAGCATGAAAAAATATTAATGTTTACGTGATTTATCGAAAAATTTGTAATCCGCTTGGGAGTGTCATTCCTCTAAATGCAGGACAGGAGCTAAAAATGCGGGTGCGTTTTGGAGCCGGTTAAGTCGAAAAGTATCAAATTTTTGACAAAAATAATGAGCATCATTCCAAAAGAAACTACTGTAGCTTACATTGAGTATTGTTTATTTTCTAGCTTCCTTTTAGATTCAGTTAACCAAGTTAACCAGTTAACCAAAATATTTTAATGAAATTAAAATTCTAGATTAAATTATATCGTAAAAAACTGCTACTAATTGGTTTTAAGCGATTTGAATAAAATTAAGAGACACTTTAATAGCTTCCTCAGATACTTTATTACAAAATATTTTTACATTTACTACGAATCCAATTTAGAAAATTGTCGTCTACAAAATTTATTGAAAATATAAAGAGATTAATAAAATAGAAGATATATTAAATGTAGTGATAAATTGTCACCAATTTATTACTGTTTTAATATCATTCTTAATCTTCCTAAAATTTTGTAGAAATCTACATATTTTTTGCATCAATTTCAGTAGCTTTAAAATATTCCATTAAATGTTGATAACATCCATTAAAGTATATTAAGAAGTTTATGGAGTAAAAATTAATTCGATCTATGTTTACAGAGGACCAATCTCTGTTTACTGCTGTTAACAGAAAATATATGAGACCCTTTATGTTAAAACGTTTAAAACATTTATGTGATTCCACGGTTACTAGTTTATTTTCAGCATTTGAACATCTCAAACAAAAAATTAATAAAAGTTCCGCAACTATACCGTCAAGCGCACATAAAAAAATCATTTTCGCTATAATAGAAATTTCGTTTATAGGTCCACAAAAGGTGAATAAACCCTTTTTACATTCTCCATAGTTTTACCAAAACTTCTCATTGTTTTCATAGTTACTGTTCTGAAGCGTATTCAATGCAGCTCGATGTGTGTACAGAATAAACCAGCAAATTGTTTGAATTTTAGAGCAGCATGCATGTTTGTGAGCTTTGGCACATTTTTTACGGCTTATTTTGAGTTATGGTAATACAAAACAAATTTTTCCTTTGTTGCAGGCTACATTGGAAAATCTCTATGTAAATACGAGAATATTGCAACAACTTTTAAAATAGTACAACATCGGTTCACCACATCGTCGGAAAATTTAGTCGCGATAACGGACGCCATGAAAATACAGGGTCCGGCAAACCTCTGTCGTTTCTATTAACTCTTATACAGGGTGTCCCGTTGGTAAACGGAAACATTTTAAAGGTAGGTAGAGGTCACAAAGGCGATTCTAAATAACTCATATATAATGGGTCTCCTGGCTTCCATAACCGAGTTACAGGGTGTTTTATCAATTATGCGTAATTATTCATTTGACCAGAACTTTTGAATCACTTAGTATATCTTTTCCATTTTTGGCATACAGCTTATAATTCTCACGAATAATGTACTGAAATATTAAGAGATCTGAAAATCCAGGTTCGGCTTTAGGAAAAATTGAAACATATTAAAAATATCAAAACAACACCCTATATATCACAATTTTAATATTTCCATTTTAGATTTGAATAGAGGGGAAAAAACTGAATTGAAACAAGTTGTTTTTGTTATCCCGCCACCGAATCGAATGGGAAAATTTTGATATTGAAAGTAAAATTTTCATTTAATTTAGGAAAAACATATTTTGAAACTCATTTTTTCTTTAACAATTTCAAAAATTCACTTGGCTTCATTTAAAATAATTTTACACTGTACTGGTGTACCTGCAGGCTCGTACTTAGGAGAAAATATTCAATTATGTATTTATTTTTTAAACGCCCAGTATAAAGTAAAGCGGAACAATAAACGGTAGGTAGGTAGAGACCTTTAAAATGTTTCCGTTTACCAACGGGACACCTTGTATTGTGTAAGACTTACAGATTTAATTGAAAGGTATTTATTAATCGTGGTTAAAAGCAAACATTTTAATGACTTTTAAGTTTTTCCAAATGGAACGCCATACCTCTTTTACATTTTTAGAACCGATGTAGTTAGTACTAGATATCCCCAATTGTTTTTTGTAATACTCCCAGCCATCTCGGAGAAAACAACATATTTCCCAAAAATATTTGAATTTGCACACCCCTTTTTAAAAAATCGCAACTTTTTCAGACTTAAAAAGCTGTAAATGTAGGACTGAAGATTCTCTTAGACTCAGTTTGAAATTTTTATTTTGTACAGGGTGGTCTTAAATAAATTTTACATTTCACAAACTTCCATTGAAGTTTTTTCAGTTTTTTAAATTCCGACACGCTTAATAAGGCGCCACAGTTCGCAAATAAAAAATGTGACATTTGACACAATCTGATGTACTTCTATTATACAGGGTGGCCCACGACTATTCCCTCGTTCTCTTGTGGCTAAACGGTACAAGATATCCGCTTAGTTTTTTGGTGACATATGTAAATTGATAGGATCTATTTGTTTAAATTATTTGCAATTATACAGGGTGGTACAGAAAATTGTAATTGATCAAAGTTAGGTTTTTTTAAATCCAACACCCTGTATTTTATTACATTTTTAGATTATACTTTAAAAACTAAGTCAACTTTATTCAACATTCCGTATATCTATGGCTTACCAATTTTGAGAAAATTGTGACTTTAAGAAAAATATTCTATTTAAACAAGAACTAAAAACACGGAAACCTCTTACTTTCAGTAACACAAATTTATATCGATTTATTCTGACTTTTAGGGCTATCATTTGCACTGTGTAGAATTTCCATATTTTACACAGGGTGTTTAGGAAAAAGATTCTAAAAAAACTTCATCTAGAAGACTCGAAAATTCTTGTTTTAAAAACCCTAAACAATTTTACGCCCTTCAAGTTTCCATCAAAAAAATATGGACCAATCACATGGTCTCCTACAATTCCCCCAAATACATTGATGCTCCACCGATTTTGGCTGTCAACAGTGCGATACAGGTGACTGTTTTCCGTATCATAGTAATGAAAGTTATGTCGGTTTACCAAGCCGTTGTTATGGAAAGTGGATTCGTCGGTAAATAAAACATATTCAAACAATTCATCATATTCCCCAACTTTTTCAAGACTCCATAAACAAAAATCTAACCTCCGTTAAAAGTCTCGTCCATATAAATTCTGTAGTATATAGTATAGTATTTTTTTTCATAAATGTTTACGTCTTTATTTATTTATCAACTACAATAAAAAAATCAGTGCCTACTGGAATGTAAACAAAAAAAAAATGGAAACTTTACAGAAAAATCCTAATAACTTTTTAATCGTTAATTTTATACATATTATGCCTTACTCATAGTTTTTGATAGAAAATGAAAAGTTATTTCACATAGGATAAAAAAATACAGGGTGGTCCATTTAAGTTAAGTAAGTTTTTGCGGTTTGAAAAATATAAAATTAGAATGCTTTTCCTAAACATTCTGTGCAAAATATCGAAATCCTACCCTAAAGTCAGATTAAATTGATATAAATTTGTGTTAGTGTTTCCGTGTTTTTAGACCATTTGACTAAGTTGACTTAGTTTTTAACGTATAATCTAAAAATGTTATAAAATACAGGGTGTTGCATTTAAAAAACCTAACTTTGATATATTACAATTTTATGGATCACCCTATATAATTGCAAATAATTTAAACAAATAGATCTTATCAATTTACTGTATTGTATTTAAAAATTGTTACACTCTGTATTAAAAAAAAATGAGAATAAACAATTTTGACATGTTATGAAATAGCAGCAGCAGGAGATATGGAGAAGGAATTTCCAGAACCAATTCAAACAACAGAATATACTAGAGATATTAAAAAATAGAAAAGAACCAGAAGAAAGAAATATGACAAAGAATAAGAATAGAAACACTAAAAGATGGAACTCTGAAGATTAAAAACTTTGTATTAAAAAAAAAGAGAATAAAAAACTTTGATATGATATGTTGTCAATCAATTTCCAAAAATTCGTAGAATTTTGTCAGAAACCCTCAATAAAACCCTGAGATTAAATTATTTTGTACCCTATTATCAAAACAATACATATGTCACCAAAAAATTAAGCTGATATCTTGTATCGTTTAGGCACAAGAGAACGAGGGAGTAGTCGTGGGTCACCCTGTATAAATATTTAAAACAATGCAATTATTAGAAAATGGCCAAAAACATTTGTTATATTCATTTCGGAAGCTCATAGTGGTTTGTATTTTAATTTCTCTCTCTCTTTCCAATGGATTAAAAAAAACTTTTTTAACAACTAAGTGATTTTAATCCAGTGGAAAGAGAGAGAGAAATTTGTTATATTATATAATTAAACAAAGAATCGAAAATCTCTAAGCAAATATTTTAATTTTTCAAATTTAAGCTCAAGTGGAAGTCAATCCAGGCAAGTTGTTATATCAATATTTACATTTACCCATTGCAACCCATGAGGCAAGTGTTGATTTTGATCTCGGCCATAAAGGATATTTAATCCGATCGTATTTCTCTATCAATCAACATGACCATTTGTATGTCATACGATAGCTAGAGTAAACGATCCTAAATAAATCGTTTCTAGGATCGCATGGACATATGTATCACTGTGATATGTTATAGACATGCAATTTAGAGTAAATTATTGTATCGAGATCCATGCATTAGTATAACATTTTGATTTGAATAATATACAGTACGATGAATTTTAAGCTTAGAGTTATGTTAAAGTCTTACAGGAACAGAAAAATTAGCACATGAAATGCCAGTTGTGAGTTGGGATATCGTTACAGCAATTACTGTTTTTTTTCCAATCCAGGATTATTTACATGTGTCGGTAAATTCACTTGGACAATCCCTTTACTCATTTAAACTGCCGTTAGAACCTTTCAGTCGTAAAATAACAGTGTTATAACGAAGACAAATTACTTGCATAATAACTAAAATGGAATATTAATTGGTTATTACATCGTTGAGGCAAATTGATTCGCTTACGCGTTCGGAACATCTTCCATTATCGAATTCATTGCGAGCCTGGAGAGGGGTCTTCTAAACAATATCTTACGGGAATGTCTTGCCAGTTCGTTTGTGGTAAGAAGTTTAGAAGTCGCAGTGAAAGTAAATGGCATGGAGTTGTTAGTTTAACACTTGTTGATTAGTCTACTTAATATTAAATAACAGTAATAAGTGATTTAATTCCGAGTCTGAAAAACATTCCTCTTTAATAGACAAAAGTATAAAACTGAGATAACATCTCTTCTTGAATTACTTCCTTTTATAGCTCCCTCCTTACGGTGTTTTAGTTAGCATGAATAAATAACGGAGGGGTTGCTGGCCCCAACCATCCGAGTTTGTCATAAGCTATTTTTCTCCACTCGTTTCTGTCACTCCTGGACATTGTTCACATATATGAAGGAATAGGAAACACTTTCCACTCTTGACTTCATCAATTCTATTTTTCAGACAACACATTTATTTAACCATTTGTCACTTTGTGAAGGGAGAAGTCATTGTAATTATTTTATTGTATATAAGAGTTGGTACTCTATTTAGGTTTAATATCTAGGAAATAACTGAAGACATCTTATTGGTAGAAAGTTTATTATCTGTTGCAGCTGTCCTTAGATGTAAGAGCAGGTTTCTTTCTTATATGAGCTGTAATACTCTGTTACTCCCTCCTTAGTAACCAGATCACCAGACGTAGAGGCTCTTCAAGCGTTCTTTCAATTTTTAAGTTAATAGTTCGGTTGTTCAGTAGTGTCAAGTTTAACATAAATATGTTGTAGATCCCATAGGATGTGTGAGACAACATGACTATTTTTGTATGTATGATTATACAGTTTGATATTTTTTCATGTTAATTTAGCACATATCTTTGTAACAGAAGAGGTTATCCTATCTGAGAGATATAATGCTTGTTAGTACGTTTGTCTCTTTTCTCAGTAGACCATTTTATTATACTTTATAATTATTACCGCGAGCGCTTTTATCAGAATTAACGCGTAAGTGACGAAGATTTTACAGAAATTTAATTCGACATAACTGTACTATTTTTACATTACGGTTATTATTAATTAAAGTCTCTAAAGCTAGAGAAGAATCGCCTTGAAACATTTTACAAATATCGTATCCTTTTTTGCAACAGATTTTATCCAATCTATAATTAATATTTAATTAAGATCTTAAACGATAGTAACTCTTTTATTATTCATATAATCAATAATCGTTAATTATTACGTTATAGGTGTTCGGAAAACATATAAAAAGTTTTAGTCGATCTTATTAAAATGTAAATATATGGGTAAGTAACATGTTTTAGTAATTTGTGAGGACGTGATTAAATTTTTGTAATTTTTAGAATTTTTAAAGCTATTTTATTGGAAACAAAGAAAAACGAACAGCTGAAAATTAAAAACGAAATAGCAGATTCAAATGAATTCTAAATTTGACTGTACATTGAAATTCTAGAAGTAAAACGTTAAAATTTTAAAACTCTGCTTTTTGTTTTTAGGCGAGGAAAATAAAACTTTGTATTTTGGAATAGTGTGTAAAAAATTATTAAAATGAATAAAGATGTCCAACATCTAAAAGTAAGTTGAAAGAGATCACCTTTCAAAAAAGTGTTTAACAAAATTAATTTAAAATGCGAGTAGTCACTACCTTTCACTGTCACTGTCTTATGTCAAATTCAATTGTCAATCTTGTATTCTTATTTTCCACGATGGACGTCCTTTGTTTGGCGTTAACATTAAAGTTTAAAGTTTTAAAGGCGAAAGATAAAACTTTATTTTTAACGCCGAACAAAGGACATCTATCGTGGAAAACAAGAATGAAAGATTGACGATTGAACTTGACATAAGACAGTGACAGTGACTCGCTGTCCATTTAAAATGTCTTATATTGTTACATACTAAATTTTAAATTATAGGTTTTAGCTCTGAAGATGATCGGTTCACAGGTCGAAAACCCTTAGCTAAACAATTTTAAAGTCTTACAGTCTTTACATTTTTTATTATTAGCTTACCAATGAAGAAGCACGGTTTTAAAGAAGCTTACCTGAAAAAAAAATAAAGTTAGTAAATGATATTAATAATAAACAATAATTCAAATCATTGACAATGTTTTTTAAAAACTGTAAATTGCCTTTTATCTTGACTAAAAAAAATAGAGATTACCTATTTTTATGGTTTCTTAAGAATGTGTTTATGTATTACAAATCTTTATAATATTTTCTGTTTTTAATGATTTTTTTTAAATAAATTTGTCCCCATTGTTTTCTTTTATTTCCAAATCCACTTCAAGCTTTAATGCTAATACTAATTATTTTTCCTTCTCCCTTGTTTGCTTATATACTGAAATGGAATTTGATATTAGAACAAGTTGAAGAAAGAAATTTAGAAATTTACATTATTAAAATTTATAATGAAATAATAGTAGTTTACGTAACAAGTCCCGAAAGTGGTATTTTACTGGATGAGTGGGCAAATTGCAGGGCGAGCCGCAGGCGAGCCCTGCAAGCCTGCGAGTCCAGTAAAAGCACTTTTGGGACGTATTACGTACAATATTTTTTTTAAAACGTGCAGTGTTGTACTATAAACATCATATTATTCAGTTTACATTTTTATAACAAGAACTCTTTATTAACTAATTTTAACAATTGCTTGGGTCGCCGCCTTAACAATTTCATCTGGTATAATTTCATCTTCCATTAATTCACAATCAAATGCATCATTTTGAATATCCATTTTATAGTAAATGTCACGTTTTCAACTAAACGTCAAAATATGTCAAGTTATTTTATAGTTTTAAATAATACAAAACTCGGTTACTATAGAAACCAATTGACCGCTATCTTAGACTAACCATATTATTATTTTTTTCATTAAAGATAGGCCGGAAAGTAAATAAAAATGAGTCCGGTAAAAGCTTTTACCGGACTATCACAATAATTTTCTGGCTCGGTCCGACAAAATGAGATTTTCTGACCTAAAAATAAACCGGAAAGTACTAATTTCTGGCCGGTTTTAAAAAAAGTTTATAGTTTAGAATAAAATGATTAATGGGAAAAATTATGTGTAGGGGGGCTTAAAAAATGTGTGTGGTTTTAGTTAGTTATTGAGAGAGGTCAAAGTCAGAATTAAGAAAATAAAATCCTTGAAAATTAAAACTTTGTAATTTCATATTTATCTCAAATTTGGTGCCCAACGTGGGGCCCTTAAAGTAAAGGGGCTCTATTGTAATTTATAATTTAAAAAAAAAATGGATTAAGAGATGGATAAAAAACAGGATTAAGAGGACGACAAGAAGAATACCAAAGGAGTATAGATGGACAGGATATAATGGAAGAACAAGAAACAAATTATACAACAAGATTTAAATGAAGAGCAAGATCATGTTGCACAGGTAGCAGAAATGAGTGTTACTGGGAGACACAATGTCTAGAAGAAGTAGATAATATTCTTTAACAGAATTGAACACAGAATGGAAGGAAACTTTAGAAAAATGGAACAGGGAATTAAAGAATAGTTGAAGAATATGAATAAGAACATGGAGAAACATAATGAAACTATAAGAGAATTTAAACTTGAAATTGAACGTAAAATAAATACTATTAAAAAGGACCAAGAGATGTCTGAAAAGAAGTTGGAAGGTAGGATGCAAGTAGTACAAGGTGAACAAGAAGAAGTGAAGAAAAATGTGGGAAAAATTGAACAGAAACAGCAGCAAATTGAAAAAGATGTTCAAAGTATCATGATTGATACAAAAGGAAAAATCAAATAGACAGAAAATAATATGAGTGATAAAATTGGAGAAATACAGACAAAATTTCTCATTTAAAAATATACATTGTCATGTATGAAAATAATGAATTAATTTTATACTTTTACACCATCTTGTATAATAGTTTAAGGCTTCTTTTTGTTTGTTCCCAACTCTGCGCCGCATATTCCGACGCTATTTAAACCAAATTTATAAGGTATTAAACGTTGATTCACCAATTATGGTGTTCTCGCTTTGATATTAGTTGACAGATGGAGTTACATGATAAATCCTAGAGGAACGACGAAAGAACCACATGCTAGTTAAATAGTTCGCATTCAGCAGAAGTTGTTGGATTTCTATCATCCGACGTTCCTGTTCGCTTTCGAATAGTTTACTTAGCCAACTTTCGGCAAGTACTCGAGTTAAAGGGAACGCTGAGTTGTAGACGTTTAAAATGTAAACAACTGAAGAGCAGCGTAACGGTGATTAAAAACAATGCAATCGATAATTAAATAATGACGTTAAGAGTCACAATAATTACTTTAAATGTTTGTCATATTTTTACTAAGTAAACAAAGACACGATCGTTTGACACTTAGATGTTTTAATAAAACAAACACGGGCGTGTTAAACAATCATTTACAATAAATATTGAATATGTCAAACGATGCTTCTTGGTTTTTAAATTTTAAACAATTGCATTATTATTAGTTTGGCTTTTAAAAGAACCGTTAGACACAAGCCAGATGTTTAAAATATGTTTGCATCATCATAGAGATTATTGACTAAATATTAATGCATAAAAAATCAAAAATATCTTAAGTTATTAAGTACTTAGACAAGCGCCCAATTTTAAAAGGATTTTGGTTATTGAATCCTTATCTGCTTATCATTTTCATTACTCCTAGCTGTAAAAGTATTTTAGTTATATAGGTTGTCCTACGGGAATAAATTAGAAGTGGTATTGATTTTCTACTTCGTTACCAAGGCAACTACCATGATGTTTGACCTTCAATTTGGGAAAAAAATTTGGCTGCTTTTGTAGTTTAAGGTTTAAAAGTAAATGCAGATCCGATAGATGGACTTTATTTATCCTCCTTTCTTTTGTATGCGGACCTAAAAAATTGGAAAGCGGAAATAAAAGGGACATATGTCAAAATAGAATATGAATTTATGTATTCCCACCAGAAAATATTGATACTGTTTAGCAAATATATGAACTAACAGAAGCGTTCTTCCTTCAGCGGTAAAAGTTTTTATACTTCGTATACATAAATAACTGTTGCATAAACACGAGCCTTAATTTATTTATTTATAAGCTAGATGAAAATTGCTATTAAGTTTTTTAAAAAAGAATAACGCGCTTTGGATGTGATATTTATAAGTTGTAAGTTGTTTACATCAGCAACTACTACTTATAAATAACGTAAAAAATGGAAAATGATAGCTTTATGGACTCGTGCAGATATTTTACGGTATTAAAAAGCTTCCATAATCAATCGGATATCATTATTAATAATTGCTGCTCACCAACGCGATCATCTCTTTTATCTTGCATTAATGTAGCCTTAAAGGTATGAATTTAACTCTATCAATTTTTTCCTACCGCACATCACTATAGCCGCATTAGTACAACCTTAAGTGGTACCGTATAAGGTACCAGATGGTTCCGACCTCTCATCGATTCTTTTCAAAATTAATGTATGCCGCCATTTGTGCTTTGGCATTTAAAAGCGCATGTCATTCAGGTGATTTCGAAGTGTTGAGAGTCAGTTTGATGATTCTATAGAAAGTTCAATCAATCAAACGTTGTTCGTGGCTACGTATGCAAGAATGCATACGGTTTTTATGACATCTGACATTTTGCTTTTGGAGAAAGACAGGCTTTAATAAAGTCGGCTCGTTGGAGAATCGCAATTACTTTGTCGAAGGGAACGCTTTTGTGCCGATTGAAGAATTTAATTTAATGGGAATTTTTATCGTGAGCTATCAAAGAGGAGATTATTTATTACACGTGCCCTTGAGACAATGGCGTGTCGACATTGTCGAGATATTAGTTCTTTTGAATCGTTTTTGTAATTAAAATTTTAGTACTATTTGTTCCCTATAAGTGTAAGTGTAATTTTAAAGTAATGCGGTTCTTCTATATAAACGTTTTTATTACTTAGCTACTGATTTTTTGAACTATAATTAAGTCCAGTAATAAAATTTTTATTCCCTACTTAAATCGTTGGTGATATTATAGAAATAAAAATGGGAGACGTAAAAAGAAAATTTTATTTTATGTGTATACTTGTCTAACACGATTATCTTGTAATTAAAATTAAAAATATTAAAAAATAACTTTGGGTAAGTCGGACTTCAAAATAAAAACAATTTATTGATAAAAAGATGCTATAATTATTATTGGCACAAAGTACAAAAGAAAAAGAAACTCATAAAAAATCAAATCCTAAATATACGACTGAGACACATAAAACCCCTATTTTAATACTAATCACAAACGCGCAATTTTTAATTACAAATGGTTTCTAGATGATTATTTTTTTCATCTGTCAATACAGTCAGATTTTGTGGTTTCAGCCAATAACAGCTCAGGATCCTAACCAATCATTGTGTTTTATACTGATAAAACCGCTTCGTCGTTTTTGTTTTTTGATTAAACTGTGTTTACCTATTTGAGATGTCAAATGTAAACATTTATCAATTATTATTATACTAAAATGTATTGCAAATCTATGTTAATAACCAAATTTCAAAATGTATTTGTAAACTAACCTGTTTTTATTAGTTTATTTCAACATTCATTTAACATTTTTAGATACCTCACTTTAACACTAAACTTAAAATTAATTAAATTAAGAAAGACTTCATTTCATTCTTCTTCTTCGCTTTTATTTACGGCGGCGTTTCACGGGGTAGCCAGTCAAAGAATCGCCTTGGTGGCCCTGTATGTAAAACTATAACAGCTCAGGTTTCAATTTAAATTGGTAAAGAAAATTTTCAATATTTGTGTGTAAAGTGTCTTTTGCATAAATGACTATGTTCTCTGTTTTTAATACAAAATATAATCCTTTCAAATACGACTCGTCCTCTGAAATTTTATAGATTAAATTTTTGATCTTCATACTCAAACGCCTTTATTTTAGGCAAAACCACTTAAACAAACTGATTTAAGATAAAATCACTCGTCCTGCGGGCTCGTGATTTTATCAATCAGTTTGTTTTCGTGGTTTTTCCAAATAAAGCCGTTTTCGTGAAAACCAAAAATTTAATCGATAAAATTTGGAGGACTCGTGGTATTACCTTTGAAAAAACTGTATGACAGCTCCTTTCATCAGTTTTTTCGAGTTTACCCGCGGCAAAACTTGACAGCTGTTGTCACCAAAAATTACAATACCTTTGATAACAAGTAATTATGGTCTTCGAGGACACCAGAAAACGACGCTAAACAATTTTTCTGATCTTATTGTCAATAAATTTTATAATATTGTTTTTAAAAGTACTAGTCAGCTTATGTAGTGAAAATGAGTTGCTTTGGAAGTGATTCTATGACTAATATTGATCTGGCGATTGAGAAAAGTGTACCGTACAATACCGTTAAAACCCATACGTCAATATGGAAACAGTTTACGGAATTCTGCAAGGCACAGAAATACGGGCTTTTGGAAACTACAAGTTTAGAGCAACTAAACCTAATCCTGAAAGACTGGGCGTGGAATATGAAGAAAGAAAACTGAAAATTACAAAGAACCAGTTGTGAAGACAATGTGGAACACTGTTGCAAAAAAAATGCAAGAGATGTATTTTATGAAGTGGAAAATAATTTTTGATCTATTTAAAGATATTATCTAGGGAAGCTCGTAATGCGAGACGAACGAATTTGCAGATGTGTATTTTGTAGTATTTTGTGACTAAATAAATTACCTGTTTTTCAGTTTTCAAATTAATACCTACATATTTATTATGTATGCGGTGGCTCAGTTGGCAAAGGCGGTTACATTTCAATATGTACCATTAATAGGTCTGTCCGTGCTCTGGTTCGTGCCCCGGTCTAGACAATGAGATTTTTAAATAAAAATTTTCATTGCCTACTTCTGGGCATGATTTGTAGCGTATTTAACATTAATTACTTTGATGTTAGTTTACGCTGCAAAGATTTAAAATCCTGGGGGAGTCCATCGTTGTCGATGATGGTGTTGTGTGGTTTTCTGGGTTTTCCCACAACTGTAAAGCAAATGCGCCATCAAGCATCAGTAAGTCGCCCCAGAGCGCCACGGCAAATAATAATAATAGCCGTCCCTTCTCCGCACATGCTGCAGCTTCTGGGGTTCACTCGCAAGGGAGTGAATTGCAGGGCGTATATTATTATTATTATTATAATAGGTAGTATGTTTTGTAAGCTGTGTGTATGCAGAATAATCTGTTACTCATTAAATAGTCTTGTCAAATACCATTCGGGCATCTAATTTTCCCTGTGAAAAAAATCGACTCGGATTTTTGTTGCCACCAGCACTCATGCTTCTTGTTCAAATATTACTTAGCAACGTGTTTTTTCGATTTTTTTTTTTGAAAAATTAGATAAAATCCACTCTTTTTCTAAATAAAGTTTCTTTAAACGTTTTGCACGATTTTCCTTCTTTACAGTTCGTTCTGCTGTTACCTTTTTTGTTTTTTCTTCTTCTTCAGCCTTTCTTCTTTTTTCTATTCCCTTACTTGGACTTTTCTCTTGCTGGTTAACGCCACTTTTAGAAGTTATGTGTGTTATTTGTTTTGTATAACCTTCTATTTCGAATAATTGGATTAAAGAGGCATATCTGATAAATCTGAAGTTCAAATGGTGTTTATCAACTAAGAGAGAACAGTAGTGACGATTTAGCATTGCCAGGATGATAGACATTTCAACAACTAGAGATATGGTTAAAATGCAAATACAGTGTTCGTTACAAACGCTATTTAACATAGTTTCTAAGTATACACGCAATACGCCACTTAATTATAGGTATGTCGTGTATGCAACTCTTCTTATTTTCTTCTAATTGCATGTCGATTTTAAAGATATTTCATCGGAGGTGAATGGCAGCTAACGCGCGTTTCTCCATCTGAATAAAATTGCAATAAATTATTGTTTTTAATAATATCTCCACGGTCAGTCAGGCTACACACGTGAGGCATATCTGTGAGACACCTTCGCGTCTTGGCTTACACACTTTATACATTAAATTTAATGGCGTTCTGATAAATATGCTAATAACTTTTTTAGAATATTTACAAATTCGAAACCATTAGCTTATCGCTTCTCAGATCTGGCTACTTTAAAATTGCCATTTTGGTATATTAACACTAACGATGTCAAATAACTGTACGTCTTAATTACTTTTTCTTTATTTTTTGTTTCTGAATGAAAACGAACATAAATATCTTATACATCATCAGGTTGCGATAGAATTTAGGTTTAAAGCAATTCCAATAGATTCTGCAAAAGAAAAAACATGGCTATTAAAATATCTTTGAAAGGAAATAGAGAGATAGAGTAAGGGAACTGGAAAAAACGTTAAGTCAAATAGATCATGTCTTAATATAACTGGAAGAGGAAAAATAAATATACAAGAGTACTAATAAAAAGCTCGGTAAAAGAGCAATGATGAATTATGTAGAGTGGGTGAGAATAATAAAGAAGACTATGCAAAAAACTGTAGGAACTGCAAATGAAAAACATACAAACGGAGAAAAACCTGCAAAAGTAAAAGGAAGTTAAAAAAATGAACAACTGTATCAAATAGCAGATTACTATTCCTAGTAATCTCCCTAGAGCTTGAATTACTATCGGAAATATTTCCGAAAGCATGAATTTTTTAAAAGTTATCCCGAGTCGAAGACGAGGAATACTTTTTTAAAAAAATTCATGCTTGAGGAGATATTTCCAGATAGTAATTCAAGATCGTGGGAGATTCGGTAAGAAAATTTCACACAAAAGTAATATAAAAAATTATAACATGACATTTTCGTAAGATACCTATTTATGGCACAAAAGAAACTTGTTCCTTATACCGGAAGTAAGCAGCAACTTTGTTATTTTAAATGGAACACCCTGTATATTATTAACTTTTCGAATTCTACATTAAATTTTAATATCACTTTGTGTAGAATACCCTATACCTAAAATTTATACTTATCGAGTTATTAATTTTTTTAATAAAAAATTGACGGGTGAAAATTCTGTGTGAACATCCCCAATACCAAATAAAAAATATCTTGTCTGGTTGATTAGTAGGACGATCAAGGTAATTGGTGACATGTGGAAAACTTCTTTTTGTATACAGGGTTGTTAAAAAAATGATGAAAAGTTCAAGTTCAAAAATGTCAAATATCTTCATTTTTTTAAATGAAACAACCATATTTTTATTCTTTTACTTAATTCTAAGGCAGGAAATAAAGGCCGGTTTATGTTCACTTCCCTATACCCAATCTTAAGCGTTTTTGAGATATTAACATGTATTTAAAAATATTAATTATTTCAGCCTTATTATTGTTATTAATTGTCATTATTTGAAGTCAATCGCATCGTACAGTGATAGAAAACAACCAAATTGTGTTAAATTGTTTAATATTCTCTTCACTGTGTGACAGCTGGGTCGGGGCCGATCTGGATATATTTTGTAGCAAATAAAGCGCATGTTCTAGTAACAACTCTGTCACAATCACCATGTATTAAAAGTAAATTTAGATACTCTTCATTGTTTAATTCCAAACGAGCAATTTCTATCACTGTACGATGCGATTGACTTTAATAACAATTAATACTATTTAATTATGACAGGTAAATACGCAGTAAATATCTCAAAAACGCTTAAGATTGGGTATAGAGAAGTGAACATAAACTGCCCTTATATTCGGCCTTAGAATTAAGTAAAAGAATAAAAATATGGTTGTTTCATTTAAAAAAATGAAGATATTTGACATTTTTTTAACAACCCTGTATACAAAAAAGAAGTTTTCGACATGTCACCAATTACCTTGATCGTCCTACTAATCAACCCAACCAGATGTTTTTTATTTGGTATTGGGGATGTTCACACAGAATTTTCAATATGAAGGTCTGCACCCGTCAATTTTTTATTAAAAAAATTAATAACTCGATAAGTATAAATTTTAGGTATAGGGTATTCTACACAAAGTGACATTAAAATTTAATGTAGTGTAGGTAGTTTCCAATATACAGATAGTGTAAGCTCGTCGTGAAACACCCTGTATATACCAAAAGAATATGTTCTTAGGATTTTAGTAGTATGAAATAAACATTTGTTGGTCTAAAATAATGTATTCTATTAGCTATCAACCAATCTGTATTATTTTACAGTGAACAGAAGGGTGTATTTTTATAATTTGACACTTGACAGAAATACTATCCGTGTGGTACCGCCCAGGGTACCCCAGAGGAAAATACCATCGCCAAGTTTTGTGGTGGCTACAGTAACGAGCTGAATCGAAAACTTCTTATTGGTTAAAAAATGATGGTGTGAAATTTTCAAAATAATTGAATAATAAATGTATACAAAGGAGTGAAAAGTCTAAGAAATAATTATTAAACTTAGACAGTGTTTGTAAAGTACAAAGCACAGATGATGAAAAGTTTCCGGAAACAACTAATTGACTTCAGTGACTACAGAAAACGAACAGACGAAGTACTAGATATGGGCGATATTAAAAAAATATTAGATAGTTTGTGGTAGAAAGATGCATGTGTCAACTGAGTAAAAAATGTTAAGACATTCATTTTGGTGTAGGATTAAATCTTTCTTTTTGGAATCAACTATATTTGGTGAAAAAATTTCAGTTTTTATTAATCTACTGTAGAATAAGAACATGTTATTATAAATATATACGTGTCCACTCTTGTTTTAATTTCTAAATCAATTTCCTCGTTTAATCCAGAACTGCAAACTGCTTTAAAGTGTATATAAAGATAGTGGTTGAAAAAAATAATGCACGCTTTAATTAATCATCTAATTGCATCCAAAACAGAAAAAAATCTGCACGATATTGTATAATTTGCGTTACATATCGTTTCAATTCCGTTACGGAAGATCAAGATCTTGAGAACGTTATCTGCTGAAACAGTAAGTCAGAAATCCATGACCTCAGAACAATAAACGCAGCATTCTAACCGAGCTCTTTTTTTCTATTGTCTCGACATTGACACGCTCCATCAAAATCTATTATAAAAAGCCGTTTTCCCATACAACTGTGAAGCATTATGCAATGGAACCGAGAATTTTTATGAATCGAATCCATTAGTACACTGAAGAACAAAGTAATGTTATAAATGTGACTCGCTACGGTATTAAAAGTATAGCGATTCGATTTCGTTGGATGACTTTCGTTTTCGGCCTGAGGTCATTTATAAAAATCCACTTGTTGTGATTTCAACTAATGGAATCCCTGAAATGGGTTATTGTTTACACGTTTTCCTGTGGGATTCAGAGATAGCGTGCCTAAAAGAAATATTTTAGAGGGTACATTATCGAATCTTTTCGTATTATCTGGGGAATTCGAATGTTTTTCTTTTCTTTTATAATCGCTGATAAGATTTTATGGATTTAAGAAGAAACCCATAAAATATTTCACGCATTACTACTTGAAAAAAAAATGATGTAGCTGATTCTTCATCAAACTTCGTGGAACTAATAATCTGACTAAAAATATTAAGAGGGGTCTTTTCTAAAAGCAAAAATGTTAAAACTGAAATTGAAAAGCATTAAAAAAGGCACTTGTACAAATTAAAAGCGTTAGAAACAGATGGTGGCTCAGAAAGTGAGGGATGGCTTAGCATTATCAAGATTCTAGTGTTAATTCTTCCCAAGATTTCAACAGAATATTTTGTTGTCAGTAGAATAATCAGTTTATGGAACAAAATGTTCAATTTACTTAGCGTTATTTTATTACTTTTCCATCTCAAAAGGATACAAAAGATCTATTTATTTCAATTCCACATATTCCGAAGTAGGTATCAGATACTATAAAATTATACAATGTTAAATCTACTCGAAACATCACTATACAATTCCTCTTTTCTAGAACAGTAAACATCTTTGATTCAGATCATAAAGTAATATTCCTATACAAGCATGGAGTCACTCACATATTTATTTTGTTTTTATTGTCACTAAGCATGTTTATGACTCGCAGCTATATCAGGCTTGAGCATAAATTGAGAGTAAAAGCTTCAAAATTTAATATCTTCCAAGATGAAGGCGTATGAGTGAAACATGAAAAGGCATACAATACGTATGCAGGATTCTCTTTCGCGTTTAATTTTTTTATTAAAAAGGTTTTATGCACTCCGGCAAATATTATATAGTTTTTCGTTTTGCATTTTTCGAGTTCACAAGACGCTATTTTTGATAAAAGGAAATATTTGAGTTTGCATATCAAATATGTATATTAGAACAAATATTAAAACTAAAAGAATTATTAAAAGGTTAAGATCCAATAGGCAGAGTTGTTGCTTTTTCCTGCAGACTCGTGATTAACAATCAGTTTGTTTTCGTGGTTTTTCCAAATAAAGCCTTTTTGGTGGAAACCAAAAATATAATCGATGAAATTTGGAAGACTCGTGATATTACCTTTGATTAATATTGAGATTGATCTTTTGCGCCTAATATGATTTTTTCTAACAACACTTTGAAACAGTTATTCGGTAATCCGAAGGATAAAAACAGTAATTTGGAAAAAAGTGGTATTTACGAAATTAGTTGTGGGGATTGCGATAGAAAGTATGTTGGGCAGACTAGACGCTCTGTACAGGTCAGATTTAAAGAGCACATGGCTCACTTGAAATATGGCCGTACGGAAAAATCTAGTATAGCCGAACATTCTTTTAATCAAAATCATAGAATAAGTATAGACAATGTAAAATTACTTAAAAATGTATCCAATAATAAATTGTTCGGCGCATTTGAAAGTATAGAAATAGGCAAATGTAAAACTAGTCTAAACAGAGACAAAGGACCTCTTAGTCCGCTTTTAGTTTAATCCATTAGGAACGGGCGGATTACTCATCCTTAGCTGATTAGTCACCCTTGGCTGATTAGGTCACCGGGGATGACAGTGCCAGGCACCGCCGGGAGAGGGGGGTTAGTCATTTAGTATAAATAGCTGTTAGAAATAGTTAGTTGTTTAATCTATCATCAACTCCTGATGATGCCAACATAGTTGGCGAAACGCGCGTAGAGCGTTTGAAAATTGTGTTTTGGTTGAGTGGTCGACGATAGTTTTCAACTTAGTTGATAAACCAAAGATTCCAATTTCCCAATTACACTCATCAACCTGAAGATCAAAGACTTTTACACTATTCGTAGTTGCAATGTTTTCATATCCGTTTATCCATAAAATTGATATATGGTTTTTTATAAAGTTTCGCTACATTTTAAAACAAATTTAATACTGCATTTACGGTGTTCCAATGTAAATAAAAGTTAAATCGTTTATAAATAAAAAAGAATGGTATAGGGCCCATGATTAGGCTTTGAGGCATACCAATATCAATTTGTTTACGTGAGGGAGAAGTTTTTGTGACAGAACTACTACATATATAATACCTATCTGTTGGGATCGCAAAAGAAGGCCTTAAGTCTAGTTAAAAAACATTTTTCTTTCCATAGAAAGTTTTATTTTTATCATAGAATAATATAAGCGTATCTAAAAATTAGTATTTCAATATTTTTGAAAAAGTTGAAAAAAGTGTGATCGAGCAATAAATTTTAATGAGCTGTGGGTGCCTTTGTTGAAATACTGGTGTAAGTTTCTCAATTTTTAAGAAACTATCCTATTACTAAAGATATATTAACACGCAAATTAACGGTATACATAGACGGAATTTATAGCTTTTTAATCAGTATGGCAGGCGTAGTGTTTATTTTTCAGTTTGGATTTGGATATAATTCAATCTTAAAAAATCGACAAAGAAAAATAGTTATTTAGGGATAAAGAGTTTAAGTAATTGTTTGAATCTGTTAATGTTTCAACATTGTCATTGTTCTTCTAATAAAAATGACCATAAACTATATGATATTTTCGAGGCTGCTCTAATAAAAACTATTTTTTTTGCAAAAAATCAAATTATTTCTCGGTCTATAAAGACTGTTTCAGTTCTATCCTAATTAGAATTCAAGATACTTAAATGAAAGTTAAAAAAAAATTAAATAATTGCTTATAAAACATGTTAAAACCGATTTTTTGTATCAGGTTTAATTTTGCAGCATCTAAACCGAAATTAATTTTATCTCCAAAATCCCAAGTGTGGTTCCTGAACGATATGCAGAATTTACAAAATAGCTCCGTAATCGGACCACCGTCCTGGCTTTCGGCGTTCCAGATCAAATAATTATAAAAGCAGACCCGGTTTCATTAAGAAGATAGAAAATTAATAAAATAATTAACGTCTGACGAGGTTTTTTAACGAACTGTAATAGTCATTTGCTTTAATTGAATATACAAATTGATTTTTATGGAATTTTAATGAGGAAAATCTCATTAGGACGCCACGAATTTGTCCATATATTATTAAAGCAACCATCGACGATGACTGTTTATACGATGTTTTTGTCACAGTCAAAAAAAATCCATAACCTTAACTAGATATAATTTAAATTAGGAATTTAAAATTAATTAAATTGTACATATTTGGATGAAAAATATTTATTAAAATGGATAGTACCACTTTTGTTATACTTTTTTTTAATTTAATTCATTCGTTTTGTAAAAATACGGTACGGAAAGTAATAAAATGAAATTACATATAAAAACTACTCGTAAAAGGATGCAGGTGTAGAATAATGAATTGTTTTAGATATATTAAAAGAGTAATTGTTTAATTACACAAAGAAATTCTTTAACGAGTTTTGAATTTACGATTTTGGACCTTCAAATCATAGAAAAATAATCAAAGGGTAGATTTTGAAATAACAAGAAAAACTAAAAAAGTTTTTGGAGGCGCAACTAAAGAAAATGGATGAGGATTTTATATAAATAGACACACAAAAATTATACTATGAAATCACAAGTGTTAAGGGGGAATATCGGTCGAAACAATTTTTATTGAACAGTTCGTATCGATTTAAAACCAGTAATAAAAACAAAAATTTGGAAATTCTATATGTTTTGCATGTGATACTAAAGTGACAGATATTTTAGTTGAACGCCCACTTTTTAATATTGAAAGACTTAATCACAATATATCACAACTCGGTGTCATTCTTAATGGTACCGCTTATACTTTGATAAACTTTTTAAAGTCTATAGATCTGTTAAAAAATATTTAAAACATTTGTATTCATATTGTTTTAGTCTATAGTTTTATTTATTTAGTACACTATTCTACAGAGAATCCATTTACAGAATAGGAACTGCAGAACGGAATTGAATTTACAAACAATATAAAAATAATAACAGTATACAAAAATAAAATTAATATTATCATATAGGTTTACTTACTAACTAAGAAATTTTTTTTTTTTATTATTAAACACCCATAAAGGCATTTAGTATATTACAATCTGGTCAGCAGTGACCAATGAGAAATTTAATTCTAACTTAATCTAATAGAGTTTGAAATTTAAAACTAAGGTATACTCATCAGCGTTCCTTAGGTTCTGTAGAAACTAAGAAAATGATTTTTAATACTCAACAAGTTGCAACAAAATAAATCTACTTCATTTATCAAATTACAGGTAGACATCATGACATATAACGGAGAATTCTTTAAAATATTGGTACGAGGAGTTTCGAGATAAAAGGTATTGTTGTTTCTTGACGATAATCGGGGAATACAAAAGTTTAATTTCTCCAGTAAGTTAGAGCAATCTGTTAGATTATTAATTAATTTAAATAAGAGTAGAAAGCTGTAATATCTACGACGTGTTTCAAGACTAAAGAAGCTATGTTTGAGAAGTAAGTTTGCATGCGATATGCCGATTGGAGGATAAATTCCGTCAGTTTTTAAAGTTAACAATTTCAAAAAACGACGTTGAAGATGTTCCAATTGGTCATTATGGACCTGATAGTAGGGACTCCAGACAACCGAGGCATATTCTAGTTTTGTTCTGATAAATGCATAATATAATAGCTTTAAAGTTCCGACTTCTTCAAGCGCAGTTTCTATATAGAAATCCATACATTCGATATGCTGAATTGAGGATTGTATCGATGTGCAAATTAAATGAGAGTCTCGAGTCAAATGTCACTCCTAAGTCAGTAACAGTATTGGGCCTCTCTATGCTTTCGCTGTCTATCATGTATTTATATATCAGCGGATTATTTTAGAGTGTAGGACATGATATTACATTTAGCCATATTTAAAGATAAATTATTATCTTTACACCATACATTGTTCATGTCATACTTGTACAGCTAATAACCCTTTGTGGTTGATGCTGTTTTTGTCAAATAAAAAAAATTATTGAAGATCAGCAAGGACATTTTTTAGGAAACGGGATATAAAAGATAGGTGGATAAAAAATATAAAATATTTAATAAAGGAGAATATTATGAAGACAAAAATGGATTAGAAGAATGAATAAACAAATTAAAAAACCAGAAATGATTAAATATGAAATATTTTCAACAGCAAATAAAATATTGTGCAGGATATGAATCTAAATGAAATTTTTAAATAGAGATATGAACTATAATTACCAACAGTTTATTACTGAATAAAACTTATTAAATATCCAAAGTTAAAAATTCCGTTAAACTTTTATAGTCGACTGCGTAAAAATGAAGTCATTTTTTTACTTTATTAATCGTATTTCCATCTTATTAAAGAAAAAATTGCACTTCGAAATTATTTCATAAAGTCATATTTAATATGTCGTTATCAACACTTCATTAAATTAATGTTCCATTATCCGAATATTCTGTAGTCCGACTGATCGTAAAATTAAAGTGTAAAAAGTTTGCAAAACGATTTTTAGGCACATTCCAAAAAGTAACGATCGTAAAATAAAAATTTATTGGGGTTATAAGAAAAGGCGAAATTGTTAAAACTTCAAACATCTTTTATACATTATTTTTGCAGTCTTTAAAAACGTTTAATTAACAGGTATAAGATATTGGCGAGATAATCAATATGGTTATAACAAGTGACCACGTGAATAGTTTTTTTATAGCTTAACATCAAATAATATTTAAGAGAATTCACAGTTTTGTTCTTTCCATAGAAAATGAAAATAGAGTAGTGTAGTGTGGAAAAATAATGAAATTAATCCGCACTAGTAATCTTTCTTAACGTTAAAAGTCTATTTTCGTCTCGCTTAACTTATTAATTAACTAAGTGAAAATCTACTTTTTGTGCTTTCTCATATAAAACACAGTGTGCAATTTTCTAGACAACTTACTTGCGATTTGAGAGTCTGTTAACAATTTCTACCGTAACGAGAACGTCGAAACTTTCGACGTTCATAATTTATTCAACGAAGGGAACTGATAAATCCCCTCCTAACAATCACTTTTGCAGAAAATCGGAGTGCTTGTTTCAAGACTAATTAATATATAATCTTCCCACGTAATCTACAGAAATACTAACAAATGTACCCAAAGAAACAAACTCCAAATAACTCTCAGAACTCCTATTGTTGTTTTACTGGCAATACAAATTCCAAAATTCCCTAAACGTGGCACGTTAAGCCACTCCATAACTCCTTATTAATTGCAAAGAACAAAGTTATATTTCGGGGTATTTGGAAAGTTTGGGCCACCCTAGTGGATTATTTCGAAATGACGGGAGACACTTTCCAACAATTTTAGCAAATTAGTTACCAGACGTAAATTTATAGTTATGAAATATTAAAGTAATTTTAAAGGCTCAATTCGCAATCAATAATTAGAGTTTGCTGTCAAACTCGTTATATATTAATTGTTTTAATTGATAACCAAAATATCTGACTTTGTTACTAAACGGCTTGTAGATGATTCGTTGGAAATGAAGCTTTTGTTAAAATTGATGAAAAAGTATCCAAATTAAAAAAAAGTTCGGAAACGCGTTTATAACGTTGAGGTCAAGGGCGGATTTAGCTTTTATGGGGGGGATAAAACTTACCAAGTAGTCCAAGAAAGGTAGTAAATTTTTTTGTAATATCGAGCAGAAATTAGTAACTGATCAAATCGACTTGAAATTTTTTGCAAATTGCTAGGAAAGGTGTCCAGGTCAGAAGTAGAAAACTTTCGTTAGGGGCAGGGAGCATCAAAAAGTGAGGGGAAAAAAAGAAAAAAAACTTTCGCAATTGATAAATTATTCTTTTTTAATGAATTAATATTAAATACAATTTTTCATGAAAATAAACCCCTCCCGAGTTATACGGCGTAAAAAATTACGATTTTCACCACAAAAATCGTATATTTCTAAAAAAAAATTATTTTTTGCCCCTAACTTTTTTTTGACTGATAATATCGAGATGTACAATAAACCATTTTAAAGCATAGGATATCGCCGAAATGTGATGTTATGACAAACTTTTTCATTGGAATGACCGTTTTTTCAATATTTGGCCCGAAAAAATGACATTGACGGTTATAAATGCAATTGTATGCAATTTCAAACAAAGATAAAAAAATGGAAATTATTCGGAAGAACATTTTCTTATCTCTTTAAATTTTTTTCAAAAATCAATACTTTTCACGCTATTGACCAAACATTGAAAATGTCTTATAAAAATCAAAAATTTTGCTCAACTTTAACAGACCAAAATTTAAAAAATAAGGGCTAAAAAATACTTGACAAATGATTTTTTTTTCAAATACCACAGTCTAGATGGCGCTAAAAAATGGCGTAAAAAATGAAAAAAAATTATTTTGTCCTTGTTCTGGATGGTCTTAAAATATTCCCAATGTTGTTCTCTCATTAGGATGTTATATACATTTTTGTTCTCTCATTAGGATGTTATATATATTTTTTTGGAATTCATATTTTTCCAGAATTTTCAGGAATTCAATCAGTACTTCGTCTCCGACTAAGCAAACTTTTCGCCAGCTGAAGCTGAATCATGATCATGTCTTGAGAGATGCTGGAGGATCAAGTCGTTTTCAAATTAATAAATTAAACAAAATCTAAAATTTGTACCGATGTCACGATAGGATGACAAATATATATATTTGTCCTTAGTACACATTAAAAAACTGATAAAATATTATTTACGAGTAAAGGTTATTAGTAGTAAACTTTATCTCTTAAATCAACAAGGAAATTTACTTAACAAACTTTACAAACAAAGGCGTGAAAAAATATGATTCGATAACTTTAATTCTTGTTACATTTTCAAGTGAAAATTAAATTTGAATTCTTAGAGTACACAGCGCACCTGTTTTGAGCATAATTAAATAAAAGCTCTAAAACACATAATCATACTAAATATTTGTGCCGAGTATTTGTTTTAAACTTTATTTACTTTTTAAATATAATATGATTCATGTTCAAGGAATTAAATAAGACCGGTTGGTTGTTGAATTAAACTTTATGTATTCAGGAACTTACACAATGTAATTACAGATTAATTCCACTAAACACATTTGTAATGTGAAGAACAAATCTTCCATTCAATTTTTTATTTTCCTGGAATGTACTGGTCATCAGAAATGGACAAAAAGTGGGTAAACGAAAAGGGAAAAGTACAGTATATCTAAGAAAGGCTTTGGATTTTATGTCTCTGTAACTCCATTAAACCACGTTTCATATTCAATAACTTTTTTGGGAAATAGAGTAAAAAATCTTAATTAATATAGACGAAATAACTTTTTAAAACAAAAAATTGCACTTCAAGTTTTGAAAGCGTTTTTAAGAACATTTTGGCCATTTTAGAAGCTCATGGATAGGTTGATTTGATTCCAACGTCTTTTCATTGTCAACCTTTGCCCATTTGGTTCCTTAAATAACAACCTTCCCTTACGATAGAAGCGCAGTGAGCAACCGTAACGAAAACATAAAAGGCTTTGTTGATTATCCTGTAGAAATATTTCCACGATTCGCTAAAACGAGTTAACAAAACCAACTCGGGATATTCAATTATCGAACCAGAAACATTCTTTTTCAATTCTCACGATAAAATTCCAAAACATTACCGATTTAACCATACAATAATTTTTTTTTGTAATCTCAGCAACCACTAGATCACTACGAAACATGTAATCATTCAAACGTGAACCAAAGCTTTATTAAGTTACACTTGATCAAATTCGACATGAACTATAAATTAATTAGGTAATAAAATAAATAGAGAGCTAATTGGACTTCTTGTTGTTATACCTATGTAATTATATAATAATTAGGGATATTGAAAGCATAAAAAGATAAATATTAAGCTGTTATTTTAACTACTGTTGTTCTTCGGGGAAGGTCAATATTACATAATCAACTTATACCAAGTAACAGAGTTTATTTAGTCTTATTATTTCTAAGGTTATATATAATAACAGTTATTTGAGATATTTTATTAGGATCTAATAGTAAAACGTATCAGGAGTTTTCTTTGAAATCTAAAGATTAAGAAATAACATAGACGTCCCTTTATAACATGAAAAAAAAATAAGGACAAAAAAGCCGGTGAGAGTATATCAGTTAGTCAATTAAAAAAATATTTAAAATTAAAAGTGTTTCCAATCCTTACATAACATATAAGCAAACAAATGATTAATGGTATCATATGTTTATTCTCCATAATTTTTTATAGACATAAACTTGAATCTTTGTTAGAAAAACCCGAAAATTATATGAAAATATTTACATTTTCTTAAGATTTATTTTTATTCCTATATTTATTACACGTACTCAAATCTCCCACGTAGTCTCGTTGATCGGACACAATGTCCATATTAACTTTCCCAGGATTTTATATCTTCGAAACCAACCATGGCAGCACGTAAAGAGAACTTGATATCGCCTTTACAATCATGATGGTCAGCAACAATTAGAACAATCTCAACATTCTCAAACACGCCTTATCTTTTGTTTATCTTACCTTCGAAGACACCTATATCTACGATATCGGATAACGCTGGAACATAAAACCACCTTGATAGATACAGTGTGTCCGAAAATAAATAATATATTTTGCAGATTTTTATCGATAAAGGTTACTTGTTAAAAGTATGAATGGAGTTTTTACGAAAAAATTGAAAGACGAGCACAAGACGAGCTGTTTACTTTTTGTGAAGTTGTGTTTCCATCAAGTGCATTCCCAAATATTTAGCCTTATCGGCTCATTAATGGGTTGTGGATCGGTATATGATTTATTGTTTCACAAGGAAATAACGATAGGATTTTAGCATGTAGAAATGATGTAATAGGCTTTTCTTTATCTTGCGAACAACATCTTCATTCCAAACCTTGTCAAAAAACTGTCCAATTTTCAAGAAAGCAGCTGAGCAAAATAACAAATTAACAAACCTATTTTTTTATTGATCTTTTACTGGTGATGGACCAGTCGGGAATGATGTTTGCTTTTCCATATATTTGTCCTTTATCGCTCTCCCACGTTTCATCAGAATTAAGTTCCTTGGATCCTCGAACTTTACTTTTGGATCTAAAAATCAGTGCTGATGGAATTATTTCCGTTAGGAAACACTCTAATACGATTTCTACCTAAAATATATTTTCCCCAAATTGTTGAGACACTCTCTACATCCTTCCTACGTCAATATCTGTAATATCGGATAACGCAGCCACATAAAATCGAAATGAACTTGAATTATAGGTCCCTTCGACTCATTAAGAATTCGAGCATGTAGGTGATATTCGACACTTTGGGTCCTAATCACGAAACGTGATATTTTTCTTGAAGGGCGTGAACGACTACAAAACGTCACACCTCGTGTTGTCACTTAATTTAACAGTCAATTTCAATTTGCTCAACGATTTTTAATGTACTTCAAACCAATGGAGTGTAAATTATTTTATGACATGGCAGATAATGCATTTTGGTGGCTCGACTTGTCGATATTTTTAATTTTAATTTTAAAGGGCGTGTAGCGGAAGAATTTTTTGACAATAAAAAATAACACAAAACTAGCAAGGTTAATTTAGCATATGGATCTGATTCTTCTACATCGGCAGGAAGTGCCAGAGAAAATAATGATAAAATAAATGATGAATTAGAGCAAAATTAGATGGAAGGAATATAAATGATGAGGGAAAGTAGATCTAAGTGAAGCAAAAGTTATAAAAGGAAAAGCCGCAGAGAACAAGAATAAGGGACAAGAATAAGTGACAGTAAACACCTGCTAGATGAGAAGAAGGACAGGGCATCAAAAATAAATAAGAAAAGAAACTAGAAAGTATGCAGGCAAAACAAGAGAGCCACAACCAAAGAAAATGTGGAAGGATACATGCCGAAACTGTTTGTTGATGGTGAGTAGGGACATTTATTGGTACTTAATAAAGTCAAGTATAAAAAAATTATTAAAATTTGCTCGTAACAAGATTTTTTTACGTCTAATCGTTTCTTTAGAAACTGCCACTTTAACCGAACCTGTAAATGATTGAAAAAAATGTATATTGATTGCTTTTTTTAACTACAAAAGCTCACGGGATAAATACAACCAACATTTCGATAGTATACGTCATTGTCGGACCAAAGGGTATCTTCTAATATGACCTCACCCATTATTTCCCATGCTTGGGCGTATTGTTCACGATCTAGCCCATTAAAGATTCTATCCAACGGCACAATGGTTCACAAAACGAACAAAGCCTTCTTCTCATTTCACGCATATTATACATACTGGAAGAATCGTTTTATTCGAGACGTTCTCTAAAATTATTTTCACTTTTTAATTATGTTCATTTCTGGCTTTACTACCTTGGGATATTGTTGCTCCCCGGATTATGATAATGCAGAAAAGAAGTTTTGCAATTGCCTCGGGGACAGATGGTAAGGATTTTCGTGTTACTTGTATACGTTCGTGTGCTTGTTGCAGTCGTAAAAGCGATGAACGAGGAAGCAGGAAAAAGGTTCATTGGATAAAACTGAATATTCTATGAGTCATAAAGTTAATGAAAAATATGATAACGATAATGATACGGGTTGCTAGTTCATGGATAAATATTTCATTTGGTATGAGGATTTTTTAGTACGAAAATATCGTTGTCCTTGTCGTAAAATATTTGGTTGCCAAATTTGAATAATGAAGAACAGACGTTTCCGTCTTTTTGATAATACAGAAGTTTCTGACCCATTTTAACTGTAAATTTCTCAGAACTCAGAGACTATAGGGAGGTGCGGTTTCCACTGAACAATTTCTTTTTATATAAAGTTTTTTTCAGTATAAATGTTTATTTAGTAAAATCTTATATAGGGTGTTTTAAAATACGGTCTTTTATCAAATGCAAAAATCGTCGATTTTTTTAACGAAACACCCCATATATTTTTATCCTGTCTGAAAAGTGAACTCTTTCGCTTCCCTAAAATGTATAATTTGTTGAAGTTTAGATGAAAAATAAGTGAGTTATTTGATTTTTAAGGATAGACAGTTACGTAGGCATCTATGGGTGTGAATTTTTATAATCTCAGTAAAATGACACAATGAACTGTCAAAGTAATTAATTCCTATTTGAAACGGCTGACTCTTAATTGGTTTTCAATAATATAGCTTACCTGACAATTACATACCCCGGAAATGTTACGAGATTCTTTTCAGCACTTTTTATGCAGGTTGCAAAAATGTATAGATCAGAATGGACAACACTTAGTACAACAACAATAAAATTTGGTATACATCTCGTGCTTCTTTCAAAAACATTGGATATATAATTTTTTAAACGTATTTTGTAATTTTCTCTTATTTAAAACTAAAAATCAACTTAAGTAATCTAATATCTAATAAACAATCGTAATTAAAAATCAAATAACTCACTTACTTTTTATCTAAACTTTAACAAATTATACATTTTTGTAAATGAAAAAAGTTCACCTTTCAGATAGAAAAAAATATATAGTGTATTTCGTTAAAAAAAATAGACGATATTTGCATTTTAAAAAGACTGTTTTTTTAAAATTCCCTATTAAGATTTAACTAAATAAACATTTACACTGAAAAAAACTTTATATAAAAAGAAATTGTTCAGTGAAAGCCCTATCGTTTCTGAGTTCCGAGATATTTGGAGTCTCGACGAATTGGACTGAATAATTATGATCATTTACTTAGAAAAGAAATAAAATGATGATGGGAAATTATAATTCTTTATTTTTACCCTAGGTATCAAACAAAACTGTGAAGAAAAGTAATGGAACAATTTTATTTTCCCTAGGTGTGTATTTGGCAGTGAAATTCGTAACTTTAAAATGTTAAATACATGAAGTAGTCGTACGGTGCCAGATCAGTATAGAATTAGATCCATAAAATTGGTTTCACGTTTAGAAAATTATGTATAGGTACCTAAACTGAAAAATTAATATAAGTTGCGCAATTTATTAAAATTCCTATTTAAAAGGTTACGTACAGATTCTGCCTTAAAGATATTAAATTTTTTTCTTATATTATCATTAAAATCTTCTCTCCCTATTGATATAACCGATGAAAATGTCAATGCCATATGCAAGGCAATAAAATTCGTTATTTTCTTGTTTATCCAATTAAAATATCGCAGCAAGTTGCGACTATTATGAGTATATTAATATTTTTTACGGAATTACGGAGAGCCTACTAAATTTTATGATACTATCAATTTTATGTAGAAACCTGTTAGCAACGGTACAAAAGATACTAAATTGGAAAAAGTTGCAGTGATCATCAAAGGCGCATTAGAAATATTTAAAGAATAAATGAAAACAAAAATCCAAAAGAAAAAAACTTTTGGATTTTTGTTTTCAAACTTTACTTAAATTCCCATGAAACTGAATTCTGCTTTCTAATATAGATATGCTTTTAAAATATTTTATTGTTGTGACTTTCTACATATCTGTAAAACGAATTATTTTTTTTTTATTTTATTTTTGTTATTAATAATGTCAAATTGTTCTATTTTATTTGTAAAAGAAAAACAATATTTGCGTCTTTCATGTTGTTACATTTTATATGCACCATTTTCAATTTTAAAAGACAATACATTTTGTATTTTTTTGCAGATGCCCTGATGATGGCTTAATAAAAAGCCGAAACGTTGATGAAAACAAAGATTTTCTAATTTTTTTTCTATTGACCTTAGCCCACAAAAACAAAGGAAAAACAATATTTTTGGTCAGAAATCTTTTTCACAATTTATTTTATTTTAATGAAAAACCTATTTTTTTATATTTTGACGTTTGTTGAATATTGTTTCATTATATTTAGTGAATCTGCTGTTTTGTGTTATATACGTCTTATAAAAGTAATGGGAATAAATACCGATTTACCAAAAAATATCAAAGAAAGTGCAGCCAAAGCAACCAAAAATTTATTGCCGGAGAAAGACCCTTCTCGTATAATTAGCGGGCATTATGGTCATAATGTTACTGTTTCGACAAAACTATGCTTATGACAAGCTTCTACAAGCCAAAGACTCTACTTTTAGCAAAACTCTTTTCAACAGCACAGACAATGACTGGCTCAATGAGAGAACATGAGCGGTAGTCAGAAAAAAGTGTGACAAAATGTCGATAGAAGGTTATAGAGTGGATCCAAGACCTAGACAGATATTTTCTATTTTTATTGAATTTATTAAATTTTTCTTATTTTATATATAGTCCAATTTCTCTTCCGTAAAAAATAAATAAATTAAATTGAAATGCAGCGTCCGCATTTGAAGTCAATAAAAATTTATCTTATGCATATAAACATTGTACAAACAATAAAACACGACCATCCAACCCTAAAAACAAATGCCTAATATGTCTAAAACAAACTCGCAGCACACGTTCGACTACGAGAACCAGATTCCAAACACAGCATCCACGCCAGTAACCTCTGAATTAAACATCTGAATACAGGATTCGGACATGCATCGCCATCTGTTGTGACAGACATGCACCAACAACGGAATGCGTTTCATGAATCATTATTTATTTCGCTAGTCTTCACAGTGCGAAATGAGGAAGATTGACCGATAGCGCATGGGATTTTTGTTTGTTTTGTGGTCAACAGAATTGTGCAACTGAAGATATAAGTGACAAACGTGGCGTTCTCGGTATTTTGTTAGATTAACTGAAACGAGGATCCGAAATGCTTGGTTGAATCCGTTCGATAAATAAAATCATTTTAATATGAATTAATTTAGTAATTGTGGTATCATTTATTAAAATAAATCACAAGACTTCAAGCGGTTTCCGCATGAGTTGTCTCAGTAACACAGCGATGCTTATTTGCCAAATAATCAGCAACTTGCTTCCATAAATCAGGAGTATATACAGTAAGCATAGGTTTTTACAATTTCTGCATATGTACCAAATTTGCCAGTTGGACTCTATGCTAATGTGTAACAGTATTTAATAACTGTCCTCTGAAGAAGTTTTTTCGAAACATGAGCAGATGCAATACCAGTCCCATGGGGTGACGGAATTAAATTATTACGTATTGCATCTGCATAGAAAAATGAGAGGCTTATCAATTTTGTTACCTCAATATTCCCTACCAATTAGTACAGCTAATAAAAATGGCACATCTAACGACTGTCGCAGCATCTAAGCATTTAGCAGCTAAACCAAGGTTTTTGTTGCTACCTCCAATAGAAACAAAACCAATAAATGTTCTGTTCCAGCTCTGGTCTTCTTCTTACTGGATTATTCCGAGGGCCCCAAATATTGTGATTGGTATTTTTTCTTCTTTACCACGGCCTCTTCCGAGACCTTCACCACGACCCCTGGAACCTTCTCCACAGCCACTACACCTTTTTTTTTTCAAAACCACCAAGTCCGCCATTGTTATGCTTCTATCTGTATTGAACAATTTGGTTTTAGATGTGAAACTTTAGAGGAGCTTGATACAGAGTGACCAAACACTACTTTTACCAATGAAAACATTGATGTTATACATGTTAGAGAAAATTCGTTATATTGATGATTACGCAATAACTTTCTGAAGATGAAAATTGATGGGGTATTCACCATATAGCCCGGATTTGGTTCCCAATTTTACTTTACTATTTTTATTTGTACAGTAGACATTTTTGGATCATCCGCTTGGATAAATAATATTATTTAAATGATATAATTAACAACAAATAAATATATCGGTAAAGTTTATATCTTATCATTTCTGTTGAATATAAACTATAACTAACTGAAATAACAACTTTTACTGTTTCATTTATATCTCTAGCGGTTAGAAACATACGAATTACACAAACTACTGTAACTTTATTACAACTATTAAAGTGTTATCGGTGTATTTTATATCTCAACTAGTCGAGACGCCCTTTTAATGTCAGAAAATAAACTGATTTTCATAATGCCAGTTGAATATTCAATATTTGTTCGAACTAATTTTAGTATCCAGAAGGCAATCAACTATGGAATTTTGAACTAGTTACCGAGTTTATAATTTGCCTGGAAGGGTTGTATAATGTTCGGAGATTAACCACTTTTCCCATTGCATTATACGTTTTTGATTTCAATCGATTTTTTGAATAAACACGGTTGCAACTTTTTAATAACGACTATTTACCTCGTCTTAATTTCCACCAATCACAATCGCGCAATTTTGAATTACAAATGGTTTCTAGATGAAAAAACTGTATGACAGCTCCTACCAGGAGTTTACCCGCGGCAAAACTTGACAGCTGTTGTCACCAAGAGTTACAATACCTTTGATAACAAGTAATTATGGTCTCCTAGGACGCTAAACAATTTTTCTGATTTTATTGTCAATAAATTTTGTATTATTGTTTTTAAACAGTGCTAGTCAGCTTATGTAGTGAAAATGAGTCGCTTTGGAAGTGATTCTATGACTAATATTGATCTGGCGATTGAGAAAAGTGTACCGTACAATACCGTTAAAACCCATACGTCAATATGGAAACAGTTTACGGAATTCTGCAAGGCAAAGAAATACGAGCTTTTGGAAACTACAATTTTAGAGCTAAACCTAATCCTGAAAGATTGGGCGTGGAATATGAAGAAAGAAAACGGTGAAAATTACAAAGAACTATGTGAAGACAATGTGGAACACCGTTGCAAAAAAATGCAAGAGATGTATTTTATGAAGTGGAAAATAATTTTTGATCCATTTAAAGATATTATCTTCAAGTCTAGTAGGGAAGCTCGTAATGCGAAACGAAGGAATTTGCAGATGTGCGCCAATAAAGGGAAATCGAGCTGTTTCATTAAAATTGGAAGAATACTACGCAATGGTTTTATTATGGGACGAAGACACTCCGGTGGGACTCCAGCGAAAATTTTACCATATCGATTCAGTAGAACTTGCGTGGAGAAGCAGTTAATTGCAGAGTTCATTATTTTAAAGAGGAAGTGGATAATTCTGGGATTAAAACAGGTAGATAACATAGTTACATATTTATTAAAATAACTGATTATTCTTAAAGTAAACCCATCATGGAACAAAGAACAATTAAATGGATGGTACAAAAACACTCTAGTGGGAAAAAACGATCTTTCGAAATGGACTAAAGAAGCAGCAGAAAAGGCAGTATTAAGTACAAAAGAAATATAAATAACAAACTACTCTAAGCGGTCGACAGCAGTCAGTAACCTGGCTAAAGGAGGGATGGATAAACAACAATTAATTAAAATTACTGGCCACAGTTCAGCCAACTCAATGGATAATGAGCATTATTCCAACATCAGAAACACCCTTAGAAGTGACGCCTCAGAACCTCCAGCTAAAAAACAGAAACAGAAGATCCTGCAGCCACTCCTCGAGCTTCTCACTCTACAGCTGGACCCATCAACAACATTATTGATTTACCTACACAGAATGTTATCAATGAGTTAACAAAGATTTCAAACAATACTCCTACTGTGTACCAAAATTGCAATTTATATTTTAATTCTACCATAAATAATGAAGTTTGTAGTATTTTGTGATTAAATAAATTACCTGTTTTTCAGTTTTCAAATTAATAGCTACATTTTTATTGTGTATGCATATATAATAGGTAGTATGTTTTGTAAGCTATGTGTATGCAGAATAATCTGTTACTCATGAAATAGGCTTGTCAAATACCATTCGGGATCTAATTTTTCCTGTTAAAAAAATTAGATGCCCTTATGATAAAACTTACGAATATCTATAAAGGTTTCCAGTAACATGAAAACTAAACACACATCAGTGAGCAAGCCAGATGTTGCGTTCAATATGAAAATGAATTTTGCACAAGGAACCTACTATGATTTTTAATTCACTGGTATAAAATACTACTGTATAAATGTAAAGATACTGATAAAAATGCATAAACATGGCAAATAAAAATGAGAGATTTAATTCAGAGTAGACGAAAAAGTCCTAACTGTAGGGTGGCGGTTCTTTACCATAAAATATAGCTGACAGAAGACAGGATAAGCTGTCGAATCCAGAAGCAATAGTAATGTCTCAGACCGTAGCAATTATACCGGAGCCCAATTATATTTATCAGGGGATATTCTCGGCGATAAAATCACTCCGAAATACACTTGATCCTTTCGAATTCTTCTGCTGCGATTGGAGGAAAGCGATTAACCGCTTTATGTAATCTCTTCCCTTATCCAGGAACATGCAGTTTATTGTAAAAAAAGGGTAGCGGGAGGTTTTTACCGTTCCCGGGTATAAAATACACTTCTGTTCGGTAGCGCTGCACTTGACTCGCTCATAAATTTTATAGACACGCGGACTCCACGGGCTCAGTTTTCGACAGGGCAACGTCGACTTGATTCTCTAATTCTCTCTCGCCTGTTTCGTTCCATGACCGGCCTCAAGGGCAAAATTTTCATAAATCACCAAGCTAGTTCGGCTCTGTTCGATCTCTCTCATTTCGGGTGGCTTTTTTTTACCAATTCCGAGCACCAAATTGATTGGTATTTTCAATAAAACGCAATGGTCGTGAATGGTGCGTAGGAAGCCGAGAAAATTATGTTGTTTTCCCAAATAGAACGAAAATATATAGAGATTTGGTGTAGGAATTGAACTAAGCCTAGAACATAAATATTGATTTTTGCGACACAAATTGTATGATATTTTTTATTTCGATATTGCTCAACCGTAACGTACACAAACACTTTATTAACGAATTCAAATTTATTAAATTTATAAAATAATGTTCATTAGTTAATCATACAATTGTATTTTGGTCACGATGGTTCATTCCCTCCTTCTCTTATACTCTTCGTTTGTCATAGAAAAAAGATTAGTCACTTTTTACGCAAATGGTTTTCTAATAATTGCTATTTGACCAATCAATTTCGGTAATTGCTAGACAATAGGTGTGACTCAAAGCTTCGTATTCATTTTTACTCAATGTTTCGCTGTTTTTTCATTACAACGCATGATAATTACTTATGAAATCAGTTAGACAATTTGCATTTATAGTCGAACTCAATCCTTTATGAGAATGAAAAAACAGCAAAGGATTACCGCCAATAGAACAAATACTCATGAATCTGGACATTTTTGAGCACTTTAAAGTCTAAAACACCGTGCACTGTCCATATACATAAAAATAAAATAATATTTTGGCTATTAGGACCACTGTGCAAAGATTCAATAACCAACTTAGCTGGATATCGTTATAGGGGAGAATGGCGAGTAATTATTAATTATGAGTTTAATATGAATTTACATTTTAATTTCTATAACGCATATTAGATTTGAATTACTAATTAAAATTTTGTCTTAAATTAATTTAACTAAACTGTGGGGTGTGAGGTTACACTCATAAGAGGCGACAATGGAAGTGTGGTTATAGTTTTTACATTTTCAATTACAGACAGGTTACTTTGGCGGCTTGTAGATGTGCCGACAAGTGGCTTTGTCGTTATTAGCGGCATGTAGATGTGCCGACAAGTGTCTTTGTCGGTATTAGCGACATGTAGATGTGCCGACAAGTGGCTTTGTCGGTATTAGCGACTTGTATAAAGCGGAACCATTTTGTTCTGCAATTAAAGTAGGAAGTAGAAAGTTACATAAATATTGTCTTCAGTAGTGAGGGCTAGGAAAATATTCATACAGTGATATACTGTGCTCGTGTTCGCACCTGATTTTTGATTTAGTGAATAGTAGGTAGTAGGTGATTCGTGACGTTAGTTTATTTCAATTAATATTATTCTTGGCTTCCGTGTATATACATACTTTTTTTATTTTGAAACATTGTTACAGTGTACTTCTTATTTATTTATTCGGTGTCAATTTCAATATGTTTCGTCCTTGGGAAAATAAAGTTTCTTTAAGTGGATCTAAAGAATCGGAACAATCACTAAATGATATTCCAATGGATTATGTGGTATTAGGTTGTAGTCCCAAAGATTCTTGGCATCAAAAAAGGGCCACGAGGTATTGCGCCTTCCTCCCTATTTTTGTGTATTTAACCCCATAGAATTAATTTGGGGACAACTTAAAAAAAGAATAAGGCGTCATAACGTGTTTCTTAAATTTGATGGGTTGATAGCAAATTTGGTAAAAGAAGAAATTAACAAAATTTCAGCTGATGATTGGCAGAAAAAAATCAAACATGTCATCAAAGAAGAAAATTCTTATATAACGAGTCCGACCAAATTTATTATCAATGTTGATGACAGTGATTCCGATGGTGAGGGTTGAGATAGGGTGGGTAAGCTTAATTAATTTATAATATTTATGACTTTATTCACCGTGTTTGTAATTTTAGAATTAAAATTTGAGACAAAATTTTAATTAGCAACGTTTCTGAATCTCACAAGAGATCAGAAAATGAAGCTATAGGACAGGTGGAGTGGTCAACCTCTATTCAAATCTAATATGCGTTATAGAAATTAAAATGTAAATTCATATTAAAGAAAGTTAATCAATATAGAAATTTTACGCAAATTACCCCTAACGATCTCCAGTAACTTGGTTATTGGATCTTTGCACAGTGGTCCTAATAGACAAAATATCATTTTATTTTTACGTATATGGACAGTGTACGGTGTTTTCGACATTAAAATACTCATAAAGCGGTGGGTTCTACTATACAAGAATTACAGCGATTTACTACGTTGTAGGTATTATTATAACATACGACAGACTTCCCTTTACTTTTAATGATGTAATTTGAATTGTTGTAGGTCCTTTTTTATTCTGTACCAAAGGTATCGATTGCTATGGTCATTTCCATCGTGTGGTGTATTGAACTGCTTCCAAGCTATTAAATAGAACGCAACAGTTAATGGTAAAGTAGGGAATTACACAGAAACAGAAATTGATTTTTGCCCTATATATTCAATTACACTATATTTGGATACTGAATCCAGTGCTCTACTTCCGACTCATCCTCCTTCCTTATTCTGTACCTTACTGAGTCAGTTTACCTTATTATCGACAAAGTTTCCTTGGTCCTTTCTCCCATATGAGTTAAATAGCTACTCATAAATTAATCTTATCAATGGCAAAGAGAACTGCCTTGGTATCGCTGGAGTACCTTATAGTTTTGTCCACCCTGTAGCTATAAGTAACTACCAACTTCTTGTTTTCCTATATTTTCAAAATTTACTTGAACTAAATATTGAGCAACTCTAGAACTTGAAAACATGATGAGCGAGATATAATATTTTACGGCAAACTGCTTTCTTGTCTATAAAAAACAAAATCAATATCCAGTTCGAGCATTATCCCTCTTATCTACAGCCATTGCTACGTTCTGATAAATTAAATTCTTCGGAAGAGAAAAAATGCCGATAACTGTGACGGTTAGAAAATACATTTGTTTTCCTAGACACTTTGTTGCAGGCGGTTACAAAGACGTTATTGTTTTTTATGACAAGGGTTCGTAATGAGTTTGAGTTCGGAACTGTCGTGAGAGAAACAACCGAACGTCGAAAATCGTGTCGCATAATCCGATAAAGTGGGCCCTGGAAAGGACTCGACTAACTGTGGTTTACTTTCGAACCATGAGAATTTTACTTGGGTGAAATCTGGGTTATCGCAAATATGAAGGATAATAGAGAATAAAGGAAAAGCCATGTCTTCGAGGCATAATGTTCCTCTTTGTTCCGAACTTTTTTTTGTGAAAAGATCGTTTTTTCAGATCCAAAACAAACGTTCATTAAAGAATGAAGTATTTTCTTTGGTAAAAAGCTTTGATAAATTAGAAAAAAATGGGAATTTTCTTGAAATTATTTGTACATTTTCTTTTCCATCATAGTGCAGTCATTTTCAATCAAATAATGACATATTACGAAAACTTTTGTTAATTTCTTTAAAAAAATTATATTCCCAACCATGAATATATGAAATAAATGACAAGAAAATAGAAGAATGTTTCAAAAAAACTGAGGAACAGAAACACTGTAAAGAAAAAACCAAAAAGCGGTTTACAGATAATATTATAAAGTTAAACACGTCTCAGGAATACCATTCCTGAAGAAGAAAACTGGCGAAGAAATAAACTTCTAACAATTTAAAAGAAAATTCGAATGAGTAGTTTTTTCTTTATATTTGTTAAGTAGGAACTCATAATGAAACGTTTTTAAATCGCAGTCATTGAGCGCAATTTTTTCGAGTTAATGCCTTTAACAAAAACCCGTATAAAAAAACTTCGTAAATGATTTGAAAAACGAAATTAAAAATAATGTAATCGAAAGCAGTGCGCTGGCACAATATTCGCGAATAACTACAACTACATTTGGATTCACAATCGATGAGAAAACTTACGTAACAATTCGTTTGAAATTAACCGAAAGAACTTTAATGGTTTCCGCAGTAAAATAATACGGTTGACCTAAAACTTTCACCAATTTCATTTGAACTCATCGTATTGCACTAAACGTAATAACAGCTCCATTCGAAATAATAATGGGTTGAAAGTATAACATTGTATGATAGATTGATTATATTGGTTTTGTTAAAGTGGACGAGAATTTATGTTTGTTTTATATCGCCCCATAATTAATAATATAACAATACGCACTGTAGATTTAGAAGTAATTTTTTTGGAATAAAGGAAAAATTTTATGTCAGAAGAATAAGCGAAAATGTATTGTGTCATTCATCGTCTCTCAATTTATGTGAAATATGATCGTGTCTGAATACCCATGATAAGAGAAAAATAAACTCGAATTTTGAATTATTTGAAAATGACTCTAACAATAAATTCTGACATCAGGACCTTAAACAATATCACTGTAGGATATATTGGAGGTTATGACGAATTCATAAGCTTGAATTTGAGGTTAACGGAAAAATTATAGGAACTTTGATAAGGTCTATGATTTTATCTTCTTCAAGGTATTTAGAACTTTTTTTATCAAAATCTTATAGAGTGGATCGTACTGACAAGCTCTTCTTAGCAATGTTGTTATTAATACAATTTGTAGTCTATTCTAATTACGCATTCTATTGAAAATATATCTTAGGTATTAGGTGGTACTTATCCAGTAACTTTTTTCTTGCTAATTTATCATTATTAATCACGTATCTTCTTAAAAAACGTGGCAACTGTTTCAAACAGAAAAACAGACGTTACATCAACCACAAATATATATTTCACATGTTTCGAAAAAATTTATGTATTTACAGATGTTTTCAAAAGAAACTGTAGCATCAAAGTTTCGTGCCACTAACTTTGATATTTCGTTTTGACAAATGGAAACGATGAGGTAGCTATTAATCATTCGATATAAGACATGTATAGTCACTAGATTCGTTGAATTTTTGTTGGTTGTAATGAAAAAACATCGTCAGAGTCACATCATTTTAAATAGTATTTTCATCACAACCTTTGGCCATAATTTAAAATATTTAAATCTGTAGATACAACAATTTCAACACTAATGATGAAAATGTAGAACAGTTTAAAGTTTTAAATTATGTCGGAATATAATGTTGAAAATTTGTCGATATAACTAGTAGAAGCAGCTTTCACTAATAATGAATATCCCAATAGTAAATACCACAGTAAAGAAACTTTCTCTCACACTATCTTTCCGAAAACAAATCTTTTATCTGAAAAACGTTCTTGTGGTATTTACCACAGGTAATTCTAAGGATTTGGCTTTTAGAGTATGAATCGTAAATCAATTTTTCTAGAAGCAGATTTTCATTGAGAATTGTTATGTCGGTGGTTGTCATTTTAAGTTATCTTTCTTTAATATTGTTTGGTTTTCCATTTTTAGAAATAAGTTAATTTGAATTAGACCTACATCCAGTTAGAGTTAGCATCTTTATAACTTTTTGATTTTGTTGAAGTATCTTTTTTCGTTTGTTCATCTTACATCCAATTTCTTTGTTTAGTTAAACTTCAAATTTCCCAGAACAATTTTCCACTTGACTCATTAATACAATTTGGTTACTTTTATCTTTAGTATGCGATTTCGGGTGGTCAATGAACTGGGTTTTTTAGGTACTTTTTGAATGCATAGTGTGCAACTATAATAACTGGATGTAATTTTACAAAGTCAGTAGTCTTATTTGTATTGTTCTACTTCCAAAAAATAATTACGCGGCCATAACAACAGTTTTTATAAAAATGCAGAAACCACATCAAATTAAAACCGCAACAATTACTTGAAGAACAACTCACCCAAAAATAGAAACGAAAAAAAATCCAATTAGTTCAATAAAGCATAAACATTAACAGTTAACAGAAGGCACAAAACACTAATCTCAGCACAGTATATAAAACCACTGTTATCACAGTTGCAATTCCGATTGTCACAAATAAATCCTTTACAACGAGGTTCGATGTTTTTTCAAACCCTTATCTTCATCCGGCGCTATCTCAATAGCACACTGGGGTTGAATAGGCTTGATATTGTTATATATCGCGGACACGGCAGAATTAAGAGCGCTGTAGTCGCGCGCGTCGCACATCAGACTCGGCTCTGCACTGAACTCTGTTCAACTGTTCTCCACAGCTTGCAAGGATGGGTTGCAATCCCCTCCACTTTACTCGGAGCTTGAATAATGTCCCTTACCTGTGTTCTATGTTACCGGAATAGTGCTCACCAATTCTTATTGGTTTAGAAAGGAGGAGGACGAACAACAATAGGTGAACAGGAAGTTAAAAAGAACTGTCGAATTCGGTATGAACAACATTATAATTATTTGAGTTTCGATTACGGTGACAGATCTTTCTAAATAAACCAGGTGAAATACGACACGATGTCGGTAATACGACTCGATGTTGATTGTTCATGATATTAGGTGGATATCCCGCCGTTCTGGGAGGAAGGAAATTTTAAATTTTAGTGAAATTTCGGATGTTTCATGAAAAATATAAAATTTGAGCTTTTTTTTGTTAAGAAACAACGAGTAGGTATTAAAAAATAATTCAATAATCGAAATTATTTAAATAAGCAGGAACAAGCTTTTTATATTTTTAATTTCAAAATTTTCAAGGAAAAAAAAAATTGATATTAAGGTAGCCTTGGACCAAATGCACAAAATCTGTCAAATTATGTTAATATAGTTTATGCATGGGTTAAACAATGTTTATTTTTACATTTTGCAGTATTTTATAACGTATTTAATTTTGTATTTAAAAACTTCTGTACTGATTCGATAAGAGAAATAATAATATATTACAGAAAAATACTTAATTTGACTTTCATGATTTATAATTTGCTTTTATATTTATTTTTATTATAATTTTTCCAATTTGTATAATTAGATATGACAGCGATGTTAGTATAATCACAATAAGAAGAATTTTAATACCTCATATTAATTTTAACAAGATATACCCTAAATTATATTTTTATTATAAGCAAATATAGTGTTAATATCCATCTTAAATTATTGTTTGGCATGCAAATCGACTTTTTTCTTGTGTTCGATAAAACAGTGACCTTTACTAACGAAATTTAATAAATATTAAACAGTTTTATAGATTTACTAACATACAGATAATATGTAGGTATCGATTTTTTTACAATATATATATTCTTAAAAAATCGTCCTATTTCCATTCTGGGGAAGTCAATTAATAAATATTTTAAAAAATGGCAATAGAAGGATTTAAATGACAAATTTTTTGATTCAGAATAGCAATAAAAAATTGTTTCTTGGTAAATGTAAATACATTTTTAAATAAAATAAAAAATTTCAAACTTTGGCGAAGACTCCGATTACAAAAATTAAAGCGATTATTTTAAATTTTGGTGAAGTCACCATATTTTAGTCAATGAATCTAAAAAGTGAAAAACCTCTTATAGCCCAGTTGTCAGAGAGTTTGACCTCGCACAAAATGTGATCTCGATGAAACTTGGCACTTAAGTACTTGAAAGTTTATGCTAACTTTACAATTTCGAAAATAAAATCGAAAATTTAGTTTTTCCATTATATCCCGAAAAAAAATAATTGGAAAAACTAATAACACCACGTGAAAGAGCGGAAAACAAATAATATTATAAGTTATTTTAAAAAAGAATTTGTATTACTATAAAAAATTATTAAAAATAAAAAAGCAAATTCAAAAACTCAACTCGCGCCGAGCCGTTGAATACAAATATTCAGGCGTTCGGAAAAACTAATGTATCTTTGCCTAAAATGTACGCAAAGAAAAAAAAGAAAGCGTTTTAAAGAGGAGACTCTAAGCTTTCTCAGGGAGTCCTTAGTTTTTAATTTTTTTTTGGTTTCTTTGACCGGAAGTTATAATTTCTAAAATTCTCACTGATTTTTATAAAACTGAAGATATCTATTAATAGAGGTATAACAAAAAAAATACTTGTACATTTATCATCATTATACTTTTACTTTTGATTTAAATATAATTAAAATGATGAACATTATCTCTGTTTAATAAAAATTATGTTTTAAAATGATCATTTTTCATTCATTCGACGCAATTTTTATTTTCAAAATAGTATTTATATAAATAATAATAATAATAATAATAATTTATTCGTGTAATAAAAAAAAACACAATGTAATACATGTAAATAACAAAAAAAAGTAACCACGAAAAAGGCTGAAAACAGCTTTGATCTACGTGGTAGATCAGCTGATCTTAGTCTCAGCCTTAAAGAAAAACTATACATACCGATATAAAACTAAACAAAATAAAATAAATGCGTCATTATAAATCACATGCGTAACTATAAGTAATATGAAAAATTATTTAATTATTTTGCTGAATGAGGAATAATTATTAGTATTTTACTATTGTAATCACTGAGTGCTAAGTAGATATTTTTTATATTGCCGTTTAAAGGTATTGACAGACATTGATTTGAAAGAGGTCGGAATGTTATTGTAAACCTTATATATATTGTAGCTGAAAGATCTGCAGTAATAAGTTGTGCGATGAGATGGTGGTGAAATTAACCCTTTGTAACGAAGGTTTAAATTATGTACGTCGGTTCTAAATTGAATTTTATTATGCAAGTACGGAGGATTCTTTGTAGAAATCACTTTATGAAAAAGAGTTGCTGAGTGTAATAATCGTCTATTTTCCATACTTAACCACAATGTCTCGGTTAATTTATATGATATGCGATCTCTTTTCCTAATACCATAAATAAATCTTAGGCACGCTTTCTGTGCTCGTTGAATACGTAAATAGTCAATTTTATCTATACAGGGACCATATAAAACATCTCCATAATTAAAATGACTTAAAACCAGTATATCTGTTAATTTTATTTTTAGCTGTTTGGAGAGTAAATGACGATTAGGGTAGAGCATCTTTAAATTCATATAACTTTTTTGAATGCATTTGGTAATATGATGTTTAAACCTTAAATCTACATCTATTTCAACACCTAGATTTTTTGCTGAGTCGCTTGGACGTATATGTTCGCCTTTAATAAAAATTGATAAATTATCTTTAACAGATGGTTTTTTACTCCCCAAAATTAGTAATTTTGATTTCAACGGGTTAATTTTCAAATTATGAATTTCAGAGCATTTTATAAGTTCGTTGATATCATTATTAATCAAAGTATTAGCTTCTACTATATCTTTTTCTTGAAAAGAGTAATAAATTTGGGTATCATCTGCATACATATGAGAACTACAATTTTTTAATCTGGCAACAATATGACTTGTGTATATAGAAAATAATAAAGGACCAAGAACAGATCCCTTGGGTACACCGCATCTAATGTCATTATCTGCGGAATACCCCAAATCTGTCTCGGTAAATTGAATTCTGTTATTTAGATAACTCTTGATAAGGTTTCTAGCCTGATCACTAAATCCAATAAAGTGCAATATCGAAAATTTCATGAGATATCGTATCAAAAGCTTTAGAAAAGTCAAGTAATAACAAAGCTGTAGCTTTTCCCTGATCCGTAGCCTCAAAAATGTCATCTGTTATTTTAAGTAGCGATGTAATGCAGCTATAACCACTTCTAAAACCCCTAAAAAATCAGAAATTAATATTTTTTTTTAAATAAAGTTAAAAGTAATTTAGAAATTGATTTATATAAATAAATAAACACTATTTTGAAAATAAAAATTACTTCGAATGAATGTTGTAAAAAAATGATCATTTTAAAACATAAGTTTTATTAAAGAGAGATACTTAATGTTCATCATTTTAATTATATTTAAATCAAAAGTAAAAGTATAATGATGATAAATGCACAAGGATTTTTTTTGTTATGCCTCTATAAATAGATATCTTCAGTCTTATAAAAATCAGTGAGAATTTTAGAAATTATAACTTCCGGTCAAATTTTCTATGAGAAAACAAAAAAATTAAAAGCTAATGACTTCCTGAGAAAGCTTAGAGTCTCCTCTTTAAAACGCGTTCTTTTTTTTTTCTTTGCGTACATCTTAGACAAAGATACTTTAGTTTTTCCGAACGCCTCGCCTGAATATTTGTATTCAACGGCTCGGCGCGAGTAGAGGTTTCGAATTTGCTTCCTTATTTTTAATAATTTTTTATAGTAATACAATATTTTTTTAAAATAACTTATAATATTATTTTTTAGTAAAATTTTCCGCTCTTTCACGTGGTGCTATTAGTTTTTAGAATTTTTTTTTTCGAGATATAATGGAAAAACCAAATTTTCGATTTTATTTTCGAAATTGTGAAGTTAGCATACACTTTAGAGCAGCAAAGATTTTTTTATTGTTTTCTACACCCTTTCAAGTACTTAAATGCCAAGTTTCATCGAGATCACATTTTGTGCGAGCTTTTGGTCAATATCCTTCTCTGGCAACTGGGCTAAATACATTTTGAAATAAAATAAAAAATTTCAAATTCTGGCGAAGTCTCCGATTACAAAAATCATAAAGCAATTGATTTTAAATTTTGGTGAAGCACATCTTGAAAAAATTAAACGTTTTTGTTATCTAGATTTAAAATCTGAAACATGAACGCGAGGGTCTAATATAGTTTTAACTCTAAAAGTTAATTTTTTTAAATATTTAGAGGTTTTCTAAATTATATCCAATTTTAGACAGAAAACTATTATTCGTGTGTTTTCTGAGTCGCTCATTATGAATGTGTTGTCAGAAGAAACGTTTTAATTCCCAAAAATAAAAGAATTTTTTCTAAACTATGTATATTCATTGAAGTTTTTAATAGAAATGTGTAATTGAGATCTTTCTTATCAAAAATAAAGTTAAGTTGAGTTGAGTAAATAAATTCAGGAAACTTTGTACCGAAATTGTCACAATTTTTTGTTAAGAAAAAAGTCTAACGAAGCAATTAAATTAAAAAAAAAAGTTTTTCATATTAATGAAAGTTTATAAAAATACGATCAATACGATTTAAAACCGAAAACTTATCTAAATATTTTTTAAATTGCATTTACACAGTGTGTCTACGTAAATTGGAATCATATGTAAAAATTTTTTATTATTGATGTTAGGACAAAAGGTTATTCTTCATAAAAAGTTCTGCATGATCTAAAATCTAAAATACAATCATTAGATGTAAAAATATTTTTCAGTCGTATACGAAGTTCGTCAAAAATATAAATTTTGCTCAAGAATGAAATACCAGTATATTCTCGTTTCGCCTCATATTAAAATTTTGTACGATATGGTTGCGATTTGCCTGAAATATTTTTCCATCTTTCATATTAATCGGTGCATATGGAGAAAAGTGCAAGAATGGATGTTAACAAATGAATATGAAGAAAAGTCCGAAGTCATATTCGTTTCAGCGCATCTTTAGCACATATTCCTAATTATACTCTAGAAGACGGTTGGTTATTTATTATGGAAAATTCACCGAATTGTGAAAAAATTTAAAATTTCAATGACTATTTTGTAACTCAGAGGATGACAATATAGGAAAAATTTGGAATTGCTTTACGACATAGGACAACGAATACGGTTTTGAACTATAATCTATCCACGATGAAGAAATGTAATGTAAACAGACTTCACGCACAAATAACGTGACTGTTCTAGCATACATTAAGGATTTGAACTACCTAACAGTTTAAAAGTGAATCGTTAATACACACCTGTTATAAATTCAGTCCCGCTTTTCAAAAAAAAAAATAATAACGGGAGATATATACTGTCAAAATGTGTTTCATAAATAAAATATTAATCAACGGCCCTAATAATGCAATATAATCAAAAATAACAAAGATATTTCTTTTTAATTTTTGTAAAATATATAGATTATAAATACTGAAAATTGAAAACGTAATATCACAAAATATAATTAAATATGTATTGTTACATCAAATATATTTAAATATTATAGGTAGATCAAAAGCCCATATTTCAGTTATTATCTGGATGAAATTTTATGTTAGTTAATTAAAATATTTATTAATTTTATTTGCAAGGTAATATGCAAACAATGTGGTTTTAAATATTTTTTCATTTTTATTAGCCAAATATTTTATCGGCAATGTGCAAACGTTTACGTTCATCCCAGGTGGTTTAAAGTATTTGGAGTGGAAGCATAGTGATGTTTTATTTAATAAAATAGTATATGAGAAGATTTTTTTTAATTATAACAAGTATATTACATGTAATAACTCATTTCTGTAGTTCATAGTGGTTTCTTCTAATTGACGTTTAATAGTCGTTTTCAAAAAGTGATAACAAAATATAATTTACTATAGAAACAGAGCACTTGGTAATCTTACAAAAAATATGACAGCAACATAGGACACGGAGCAAGATTTCAAAATTGAAGATGTCAAAATCTGTTTCCATCATATTTTTGTGACGTTTCTGGGAACGAATTTTAAAAAAGAATAGCGCATTTGCATATTATAAGAAAATTCATCATAAATGAAGTTTTCTTAATAATCTTATCATAAGAGAGTATCCTTTTTGCAACTAACTGTTTTTGTAAAATAGGTAAACAAATTTTTGAAATATCAAACGAACAATTAGAAACACATTAGTTATTATTTAAGCATATCAATGCTGCTTCTTTAACTTTGCGGTTATAATTATTAGGTTTTTTTAATCATCTAGTTGAAGAATTCCATTGTATTTTTTGACCAAAATCCCATGCATGTTCACATATTTTTGATTTTTCGACTTGTTTATTTTTAGTGTTCATTAAGTCTAATATGAAAAGGTCTAGATGTTTCTCCTATATAAAATGTATTATATTCGCATGGAATTTTGTAAATACAATTTTTTGTGTTTTGAATTTCATTAAAAGGTTTTGTATTTACTATTAAAGATTTTAATGTATTATTGGTTTGAAAAATTGTTTTTAAATTAAATTTATTGCCAATCCTTCTAATTTTTTCAGATAATTTTGGAATATAAGGAATTTTTACTATATTTGAATGAACTATTGGAATTTAAATTTTATTCTTTATTTTTGATGTCTCGTTAAAGTTCACGATTTATACATTTATTTGGGTAGTTGTTCTTAATTAAGACAGATTTAACAAGTGATAATTCATTATTTAAAATTTTGTCATTTGAACAAATTGTTTTTGCTCTATCGGAAAGAGATTTGACAATACCTCGTTTAACACTTATTGAGTGGTTTGAATTGAAATTTAGATATCTATTTGTATGTGTTTTATTTGTTTTTTTTATGATACCCTTGCAATTTAGCAACACGATAGGGAAAATATTGATACATTTTTACATAATATTAATAATTCGGAACCTACTATTAAATTGCTTTCACATTTTTTGTAAGATTATCAAGTGTTCTGTTTCTATAGTAAATTATATTTTGTTATCACTTTTTGAAAACGACTTGCGAAGTTAAGTCGAAATGTCAATTAAATCACCCTTTTTCTTTAAATAAGTGGTTTTATTTCCATTAGATGCAATAACTATCGCGAAATTTCCTTCCTCAGTGTATTTTCTAAAAGATTTTTAATCGCAAGATGCTTGACAAACAAAACAAAAGTAACTCTTGAAAACTGAAGAAAAAACAGTTGGTCACATGGCTAAAGTAAAAAAAATATGTGGAGAATTGAAAATACTTTTGAATCCTAATCTAGAGAACTTGCTACGAATTTCCTACGTAAAATGAACTAACAGACTCAGTTATAAAATAATTTGCTGAAATAAAAGTGCCAAACAAAATTGTAATTATCCAAGAAGTAAAATAACAAGAATCCCTTTTGAATGGTGGAATTTATTATTCCCGTTGAGACATTAAAAATATTAAAAAGTACATAAAAAATCGATTACTTCATTTCTACTCTTAATTTTGTTTATATATTTTTTATGCTAATTTTATTAAGTAAATAGTACCTAGTACTCTTGTAGCCACTACCTAATGGCATAATTAACATGTAAATCATCATATAATTTTCACAATTTTACTAAATCAGCCTGGACCTGCACCTGTCGCCAGAAATGAAACCCCAATTTTCTTGTTTAAACATGATTTTTTCCGGACGGGATAAGGAGGATAAAGGTGAACATGCTGCGTCTTTTGCTGCGAGAGTGGTAAAATGTAACCACTGATATTGGTATAACAAATTGTTGTTTCAAATAATACCGTATAATAAAGTAGTGGAGTATATTTATCGAATTTAATTTTTCCAGCTTCAGCCGTTTTGGTTGGTCATACATTTGAGATGTTCCATATAAACTTTTGTCTTCATGTCTTAATTTTAAGTCCAATTACTTTTTTTTATTTTTCCATACATATTCAACACCTTGTTTCACACCTTTAAGTGTAGAATACCGAAAAATCCTTTCTGTGTGACAAATGGACACTGTTCTACAAATTACGCGTTTAAAATTTAAGTAAAATCTTTAATAATTGTGCCATTTCGATTTGCACTGTATCAAATTTCCGCTTCAACAAAATTTTAATTTAAAAATGGAAATTTGTATTTTTGTCTCGTTTATTTTAAATGCGTCGATGAAATAGCCCAGCCAGTTAAATATTTTGTATACTATATTAAGTATACATTTTTAACTAAACAAATAACGTTATTAGAAAATAAAATTTGAAGTTTGAGTGTTAGTCCAATAAACGAGGGTGCCAACCCGGGCATCAGGTCTCTCCGGCAACATTTTTTTTTAATTTGTAGGTATTCATGGGTACCTACATTCACCCCGAAAATATCAGCTGTCTGAAATTTGTGAAAGGGCGGGAAAATGGCCCATTGGTCTCAAAAATGTGTTTTTTTTTGCCAATTTTCGCCGATATTTCCGAAAATATGACACTTTTTGTTTGGTTGACTATGATACTTTTCGACATAACCGGCTCCAAAACGCACCCCCATTTTTAGCTCCTGTCCTGCATTTAGAGAGCACGCTATAAAGGAATGACTCTCCCAAGCGGATTACAAATTTTTCAATAAATCAGGTAAAAATTAATATTTTTTCATGATTCAAAGTTCAAATAAAAGAACGAACCTGTAGCTATAATATCATGTTATATACTTTCTCATTTTATCTATTTCTCTGAATTATTAAAAAAAAATTGACGGACAGACTTGATGCCCAGGTTTGGGGTTTTTATGACGTTACTTTACTGGACTATCTATAATTCTGTAAAAATGACTTCATCTAGTTGAATAATATCTCTAGAATATATTTTAACAATTTATTCTGCCAGAAGTCTAATTTTAAATCATCGGTTTTGTTGTTATAGTATATCTATGCAATTGTACTAATTGTTATCCACCACCTGCGTTTAATCTATATAACAATATTCCATATCCTGCCTCTCCTCTCAATCATCCAATTATAACCAACGTCTGTACAATCCTCTCATTCACGTCAAAGCCAAAACCATCTGAAGCGGCATGAAAAGAGTTATACCTTTTTCTCGAACCCAGAGAATTGTCTTCGGACGTTTCTGTTTACCTCTAACACAAAAGAATATGTCTGAGATGTGTAGCTGAAACCACAATATTAGGATTGGGAAATTCACACCGCCAACAAAGGACTGTACGGTGGGTGTAGGGAACAGAAGAAAGAAAAAGACTAGTCTCATTATTGTGAAAAGGGTGGATTTCTTTATTAAGTTGATGTCTCATAAAGCAGAACAAACGTCAAACAATGAATTAAAGGGATTCTGATTGATGAAACTAATTAATGAAGTAAAACAGGAAAAGGAATGGACAAAAGTGATGGGATAGGATGACATATGATTTTTAGAAAGAACCTTTAAATTATACGTGTCAAAATTTCATGATATTTTGCTTTGCAACCTTGAGTTTCTTCCGTGGCTGTTCTCCTTGTTACAACAAAACGGTTGTTGTTTTAGAAGTCTATGTATGTATGGATGTTACGTCTAAAATTCTGGACAAATGAGGCGTCTAAAAAATCAGTTTTAGCAAATGCTTGCAGTTATAGTGATCCACAAGCCAAATATTCTCAAACACCTATAATACGCTTAAATTGGGAAATTGGAACCTTTGGTTTATCAACTAAGTTGAAACACTATCGTCGACCACCCAACCAAAACACAATTTTAACACACTCTACGCGCGTTTCGCCAACTATGTTGGCATTATCAGGACTTGATGATAGACTAAACAATTAACTGTTTCTAACAGCTATTTTATACTAAATGACTAACACCCCCTCCCCCCGGCGGTGCATTGCTAATGATAAAAGTCTCCCTCTTCACTAAAAAACGCGAATACGAGTCAGTTTAGTCTCCACCAAACAAATTTTGAAATTGTAATTATTTGCTAACAATCGCAAAAAATTTGCGCGATTGGTGGATACGTACCTTAACGATTTGTATGTATTACTCAAGCACGTGTTATGGGATGTAATAAATCACCATTTATCTAAAATGAGGGATGACAAAAGCAAATTACTGACAACCGAAGAAAAAATATCGTGGGAGTTATCAAATAAAAGAGATTTATTTTTTTTAGAAGATGAAAAAATCTCCCTTAATCTACTATTTCAATTTTTGGATGTGTGTATTTTTATAATTCATAATTTCCTATGTAATTTCGATGAAAAAAGTTATATTGGTATTAAATTTGGCGTGTAATTAAAATTTTCGCATTTTTTCAGTAATTTTTTTAAATTTTCCCACAGATATTTCTTGCCATACTCAAACTCATCATCTTAAGTGTAAAACGGGGGATAAATGTTTGATAATAAAGCTTACCCTCTGCGAAAGTATCGAGTACGGGAGTTAATTTTTCTTTTAAAAAAATTCGAAAATTTTTCTATAAATCTGCTATTTTGATTATTAAATATCTGTAATTTTTTCTATATACTTTTGATAATCTCAATCAATTTTCCATCTATAATTATCTGTTCGGGTTTTGTTACTGTGTGACTTTTTTGTAAAAAAAATTGACATTGGACATTTATTATTAAAATCGCAATTTCTAAACTACCTTCATGAGCATATGAGTTCATTTTCCACACCTTTTTGTGATACATTATAATTAAGTATTGAAAAATTCATTTTTACTACGAGGCAACTCCTTTTCTTCCAAAAAATAGACGTAAAAAATAAAATAAAATAAAATCACATTAAAATATCAAAATTATTTCACATTCATCGCAAGTGCTTTGTGCTTTGACAAAATCTTCACTAAGCACGTACACACAAAAAATTATCCGTTAAAAATGATGAATTAATTCATCAAAGAACCATTAAGTCGCACTTAAACGCCATAAAATTGAAAAATCATTTAGTAACTATTCACCATCATTTAAAACGTCAAAAAGTATTGAATGAACATATAGCAAGAATGCCCATTGAAATCAATTGTGTATCTTCCCCTCATATTTCTAAAATTTATGGATCGTTCCTTGCTAGGCCGTTTATTCAAAGACGTCCATAAGGAGAATGTCACCACATCGCTTTCAAAAGTGGGTCATTTGTGTTAAATCAGAGACAGGAAATATAGGACACAAAGGCTGCCCGTAAAATTATTTACAATGACTGTACCTTTTTCGACTTGGGGTAGATCTCGACGAATTCAAAATAAACACGTCTTCTAGGAAATGAAATCTACAGTGGCGGTGCAACAGATTTTTCAGTATAAATGTATATTTATAAAATTGTAGACATACTTTGAGTCTGAGTCGAAGAGAGAAACAAGAATTCAAAATTCTTGTTTAGGAAAAAATTATTATTGTAATCTAAGTTGTTAGCTCAGTTGCCAGAGAAGGATATTGACCAAAAATTCGCACAAAATGTGATCTCGATGAAACTTGGCACTTAAGTAATTGAAAAGGTGTAGAAAACAATAAAAAAATCTTTGCTGCTCTAAAGTGTATACTAACTTCACAATTTCGAAAATAAAATCGAAAATTCGGTTTTTCCATTATATGTTGAAAAAAATAATAAAAATTTCGAAAAACTAATAGTACCACATGAAAGATCGGAAAATTTGATTGAAAGTTATATTATAAGTTATTTTTAAAAAAATTGTATTACTATCAAAAATTATTAAACATAAGAAAGCAAATTCTAAAACTCTACGCGCAGCGAGCCGTTGAATACAAATATTCAGGCGAGGCGTTCAGAAAAACTAAAGTATCTTTGTCTAAAATGTACGAAAAGAAAAAAGAAAGACAGCGTTTTAAAGAGGAGACTCTACGCTTTCTTAGTTTTTATCTTTTTTTGTTTTCTCATAGAAAATTTGACCGGAAGTTATAATTTCTAAAATTCTCACTGACTTTTATAAAACTGAAGATATCGATGAATAGAGGCATAACAAAAAAATCCTTGTCTTTTATCATCATTATACTTTTACTTTTGATTTAAATATGATTAAAATGATGAACATATCTGTTTAATAAAACATGTTTAAAATGATCATTTTTTAACAACATTCATTCGAAGCAATTTTTATTTTCAAAATAGTGTTTATTTATTTATATAAGTCAATTTCTAAATTATTTTTAACTTTATTTAAAAAAAATGTTAATTTCTGATTTATATAAATACTATTTTGAAAATAAAAATTGCGTCGAATGAATGTTGTAAAAAAAATGATCATTTTAAAACATAATTTTTATTAAACAGAGATAATGTTTATCATTTTAAATCAAAAGTAAAAGTATAATAATGATAAATGTATGAGATTTCTCTTGTTATGCTTCTATTAATAGATATATTCAGTTTTATAAAAATAAGTGAGAATTTTAGAAATTATAACTTCCGGTCAAATTTTCTATGACAAAACAAACAAAAAAATTAAAAACTAATGACTTCCTGAGAAAGCTTAGAGCCTCCTCTTTAAAAAACTTTCTTTTTTTTGTTTGCGTATATTTTAGGCAAAGATACATTAGTTTTTCCGAACGCCTTGCCTGAATATTTATATTCAACGGCTCGGCGCGGGTAGAGTTTACGAATTTGCTTTCTTATTTTGAATAATTTTTTATAGCAATACAAATTATTTTTTAAAATATCTTATATTATTTTTTAGTAAAATTTTCCGTGGTGCTATTAGTTTTTCGAAATTTTTATTTTTATTTTCGAGATATAATGGAAAAACTAAATTTTCGATTTTATTTTCGAAATTGTGAAGTTTAGATCAGCAAACATTTTTTTATTATTTTCTAAACCCTTTCAAGTAGGTACTTAAGTGCCAAGTTTCATCACATTTTGTGCGAGGTCAAACTCTCTGACAACTGGGCTATGTCGAAAATGTCGTTATTTCAGAATTTTTAATTTTTTTGTTGTCAATTTCTTCTTTCGTATTGAGTTAATAAATAATAAAAAATATGGTTCATTTAATATTAACATTAATATTGGACTTAATTGTGCAAAGTTTTCTGTGATACATTCTGTATTTGTAGTTTTGAATTACAGAAATTCTCATTACAATAATAACCCTCAAAATTAGATTACATTAATTTAAATGTAAATTTTAATTTCCCACTTGTGTAATTTAAAGGATACTGTTGTATATAATTTGTATGATCAACTATTGGAAAATGTTCAAAATGTAATTTGTAATTAATGTTTATTAAAGATTTTATAAAAAATGTAAATTAATATTTGCAGAGTATTTTTTTAATAATAAATATTATAATTAAAGTTACTAACTTTCCTTATACAAGAAAAATATTCTCAGGACCTGCTACTGGATTCAGAAAACATAAAAGTGCACTTTTGCGATCTCTTGAAACAGCGGGATAGCAAAAAACCACGTGAAAACTATGGTTTAGTGGTTTTTATAATTAGATAACAAGAGACCGATAATTTGAATTATTTGTATAGCCAATAACATCTCAATTATTAAATTCCCTAACATATTGATTCTAATTTGAATCTGAAATAACCTCCGTCACTGATTCTACCGACCTACTTTGTATTCAGCCAGGCGTCAAAATTTTGAATTTCTGTACCTTTTGTTGTCAAATAGGGTTGGTCCGACCACACAGTAGTTCATTCTTATGATGTAACTGACCACGGCTTGAGGAGCTTAGGGCGGTAAGTTTATGATTTTGAGAAAAGTGCAATGGTTATTTTATGGCTGTTTGACTTTTAATTTAGAGGTCTATAATGAGTACCTAGCCTATAGGTATCTTTTCTTTTACCTGGTGTTAAAACGCTTCTTGATAATAGGTCTTATCTACAGATAAAAGAAGATTATATTAATGCTAATGCAACGGAAATAATAAGTGATTTAAAAATTTGACAACTTGTAAAAAAATTATCTTCTTAAGGATTAGGATTTCAATTCATCTTCAAAGAAAATAGCCGATTTTGGGATTATCCAAATCTTAAAAATGGATAAACCAAGAAGAAAACTTGGATAAGATATGGGATTATGGAAAACAAGTTGTCAGACTTATCTTAAACTCAACTACAAATTTATCGATTTGTCGAAAGCTTTTGACACCGTGGATCACCGTCTACACTTTGGAAGATATTGACATGAGAAGTAATACTTTGAAATTCATAAACAGTTATTTGACCAAGAAAGTTCAGGCCGTAAGATTGGTGTCTGTAGTCATACGAAAACTCTTAAATATGGTGTTCCTCTAGGGGTCGATACGCCATTTAATCGATTTGATAATCAAGACAGATTTAACAAAAGATAATTTGTTTTAGATTTAAATCGCTTTTTCCAAGTAAAAAAAAGTGACGTTTATATCCTCGTATACAAATTTTAATCATAACAAACGCGTTAAAAATTATATATTGCAATGATGAACGCTTCCATTAAATTTTCATTAAGGCCTCTATCCGAATTCTATTCAAGACGGTAGTAAAAGGAATATTTTTTATGGCCTACAAGCACGATATAAATAATGTCAGAAGTACTAAATACCTGAATATCAATTGAACAACCGAAGAAAGATGTTGCATCCACATTTTTTACGATGCATAGAAATCAGTGAACAAAGAAACCTGAAAATTGGTTCCATCAAAACGTTTATTATTGCATCCATACATAGAAACATGACCGTATTTAATTTTTTTTAAGGAGGAAGTTATTTTTGTATAATTATATAACTTACAAAACATAAGAAGAGAAGGAATAGTGGAAGCTGTACAAAGCAGAACTAAATAAATAGAGCGAGAAGTAAAATTCCCTAAAGAAAAATATACTAAAACGGACAACAATAAAAGTAAAATCAAGAAACTTCACAACCTTTAAAAAGACGAGGACATAATTGAAAATGAAGAAAACTAACCAATAATCACAAAGATAAACTTGGCAAGAACAATAAATATAGAAAACGAATAAAAGGACATGAGAAAGTACGTACCTAAATCCGTCTCCAGGATTAAAATTGCCACACAAAAAGGAAAAACCCTAGAAGAGGAAAAATTAATAGTCAGAAATGGTAGGATTTTTTCAGATTTTGTATGTTTCTAATCTTTTCCCAAAATAAATAATTTTCTGATAATCATTGCATTTAGTTTTGTAGCTTCGATGTAGAATACTTATTTATTATGGGGAGTTCTTATTGCCCCATGGCTACGGTCCTGCAAACAAAAATTTAAAGAACTGTTCCCTCACCTTGTTTGGTCTAATTAAACAGAATTTCCGTTTAACGAACATCATGCATGACAATGGATCCGGAAAGTTTACAACTATTCTATCCACAAATCACGTCGGTTCTATTCTGTGGATATAAATAATTAAAGTCGAGGGAGGTGCTACTACTTCAAAGGAAGCATAAATAATATTGTAAAACGTATGTCATTTTATATGGTTGTCATAAAACGTTTATGAGTAATTATGACGGGAAATCTATAATTAGAGGGTTAGAACATTCCTTGATAAAAATCAGGTGCTTTGGGCTATTATAGTTCTGAAAACTAGTAGACGTTTTGAATAAAATAATATTTAATCTAATCGAAAAATACTAACAATAATTGGGGTATAGTGGTTGAAGGTGATTTCTTCTAGCAGTTCTCATGTAAAATTTATAGAATAACCAAATAAACGTTGTTTTCAGGGAAGTTACCAGTAAAAAACAATTTCTACGCAGGTCTATCCTTTCACTTAATATTTTTCGTTAATTATGAGTAATTACTAGAAGGGAAGACTCATATCAGCAGAAAATGCCGGTACGAGATATCACTCCTTCAACGATGTTATTATGAATAAATAAACTGCAACTGTAAATTGGACTTCAGCATAGAAGAAAGAGCGATTTTTTCTTATCGTGATAAGTAAGAAGATTTTCATTAAAAAAAATCATTGATTGCGCTTTTTCAATAAGTTTGAACTGAAATAAATTATGTAATATTCTAAAAAATAATCTGTCCATCTTTTTAAACAATAAGCCAAAATTTATATTTTTAAAACGGAGTAAAAATCCTATTTTGTAACGTCTACAATAGTATCATAGATAATTATTATTTGTGAGTGTATAGTCCTTTTGAGAAAGCATTTTAAGTATGTTTTATGGCTTGGCGGATTTTAGCTGGAATTGGGAAACTTTTCATCGATCCCAGAATATTTTTACTACTATATTTTATCTAGTTTGAGATTTATTCTTCCGAAACCTTCACAGAAAATTAAATGTAAAACCTATGACTATTTTAACAATAGCTGATCAATTATTTTTTTGTATCGTAGATAAAAATTTTAATTTCTAAAAACCGCTGTTTTTATTTTTTTTTTATAATTGGAATCACACTGTGTCAAAATTCATTAACACTCTTTGGGGGTCAGATAACAACCCTTCCTTCAACTAAGTGAGGAATTATTTCAATTGCTAAGAGGGGTGTAGTCTAATCCCCTACATGTCATTCGAAGCGAATAATCAGAGTTTTAATTAAAATATATTGTAACAAGAGCTGCCTTGTTATATTAAATATGTTAGATTCCAAATTGTTTATTTTAGGGGGTGAAATAAGAAAGCTGGAATGGTGGATATTAATTCGGGATCACAACACAGTTGTTGATTTGAATCAGTAAATTTGTAATTGCTGGATTAAAATTAGGTATTTTATATATTTATCGTAAGTAATATCATAAGGGCATCTGATTTTTCCGAAAAAAACACGTTGCTAAGTAATATTTTAACAAGAAGCAACAAAAATCCAAGTCGAAGACGAGGATTTTTGCACCTGCACGAATGCATTTTGTTAAAAAAATATTACTTTGCATTGTGTTTTTTCGATTTTTTTTCACAGGAAAAATTAAATGCCCGAATGGTATTTGACAAGAGTATTTCATGAGTAACAGATTATTCTGCATACACATAGCTTACAAAACATATCGCCTATTATATATGCATACATAATAAATATGTAGGTATTAATTTGAAAACTGATAACAGGTAATTTATTTAATCACAAAATACTACAGACTTAATTAATTATGTTATAATTAAAATATAATTTGCAATTTTGGTACACAGTAGGAGTATTGTTTGAAATATTTGTTAACTCATTGATAACGTTGGGTGTAGGTAAATCATTAATGTTGTTGGTGGGTCCAGCTGTAGAGTGAGAAGCTCGAGGAGTGGCTGCAGGATCTTCTGTTTTCTGTTTTTTAGCTGGAGGTTCTGAGGCGTCACTTCTCAGGGTGTTTATGATGTTGGAATAATGCTCATTATCCATTTGCAGATAAGGATAATTGAGTTGGCTGAACTGTGACCAGTAATTTTAATTAATTGTTGTTCACCCATCCCTCCTTTAACTACTGTCGACCGCATAGAGTGGTTTGTTATTTTTATTTCTTTTGCATTTAATCCTGCCTTCTTTGCTGCTTCTTTAGTCCATTTGGAAAGTTCGTTTTTTCCCACTGGAGTGTTTCTGTACGATCCACTTGATTGTTCTTTATTCTATGATGGGTTTACTGTTAAGAATAATATATCAGTTGTTATTCTAGATGAACGTTTAACCAGTAGAATTTTAAAAAGACGGACTGGACAAAAGGTGGGTTCTTCGTGTTGGGGACCAGCCATTTACTATAGGCCATTTTTTTTCTTCACCCTGGGCAGTTTTATTGAAGAGAGGATTATATTCTACTCTTCCTAAAAAGTAGGATTTTTGAAAATCAGTTATTTTAAAAAATATGTAGCTATGTTATCTACCTGTTTTAATCCCAGAATTATCCACTTCCTCTTTAAAATAATGAACTCTGCAATTGACTGCTTCTCCACATCTCAAGGCATGTTCTACTTAAGCGATATGGTAAAATTTTCGCTGGAGTCCCGCCGAAGTGTCCCCATAATCCTATGCTATAATCAAACCATTGCGTAGTATTCTTCCAATTTTAATGAAGCAGAGCTCGATTTCCTTTTATTGGCGCACATCTGCAAATTCCTTCATTTCACATTACGAGCTTCCCTACTAGACTTGAAGATAATATCTTTAAATGGAACAAAATATATTTTCCACTTCATAAAATACATCTCTTGCATTTTTTTTGCAACGGTGTTCCACATTGTCTTCACAACTAGTTCTTTGTAATTTTCACCGTTTTCTTTCTTCATATTCCACGCCCAATCTTTCAGGATTAGGTTTAGTTGCTCTAACTTGTAGTTTCCAAAAGCTCGTTATTTCTTTGCCTTACAGAATTCCGTAAACTGTTTCCATATTGACGTATGGGTTTTAACAGTATTGTACTTTTCTCAATCGCCAGATCAATATTAGTTATAGAATCACTTCCAAAGCGACTCATTTTCACTACATAAGCTGACTAGCACTGTTTAGAAACAATATTACAAAATTTATTGTCAATAAAGTCAGAAAAATTGTTTAGCGTCGTTTTCTGGTATCCTAGGAGACCATAATTACTTGTTATCAAAGGTATTGTAATTTTTGGTGACAACAGCTGTCAAGTTTTGCCGCTGCTAAACTCGAAAAAACTACTGACAGGAGCTGTCATACAGTTTTTTCATCTAGAAACCATTTGTAATTCAAAATTACGCGTTTGTGATTGGTGGAAATTAATACGAGGGAAATAGTCTAAAATAAGAAACTGTTTTTTATGATATTGGAAGATTTGGAAAAAAAATTCTTGAAATAAACTTCATTGGTTTTGTACCTGAGTTATTGCTTTGGTATATACTTTTAAAGATATATTTAGTTTAATTTTTTTATACATATTAAAATGCAATTTTTTCATCTCTTGTATTATCAGGAAAAAATATTTGCTTGAACTAACAAAATTTAAACTTTGTTTTTTGATAATAATAGACTCTAACACGCAATTATCGTATTTGTCTGAAAGCGTATCAAGAAAATACACAAGTGCTTATTTAAAATGACTGGTTTATAGTTTCAAGTTGATTCTTATCATCTCAAAACTGTGCAATATAAGAAGATCCACCACGTTAATTTCATTGAACGGTCAGTACCGGATATCCAGCTTTGAATTTTAATAGACTCTTGGGCTGTTTACTAATTTAGAATTTTTTTATATACCCAGACAAGAGAGTAATTTAACATGATTTACGTGATTTCGGTAAAGAATTTTTGTTATTGTTGTCTGATCGTTTGTTGTTATTTTTAGGAAATACAGAATTTGAGCTGAATTTTAATACTTTGTAGGTTTGTAGTGGTTTATTTGTATATTAAAATTTATTTCCTGTCGTTTGAACAGTAAGTTAATTTTATTGTTTTGATGTTATCTTCAATTTTTAAATTATTAGTATATATACAGGGTGTCTAAAGTTTATAAAAATAGCAGATAGCGGAAAGTGAGTCTGGCTGGAAATTTTCGGATTAAAAAATTTGACTGATTTGCGGATTCGAGACTTATTTGTAGTTAAAATGAAAATTTTAATATATTTGATCGGCCTAATAAAAAATTTCGTTTGATTTAATTATGTTTTTATTTTTTTTAATCTTTGATTTGAGGTACCGAAGTGTTTTAAATGCCAAGAGATTAAAAAAAGTTTAATCCCATTAACAACATATAAGTAATCCTCCGTGTTATTTATTGGTTTATTTTTATTTTTATTTTACTAAGTACGCCTATAGAATGTGCCGTTATATCTCCACTTTTACAACACTCCTCTTTTATTCAGAGTATAGAACTATTTTTCGGAAAACCCCCTCCAATAGTATATTGTGTCACAAGGGCAGAAAATGAGCTTTAGCAGCCCGAGGCTATTAGTTGCATGAGCAAAAATCGTCGCTGTCTCTTTGACTATTATCATATTATCATATCTACACACATTCTATAATATATACTTTACTTAACACAATTTATATTACGTATATTACTTTTGTATTATAAATTTGTATTTGTATTGTATTTGTATTTGTATTTATACATATGAAACCACGTACAAGCGATAGTCCCCAGGGGCTAAAGCTTCTGTAGAAGACCATGTTTATTTACTCTACCTTACTTTACCTTTATTATTATTTCTTTATTATATTTCTTATTATATTAGGAAGCTAACCTTGCAGTACAGATTCTGTTTTTAAAGCAAAATTAAGAAAATTATTCCATGAAACTATTAGGGATTTATTATTATTAGGTATAGACTTATACACTATCTCAGCATTAAGCTTGATCAGAAGATTTATCCTTCCTGATCCTGATGCACATCAAAATCCTACCTTTTTATAGCTAAAAAAATTATTACGTAGCGTTAATTCTGGCCTAAAAAATGTTCGTTGTGTCGGCTCATATACTATTAGGAAGAAAAAAGTAATTCTTCGATCTGCGCCAAATCGTTGTGTCGAGCAGGTATTCAATTAAAAATTCGTGCATTCCCGCAGCGAATTAGCAATTTTTTTCTATTTGTTTTTCTTGGCCTCTGATTGATTATTTGAGATTTTTTATGGTCACACCCCTGAAAAGAACTCCGGTCGACCCATCTTTCAAATTGCTTTATGACGGTCGGTTTTGTAGTAATAAAAACATCATTCTGATTTATTAACAAGCCCGGGTTGCCCCTTATTGCGTTTATGGTCCAATTTTTGCTTTTGTGGCTCTGCCACGGTTTGTGCTCCGTTTTACAAGCTTACTATACTTTTGCTGTTATGAGAAATGAATCTCAAACTTCCGTAATTACGAAGGAGTTATTGCTCATTATGATGTTATTTGCCCGCATTAGCATAAAAGAAAAAAATAAGCGTAAAACTTTAATTAAATATACTTTCGAGTTCGGGTTGTTTATAAAATAAAAATAAAAGGTTGTTATGAATGTTCCAAGTTCTGTGTAACGCGACTAGCCTGATTGTTATTACTAGCCATTAAGGTGTTTTTAAAGGCTAAAGCAATAAGATGTTTAATATTTTTTTGCGAAAATAATTAAGGAGGTAGAATAAATTATAAAATTTTAACTCGCCTCTAAACCCTCAGGACTATCCTTCTTTATCTTTCTAAATATTAGCAAGTCATCGGATTTTTTGTTAAATGTTATGTTGATAGCATCCATCGTTCCTTATGTCCACAGGGCATAGCATTTTAGATCATTCTCTTCTGTTAGTGGAGTGAAGTCAGACGAAAATATTCTGAATATGGATGTAAGAGCTAAGTTAATTATTTTTAATTTTTTTCGATTTTATACATAAAGTGTGTAAAAAAAATCGCGATATATGTGCCAAAATCGGCATTTTTGGTATTTTTCGAGTGGATTACTTCACTATTTTTTAAATATCTCCGGCTCTAAGAGTCGTAGAAAAATAAAAAAATAAAATGACCGTGATGAAGTAAAGTATCGATCCGTATAGTAGGGTTTTTTAAAAATGCATCCTAACTTCAAAAAAGGAACTCGCGCACATTATTTTTTTTTTACTGAATTGGCAATAAATAACCAAAGAATCCTCGAATTTTTTTAAAAATTGGAGAAAATATGTATTTTTATGTCGGGAAGACATGGTAAAAATTAAAAATAAAAAATGTATTTGTCCAGCCAAAATCGGCATCTTTCGAAAAAAAATTGAATTGGCCACCTTTTTGAAAAAACAATCGTAGAGTAAAAATTTTTATCTTAAAAAGAAGGATTTTGTGTGTACTTTTGTCTAGTAAAATCCAACATTTTATTTCTTTATTTAAAGTGCCCAATTTAGAGAATAATAAAAAAAAATCATTGGTTTTTTTGTTGTCAATAGAAGAAGAATAAGCTTAATATTAAATGATCAGTAGAAGTAGGTTTTTCTGATAATACAATTTACTTCATAATACCACACAGGGAAATTATATTTTTCGAATTTAACTCCTCTATTGTAGTAGCATTGAATAGTTATGTCAGGGGCATACTTACTTTCCAATGCAGATAGAGGCAAAAAAAAATGTAATCTGTTGAATAATTACCCACAAAGTTTAATTGTTCTAATTTTTGTTATATTTTTTCCACCATAGTAAATCTTTTCAAACAACAACCACCATCTACACTTCAGATTGGGTACTTTTGAAACTACATAACAATAATTAATGACATTTTATCTTACAGATAAAAATGGACAAAAATTAAATAAACTATTACGGTATTTAACAATGGAGGTTTATCATAATAATTTATCTTTGGATATGTAAAATATTTTTTTTATCTCTTTTTTAAACAATGTGGATAATTAATTATTGAAAAAACTAGTTAAGAATTCGCAATTAAATTAAATAGTCTATTATATTAGCAATCACTAATAATAAATATCAGAGTACATACTTGAGATTTCTTTTAAGTATAGTTTCAAAACTTTCAAAACAAAAATTTCCTACAGAAACTTTTAACGGAATATAATGTAGAAAATTCATATCCTTCTATTTACAAAAAATTATATTTTATTTATTGATTGTGTTTATTATTGTTTTTCAATAAAATTTGTGCCTTTTTATTTTTTTGTTCGTCGCGGTTCTACGTTCATCAAAGAGTCAATCGATTTTTGATGCTTGTTTTGTTTTCAAAAGGGTGCCTATGTTAAAGTGAAATTTAATGATAATGTTCGATAGTTTGCAAACTTTCTTCAGCCACGGTTGTTGTTGTTGTCGTTGTATATCAAATTTGATAAACATTTATGTCGCTGTTCTTTTGTCTTTTAATTAAGTTTACCAACATTATTAATAGAGGCACCACAGTCGAATGCCAATAGGCATCATAATTACTAAAATATAATTTATACCATATTTTTTTATTGTTATCCATAAATCATTTCCTGCGTGTTTATTACTTTGGACCCATTGTCAACATCCAACCATAAAACAACTATCTTTTTGGATACCGTCCTGAATATTTACAAAGTATAAATTCGACAATAAATTTCAGTGTAAGTTTGAGCCCTTCTGGTTTGGGAACTCAAACAAAAGACCTAATGAGGGACGGTCAATATTTCAACCAAAAGAATAATTCCGTCGGTCTGATCTTTAAAGACCCTTTTAGAATTTTGGGTCTCGAATTATAGTCTCTGGGCTGAGTTTCTCAATTGTGATATTCTATGAATTAGTAGAGATTATTTTATGAGTATTTATTTACCTTAAATCAATATTACTCATATAGACAATTTCTAGGGATATTTTTAGAAAAGACTGTGTGACTTGTACACACTTGAATTTAGCAACGGAGAAAATCTTTTGTAACTTTGAAGAAATTAAAATATCTTTAAATTGTGTAAAATTTATTTAAAATTTGCTAAGCGCTTTCAACCATACGGTCATCTTCAGAGCAGCAACCTAAAAGAGGGATTTTAGAAGTTTCTATATAACAATTAACTAGCCTATAAAAACTTACATAAAAAAAAATTGAAATTGACAAAATTGATAAAACTTTAAAAGATTTTTAAAAAACATTTTTGATATCGAGGCGACATTTTATAAATTTTAAGTTAATGACAAATGACAAGAAACAGCCGACTTTAGGTGGTAGTGACTACAGTAACAAACAGCCGTTAAAAAAGAAAAATAGCTCTTTTGACAAAGATTATCAACAACTCTGAAACCAAAAGAATTGATATTGAGAATCTCAATCAAAAAAGAAGGGAATCAATATGAAAAGTTAAATAAACATTTTTGATATCGGGCGACATTTTATAAATTTTAAGTAAATGACAAATGACAAGAAACAGCTGACATCGGCAGCTTTCACACTAGGCAGCACGGTAACGACACGACATGGAGTAGGGATGAATTTACATTGAAATCGACGAAGCCACTACATCGCTTTCAATGTAAATTCATCCCTACTCCATGTCGTGTCGTTACCGTGCTGCCAAGTGTGAAAGCTGCCATTAGGTGGTCGTGACTACAGTAACACAGTAACTAACATTAAAAAATAGCTCTTTTGGCAAAGATTCCCAACAACTCTAAAACCAAAAGAATTGATATTGAGAATCTCAATCAAAAAAGAAGAAGGGAATAAATATGAAAAGTTAAATCTGAAAAGTTCCATCCTAACATTCCCACAACAGTTTAAATAAAGTGTTTAAATTGCAATTTAAATTGACTTGAGTATTGACACAGTTAACTGGATTCCTCTGCAATTCTCTTAATATTTCTAAATCTTCATATAAATTGAATTTAATGAAGTTGAATGAAGTAATATTGTGCAAAACTTTACTATTGACAGGAGGAGAAAAATTGTGTCTACTAAACTTTACATGGTTACCAAAGGCTGATTTATCAGGTCTAGAACAAACTCAGATTATCTTTTGTCCTAGAAAATAAAGACCTAATTGAATTTTGGGTTTTGTAAGCTATAGTCGAATTTGGAATACTGTCTTCTAGAATCTTACCAATATGTAAGGAAGTGAAACCAATGAAGGGTAGAGATCTATAAACTTTAGCATTAATTTCTAATGGAGAAGCAGAATAGGCCGATTCTGTATGTTTTCTTAAATTGATTTTTCTAACAAACTTATCGACTATGTTTCCTGGGCAACCATTAGTCACAGCTAATTGTTTAAGAATAAGTACTTCTGAATCAAAATCTGTCTTCGAAAGAGGAATATTAAGTAACCGGTGAGTGTAACAATAAAGAGAGGCCATTTTTTGATTATACGGATGATTATAAGAGAAAGAAATTAAATGATCAGTCTTAGCAGGTTTTCTAAAGATAGAAAAGGATATGGAATTGTTAAATCTAGTTAATGATAAGTCTAAGAAATTCAGAGAACCTTCAACTTCTGTTTCCAAAGTTAAAGAAATGGATGGGTGAATATTATTAATTAAAGAAAGTATAATTTCCACATCAATAGAAGAACCACCAATGAATGCCAAAACGTCGTCAACTATTTAACCATTTAACTATTTTAGAATAAGGACTATTTAAAGGAGTTTTATTAGACTTAAAAATATAGGTCTTTTCTAAATGATCAAGAAAAATGTCAGCTAGAAGAGGAGATAAGGGATTACCCATGGCCAAGCCCTTAGGTGGTTTTTAGAATTTATCATTACAAGAGAAAAAGTCTTGTGAAAGACAGATTTTGAGTAGAGATATCAGATTAGTAATGGCATCATTACCAATACTTCTGTTAATTAAAATCTGTTGGATTATTTTTATTGATTCATCTCTAGGAACATTTGTGAAGAGGTTACTTACATCAAATGAAACCATCAAGAAGTGAGGAGGTAAATCAGTATTTTTAATTTTATTAACAAGATCTATTGAATTTTTAACTGTGTAACGAGGGGAGTACGAAATAAAATGTTGAAGCAAATTATTAACTGTTTTAGCAAGTGAAGAAGCTGGGGTATTGAAAAAACTAACGACAGGACGCATAGGAATGTTTAATTTGTGAATCTTGGGCAAACCATAAAGTCTAGGTGTGAATGGATTTGAAACTAGAAGATTTTTCGGATTTATATCGTTATCTAAGATTTCTAGGAAAGCAAATCAGGCACGTAAATGAATATTGAAGTTATTATACGATTCAAGATATTTGAGACGACCTTGAATAGTTCTTATCATGGTTGTTAAAGATTTGCATACATTATTATGAGATACTTTCCAAAACTACAGGGTTGTACTAATAAAATTTTAAGCATTTATTTATTTAGTTCAAATTTGTGTTATATATTTTTACTTTCGTATGTAAACATTTAGGTTTTTTCACATTCATAAAGAAACTAACACTTGCCTTCATACTTTTTCCAGACTGAGGACTGGCAAATAAAATAATATATAAAAATAAAATTAATTTGCATGTTAAGTTGTATAGTAGATGTAGGAATAATAAAGCGTCTTAAAGTGCATCCCTTTGACAGAAAGTTAGATGTTACAATTTACACATTTGGTTACCAAATCCCATCTGCCGCGTAAAGTCGTTACTATGCAACTAATACTCCAATTTGCTTTGACATTAAATTCACTAACTGCCTAAATACCAATTCTTGAACTCTTGTACAGCAATTCAAAGACGTATCTAAACAATATAAGGAACTAAAGGAACATTAAAAGGATAAAATTTTTGTAATTTAAATTTATGTTGAGCAATACCAAAAGACTGGAATGAAAATTTAAGTAGGTGTATATGCGGGAACGACTTGCCTGAAAGGATATTTTTGGAAAATCAAAGGTAAAGAAAAAAACCTACTTAATTAACACATGGCGACCCTTTTTAGTACTCGAAATTCTGAAGAAAATGCTCTAGAAAAAAAGGAATACTTAATTGGAAAGAAGATCGGTCAAGGTTCATACAGATGTCTGGTCTTTGGGTATAATTGTATAATTCTATTTATAATGTTGATGCGAAACAAGTGCAGTAGCACTTATCGCTAATCATTCATTGTATTTATTGAATAAAGTAATAATCAATCGTTTAATAACATGGCAACGCTCACTGGGCGATGTGATTACTCCCTAAATTGAATTTTGGATCCGCACCTACCCTGACGTTCTTAAAAACATGCAGAATAATTTTCCTTTGAGTACTGATTTAGAATTAAGAAAAAACAGTTTACCCTTTATATTAAATAGCCGCCCCTTCCGAAATTAATAATTCGCATGCAGAGAGAGGACCGGCTGACAAGGCATCGAAAAAAGGTCGTACAACGGACTGAGGAGGCTTGTGCAGCCCGTGGCGGTAATAACTTTGATCTACCACCGAAAATTTTATGTATTTGCCAACTTGGTTTCATGAAATATTACCCTCAATTATACTCCCGATGTAGAGGAGTGAGTTATCGGTATGGTATTTTAGTTTCAAGTGTAGTAATTTTATCTGAAAGCTGCTATTAACGGAAATTAATTACCAATTATCTGGAATATCTCAATAACCGCGGGGAATAAATTTGCTACTGGTACGCGTATCTCTTTAAATCAGGGCCAAAGAGAAAATACTTTACGTGATATTGTTACTCATATATCGCAAGCTAATGAAAATTTAACACTTTAGGTGCCAAGGCGACCAATAACGTGCCTAAAGTTGAGAATAGAAATATCAAAATGTATAGAAAATAATTAAGTGCCAGAGAAGGACTGTAATAAAATTATGGAAACAGGAACCAACCCGAAAAGAAGTAAAGGTAGACCTCGGACAAAACAAAGTAATATACGACAATAAAGGTAAAACCAAAGAAGACCTGAAAAAATGAACAAATATTTCGTACTTTAAATTGTATATCTTTTCTTTATCCATCTATTCCTGTGATGCTAATGCCATGTTCCCAACTATTTTAGTGTTCCTTTAAATAATGCATTTTGGTTCAGTCCATGGTTATAGTAAAGATAATTATTACTATTAGTATAACAGTTTTCGATTGTTCAAAATCAGTTCCACTACAAAATTATCAAAATCTACTCGATTTCCTGTAAATCCCTAATTAATATCAATAAAAACTCCTTCAAAAAAGCATAAGTTTATTCCGTAATTGGCTTATTAGTGTTTCAAAAAGCAGACATACAATTTGTCATCAACAAGCGTAGTAATCACGCATTATTTTCTCAATATTTTTTACACGGAATAACGAGCTAAGTGCTGTATTTAGGATTTAGAAGGAAATGACAACCCATCATCATCAAATTAGTTTTATTTCAACAACTTCATCAAGAACGTTCTGACGTGCCGCACACAAAAACTTTTTATGTTTGTTTATTAGATATAAATATCTAATTATGTTTTTTGTCCAATTATATAAAATCTGGAAGCACACTATCAATTAAAGAAATTTATTTAAGTTAACTCAATGGTAAAAGGTTGAGAATATGTAAGAAGATATTTCTAAGAAAATTAATCGAAATAAGTATCAGCCCATTTGCGAGAGAAGGATATTGACCAAAAGCTCGCACAAAATGTGATATCGTTGAAACTTGGCACTTGAGTACTCAAAAGGGTGTAGAAAACGATAAAAAAATGTAAAGTGTATGCTAAGTTCACAATTTAGAAAACAAAATCGAAAATTTGGCTTTTTCGTTATATCTCGAAAAATAAAAAAAAAATCGAAAAACTAATAGCACCACGTGAAAGAGCGGAAAATTTTACTAAAAATTATATTATAAGTTATTTAAAAATTGTTAAAAATAAGAAAGCGAATTCGAAAACTTTAAGCGCGCCGTATATTCAAATATTCAGGCGAGGCGTTCGGAAAAAAGTATCTTTACCTAAAATGTACGCAAAGAAAAAAAAAAGAAATTATTTTAAAGAGGCGAATCTAAGCTTTCTGAGGAAGCCATTAGTTTTTATTTATTTTTTTTGTTTTCTCATAGAAAATTCAACCGGAAGTTGTAATTTCTAAAATTCTCACTGATTTTTATATAACAAAAAAATCCTTTACATTTATCATCATTACACCTTTACTTTTGATATAAAAATAATTAAAAGGATGTTTAATAAAACTTGTGTTTTAAAATTATAATTTTTTTACAGCATTCATTCGACGCAATTTTTATTGTCAAAATAGTGTTTATTTATTAATATAAATCAATTTCTATCTCCACAAATTTCGCACCTTAATTTTCCCATTGCGTATTCCCAGGCAGTAGAGTGACGTCAATTCTAGTCGAATCGACATGGATAATAGGTGACATTTGGTCGTCGTCAAGAATCGACGAATAATTCACGTCATTTTGACGTGTTTCGAACACGTATTTGATAAACGTCATTCGACGTCATTTAGACGTGACTTCTGTACCAACCATATTGATTCATTTCGGTAGAAAACTCATTGATTATAAAGGAATTATGTTTACCAAAGTCAAAGGATTCGAGGAAATATATACCTGGTGAAATATGCAAAAAAAAGAACATTGCGGAAAAATAAATATATAGTTCGATTATTAAATTGATGAAGAAGATAATTTCGAAAATGGAATTAAAATTTTAATATTTTTTTTCTGCAGTTTATAGTGGCTTGGTACTTCAAATACTCTTCTCTTTTTCCACTGGATTAAAACCACTTAGTTGTTAAAAAAGTTTTTTTATTGACGTTTCGGCTTTCCAGATCGAAAGCCGTTATCAAAATGACATAAAATAAATAAATTTACTAGAAACAGAACACTTGATAATCTTGCAAAAATATGACATCAACATAGTATACATAGAATAAGATTTTGAGATTGAAGATGTCAAAATCTGTTTCAATCATATTTTTGTGACGTTTCTGGGAACGAATTTTTGAAAGGATAGCGCATTTGCATATTATAAGAGAATTTATACTTCGTCATAAATGAAGTTTTCTTATTAATATTATCATAAGAAAAAACCAGATAAAAACTTATGATACTATCCCGATATAGAGGGTATCCTTTTTGCAATTAACTCTTTTTGTAAAATAGGTATCCAAATTTTTGAAATATCAACCGAACAATTAGAAACACATTCGTTATTATTTAAGCATATCAATGCTGCTTCTTTAACTTTGCGGTTATAATTATTCGGTTCTTTTAATAATCTAGTTGAAAAATTCCATTGTATTTTATGACCAGAATCCCATGCGTGTTCACATATTTTGGATTTTTCGAATTGTTTATTTTTAATGTACGATTGGTGTTCATTAAGTCTAATATGAAAAGGTCTAGATGTTTCTCCTATATAAAATTTATTACATTCGCATGGAATTTTGTAAATACAATTTTTTGTGTTTTGAATTTCATTAAAAGGTTTTGTATTTACTATTAAAGATTTTAATGTATTATTCCATGCGAATGTAATAAATTTTATATAAGAGAAACATCTAGACCTTTTCATATTAGACTTAATGAACACCAATCGTACATTAAAAATAAACAATTCGAAAAATCCAAAATATGTGAACACGCATGGGATTCTGGTCATAAAATACAATGGAATTTTTCAACTAGATTATTAAAAGAACCGAATAATTATAACCGCAAAGTTAAAGAAGCAGCATTGATATGCTTAAATAATAACGAATGTGTTTCTAATTGTTCGGTTGATATTTCAAAAATTTGGATACCTATTTTACAAAAAGAGTTAATAGCAAAAAGGATACCCTCTATATCGGGATAGTATCATAAGTTTTTATCTGGTTTTTTCTTATGATAATATTTATAAGAAAACTTCATTTATGACGAAGTATAAATTCTCTTATAATATGCAAATGCGCTATCCTTTCAAAAATTCGTTCCCAGAAACGTCACAAAAATATGATTGAAACAGATTTTGACATCTTCAATCTCAAAATCTTATTCTATGTATACTATGTTGATGTCATATTTTTGCAAGATTATCAAGTGTTCTGTTTCTAGTAAATTTATTTATTTTATGTCATTTTGATAACGGCTTTCGATCTGGAAAGCCGAAACGTCAATAAAAAAACTTTTTTAACAACTAAGTGGTTTTAATCCAGTGGAAAGAGAGAGAAATTAAAATACAAACCACTATGAGCTTCCGAAATGAAGAGTGAAAATTATTTATTAAGAATTTATTTGCAATTATTGCGGTTTGGTTTTATGTTTTGAAGAAAAGTGTGTCTGCTATTATATTTAAATTTACGCGCAGCGTCACCTGTCAACGAGCTGCGGATGTTTGGATCGGTGCAAATCAAGCGGTGAGAGGACTGAGAGGAGTTGTTCTTTAGAAGCAGCCATTGCTGGTTGTATTCTGACAAATGTTTTTAATCTAGAAATATCGTGTTTAGTTGAGTCTGAGTGATCTAAATACGATAAATAAAGAGAATAAACTTAACAAGTGTTTATGTAACATAATTGAAGGATCTTTGTGGGAATACAGTTCACCAGAACGGTACAGCTAGCAAGCAGTGTTGTTCTCGAGGGTTTGTCAGGCGTACCACAATAAATGGCCAAATTGTAACATAATGTAACATGGCGGGAATTTTAAAATGAAAGTAAGAAATAACAGTCGATGTACATGATATGACGGTTGGTTTGTAATAAAACAATGGTTTCATTTGCAATTTTAATTATTACTATCAAAATAAAACAAAACAATATCAAATAAATACTAAACACTGGTATAAAAGGAGCAAAGAATAAATCACAATAATATGAACTAATCAGAGATCATCCAAAAATGGCATTTCCCATTTCGGCCGAAATTTTGCTTTGCCTTTGAGGGTATCAAAATAAAACAAAACGCCCTATCTTCAGAGATGTCGCTTTTCGCTGGATAGAAAATGTAACATTTTCAGCATATTTCATGAGATGCAGTAACAACGTAACATGACGTGGTGATTGTAACATAAATGTTACAATTGTAACACACAGAATAACACTGCTAGCAAGTGGCTGTCGGTTTGGTGATCACTTCAAGTCAATAAAGAAAGGAGAATCCCCAAATGAAACTTGGGGTTTGTTTGGGGTAGTAAAGTCGTTATCTGAAGAAGGTAACTTACAAATATAATACATTTTAGATTAAAATAGTTACTTAATTGAGGTTAGTTTGAGATTTCTAGAAACCAGACATCATAAATTGCATCATTTTTGCATAGTTCAAATTATCACAATAATTTTATCTTGAATATCACAATAATTTAAATATAAGGTGAATGTTTTCTTCTAAGTTAATTTCGAACTCATTTGGAATTTGTATAAATATACAGAGATGGCATATTTTAATTATTTGTTTTGATTTAAGGAGATTATAATAAGGCTTTGCAGAAGATAAAAAAGCTGAATTGACTTCTGACTTTCCTAGTGATGATAACGAACCTCTGCCTAGAAATCGAAAAATAATTCCACACAAACGCTTATTTTCCAATAGTGGAGAGAAAGATGAAAATGGAATAGAGACATATCCTCTTACAAAAACATTTACATGCATTGTATTTTAGAATAAGTTTTTAAGTTTTTAAAAACAACAAAGTTATTATTTATGAAGTAAAATATTTTAACTATTAAATCTTTTAAACTGTTTTGATAACCAAGTTGGAATCGTCAGAAAGTGATTGACTTTATAGTTTCATAATTTGTTAGTGATGCCAAATGATGCTAAATGTGAAAGTGTCCTTTTCTATCCCTGATGATCGAATAAAGAAAGTGTGAAAAGGTGGAGGCAAATTCTCAAATCGGTATTTGTTGTCTAACATATCCTGAGTATAGCAACCTGTGAGTATGTATACCGACTAAGTAATATACAGTCATCAGTTGTCACTAGGGACAGTTAGGTAACAAATAGTGATTTAGAACGAAATGTTACCTCGTAACTAGTAGACGTGTAGATCACGTCACTGAATGACGTGATTTCGCTGTGACATATTGGCGTCATATTGACGTCTCTTTCACGTTGATGATTTGGTCATTTCGACGTACTCTGCTGCCTGGGTTGATATGTTAGGCATTTTCTACACTGAATAACTCTTGGTACATACATTTCTACATTATTTGTCCTTGATGATTGTAGATGTAGGTAAACTCTATATATACGAAGTCAGTGTGAATGGCAAGGAATACAAGGTGCGATCAATTTACTGCATCACGAAGTGTTACGCACTGAAATAAAATGATAGAAAATTTGTTTTGACCGTTCCCTGTATGAAGACCACGTTGATTTCATACATGCCTGTCACCTGTCACCAAATGGTCAAATTCTCGAATAATTTGTTTCCTTTGACTACGCCGCGTAAAGACCACATGAGACAGTGTAGTAGGATCGAAAGTTGATATACGTTGATATTACATAACTTTCTTTCTTTTTCTGAAATATTAAGCTAATTAAAATGGCATTCTGGAGACCTTTTGATATTTCTAATGGTGAAACGGAAACTCATAATCTCGAAACCAATGTAGTTACAGAGCCTTTGGAATTTCGTAATAAAGACTTACATATCCAAACACAAAGAATTATTTTAAATATTTTTAAATGCTTGAAAAGTGAAAAACATGAAGCATCACAAAATTGAATAGTAAAAAGAATTTATGAATTTCTGAATTTGTGTTTTCCATTTCTACTGTCGCCTATGCTTCCTAGAGGAGATACCGCCTATGAGTCGAGATTTAGTTTTTTTGCTGTTTACACTGACATCGTATAAACTCTACCAATTCGTTAATTATATTGCGTTTCATTCTTTGAATTGATTTAATTTTAAACTTGTTTCCATATCTTGGTTTTAATAAACTAATTAATTCAGACTCGTTAACTTCTTTGTCTCTATTTATTACACCTTGTTTATGAGTAACAAATAACTGAATGTAAGCTTCGTAATTTTTTTCTGACCATGCCTTTGAATTAACTAGTTTATTGGCACTAATAGACCAGTGCAGATGCCTTTGAAAGTGGTAAAAAGTGAAATAAAATAATAGTAGGATGAAACCCATTGGAAAAGGAAGAAAATATAACAAACATGAAAGGAAAAATAATTTACGGACGACCTGGGGTCTGGAAGTGGAAGGGAGGAGTTTTAAAGGGTAAAAAACTGTTTATCTCGAATTCCGGCAAAACTACAAGTCCTATGGAAAAAAGTTAAATAGAAAAAGTTATAGCTAATAAAAAGATCTACAACTTTTGTATTTAACTTTTTTCACATAACCTCAAAATTTATGTGAAAAATTCAAATAACCAAGTTTTTTGTTTTTTATTTTTATCTTTTACAAAAAAAAATTTTTTTTCACGAAATTTGGTGAAAACTTACCTTTTTATGTCCCAAATACACTGTAATTTTTTTGTTTTAGAATATTTATTTTTTTCACCTTATTTTGACTTAATATCGAAAAAGCACCATAATTTTCAATCGAAAATTCTCGCGTCAAAATATCTGCTTTTTTAAAAAACTCGGTGGGCCTTTTGTTCGTTGAAATCTCTACTTTTTGATGGTGTAAAAAAATATACATTACTATGGTAAATGTTCTCAAAAAATGCAAATAAGAAACGAAGAGAACTCCGAATTTCTTTTTTTAATCGTAATGTACAATTTTGAACTGTTTATTAAAATGTATACTTTAATTACTCTAAAAACGTAAGATTACGTGTTACATTGATAAACAAAAGAGTAATTAAAGTATAAATTTAAATAAATAGCTCAAAATTGTATATGATGATTTAAAAAAGAAGAAATTCGGAGTTTTCCTCTTATTTGCATTTTTTGAGAACATTTACCATAGTAATGTATATTTTTTTTACACCATCAAAAAGTAGAGATTTCAGCGAACAAAAAGCCCACCGAGTTTTTTAAAAAAGCAGATATTTTGACGTGAGAATTTTCGATTGAAAATTAATCTGTTTTTTCGATATTAAGTCAAAATAAGGTTAAAAAAATAAATATTTTAAAACAAAAAAATTACAGTTTGTTTGGGACATAAAAAGGTAAGTTTTCACCAAATTTCGTGAAGAATTTTTTTTTGTAAAAGATAAAAATAAAAAACCAAAAATTTGGTTATTTGAATTTTTCACATAAATTTTGAGAGATAAACAGTTTTCTACCCTTAAAAACTCCCCCCTTCCACTCCCAACCTCAGATCGCCCGTAAATTATTTTTCCTATCATTTTTGTTATATTCTCTTCCTTTTCCAACGAATTTCATCCTACTATTATTTTATTTGGTTTCAAAAATTATCGGCACTGGTCTATAATATAAGAATTTAATTATACCTTTACCTTGTTTATCCCTATGATGGCAATGTTTACAATATTTTCTCGAATATCGGGTTCTGAATTTAGTATTAATCTCGCTGTAGCAATTTTATGTAGCGTAACAATATTTCCTGTTTTATTTTGTAGTATTACAAAAAATGGACCTTGATAAGTTGAATATATGTTTTCACTTTCACCTGTATCCATAGAACTATTATTAATATCTAAATTTCTCCCGGGAACTGGAGGTTCGTGTGAACCTCTCGAATTAAAAATATTTTTACTTTTTTGATTAACTTCTAGCACATTCGGTTTGCTCAATGAATCACCCTAAAAGCAATACGAGCAAACTTTCTGTACTATTTGAAACATTATTTACACATAGTATATTATAGTAGTGTAAACGTTTCAGTCAGACTGAACCCAATTAACTACAAGTTTGGAAAAGAGTAATAGTGTTCTGGAGAAGACAGTTCTGCTTTATTTTATACAGTAAATAAACTCAATGTTGTTTCGACGGAAGAAGTATAGTGGAAATAAAAAAGGAAATGCATCTCAGTCGGCCCGTTAAAAATATGTTTCCCTAAAATTGTTTATTTACAGCCTCAAAAACAGTGTCGCACGAAAGACGTATATCCACACTTCCACGAACAAAGCCGTAACTCATTTTCTGTTATTTTTCAGAAGAGTCATAAAACAGGAAAAGATGTTTTATAAATAAATAAATTGTTACTTTGGTTTTGATGCACTTGATTTTTGTCATCAAGATTCCAGAAGGCTACTAAATTGTTCTGGAAAATTCGTTAAATTGTTTATGGTTTTGTTATAAACCATCAAGGAAAGAAAGAAGTATCATATCTCATCTTTTTATCTTAAAAATATATTCAAAACACAAAAAGAAGCGGTGAAAACCTTAAAAAGCAGAAACTATTTTCTGGGATTTCGAATTAAATGAATAAATTTCTAAATTTTAAATTTTCTCATAATTTAACTTCCTTCTCCAATTTACGTCCCATAAGCTCGAAGAGCAAAGTCAGCAGAATTAAAAATCAATACATGGAAAATTAAAGGCTCATTAAAAGATAATTAAATGCCCTCAATCATAGTTTTCGGCTCGGCAGATTTTTGCAAAAATGACTGTTCTGTTAAGTGAGCAGAACATGAGCAAAAAAGTGGTTGAAGTAATGAAAATTCTTCTTTAGTTCTTAACGACTACACTACCGAAACACTGGTTTTCAGTGTTAAAATCGTTGCGATTAGTGTATTCCTACAGCATTTAATGAGCCGTTAATAACTGTACAAAGAAAATTGCATTTTTTATTGTTTCAGCCACTTTTTCGCTCATCTTCTGCTCACTTAAGTTAAAGCTAGCAGAAGAGTCATTTTTGCAAAAATTTCGAGGGGCAAACCGCTGAGAAAGTCTGGTGTACAGTCTCAAGGAAGTCCCTTGAAAATAAATGGAAGTCCTTTGAAGTCACGTGAAGTCATAATGAAATCCGTGGAAGTCCATGGAAGTCAGGATGAAGTCCATGGAAATCAGGAAGAATTCCGTGGAAGTCATGTGAAGTCTGTTAAGATCTCCTGAAAGTGCGCATGCGCCTCGGTCATCAGGTGACTGAACATATGTGGTGGTTTAGTTATTAGTTCAACGGAAAAGTGAATACTGAATCAAAGAATAAAGGTACCCAAGAGAGCTTACTCAAATGTCAAACCGATTGAATACGCTACGACCTTGAAATTATTTCGAAGCAAAAATATGGCTGGAATTCATTTTAAGGTTGACAAATAATTGTTACTCTTCTTTGGAAATGTACTTAGCTATTTTAAAAGAGATCTGAAGGCAATTTTGAAGTATTTTTTAAAATTTTTTTATTTAAAAAATACATATTTGGACTTATTTTTAAATATGGTACCTTACAAACAATAATATTTATGGAGCGGTCAATAAAAATGTTTATTGCCCAGTGGGCCCGACAAAAAATATTTTACATTGGAAGGTATAGGAGTGTATCTATTGTAATAAAAATAGTAATTTTATAATTTTTTATTTAAAATAAAATAATTTAGTTTAAAATTGGGTTTTTTTTAATTTAATTTAATTTCTCAGGGTTAAAGTTATCTGTACTTTATGTGAGTTCAGCCAAAGTACAGATTTGTTTTAAAATAAAAAAAATTGTAACTTGTTTATTTAATAAAGAATTTCTCTCCTATAATTTTGATTATTTAAAAAAAAATTAACCACCCTCGTAATAACTTTATCGTAATAATTTTAACTCCCCTAAAGAAAATTTATTGTTTAGCCTTTTTTTCCCAGTATTTATACTAACATAAACATAAACTGGAATAATAATAAACAATTTATTTAAACAATTCTGAAAACATACTATCTAATTCTAATTCTGATTAAAAAAAGTCCCTTGAAAATAAATGGAAGTCCTTTGAAGTCACGTGAAGTCATAATGAAGTCCGTGGAAGTCCATGGAAGTCAGGATGAAGTCCCGGGAAGTCCATGAAAGTCATATGAAATCGTCTGGAAGTCCAAGGAAGTCCACAGAAGTTAAGTAGAAGTCATGGAAGTTTGAAAGTCAAGTGTACAAAATTTTGGTAGCGGATTACCGCTCGAAAAATTTGCGGAGCAGAAAATTTTAATTTAGGGCATTTAATTAGCCTTTAATGAGCCTTTAATTTTCCATGTATTGATTTTTGATTCTGCTGACTTTGCTCTTCCAGCTTAATTACATCAAGAGACAATAATTAATCAGAAGCATAAATTTTAAAATTAATAAAACAGGTCAGTAGAACAACTGTTGAAAGAATGATTTATTTTTTTGTACCGCCTGATGCGCTACTGTGATCCCGGAAAAGGCCCTCGACGCTAGGTAATTGTTTTTCGTTGTGAAAGATTCATCCCAGGAAGCTTTAGTTTTCGCAAAGAACTTCTAATGATCATTAGCAGTGGGTCGAATACGTTTGTTACGGCAAAAGAATGAGGAGTTTTTGCGAATTCATGTCGTCGTTTATCATCGAGGTTACGTGCTATTATTTTAGTGTCCATCGAAATACAGAAAACAACCTAAAAAATTTACAGCAAGACTAAAGGTTTGTCTCATTTCAGAATGAACAGCCTTTTCAAACTACGATGTAACGGTTCCTTTTTTCGGATTCGGAATTTGCTATTGAGTAAAATTTGAATTATAGACCAATGCCGATAATTTTTGAAACCAAATAAAATAATAGTGGGATGAAACTTATTGGAAAAGGAAGAGAATATGACAAAAATTATAGGAAAAGAATTTACGGGCGATCTGAGGTTGGGAAATGGAAGGGGGAGTTTTTAAGGGTAGAAAACTGTTTATCTCGAAGTCCTATGGAAAGAAGTTGTAGGTAATAAAAAGATCTACAACTTTTGTATTCACACTTTTTTCACATAACCTCAAAATGTATGTGAAAAAGTCAAATAACCAAGTTTTTGGTTTTTTATTTTTACTTTTACAAAAAAATTTTGTTTTTCACGAAATTTGGTGAAAACTTACCTTTTTATGTCTCAAACACACTGTAATTTTTTTGTTTTAAAATATTTATTTTTTTAACCTTACATTTGACTTAATATCGAAAAAGCACTCTAATTTTCAATCGAAAATTCTCCTTTTTTAAAAAAACTCGGTGGGCCGTTTATTCGTTGAAATCTGTACTTTTTGATGGTGTAAAAAATATACTATGGTAAATGTTCTCAAAAAATGCAAAGAAACGAATAAAATTCGAATTCGAATTTTTTTTTAAATCATCATGTACAATTTTGAGCTATTTAATAAAATTTATACTTTAATTACTCGAAAAAGGTAAGATTTCGTGTTATATTTACGTTTTTCGAGTAATTAGTATAAATTTTAATAAATAGCTCAAAATTGTACATGATGATTTAAAAAAAAAATTCGGATTCGAATTTTATTCGTTTTTTTCCATTTTTTGAGAACATTTACCATAGTAATGTATATTTTTTTTACACCATGAAAAAGTAGAGGTTTCAACCCACCGAGTTTTTTTAAAAAGTATATATTTTGACGTGAGAATTTTCGATTGAAAATTAGACTGCTTTTTCGATATTAAGTCAAAATAAGGTTAAAAAAAGTAAATATCTTAAAACAAAAAAATTACAGTGTGTTTGAGACATAAAAACGTAAGTTTTCACCAAATTTCGTAAAAAACAAATGTTTTTTGTAAAAGATAAAAATAAAAAACCAAAAACTTGGTTATTTGAATTTTTCACATAAATTTTGAGGTTATGTGAAAAAAGTGTAAATATAAAAGTTGTAGATCTTTTTATTACCTACAACTTTGCTATTTAACTTTTTTCCATAGGACTTGTAGTTTTGCCGGAAATCGAGATAAACAGTTTTCTACTCTTAAAAACTCCTCCTTTCCACTTCCCGAACCCAGATCGCCCGTAAATTATTTTTCCTTTCATGTTTGTTATATTCTCTTCCTTTTCCAATGGGTTTCATCCTACTATTATTTTATTTCACTTTTTACCATTTTAAAAGGCATCTGCACTGGTCTATTATAGCTGATGATTAAAACTTTCGCAGTTACCGGTTTATCATATTTTAACAAAAAATATTCTGTATTAAAGGCACTACAGATAATAGGAAGTGTATGAGTTATCAATATAGTTAGAGTACCAAAAAATACCGATTTAATTTGTTCGATAGTTCATAGAAACAATGAAATAATTTACAGGACTTTAGAACGTAGAAAAGTATTTTAGAACGGACTGCAAAAATAGCGGTAACTCACTATTACAAGCCAACTACCATCTGCTACACTAAGTACACCGTATTTTATTTCTTCTTCATCAATCCTGACACTTTTATTGTACCAAAACCATTGAAAGGCATTCTAGGAATCTCCACTGACCTATTTTCGAATAGAAACAAGTGTTCCATTTACTGATAATACCCCTGGCCACTGATTTACTACCGTTCAGCCCGCAATTGGCACCCCCGCCCGGCCGGAGCTTTTACACCAACTTTCCACGTAATTTTCTGAGATAATGTTGTCAATGTTGACGACAGGGTTGTAAAGTTGGGGATTTTATTGGGTTACTCGGTTTCCTCAAAATGGTATTAGAGGCACACTTTCTAAATTTCAGAAATGCTTTGGGTTGATATCTTACTTTAAATCATTGGTGGGTGTAAAGGGGATTAGCTCTTTTTCTTATTCTTACTTCGAGTATATACATAATATAAAATAAATTTAACTATGGGCTCAAAAATTTTGAGAATAAAAACAGTGAAAATAACCTATTTATTATCCGAAACGACCATTTTTACCTGTGGATCGATATTATTACGCAATGTCTATACCAAAATATATTAAGAATGATAACAAACATTTAGAAAAAACGCAGACTTTCGTACATGATGCAAATCATTTTTCTACATACAAAATATATACAAAAATCATGGAATTTCCTCAAAAAGACGTTTTGCCGACAAGCAACCTTTACACTATTAGACAAAGTACATCGCCATAATTATAGAAATTACAGAGACCTAAATGCAAATTGGATACGTGAAGCACATACTCAAAGACCACAAAAACTAAATGTATTGTCGGATATAGCGGTCGACAATGCATTGGTAGATGAGAAAGTATTTTTAATTAATATTTAATTATTTAGAAATCCACACAAAATTTGGGATGAAAAAGTAATAGATACATTTTGGAAAAAAGTGTTAAAACGTACCATAAATCGCAAAATGGCCATAGTAATTTTCAAAGAATACACATATCCAATTTCAAAGAATTTATTTTTGCAAGAAAAATGTAAATCCCTATGGACGAAAATAATAATTTTATGTTAGGTACCAGTTCAAAGAAGGCAGGCTATAAACGCTTCACTTCAAAGCAATTTTTTTTATTAGGTGTTCGTTAATTTCGATTCATTTTTGCATTTTACAATTTTGGTCCCTTACTAAAAACTCTGAGTACGCCTGTGATCCTTTGGTTTGACGTCTCACTTTAAGATCTTATTATATGATTTTCTCAAAATTTATTATACCAATTCAGGTAAAGCAATATTATATATACCTACCTATGGACCCCAAGTTTATTTTACTGGTATCTAGGTACACACTTTATGAAATAAATTTATTATTTCTTGCTTGGTTTCTATTTTTTATGTTCTTTTAGAATCTATTTTAATATTTTTATACTTACTAAAAACGACATTAGAGAGAAATAAAAAAATGTAAATTAATCAGCAAAAATCGTATGAACTGAAACCGTAGGACTTTAAAAGGTGATTTTTCACTTGCGAACAGCCGATTTAAAGGCAGTAAATAAAAGTTTTTTGCACTATATTGTAACGGCTGGAGTACCACAAGGAAGTGTCCTTGGACCTGTCCTAGCAGTAGGAAAGAGCAATGAAGAAGCAACCCACAAGCTGCAAACAGCTGTCCACCTTATCTATGACTGGACGAAGAGATGGAAAATTAAATTTAATGAAACTAAATCACTCCACATTAACTTTCAAAACAAAAAGGTAGATCATATTCCAGTTAGAATAAACAATAACCTACTTCCATATTCAAACAAAGCAAAATACTTAGGTATTACCTTAGATGCCAAACTCCGATGGAAAGTACATGTTAAAATGAAAAGAGAAGAACTTGGACTAAAATATAAAAAAATGTACTGGTTAATTGGAAGAAACTCCACTCTGTCTCTACATAATAAGCTTATGCTTTGTAAGAAGATACTTAAGCCTCTATTGACATATGGTATCTAACTATGGGGATGCACCAAAGCAAGCAACTTAGCGATCATCCAAAGATTTCAAAACAAAGCACTGAGGAACATAGTAGATGCCCCTTGGTACATTCGCAATAGTGATCTCCATAGGGATCTGGAAATGGACACTGTTGACCAGACCATCAAACAATTAACCAAGAGTCATGAAGAAAGACTTCATCATCATGTCAATGTCGTGGCTATTCAGCTCCTTCACAATACTGGGTTAGAAAGAAGACTTAAGAGGATCAAGCCCTTTGAGTTAGTTTAGTATTTTTAGTGCAAAAGCAGAGCTTGTGTGTGCACGTTAAAGTTTAGTGCAATCCATTCTACAGAACCTAAGGAACGCTGATGATTATATCTTAGTTTTAACTTTCAAACTCTATTAGATTAAGTTAGAATTAAATTGCCATTGGTCACTGTTGACCAGATTGTAATATACTAAATGCCTTTATAAAAATATTCTAACGAGTGGAAGTTCTACGACAACTCCACGAAACCACTCGCTAAACCAGGTCAACAACCTATCTTTTAGGTTTCGATAGCCCTCATTTTTCTGAGCATCGTTAGACTTTCTTCAAAGGTCGTTGTGAAGGTTTTTTCATGAGATAAGATACTTGATATCCCGTTTTCTTTGGACAATACTTTTTGGAAGATGTAAGAATTTCAGTAACCCCTTCTCAGAACATAATTCACAATTGTCTCTACTTTTTTTTCCTAAATCGTCTATCTTCTATGTTTCATCTTTATCTTGAAAATTAATATTGTCTTTTACTAATTGATTAAAGATTTATTTATCCTTGTTCGTTCATTTTATCTATCTTTGTGTCATCATTTCTTTGTCCAAAATAAATCCAGTTCGTTTTCAAATAAAGTCAGTATTAAATACACAACAAATATTAATTAAATTTCAATATATTATATTATCTTCGAACTGCATCGAACTTTATAATATTGATGGAAGACATTAACGTAACAATAAGTAATAACATATACAATGAATATAAATTTTGAAAACGTCAAATGCTGTAATTTACGTAGCAAATAAATTATAAAGTTCTTCAAAGGTTGTGACACCTGATTTAAGTTTTAATTGCTAAAGTTATCTAGTGAAAACTTTTACAAGCACATGTAAAAGGGCCATTCATCAAAGCTTTTAATGATTTTCAGAATAATTGCGCCACTGTAATTGTGTATTTAAATGGAATAACGTTTGAATATTTTAATGTAGTCTTTGCAAATCATTTTATAATAGCAGAGACGAGTATAACAAATCGAGACGATTTCAAAGAAAATTCATTAACTTAACTTTCGAGAGAAGTAGAATATACAATGGAAGAATTCGGGATGGTAGTTTTCAATCGACCTTTTTAATTAAATTGTCATTTTGTGTATGAACTGCTTTTTTTGCGCTGTGGATACTTTTCTTAGACCCGTTGACATTTTTCAGAATACGACTCTATGAGTATTATAAATATTAAATCACTGAGACACCCATGAGACGTAAGATAAAGTATCTCAAGACTTAAAATACATACACTGCTCAGAACAATTAAAGAACGTTTCATAAAAATGTTTAAAAAAACAAAAATGACTTAAAAATGATACTTGCAATAAGTTACAGGAAATTTCAATTAAAACTCAGTTATAGTGAAATCGCAATCGAGCCGGAGTACAGGAACAGGAAAGTTCAAATGTGGGTGCCTATATATTATTTACGGGGTCATAAAATCAACATTTAAATATATATATTTTGACTATGTATTATTGAGTATTATTACGGTATGTTACACAGGTGGCAAAATGTGACAGGACACAAACATTCAATCTACACGACAGGCTTTTTTGGAAGGATTATCTACAGGATTGAAGGTTCCTTCCGGTAAAGGACGACGTCTAATTATCACTCATATTGGAAGTGATGACGGGTTTTAAAAACGTGGTTCTTTAATATTTCAATCTAAAAAAACCCGAGAATACCATGAAGATATGAACGCTGATGTTTTTGAAGAATATTTTCAGCAGATGATAGAACATTTACCAAAGGGTTCAGTTACCGTCTAATTGAACATGTGCCAAATACTTCATGGAAGAAAGATGATATCATTAAGAGGCTAATAGACAGAAACATTAACTTTCCAGAAAAATCAATAAAAATAGAATTACTAGAAATTGTGAAATTAAATAAGCCTCCATTACGTTATGTAGTGGATGAACTTGCAAAAACACATGGTATTGATGTTGTGCGTCTTCCTCCCTATCAATGCAAACTAAATCCTATTGAACTGATATGGGTACAAGTTAAAGGATATGTAGGTCGACATATTTAAGTTAAAAAATGTAGAACCATTGTTAGAAACCTCCATATCACTTGGCAAAAGGCAATCGATCATGTGTTAAAAGAAGAAGAAAACACGTTGAATCTTGAAAAAATCTTGGATGTCGATACTACAGTGCCACCTTTAATAATATCAGTAAATAATGACTCATCAAGTGAATATAGTGATTCAGAGACTTTCACGTTTCCTGATCTTCGAGAGTAGGTAAGCATATCTATTTTATATCAAAATGTTACAACCATATTAGTAAAAATTAACGCTGCCAGAAACTAAACCACCAAAAAAAGCTCAAAAGCGTGTAAGACTGCAAAAGGCAAGCAAAACCGGAGCATGTCAAAAAAGTAGTGAAAATATTGAATTTACCAAGTTTACCCACCAAAATAACACAAAAAACAAAAAATTTGCCAAAAAAATTTTTTTTTTCAGCAGTGAGTGGCGAGGGGACTCACCTAAAACAAGCACCCCGGCGGTTAAATAATACAATCAAAAACACCCCAATCTACCCAACCGAGCGCTCATCAGAGTCTTCAAAGGGATTAAAATATGGATAGTCTATTGTTATATCCAACAAAACCGGGCGGCACAGGCAAAATTCTTAATTTTAACACACCTTCTAACTACCGGCTATTTAAAATCACAGATTTTGTTTGAGCAGCCTGTGCTGTAAAACTCCCATAAAATTTTGATTTATTACTCCGTGTCGATTGCGATTCCACTATAGTGTTACCAGATCTCTTGCTCGGGGATATCCCGGTTCAATCCTCAACCGTGATTAAATTATATTATATTATAATGTTCTTCTTTTTGGATAATAAAACAACTTTTTTAGATTAAAAATGTCGTTTAATTTGACTGTTAATATTAAAAATGAAATAAAATTGCAATAAAATAGTAATAAAAATAAAATAATCTGTCATTTCATTACATTACTACGTAAATGGTTTTTACATTTAGTTTTTTAGTCGAGAAATAAAATATATTTAAATTTATGTTTAACATAATATCAAAACTAATAATTAAAGATAGAAAAATATGAATATTAACATTTTGTTATGACAAAAAGGTTAAAGGTCTACTAAAAAATTAATACAAAGATCCTTAATATGCACTTTTGCATAATGTTGAGCTATAAAATGTGAAATTTATATTTTCAATTACCTAGTGTTTTTATTAAATTATTTATTATTATTAAAGTACTTAAAACCTTTAATTTAAAAATGAAAACTGAATATGAAAGAAAAATTATAAAATTGAGCTGGTGTGAAACAAAAAGTGAATTTTAATTATAATATTTATAAAATAAGCAACAGTCTGTCATGTCAAGTTATTAATGAGAAAAACGCATGTTTCGAAAAGAATAATACACACACGATTGTATTGACATCTACGGGGAGGTTATGTTACAGGGTGAGGTTAATAACACAAGATTATATATTTGCAGAATTTAAAACTGAAAACTTGGAAATCAAAAATACTCATAGTAACTTAAAAAAATATGGTTTCATCTTTTTCAAAACAAAAAATTGTCTTTCTATTTGCCCTCCCACGAGCAACACTCAAAAGCCATCCACGGTTTAACCGCGGCGAGATGATCTTAACTATAACTTTACTTTTAATTTTTTTTGTTTTGTCAAAGAAAATTTGACCGGAAGTTATAATTTCTAAAATTCTTATAGCCCAGTTGTGATATCGATGGCACTTGGCACTTAAGTACTTAAAAGGGTGTAGAAAACGATAAAAAAATATTTGCTGCTCTAAAGTGTATGCTAACTTCACAATTTCGAAAATAAAATCGAAAATTTGGTTATGTATCTTTGCCTAAAATATACGCAAAGAAAAAAAAGAAAGCGTTTTTTTTTTTGTTTTCTCAAAGAAAATTTGACCTGAAGTTATAATTTCTAAAATTCTCACTGATTTTTATAAAACTGCAGATATCTATTAATAGAGGCATAACAAGAAAAAATCCTTGTACATTTATCATAATTATACTTTTAGTTTTGATGTAAAAATAATTAAAATGAATATTTTCGCTGTTTAATAAAAGTTTGTTTTAAAATTATCATTTTTTTTACAACATTCATTCGACGCCATTTTTATTTTCAAACTAGTGTTTATTATACAGGGTGTTTCATAGTTAAACCGACACACGTTAACTGTAAATAGAGGGTACTTAGGTGATTCCAAATAACTTTGGTTAATGGGTCTAACGCCTTTAATAACCGAGATACGGGGTGTTTCGGCCAATATTTTGATAAGCCGTAACTTTAGAACCACCCTGTAGATTTCTCTCATACTTGGTATAGGTATAGTGTATTAATAGCCCAATCCTATAGTGTAACAACTACAATTAAAATCCAGATCCGGATTAAGAAGAATTTGAAAATCCCCAAAACAACACCCTGTATATCAGATTTTTTAAAATTGGGATGGATATTTGAAAAGAACGGAAAAAATGAGTTAAAGTGAAATTTTTTTTTAAGTGCACATCCCATTCTACTACTGGAGTTTTAACGTCAAATTACATCAAATGTATTTTTTTTCATTTTCACAAGCAGTAAATTTCGAAATACCTGGTAGATTTCTTTCATATTTGGTACAGGTATCATTTTTTAGATTTTTTAGTAGCCCAATCGTATAATGTAAGGACTATACTACAGTTAAAATCCAGAGACGGATTAAGAAGAATTTGTAAAATTTAAAAATCCCCAACGCAACACCCTGTATATCAGATATTTTTTAAATTGGATCAGACATTCGAAACGAATGGAAAAAACTGAGATATTCTGACATATTTTTATAAATGCACATCTCGTTCTACATATTACTAAACTTTTAAAGTAAATTCAATTAATGCAATACATACATATTGTCATTTTCATAAGCCATAACTTTGGAAACACCCTGTTGATTTCTCTCATATTTGGTACAGATAGATTGTTTAAATAGCCCAATCGTACAATAAAAGAACTAAAGTTAAAATCCAGATCCAGATTAAGAAAAATTTGTAAAATTTCTAAAATGGCATCCTGTATATCAAATTTTTTTAAATGTAATCGGATACCTATTTAAAAAAAGAAAAAAAAAGATAAAAGATGTGTTATACTAAAATATTTTTTTAAGTGCAAAAGAGCGTTCTACAAAAAAAATACAGATTTAATTTTCGGATTAATTCCGGATACAAAACTCATTAAACAGTAAGCTTCGGCAATAACACATCTTTCTTTTTTTTTTTTCAAGTAGGTATCCGATTACATTTTAAAGAATCTGATATACAGGGTGCTATTTTAGAGATTATCAACTTTTACAAATCTTTCTTAATCCGGATCTGAATTTTAACTTTAGTTCTTGTATTGTACGATTGGGCTAGTTAAACAATCTACCTGTACCAAATATGAAAGAAATCTATAGGGTGTTCCCAAGGTTTTGGCTTATGAAAATGACAATATGTGTTGCATTAATTGAATTTACTTTAACAGTTTAGTAATATGTAGAACGAGATGTGCATTTATAAAAATATGTCAGAATATCTCAGTTTTTTCCATTCGTTTCAAATGTCTGATCCAATTTAAAAATTGTCTGATATACAGCGTGTTGCGTTGGGTATTTTCAAATTTTACAAATTTCTCTTAATCCGTATATGGATTTTAACTGTAGTATAGTCCTTACATTATACGATTGGGCTACTAAAAAATGATACCTGTACCAAATATGAAAGAAATCTACCGGATATTTCGAAAGTTACTGCTTGTGAAAATGAAAAAAATGCATTTGATGTAATTTGACGTTAAAACTCCAGTAGTAAAATGGGATGTGCACTTAAAAAATTTTTTACTTTAACTCATTTTTTTCCGTTCTTTTCAAATATCCATCCCTATTTTAAAAAATCTGTAATACAAGGTGTTGTTTGGGGATTTTCAAATTTTTCAAATTCTTCTTAATCCGGATCTGGATTTTAAATGTAGTTCTTACACTATAGGATTGGGCTATTAACACACTATACCTGTACCAAATATGAGAGAAATCTACAGTGTGGTTCTAAAGTTACGGCTTATCAAAATATTGGCCGAAATGAATGAAACACCCCGTATCTCGGTTATTAAAGGCATTAGACCCATTAACCAAGGTTATTTGGAATCACCTAAGTACCCTCTATTTACAGTTAACGTATGTCGGTTTAACTATGAAACACCCTGTATTATATTATAAAGTGTATTTTTAACTGTATTTAAAAAAATTAATTTTTTGACATACTCCTGCTAGTTCAATCATTATTATGCTCTAATAAAATTAAAGCAAAATAAACGATAAATCGATTATAAAATCAAAACAAAATTACATGCATATTTTATAATCTATTCAACATTTTGCCGAAACTAATGCTTATTTACTTATTGGATGTTTGTTTTATTATAATTATGTGATTGTTAAAATGAATTAACTTATAATAAGCTTTATTATTATTATTATTATCTCATACTGATTTTTAAATTAAATGATTAATACACTAGTCATAAATTAGACTCACCACCGATAACTTTTTTTGTAAATAACTTTATTAATTAATACCATATCTGCCACAACGTTATTTTTAATTTGATAAAATAAATAAAAGGTACCATATCAAGTAATTTTATATCATTAACCCATTTATCTACTGGACATTTCTGTCAATATTATTAATGACATCCAGTTCGCTGTCACAGTCAAAGATGGTAGCCCTTATGTTAATATTGTTTTAATCAATTTTTCATTTAGATAGAGACTAATGACCCGGTATATACCTGGTGGTTTTAAACTGGGAATCGGTTAATTTTGCAACATAAATATTTAATGTTGTAAGTCGTTGACTCTATTCTCTGTCTTCTGTAGTAGAAAAAGTGATCAGTAGTACATACATAACATTTGTATTTTTTTAACCGAGGGACTCAACAGTGAGAGAAAATTCAAATGGGTACGTATTTAATTCGAAATCAACCTGCAATAATTAGCCTCACATGTTTAGGCCAAATTAAAAAAAATTATTTCTGTCAAGTGTCAAATTATAAAAATACACCTTTCCGTTCACTGTAAAATAATATAGCTAATAGAATACATTATTTTAGACCATCAAATGCTTATTTCATACTACTAAAATCCTAGGAACACATTCTTTTCGTATCTTACGAAAATGTCATGTTATAATTTTTTATATTACTTTGGTGTGAAATTTTCTTACCGAATCTCCCACGATCTTGAATTACTATCGGAAATATTTCCGAAAGCATGAATGTTTTAAAAGTTATTCCGAGTCGAAAATTACTAGTGAAAGTATTAATAAAATTTCAGATTGACATTCTAATCAACACAGTCACAGTCTACTCACTTCGATTATATGCGAAAGTAGCTTATATCGCATAAATAAATACGTCAGAAAGTTGAAAACATCTGTCACATTTAAAACAGTGATGATATGAACTTAAAACCGATACGACATGAATATTTAATATCAGTAAACCAGTAAGGAATTTTTTCTGTAGCCGTCCCGAAAACAAAATTTTCGGTACGATTTATTAAATCGAAAGTACCACTTTACACAAATCGTACCGAAAATGCTATTTTCGGGACGATTTTTTTTCACTTTCTTGGTGTTTTAGTAGGCGGATTTGACAATAACATGAACTTTATATTTTATTATGACAGTGCTTGTCATCAGGTAACATTGGTGTCTTTTTTTCGGTTCTCTAATCCAAAAAATGGAATTAAGTAGTGAAAGTGAGACTGAAATGATTCCACATGAAATTAGCGAATCAGCTAAAGCAGCTACTTACGAATTATTGCCGGTAAAGTCAAGAGGGAGGTATGAATTGGTTTACAATTTATTTCAAAAATGGAGTAGTGTTAAAAATATGCATATTATAAATGAACAAGTGATTCTTGCATATTTAATGGAAAAATCTAAAATATTAAAGCCAACAAGCCTCTGGAGCAATTACTCGATGCTTAAGTCTACAATTAATATTAAGAGAAATATCGATATAAGCCGGTATCCCAAAGTTATTGCTTTCCTTAAAAGAAAATCTATTGGCTATAAACCAAAAAAATCAAGTATTGAATAAAGAAGAAATAGATCACTTCTTATAAGAAGCTGGAGATAATATCTACCTAATGACAAAGGTAATATAATTAAATCTAATTCCTCTTCTTCATTGTGATTATTTTTTTTTTGATTTTAGGTTGCATTAATAATTGTTTTGGCAGGAGCTTGTCGTCATGAAGAGCTTTGTAAAATGAATTTGGATGATATAGAAGATAAGACAAACATGTTAGTGATTAAAATTCCTAATTCTAAAACGAATATGGAAAGAACATTTGTCGTCATTGGAGAAAATAATATTTCATTATACAGAAAATATTTGTCATTACGTCAAGAAAACACACCACATCGTAGATTATTTGTTTATTATAAAAACGGAAAATGTACTGTACAACCTATTGGTATTCACACTTTTGGAAAAATCGCCTGCATAATTGCTGAATTTCTTAAATTACCGACTCCCAAAGAATACACCGGGCACTGTTTACGCAGGAGCTCAGCCACTTTACTCGTGGAAAGTGGTGGTAGTATAACCAACTTAAAGAGACATGGAGGATGGAAATCAACCAATGTAGCAGAGGGATACGTAGAAAATTCTTTAAGAAACAAAATTCACATAGCTTCACAGATTGAAAAGGGTCGTAATGAAACTTCGAAAACTGATGCGTCTTGTTCTATTTTCAACACTGCCACTTCTGTTAATATCCCTAATAATATTAATATAAGTAATTGTCATAATTGTCTAATTAATATTCATAAGTAATGTATTTATTAGAGTGTTTGTTATATTTAATTGTCTATATAAAGTTCATACGTTATTATCCATTGATATTCTTTTTAACATACAAAACGGCTACAGAAAAAATATTGTACGTAACACGATCCAAAAGTGATTTTACGGGACTCACAGGATTCCAGGAGTCACCTACGGCTCGTCCTGGAAACTTCCTACTCATCCCGTAAAATATAACTTTCGGAACTTGTTACGTAAATTACTATTAATTTATTAGATTCGACATCCTAAGACCAGTTTCTGTCTTTCGACTTCATCAGTTAGGCTTTTCGAATCCAATAAATAAAATTCCAAACTCGTACAAGTCAATAGCTATATCCGCTATAAGATAACATTTTTAGATGTGCTACCATCTATGGTAAGAAGAGAGTATTGACAATAAATTTTGACTGAATCTAGTCAAGATGTCACTCTCTTCTTTTTTATCCCTTTCAGAAATTAATACAAAGTGAGTAAACCAGTAAGGAATTTTAATTTATTAGATTCGACATCCTAAGACCGGTTTCTGTCTTTCGACTTCATCAGTTAGGCTTTTCGAATCCAATAAATAAAATTCCAAACTCGTACAAGTCAATAGCTATATCCGCTATAAGATAACATTTTTAGATGTGCTACCATCTATGGTAAGAAGAGAGTATTGACAATAAATTTTGAATCTAATAAATTAAAATTCCTTACTGGTTTACTCACTTTGTATTAATCTCTGAAAGGGATAAAAAAGAAGAGAGTGACATCTTGACTAGATTCAGTCAAAATTTATTGTCAATACTCTCTTCTTACCATAGATGGTAGCACATCTAAAAATGTTATCTTATAGCGGATATAGCTATTGACTTGTACGAGTTTGGAATTTTATTTATTGGATTCGAAAAGCCTAACTGATGAAGTCGAAAGACAGAAACCGGTCTTAGGATGTCGAATCTAATAAATTAAAATTCCTTACTGGTTTACTCACTTTGTATTAATCTCTGAAAGGGATAAAAAAGAAGAGAGTGACATCTTGACTAGATTCAGTCAAAATTTATTGTCAATACTCTCTTCTTACCATAGATGGTAGCATATCTAAAAATATTTCATATCAGTTTTGAATTTTGCATTTCTATCTAGAAGGCAGGAACTGTCAAATCAATGACACAAAGTTTAAAAGTAAGTACTAACATATTAAGTTCATTTAATTGTTGTTTCTTATTAATTTGTTTTAATTATTAGTCGTAGGAAAAATGTTGTACATAACGAGTTAGAAAGTAATTTTCACACTCGTTCCGTTTCCGCACTCTCCGCTACACGGCTCGTGCTAAACATTCACTCGTGTGAAATAACTCACTTTCTACACTTGTTATGTAATATACTATTCCATACCTCGCTCCATAGAATATGACTATTTTGAATCATAATTTCGAAGATTTTGGTAAAATCCGGAGTAATAGTTACAGTGTGATAGTATTTGATTTTATATTCCGTTTTTAAAACAACACAAATTTTCCAATTGGATCGAAACATATTTGTTCGCAAAAATGCTGATTTATCATCAAGGATTTCTTCACGTAAAATATCTATATAAAATAGGAGGATTTGATACATTTTATAATTTTTTTTTAATTGCAAAAGTATCAACTATTTTTTGAGGAAATGTGTGTGTGTTTCACCACTGCATATGTATAATACTCGAGTAAATAGAACGATATCAGAATTGCTTTATTGTTTCGAAAAAATAACATTTTCATAAACAAAGTAACAGGAACTGTATAGATGAAAAACTTCACAACTACTTGCTTAAAATAACAAAAAATGTAAAAATTTAAAAATGTTTTTCTTTTTCATATATAAAAGTAGTTTAAAATTAAAATTAAAACATACAAAGGTAACAATCACAAGTACAGTTGAAAATGTTTCAGAATGAATCCAAAAGGTACCCTTCGAGTGCATAATTAGCCCTTTCAAGTAAAATATGCTTGACTTTTCGTTTAAATAGACTTGCACTAGATATATTTTTAATTTCCGAGGGTAAGTGATTGTACATTTTAATACCATTATAAATCATGGAATTTTTTACTAGATTTGATTTTGGGATGGGCAACCTTATGTTATATATGTCATTTCTAGTGAGTAATATTAATTTTAGTGTAGTTATTTTTATGCTTGTGTATTAGCGATGTCGTTTCCAAAATATAGATTGAGGGAAGTGTTAAGATTTTGAATTGAACAAATCATGGTTTGCAGTGTTCTCTTGTATCTTTTTTACATAGATATCTTATTGCTCTCTTTTGCAACACAAATACTGAGTCGAATCCAGGACATGATCCCCAGAAGGGTATTCCGTATCTCAAGTGTGATTCAACTAGGACAAAATATACTTTTTTCGCTGTGAGGATTCCTAAGGAGTTTCGTATAAGTCTTACAGAGTAACAAACGCTTGAAATTTTTTTATTTAGCCTGTAAATATGCAAGTCCCACTTAATTTGTTGATCCATAACAACCCCCAAAAATTAGTACATTCAGTAAGTGTGGTATCATTTACTTTAACCTCATTTAGTGCACCTTTATATTGGTTTTGCTAATATTAAAAGTAGTTTTATTTGCACTACACCGTTCATTTAGGATGAATAGGTCTTGCGAAATAGTGTCTTGCAGTGATTCAAACGGCACATCCCACCAACTTAAATTTGCATCATAACAATATCAATGATGTATAGTAGGAATAGTATGGGGCCAAAAACGGAGCCCTGAGGAACACCACTATTGAGAGCGAGTGTTTTCGACTTTGTGCCAAAATTCCTAACGAGCTGCTCTCTAGAAGTTAAGTACGATTTGAAACATTTCCATGCAATACCGGGTCATCTTTTCAAGTAATATATAATAATAATAATAATAATAATAATAATAATAATAATAATAATAATAATAATAATAATAATAATAATAATAATAATAATAATAATAATAATAATAATAATAATAATAATAATAATAATAATAATAATAATAATGTCTTTATTACTTCTCAACAAAATAATAATAATAATACAATATATACACAAATAGATACAGAGAAATAAAGGGCGAAGTTCATTTTTTGCAACTACATTAAGTACCTGCAAGTAATGCTCTACCACTTAACCCTAAAAAATAGTGTGAATAATTCATTTTAACAATAATATAATATCTACAATTTTATAGAGCAAAAATACATAAACACGAGTTGTTTGGTTTTTACAAATAAGACTAAACCTGGCAATGCTTATTGTTTTAAAATCATTGGATAAGGGATTGTATTATGGCTCACACAATCAAATGCCTTAGACAAATCGCAAAATACGGCAGCTGTCGGGAAACCACCATTTATACCAATATATATTTTCTGTATCTTACAATCATTCACATTTTCTTCATTCCATCTTGTCCAAATATCCAAAAAACGCATCGTTCAATGTTCTTTATGGTAAAGTTGTTAAGGATTGTTACATATTTAGGCATTTGTTGTAAATATTCTACACTAAAACTGTCACATAAAGCCTTTTCCATATAACTAGGGATTTAATAATCATTTGCATAATTCTGATATTTTGATATATTCGATCTGATATATATTTCTCGTTCTAGTTAATTATAAACTGCATAATTAATTTTGTTCCTGCTGAAGTCCAGATGTACTTAACTAGCTGTCGGTTGGAATGTAGTGGCTGTTTCTACTGGTTCTTTTTCCTGAATTTCCTGTTCTAACGTACCGGGTATTGAAGAAAAAATTACTCTAGAAATATTTTTCACTTTGGAAGTTTAAATATATTTAACGCGAGAGATGTATAAAGTGGTGGAAGAGCTTGTTTGAAAATATAAAATACCTGCCACAATATATGAAATGATAAATGTAAAGTATGAATTATGCAATCAATTACAATACCTGTGGGGGCAATTAGTCCCAGGATTAGTTGTTTAAGGTCCAGATTTACAGGTATTTATAGTAAGTATTCCAAAAATTCGATTTGTATATATAAGTATATGAAATGTAGAAAATGACAATATTTTGGATTTATCCACTCTCTTAAGACTCTAGAGGCAGATTTGTTACAAATGTATATACATTTTTGAGCGGTCAGTAGTATGACGAGCTTTCTGGAACCGTAAAATTTTATAAGATATGAGGATGAAATGTCATAGCTCGGTTGGATGGATGGAAGTTGAGATACCAGACCGAGACACTGCCAAACATACGAACTTGTGTATTTATATGTCAGAAATATTTACACATCAGAGACAAAGGATATTTTCCTAGGTGACAACTACCACCTTTCTCATTTACTCATGCACTCTTCTATAGAATGGCGTATGAATAAAGAAATATACAATATAAGTATCACGAAATTTTTGTTTTTAGATATTCTCCTTCAGATTCTTTCTGTAAATGTTGCCGTTGATAGAATTCCGAGAATATCTTCTTTTTGATTGTAGCCTAACAACGCAGTATAGAACATTAAATATTTATGTTGCAAATAATTTTTTAATAAATCCTTTCTCGTTATAAAATCACCTTTGATATATAGTTCAGCTTAGGTCATAATCTATATGACTTTTTCTTCTACCGCCATAAACTCATTTTTATGAGGCTTTAAATATTACTTTAGAATGTGTTTGATCTGCAGCATCTGTGAAAGATTGGATTAAGGTATAAATTGAGATAAAGATACTTCTATTTGTAGCTCATTTTGACATTATTGATTATTAACTTTGTATTAAGTAAATGTTAAAATGACATTTCCGGATTTCCAGTTACTGTAAATCCTATTAATTCACGTTATTTGACCTTATACAAAAAATAGGGACACTAAAATGCACCAATAGTTCTTCTGCAAATCTGTCCCGTTAACTTGTTTGTGAAACTCTCTATTTCTAGTGATTCTAGTGATATCTTCTTGCCATATTTGATTGCTGTTTTTTTTAATGCTGCTCTACATTCCCCATCGGACCAGTCCTTATTCTCACCTTGTTTTCTTTTATTCAAACGGTTGATGTTTGCATCACTATTTTATCCCACTTATTTGCAGTTATATTTGTTGCTGCTTTTCCACTTTCTCCCTGGTTTCCCTTATGAAAAATTTTCCATATTTTTTGCCTTCACGTTCTTACACGCTTGATTTTATCAGACTTGGATGTAAGTAACAGGTTTTTCTATTTAAAAAAGTTACTTTTTTGTGTAACATCTTTCGCAAAGTTTTAATGTTTCCTTTATAATGATATAACTCATATCATTAAGTACGCCAACAAATCGTAAACACGCAAATATTTAAATGGTGTATCTCAGCCGCCTAAAACATAGTATATTACGCCGATTGAGTCAATTACCCAGAGAAAACTAATTAATGGGTACAAATGACAAGCGGTAATACTAGAAGAACTTCCTAAGAATTACGATCTGCAGGAGACGCGAACGAAAAGTCGTATAAGAAATAATTATTACATGATTATGTTGTATGGGAAAGTTATGCGCGATTAAATGAATAAATTCACCAAAAAATATAGAAAAATTTCAAACAAATAAAGAACTCGAACAAGGTGACTTCCTCTCAACTAGCAAAATACGAAAGAGAATTCCAAAAGATAACAAAAACTATAAATAGAAACAAAAAAAAAATGTATTGCAAATAAACTAGAGGAAAACAAAATACGTGATTATGGGGATGAAATGAAATAGTAGAAAATTTAGTTTGTATATCAGACGAAGGAAAGGTATATAAATTCGAGAAGGTAAAAAGTTACCTAAGGCAAAATCCGTTTCCAGGCAGACCAAAATGAGAATCAAATGCAGAAGGAGGCCAAATAAGGAGTAGAACTTTACAAAGAGCCAATAAAAACAAATTGGAACGAAGGGGGAGGAAAATATAATGAAGAAGCAATAATATCCGAAATTGTATAGGGAAATTATTAAACAAAGGAGACAATTAACGCCTAGTCTCTAGAGAAGTATAAATTTAAAAAATAAGCGGTTGTTTATTAATTATAACTCATTTATTAACCACAAATATATTGTTTATATTGTGTTTTATACAAAAACTTCAATCCCTAAAATTTTTCTTTTACACACTAGTGCGAAATTAATTTTGTTTTATGCATCATGAGTGGGGTTAGTGCTCATTTTTTTTAACATGGTTCATTCATTCATCAGTCGCTATAAGTCCATCCTATATAAGAACACGGGTCAAAGCAGCCTGATATACGTCTTCGATGACATCATCCAAATGTTCAAATATTTTCTTCCTGTGCACATTAATCTTGTTGATGTGAGAATTTGGAACACATCATTTTCAGCTTATTGATTTTAGATAGTGGCTTGTTTAAGAGGAATTTAATCGTATGTCAGTTGTTGATAATGTTTTATTTGTATTGTTCTTTTAGGTTTTGTATCTGCCGCTAGATTGGTCGTTAAATGTTTCTAAAAATATGGCTTTATCGTAAAGCTTTGTATTCAGTATTAATATTTTTATTTTTACTTGTTGGAACAAATTTTATATTATTATTAATATATTTTACCATTCCAATAAAATGGGAATAATATCTACAGTTGACCATAAAAGTTGCAATATTTTAATTATCAAAAATATTTCTACCTTAACCAACACTTACGCAATTAATGAGAAATGAAATCTATCGTAAAATCGCAATCGACATGGAGTAACAAATCAAAATTTTATGGGAGTTTTACAGCACAGGCGACTCCAACAAAATCTGTGATTTTAAATAGCCGGTAGTTAAAAGGTGTGTTAAAATTAAGAATTTTGCCTTTGCCGCCCAGTTTTGTTGGACATAACAATAGACTATCCTTATTTTAATTCCTTTTAAGACTCTGATGAGCGCACGGTTGGGTAAGTTAGGGTGTATTTGTTTGTATTATTATTTTTTTTGTTTCTATTTTAAACTTAAATAATTGTAATTTAACCGCCGGTGTTCTTGTTTTAGATGAATTTTTTTTGGTTGGCTAAGGCCAATTTTTTGTTTTTTGTTTTTTTGGTGGGTAAACTTGGTAAATTAAATAGTTTCACCACTTTCTGGTGGTCTCAATGCCGCGCCACCAGACCCTACTCCTTTTTTTACTAATATGATTGTAACATCCCAGACAGCACCGGATATTCCATGAATATTCATAGAATATTCTCTTTGGGATATTGGATTATTCCTAGAATGTGCTGCTGGCGAAAATTTTAGATATTCCCAGAATATGCTATGAGGAATATTCCCGGAATATCCGGAATATACCCAGACTGTTCCAGGAATATTCTAAAAAGAATATTCCTATGTCTTCTGAGAATATTCCTATATCTTCTGATAATATTCCTTGTGTATTCCAAGAATATTCAAAGTGATTCAAGAATATTTCTCATATTCCCGGAATATTCAGAATATACCCAGAATATTCTAGGAATATCATAAAAAGAATATTCCTATAATATCTTCTGAGAATATTCCTTGTATATAGTAATATTCCCTAAATATCCTAACGGGTTTTCAAAAAAAATCTCTTACAATCTATTACAATAGTGTATTTTTCAATTTGCCTGAACAAAAACTCATCTAATTGCACTTCCCGTTTCACTTTTTTCATACGTTTTCTTTATTTTGATAATGGTAATTGATTTCATAGAAATAAGGGAGAATATTCTAGGAATATTCCATGGATATTCATACATGATTATTCCATGAATGTTCACACAGGAATATTCTATGAATATTCTATCCATAGTATATTCTCCCGAGAATATTCCAGGCATATTCCAATATGAATATTCCTGGAACATGCTAGAGGCATGTGTATATTCCAGGAATATTCCATAGTTATTGGAATATTCTTCTCTTTTCGGATATTTAGAGAATATTCTAGGAATATCCGATGCTGTCTAGGATGTTGATATAAAATAGATATGCTTACCTACTCTCCAAGATCAGGAAACGTGAAAGTCTCTGAATCACTATATTCACTTGATGAGTCATTATTTACTGATGTTATTAAAGGTGGCACTGTAGTATCGACATTAAAAATTTGAAAAATATCTTATTGCCCACCGCGAGCTTTAAGTCCTACAAATGACATAAATGTCCTTTCTTTGTCTTGTACATTATGTACATCCGGCAGTATACAACTAAATTTGAGCTTTAATTATGGGAAAATGGTTTTTAGTCGAACCTATTGTTGAATGTTGTTCTAATATTCTGATATTATATTTGTTGAAATTTGTAATATAAACATGTATTTGTTATAAACACTAATTAATAGATTTTACACAAAACACTGGAGCACGACCTTCCGTCCAGCCTATGTACACAGAATAATATTACCCGCTGACGATAATTTGCATGTGACTTGTAATAATATGTAATTTGCCACAAGGAAGGAATCTATAATGAGAAATAATAATTTCTCATACATGTTATATCCCGAGCTAATTAATAATCATGTAGTGGCGGTACAAGTGCAAATTAAAAGTTATTCTGAGTAGCTACTGTTATAAAATGTTGCTTCTTCATTAAATTAAACATCAACTAAAAGTTATATTAAAAACATTTTCCCGTAATTCTTAATATGATCTAATTGTGGCAGAGTTTTGGGACATCCGGTATATGTATATAAACCTCTTGTAAAATTTTACAAAATGATATAAGGAATTATTTTTACTAGTGTATGAAAAGTTTTTCGATGTGTGAAGGTTCACATTTTCTTGTTTTGAGCTTGTTTTGAGGACTCTATTGTATCAGTTATTTCTTTATGTTATCGTAATTCATCTGTAAACCCCTCAAAAACATATTTTTTTAATTCCCAGTTTTTTTTCACCTGAGAATCAAATTTGTTTTTGTATTTCCCGGTTATTATTAATGTAAATTCTATCTTTTATTTTCTTGAGCTTACTTTTTTCTTTTTAACTATATATTCATTATAAATATTTATAAAACTGTATTAAGCCAGTTTTCCACCGAAGTTTAAACGCGCCGTTTGGGTTGTTGCTATAGTTCAGACACTGAACTACACCCTGTATAGATAAAATCACAATAATATAGTTGCTCAGTTAAAGAATCTTAACATATAAACTATTCTTAGCATTCTTTTACCTCACCCTATATCATCCATGCACTACTCCAAATTCATAATTTGACGGCTGAAACAACAAACATGTGTCATTTGCATTGGGTGTTTGGTCACGTACTTCCTGCACGTACCCCAAGCAGTTGATTGTTCTGACTCGATTTGCAAAATTAGTAGTTGCTGCCGCAGGAAATTATAGATAGTCTTGCTGAATAATAAGAAATAACAGATAGATGGTTAGATAGTTCGTAATTTAGGAATGACTAAAATCAACACAGACGCATCACAAAAAATCGATTATGTTAAAATCATACTGTATATACGAATTCAAAAGATTGATATAAAATATATCAGGGAAGTTCTATGCAGCTCGTATTTCCAAAAGGATAAAAGTAAATCAATTTATATTCCGGAGAAAAATAAAACAAAGTGAGATAAAAAATCATGTCAACTATGTGAATATATTTCTATTTTACTGACATCGCCATTAGGGTTCCAAATAGAACCCTAATGACTACGTGTACTTTAGTTAGTCTATTGATATTACACGATCTACACTGATTAATAGATGTTTCGGTTAATAATCTCGATTTAAGCGTTTATTTCAACACAAAATGAATTTCTTTAATAATCACAGTATTGTCATCTTCAGCAAAGACTTTTTCCCATATTTCTGTCAAAGAAATTCTCACTTTTTCGTAAGAATGAAAATATTGTTTTGAAAACACTGGTTGTGCCCGTCTATACATGATTTTTTGCACTTTGATTGTTAAAACAGATCCACTTTCATCACCTGTTACAACTCGATGCAAGAAGCCTTTTATCTTTTGCCTGGAAAACAAAATTGCACAAGTGGTTTTTCTTTCGTTTACTTCATATGTTGAATATCCAACAAGATCTGCGTTTCTTATTCGACCGCCAAAACATTATACCTCACTCTTTGAAAAAAGTCCAGTCTTCAAAGGAATTCAATTTTTAAATAATTTGCCTGTACACTTAAAATCTGAATCGAACAAACATTTTCAAAAATAAATTAATTTTTTTATCAAGATATTTTAAATAATATAATTATTTCTGATTTTTCTTTGTATTTGACATGTCCTATATCATTATTATATGATCATGAAGGATTAATAAATTATTATTATGTAACCCACTTTCTTCCCTTTTGGATCTTTCCCAATGCCTTTAGACATTCGGAAATAATGGACCATCCAACATTTAATGCTTCTGCAATAATTGTTTTTATCGTTTGAGTTAAGTCTTTATCCCACACTGCTTGCAAATTAGATCTTTAATTTTTTTGGCTCTTCAGGGCGCTCCTTGTATTGGATATCAAAATCAACACTCTTAAAGCATTTGTATCATCATTCACAAGTTTTTTTGGTTGGAGCAGGTTTACCATAAGCTTCAATCAACAATCGATAACTTTCAGCAGCATTTTTCTTTAAATGAAAAAGGTTATTAAACGTCTATTTCTGGTACAAAATTCAACATATTCAAAGCTATGAAGAACTATGTTTTTCGCACAATGAAAATTTGTAACGAACTGCCTTTTGATTGATTGTCTTACCTTCCAAAACGCGATTAATGTTACTAATCTATAACAAGTGTATTAGTAACGCCATCTTCCAACAAAATCCGTTAAACATCTAGTACTTTGTCAAATTCTGATTGAAACTCATGTGGTAATCTTATATTGTGTTTTCAAAAATAAAAAATACCAAGTTTTATCAGTTTTATATTCAAAAAAACTGTTCGTAATCAAATATCTCAAGAAAACATTAAAATATATAAAAATAATTAGACTTATTTAATCAGTACCCCTTTGCAACTAACATTTTTTCGGAGGTTTCTTCTTCTTTAGATCAGGTAAGAACTCTATTCTACGTCTTTTAATTACGATGAACTTCGATCTTACTGTATAATATGATAATGCCATGGCTATCGACATAAAGATGATCAGTTTCAGCATCATCAACTTTCTATCATCGAATTCTGGTTCCGCGGCCCATTTCAAAAAAGTGACTACATCTTTGGCGATTTGACTGGCATGAGCAGGTGTTCCATCAGAGAATACAGCTGAATCCTGAAATATAGGTTGCGCCATTGCGATGGCCCCTCCAATAAAATAAGGGTTATAGTTCAGACCCTCTCGTAGCGTCACTCCTGCTGGTGGATCACAGTAACCAGTCAAAAGGGAAAATAAGTAATCTTCGCCTGAAAACAATATAATTTCAAAATAAATCAATTAGTTTTAAATTTGTGGTACATATTTTCTCAAAATTATCAAAACCTATCGCAATTAACTTACAGGAAAATTGAGAAACATTTTTTTTAATTTTTACTCCGTCTTACACTGTTTGAAAACAAATTTCTCCTAGTACTGATCATTATGAGTTCGATACCGCAAATAGGAAAAATAAACTTACCTCCTTCTCTGCCTAAGACTATATAACTCAAATCCGGAGGAAATGCACCGTTGTTTGCAAATCTCGCAGCTTCTTCGTTACGATAAGGATTAGGTATGTAGTCGGATAGCTTTCCAGGACGCTGAAACATGTTTCCTTCTTCATCAGGTCCATCTTCTATCATCTGTTCCTCTGCTTCAGCTTTTGCTTGAGCTTCAGAATGTGTTACGCCAACCAAGTTGCGATAGGCGATGAAGCGCAAGGAATGACAGGAGGCACATACCTGTTTGAAAACTTCATAACCCCTTCGTACACTACAAAGTATATATACCGTGTGGAAGTCGATTTAAATCCGAATTCTTCCCTTCAATTTTTTTAAGTCAACAATGTAAACTAATGAGTTATAAAACATTATGAGATTAAAAGATGACATACATACCAATGAAGATAGGTGGCGAAATTATAAACAACGTAAGGTACGCAGATGATACTGCTATCATTGCAGAAAACATGGAAGACTTGCAAATACTGCTGGATAGAGTGCATGAGGCTGGTCGAAAATGGGGTATTAATATAAACATCAGGAAAACGAAATGGATGACTGTAGGTAGAATAAACATAGAAGCAATTCCGATTACAATCAACGGACACAACATTGAACTGGTATCACATTTCAAATATTTGGGTAGCTGGCTGAACAATGACATAACATGCGATGAAGAGGTAAGAGCGAGGATTTAAATGGCACGTAGGGCATTTAGCAAGTAGAAAACAACTCTCACTAATAGAAACCTCACAGTTTAGACGTGGTTAAGAACACTCTGCTATTACGTATGGAGCATTCTTTTGTATTATGTGAGACATAGACGCTTAAAGCTGACATCAGGAATAAAATAGAAGCGTTTGAGATGTGGTGCTGTCGGAGAATCCTCAAGATCCCTTGGACTGCACATACCAGTAATGAAGATGTACTCAGGAATGAGGATCGAGTACTCCTGAACACCATAAAAACAAGAAAGGTCAGTTATTTCGGGCATATAATGCGAGGTACCAAATATCACATCCGTCGCTTGATCATTCAGGGAAAGGTTGAGGGCAGAAGATGGATTGGTCGCAAAAAGCTATCGTGGCTATGAAATGTTAGAAATTGGACCGGACTGGGAGTAGAACAACTATTCCGATTGGCGACAGATAGAGACCAATTCAACCAAATTGTCATAGAGATAGGTCACGCTTGAAGGCAGGCACGGCACTGAAAGAAGAAGAATACATACCAAGATCGTTACAAACAGTAGACCTGTAGATTTGATATTTTCTTGTAAAATTAAAAAGCAGGAAAATTAGAAATGGTAGAATACTAATTAGTTCATCAACTTAAAAAAAAAATAAAACTAAATGGAAGGAGACAAATTTTAGCTCACCTTGCATGATCTAAAGATCTAATAAGGCCAAAATGAGGCCAGTTGAATTTAGGAGGATGCAACTCTAACTCGGCAGCTTTGACTGACTGGTCCAATAAATATAGTGAAACTCCTACACCACCACATAATATTCCTAAAAACTGAAGGAGAATATTAACTAAAATCTTACTGTGAGTCAATTTTAAACTAACTGTTTTTTTACCCTTTGACCATATTTTTCTTGATGAGTAGGATCGTGCCTAAAATATATATTAATTAAATTAAAATTAAAAGTTTCTATATTATAAATGTGCTAAATTAGTATAAGAAATATTGTTTTTTTACCTGATTAAGTGAGTTTGAATGAATTGATAATAAACCAGATCTAATAATTCTATTTACAGACAAAACCATATTTGACAACTATTAGTGTGTCAACGTGACAAATTTGGGTTTATGTGTCAAATAAGTTACCTCTTTAATTGAACACTTAGATCATATATGCTTCGCTAGATACGGCATCCTTATAGTGTTTGTTTGGTTCTAGAGGAGTATTGACGAGAGGGGGTGAAGGGGCAATAGCGTACTATGATACAGTGGCACACCATTTGGAATATTTTGGTACAGTGTAATATATTGTCATATTTATACAACACATATTTCAATTTCATTTTCTAAGGAATGAGTGATTTCCATGTAGGTTACAGTAAAATGGGAATTAATGTGAATAGAAAATAAATAAAATGCCATGGAAGACTACGAAAATTGTTTGGAATGGGAGGTTGAACACCATCATCTTGCGCTTCTGTTTATTTCGAATGCTTTATCATATAATATGCCTTATGTATCTAGTATTAATTTTATAGGTGTAATGTTTATGCCGTACATAATGGTATTATTCATATGGTAGCCAGCAATAGACCCATATATTTGAAAATAATCATACATTCTATTCACGTTGTGATTAAATTTTCTTGGCTAATTTTATCGTCATTGGCAACAATAATTAAACCTAGCAATTATGTCAATTCAATCAACAACTCAACTATTTTTTATAGAAAATTAAAAATCCCATTGATTATAAACTCGTTGATACAGAAAAAACAAAATGACAAGTTGGTAGGTATATTAATACAAAAGATACGTCAAAATGTACATTCGTATAGATTGGGTTGAGTAATAATTGAAAAATATGCTGATGAACACTGTTTATTTTAATAAAACATAAATTGACATACAATATTTAAACAATTCATTTACAATTCAAATAAAGTATACATAATTTACCTTTAGTTCTTACTTTCACTTCCTGTCCTATCCAACAGCACGCCTATGGAATACATAGGTACCTATGAAAAGATCTGACAGCACCTTAACAGTACACTTAACAAGACTTTGGCATTTTGTTGAGAAATGCGACCACTGTTCTCTAAACTAATTGTACATAGCAAAAACTTTCAAAAAGCTCTAAAAATGCTTACACAATAATTACCAAAAAACAAAATATCTGACATCTGTCAAACGATATAAGCGGGTATCGTCGAAATTTGAAATCGACCAATCAGTGGATTAGTACTCTAAACTCCCTCCTGGGCACCAAAACAAATAATAACCTGAGTATCGTATCTAGCGTAGCATATATGATCTAAGATTGAACACCAACACCAAGCCAGCTACGAATTAAGTCTAGGAAAGCTGATGAGAATATATAGACAGCGAAATAAGAGAAATATCACTGGAGGAAGATTAATGTATAAAGAGATTGGACATAGAAAGACCTCGAAGAACGTTGTATATATTTGTTCGTTTTATGTCTGGAAAATCGGAATCGTCTATTATAGAATCCAAAATTTTTGCTAACGTTGGAATTTCTTTTTAAAATAAAATTTATTTACCTTTCGTCTAAGTGTTCTTTTTGATAGAGTCAGGATAAAATGAAATAAAAGCGGTGAAAGATAAATAAAACGAATTTAAAGCGGAAACAAAATACTATTGGAAAGATAACAGAAATCCAGGAAAGGTAAATTAGGGTTCTTAAAATAGTTCAATTAATCAGGGAAATAACTAAATATATTATTCATCAGGCGGCCCTTTGTGTAACAGTAGTCTTGTCATTGAAAGAAATACGTCCTGTGTTGTTTTGCAAGCAACAGGCAATATACATACGGGAGAAGCAGTCAACAAGAAATTTTACTACGGCATCTTGTATTTGCGCACATTGGCGTTCTTTTCATCTTTAAATGGGCTGAATCTTGACTTAGTTTTGCGATATAAAAGTGTATCAAAATGAAGTTAACTGCTGTGAAAGGAAGAAATGACCATACCATCTCTTTCAGTTACAAAAAATTGCTATCAAAGTTCTAACTTGAAAATTGTTTTTAAACAATTCGCAATAATTTGAATTTGGACTTTTTTGCTTTACAATTGTCAGAACAATTTGTATTGTCCTTTTCTAGTATGAGTTAGATATATCTAGAGCCTAGATAGACATAGTGTAGTTGATAAAAATTAAATATTTTGGATACCAAAATATTTTACTGGGAGTAATCAATAGTGTAGTTATCCAATATACTACAAACACTATAGATTTGGAAGATGAAGGGCTATAATAAGTTGAAAGTTTGAAGCAGCTTCTATTCCCTTAAATATTAGGCCTGAACATTTCTACATCAGTTGAATCGCCAGTCACATTTTTCCATTTTCTGGTTAACAGCAAAACTATATGTAGCGTAAGTGAAGGGTTTAAAGAAGAAATTTAAGAAATACAATCTGTGCAGTAAAATCTTTTGCAACGCCCATGAGTTCCTGTCTTCATCTTTGCATTTATTATGCAAGAGTTATCTTGTGTTTTCTCCTTATCAGCTTCTACGTCAAATCTGCCTCGAAATATATTGGAATGGCACCTGGATATCCACATAGTCACATTTAACATGTATTTCGATGATTACCATCTGAAATATGTTGCATAATTTTTAAGTCTGATATCCGAACAAGGATTCGCATATGTTGTGTAATAACGGCTTGCATGATCGTTGCATTTTTTTTACATGACGAATATTAATGTGTGGTGAAGATATTTTTTTGAAAGACTTAAAACGGAATTTTATTTGGTTAAATTTTGCCCAAATAATATATAAAATAATAAAGAATATTTTTTATTGATGAAGCTATTTGATTGTTTGCATTCTAAATCGATAAATAAAGGATGTGTCGAAGAACCCTTCGATTAGGCACTCCAGCTTTCGGTAAAATGATTACTTCTGCAAATTTCCTGGTTATGAAAACATATTTTAATCTGCAGGATTTGTGAACAAGTATGTCAGCAACTAAGAAACTGTTTTCACCTATAATTAAGTCGTGGTTTATTGTTTGAATTTTAAGTTATCTTTAACTTCCTCAGCTACTTTTTTCGAAGTAATATAAGTAATGTTTTCTCATTTTTTATTATCTCTTATAGGTAAACTATTTTTTCTACAACTGTTATGAAAAGCAGCTAATTTCTCATAGCTTACTTAATCCCCTTCAGGCTCGTGCCACAAACTTTCACACTCGTGAGTAAAGTTGAACTTTCCCCACTTGTTGCACAATATACTATTTCATGTGGTTAAATGTCAAAATGGCTGTAAGCTTGTTAGTTTGTATGCCTTATTGTTCAAGATAAGATATCAGAAATGTATTTCGGAATTTAAAAAACGTTTGAAAAGCAACAATTTCTAATTAAACGAAGGAATAATAGATGTCGTGAAATACGTTCGAAAACTCAAAAATAGAACTCATATGGTTTAATTTACATAGAGATAGCAACCTATGATTTTCCATTCTTTGAGCTCATAAGGCTCTCGCTAACACGTCCAATCATACAAGAACGAACAGAAAGCGACAAAGCAGGTAAATCCAATCATACAGTGCATTTTGCACTTTCAAAATTAATTTATTAACAATACATTTTATTTCGAGATAAAACAACATACGTAATTTGGATAAAAGGGCTAGAACTATGAAATTAATTATTTGAATTTCTCTTTATCCGTGAACGAAGGGTTGTTTTTGTTTTAATAATCCCCGCATTTCAGTATCAGACTCACTTACATAGACGTACTTTGGAACGGTACAAGGGATTAAGCCCCTCCACTCCCCAAAAATTCTATATATAATTAGAAAATATCGTGAATGAGAAACCAGAACGAAAACGGTCATTAAAAATTTGTAACGAAGGGCTAATTCTAGTAGAAAGAGAAAACATATTAAGGATATCAGAAAATATAGCAAGAATGCAAATATAGCGAGAAGAAGCAACGAAGGTTTATATTAATTCCACTTTGTCTTCAGCGGTGATCTTGAACGAAATAATAACAGAACCAAAAAAAAAACAAGAAGATACAAGTAAAATAATTATTGTTTGCTGATTAACTGAATTACCTATCAGATATCCGTCTTATCCTTCGATAGAAATAGCTTTTCAAAACAATTTTCTATATTATATTTACTAATACCTACAGGTTCATTTACCGTGCGTAACCATATGGTAGTGTCTTCCTCCTTGTTTATTTATCCACTTTACTGTATTTGTTCCCACTGTTTGTAAACTCAGAATGATAAATAAATATTTATTCCTGACCGGGCTATTATAAGCTTATATCATCATAGTTACGCTATCAATAAACAGTGTCATAACTCCCTTGGGATATTAGAGGTGCCTTAATTTTCCGTTGTCAGGCTTAATTCCCGTTGTTAGGATATTTTGACGTTTGTTGAACATTGCTGTCAGTGTTTCATTATATTTAGTGAATGTCATTGCTGCTTATTTTATTAAGATCGATCAGAAATAAAATAATCTATGTACCTCGGGAATTAATGAGCCTTAATTACCTCAGGCAATTGCAGTTCCTCGGGCCAGAGGCCCTCGGGATGCAAACTGCCTTCGGGAATTAAGGCCCTTATAATTCTCTTGATACATAAATTACTATATTATTATTTGTACTAGTCTGGTAAAGTGCACAAAATGAAAACCCTTTCACAATCAATTGATTAGTACGACTCTGAACATGAGATATGATTAAAAATTGAATACCAATACATTTGGTAAAAGCATTGTGATATGTTCGGAATTTATTTATTTTTGTATTATTGATTTTCAGTCTATCAGTAGTAATTGACTGATAATTTTGTATATTCAATTATCAAATGTTTATGTAAAAGATTGTTTCCATGCTATATAGGCATATTTAATTTCCTGCTTTTAGTGGTTTGTTTATAAAATTACGGGATTGAAGCAAACAAAATCATTCACTTGTTGTGCTTATGGGTTAATAAAGTTTATAGATAAAAAACAAATATTAGTTTTCTGTAATTAACTTCTAAAATTTTGGTTGGATTAGAATAATTTTTTGGAACGTACTTTCTTCGTACGAGAACTTAAGTATTGAAATCTAGAGTTGTACTCAAAATCCATTTTAATCATTTTGGATAATTTAATAGTAGTGTGTACCACGAGCGCGGAAGTTTGTGGCACGAGCCGTAAGGCCGCAAATCCAGCGAGTGGGAAAAGTGCTTTGCGTACGAGTTGTACGCAATATTTTTTCTACAACCACGTTTATTAATGAAAGAAAAATAGTAACTTATATAGGTATTTTATTTCAAACTTTGAACAGAAAGAATTTAAATAATGAATTTTTGTATATAGAAAAATCAGTTAAACTTATAGTTAATAGTGAAATTTGATACTTATGAGGCTCCTTATCATTGAATATGTAGACCACAGTATAGAAGGTTTTAAGTTTTGAGAAATTTCTTGAAAATAAGCTATAAAACATTTTCTGAAAATGATTTAATGTTGTTAATTTCCCTCCAGTTCATAAATTTACTGTATTGTTTTCTATATTTCTCTTTCGAAACCTCAGGTAACAAATTTTCGGTTGCATTTTGAGCCTTTTCGATAACATCGGGAGGAGATCTTGATTCATAATTCCTAAAACAATGCGTAATAAATTAATTTGTTTTTATAATTAATAAATTAAAATAAATAATCAAATAAATAGTTTACTTACAGCAATAAAATTACTTAATATCCATAAAGCAAGCCACTATGAGTTATAGATTAATTACAAATTAATTACAGTTTAACAACTATTAATTCGTAAGTACATATTTAAAAATTTTAATTCATTAGCTTAGTCTAATTAAAAATTCAAAAGCATATTCATACTGAATTGCTGAACTATATTATTAGCAGAGAGGAAACTTTTAAATCATTAATCTTTGTAATATTTCTTTAAAAACATCATACACAAACGAGCTATTTCAGAAAACTTTTCTGTGATTTAAAATTAAAACTCGCACTGGAGCTCTCGTAATTAAATCTCAAACTAAGGGAAAGAGGTCTTGCTTTATTTTTATATCGAAAAAGCAAACTTGGCCGTTTTTAAATTCAAGACTTATTTTATACACGAGAGAAGATTAGGAAGTTTCGTATCAAAAATTATATTTATGAATATATTTGCGACAGAGTTTTATGAATACTAACGATTTGTTTTGGGTTTTTAGCAGATTAACGTCTAATAAATCTTCCAAATTATTTTATTTTATACACTATAAAAGAAAGTTTCGTATTAAAAATTATATTTTTCCCACATCATTTCCAGTGCGGCTGAAGAGACCCGAAAAGTTTTTAACGATGAAACACCCCGTATCTCGGTTATTAAAGGCGTTAGACCCAGTAGCCATGGTTATTTAAAATCACCTAAGTAACCGCTATTTACAGTTAACGTATGTCGGTTTAACTATGAAACACCCTGTATAAGAAGTAAGTTTGTAAATTGCATCTTCTGTGGATTTGCCCTTTCTAAAGCCATATTGACAGTGTGATAGAATATTGTATTTACTTAAAAAATTACACAATCTACTTTTTATTAGCCTTTCAATTATTTTTGGACACATTAATTGTAATTAATAGAAAATCAACTGAATAAGAATAAACTTTAGCTTCTTAATCCTTCAAATTGTGTATTCAAGGTTTGCATGTCCGACTCGAAATATTAATTCTTATAGTAGAAAAAAAAAACATTAAAACCACAAAGTTTAACCAATTGCAATATATTTTTCAACGTTTCATTTCGTCCGTTTTGTTATTCGATATTTTTTCCGGCATCCGGCCATAACAGCGTCTGAAAATAAAACGGAAGTATTTGCAGAATCCGCAATAGCAAAACCAAAACTAAAGTAAGCATATCATTTCGCATTCAGACTTGTCCGTACCTAGAACGCTGGGTAGCGAGAAATTCGAGACACGCTGTCATCGACCATACAATAATCTGACCACTTCTCAACGTTGATATAACATCCATCCCCCGACTGTTTCTCTGTTTGTACATCCAAACAACAATGTCTCAGCTGAACAATAAGGACCTTTGGCCACCGTTCCCATATCGTCGGATTATCTTACAGTAGAAGGAAGTGGCTTCTGTTCCGGGACATCGGAAAACTTTCTGTGTTCATGGGAAGATTGTTTTTTATGTTGCTAATCTAACTTTCAGTATTGCGACTCCTAAATTTTGAATTTTCCTGCAAGTAAACTGCAAGCTTGACATTAGAAGTTGTTGGATAAGGAGTAATAAAGAATTTGTTTAAAATGACAAGTTGTTTTATTGTTTGACATCTTTCACTTCTACTTTATAAAAAGTTTGTTTTCTGCAATGATTTTAAATACGTCAGAGATCACAAAATTCAATTTTATAAACGTTTGAACTCTTGCTTGTATGTGAATGGTTCTTTAGGGTTTAAAATAAGTGGACTGTATATTCTTTATTAGTTATTAACCATTTAAGAACAGTGTGGAATAAGATACAAACTAGCAGGATGTTAGGATTATTATTTACTTTAAATTATTTATTAATATTACAACTTTAAAACATATTTTCTTTCTGTCAAATGTGAGGAAATTATTATTTTATTTTATTATTTAGGGATTTTAATTTATTTTTACTTTGTATAGCATTTGTGCTTGTACTTATTTAATACCTTTATTTACACACGTAACCATGGGCGCCGTTACAAAAAATGTCAGGGGGGGCACATTTTTTCAAATCAAAGTATTGCATTAAATTGAAATGAAGATCCTTTCGAACAATGCTCACTAGGAGTGTGGTTTAAAAAACATTGCAAAATGGAAATTTGATACTCCAGCAAATTTAAGTTTATCGCGTCTCACGCGGCGTCTTGAATAATAAACCTAAAATCCAGGGAGGGGGGGGGGCGTCCGCGCCTCCCCTTGCCTTAAGTAACGGCGCCCATGTACGTAACTTTATCAACTGAATTAATGTAATCTAAAACATGTTTTTTGCTGGTCTGGGTTCGTCGTGTGATTGACGCATCCAACCTTTGAAGGCGTATCTGATTAGGTGCACTACATTATGTGATGTTTATTCGAATTGGTGCAAATCGAAAAATGTCTCTGCACTTTTCTAGACAGAAAATGTGTATCTAGTACGTAGTGTCTGATAAGTAGCCAGTCCCGTTTTGGAGAACGTATCCTTTTCGTCCTTCTGTTAGTGTTTTGACGGCCGTGAGCGCTATGAAACTAACAAGATACTTATTAGGAGTGCCACTATTTGTTTAAAGAAATTGGATAGTCTCCTTCCTAGCTAAACAATTGTAATGAAAACGTGAAGCAACAGATGTGTCATTTTATATTTATTGCGTATAGTGTAAATATTTTAGATTTTCTAGCATCAAATAGAAAAAGTTTTAGTTGATTAAAGAAATACCTTATTATCTCAATTTAATTTTAAATTATCTTCGACAAAACATATTAAGATTTTCTAACCAAAGCAAGAGAGGTTTAGTAATATATTGTTACGTACTGTTATACTTATGTTGTGATAGAATGTTATTTAATTTATTTTATTGTTATTGACTTTTAATTTTAAATTTTAGTACATAACCTATAAAATTTTGTAGTTTTATTTTTGAATCAACTAACCTCGACTACAGCTCTTTTCCTTTATTTATTTGATTTAATTTATTTCTAATTTAATTACTTTATTAACCAACCTTTCTTTTTAAATAATTTTAAAATTTATTTGAAATGTTTTTATTCTTACCTCCTTCCTAAGCTCTGACAGAATGTAAATTCTTATGTCTGACAGAATGCATTGGGCGCCATCTACTATAGGCCTCGTGCAGACTACTAAGTGGGGGTAACACTGTGGAACACCAGCGAAACAGGTGGCGTATTTTGAAAACTTTTTGAGGCAACTCTCCATTAACTTAACATAAGGTTTTACGTGAGAAATTTGTAATTAAATGGATTTAGAATAACGATGGACTGTTAAAATATCTATATCAAATAGTAAATTTAATATTGTTCTATTCACATATTTTTTTTAAATAATATTACGTGAATATTATATTATTTCTCTAAAAATACAACTGAAATGAGGTTATGTTATTAAAAACTAAAAATTACGAAAATATTAAGATGTAAACTTATTACTTTTATGCATGAATATTATGGCAAATCACTTCATTCAACTTTCAACAAAGTTTTATTTATTATTTTTTGAAAAAATTTCGTTTCGCAGTTCGCAGCTACCCTAAAATATAAAAAAGCGGCCTCAAAAAATGCGATGCGCGCGCATCTGCACGAGGCCTATACATAGTAGAGATTCTTAACCTCAGGTGTATTTCTAATTGCCTTGTAATTTTAAAAATCAATACTACTAAGTTAGTTCATAAACATTTATTAATAATTAAAAAAAATCAGTAATGAAAAACCTTTTAATTGAACGTGCAACAAATGTTTGGTCGAATAAGGTAAGTGTATTTTTATTTACTACAAAGAAAAATTAACAGTAACAAGTGAAATTTATTGTTATTTTCTCACCTTATTCTCCAACACTCTAACCTAAGTTGTTTATAGGTTAAGTAATTTTTAACCTCCAAAATTAGTTATGGCCTTTTATCGTTTTAAACTGTTTTTAAATAATATCGATATTTAATGAAAATTGGTACCTTTAGTTTTAAGACTAAGTCTTCCTTATTCCTACAGTTATTGTTGTTAAATGAATGTCCTTCAAAAATACAAATGGAATGTTTTTCAAAACGGAAACTGGATAAATTTGGTCAGGATGCTCTTAATCGGGATTCAAGGACAGGATGGTTAATTGTGGCTTTTTCTCTTGATTTAAAAGTTTTTTCTTTTTCTTGAAAAATAGTGTCTCTTCTTGACAGGTAATGATTTTTTATTCGTTTATCAGTGTTGCTCTGACTTGACTTCGTTTATTTTGTCATGCAGAGCGATGTGAACTGTTCAAGAGTTTTTTGTAAAAAGCCTCGCTTGACAGCGAGAAATAGTTTTTATAAGCGCCCAAGTCATAGCTCACTAGATTGTAATTTGACAGATTTTTAACTTAAATTTTTACAAAATTAAAAAATTATTAATTTTTATACAATTTTTAATTAACACCAAATTATTCTAGAGACAAAAAGAATAATTTTGATGTAATTTTTATACAATTCCTACTTATATTAATTTTATACAAATACTTTTTATGTTCGTTATTGATTTCTTAAATCTCATAAAACTTTATTATTATTGCCTTTTTTATTGTATATCTACAATTCTAGAAGTCCCAACACTCTATTTTCCCGATTTATGCTATTTCCCTTGAATTTGAATTGATTATATTGATGTATCATGATATTGAAATTTGAGGTTAAATTTAAAATATCTTTTTCTCCAAACCTCATTGTTATTGTGATTGCAGACTTATCTGAGATTATATTATTTTAAATTTTTCTATTGAGTTCTTTGCTAGATTATTTGTAAATACCCTAAATCTGTTGATGAAAATCTCTTATGGGATTACCATGTTAAATTTTAACACATGAAATTTTATAGTTTCTTTTACAATTACTATGTTAAAATTAGTTTCAAACATTATTTTTGAAATAACATTCTGTCCTGTGATTACTTAAAGTATAATAAATAGTTATTTTATTGGTATTAATAAAATTATCTGTTTCTTTTTTACTCTTCGTATTGAATATTAAGTTTTGTATTCTCTTTTTGAGCTGGTCAATTTAGTTAACCGTTACAATTTACATACAGATTCCACATTCTTTCTTCTTTCTACAGTTGCTAGATAAATAACGAAACAAAGACTAGAACAGGGCCGTATCGAGCCTCATAAGTTTGGGGGGTGAGTCATGTTGAAAATGCCGACTCGTCAAGGAAAATTTGCCGACTGTCCAATATGATTAGCTGACTTCCCAGTCATATTTCTCGAGCATGATCACTACGGCACGAAAATGCCGACTCAGACGAAAATCCCGACTCGGTACAAAAGTTTGGGGGGTGTCACACCTCCAACACCCCCGCCTCGGTACGCCCCTGGACTAGAATGTAAAAACCGCGAAAATCTAAACTTCCACTTTGTCGCCTCCTCCAGTCAAAACCAATAAAGATTTTAAAAAGCGGTCTTCAACAGAAGATCTATCTATATTGGCTAGGTCTAGAGGAATGACGAAGCAACGACTGCGAAAATCTAAACTTCCACTTCTCGTGTCAAAACAAATAAAGATATTAAAATTCGGTCGTCAACATCCATTCATAAAATCTCTTCCGGAAACTGTTAGTTTTTGAGATGATCAACAGCATTATATCCCATTACCTGCAAGGGACTTCGATCAAAGAAGAAATTAAAAACTTTAGTGTAAATTATATAAAAAGACTCGAGGCATATCCAAACAGACTAAAAAACTCGAATGAGCAGAAAAAACTGCCCATAGGCGGAGATATTTTCTTTTACTTACTGGTCATTCAAGAGGAAGCGTAACAAATATTATACACTGTACGCTACTGTTATGCATATCATAAATAACTCCAGACGACTGAATAGTAGGTAAACATGTTCAACTGAGACTAGAGAAGGTATAACAACCACTAGGTTTTTTCATACAAGCTATATGTATTTAATAAAAAATGTAATTTAAAAAAAAACATTTGTTATATTTCAAACAAATTGCATTATAACAAAACCATCTAGTAAATAAATGTCTATGCACTCTGGTTTGTAATAAAAAATTAAATCGTTTTTTAATCGAGATAAAAACAATTGAAAATGCAAAAACAATTGAATGAGCAAATACACTCCCTTCCGGATCATCGAAGAAACAATAAAGGTATTTAAGGTATCCGTTAACTGAAACAAAAGTTACTCGCTGGGTAATTACGTTGTTACTCGCGATATAATTGATCGTTTATTGTTATTTTGTATATCATGGTAGAAGAAAACGGAAATTATTTTTTAATCTACGAAAAGAATACGTCAAGTGTATAGAGAAATAACTGAAGGATAATTTACATCAAATGATAAAATTTCTTCTTGGGATTGTGTCTAGGTTTAATTTCATTAATAATATTTTAAATTCGTCTTTAACAGAAAGGGATGATGATGAATATCTGGCATCTTATTCGGATATAACATCGAACTTCACACCAGACAATATTGATATTGCCTTAAGTTATATTTATTTAGAAAAAAATCGATGACATCTTTATCATTTTTATTTTCAACTATTCATAGGTTCCTTAGTTTGTGGTCAACTTAATGGTAATCTACTATCAGATTGCCCCTTAATCGCTGAATTGCGATAGCCAGTGAAACAATTTCGGCCTGCTAATCAGTTAATTAACGGTGGTTAGTTTAATTAACAAATGATTCGTAATCGGTTATAGATTAGTTTCTGGACCATTAGGTTGGTTTATCGGACGATTCCTATAGTCATTCGGAGAAATTCACCGATTGTAATGTATCGTGCCTTGATTCTGTAAATTGATAAAATCTAATTGAATTTTTTTGAATAGCTTTTGCCATATCTAAGCGAATAAAATATGAGTGTGACATTTAACAGAAAAAAAAATTAACACAAATGTATAAAAAACAAGTTTTACGAAACCTCAGTTTAATTGCAAAATGAAGAGTAGTGAATAAAAAAAATATTTAGGATTTTTCATCGGTAAATTTGGATTTCTTTCTAGAGCAGATGTAATTTCAAGCGAAATATATCGGCATACTATTATTATTATTACTATTAGTAGTAGAACAAACAAATTGATCAAGGAGTGTAAAATCAAATTAAATGAAGCAAAAAACACATACCTACGTATTAACTTTACCAACAAAAGACTGATATTAATCCACCAACTTACCAAGTATCATATGGAAATAACCCCAATTTCTTGGGATAATCTAAATACAAAATAGCGATGAAAAGATCATGTCACAAAAGAAACAAAATACTGAAATGCAGACAATGTTATTGTTATGAAATTCAAGACTAGATATATAAAATATATAATTAGATAATAAATTAGGTCTGGCTGGATAGTCCTTCCAAAACAAAGTGGTTTTGAAGCCCAATAAACTAAGAGATTTGTTAATAAATACGAGGTCAGAGTAAACATATGTGAATCTAAAATCTGCAGGACAACCACAACCTCTTGTTCGAAGCCTTGAGAGGATGAAACATCGATTTTTATGAGTAACTGTTATTGAGAAAAAATGAATGGTTCGTCATTTTCACCAGTTTTACGCAATATAAAATAATCGTAAAATATACTGTTCAACGTACCAAAAAGGACACAGGTTGTGAAGGTCTCGGGGATGTTATCGGGGAAGAGTGTTGTTAATATTGGGGTTCCCCAGGGCTCCGTTCGGGGACCCCTTCTCTTTCTGATTTATATCAATTACATTACGAGCACTGACACAAATGCAAAATACCCACTCCTGCCGATGATACCACCGTCTCTTTTGCGCTGATACACTTGACCAATCGCTTGAGGGTTCCGTGTCTACACAGTCAGTGACCAAGGAATGGTTCTGTGTAAACAACAGGATAGTATTCTCTCTTAGGGACACTCAGGGTGTGAATGATGGTGTAATCATTGTTACATTTCTGGGCGTACATTTTGACCCCAAGCACCAATGGGGTGAACAACCTATGCAAGAAGCTAGCAAGAAGTCTGTATGTACTTAGGAACCTGGCATCTAATGTCTCACAAAAAGTTCTGCAAACAGCATACCATTGCATATTTCATCTCACATAGCCTATGCCATTTTGGTCTGGGGACACTCGGCAGAAATGTTGAGGGTCTTTAGCTGGCAACGTAAGGCCATCAGGGTTCTTGCTGGCCTCCAGTATAGGGATGATTGCAGACAAGCATATAAGACCTTGAGAATTATCACTGTTTCCTGTCTATATAAATTGGAGAACCTTATGTTTATTAAGGGGGGTGGGGCGGAACCCATGAAGACATACATCAACATGACACCCGGCATAAGCATAATCTTGTGCCAGCCTACTGGAGGCTGAGAAGATGTCAAACTGGGCCGGGATATTGGGCTGCTAAATTTTACAATAAGCTAAAAATGTCTCCCATTACAGCAATTTAAAAGTAGAATTAAGCATATTTTGATAGAAAATGTCTTTTAAGGAATTTTAATCATAATTTTAATTTTAGTTGCTTATATGTTTTTTTAAATTTGTATTGTATTGTATTCCAATTTTATATATCTAAACTATGTTTTAAACAATTTTTGACGTGTGTTAGACTTTTGTACAGGGTGGCCAAATAAGAATGCGAGGTACTGTATCTTGGAAACCATCCATCGTAGAGGCTTGCGGAAAAAAAAGTCATTACTAAAACGACCAATAGGAAAACGTGGAAAATATTTTCAAGTTTCTGAAATGGCCGCTAGGGGGCGTAATTGCGATCTTGAAGCTAAGAAAGTGATGTTTCGGCGAATTCCGCTATATTAACCTACCAAAAAAATACCTGATCTTTAAAGTAGAGGATAATCTGAACCTTTTTTGTTTAATAATTTTTGCTATATCTCTAAAAATAAAGTGGTGGGGGGTATTCAAAGGTTTCAGTAAAAAACACCCTGTATATTCGAAACGGCTGAGCCGATTTTAACAAACTTGGGCTAGTTGAAAAGAGCTATTCTTGGGCTACAAATGCTATAATATTTGAAGTTTTGTTAGTTTCAGATGTCGCCGCTAGAGGACTATTTTCGACATCTCGTCAGAAATGGTTAATTTTCTCAAAAAAATTAAACGCATTGGTATGATTTCTTTTTCATGAAAAAGTAGCTAAATGATGCCTAAACAAGCTCGCCACAACCGCATCTCGATATCTTGTTCCTAACCTAAAATTTAGCCCAAAGAAAATTTTATATGGAAATCCCTTAAATTTTTATTTTTTAAACTAATTCCTTTTATTATGTAAGTTGTGGCCCTAAAAAGGACCAATTTAAAAAAGAAAAGTTTTTAGTGCCCCCGTAAATGCTCTAAATGCTGATCATCACGCTCTATGCATTGCTAAAGCCTCTTATGGGTAGACAAACCTGCACCTTCAATTTCGGCTCTCGGTATGTTACGTAATGCATTAGAGAATCCGGTTTTTCATATATATCTGGTCGTAGGTTGAGTCTGAAAATCAAAACAAAGTTAAGTCTGGTGATCGGGCAGGCCATGGAAACAGACTTCCTCTTCTAATCTACCACTGTTGGAATACTGCATTAATATGCTCTCGCACAATAATAGCATAATGTGCTGGGCAACCATTCAACTGCAAAAACAAGTTTTGACGTGTTTCCAGTGAAACATCTTCCAACAACAACGGTAATTTATTGGCCAAAAAGTCAAGAAAGATATTGCCACTTAGGGATTGCTAAAAAAAAATAATTCTGCCTCCCAGTATGCCACACCACACATTTAAACTCCAACGTCCTTGGTGCTGAACTTCACGCAACCAATGCGGATTTTCTGCAGACCAATAATGCATATTGTGCAGATTTTAAAGGTGGCTTCATCGGTCCAAAGAATTAGAAATAAAAATTCTCCATTATTGTGTGAGAGCATATTAATGCAGTATTACAACAGCGTTGGATTGGAAGCCATGGCCTGCGCGATCACCAGACTTAACTTGTCTTAAATTTTCAGACTCAACCTACGACCAGAGAGATACGAAAAATCGGATTCGTAATGCATTACGTAACATACCGAGAGCCGAAATTGAAGCTGCAGTTTTGTCTACCCATGAGAGGCTTCAGAATTTCGAGCATTTACGGGGACTTTAAAAACCTTTCTTTTTTAATTCGGTCCTTTTTAGGGCCACAACTTACATAATAAAAGGAATTAATTAGTTTAAAAAATAAAAAATTAAGAGATTTCCGTATAAAATTTTCTTTGGCCTAAATTTTAGGTTAGGAATAAGATACCGAGATGCGGTTTTCGCGAGCTTGTTTAGGCATCATTTAGCTACTTTTTCATGAAAAAGAAATCATACCAATGCATTTAATTTTTTTGAGAAAATTAACCATTTCTGTCGAAATGTCGAAAAAAGCCCTCTAGCGGCGACATCTGAAACTAACAAAACTTCATATATTATAGCATTTTTAGCCCAAGAATAGCTCTTTTCAACTAGCCCAAGTTTGTTAAAATCGGCTCAGCCGTTTCGAATATACAGGGTGTTTTTTACTGAAACCTTTGAATATCCCCCACCACTTTATTTTTAGAGATGCAGCAAAAATTGTCAAACAACATCACTTTCTTAAATTCAAGATTGCAGTTACGCCCCCTAGCGGCCATTTTAGAAACTTGAAAATATTTTCCAGATTTTTCTCTTGGCCATTTTAGTTATAACTTTTTTTTTCCGCAAGCCTCTACGATGGATAGTTTCCCAGATACAGTACCTCGCATTCTTATTTGGCCACCCTGTACAATGAATGACGCGAATAAATGAATTTGAATTGAATTTGAAAAACATATTTAAACAAAAAATTTTGTTCACGAAAAGAATAAAATATTAGTCACCATGTATACAAAAACAATTTTTCGTGTAACAGAAATTTCTAAATATTTCTATATACATCAAACATTGATAAATGCAAACATACTGAATATGGGCCTAATGACTAAATATCCAATATGAGAAATTTCACCTCGTTTCGATGTATTCTACATTGATTAGTTTACTGAAATCTCCGTCTTCTTTCATCTTTTCGTGACTTCGTGCAGCTGGGGTATTTAGGATTAACATGGGCCTCTTATACGTGCTTAGACATATCATTAGGAGATCGATGGCAAAAAGGAGAAAGGTCTCCTAAGTGGGTTTTAGATTTATCTGCGGTATGGTTTCACTCTTACGACACATTTCCGTAGGATTAAATGATATGTGATTTATTTTTTCAGGGTATTCATAAAATTGGATTTCATGCGACGGAACGAGCAGGATCATTGGATTATAAAAATCTGTATGCATCTGGCGAAAATGCACATCTTTTGAGACATTATTAATGGTGGGTCACATCCGCTAAAAAGTATTTTTCATTCAATATTTTTAGTATTAAATTTATTTGAAACTAACTGCACCTCATTTCCGAAAAACTGAAATTCTAGTCTCAGGCAAGATGAAAATTTATATTATGTTTTTTTTTATAAAAAACTGTCTTGCAAGAAACTAAAATGTTAAGTAGATGTAGAAAAAAGAGAGTGATTTCTTGGAATGCTTCAGAAATATTAGAAGCTAAACCAAATTTAGAGAAAATGTCGTAATTGGAATGAATGCGAATGTATCACAGAAAAAAAACGGTATTCCCTCATGTCCTGTTACCCACACAATAGATTTTCTTGACTGTGTTTTACAATTTTTCAATACTGAAATAGATTGTCGATTGCCTCTCGCAACAATATATTAATTAATTTACTTTTATATGCGCGTGTAGTTCAACTTAGTCTGAATAATGAAGTTTTTTTCAAATCAGGCAAATTATGTAATCTCAAATACCCATGACTGTCTGTCTTTAAAATCAGAATCATTGGGGAGTGACTCAACAAGCCGTTCCGTATATTTTAAGAGATATAGCTCAGTCAAATGGTACACAAGGAGGGTTCGAAGTGGAAAATTCTGGTGTAATTGTTTATAGTGTTTTATTTTATTATTTTTGAGGTGCTGAACACGTATCTGAAGTTGCTCAACAAAAATTTTTCCCGCAAATATGAGAAATCATCAAAAATCGACAAAAAAAAATGTTTTTTAGTCATTTTCAGCTTATAACTTGGAAAGCAAGCTATTGTGGTCTCTTTTTTGTACGTCGTATGGTTTCCACGCAAAAGAGTCTTGAAATATCAGGAGAATAAGTGGTTTTTGGGAAATAGCACTGACTTGAAATTCAAAGGTGATTTTCATTTGTGGGCAACTGATTTAAAGGCAACAAAGAATGTAGATTCAGATGTAGATAGAAAAAATGTTTTTTTCGGGTTGTAACTGGAAATGAGAAGTGGATATTCTACGACAATCCCAAGAAGATAGACCAGACAAAAAGAAAAAAAGTAACCCAGGAGTGCCAAGAGAATCTAAAGATAGAAGGACTCCAATAGATGAAGGAAGCATAAAAAAAGAAAATTGGAAATTCGTTTATGTCTAAACAGTGACTGTCTAAATCGGCGGTTCTCCAACTGTGGTACATGTATCACTGGTAGTACATTACAATATTCTTAGTGGTACAATTTTTACAGAAAAAAACGAATGAATGTAAAATTGCGCCCAGAAATACATATTTTTTTCAATTAATATAAATTTAAAGGGTTTTGTTCTTCGATTATAATTAACCATTTAGGATGCATTGATTTTTAATGGAGAAATGCTTTTATGGTGCTACAAGATTTGAAAAGTTTGAGAAATGCTGATCTAAATGCATTCCGGATTATCTATTAATGATGGTTTATATAACATATTAAAAACTCCAAAGAAAATCTCTGTAAGAGTAAGTAATACATTTTAGTGCCGATTAAATACAATTTTCTTCAATTACCCGTTTCCTTCCGACACTATGAACTGATTACATTTAACGTGACTCTTAAAATAAAATATGACGTACCGAACAAGGAAAACCGTATTGAAACCATGGCAATATGTCTCTAACATTACTCTATAATCTTATTGCCCAGTAAAGTTTCTTTTCTAGCACCAATTGAATTTTCATCTTACAATTGGGAATCGAATAAAACTCGACTGACTATAACAATAACAATCCTCCGGAATGTACTTATATAAATTGTTACATCTCTCTACGATTGTGCTGGAATTCAAAATGGCACAATGCGACGGTATTTTATTCCTTAATCGGTCTGAATTTTTAAGCGAAAGTAAAGTCGATTTTGACCTAAATTTATTTAAAACTATCTTCGCACGGTTCTACTAATGAAGAAAATGACACCAAATCTTTCTTTTACAGTAAAATAAACATGACAATTAAATAATTTCAAATTTAGTTATTTTTGTATCTAGTGCGCTAAATGCGCCAAAGTATTTCGCGCAAGAGTTACAAACAAATTTTTTTCTACAAACGTCAAAAATTGATAGTCTTCCAACCCCCAAAACTACAATATCATGGACTGAATCTGAATTATCTGGTTAGAAACTCCTTTGTAAGCTCTATTCACAGATGGTAGCACATTTATGAATTATCTGGCGTTGGAATAAATATTCGTTCGTGTACTGGCTGCACCATTAATGTAAATAATAAATAAAATTAGGTAGTGTAAAATATTGTCACAATTTGAAAAGTGTTAAAAAGCCTTAATTGTTGTTAAACATTTAGAAATAGAATTTTGCTTGATTGAGGACCATAATAGTTAGAGATGACAACCAAAACCATGTTTCATAGCACCCCGGCTAAGACCGTGTAAAATCGATAGATTAGATGACCCTAGAGCCGACTGGTGAGTAGTAACTTCCAGAAGTGTAGCATCTTCGTGGGTGGCCATTACAGCTGTGTAAAAAAATTGGTCGACTGTCCTAAAAGACCCCGTCTGATATTGAAAATTTACATAGACATTTTCAGTTCATCACTAAAATTTGCGTTTTCAGAAATTTTGCGCGTAGCGTTTGCCCTGAATGTATTTTCAAAAATGTCAAAAAATATGACCAAGGTTACTCATTCGAACCCGGTTCATTTTTGTTTCAAATCATTCGTATGGATGCCCAGATTACAAAAATACTGTTTTCAGACATTTTGAGTGTAGCCTATTAGTCCAGTTGACAGGTTAAAATGTATGGGTTTAGGTGGGAAAAGGGTCGGAAGTTAATGAAACTTTAGGATGCTGTTCAGGGATGGTTAATTAACATTTTCTCAAGTTTTTGACCTCGACGACCCTGTGCGAAAAGAGGAGGGGGGAGAAAACTGCAAAATTTTCAACTTTCCTCCAGTTTTTCCTCAATTGTTTTTTCCCTTACGTCCTACGGTAAAGACATTTCTATACTTTGTTGTAGAGCGTTAAATTTCCTACAATTTTGACTATTCAAACATGTTTGTATATCAATTCTTTACGGAGATATGGCGCTTCGAAGAAAGGTCATTTTTCAAATTTCTTTAAAAAATGCCAAAAAATGCAGAATTCCACCTTATTTCTTCTGTTATTCCCGAATTATAATGAACTATTGTAATTATGGTTCTTTGTTAAAATCACCACCTTTTGACACCCCCTTACCACCCCCCACCCATTCACCCACCCAATCCCAATGCACTAAAGCTAATTTTCTTCTCCGATGAAAGCCAACCATATTCACATCATGTTGGTATTGATATTAGTTATTCTTCGGATCGATATCACCCCATGTATGATATGATATAATTTTGGATAACGCCATCGTATTCCGCAAATTGCAGGAGGAAGACGCAGACTCCGCGATTCCCCATTTTGGGGGTGGTTTTTGGCCGTTTGAGGGGTGGGATCAAGTCGAAACTAATTTTTGATAACGCCTTCGTGTTCAGCATCCTTGAAAACGGGGGGAAGATATATTTTGCCGGAGGATGACGCCGAATCCATTTTGGCGCTAGAAATACGTTAATAATGAGCATAGCTGTATCGAAAAGGTTTCTGATTAGTTATATGCTACATTCAATTTGTCTGAAATCATTTTTTTAGACAATCAATCATTTTTGACCAATTTAAGACAGATTGCTATGAGTTAGTGACGTCACATTTGTTGACATATTCGAAATGCTATAAAGATATAAGTCGACAGGATTTTTATCTGAAAATTGATTTTTCCGCACAACTGACCCGACTTTATCTATAAAAGTGACTTTCAGACGGGGTGCTGTAAGTTTTTTTGTTGTCTCATTTTTTTTTGAAAATGGTCTCCTAGGTAAACCCTACAATCTTGGTTTCTGAAAACTATGTTCCCGGTATCTCAGGGTTATTATCGAACTACATTCCGGAAATCAGACGGGTTGCTATAAAACACTTAGGACATATTTTTTTACATTTTTGAAAATGCGCTCAGATCAGACGCTACGCGCAAAATGTCTGAAAATCGCATTTCCGCGTACAGGGTCATAATCTATCGATTCCATGTGGTTTTAGCCGGGGTTGCTATGGAGCAAAAATCTTGGTTGTCATCTCTCTAACTGTAAAGGTTAAAATACAAAAAATATGTATTTCGTACGGTGAAAAAAAGGGTCACTTCGCATATTGCTATGAATGCGCAAGCCTTGTCATCTCTTGACGTTTGTAGAAAAAAAATTTTTTTTTTCATATGCAATCATTTACAATTTTTCAAACATTATCTTTCACATAAACCTTATCCTGACAATTACAAACACAACAAAAAAAGAATTCGCCAAGAAGGTGCAGCCGTTCTGACGTGATGAGCTTACATACATTCGGCAAATGATTTTTATTTATAGACATTTTTTCTTTTTCCAAACGATGGATGGCAATAATGAAGAAAATTGTATACCTCAACCAGACAATTTCAAACTTTCGAAATTTATTAAAATTTACATAACGTTTGAGAGCCAACTCATGAAAATTTTCATCTCCATGCACCTACTCAAGTTTAGCGATATTTCATTTTTCCAATATTTTTTAATTAAAACTTGCCGAGTATAGCACTCTTCCACCCAAATACACAGATCTCTGGACAATATATATCCGACAAAGGCAAAACGTATATCTTAATTAGATTTTATCAGTTTGCTATAACCACCTCGGCATGATATATTGGAAACACCGAAAATATTAAACTAACGAACGAATTGTCAGATAAAAGGCAATTAATGGCTCGAAAAACAATTATCGTGAATATTAATAATTTCTAAATTATCTATGGAATATTTCGATAATATTAAAAATGCTTAAATCAATAGTAGATAAAAGTATAAACTAGACATTAATTTATGTATTGTATACACAAATAATATACAGAGTGAGACTAAAATATAAACTGAAACTGGTAGTTGATAAAAGAAATTATTTAATATTAAAACTGCTTTTCATTATGGCGCACTTCTAGAGGAAGTTTCATAAAGCAACTTGAAGATTTTGATGACGGAAAGGGAAAATCTCTCGCTTGTTACGTAGTCTTTGTGGACTAGTAAGTTCCACGCTAGTGAAAACGATCCTTCTCTTTTGATTCGAAACAGAAAAGTAAGAATCTTCCGACAGCTACTAATATTGATGATAGATTTGTTTCTGTTTGTTCAGCTTTGGCTGTGTATTACGACGAGTTGCCTAGCTGTTACTGGCCGTTTACCTATTGGTTTAGATTTTTCCTCATCGGGTGCACCTAGATATCTATTTTTAGTTTTTATAAAGTTTAGGTTTAGGTATTTAGTCCTTCCTCTAAGATACTTCTGAAGGTATTCAAGATGGGCATAGTATGAAAGATCGGTCTTTTGAGGGCTGAGAGTCTTCTTGAATGCATTATTAAGAGGATTTTTGTAAGGCCCAAAGACTAAATCTAGGAGGTCAGAGTTATTTTTTTGGATAACAAAACTAGAATGTCAGCTCCCCTGTATACATGTTTTAATTTTAATCTTTTATTGTTGTTCTGCATCTTCATCGGATATTTTTGACTTTCCCGTTTTATGCCTCGATGAATTGATTACTACTAATGTGTGACAGTTGCTGACTCGTTTTAAATTTTTACAATGTCGGGTAAAAACTATGGCATAATATAAGTATCAAAAATGTTAAATTGCATAACACAATAAACTGGTTAAGTATTTAATAATAAAAAGGGTAACATAAAATTTTCACAGTTAATGGAAGTTGCCCTACACGTCTGTCATAACTCCGGAGTGTAAAAAGAATGATTTATTTTTGGGCGAGATCGAGAGGACCATTCGCAGATTTAAGACTACCGGAAAACGTCTCTGAAACCGGAAACCATATAGTCTGTTGACGATTTCAGTAAAAAGATATTAGAGATGGAAAATATTATTTTTCTGTGATCGTTCTTGCTAACACAACACCTATTTCTGTGAATGAAAATATTTTCCTTCACCAAACAATAGCACACAAATAATAATCCTTGAAAATAAGTCCGTACAACCATCTACATCTATAGGACCGTTCCCTATAATGACGACAAATAACTTGCAATATAGAGATTTGAACCAATGGAATTTAAATCTAGTAATAAGCTTTCACAAGAGATCTTAATCCAAGTTCTACAAACAAATTGTCAGAGAGCCATTTCTATCAAAATATTTTAGAATAAATTAATCGTTCTGATTATTAGACAACTTAACATTTAAATCTATAATGCAAACAATGAAATAAAGTTAAGCCTAAAAAAATCGAAAAACATTGTCATTCATAATATTACGTATTGTTTTGTATACAATGTGGCTATAGTTGGATTGTTGTGATGTACCTGTAGCATAAGCCAAGAATGTGGAACACTGTCAAAAGCTTTATTGTAGTCTATGAAAGCAGTATAAATATTTCGTAGGTTAGTTTGTGCCTGTTTCAGTCTATGCACATTCCTGGTGGTTTTTTTTGCGTATTTTTTGGTCTTCTGATCTCATTGACTACACTGTTAGCTTTTGTACTCTTTGAATCCGCATTTGATATTCTTTATGGAAATGGCAATAGTATACAAGATCTAAGATCACAAAATTAAGCTAATTGAAAGAACCGCAGTCGTTGTCATGGTAAATTATCTTGATAGTGGTCAAACAAAAGTTTCAAAACAATCAATACCACCCACCTCTTTATGCTTCCATCCCCATGGCACCTATGGCATATAGGTCGCATACAAATTTAATATCGTTCAACAACGTGAGAAGTGATTATCGCACAAACCTCATCAATATTACAGCAGTTTGTAAACGAGAAGGGTAGTCCTCCATAAAAATAACTTTAAAAATAACCATCGCCGAAGCAACGAGCCATCTCTAGATGGAAATAGGTCTGAAAGATGTCGATTAAGTCGGAACTGCTCTATATGTGTGATAAGTTCGAGAAATTTTGTTGAATCATTCATTTATACGACGGACTGGTGATAAGAGGCTTGGAATAGAGGATAAAGAAAACTCCCTGAAGAGACTCCGAAATGGTCTCTGTAATTTTCGGTGTCTTTAGGATCTTTTCGATACGAGTGTCGGGTAGCCCTTACAATTAGACTCGCAATTTTCTCTCGCATTTTCTGGATACCGTGTGTAATTTGTAATTAGGTGTTTTGTCAGTAGGAGAATTCTAGAAATTCTCAGTTATTCTCGAAAACCATAGTGAAATAAAAATTACATGTTTTAGGTTCCAAAATAAAAAAAATAATGGTCATTGCTTTGGATGTAAACCGTCGTTTGCTTTTTTTCTAGGTCTTGCAAAATCAATAGATACTTTAATACTTTAATCATCAACAGTACTTATACAATAGGAGAATGTGCCAAAAGGGAAAACAACAGTTCTTTTCAAAAAATAGTTTTTGGAGTTCATCAAGGAAGAGTTCCTGGTCCTATTCTCTTTTACAACAACAAATAATTTATAAGAATACCTTACCTGAAAATGCTGTACCTATTAAGCATTAGTCGACTACCGAATTAAGTATGGTATCCTGGGATGGGGAGAATCAGCACAAAATTGAAATAATACAAAAATTATATTAATATTTTTTATTTCAAAAATCGTAAAACAGTAGTAGCCCGGTTTTGCCGGAGAAGGATATTGACCAAAAGCTCGTACAAAATGCGATATCGGTGAAACTTGGCACTTAAGTACTTGAAAGGGTGTAGAAGACGATAAAAAAATTTTTGTACCTGTAAAACGTATGCTAACTTCACAATTTCGATAATAAAATCGAAAATTTGGTTTTTCTATTACTTATATCTCGAAACGATATTTTAAAAACAACTGAAGCATGCTTGCTGCCACCTAATTACTACTCTATCTTGACACATTATTATGCACAGTCAAATATTTAATTAACGATAGTACTCAACTGTCAATATCGTCTTTTTGGCATCAGATTTGAATTAAGCAACCTTAAGACGATTGTTACATGCTGTTTGACAGTTATTTGACACCTGTCAACTGTCAATATCGATTCTTTAACATCATTTTTGAACTCAGCAACATCAAAAACATATTTTTACATATGGATTTTATCAATTTTTATCATTGCTTGTTATTTGACAGCTAGTTGACAGCTGTCAACTGTCAATATCGTATTTTTGACAACAGATTTGAATTAAGCAATCTTAAAAACATATGTTTATATATTAATTTTATCAATTTTGATTGTTACATGCTGTTTGACGGTTAGTTTGACAGCTGTCGACTGTCAATATATATTGGCATTAGATTGAATGTAGCGACCTCGAAAACATAAGAGGGTACTTTTTTTAATGCAGCAGATACTAAACTTTTGAAAAGATTACCTTTTTAAGTAGTAAATAATGTTAAATCCGTGGAGCTTTGGAGCTCCGTAGGAGTCGAAATACGTAATATTGAGCTTTGTGCTTATTGAGACTTTTGCTCAGGATGCCGAAACGAACAAAATATCCAAATTTCAGCCAATTTGACGGGGAGCCTATTCCCATAAGATTTGTGCAGGGTTCTTTTCGATTTTATTTTCGAAATTCTGGACCATACACTTTAAAGCAGCAAAGAGTTTTTTATCATTTTCTACACCCATTCAAGTACTTAAGTGCCAAGTTTCACCGATATCACATTTTGTGCGAGGTCAAATTTGCTGACAACTTGGCTATGGGATATTTATTAGGCGCCAAATGTCCTTACTTTCTTGCCGTTAAAAATTAACAGTTCTTTGTCAATTGCTTAGTTTAAACGAATACAAACAGATAGAAATGTGATTGGTATTATTATTAAAAAAGATGAGCAGGGGATACGAAACTCAATGGCCTACAATTCTGTAACCGTAACTGTTTATTGGTATTTTATTGTTCAGGAATTTATTTTTACTCATCAAGGCAGCAAAATTCAATATGTTCTGATAAAATAATACTTTTTATTTTTATTCATTTATTGGATAGACATTTTGACTAAATATTTTTTTCTAGGCACAGAGAATATAAATATATTGGAGAAATTTCAAAGATATTCCTGTTGTCCGTTCTGATTTATCGTCGATATTTATGTTACATTTTCGTAAGTAATATCATAAGTGCATCCAATTTTTCCGAAAAAAATTGAAAAAACACGTTGCTAAGTAATATTATTGTTAAAAAAATATTATTTTCCATTGTTTTTTCGATTTTTTCACAGGAAAAATTAGATACCCCAATGGTATTTGACAAGACTATTTCATGAGTAACAGATTAGTCTGCATACACATAGCTTACAAAACATACTACCTATTATATATGCATACATAATAAACATGTAGGTATTAGTTTGAAAACTGAAAAACAGATAATTCATTTAATCACAAAATACTACAGACTTAATTAATTATGTTATAATTAAAATATAATTTGCAATTTTGGTACACAGTAGGAGTATTGTTTGAAATATTTGTTAACTCATTGATAACGTTGAGTGTAGCATAAATCATTAATGTTGGTAGGTCCAGCTGTAGAGTGAGAAGCTCGAGGAGTGGCTACAGGATCTTCTGTTTTCTGTTTTTAGCTGGAAGTTCTGAGGCGTTACTTCTAAGGGTGTATATGATGTTGGAATAATGCTCATTATCCATTTGCAGATAAGGCTTAATTCAGTTAGCTGAACTGTTGCCAGTAATTTTAATTAATTGTTGTTCACCGGCCCCTCCTTTAGCCAGGTTACTGACTGTTGTCGGCCGCATAGAGTGGTTTGTTATTTTTATTTCTTTTGTATTTAATCCTGCCTTCTCTGCTGCTTCCTTAGTCCATTTCGTAATATTAGGGGGTTATCTGAGAATTTTTTAATATATATATAAGTGACCTCATATTTTTTGAAGAAATTCTTATTCCTTTAGTTGTCAAAGGTTTATGACGTTTAGTTTTAATGGGGCGAAGGGGAAATGCTGTGTTGAAGCACTTAATTATTTTGTTTAGGAAGTCCCAGAATTTAGAGTCAAATGATGAATGGTAAGGTCAGTGAAATTTTAACAGCGCTGTAACAGTATCTAAAATAGATGGCAAACTTTTCAGCTTTGGTTTGTGGGTTTGTGAGATATATTGTACAAATGTGTAATATTGTAAATAAATGTTATAGATTTTTTCAATTTTTCGTTAAAAAAAAAATGAAAATCAGAAAGTGATTTTTGTCTTCGGTGGTATTCGAACCCACAACTCTAGGATAATGATTCAAAAATCTGCGGCGTTGTCAGGTAGAATTTTTTTTCATTCACTTAAAGATAAAATTGTACAGTGTTTTTCTTTTTTCCTAGCTTAAATAGAACAAAAAAATTTATGATGCCTTATTACAAAAACTCCATCTACTGACTGAAATTTTCATATGATATTACCATAACAAAACGAAATAAAAAAATAGAATCAAAACATCCTGTCTACCTCCATCACCATTCCCATTCTTGCCCACAGATTTCTATCGAAACCGATCCTGATTTTGATCGTATTTTCCGGTGGTTTAGACTCAATGTCGGGACTCACCTAAGCGAAATCGCCCTTCGTGCATGTCGATTCAGGTGTGCGAGTTGTGTGGATCCAACACGGGGTTTTGCAAGCCTAACCAGCTGTACTAAAATCACGTACGTCACCGTAAACACGAGATACCTATTAATTTTGTTTGGCAATATAAGGTGTAGTGGTCTAGAAAGATTTCATTAAGGGAAACGCGGGGCGGGTCCACACATACGCCCACTTTGTTTTATCGGGGATTACTTTTTTTTATTTGGTCTAATGGTGACCCCTATCGATCATCGGTGATATGCGTTACTGTATCATTTTTTACTGATGATGGTAAAAATAAACGAGGATTAAAGTAAGAATAGGGATAGTAAATTAAAATCCATGATGTGGCAAATTTGGAAAAGTAATTCCTCATATTTGAATACCACATTATCGCAGTTTGAATTTAATGCGTAATCGTATAAAAAATATGTTTTTTGATAAATACTTTTTATTTAGAGCGTTAGTTAAACAAAAAATGTTATTTGATAAAAACTATACATTTTGGTGGATTCTCCGCTCCCAATAAATTATATTTTTTTCAAAAACGTATCTGGTAAAACGCTATTGAAGTGTAGTGGCCATTTATTAGTACATGGAAAGTGAAAAATTGTCAAAAAATCTTTATTTCCTGAAATGACATTACAAGAATGTATAGGAATTGTCAAAAACATTGGTAGTACTATACAATATAATTTAAGAATTCATTAACACTGTAAAAACATTTATCAATAAAAAAATAGGACTTGATTTGATCCGGCAGTTTGTTAATTATTTTTAAACCGATATGATTCAGCCACAGCTATGTCTTAGATAGAAATGCTACGGTATTTCAAGCGGAGATATACGCAATTCTGCAATGCGTCAGAGAAAGTAATAGGAGAGGTCTCAAAAACTAACAGATCCTAATCATGTCAGACCGTCAGGCGGCACTGAAGGCAATTTCAAGCCAGGAAGGAGAAATACCCGATACAGAATAGATCCCCGGAGTACCGAAGTGTACAGTCCGAGGGGCTATAAAAACCTGGATCAGGGAAAGACACCTTCAACACTGGCAAAATGTGTCAAGACAAAAGCACGGAAAATCCTTCATAGGAAGACCGTGCTCGAAAAGAACAGCTGAACTACTCTTACTGAGAAGTAAGCTGAGAGTGATAACAGGACTCATGACTGGCCATGCACCAGTAAAAAAGTTCTTAAACAAAATTGGACTGTACAATGGAGACCTTAGGTGCAGGTTGTGCAATAAGGAACCAGAGACAGTGAAACATGTACTATGCGATTGCGAGGTATTGGATCGCAAGAGACAAATACTTTTTGGGCAACCAACATTAGACCCAAAAAGTTTTAACAGACACCCAGTAAAAGAACTGTACAAACTAGTAGAGGGTACAAAAATACTGGACTGGGTGGAGTAATAGATGGGCAATAAATGCAATAAGTCAATAGGCTTCAGCGATATCGGAGATCTTGAATTAGACGGGCCCAGACGAATAAAAAAACACTGTAAAAACATTTATCAATAAAAAAACAGGACTTGATTTGATCCGGCAGTTTGTTAAATATTTTTAAACCGATATGATTCGGCGTGCAAGCAAATACATTCATTTTAGCCAAATTTATATAAATTGTTTCTTTATTCCTTGTTAAATAATGCTTGTGCTTATCCGAGTTTCGAAAATAAAGAAGAAATCTGTTTAAGCAATTTTTTTTTTCTCTTTTAAAACTAAAATAATTTTAGATGACTTACCGTTAAGGTCCTTTGTAGCTTTTTTTGAACTGGCGGATATTATTAATTTGGCGAATCCTTGTCATAGTAAGGGTTTTTTACAATGTACAGTTCTTACTTAACTTAGGAGAAGGTGAACTGATAACTAAATTTACTTCGATTGCAACTAAGTTACCTGTGATTTATAGTAAAAATGTGTAAATCCCTGGTTCCAGTTTATGCAACATACAGGTGAGTTTGATTTTACCCAATTTCAAGAAATAATTTTTGATAAAAATCTGATATGTCAATATTTTTGTGTATTTTTAAATCATTGAAAAATATTCATTATATAATTTTGGTTGCCCTTCAATGTCCTTTTACAAAAGTAACAAAGATAAAAATAAATACATCACAAACTACACCACTTCATCCCATCAATACTATCCAAACATCTGGGTTGTCGAAAATATGCGAAGAATTCTAAACACATCTAAGTAAAAATGAAACTCCCTTTCTCAAATATTATTCTCATCGCTATCTCTAAACAAGGTCCGTCTGGTCTAATCCTAAAATAACAAAGTTCGTTTTAAATCAACATTACTCAGGTGAGATAACAAAACGTTGGCTATCACTTCTTCAAACGTTACGGATACCGATTGTCCTAGAATAAACAGTCATTTGATAGTGGTGATAGTTGAAACTTGAACATGTACAAGAACGTCGTCGCCCGTCCAGTTGATATATTTAAAGATACATCGTAGAGGATTTAGAAATATGAGAGAAAGTGAGCTCCGTTTATAATGTGATTAAAAATACTATTTGAAACTGAATAAAACGCCTTTAAAACGCATTTAATTGGAGTCGAAAATAATTAAATACTCAATGCAAGCCGATATAAGTCGTTGGTGTTCCTACTCTATTATTTGTGTGTCATCCCAGCTCTAGAGATTTTCCAAACGAGTTCCTTAGAAGCCCTTTACTTGTGAATTAATTCTATTATCAACAAATGTATAATGTTATAGTATATTAAGTTTGGAGAACGGTAAGGGCTTTTTACCGATGGAAGACAATTGTTTGGAGGAGGAGCGAAGCAACGACTCTAATTATTGTCTGACATCGGTAACCCATACCGTTCGACATGCCTATAACGTTTTTTGTACGATTGGGGCAATAATAAACTATTAAATTATCAATTTTTTTTTCATATTCGAAATTGGTACATGTTATGGTTGCTAGGTAGTTATTAGGATGCATAATAATGGCCGACCAGAGGGGGGGGGGGATAAAATCCCCGGGGCCCGGCTGCCGGTCCTATTTTTATGGTTATTGTACAAACAAAAAATTTCCCTTTTATAAAAGATCCTCAATGAATGAAATTAATGTAGTTTTAGGCGCACTCACTTTCAGTATATTTCTCAGTTAATCAATTCGATTGGAATAGTATATTCTGTAACAAGGTTGGAATGATAATTCGACACGAGTGGAGGATTCCGAACGCGAGCGAATGCGAGCGTGAGGAACTACGAGTGTCGGATTGTCATTCCAACATAGTAACAGACTGTACTTTCTCCACGGACACAGAAAGTAGAAATTAAATATAGTAAAATGAAACCTCAATCTCTCAACATTGTATAGGTAGTATTTTTATATTTAAGCTTGGATTTTTGCGGTAGCAAATTTTGAGTTATATTATCGGCAATTTTTTTATTGCTGGAGGAGTATTTTCAAATTCTCCATCTGATTCGTTTGATTTTCTTCTCCTTTTTAATAAATTAAAAGTTTTTACAAACCAATATTAAGACCACGTCAACTAATACTGTCAGTTAATTTGACATTCATGGCAAACCTTATTTTTGTAAACAATCACGGAATACAGATTCTAGCTCTAGAGATAGAATGTAATACATATAAAATACATAAGAGACAAAAGTTTCAGAATTTTCTTTCAATCTCAAGAGCGAGAATGTTTCTTTTCTGTTATTATAAGTGGTTTCAGAATAACTACATTCAGTAGTGGCCGTGGAGAAAATATATTCTGGGGTTTCTTCTCAGTTAACTTTGACTTTTATAAGTTTACACAAAAAAATCCAATAAATAAGTAGATTTTCTTCAACTAAATTTCCTATTAATAAAAAATATTCGAGAATTTAAACTATTGCAACATAAGCAAGCGTCATATTCATCTATCATGTCTTCAATGCCCAATTTTAGTATAGTTCCCGGAGATTTGTTTTCTAATTTAAATGAAAGTTTTCCATTTCCGGGAAAAAATCTAATTATGTTGACGGACAAATATCAAAATCAATATCAATATTGTCTGAAGGAATAAAATGGAATAGACACACGGAAAACAATAAAAAAAACGAATAATAGAACCGGCGGGAAGTTTAAATTTGACGTTGACATATGTAACACCTAGCATAGCACAAGCGCTTTAGTCTAATAAACGAAGATTCCATCCTAGGAATCAGGTCTGTCTGGCACCATTTTTTTTTAATTCGCAGATATTCATGGGTAAATTCACCCCCGAAAATGATCCTTATCATTTTTGTCAAAAATTTGATACTTTTAGACATAACCGGCTACAAATCGTACCTCCATTTTTAGCTCCTGCCCTGCACTTAGAGAGCACTGTAGCTATAATGTTACCTTGTCCTTTTATCTATTTCTCTGGATTATTGAAATTCCAGGCCAAAGTTGGTTTTTGCTCGATATTTTGATCCTTCCATAAATTTATTCATATTTTTTTTATCAAGACTAATTTCATCGAATCCTTTTTGATAATGGGGCTTTGTAAGGTGTTAAATATATTCAGATAGATTCAATAAATTATTTTTGTGTATTTTCATAAACGACATGTTTTTTAGAGCGTTTTTTTTTGTATTTCCGGAGTTTTCGAAAATGCTCGGGTTTATTGGGAATTAATAGATAATCAAGGGCCACATCGGTTTTCAACGCACATCATTTTCCCAATTTTCTGTTGAATTGGTGTGGGGAGGGGCCCGATGAGACTTCCCCGGGGCCCTGCTCAGCTCTGGGCGGCCCTGTGCATAATAAGTATGAAAATGGCATTTCTGCTGTCACTTAAATATTGTTGTGTCAATAAGTTTGGTTTTTGAGTGTTGTTTTTGCATAATTATTATTATAATTTTTAAAATATGGGAAGAAGGATGTGCCGCAATAATTCCTGAAAAATCAAAATTTCAGTATGAGAATATTTATAAACTTCTGAACAGTAAGTGAAAAATCGGAATGGTAAGTGAAAATTCTGAATGGTAAGTGAATTACTTACTTACCGTTCAGCAAATTTTGACGTTAGTAAATGCTACTAGATGCAAAATAGATATGGTAAACAGTCAAAAATGACCAATCGTGCAAAAAATAATTTAGTTTTGAACTCATTGTTTTTTGTTAATATAAAGACATTATTAAAAGGAGAAAAAATAATTAAGTAAAAATAAATATGCAATATTTTTACATTTTAATTAATAATATTAAATCATTTATATATACAATAAACGTATTGCAAAAGTTAATTAAAATTTTATGAAAAATATTTTACATCAATAGGACTTTATAACGGCGAGCTTTTGTAGCAAACTAATTTGTGATATAATAAATGTAGAATAGAGGCAAATACGAGTTTCCAAGCTACCTAATAGAGGCTTAATTAATGAAAAACTAATTGCACCGTAAAGGTACAAAAAATTTAAATAGTATCTACTAATTTATATAGCTTTTACCCGAGACTTCGCATGCTTAGAATATTTTGATTAAATTAGTTTACCCCCTTTTAACCCCGTAAGTAAAATTAATAAAACACTTTTTTAGTACGTTCCTAATATTAGAAATGTAATAATAGTAGTTTTTCGTCGACCTCTACAAAAAATGACATTTTACGTACTAATTTCCGAATGAAAAGTCAACTATTTTTGAAGGCAAGTACTTTTCGTCCTCAAATGACTCGCAGCGGACGAAAAGTGATTTTTCTTTTGGAAATTATTACGTGTTTGTAGAGATCGACGAAAAAAAGTAATATGCGCCTCGGCGAAAAACTGTCTATTGTCTCGCCTAGTTGCTAGCCTCGGCTATCAATTTGCAGACTCGACTATAATAGACAGTTTTTCGTCCTTGGCACATAAATACCTATTATGATGCAAGGAAGAGAAGTGTTACTTTTTCGAACGTTTATGGAGTTTGCAGGCTGAGACGTTAGTCGAAGCTGGCAAACCATAAATGTCCAAAAAAGAAACTTCTCGTCCGCGTTATCATACAATATTTTTTATTCGAATATAAAAAATATTAATAAAATAAAAAAAAATTCTACCTAGTTCTTCTTATAGTTTTGTAGTTTGCCAACCCAACTAGCAAAAGTGTTTTATTATCTTCAAATAATGGAACTATTCATTTATATTAAGGCTTTATAGCACTATTTAAAATACTATTTAACTCTGTAAGTTCTACAAAGAGAATTATTTTGTTCTATAAGGTAAAAAGCTGTTTTAACAGGTTTCAAGAACGTTTATAAAATGAATTATACAATTACTTTTAAAACTCTAACAAAACCGTTATGTAAACATTTATAAGACTTACACTTATACGATATAAACTGTAAAACAATAATTTGGTTCTATAATTATTTCTTAATAAAATTCTACAACAAATATAGCACACTTATGGTAAATATATTTTATAACGTTGCATTATTTTCTAATAAAACAATTGTATTACTATTACTGAGTCAATATATTTTTACTTTAATGATTTTATTTTATAATCAATTTATAGAAATTAAATAATTGTGAATTATTTTTAGATACTATTCATTTTTCGGAGAATTGCATAAAAGAATTTTAATAAATTTTGTACATACTCATTTAAATTACATGTATTTTTTAAAGTTTCTTCCAACTCTAACAGCTTATCTGTGGTCTCAATTACATCTATTTTTGAGTTTAATGCCTCATTTTCCGAATTATTTTTATTGTGATTGTCTTGGCTTACAGATATGTTAGCACTAGCAAGTGAATCGAGGATTACTTGCAACTTTTTAAGTTGTTAACATTTGATTTTGGATTATTGTTACTTACTTGCTAATAAAGGCAAAAATATCATTTTTGCAAAACTTCCAAATATTAAGGTTATGTATAGGTATCTTATTCTTATAACAGCAATTCAGGAGTCACAACTTTTAGCTGTCCGTATTATCAATCGCTATTATCGATTTCTTGAACTTTAAGATCGATTCGCCAATAGTTGTGTATGTGTTGTTGGGTTCTGGCATCGGGAAACAGTCCTCAGCCACAAAAATAATTTAAGTTATTTTTCCTACAATTGAATATTACCTCTTTTAATTAACTGTACCAGTCCATCGAAAATCTTCCTGCTATTCAGGGCTAATAGACAGGTTAGATTTGTTGGCAAAGAAACATTATTTGTGTTGAGCACTTCCAAAAATGCATTTATTTCTTCCGTGTGGTTTTGACAAGCGAATATCAAGTGGTTTAAATCAGCTACAGTGGAGTTATCACAAGAACATTTGGATGTTTGATTTATGCCTATTTTTACTAAATGAGCTGGAAATCTACCATGATTAAGTTTTAACCGCGTTATGGTTACGCTATAGAATCTGTTAATATTAAATTCTTGAATGTGTGGTATTTTGTTTGGAAGGTGACGGGTGAATGAGTTTATATGGGTTAGTTGATTTATTGATATATTCATTCCAAATTAAAGTCCAATTCTTTCTAATTTCCTGTTTTATTAATGGTATAAGATCCAAACTATTATAAAATTCTAGTACATCTTCTTCTAAAACAACATCTTTGGCCAATTTATCAGCCAGTTCATTTCCTTTAATACCACCATGGCCTCTTGCCCAAATAAATGTTATTTTGATGTGTGATTCATTTAACAATTGTAGACAATTTTTGATGTTCCAAAAAAGTACATTTTTAAAATGATAAGCGATATTTTTTGTTTCAATCGTTTCTAGCGCTGAATTTGAATCAGTTATTATTACACTGTTACCTAAATTGTTATATTTAATATATATGAGTGATTGTAATATTGCGTACATCTCTGCCGTGTAAATTGAGCACGTGCTATGTAGGTGCATTAAAACGGTTTTGTCCCAATGGTAAAAAGCGCATCCAGCACCATTTATATTTTTAGATCCATCTGTATAGATGTGTGAGTATTGCTTGTAATTAGAAAGAATGGATATCATAATGTTATTGTTGATTATGTCTGAATTTGAATATAAGGGGAATATGATGTTAGGCATAAACATATATGTTTAAAGATTATATGTAAAAATTGGATATTTGTCGATAGGTTTGATTGAACTAAATTGGTTTGTAAAAATAAAAGCATCCACTAAAGGAGGATTATTTTTAATCTTTCAAAATTTATTGGTTAGACACTCTGTCGTAATATATGCTAGTTTATTTAGATTATTGTTACAATCTTTTTCCCTAATTTTAATAAGATATTTATTGGCCATGTATTCTCGCCTAATTTTTAGGGGAGGTCCTTGAGCCTCAGCCAGAATTGCATCACACGGGGAAGATATCATTGCTCCAATACAAATACGTATGGCTTTGTACTGAATGCGGTCTATTTTTTGAAGATTTGATGTGCTAGCAGAGCCATATAATGTAAATCCATAATCCAAAATGGAGCGGACATACGATCTGTAAAACATTAGTGAGACTTTGGCGTCGACACCATACTTTGGTCTGGAGATGCATCTTAGCATATTATTTCCCTTTTCACATCTGCTCTTAATATAATCTATGTCTCGTCCACAAAAGTTTACTATCCAGGTAAAGACCCAAATATTGGTAAGCTGTTACGACTGGTATAGTAAATTTAGATAATTTGATTTGTTCAGGCAGGTTTAATCGGTGTCTAGTGAAAAAGAGTATAGCACATTTTTCAGGAGATATATTGAAACGTAGGTTTTCTAAGGTATCTTTGATTAAACTCACCATGTTTTCCAGTACATATACACACTTCTCATATGAATTCTGGATGGTATAGAAGGCAAAATCATCTGCATATTGAACAATGTGACAGGACTCAGATGCGATGTGATGCAGTTCGCCAATAGTTGTTAAAAATGATTCGCCTGTTAAAAATGATAAAAAAACGAAAATGAATTCTACACTTCTTGTATATGTATTCACATTAGTTTTTATTTTGGGTAGGTAATCCCGTTATATTTCTAAGTAATTTTAAAATAAGAGAGGATCAATCGTTTGCTAATTAATCGATTCAGTTTTCGTAATCTAAAACAGTTTCAACTTGACAACCAAAAACGGTTATAAATAACTTATAAAAGAAAAACCTTTTATACAAATCTCTTGTTGGACCCTAATAACACAAGGGTGTTTTTTAAGAGTTTTTTAAATATTCCTATACATTTAAAATTGTTCTATAATGAGCGGCCATGTTTATTTGTTCTTTAAACAGCCGCCATTATAGAAGACGTTCAATAAATATTAAATAAATGGTTTATTTCTACTTGAATGCAAATAATTGATTAAAAGGTTTATTCAGAACTGTATCTTGAATGCAAATAAAGTCGCAAAAATTATAAATAACGAAAACATAATTTATTTATTTTTAATAATTTTATATTTTTATTAAAAATGTACATCCTATTGGTGGCGCATAAAAATTTTGTCGTATATATGCTATATATTGAACAGTAAAAGTTGATTAACTCCCTGTGAACTTTGAGAGTAATTTATTTAATATTTATATTTGTATACAAATGGCAGATAGTTTCATCTTATGTACAACTTGGACATTTTTTAGAACGTTCTTACAGCTATTATATAATCTAAAATTGTTAGTTGGGAGCTACACAATTTAAAAAAAAGCGTTTCTTTGCATTTGCATAGTGTAAAAGTACCTACTAAAATAAATAAAATATACACAATATTTTTCGAAGCAAAATAGTATGTAGCATTTATAAACACAAGGTTTTGAGTTATCATAAACTAAACCAGTGATATTAGAACTTCTTCATTGAATTTGAAGGATGCGAATAATTGATCGGTTCTGTCAGTGTAATATAGACTACAATAGAAATCAATAAAGAAATGTCAAATTTCAAACAAAAATTATAACTATTTTGAGATTTTAACATAACCTACAAATATCACTTGGTTAAAAAAAACACATATCACAGCAAGTAAATATGTTATTCCGATAATAAAATACACCAAATATTATTGAACACAACTATTAATTTTAAGCTAAAAGGAAAAGGTAAGCCAAATACCTATATTTTACTTTTCCGGACAGTTCACAGTTCACCATCCGAAAAAGTACGAAAAAAGTCCTAGGCCGAAAAGTTCTTCTTCTTGTTATTGTGTACTGTATCGAATTTGACGTTTTTTGAGATATTCGAATGAAACATAAATCGCGGTGGTATATTATTAACTAACCAAATTACATTTCATTTTGCATGAAAAATGACTTTGCAAATTGAGAGATTTTTTAATTATTTTACAAGAATCTGGGAATCAAATTGCACACAGCGATTACGTTAAACGCTTTATATACGTGTTAAAATAGTTATTTATGTGCCAAGGACGAAAAACTGTCCATTATAGTTGGGTCTGCAAATTGATTGTCGAGGCTAGCAAGCAGGCGAGACAATAGACAGTTTTTCGCCGAGGCGCATATTACTTTTTTTCGTCGACCTCTACAAAAACGTCCTAATTTCCGAAAGAAAAATCGACCATTTTTGAAGGCAAGTATTTTTCGGCCACAAACACTTTTCGTCCGCTGTGGTCACTAGGATACGGCACGGCGCTCGCTATGGACACTAGGATACGGCACGGTGCGAGTCATTTGAGGACAAAAATACTTGACTTTTCGTTCGGGAATTAGTAAGTATTTTTTGTAGAGGTCGACGAAAAAAACATTTGTAATGTACAAAACAAATGGAGGAAGAAATTTGGATTTGGATATAAATTCCAAAAACTAAGTTTAAATATAGTACAAGATAATAAAAGTAGGAAAAGAAAAACACTTCTCACCAGGAGAAAAGTTTGCAAATTAAATGTACATCAAAAGATGCATCTCAGAAAAGAGCAGAGATTGAGATCATGCATTACAGTTTCTTTTTTAGTACTAACCTGGAAATTGGTGAAATGTCTTACACTTACCATTTTGGAAAACGTTAAAATACGTAAGATGGAGGCGGTCTTTTAGTTTTTTTAATTTCTGACATATAAATACTTCATATTATTCCAATAAAACAACTCTTAAATCATCGTAGGCGTATAGATAATAAAAATTAATAAACTTTATATTCGCAGTACACGCTAAAGAGAAATTCTCATCTTCCTTTTTAGTAATCCCAAGAATCGCAATCTATTATAACACAACCAGTTGTATGGAATATACGTATAACCGCCTGCAGTATAAAAGACATGCCCAGATAAAGAACACCATTGAATGCGCCGCCATAATGGCTCGAACATAATAAGTATTCGAATGCATAAATACCACACCATTCATTCATTTTTACGTTAGTACTAAAACAATATCGAAAATTAACATTGAATCGCCTATATCCAGCGTTAAATATACTTTTGTGCGTTTGAAAATCGTTAAGTAAATATTCCTAGGCATTCCTGTCAATTGAATAAGGTCTTAGCTAGTTTTTTCACGCCACACGCACTCTAACAATCCAATGATTGTATGTTTACAGGGTGATGCAGTAAATGTCTTTCGATGTTGTCCAATGCCCAACAATGGCCAACTAAGTCCCAAGAGACTGTTTGTGTTTCATATTTCCCTTTTCATGTGATGCCTCTTGTTAGTTGGTTTGTATGTCTATCCTCAACCGCATTTTTTGTGCTTTATATATATTAATACTTTTACTTTGAACAACCTTTTCCACAGCTTTTAATATCTTTAAATAAATTGATTTAGTCCTTCCTCTTTGAAATGCTAGGTCACTCCATATGCTTTAATATACTACACTGTAAAAAATAATTAATGATTTTACGTTAAATTATGGTGGTAACATGTTTCAATGGTAATTTAATGTAATTTTACTACATCAATTGTATTTCTACATAAATTTGCCGAAAAATTACATTAAAATTGTGGATTTTTACAGTAAATAAACCGGAATATTACATTAGTTTATTATGTAAAATCAACACTAAATCCCGGAAAAATTACACAATGATATATGTAGTTTTTAGTAACTTGTCTCTGATTTTTTCAATATTGATTTGTTATTAGGTATTTATGAACGGAAATAAAAACTAGTTAAGTACATATATATTTTTATTTAAAACATTTTTAAAAAAATATTAAACAAAACCGTATTATCATATAATATCTATATCAAACAAACAAATAATATATTTATATACCTATTGGTAAATTAATTAATTCTATACCTAAAGAGTTTCCCATGCTTACATAAATTTATTTAAAAAAAAGGTTAATTCTTTACATAATTTAAATTAAAAACTATGTTTCCTAGGAGACCCTGTAGGTATGACTCTGAATATCTATAAACACCTTGTACATGGTTTTCATGTTAAATTATTATTTAAATCTGTCAGTAAAAAAAATAAATAAAATCAAAAAATGCTACACTAAATAAGCTTTACAATAAAACAATGAAATATTACCATATAATTCCAAAGAGCACTCACTATCAGAGAGATTTTTTCAAAATCTTGGATTTCTTCTAGTGTTGAAAATGGAAAACAGTCTGGAACATTTTCAAGGGGAATCACTTTTTCAGCATTTGCCAAGTTTAGTTGGAGCTTTATCTGACTTAAGATCAACGAGTTCTGCTCTACCACTGCTAATAATTTTGATAAAGTTGTCAACACTGTTGTTTCAAAAGCTGAAATAAATAATATATGACAAATTGAATAAATATATTTTATTTTATACCCTATTTCAAATTACCTGAATTAATATGGCGATTAGTATTGTCAACAATATCAGAGCACATTGGTGTAAGAGGTGCAGAAGAATCGCTGTTAACAAATGAGGTATAATCACTGAAACTTTTGTTTTCCTTGGTGTAACTGGAAGTACATTTTTCTTTACTGTTCGTAGTTGCTATGTTCGCGTCATTTCCATCGTCTGACTGAGATTCTGTGTCAGATTCATTTCCTACACACATTTGACAGAAACTTGCGTTTCCTTTAGTACGTTTTTTTTTATTATAAATCACAACTAACACCATTACTGCTGTTTAATCTGTCGCTTACTTTAAACGCCCCTAGAAGCACAAAAATTATAAAAAATCAATTACATTGATTAAAAAATGGAGAAGCGTAACCTGAATTTGCATTTGCGTTGTCGAAAACAATGATGAAAATGGCCACAAGCTAGAGGTACTCGATGAACGTCACTTAAATTCCCATGATCAAGATAGTAGTCCCTCATTGGCTGATAGGTATGTCGTGAGCTTTCGGAAAACGAAATATGGAAATGGTAAAATTAACAGATTTATCGAAAATTACGATAATTACATGTAATATTTCACAATTATTAATTTCACTTAGGATATTTAGGTAAAAATACATTATTTTATTAAAATATCGATAAATACAACGTGTTTTATTGTATAACGTAAAAATGCGTTAAAAATAATGGTTTTTTTTGACAAGTTTAATGTAATTTTCACCCTATTTTTTACGGTGTAATTTCCTATCCACCTTGTCACTCTTTCTAACCAAATATTAAATAGGGTACAGACTGATGCATATCCATTCACAGGTACCTTGTTCAAAGCCTAAATTCATTTCTCAATTGCAGTAGTAATATCGCAGATTATAAAAATGGAAGCTTGAAGATTTATGTCCATGTTAAAAACCCCGTGCCAGATAGTGCTGCATTCTTCGGAACAATCAGTAAAGAAGAATGTCTCGAAGATTCTGCAAGCTCCTCTTGCATTTGACTCTGATCTTCTTCGAGTAATGCCCCTAATTCTTAGTCCACGAACTTTTTTGGCTATCTAGAGCGAGGCTTGTTTTGGACGCTGATATATCTATCCTTAAAACGTCAAAACAATTCCTATACGACTTATCTGTTGCAGCAGGAAGTTAAAAACTTCCGTAAATGGTGATTGGTTAACACAAAGTTTTTATATGAAACTCAAAGCGATTTTTAGTTTAAAAGTTACTAGACACTGTAAAATTACTTGTAGAAAAAACATCAAAAACTTGTACATTTTTATCATTATTTAGGGATTAACCGAAGAATCTCTCTTGCAACAGAGTATTTTCAAACGTAAAATTTATTAAATTAAAAAAATGTACATTGTAAGCATTCCTTTGTGAGACACAGACAATAAAAACGCGGACTATTATTAAAGACAATTTCATAACCTTAAATCATGAACAGCACAACGCAATCTTACTTTATGAGTCTTTTACGTATACATTAAACTTCTTAAGATTTTTATTCAGGCAACAAAATAAGTATCTAATCAATTATTCACATCTATACATGCATTGCGGCACATTAAAATAAAAAGAAAATATCTCTTTAAAATGCCGTGCTATGCAGACTTTTTTTTCTGTAGTTCACATTCGTATGCAACTATCTTCTGATTACTGAATACATTTTGAGTGTACTTTCTTGGAGAACGTCTGTATAATGGTGAGTATATATGTGTATAGTGAATCATCTCCAGTTTGATGGCTTCATGATGATGTTTCTTCTTAGAAATGTATATCATGCTAATAGTCTATAATGTGTGTTAGGTTATAGCAATTGTGGAAAGTTAATGGTAGATATTATAATACACTGAAAAAAAAACGAGTTAATTTTAAAGTGGTTTTCAAAATGAAACAATAATTTTATTACTTTGAAAATACATTCAACGCCCAGCTCAAATTACTAAAGCTAGAAACAAATGTGGAAGAGTTAAATACAAACTTTATGAACGAAAGAAGGAACGGGGGATTAATATAATAGAAATTTACTAAAGAGTCGTAAGAGAAACCGAAGATAAAGAATAGTTTGAATCGAATAACAAACATTTTTGTAACACAGGAACGAAAGAAAAACTTTTATGCTACTAAATTCGTGATAATATGAACCATAAATAGGAAATAGAAGCTGATATTGACGAAATCAAACAGGAGCTAGATAGGGAAGAAGTGGTTATCGTACATACTAAATAAAACATACATAATATATCAGTAAAATCCTCAAAATCTCTAGGCTTCATTCTTCGGAACTGTCTGAAATTATCTGTTTCGGCTTTAAGAGCAGTTTTTATGCTTTAGTAGTGTCACAAGTAGAGTATGCATCTATTGTGTGGTGTCCTCAATATCAACTTCATTCTACTACTTTCGAAAGAGTTCAGAACAAATTCCTAAGATACGGTGCATATAAGTTGAACCTTCGCATTAGCAATCATGATTACACAGTTATTTAAAATAGACTAAAGATGAACTTATTGAGTACAAGACGGGAAAACTGCGAGTTAGTGTTCATTTTTAAGCTAATAAATGGTTTAATTTCTTGCCTAGAACTTCTCCAAGATATTAGATTGAATGTTCCCGTCAGAAATTTGAGACAATCAAATTTATTTTATATTTCTTTTCACCATACAAATTATAGCATATTGAGCGTACTTTAAAAATAATTAATAACAAAAGGATGGACATATTTGGTGGTTCGTTAGCTATGTTCAGGAATCGGTTAAAGAGAGTTTCAGTTGTGATATTTTTATTTTAATGTTAGTGATTTTATTTCTTTAATTTTATCTTCATTTAGTATATAAGTTGATTCATTGATTTTTACTTAAATGTATACAAAATGTTGTAATGGGGGTGATCCCGTATATTAATAAATAAGTAAAAAAATAAAATATTGCAAAAGACAGGTTGTTTTCACACAATTTCCAGTATTTTATTTAATTAGCAATTTAGGAAAGGTGTAAAATATGTCAGTGGCTTTATAGAAACCTATGTGTTGGTGTAGAGTGGCAATTATTATAAATGGTGAAATGCACGCATGATGGGCCACGGCCAGAAGACCCGATGTAATATTTTTCTGTCGTCGAAATAGTAGGTGGAAATTGCTATTTCTTATTTCATTATACAGGGTGTACCATAAGGAATGGTCAATATCTTAATCATAGGTTCAGGACCTCGAAATATTAATATTTTACTAAATAACTCTGGGTCAAATGTTATCTACTGCTAAGATACAGGGTGTTGAAGATACAATTTATTTTTCGTTTTTTTGCTATAATTTCTTTATTATTTAATAAATATATTGACTTGAAATTTGGTACGTTTATATTTTTAAGATAGAAAATCATAAGAGTGTTATCAATTTTGAGATTAGATAAAGAGGGCGCCACCTACACTCTACTGTATGAAGAAAAGCATCATTTTTTTTTATTCCTGGCTTTTTTTTTTAATTTTTTTCAAGTCTTTATGATGCACCCTGTAAATTTGAACAAAAAAGGTATACTTGTTTTAATATAATAAATTCAGCTCATTTCGAGATATTTGCATTTAAAATATTCTAGCCACAGTATCTATCTAATTTACTTTAACATATTTCAACACAGTAGGCTTTGAAACTAAAATGAAAATGTACAGCTGTCAATTAATTAATTGTTAGATGGCAGCAGCAAGTCCAGACAAATTTTTATTTGTGCATAAACACAAATCATACCTCTCATTTAGTCAATTAATTATTTAACAGCTGTACATTTTAATTTTAGTTTCAAAGCCTACTATGTTGAAATATGTTAAAGTAAATTAAATAGATACTGTGGCTAGAATATTTTAAATCCAAATATCTCGAAATGAGCTGAATCTATGCTATTAAAACAAGTATACCTTTTTTGTTCAAATTTACAGGGTGTATCATAAACACTTGAAAAAAATTCAAAAAAGGCCAGGAATAAAAAAAAATTGGTGCTTTTCTTCATCCAGTAGAGTGTAGGTGGCGCCCTCTTTATCTAATCTCAAAATTGATAAGACTCTTACTGTCTTAAAAATGTAACCATACCAAATTTCAAGTCAATATATTAAATAATAAAGAAATTATAGCAAAAAAACGAAAAATAAATATTATCTTCAACACCCTGTATCTTAGTAGTAGATAACATTTGACCCAGAGTTATTTAGTAAAATATTAATATTTCGAGGTTCTGAACCTATGATTAAAATATTGACCATTCCGTATGATACACCCTGTATATTCAAATTGGATATGTAATAAACAATAATCAAAATAGAATAAATTATTAACATTTACATTAAAAAAACCTACATTGACCTGTGTACAAATAAATCCATAATTTGAACCGAAACGCCATAATTTGACGTCAAACTGTTTGTAAACCGTAGACAACCTGTAATTTTTACACTGAATTATCGGAAAAACGACAACGTATTATCTTTATTTTCTCATCGTAAACACGCAAAACATGTCTGTTGCTGATTGAAAGGTCCTAGATAAAACGTTCGAAACAAGTATTTATTTTAAAAATATTGCATTTGTCCCTCGCATGGTTATTCTTTTAAAAAATACATTAAATCTACTTTTGTCGATATGGCATGACGAACGACGTAGGTAAATCAAATTTGGGTCGAGCTTTGAAAGGTTTTCCATGCTTTTTATTGAATGAACTTTTATAAAATGGGAAACTCGAAAAAAAAGCTTGCGGAAAATATTGAACGTTAACAAACAGGTTTCTGTTTAAATCGAGTTATTCTAATTACTTCTTCATACCTATACCAATCTGACTCCCGTACAGGTGCAGATTGATACAAATTTTAAGCACTCTGCGAATTGGTTCCATGTGATTCTTTTATACTTTCAACATTTTGCGATTTCAATAGCTTTAAGAAAGGATAAGTTTCATTCCAATAAATTAAGTATGGTACAAGAGATGATCAGTACACGACAAATCAATTCTTCAAAATGTAACATTCTTACGCCCAAAATTGGAACAGAATTTGATGGAATTAAATATAGACGCCACATGCAAGAAAAAATGTAGAGAAGTTCGTTAGACAGGCTTGAAGATTAATAGAAAGAAAACTTAATATCTCTTGACTACATAGAGTGATGATTAGACCCTAACTACAGTAAGTAGAGACAATTTACCACTGACTAAATGGAAAAATTAGGGGCAAGCTGAAATTTTGCAGGTAGTTTTTGGTCAAAGGGATGAACTCAAATCCAAGTTTTCGACCTTCAACCCCTTGCAGAAGGGTGGTTTTTGGGGGTGAGTTTGTTTTTTGCAAATAACTTCCTCATTTTTATTCTTACACAAAAAACTTTCTAGAGCAATTTTGAAGAGAATTACATTTGCAATAGCTTTAAATTCTGGACTTTTTTCATAACTGCATTATTTTGTTTATAATAATTGTTTAAAAAATTGCAAAAGTGGTTTTTTTCGTTTTTTTTTTTCAGTTTTCCACCGATTTGATTAAAAAAAACTTCCAGACTGAACGAGACCGCATTCTTCTGCATTCCGAAAAAACTTTTCAGTAGCCTTCTACCATATGCAGAGTGTGTATCGACTATCATTTTGGATGCACATGCATGGAAAATGGACAATTGTATCCTATGCAAATCATCTTTGAATGAAGGGAAAACTGCAGTAGTGAAAGAGAGAGGGGTTGCTTCTCTATTAGCAGTCAGTACTGCCAGAGGCGATGAAGAAAATGCAGATTTTCTTCGGAAAGTTTTCACTTTTTCAATTTTTTAAACAATTGTTATAAACAAAATAATACAGTTATGAAAAAAAGTCAAGAATTGAAAGTTGTTGCAAATGCAAATTGCTCTTGAAAGTTTTTTTTTGTAAGATTAAAAATGAGGGAGAAAAAAATAAACTCCCTTCTGCAAGGGGTTGAAGGTCGAAAACTTGGATTTGAGTTCGTCCCTTTGACCAAAACAACCTGCAAAATTTCAGCTTGCCCCTAATTTTTTCCATTTACAATTCTAATTTTACTGTACTACCTTCTATCTATAATAAGCAGCCCTGAAATGGTGACCTGCGGTACTATAAAAAATGTTTCTATCTATTGAGATAGAGGAAGAGCCTAGAAGAGATTTAAATGGCTAGGTGAAAATACCGATATAGGAAACAAAATCATCATGCATCAACTAGTAGAAGAAGAAAAGTTGCTCAAAGCACAGAGCAACAAAATACGTCTTACACATTCCTTCCAGAGAGCTTTCCTGGTACACATACCAAACAGAAAGACTAGAACTGAAGATCTAGCTGCCCTAACTAGAAATAGGCTCATCTGATTTAGAGATGAGTCCAAGATAGATAAGTGCACTACACTTCAATGCTCCCTGAACGCTACATAACAACCTTCAGCAAAGACACGATCACACTAAGGGTTGTTTAAACAAAGCAAAGCTTCTTATATGGGGGTCTTGTATAGTAGCAGCTCAATCACTAATAAAGCTAAATAAAAATATCATCAAGATTGTCCTTACTGGTTATTGAAATATAAAATAATCACCTGAATAACATTGGAACAAGTGTCATTAAAAGATATAGACTTCATGACATGTCTATTTGGTGGATATCGCTTTTTTGACACCCCACCTTATGAGCAGAAACTCAGTAGAATCAGGCTGGCTTTCGCACGTAGTACTAATTGGTTGTAAATATTAATTAGCGTATGCAGAATGGTCCGTAAGATACAGAGGAATGGAACAAACGAGGCGGAAATAAATTACAGGCTAACATGAAACCTATTTTAGACAAAATAGATCGACATTGAGGAAAAGAGACGTCCAAGAAAAATTTGTGGCAACAGAAAAAGAACAAGACGAAGACTATACGAAAAATGGATGATGTGGTCTGAAAAAACGAAAACTTACCTGAAACGAAGAACAAGAAAATTAAAAAAAAATGAGAAAAAAATAAGGTTAGTGATTGGTATTAAATTGCTCAAGAACTACTGACTCAATTTTATTTTTTTACACAATACACCACGTAAGTGAGTTGACAGGAGGATAGTCGCTGTTTAATTTACATACTATATATTTATTTTAATTGGACACCGCGTGGCTCAGTTGGTTAGGGCACCAGCCTTTAATCTCTGGGTCACTGTTCGAAGAGTAGGTTCGAATCCTGCCGCATTCAAGTGGAATAAAAGTCAGATAAGACTTTGGGCAAGTGCAAAAAGGTATTTGTGTCATACGCAGTTTCATTCATGCCGGTATACAGGCCGGAAGAGATCGGATATCTCGTGGAACTGATAGGGGTTGGTGGCACATTTACACACTTGTTAGTCGGTAGATCACCTGCATGACAAAGGCATAGTCCTGGGTTTAAGGTGATTGAGGACCGTGGTTCGGAGCCCACGATAAGCTGTAGGTTCCGTCCAGATTAGCCTTAGTTACAGAAAGGAGACGTTAAAATTAACCAAACAATATATTTATTTTTCTATATCATCTCTATTTTAACTAGCTTTCTTAGTATGTTAATGTTGTCTGTATTATGGGGCTACTGTACAACTTCTTTAAAACTTTTTTCTGTCTAGACACACTCATGAAAAGTACATCTTTTCAGAGTGAGCTGGAGCCACCAACGCTTTTCATGATGCCGACATATTTTTTACTCCTTGTACAAACAGCTATTTTTCCTTCTTATTTTTTTAGAAAGTAAATCCTATGAAGCTCTTCCGCGTATTTCACCATCAATGTCAAAATGATAAGCTCGCTAGATTTCAACAATTAATGCCCTTTTAAAAAACTTCAAACGCAGTCAACTTTCATCAATCTAGAGACTTAAAATCCACTTTCCCTTTTGACTACCTGTCATATCAATTCATCCTTTCAAGGAGTCACAATAGAAAATTGTCCGCCTTCAAAGTCGGCGTCTTTTTCCTCTTTTTGTTTTCTATATATACTTACATAGAATTGAACGGACCTTTCTTGTGACATGGGCTCTCAAAAGGGCTAAAGCACCGACTTGGATTAAAATGTCAATTGAAATAAACGGTTGCTTTACTGATTGAGTTTTCTTTTTATTTTCGGGGTGCGCCAGACACATACATTGTTACAGGAAAGATGGAGGTAAAGATAGAAGTAAAAGGATGAGGAAACTATCTGAAATTCGCATCTGTCTTAGTTACTACAAATAAAATAGCATGAATTCCAGTATACACTGTTAAATATTTCGAAGGTATAAAATATAAATAAGCTGAGTACTTTTTCCACTTATAATATGAGATTTTTATTTATACAGGGTGATTGTTATAGAGTAATGCGAGCGGTTCTAATGGAAACTAACTAGCCAGCGATCTACATTAAAATTTCCTAATAGGTGGAGAGACATGTATTGAAAATTAAACAGAAGGAAAGAAGAAAAAAATGAAGATTTTCATTTACTGCATATATTGCAAAATATCAAGATAGTATTGGAGTTGTTATGATTCTAATACCGGATAAATTTTAAGTGTTAGTAGGCGAGTGTGATCAGAGCCAAGACCTCTTTCTTGTGGTACATCCAATTTCTCTATTTAACATTCTGAGTAGGAATTTAATTTGGTAGTAGGTGACCAAAATGTATGACTTTATAAATAAGTGGATTTGAAACGAATTTAAAAAAATTCAATTTTCTATAGAGAACTTTTTACAAGAAAAATCCCACACTGAAAATCGTACGAAATTAAAAATTCTGTCAATTAATAAAAGAAATACAATTTAACAAGTCGTCGACGATTCAGAGCTTTAGTAGCAATAAATTGAATTTTTACGTATGGTATGTGACAATGGATAAAACATGGATCGATTACGCTTTACCTGGTTACTGCCTTGCTTTATCTAATCCCTAAACAAATCCAGACAGGAAATAACATCAATTTATGAAATTAATATTTAACAAAACTCCTAACGATATATGATGACGTATTTACAACGAATAAGGCTATGAACATTCTATTATAAAAATATTGTTCTTTCTTTCCATATTACATCCCTTACCGTATCAAACCACCCTCTGCATCACTTAAAAAATTCCCATTCGTTTCACAAAATTGCACACAAAAAGTAGAGCAAGAGATTTAAAAACTATAATCCCCGTTTCTAACCAGTACAGTTTTAATTCCGTGCTTTAGTACAATGGCGGAGTTAAATCTTCTTCAAGAAGGATAAAATATTACTTTTTCGTGTACAAATTAGTTCGGTCTATTTTAAAAACCAATTGGAAGAAAAGTGCGACTGCTCCGACTGCTTCGATGATAAATAATTAGAGGCTTTCCTCTAAGAAGATCAGAGCCAATCGCAAGAGGAGCTTGCAAAATCAATTGGAGTGACTCAGCAAGCCCTTCTCGTACGATTTAGAGATATGGGAATGATTAAAAGAGAAGTAAATTGGGTACCGCATAAACTAAAACAGACAGACTTTGAAAGGACATTTTTTTTACTTGCGAGCAGCTGATTCAAAGGCAACTGGAGTAAGTAGTGTTTATTCTTCGACAACCCCAAGAAGAGATAAAATTCGAAAATTGCCTGAGAGATGGGCGAAAATGTCAGCTACCAACCGAAAATACTTTAAATGATCTGTTCATTCATTTTTATAACCCATACTTTGTACTTCAAAAATAGGACAGCAAGATAGGACCCGGAGATAGATTTTGAAATTAAAGATGTCAAACTCTGTTTCCATCATATTTTTGTGACGTTTCTGGGAACGTATTTTAAAAAAGGATAGCGCATTTGCATATTATAAGAGAATGTATACTTCGTCATAAATGAAGTTTTCTTAATAATATTATCATAAGAAAAAACCAGATAGAAACTTATGATACTATCCCGATATCCTTTTTTGCAATTAACTCTTTTTGTAAAATACGCATCCAAATTTTTGCAATATCAACCAAACAATTAGAAACATAATTATTTAAGCATATCAATGCTGCTTCTTTAACTTTGCGGTTATAATTATTAGGTTCTTTTAATAATCTAGTTGAAGACTTCCATTGTATTTTATGACCAAAATCCCATATCTTTGATTTTTCGAATTGTTTATTTTTAATGTATGATTGGTGTTCATTAATATGAAAAGGTCTAAATGTTTCTCCTATATAAAATTTATTACATTCGCATGGAATTTTGTAGCTACAATTTTTTGTATTTTAAATTTCATTAAAAGGTTTTGTATTTACTATTAAAGATTTTAATGTATTATTAGTTTGAAATACTGTTTTTAAATTGAATTTATTGCCAATCCTTCTATTTTTTTCGGATAATTTTGGAATATAAGGGATTTTTACTATATTTGTGTTTGTTCTATCGGAAAGAGATTTGACAATACCTCGTTTAACACATATTGAGTGGTTTGATTTAAAATTTAGATATCTATTTGTGCATTAGTACATCGAGAAACGAAGTATTAATTCATTTTGTAATGAAAGAAATAATTTTTTACTCCCAAAACTACTTACTTTTTTTATTAATTAGCTATGCTGATGCCCTTACCCACCCCAAGTATAAGCCACTGTGCCGGATTTTTAAGCATATGCTTTGATACTTTGTCCAACAGGGCTTCGAATATTTTGATAAGGAGGCTTTTTGAGCGGGCCCTACATATTGTCCGAGGATTATCCTTTCGCTGTATTGTATTTTTTATTTTCAGATACTTTAGGTTAAAATGAGCATCGACCAGGTATCTTAACATTTAGAAATCTAAATTCTTTGTCAGACGTCGAATTTCGAGAAGATCGTGTTACAACGTAAATATTTTTGTCATTGATATGGGATCAACAAAAAAGCGAATGGTCAGTATGTATACCTGAAATATTTGTAGTGTCAGGATGTGGGTTTAAGCTGTAAGCATTGTAATTTTACTTCCTTACGAGTATCATTTTTCTTCTTTAAATACCTGGTTTATGTGAAAACACATCATTTTTTAAAAAGCAATATCTATAGATCTCAAAATAAAGTTGTCAAATAACTTTTAACACAGAGCAATCATGTTACAATTTAGTTTGGAATATTCATTTTATCGAAGTGGTCTATATAGAAATTATCTTCGATTTAAGGACTTGATTTTACTTTGTTTAGTTACTAATTATAAAATATTATCGTTGAAAGAACAATCCGTGGCAATTTGCCACTCTTGAGATTGATTGGTAACACGATGCATTGTCCTGGTGAAAAAGCACTTCTTTCTTCTTCATTCTGGGTCGTCTTTTTGCAATATCTTCTTTCAAATGCACCAATAACGCCAATTCGCTATCCATGATTCTTCGTTTCTTAAGGTAGTCGATGAATAAAATACCGTGGGCATTTCAAAATGCGGTGGCCAACCCCTTACCAGGTGACATTTCGGTCGCTTTGGGCGGCTTTCGCCAGTTGCTGTCTCCAGCATAGAAGCATGTTTCATTCGTTATCACATACCTCATTCTTTTTATTGCTCTTAAATACATTTAAACAGCCCTCTGAATCGTCGACGCGTTGTGGTTTTTACCACTCACTTCTCTCTTGGACAAATGTTCATGCGAAATATTGAACACTTCTGATATATTCAAGCAGAATTTGAAATGAAGTGATTTTAATACAATAAACTTAAACATTGAGAAAAGTAAATTTTGCTCATTTGCAAATAAATTTTCAAACTTAGAACGTCTAAAAATTGGCCAATCGATATAAGAATGACTATGTATAGTTCGCTCTCTAGAAAATGTTTTAAAAATTGCACGTATTGTTACATCGTAGATATCGTTTGTAGTGTCCTAATTGGCAACTCAAAATGAAATGTCAAACTGTTTTTGCCTCAATCAAAAACCGTCTCTACGTGAAATTCTTCGTTCATATATTTTTTAATCAACTGTCAGAAAAGTAAAATAACGGCAAAACAAAGAGCAGGTGTGTGTGTGCGCCAACTAACAAAACAAAACGACACAAAACGAACAAGGGAAACCTTAAATGAGGATTTGAAGACAATTATCCAAGCATGCTTTGATGTCGACAGACATATCATACAATCTAGTCGACTATGACTGCAGACAGAACGCTTCAATTCACTTGATTTGGATGGTTTACAATGTTCACAAGCCGCGGTGGAAGCGCCATATATATCTTGTATTAAAGTATGCAACAACTGCAGATATTGTAGGGTAATAAGATTGATGTGAATCTTTGTGCAAGTGTGTTTACTTTTTCATCCTGATAGGATCTAGTGAGCTGAAAATGTAATATTAGAGTTTATATTTATGAAAACAAAAACAAAGATTGAGACATTACGATTCTTAAGAAGTAGTCAGAAAATTTTTGGGTACTGAACTGTAAATGTTTTAGTTTTGAAAATGAATAATTCTTTATTGATGTTATTGGACAAATGTATGTTTCAAATGCACAATTTTCTACGTATTTTCAAAAAAACACAAAAAAATAGTTGTGAAAGCGTTTGTTAGTTATTTGTAATTTGGACTCGTTTACACTACACAAACGAGAAGTTACGAAAGAAGAAAAATTTCCCAGACTGTTTCTTGACGGTGGACTGATCTCATCAATCTATGATCATAATTTAGGCCAGTTTTAATATATCCTGTCAATCTTAGTTACGAGCGAGTCCTCCTGTACCACCACGGATTCCATTGTTTCTCGGTTTCGATTCAAAGAACGAAATCAATTAATAAAATAAAAGCGAAATATTTATGTCCACCGAGACGTCCGCTATAATGGTCAATAAAAATTACTGAATCCTACCGACAAAAATCGTTATCTTTGCGCAAAAAACATTTAATTCACTAAACATTTAGCCTGACATTTCGACAATTTCAGCGTATCTTGAGAATGAAATAACTCGCAAAAAATAATCCTTGTGGTTCGGGAAACAAACCGAGCCGAGATAATGCCAGACGAATTATGGAGGGCAGTGAGGTGACATAAAAAACTTAGCTGAGGGAACAAATTGATTCTCCTTCCTGCAAAAAAAGCGGACGATAACCATTATATTTTTTAAATCTTTCCCGCAAGGTTGCTTTACTATGAAGAACTAGGAAAGTGGCTTTTAGTTTAGTGAAATATGATAATAATATAAATAAACAATATCATAGAAAGGTCTTTAAATTGATACACGTTATACGGATTTTAGTGAGACCTTCGACAGGATCCACCATTGTTTGTTATTTAATAAATTAAAGGAAGCATGCTTCCATCTCTTTCCATAAAGTTCGCTACTTTTTCTATTTGCTGGTTCCAGGTGAGTTTCGAGTCAAGAATCACCCCCTTTAGCTGTATTTCGTTCCCCTGCAGTCTTAAAGGACCTAATCCCTCTAATTTTCGTCTGCGTCTGAACGCCACCAACGTAGTCTTTTGAGGGTTTATGCCTGGCCCCTCCCTACTTGTCCATTCGTCCACTAGGTTAAGAGCCTACGTCACACGATCTCTTACCGTTGTGTTAAATTTACCCTCTACAGTGAAGCCCAGATCATCTGCATATCCAATAGTTGTGTGCCCATTTTCTTTAAGAATCCCTATAAGCGCGTTCATTACCAGATTCCATATGAGGGGAGACAATGCTCCTTCTTGTGGGCATCCTCGTATTACCCGGGCCGATACAGTCTCTCTCTGTTTATCATTTATCACCCTTAGCAGAACAGACAAGATTCCTCGATTCCTTTATGCTTTAGAGCTTTGGTGATAGAATCCAAGGAAGTATTGTCATATACAGAAATACCGCTAACATCACCTCCTTGTTTGTAATTGGGTTCTCCACTCTCTCAACGAGTTTGTGAAGAGCTGTTTCTGTATCCTGCCTTATATGCATGCTGTTCTTGATGTAGTGGGCTTGTTGCCAGTACATCATCCCTTATATGCCTAGCAGTTTTTCTAACGTCTTTAGTACAAATAACATAAGATTAATTGGACTTAGGGACTTTGCCGTTTCCCGTCCAGTTTTTCCGTGTTTCGTAATGAAAATCACTCTAATATTTCTCCATGCGAAAGCTATACTGCTTCTGAGTATATTACATATTTTGCGATACAGAAGTTCCGTGCCCTTTTGTAGCAATACTGGGTAAATCCTGTTCATTTCCGGTGATTTATACTACTCAAATGAGTTTAATGCCCATTTTACCTTCTCATAGTTCACCACTTTCTTGGCTGTCTTCCAGTCTGGTTTAAGGGCTCTACTTTGAGCTATTAGTCCTCCTGGGTCCCAGTCAGTGTGTGGTTGGATTATCTGTGGCCCGGGGAAGTGCACCTTAAAGAGTTCCCTTAAGGTCCCCTCCAGTTTTTGTATACTCTCGCAGGTCATTCTTGAAAGAGTTTATTGGTTGCGTTTTTTTTAGTACACGTTGGAGCCTAGCACATTCGTGAGTGCGTTCTACTTCCTCACAGTGTTTTCTCCGCAAGGTTTACATCTAGGTCCACTTTTCTTTTAGCATTCCCATTAATGATAAAGTTCTTAATTTTTCTCAGATAAAGACGGTTAATCTTCAATCCACCTTGAACGCAACAAAGGAAAAAATGGTGAGACATTCTAATTTTCCACGTTTTTGTAAATTGTAACAAAAAAATTAAATCGTCAAATTCAAAAATGTAGAGATGAGAAAAGAAAGTTAAACGAATTGTACAAACTGCAAAATTTGCATAATATACATGAAAAATCTGCTATGACACTACGGCACTGGAGGAAATGGTTCGCGAAATTATACAAGAAATATTCAAGACAAACGAGACATATCCATCATCGCAGATTCTGTCTTCTAGCCTTCCACTTTTTACGGTGCGTCCTGCCCTCCAATTATATTCTTGTTGACATATTTTTTCCGTATAGCAAAAGATTTAATGGAATGAAAGTAAAAGGAATATGTGAGAAAGGTTACTGTTTCCGAGTATCTAGCAATTTGCGGTAAATTCGTATTTGTAATTTTATTTAATTTCGAGGAAAGCGCCAAGTGGTTTAATGGATTCAATAATAAACAAGGATGTTTTACCTCAGCTACTTTAAAAGATATATTTTGTAGTACAGGGTGGCCAAATAAGAATGCAAGGTACTGTATCTGGGAAGCTATCCATCATAGAGGCTTGCGGAAAAACAAGTTATTACTAAAACGGCCAAGAGAAAAACCTGGAAAATATTTTCAAGTTTCTGAAATGGTCGCTAGGGGGCGTAACTGTAATATTAAATATAAGAAAGTGATGTTTCTGTGAATTCCGCTATATTAACCTAACAAAAAAATATCTGATCTTTAAAGTCGAGAACAATCTGAACTTTTTTTGTTTGAAAAGTTTTGCTCTATCTCTAAAAATAAAGTGGTGGGGGTATTCAAAGGTTTAAGTAAAAAACACCCTGTATATTCGAAACGGCTGAGCCGATTTTAACAAGCTTGGGCTAGTTGAAAAGAGCTATTCTTGGGCTACAAATTTTATAATATTTGAAGTTTTGTTAGTTTCACATGTCGCCGCTGGAGGGCTTTTTTCGATATACGGAAATCCCTTAAATTTTTATTTTTTAAACTAATTAATTCCTTTTATTATGTATGTTGTGGCCCTAAAAAGGACCGATTTAAAAAAGAAAGGTTTGTAATCCTCCCTTAAATGATCTAAATGCTGACCATCACGCTCTATGCATTGCTGAAGCCTGTCATGGGTAGACAAAACTGCAACTTTAATTTCGGCTCTCGGTATGTTACATAATGCATTACGAATTCGGTTTTTCATATCTCTCTGGTCGTAGGTTGAGTCTGAAAATCAAGACAAGTTAAGTCTGGTGATAGCGCAGGGCATGGAAACAGACTTCCTCTTCCAATCCACCGCTGTTGTAATACAGCATTAATATGCTCTCGCACAATAATGGAGAATTTTTATTTCAAATTCTTTGGACTGATGAAGCCACCTTTAAAATCTGCACAATATGCATTATTGGTCTGCAGAAAATCCGCATTGGTTGCGTAAAGTTCAGCACCAAGGACGTTGGAGTTTAAATGTGTGGTGTAGCATACTGGGAGGCCGAATTATTGGGCCATATTTTTTCGAGCAATCCCTAAGCGGCAATATCTTTCTTAACTTTTTGTAAACACATCAAAACTTGTTTTTGCAGTTGGATGGTTGCCCAGCACATTATGCTATTATTTTGCGAGAGCATATTAATGCAGTATTACAACAGCGGTGGATTGGAAGAGGAAGTCTGTTTCCATGGCCTGCGCGATCACTAGACTTAACTTGTCTTGATTTTCAGACTCAACCTACGAGCAGAGAGAGATGACAAACTAGATTCGTAATGCATTACGTAACATACCGAGAGCCGAAATTGAAGCTGTAGTTTTGTCTACCCATGATAGGCATATTTGATCTCTGTAATATCTGAAGTATGACCAGCAATATTTATTCATTTTTGCACTAAAATCTATGAGCCGTTGGGAATTCTTCGATGTCTTCATTTTTATTCCGAAAGGCTCAATAGCCGTGATTATAGAGACATATGTTTCTGCTAGTCCATCCATCATTGATTCCAAAACGTGTTCAGTCTAATATTTGTGCATTTTTTATCACCTGATTCACACAAGAAAGGAAGCAATCTTATTTTTTTATTTCTCCCACAAATCTTTTACCGTCTTTGATTTTGTGACCATCTTGTGACAGCAGAAAGAGGAATAGACCGTAGGTGAGGTGGCTGGATGATATCAGAACGATTAAGAATTGCTGAATATTGGAAGAGGTATATATTCAGTAATATGTGAATTGAAAAAGGCATAGAAGCAGAAGTAAAAGAAAGCCATTCAGTAAACAAATTCCAATTACTGGCTATCTAATTTGAACACAGAGACAAGTTACAATCTATTTATTTATTACCATTTATTAGCGAGGTTATGAGCTAACTCGATAAAATTACAATTATTACAAAGGTTCTCATAAATGAACGAATAAGATATTTACTTTTGGACTTTTATTGCTCTTCCATATTAATCTTTGAAACTAATTATTTTTATTTAATTTTTTTATTGATGATTTTATTACCCTTTGAGTTTTTTTTTAATTTACTTCAGAACAAGAAACGATGTTTTTCCGACAAACATGAGAAAAGTCACATAAACGTTTTGAGTTTGTTAGATGTGTCTTTTATTAGAGTTAGCAGTGCCTACTTGGAAGTATGTCCAGTGCTGGAAGTAACAGCGAAAGTTGAAGGTTTATAGGGCCATTCAAACAGAATAAGTCATAGAAACTTATTTATCTGAAACTCGTTTATACAAGTTTTTATATAAATGGACAGAAAATATTTACTTTATCTCACAGAATTAACTAACCGAGTTTGTAACATCTAAAATAATAGTTACAAAAATAAATGTTAATTTTTATGTGTTAATTGTTCGTTTCAAGAGTATTATTAATTCAGTTTTCAATACAATTGATAAGAAATAGAAGAATAAAAACGTTCAAAATCGAAGCTCACAATGGAAAACATTAAAAAGCGTAAAATCTAACCACTATTGCTAAAAGCGCACTTGTTAAATGTTAAATTATATTACAAACAAGAAGACAAATGTTGATTCACTATTACATCAAAAATATAAAATCAAAACTAACTATATAGTTCAGTAAATTAACTCCACAAAAACCCCAAACATAGGCATCAAGTCTGTCCGTCAAATTTTTTTTTAATTTGCAGGTATTCATAGGTACATTTACCTCCGAAAATCTCAGCTACGTGGAATTTGTGGAAGGGTGGGAAAATGGCTCTAGAGTTAACGAAAATCCGTTTTTCGACGATATCTACCGAAATATGACCCTTAGAGCATTTTTGTTTAGACAAAAAATGAAAAGCAGTTCATTAACTATGATTTTTTTCGCAAAAACGGTGTTTCAAAAATTCGCAATTTTGAATAATAATAAATTATTGTGGTGAAAACGGAAAATTTGAATATCCTCCCGTTTTTGTCTGAAGACAAAAGATAAGGCAATAATAACCAACTTTTTTTCACTTTTTGCATTTGATTAATAAATTAATTGTAAAAAATCCAATTTGAGAAAGTTTGAAGGCAAAGTTTTTTCTCGTGCACTTAATAAAATACTTGATATATATTGTAGTTTGTAAGTTAGGTTATAGTTTGTTATAGTGTAATAGGGAGTTTTTTGACAGTAGTTAGTTATAGACAGTTGTCAATTAATTAAAAAATTTAGAAATGTCAGATTATGAATTCACCAAAAACTCTGAGATTTGTAAATATTTGTTTTGAATAAAAAGTTATAAAATTATAAAAAAGTCTTAATATTAAAATATATGTCGCCAACCAACGTGAGGCCTTTATATAAAAGAAAATAATAAAAAGATGGATACCGCAAGAGAAGAAAGAAATCAAGAAGGACAAGGAGATATGATAGAATCACTGGTAATAAATTTGGAAAATTTCAATGAGGAAAATAATAGTGATTATGAAGAACAACAAGGCACCAACATAGAGAATAATACAGAAGAAGATAGAACATCAGATGATCGAATTATGCAAATGTTAATTGCTATGAATGAAAATCTAAACAGAAATCAAGAAAAGATGGAGAATAACATAGAAAGAAATCTAGAAAATAATAAAGAAGATATGAAAATAGAGATGGAAAATCAATTCAAGAAAAATAATGAGGAGATGATAATTTTAATAAGAAGAGAAATTAAAAGAGTTGAAGTGAGATCAGAGAACCAAGAAAAGGAAACAGATTAAAAAATAGAAGAAATTAGAGAAGTAGAATTTGCTATTAATGCAGTGGCTAATAGAGTAGATAAAAATCAGGAAGAATTAAAAAAAGATATTCAGGAAAATAAGAAGGACATACAAGAAAACAAAGAAGAGTGAAAAGTAGCTTTAAAGCATTTAAAGAAAAATGCTAGAAATCCAAAAACAGAACAATATGTGAGTCATAAAAGAAACGTAATGGCAAAGAAAACAAAATTATTTACAATTTATGAAGAAGAAGAAAAAGAAGAAGAAGAAGAGAATAGAGAAAAAGAAGAAGAGAAATATGATAAAGCAAAGATACATGCAATAACAAATAAAGTAACTGAAAACAGAAATGTACAAAATTTAGGTAATTTACATAGTAGCATATGTAATTGGTTTGATCTGCAGTATTTAGGTAATCGTCGCTGTGGGGCGTATAAACCTGAAATTAAAAAAAGTTGTAAATATAAAATAATAGGATACCAAACAAAAAGAATTAGAAGAAGGAAGAAAACAAAACAGTAAAGAAAAAAAAAACTGGAAGAAAGTAAAAATAAAAAAAACAAATAATAATGTTCAAATAACATTTAAAAATATTTTTACTCTGTTTAAAAATTTTTTGAAATGTTGTTTTGTAAGTTAGGTTATAGTTTGTTATAGTTTAATAGGGAGTTTTTTTGACAGTAGTTAGTTATAGAGAGTTGTCAATTAATTAAAAAATTTAGAAATGTCAGATTATGAATTCACCAAAAACCCTGAGATTTTTAAATATTTGTTTTGAATAAAAAGTTATAAAAATATAAAAAGGTAATAATATCAAAATAATATATTGAGGAAAAGGTCAGAATGTGATCTTTTATTTTGTACAATTCCTAAGCCCAACAAATTTTAGCACGAAAAGAAAATAATCCTCAAAAAAAATGTCGAATTTTTATAGGGGTGAGAATTTTCTCAATTTTCCGGAAAACCAAAAAATATAAAAAAAAAAAATGCCATCGACAAGGGGACAAGCAAAGCTTTCTAATGATGTGCGTTGAAAATGGATATGATTATCTATTAACTCCCGATAGGCATTTTCGAAAACGCCCTAAAAAAATATGTTGTTTATGAACATACACAAAAATAATTTATTGAATCTCTCTGAATATATTTAACACCTTGCAAAGCCCCATTATCCAAAAGGATTCGGTGAAATTAGTCTTGATAAAAAAAATATGAATAAATTTATAGGAGGGTCAAAATATCGAGCAAAAACAAACTTTGGCCCGGTTTTTCAATAATTCAGAGAAATAGATAAAAGGAAAAAGTAACATGATATTATAGCTACAGGTTCCTTCTTTCATCTGAACTTTGAATCATGAAAAAATATTAATTTTTACGTGATTTATTGAAAAATTTGTAATCCGCTTGGGAGTGACATTCGTTTAGAGCGTGCTCTCTAAATGCAGGGCAGGAGCTAAAAATGGGGGTGCGTTTTGGAGCCGGTTATGTCGAAAAGTATCATATTTTTGACAAAAAAGATGAGGATCATTTTCGTCCAAACAATAATTCTCTAAGTATCATATTTTCGGAAATATTGGCGAAAATAGGCGAAAAAAAACACATTTTTGAGACCAATGGGCCATTTTCCCGCCCTTCCACAAATTTCAGACGTTTTTCGGGGTTGAATGTATCCATGAATACCTGCAAATTAAAAATGGTGCCGTATAGACCTGATGTCAGGGTAGGCACCTTCGTTTATTGGACTAATAGAGAATATAAATATTTTTATTAACGTGACTTTCGCCGGATTGGTGTGTTTGATTAAAATGAAAAAGCTTTATTGCAAAAAAATGCTGCACTGCTGCCATGCCAAAATGAATTATGAACAGTAAGAATTTCTGCCATATCAAATTATTTTTTGACGCCGTCCTTTCAACAAACACGTGAAAATGAGAATTCTGAAAATATATGAAAAGCACATAAAAGTAAACTCCGCACAATAAAAGATTAAAGGCGAGTGACCTACCATAAATTCCAAAGGAAAATCGAAACAAAGGCCGGATATATTTATATACGGAATTCAAATATTCAGAAAAACAAAACCACTTACCTTTCGACGGAAACCAAATATTTAAGCTCCAAGAAAAATCCAGTAAAGTGTCCTTTGGGGTATTGCCATACCTCTTGAGATCTAGTAAAGTATGCAAAAGTAATAAAATTCGTATAGCCGAAGTAAAATATGCAATCTAAAGAAAAAGAACAAACCCAACTTTGCATCGATATTGTAGTTCCGATCGTTGAAACTGTAGACGGCCATCGATTTACATAAAAGTAATACAAGTAAAACTAAGGAAAACCAGGTAAATATCCAGTAATACTTTTCTGAATTCAATCTGTTTTATTGCAGTGCGGCGCCGGCCTAGGTGGATGCATATCGAAGTTTTTTTACCGATTCTATACAAAATTTCATATCTTACAAAATTACATTTTTACAAAATTACATTTTTAAAGCTTTATTGTTAAGTTTTTAAAGAATTGTTTTTTGAATTTTTTATTTCAATTGAATAGACAAATTTAGACCTTTTAAAATATTTTATGCCTTGCCTTACTTACATTTGCTCTTACAGAAATTGAAGAGGACGAGAAATTGTATATTTTTAAGTAATAGAAGGGATGAGAAAACTAAAAAATTTTTTTACAAAATGTAACACACAGGGTGTTGTATTTGTCCAGTTAGGTCAGTATTTAGGCAGTGATCATCCAGGTGAGTTTAACTCATTGTTATGGTGTTTATTTATTTTGGAAAATTCTTTAAACAGTTGTAACTCTTATAATATTTTTTTTATGAAAATGGTTTATTTTTTGTTATAAAAATTATGTTTTTTTTATAATTTTAATTTAAATTTTTTTAATTTTAACTTTTGTGCGCCATCTATGTTTATAAATTTAAATTTAATATATCTCAGGGTTTTAATATAATATATTGAAATGAAATTTTACATTATCAAAATTTATAATACTTAGTTAAAATTAAAATAAAGTATCAAATACCCAGACTACGGAGAATCCAATATTTCTTTTAGGGTCTTGCTAGATTGTATGTGGTTTGAAACATCACCTAGAAACAAAGAAGCGGTAATTGTTAAAATAAATTTAAAATGAATAATCATTCTAAAATGTTATTAAGAAATAAAAAAAAAACATTAGTTAACTTACCTTAGGGAATGATTTAATGTGGAATAAATGTTACAGTGAAACTTCTCCCTGAGTAGCTCTTTTAATAACCTAAAAATTAAAATTAAAATTAAAAAATATTCAAAATTTAATTTCGAGACAATCTGTATAAATAAAAAAAATAGAAAAGTTGTGACAACTGTTAAAAATAAAATTGAATGGTACCAACATCGGTTACTAATTTCAATATAGTAAAAATTTATAAACTCAGCCACCGGAACATAAAAGAAAAACATTTTAATTGTCATAATAAAAATTATAGAAACTAAAAGACATAAAATTTGAGATAAAATATAACTGAATCAAAATATGGAAAATATAACTAACTAATAAAATAATTTGATAGTTTTTTGTTTTGGATTTTGAGGTAACATAGCAACAAGAGAGAGAAAAGGGTTGTTGAATAATGATTGAAAAGAAAAATGATTAAAAATTTTTTGAATCTTAGTAATTTTTTATGTTCTGGAAAGCTGTTTGTATCGACGTAGATATTTTTTATGATTAGTAAGCGACAAATGTTAAACATTATTTAAACAAGCACTTGCCTTAAGAAAATTATATGACGTCATTGTGACGGAAGCCAAAATTTATACTGGACCCATCAATACTGGAAGGTGGTTCTACACACACATTTACACATACCGAGTGAAGAAGAAAAGTTCAATCTGGAGTGTTGATTGTGTGGATAACATATCGGAGGACAAATCACATACAATTGCGAACTGATTTTTACTTATCAAAGTTCACTAAGGGAACAATTTTCGTAGACAGTGATATTGCGTAACCAATTCAATTTAAGACTGTGTTTTGGCATGCGTCATATATGTTACTGGCAAGGTTTGCCAATCTTGAATTAATAATTTTAGGCGCCAAATTTAAATAGCATTTAGTTTTAAAAACGTATCATTGTGTGAATGTTTTGATGAGAGAAACTCCTTTAATATAAGTTTATTTCTTGACTGTAGTTGTTAATATTATTCTATACTTGCGATCTGATAAAATAAATTCATTTAATAGTTGTAACAATAAATTTATTTTAAATACAAACAATACAGACACCAGTGGGGTAGGAAGAAAAGGGGTTACAAATTTTGAATCCACAATTAAAATAGTCCCTGAGGTAAAGTATTTGATTTTATTTCTAACCTTTGAGCTAGTCGAGAGGAAAGCAACAATAATAAAAATTAATAAATTTTTTTTATAACATATCATGACATCACAAAATTAAATTTATTATTATCATAAATAACAAATTATAGCAAATTCCATTAATATAAATAGGAATAAATAGCAATATGTATCTTGCAAGATTGTTGATAGTCCCTCGTAATACTTTATTTTGTATTTAACCAAAATTCTATACTCTATGTAAAATTATAAATCTTTATTTCTATCAAACACAATATTAAGATGAACGATTATATGAGTCTTCAAAATTATTAATTAATATAATAAACATTCACTCATACATTCACACTTAACCTATTATTAAATTGAACCTGAAATTTAAATTGTTTCCCACCTAAATACATTGTCTATCTCCTTTTAAATTACTCATAACCTTACAAATTGTCTTATAAAATGACAGTGTATTTAGATAGGATTGAAATATGTAACTATTTATATAAAAGAAAGAACAACAAAATTATAAATACATAAGTATTGTCATTTATAAATCATTATTATTTCAAATTAAAGTTTTTTATACCTTTTATATAAAGTCTTTTTCTTTAGTTCTACGAAATTGGTTTCCTTTCATTTTTTAATTGTCTCTAGTTTTGTTTCCTACCTTCCTACTCTCCTATTATTGTCCAACGGTTTATCTGATTTACTTTCTTTCCGCAACTTTGGTCAGGTCTTAGTGAGTGTTTTGTATTAAGTTTATTTTCTTACTACTACTACTTCAGTAGGTATACAATTTTGGTACAACTTTCCTTTTTAAAAATTCTTTTTAATTTTTCAGCAATTCAGCAATTTTCTTCCTCTTTCTCAAAATGTTTTGTAATTCATCAACAAACTTATTTTAATTTTTTTTAAATCAAGTCAGATAATTATCTTGTACCTTTCTTCTCGTACTCCCTCTTCTTCTACGCTCCCAAATTTATACGTACCTATCTATATCCTCTCCCTCTGGTTCCAGAGCTTCAACCAATCTTTGAACCAATACCTGTTTTACTCGTGTCTTATCTAATTTTCTCTTTTCTAATTCTGCTTTTAATTCTACCGTTTTACCCTCCATTTTATCCTATTGTATTTTTCTTTTTTTTTAAACCTTTATTTTTAATGTACCTAACGTTTTTGAATCCCAAGTTTTTCGTGTCCCACGGTTTTAGTTTTGAGGCCCCACGTTGTAGCTTTGAGGTCCCATGTTGGGCGCCGATTACTGAAAATTCTACGATTTTTTACTTTTTAATAATCATTATTTCATTTCAAATCTGACATTTTTTTTTTGATAAGATGAGATAAAAAAATATGTCAGATGTGAAATGAAATAAAGATTATTAAAAAGTAAAAAATCATAGAATTTTCAATAATCATTTCATTTTTTATGTCAACTACCGCATTAATTCGCAAAACAAAACAACAAAGACCGAGAAGCTAAAAAAAATGGGATCAAACACTAAAAGGGCTAGTCAAGAATCCTAAATGCACCTTTGAATATCAGAACTATTTTTCTACCTCTTAGATGTTACTTGCAATTCCTTCACCTAATGTTCAAAATATAACTGGGAAGAAAAAGACAAGCTATTCTGTCTTCAGAATAAATATTGCATAGCAACTGCTGGAGTGCTCATATTGTAATAGGTATCCTCTCCATAGGCAAAAAAAAGTGACAGTAAAGTAAAAAGTTTTTTGACATCTACCAAACAATCGTTTTAGGACACCAGTATTGGTGAGTTTCAACTTCCAATGTTATGCATGTACAAATTATTGTTTCGACTTTTATTTTTTAGGTGTTATTAGAAATGAAATGTTATAGAAATACTGGGGGATATTAGAATCGCCTCGGTGACCTCTATCGACCATGTATAAACACAAATCCATATTACTTCTGACAGAAACCTGTTGAGGTTAACCAGAAAAAACGTTTCTCTTAATGTAAATAACTTTGGAATTACGCCTTAAACAATCCGAATGATTTATTCCAAATTAAGTAAATTAGGGTAAACCACGAATTTTATAATCCCCACGAAACACATCTGGAGTATTTCAAATCACCCTCGCAAAATATGTAAGTATGTTAATAAAGTTTTGAGCAATGAGTAGCTCGCCTACTAGATGCTCCACTTTTACGGCTTGTGTAAGGGATGCTAATTTTATATAATTTATTTCTAGGGACTTGTTTGTAAGCTAGCAACATTATGATTCCAAATTGTTTTGCATGAAATAATCGTTTGTTTTCCAGGAGCGCGGCCTGCTATATATTTAATTTGGGAATGCCCTGGCTCATCGAGGTTAATGATGATTGTGAACATTCTGAATCCCTCAAATTTAGGGACATAAATTATTTGATGTAGGAATAAATTAAGATTCTTCATTCCTTATCTAGCTTGGGAACAGATAAAAATATATTTTAATTTTTTTGTAATAGTATATTTTGTAATCTATGTGGATACTCCTCTAGTTAACATGCGAAGATATAAAAATGAATTCAATTCATTACTTTACATATAATACCAAGAGGTCTGAAGTTTTTTTGTCTCTTTTTAAATACCTAATATATCTTAGATTAGGTTCCAGATTTTATGGAAAAAAGGACAAGTAATCATTATCATAATCATTAATCTTTGTCTTTGCTCCATCTTCTGAAGGAACAGAATAATATAGAAATGTGAAATTTTGTATTCGTTTTTTTTTCGACATTCAAGCTTTATTGTAAAAAACTGATAATATATTAAGTAAATATGTTAAGTAAATTAATGTTTTAATTGTTAATTTCTTTATTTTCAAATTATCACTTTGACATCTCTCAATACCAAAATGGACCACTATCAATTTTTTTTGTAAAGTTATCTTTACATAATTTTTTAAAATAAGCAAATTCTTACTCTAAATGTCACACAAATTACAAATTTCTTATCATAATATTCCTAAAATTTCTTCACAATTTCCCCTAAAATTTATTGACGTATTATAAATACTTTTGTAATACTGAATATAATTTTATTTTATCTATTACTAGTTCCCCTTTTTTGAATTTATTTTTTTTTATTTTACTCTTTCATCTGTGAAAATATTTCTCCATATTTTTTCTTCTTTTCATATGGTTACTTTCACTCATCATTTATGGTTCTCTTTGTAATCCTCTGCATTTATTTCCGACTTTCTAAATATCTCCAATACTTTGTTTTCAATCCTATTAACTTCTTTAGTATTAAATTTTATCTTATCCAGCATCTCACTTTGATCAATTTGCATATCCCTTTTCATGTTTTGATATTCACTTCGGTATTCCTTTTTCACGTCTTCTATATTAGATTCTATTTTTCCCTCTAATATCTTACATTTTTCTTTGATTTCCATTCTTGTTTTTACATTTTCTTCCTCTGCAATAGCAATATTTGTTATTAACCCTTCCTTGATATTTTCTTCTAATTTCATTACTTCATTGTTTATCAAATTATAGTTTGTGTTTGTTTTTATAATCTCCTTATCCATTTGTCCCATTCTCTTATCCTGTTCCATTATTTTCTGTTCTGTCAATTTCTGTTTGTTTTCAAATTCTTCAAATTTCTACTCTATTCTATCAATTCCTTTTTCTAACGTATACGTGTTTTGTTTTTGATTTTGGTCCATTTTGTCTATCTTTTTGTTCAAATTTTCTTCTATTTCTTGGTTTTGGTCCATCTTCTTTACTAATAATTCAAACATTTTCCATATATCATTTTCTTTTTTATTTATTTCTATTTCTTTTGGTTCTTTTTCCTCCTGTTTATCAACGTACCTTTCTTCTTTTAATTCTACAACCTTTAAATGGTACAATCTCTTTCCTGTTTCTTTTTCCATTTTTCTTTATATTTCTATTATTATTAGTTTCCAATTTAAATAAGTAATTTGTGTGGTTTCTACTTTTGAAGCCACGCCATTTGATATGGTTAATTAATGTTTTGATTTTTAGTTTCCTTATTTTCAAATTATCACTTTGACATCTCTCAATACCAAAATCAACAACTATAAAAAAAAATTTAAGTTATCTGTACATAATTCTATAAAATAAGCAAATTACTACTCTAAATGTCATTGTTGAAAAAAAATGGTCATCTATTGAAGCGATCCACAATTTGATCCAATTTCTTACTTCTTCTTTTAGTAGTTTTGACACAATGTTTAAATATAGTAATTTGAGCATTCAATCAAATTATTTACTGTGTCAAAACCATCACTTCTATCCAATATAATAACAGTGGCGGCGCCACGGGTGGCAAAGGGGGCAGTATCCCCCCCCTGCATTTTACAAAATGTCGTTTGAACTAGTGATGTAATTGCTGAATACCAGTCTTTTAGTTTATTATTTAGAGAACTTAAAGATAATTAAATTAATGTAACAACTGATGAAATGATCTTGAAAATGCATTTCCGAATCTAGCCAAATTGTACCGAATATTTATCACCATAGGCACTAATAGTGCAACTGCTGAACGCACTTTTAGTAGATTAAAAAATATAAAAACCTATGTTAGATCCACAATAGGTGAACAAATGTTGAACGATTTGGCAATATTAAAAGCAAACCGAACCACATGAAAAATTTTAAAATCATTCTAAGCCTTTAGTTTTAGTCTGATTTTTGTGAAATTTTCAGGAAATACTAATAATTACAAAACTTAGGGTGGAGATCCCTTGATTTTTTTGTAAACCTTCGAAAAGTATTTATTTTGTTAATCACAAAAAGAAGGGACCGCGCCATTATGTATTAAATCTATGAAAATTTGCTCCCATTTGTTTTAATAAATATCAAGTATCATGTTTTTCCGACCCTTTTCTTAAATATCTTTCCATAGTGCTGCCTCATCGTTTCAGAAATGTAAAGCTGTCGAGAAACGCTCCATCGCCAAGTGTTCCCATGCAGTGGGGCGCATATAAATACAATTTTATATTAGAAAATCTTCATAAAATAGAAGTGAAATTTGCTTTTGACAAGAGCTCCAGATTGCTCTTAGGCATAGAAACAGATCATTCAAAAACTTAGAATTTTCTGTCGAACTGGACGAGTTTAAAAATATTAAAACAAGGCGTTTACTACTGTAAATAATAACATATATATTCTATATTTTGCAATATAGTTTTGGTTTTTTCAATTCCAACATTCCTTTGTTTTTTTATGATAAATACAGTATTACTTTAAATACCTAAGCCCCTTTTACCGAATACTGGGCGCCTAGCGATGTGTGTGCCCCCTCCGCCCTTAATTTCTAGAACCGCCACTGTATAATAACCTTATTTTTTTTCAAAGTTGTACATGCTTAGCTGTTATCTGTTTAGAGCTTTTATTTCTGCATGCCTAGTACTTTCAGGAAGAAGTTAAATTTAAATCATTCACCACCAACATGTCACAATGGGTCCGGCTTGGTCGGCGGACTCGTTTTGGAGGATTGTAGCTCAATTCACAGATGGTTTAAAACATTTTGGTATTATTATTGGTTGGTCACGGTGACGTCATCTATTTTCTTTCAATGATAAACGTTGGAAGAGGCAAAAATCCTTTAAAAATAAATGAGGACATTTGTTATAATCAATTTGAGACTATTTATAAGGTTGTAAAAATAGATTTTCTTCATTATACAAATATATATTTATGGAACATATTAAATCAAGAGATTACACGAAAAGTTTGCATTATTGATTTAGAGCACGGAAGAAAATTGAGCGAAACGACGTTAATCACCATCCATTCATTTTTTTAACAATTTGGTTATGTATAAAATTGAGAATTAATCGACCGCGTACTGTCCATCCATTAATCATAATTCCGAAGGACAAAAAGTACTTTATCATTTTCAGCGTAACAAAGGATGTGCCATCCCGACTTTGCAAATGAAAATATTGCAGAATGGTCGGATTCCTGGCATAGAGGAACGGCGCAGTCTAGTTTGATCGATTAAGGGAAATTCAATTATAAAAGTTGGTTTTTGTTCATTATTACTTTGTTTTTTTAACGCCCGCAGCTTTATTACCGCTGATATGAAAGGCGTAAATGTTCTATCTTGTGAGATGAATGTTTTTAAATGATCACTGATTACTGTGAGATATGAAATTCGGAACTGTACAGGGTGTTTCTCTTCAAAACCATTTTGTATTAATTGTAAACATTCGTATCTATTTTTTAATAGCGAGTCTCGATTATCTCATTGATCTTTACACAACTAAAACATCACTAGAAGGATTACTAATAGTGGATAAACAAATCATTTATTTATAGAGATACGAATCCTTTAATTTAAGATATGCAACCATGAGTTTTAACATTGCAACAACCACACAACAGCTTTTCCACTATTTTTCCTTCTTTGTTTTTTTTATTATTATTAATTTTAAAGTATCTTTCCGATATATATGAATGGAGGATATCTGTATATTGTTTTGGAAGGAAAAGCTTGAGCTTATGTATTAATCCTTCATGCCAAACCTTATCAAACGCTTGTGATACATCAAGAAAGATAGTAGCACAAATGTTTTTCTCTTCTAATGATTTCTATAATGTTGGTTATTCTATGAACTTGGTCGATCGTAGAGAGCTTATTTCTAAATCCAAATTGGTGATCAGGGATAATTTCTCTTTCTTCGATAAGTGGTTTTAGTCTTTTGAGTAGGAGTTTCTCAAATAGTTTCGACATAACAGGCAGTAATCAGATCGGTCTTTATGACGATGCCTCATGTGGTGGTTTCCCTGGCTTGGGTATCATTATGACTTCCGCAATTTTCCAAAGCTGGGTACATACTTCAATCTGAAGGCAGCATTTATTAGGTTAGTTAGTTAAATTATTGCTTTTTTGGGTAATTGTTTTAAAATTTCTCCAGTAATTAAGTCAAAACCTGGAGCTTTTTTCGGATTGATATTTTCTTTTATTTCGGTAATTACTTCTTTCTTGATCAATCTGTGGCTGATTTTCCAGAATGGGTTAGTTCTTCATCTTGATCTTCATGAGGTTGAAAGATTTTTTCTAGATGATTTGCAAATCTTGTTGCTTTTTGCTCATTATTTCTAGCCCATTTACCATCTTCCAATCTGACAGGTGGTATTCGCATTATGGGTCTTTTCAATCTCTTAGTAGCTTTCCAGAGTGAATAATGAGTACTACTGTCGTCTGTCAATTCTCTTAGGTAAATACTAATCGATTCTTCTTTAATTTGTTGTATTTCTCTTTTGAGTCTTTGGGTAGCATTGTTGAGTAAAGTTTTATCTTGTGGGCCTCTAGTTTGCTGCCATTTTCTTCTAAGCGTTCTTTTTTCAGAGATTAGTTCCCTTATTTCTCTAGGATAATTGTTTCCTACCGTCCTTCTATTAATAGCAGGTGTAGTTGCTTGTTGGATAATATCATTAAGCAATTTCACTTCGTCGTCAATTGTTGTTTATTTCTTAAAGGAACAGATAGATTAATTTTTTCTTCAAGAATGATTTTGAAGCTTTTCCAATCTGTTAATTTGTTAGTCAATGTAGGGTTATTTTCTTTTTTAATAATGTTTTCACTAAGTGTTAAGATGATAGGGGAATGATCAGAATTCATGTCCCATCCTTCTTCTATTTCTAAAAAGTTGACCGATATGTTTTTGATTATAAAGAAATCAATAAGGTCTGGAATCTTGTTGGGATCAGTTGGCCAATAGGTAGGCTTTCCAGTGGATAAAGCTTCACACTTATATTCTTTCATTGCTTCTAAAAGTTCTTTAGCTTTAGTGGTCGTTAATCTAGATCCCCAGTGGGTATATTTGGCATTAAAGTCACCCCCAATAATAAATGTGTTTCCCTGATTAGATAGGAAATCTATATATTGGTTTTTCTCCAAAGAATATCTTGGTGGGCAATAGGTAGCAACTAGAGTAATCTGAGAGTGTCTAATGCTCACACTAGACACTCTTTGTTTTTGATTTAAAAGTTTAATGTTGTTGATTTATTTTTTATAAAAATTTTCAAGTATTTCAGTGTTTCTATACAATTAGTTTAATTTTCCAATATTAGTACTATTGATTTTTTTTGCAAATAATTATCCAAAACAATTCGGTGTTTTCATTATGCAAATATCAAAGTAATTTATGTACCTACTAAAAATTGAAATTTTTGACGATTTATAATGCAATATGAGTTTGAAAGTTGGTGAAAATGAACAAATTGAAACGGCAATCGAAAGTTAATCTGACGTCATAGCTCATATCAATAAGGTTTGTTGACATTTGAAGTGTGATTATTGCTTTGTTATTTGTTTTAAATGAATCATTAGCTGGATTTAATTAATACCAACGAAAAATACCGTCAGAAGGGTTCGTGAAAGCATCTTCAAATAATTTATAAATAACGGATATGACAGATGCTAGACACATAGGCTCATCTTGAAATGATCTCCACATCAAAAAAACATTGATTTCGATTTTGGCATATCTCTTCTAGCTGCTAAACCATTTTCTTTTTCGAGATGCATCTTGTGGTATACCGAGAAATGTCTTATGTGGCGTACTTAGAGAAGTATTGGTACAACTTGGCACAAAACACCACTTATTTTGTGATTTTTGCATTTTGATGGTTGTTTAACGTATTTATTGATAAAATTAGTCGAAACGCTTGAATTCGGGAACAGAAATCGACCATTAACTTTCTCACTACTTCGCAGACGTACTGTTTACAATTGAATCCCGACTTGTTAACTAACCTCTATATGAGCAGTGACGTATGCCGCCATCTTGGCACTGACCATTTACGCGGCAAAATTCTCAATTTGAAATTGAATATAGAATAACTCGGGAGTTTTTGCTTTTATTTTTTTTTCAATTTTTTTCTTGCATATGCCATCTAAGGGTTGTCTTCTAGCATGGCTTTCAAAAAAATTGAAAAGACCGAATTGTAATTACCTGATGCATCTCTAATTTTTTGTGTTTTCAATTTTTATTACAGTTTAAAAAAAAACTAGAGAATAGAAAATACATACGTCCATAAGGACCACCATGAGATTTCCCATTTTGCATATACCCAATAATTAATTCCGGCTATTCACCACATTAATCAAACATAATTTGTATCAATAAAATAAAGATCCGACCTTCAGATCGTTTATGATAATCATAGTGTTCGAAACTTAGCGCCGTTTACATTCTTAACCAGAAGATCCCAAGACAAAGTCCACGTGTGATGCAAAATTGAACTTAAAACCAAGACTGATTTAGTCACAAATTTCATTGTTGGTAACGTTAAACGAACCTTATTTTAAACGGGGATTGAAAATCGAGTTCGATGATTTGTCTTTGTGCAACGGTTAGTTATTATCGAATTATTTTTTCATGAACAGAACCAAATTGGGAGATGTAGGTCAAAGGATGATCGTGGTTTACTTCAAAGAGTTTTTCTGATCACAAAGCAAATCAAGCTAAAATTAGAATGAAAAAATATATAAATAAATATCCAACGATTCTCTGATTACCTATACGATAAATGGTGAAATTATTTGAAAATGGACTTTTCCTCCCTATATTTAGGGTTGTTATCCAGGGAATAAAGACATGGGAAAAAGTAGGGGAAAGCTGAATTTTTGCATGATGCTTCCTTTTGTGATCCTAAACAACATCTCAAAAGTCCCCGCCAATACACTTGCCGCTAAAAAGTTATATGGCCTCAAAGGTCAACAAATTCGCAAATATCTCGCTAACGGTAAGATTTGTCGAAAAAATTCAAATACCATTTTGTAGCTTAGGAAATTTCCTACAAAAACATGTATAACTTTTTTTTGTAAGACTAACGGTTTTTGAGAAAATTCGATTCAAAAAGTTGTAAGAAGAAGAGTTTTAACTGGCTTCAAAATTTCATCATGTAATTTCCTTACCCAGTCTAGAGGGTCAAGCTCGTTACCAAGCTTGTACTTGGTAGTAAACTCGATACAGATATTGTCGAGCAGCACTAGAGGTTGGCGGAAGAGAAAATAGTTCTACTGGTTTTCTAAGTTGTGTTAATTTTATAGCATAGCCACCAGAAATCGGATACCATTATTAAAAATCACATCGGGAGAGCATTCTTCTTTAGTAAAAACATCGGCGTACTTAATTAATTGCTTATTCTTTTCTACTAATTTAAAGGCATTAATTTTACCTCGGTGAAAAGTAGCTGATGTTGTATCACAACCGGTCATTGCATGTAAAAACAAAATATGATTTTAACATGTTGGATACAAGCTTAAGCTTTGCAAGGAATAAATTGTTGGTATTTTTGCTTTTCACGGTTTTAAAAAATATGTGATTTTATCGATGGTTGTTCTTGCAATTAATATTATTAACAAATCTATGTCTTCACCTACAACAATGCTTGTTTTTCTATCGGCTTCTTCAATTGCTGTTTCAATGATGAGAACATCAGCATCGTTTTGAGTTTGTTTTACAGTAATAGCAGCTTCAAATTTTTCACGTAGCATAGAAATAAATCTATGCTTGTTAGTTGCATTTGCAAAAAAACCCATCTTGTACTCTACCTCAAAGCTGGTGTGGAAAGGAGTGTACGTATCATGAGAAAAATAAAAGTTACAACTTTTTGAATCGAATTTTCTCAAAAACCGTTAGTCTTACGAAAAAAAGTTATACATATTTTTTGTAGAAAACTTTCTAAGCTATAAAATTGTAATTTGAATTTTTCGATGAAACTTACCGAGATATTTGCAAAAAACCGTTTTTCTTGACTTTTGACCCCGCATAACTTTTTTAGCGGCAAGTGTATAGGCGGGGACTTTTGAGATGGTGTTTAGGATCACAAAAGGAAGCCTCATGCAAAAATTCAGCTTTCTCCTACTTTTTCCGAAGTTGGAGGTGTTAAAAAAAACATGTTTTACACTGGAGTAAAGTGTCATTTCCTTCCTTTATTTTTAAAGCTTTAAATTGTCAATTAGAATTACTTTGGAACTACCGAACGGTACCAATAGTAAATCTTGGTACTTCAAATTTTGTGAGCGAAAAAATAACTGAAGTGTTTTTTATTTTGGCCTCATACCTTTGGGACACCCTTTATACATATTATAACTTTGAGGATGCCTTAGGTTCTGTAGAATGGGTTGCACTAAACTTTAACGTGCACACACAAGCTCTGCTTTTACACTAAAAACACTAAACTAACTCAAAGGGCTTGATCCTCTTAAGGGTTAAGTGTTTTTTGGAATTTTTTTTATACTAAAACAAAAGGAAACGCCCATTTTCGGTGGCCGGCCTGGGGGTCCTCCGATTGGTCCTTCAACAAAATAAATGTTTTTTAAGTTATTGTCAATTGGTAAATCTAGTCCCCTACGTAGGATAATTGAAAAAAACCAAAATGAAACAAAATGGCGACGTGTTAAAAAAAATTGATTTTTCACCCTAAAAATCGGTATAAAAACATGCACCGAGCACAGACTTTTCAACGGATCGAAAAACGGCTACGTAGGGGACTAGATTTACCAATTTACAATAACTTTAAAACATTTATTTTGTTGAAGGACCAATCGGAGGACCCCCAGGCTGGCCACCGAAAATGGGGACAAGGAGTGCTTTCACTTGGTGCAGCGGTCACGGAAAGCGGCTGATGGCGTAAAAAAATGGTGCCCGAAAGCTATTTGTATTATTAATAAATGGATATACTCAAAGTTGTCATTTCCTTTTGTTTTAGTATAAAAAAAATTCCGAAAAACACCTATTTTTCAGCCATATTTAGAGGACTACCCCCTTAAGTCTTCTTTCTAACCCAGTATTGTCAAGGAGCTGGATAGCCTCGACATTGACATGATGAGGAAGTCTTTCTTCATGACTCTTGGCTAATTTCTTGATGGCCTGGTCAACAGTGTCCATTTCCAGATCCCTATGGAGGTCACTATTGCGAATGTACCAAGGGACATCTACTATGTTTTTCTTTGGAGGATTGCTAAGTTGCTTGCTTTGATGCATCCTCATAGTTGGATACCATAAATCCGTACAGGCTTAAGTATCTGTTTATTAAGCATAAGCTTATTATGTAGAGACAGAATGGAGTTTCTTCCAATTAGCTAGTACATTTTTCTTTATTCTATATTTCAGTCCAAGTCCAAGTTCTTCTCTTTTATTTTTAACATGCACTTTCCATCGGGAAAGAATAGATCTAAAAACTTATATGATCGACTTACGACATAAGCATCAAAAATATACTTTTCAAAATCATAAGAACTAAAAAAAAAGACGACACTAAGTGCAGACATTGCTTAACGCAATTTGTGGATTTTTTTGTACGAAAAATATGTAGTGAATTAATTTATGAGACTTGAGATGCTTGAGTTGTGCCAGTTCCTGATTAATGAAAGTGGATCTGTAGTTTGCAGGAATAGTTTTAATCCTGTTCCACCTGTTCGGAAAAAGTATATTTGTTAAATTCTTTGAAATCCATTCCACCTTCATTAATCAGATTTAATGCAGCATAAATTTAGGTCAACGTCTTTATTCCATCTCTATTTTCATTTTTTTTCCTTTCCCCTAAATAGCGAGAAGGCATAGTATATTATGATTTAAAATAAAATTATAGTCATTAATTTTCTTGGAAGTTTTTCGGCTGGTTTGGAAAATAAAAAATAAATCAAAGCAGTCACATATTTGATTCCAGACCTTTTCTGAAATGAAAGCAATATATCTCTTATAAAAATTACGTTCGTCGAAATTATTCAGGCAGAGATTCCTAAGCTTTCTCCTAATCAATATTTATCTCTGCAGAAGCAAATAAATTTAGGCCTGTTGCCCGAATCCCGCTCTCGTTGACCGACTATTCCACATACGGTTCGGTAATTGAGAGAAGTCCAAATTAATGAAATTCCCGCAAAAATAGGACGCCATACTTCCTTCCCTTGAGTATCATTTATCATAATTTCTTCAGCAGCTCGCTGTTGCCAATATTGTGCAATATTATTAATGAAGACGGAACACCAGAGCGCAAGGTATAGATTAGAGGGTAATTAACGTCAGCTAAAACACATTTAGGAAAAAAAAATCTTTTTTGTGCCCTGAGGTTTACGAGCGAAACTCGATCTACGCAACTAATTATTTTGTTTTTTTTACCGGGAGAAAATAATTAAGGGGAATTGCGTCTGTAATACAAACTGAAATTAATTGTTTTGATTTCCTTCTAGGAAATTTCAGTTTTTAAGATGTGATTATCCAAGAATATCCTTCTTACGAATACATATAATATTATAAAATCATATTAGTTATGCCTACTATTACGGAAAATGCCTATAAGCACATAAATCAACCTACTATAATTCCGAATTAACTACATGGTGAAGCAGACAATAGACAATTATATGCATTTATTCAGTTAATTTCCTTTGGCATTATTGGGTTTTTTCGGAATCATCTTCTAGAATCGATTGCTGTGAGTGCTTGATTTTGCTGTTTCTTTTTCATTAGTTAAAATAAACGTAAAAGTAAATTATTATTTATCTTTTAAATTAACGTATTTAAGAAACATTTTGGTTTATTTGAAAAAGTATAAAGTTTATTTTAATAGTTCTTTAATGTACTGTGAAATTTTGCCGCCCGGCTAATGTCACAAAGGAAATTGATTATAACAATCTCTATCAAAGCTAAAACCTGGGAAAATATTTCAGTCATTTATCATTTTCGAACAATTTAACTGCAATTTGTAGAAGTAAAATTAGCCTATTTGCAAAGTTCTAGTAATGACTAAAGTCATAATACAGTTTGACGATGAATAGACCAAAATAAACAACATAAGAATCGGACAAGAACTTGCAAAATACTAACGTATGTAGTCATTTTCAAGGCACATTGAGTATTTTACAAATGGTTTATTTCATTTTAATTTCAAAACTGATGGACGAATTTTTGGCGAATCAGTTTTCGTTCCATTTTATACAAAATTCATCTTCTAATAGTCTCGTCTGTTTTTACCAGACAGCGGTGAAATGAAAAATGGAAGGATTACGAATTTAGCCATCTATGTGGACGAAATTGGTGACTATTTCCCTCGTTTTAATTTCCACCAATCACAAACGCGCAATTTTGAAGCAGTCACTAGATGATTATTTTTTTCATCTGTCAAAACAGTCAGATTTTGTGGTTTAAGCCAATAAGAGCTCACGATCCTAACCAATCATTGAGTTTTATACTGACTATTTCACTCATCTTCGAATTTTCACAAAATCTGACCAATCACAAACCAAAGACAGCTGGTATTATCGCGATAATACTAGCTGTCTTTCAATCCTGATTGGTCTATCAGCGTGGTATTTTCACGGCGTAACCATGGATACGAATTGCAAAACAAAATTTGACATTTTGAAAAAAAATAATTGCAGCTACAGACGTCAAAATGAGACCTTTTACTTTGTATAATTACAGCTACAGACGTCAAAATGAGACCTTTTACTTTGTTTGTGAAATAGTCTAATAAAATTCCACTCGTGATTGAATTCACACCAACATTTTTTAACCAATAAGAAGCTTTCGCTTCAGCTCGTTACTGTAGCAACCAAAAAACTTGGCGATAGTATTTTCTTACCCTGGGCTGTACCACAGCGATAGTATTTCTGTCAATTTTAAAAATACACTGGTCTAACGAAAATGTCATGTTATAATTTTTTATATTACTTTGATGTGAAATTTTCTTACCGAATCTCCCACGATCTTGAATTACTATCTGGAAGTATCTCCTCAAGCATGAATTTTTTTAAAAAAGTATCCCGAATCGAAAAAAATTCATGCTTTCGGAAATATTTCCGATAGTAATTCAAGCTCTAGGGAGATTACAAGTTATAAAACCGCTTCTTCGTTATTGTTTTTTTGATTAAACTGTGTTGACCTTTTTTGAAATGTCAAATATAAACATTTAACAACTTTTATTTAGTATTATCAATTATTATTATACTAAAATGTATTGCAAATCTATGTTAATACCCAAATTTCAAAATATATTTGTAAACTAACCTGTTTTTATTCGTTTATTTTAACATACAACACAGCTCCATCCATAAATTCGTTTAAAACTAACAAATAATGTCAAAGTCTAAACGTTATCCTTATATAAATAATCTTAAATACCTACTACTAGACTTATATTACGTTTGTAGGTATACAATCAATTATATCAATATTTGAAAACTAATAATAAGAAAAAGAAAATATCGAACTTTTGAGTGTAAAGTGTTTTTAACACAAAATGATTCAAAAAAATAAGCTTTCCAAATACCACTCGTCCTGTCAAATTTTATAGATTACATTTTCGGTTTCCATACTAAAACGCCTTTATTTCAGGCAAAACCACTCAAACAAACTGATTTGAGATAACATCACTCGACCTGCGAACTCGTGATTTTATCAATCAGTTTGTTTTCGTGGTTTTTCCAATTAAAGACGTTTTCGTGAAAACCAAAAATTTAATCGATAAAATTTGGAGGACTCGTGGTATTACCTTTGAAAAAAATGTATGACAGCTCCTGCCAGCAGTTTTTTCGAGTTACCCGCGGCAAAACTTGACAGCTATTGTCACCAAAAATTACAATACCTTAGATAACAAGTAATTATGGTCTCCTAGGACACTAGAAAACGTCGCTAAACAATTTTTCTGATTGTATTGTCAATAAATTTTGTAATATTCCTTTTAAACAGTGCTAGTCAGCTTATGGAGTGAAAATGAGTTGCTTTGGAAGTGATTCTATGAGTAATATTGATCTGGCAATTGAGAAAAGTGTACCATACAATACCGTTAAAACCCATACGTCAATATGGAAACAGTTACGGAATTCTGCAAGGCAAAGAAATACGAGCTTTTGAAAACTACAAGTTTAGAGCAACTAAACCTAATCCTGAAAGATTGGACGTGGAATATGAAGAAGAAAACGGTGAAAATTTCAAAGAACTAGTTGTGAAGATAATGTGGAACATCGTTGCAAAAAAATGCAAGAGATGTATTTTATGAAGTGGAAAATAATTTTTGATTCATTTAAAGCTATTATCTTCAAGTCTAGTAGAGAAGCTCTTAATGCGAAACAAAGAAATTTGCAGATGTGCACCAATAAGAGAAAAACGAGCTCTGCTTCAATAAAATTGGAAGAATACGCAATGGTTTTAATATGGGACGAAGACACTCCGGGGGGACTCCAGCGAAAATTTTACCATATCGCTTCAGTAGAAATTGCCTGGAGAGGTGGAGAAGCAGTCAATTGCAGAGTTCATTATTTTAAAGAGGAAGTGGATAATTCTGGGATTAAAACAGGTAGATAACATAGTTATAGTCCATTGCAAGATAATCTAGAAAGCGCAATGGTCTGGCAACATCTTGAAACATTTGCAAACATGCCGATCAGAGCCGGCTTAGGTTGAGTGTTATTTGTTCAAATGTTAAAGATAATTTTTAAAATTTGATTTCTACAAAGATCCTTTTGCGGTCTAAATTGCATTGAAAAAAATATAACACGCTGAGAACTTGTATTAAAATTAAAAAAAAATAAAAGTTTTATTAAAATTTTAATAAACGATTTCAAACTCTGACTTACATAGTACCTAATACTTAATTGAAATTATAAAAAAATCAATAAGATTACCAAACACAACATGTTTAACTAGAAAATATAATGAAAATTGAAATTAACTAAAATTATTAAGTATTAATTTAAAAAGAATGTATGTTTCACTAGATTTATTTTGTGGAAATGTAGGTAAATGAATTTAAAAACGTCTATATTTCTAAATCTCTTTCACAGTCACTAATTTCATGTTCTGAAATAATATCACTATCATCATCAGTATCATCCAAATTTATTACAATTTTTTGAATTGTATTGTTAAATCTCATATATTTCTTTTCGATTTTTTTAACATGTTGAATAGCTTTTTTCCAGTTTTCAACAGTTATACAGTGCTTATTATATTAGTTGGGTATATCGTGAATACTACTCAAACAAAAAACATAAATTTTTAAAGTCCATTTGGGAGCACCGTCTCTGTTCCGGCTAATACACAATCTCCTTCATGTCTAAAGCGAGACGATTTTCTACTATAAATTGCAACGCACTAAACATATTTTTTTAAATAACTGATTTTCAAAAATCCTACTTTTCAAAGAAAAAAATTGCCGATAGTAGATGGCTGGTCCCCAACACGAAGAACCCTACCTTTTGTCAAGTCCGTCTTTTTAAAATTCTAATGGTTAAACTTTCATCTAGAATAACAACTGATAGATTATTTATTCTTAACAGTAAACCCATCATGGAACAAAGATCAATCAAGTGGATGGTACAAAAACACTCCAGTGGGAAAAACGAACTTTCGAAATGAACTAAAGAAGCAGCAGAGAAGGCAGGATTAAATACAAAAGAAGTAAAAATAACAAACCACTCTATGAGGTCGACAGCAGTCAGTCCCCTGACTAAAGGAGGGGCATGAACAACAGTTAATTAAAATTACTGGCCACAGTTCAGCCAACTCAATTAAGCCTTATCTGCAAATGGATAATGATTCCAGCATCATAAACATCCTTAGAGGTGATGCCTCAGAACCTCCAGCTAAAAAACAGAAAACAGAAGATCCTGCAGCCACTCCTCGACCTCTACAGCTGGACCCATCAACAACATTAATGATTTACCTACACCCAACGTTATCAATGAGTCAACAAAGAATTCAAACAATACTCCTACTGTGTACCAAAATTGCAATTTATATTTTAATTGTGCCATAAATAATTAAATTTGTAGTATTTTGTGATTAAATAAATTACCTGTTTTTCAGTTTTCAAATTAATACCTACATATTTATTATGTATGCATATATAATAGGTAGTATGTTTTGTAAGCTATGTGTATGCAGAATAATCTGTAATATTTTTTTAACAAAATGCATTAGGGCAGGTGCAAAAATCCTCGTCTTCGACTCGGTTTTTTGTTGCCATCAGCACTCATGCTTCTTGTAAAATATTACTTTTTTGGAAAAATCAGATGCCCTTATGATATTACTTACGATAATACTATTCACAATTTATTTAAATAATATTTTCTTTTCTTAAATAAATATTAGTTCATAATAATTTTTTCTTTAAAAATATGCTAAAACAAATATTTTTTATATTTTCTATGTCTAGTACTACTAAAACAACGCAAGAGTCACTCAACCAAAAGGACTTATGAAAATGTAGAGTGAGACGATATTCACATTCATCGCACTTTAATCGACCAATTTAAATTTTAGTAAAACTTCTATCCTTCAACGACCAGCCTACGCCATTGCATCTAAAACTTTAATTTTTCATTTGGCATGAAATGCTTGGAAAAGCTTGAAACGTTTAAAAAGCTTTTGCAGATTTCGACTCATGTTCACGTCCACTTATTTTTTTTTCGGATAATTTAAGTTTCTCCGGGTATTATTCAACTACTCCAATCTGGCACATGGCCAGGTATTTTTCAGCACACCAGCGGTAATGCCTAAAGCGTTTTTGGGTAGATTTGAATCAAATTAGCTAATTGAAAATTTGGTTTATAGTACGATGTAATTAGAGAATGTTGATTCTCAAAATTTCCACTAGCAACTATTTTAAAATATCTATAACAATGACACTGCTACATCAGTAAAAATATGTAGTAACAGGATTTAGCAATTAGTTTTTGTTTTGGAATCAAATTGTATATTATTTATTTATTTAGCTTATGACATGACACATATATAGATAACACAGAATTAAAATATAAATTACAAACAAAATAAAATAAAGATGTAAAGGTCAACAATGACATCAAGACAAACCACAAATAGTAAGTGTGTGTAAACATAAAAAAGTAAATTTAAAAATAACATGAGATAAAATAGATATTGAGCATCATAATTCCACACTCAGGTTTCGCAACCATTCCACAGCATGTGGTGTTGCTCTCAAGAAGTATGATGAATGGTTTGTTCTTGAGCACCACAGTCGCACCCAGGGTCGGGTCTCATGTTCCATTTATATAAGGAAGCTCCACATCGGCCATGACCTGTCCTTATTCTAGTGAGTGCTACCAGGTTTTACTTGGTAGATGAAAGCCCGCTGGAGGGTTTGGGGTTTCATGTAGAGGGTAAAATCTGGGATTTACTTTGTTTCTCCAGTTCGTACGCCAAGTTTCAGCACCATCATAGTTTTGACTTAGGAGTTGTTGCGCAGACTTCACAGGAGGATGTCTTGATTTGAGTCTTCCAAATTCAATCAAGTCTTGGTGGATAGGAAGGGCAGGGTTGTTAGAAATCTTTTTAAACTCTCTTATCAGTATATTACGTCTTCGTATTTCAGGTGGTGCGATGTTACTAAGGACTGGTAGCCAGTAGAGTGGAGTGGTTTTAATAGCACCAGAAATTATTTGCATCGTTTGGTTTAGCACTACGTCGACTTTTCCCACGTGCGGACTGTTTAGCCAAGCCGACGAGCAGAATTCAGCATCTGAATAGACCAGTCTTAGCGAAGTGGTAGAAAGTGTATCTACATCAGCTCCCCAACTTGTTCCCGCTAACTTATATAGAATGTTGTTTCGAGATTTTAGTTTTGCAGCCAGATATCAAATCGTATATAGAAAAAAATATTAAAAATCAAGGTGAAACAAATAAACGAAATTAAAAATGAATAAAGATTGAAAAACCAAAACAATTACAGCGACATTCATTGCGTAAAAGAACACTATGGAAAAAGATTGAAAATAGAGTGAACTCCTCGCGCCACGAAACCGGAAGATGGAAGAAAACCCAATTCAGTCTTTATTTTGGAAAACTTACGACCAACAATTGACAGTATTTCGAAGAATACTTAGTGAGGTTGAAAATGTTAAAAGACTCTTGGACCAATATTGATCCTCCGATCCAGAAAGAATGAATGGACACCACAGTTAAAAAACTACGCAATTCTTTTTTAAATGGACTAACTACCGAACTAAAAATCCAACTCAGAGAGAACCTCGTTTTGTTTTGTTAAATGTTGGAAGTAAAGGTTTTGTGGATTGACCTGTGTCGGGATCAGAAGAGCTGTTCCAAGCCTGATCACTTTAATAGTTGGCTAATAATTAACCGAGACAAAAGTAGACTCTTTAATTAGGTTACCTTGTATTTCCTGCTTCCTGCTAGTTCTAGTAGATTTTGAACAGTTGAAATAAAATAAGCCTCTTAACATACTCCATATATTAAGTTATATCTCTGAATGGTTCAACATTGGTTTATAATTTATAAAATGTAACATTTACAAGTCTTACTTAGTTATTACTAAAGCAAGCAATTGCTCATTTTAAACGAATTGTGCTTTCTAAAAGCTCTATGAACTCAAAAGAATAAAAAATGATCGATTGCTTTCCGATGCAAAATTTGATTATGACATGTGGTCGTGAAGAGTGCTAATTCGCGACTGAAAATGTCAGCAAGCCACGATTCTTTGCCAAGTTCCGCTTGCTTTTGAGAGGACAGAAGTTGCTGTAGTGTCGGGTGCAACAATTACATTTTTATATTCGTTCAGATTTCGCGCTGTATTCAAAATTACCGAAAACTGCAAAACATGGATGACAGAGAGGCTCAACTTAAATAAAGAAATAGGAAGGAAAGTTACAGTAGAAAACATAGTACCAATCATGACTACAAATGAAGACCAGTGGAAAATATCAATCTTATAATGAGGACCAGAGATAAAAACGTTGAATCCCCCTACTCCGAAGTTATGCGAAAACCGTTCCGGCGACGAACATGATTGTTTATTAAAATTGTAGTAATTACTAAGAAAGAAGGGTATAATAAATGTACGTTCTGGTTAATATAAAAAATTGGTCGATAAGTCGATGGATAATTCATTTTTCCAGTTTTTAGAAAGAACCAATAGCCAAATCCGCATGACTGAATCTGAATACGCATGAATATTTTTGACTTCTCAACTCACATAAATCTTTCATATCTCAATCGTTTAACAATGGCAGTCCAACCGAAAAGAGAATGAACCGTTAACAACAACAAATCTATTACGGTCTTTTTCTAGAAAGAAACTGGAACTTGGGAACTGGTGATAATTTTTCTCCGGGTTTTCAGACAATGCCCTATATCACTGTCATACGCAATGCTCGAAAAGCGTAGGACCCCGGAAATTGCAGGGTTTTTACTTTCGAGAACTTTTATGGATCACATCGATTTCATTAGGTATTTTTCTGCAGAGGTCTGTAAAAAATTGGGGTTTAAATTATTTTCACCGTTTCTTTTAGTAATTATTCCAATTACGCTAACTTAATTAAATTTTGACGTTTTTACATTTGCGATCCAAATTTGATTATAAGTCACAATTATACACTGAAAAAAAGTAGATCAATCAAACTACGTAAGTGGTAGGTGCTTAAAATACAACATAATGAGAGACAGAGAGAGAAGACCTAAAATATTTACCAAAACAAAAGGAAAACGCCAATCTAAATTCACCATCGACTAACTCTTAGGATATACGTTGATATTGTGAGTTTAAAAGGATAATAAAACTGAATTAACTTGTACGACCGCCTATTAGACAAAAAGAAAACAAAAATGAAGAGTTTGGTAACATTGTTTTAGGGGGAAAGTAAAACAGTTGGTATATATATCATTTTATTTAGCTGTCTAGCTCTTCTCTTAAATATTTTAGTTTTTTTAAATAAACAAAGTACATATTTTCTAAAAATAGTCCAGTAAATTAACGCCAGTAAAACCCCAACCCTTGGCATCAAGTCTGTACGTCAAGTTTTTTTTTAATTTGCAGGTATTCATAGATACATTTACCTCCGAAAATCTCAGCTACGTGTAATTTGTGCAAGGGTGGGAAAATGGCTCTAGAGTTCCCGAAAATCCGTTTTCGATGATATCTGCCGAAATATGACCCATAGAGCATTTAGACAAAAGTTGTCCCTATAATTTTTTTCGCTACACTAATATTTTTTGCCAAAACAGCGTTTTAAAATTTCGCAATTTTGAATAATATCGCAAAATTATTGTGGTGAAAACGGAAAATTTGAATATCCTCCCGTTTTTGTCTGAAGACAAAAGATAATAAGTTTTTTCTCGTGCACTTGATTTATATATTGATGAAAAGGTCAGAATGTGATCTTTTATTTAGTACAATTCCTAACCCCAAAAAATTTTAGCACGAAAAGAAAATAATCCTAAAAAAAAATGTCGATTTTTCATAGGGGTCAGAATTTTCTCAATTTTCCGGAAAACCAAAAAATATGACAAAAAAGAAAAATGCCACCGACAAGAGGACAAGCTAAGCTTTCTAATGATGTGCGTTGAAAACTGATATGGTTCTTGATTATGTATTAATTCCCGATATACCCGAGCATTTTCGAAAACTCCGGAAATCCAAAATAAAATCTAAAAAAAAACGCCCTAAGAAAACATGTTGTTTATGAAAATACACAAAAATAATTTATTGAATCTTTCTGAATGTATTTAACACTTTGCAAAGCCCCATTATCCAGATAGAATTCGGTGAGGAGGGTCAAAATATCGAGCAAAAACAAACTTTGGCCCGGTTTTTCAATAATTCAGAGAAATAGCTAAAAGGAAAAAGTAACGTGATATTATAGCTATAGGTTCCTTCTTTCATCTGAACTTTGAATCATGTAAAAATATTAATTTTTACGTGATTTATTGAAAAATTTGTAATCCGCTTGGGAGTGTCATTCCTTTAGAGCGTGATCTCTAAATGCAAGGCAGGAGTTAAAAATGTGGATGCGTTTTGGAGCCGGTTATGTCGAAAAGTATCATGATGAGAATCTTTTTTGTAGGTAATGAACTGATCTTTATTTTCGTCAAAACAAAAAGTGTCATATTTTCGGAAATATCGGCTAAAATAGGCAAAAAACACACATTTTCCCGCCCTTCCACAAATTTGAGATTGAGAGAACTGAGATTTTCGGGGGTGAATGTACCCATTAATACTTGCAAATTAAAAAAAATGGAGCCGGACAGACCTGATGCACGGGTTGGCACCTTCGTTTATTGAACTAAAAGCCAAGTCATTCTAGTGGTCATTTGAGCCAGGAATATCAAATACTAAATTAAATCAACACAAGAATTATTATGAAACTAGAAAAGTTCAAACAAACTTATTGGTTTACTATGATAACTGAGTCGAAGTTTATATATTGTTATGAAAATCAAAATTCTATAGATTTTCTTTATTTTCTAAATCTTTTATTTTAAAATTTCAGAATGTCACATTTTCATAACTAAAAACAATCTAATCTAGTATAAACAAACAATTCCATAACAACCCTGTCAATTTTAAAGCCCCTTTTCACATATTTTTTTTAATTTGTTTAACTTACACATTTTTCATAAATTTGTCCCATTTTTTTATACCATAACAACATTCCCAAAATTTGTTTTTTAATTTATTTTTTTTATCTTAAAAAGAAATAATAAAATCAAATTTTAATTTCTATTTTTCTCACTAAAATCTTGTATTTTTCTTTGATTTCTTTTCGTATACTTAAATTCTCTTCCTCTGCTATTTCCAAATTTATTTTATTTTTTTTTTTAAATTTTCTTCCAATTGTCTTGTATTATTTCTTCCATACGTCTCTCTATTAAATTAATCTCTTTACTATTACTGATTACATTTTTTTTATTTCTTTTAATTTCTTTAGTTCTATTTAAATTCCCATTCATGTCAATATCTTGTCTCATTATTTTTAAATTCTGTTCTATATGTTTTCTTGTTTTTAAATTCTCTTCTTCTGCAATTTTCCAATTGTCTTGTATTATTTCTTCCATTTTTTTTAGTTCTATTAATTTCTTTTTCTGTCTGTTCTGTCTTTCTTTCATGTACTGTGACCTTATGTTCTATTATCTTCTGTCTTTTATTTACTTCTTGGAATTTATTTTCTATTTTCTTCGCCATTTTCTCTATACTATCTTGCATATCTTCTTTATTTTTATTCATGTCTTCTTTTATTTGCTTTCCCAAATTAGTCATGATATTTATCAACATCTCCATATGGTTTTTATTTATTTTATCCATTTCTCCTTCTTTATCTTTTAATTGCCCCACGTTGGGCGCCAATTGTTATAGATTTCTATAGATTTTCTTTATTTTCTAAATCTTTTATTTTAAAATTTCAAAATGTAAATTAACGCCAGTAAAACCCCAACCCTTGGCATCAAGTCTGTACGTCAAGTTTTTTTTTAATTTGCAGGTATTCATAGATACATTTACCTCCGAAAATCTCAGCTACGTGTAATTTGTGCAAGGGTGGGAAAATGGCTCTAGAGTTCCCGAAAATCCGTTTTCGATGATATCTGCCGAAATATGACCCATAGAGCATTTAGACAAAAGTTGTCCCTATAATTTTTTTCGCTACACTAATATTTTTTGCCAATTGTTATAGATTTCTATAGATTTTCTTTATTTTCTAAATCTTTTATTTTAAAATTTCAAAATGTCACATTTTCATAACTAAAAACAATCTAATCTACTATAAAAACACACAATCCCATAACAACCCTGTCAATTTTAAAGCCCCTTTTCACATGTTTTTTTTTTAAATTTGTTTAATATACACATTTTTCATAAATTGTCCCATTTTTTATACCATAACAATATATACAGTATGTCTCACTAAGTTAGAACCATTAAATTTATTGAACGAGATGGTGGATATATCGAGGCATTAGAATGAATATTATGTTAGTTACACAACTTAGTATTTGTATATATTTTCTTATTTTTAAAATAAATGCATATGTATTCTGTCTACTTCTAAATATGTGTCGTCTAATTCTGATGCATCCTCTATAATTTTAATTTGAAGAAATGTCGGGGCGAAACACCCGTTATTGTCAATGGCTAGTTGCATAAACTATAAAGCTGTTACCTCAATTTAACTCTAGAATTTAAAACGAGTTAAATAACCGGTTACTACAATATACGACGGGAATTAACGTTGACATAATTATTTTATTAAAATTCAACTTATCCAGCTTACTCAGAAACTTCTATAAACTCTTAAATTTTTAATTGGTCCAGCATCGCACGTAGCAATTTGCATGTATTTCTATTATTAACTGGCAGTTAGGAAAGAGCAGCGCTTATCAATAATGCAATATTTAGTCTAGTTTTGCTCGGTTTACCGAAACTCGAAACGGTTCTCACAAATTCAAATTGCATATACGCAAAGTTTATTTTAAAAATATTTATAGTAGGAAGTAAAGAGTGCTTAGAGAACTAATAGAGGTTCTTTTATTTGTTCGCGTTTCAGGTGAACTTTATTCAAATATGAGCGACTTTATTTATATCTTTTAAACGATTCTGTTAATTTTTAAAAAGAAAATAACGCATACAATTAAAAAGATAGATAATGGACAATTAAAAAGGAGTAGATAATGGGAGCGAATAGAGTTTTGAACTAGAAAATACTGAGGTAGATAAAACTTGCAACAAAGAAAGATAGAGCAATACGAAGTTTATTATGTCGATTTGGTTTTCACTTCGTAGTACTTTTTCTATAATCTTTTACGCCTTTAACTCCAAAAATAATCTCTGTGCGAATTTTTATGTTCATATGATCTTCATTGATGCGATATTTATATATTTTGTTTCGTTAATCGGAATTTGGTTTTATCTGGGGGCATTACCGGACGAAGATAAATGTCAGCAGCAATAAGCACTTGCATATTGATTAGACGTGACTCAACAAGTCTTTTCACATCGTTTTAAAACCTTGTGAATGATGCAACAGCGTAGAAATTGGGTGCATGATATTATCACTATAATCCAAAACAATTTATATTTTGTTGTAAATCTTTAAACATCCCAAACAAATTTCTAGCGAACTCTAGCGAACCTGTCACGCGAATTGGTCATAACTTATCCATTTCAATAACGACTCTGCAGAGTCAATATCCTGCTACAAATTCTTTTCTAATCAAAAGTTTCCAACACCAGAAAACTTTTGTAATTTCAAGTATGCAGTCCAGTGAGAAAGTCATCTATTAAATGGGTCACGGATGAAATTACTTGCAATCGGGGAGAGAATGTCATGATAGATCAATTTCGATTTTTCTCTTTCAATAGTTTCCGTAATTGAAACAAATGATTTTTTACTTCAGATTAATATTTTCCAAAATCTAGATCATGTATATAAACCCGTATTACTTTGTAACTTACAATGCAATCCCCTAATAAAATTAAAAACTCATACCAGACTTTCAAACGGATATTTGTCAACCAAAACTCCGAGATGACTCATAGACATACAACAATAACTTCTAGAACGAACAAAATAACTCCATACTTTATTCCTGTCTGGCCCATTAACTCCATCACCACTTTTTGCCCACTGGAAAAATAAAGGACGATTCATTCTCGTACGTCGTCGTGTCGTCCTGAAAATTGAAACGGAACATCCTGGGAACTTCAGTGGCACCAACTTAACCCCCATTTGTTAGGCTGATGACCGCTCATGAGCAGCCCAACGATTGATGAGGTTTCGAAATAGACGGTGAAGAGTTATACACTCAGAAAACTATTTGGCTGTTAAAAAGATTGGCTCTAAGGGTCCATGAATTGATCTAATCGCTGTAGGATTGATGGATTTAAATCAGTCACTTTTGAGAGAAAATGCGCGTGAACCTGTATTACCTAAAAAAACCAATTAATGCAGTTGATTAGAGTCCAGGCTGTACTAGTTGAAGTCACGTTCATGGTAAATTCGCCGATACTATTACGCGTAATATCAATGGCTTCTTGAATGGTCATAGAAATAGGTCTTATTTCTTAACCATTTAAATATATTGTAACGGTTAACTAAATTGACCAGCTCAAAAAGAGAATACAAAATTAATATTCAATACGAATAGTAAAAAAGAAACAGATAATTTTATTAATACCAATAAAATAACTATTTATCACAGGACAGAATGTGATTTCAGAAATAATGTTTGAAACTAATTTTAACATAGTAATTGTAAAAGAAACTATAAAATTTCATGTGTTAAAATTTAACATGGTAATCCCATAAGAGATTTTCATCAACAGATTTAGGGTATTTACAAATAATCTAGCAAATAACTGAATAGAAAAATTTGAAATAATATAATCTCAGATAAGTCTGCGATCACAATGACAATGAGAACATTATTATATTAAGTGTTTGGAGAAAAAGAAATTTTAAACTTAACCTCAAATTTCAATATCATGATACATCAATATAAGCAATTCGAATTCAAGGGAAATAGTATAAATCGGGGAAATAGAGTGTTGGGACTTTGGGACTGGGAAAGTTTTATGACATTTAAGAAATCAATAATATCGAACATAAAAAGTCTTTGTATAAAGTTAATATAAGTAGGAATTGTACAAAAATTACATCAAAATTATTCTTTTTGTCTCTAGAATAATTTTGTGCTATATAAAAATTGTATAAAAAATTAATAATTTTTGAATTTTGTAAAAATTTAAGTTCAAAAACTGTCAAATTCCAATCTAGTTAGTTATGACTTTGACTTTTGTAAAAACGATTTCTCGCTGTGAAGCGAGGCTTTTTGTTAAGACTCTTGAACAGTTCACATCGCTCTGCATGACTAAAAACAAACGAAGTTAAGTCAAAGCAACACTGATAAAATAATAAAAATCATTACCTGTCAAGAAGTGACGCTATTTTTCAAGAAAAAAGAAAAACTTTTGAATCAAGAGAAGAAGCCACAATTATCCATCCTGTCCGATTGATAGATCCAGAGTATCCTGATCGAATTGTATCCTGACCAAATTTATCCAGTTTCCGTTTTAAAAAACATTCCATTCCAACAACTGTAGAATAAGGAAGTCTTAAATAAAGGTACCAATTTTCATTAAATATCGATATTTAAAAACATTTTAAAAGAATAAAAGGCCATAACTAATTTTTCTAAGGTTAAAAATTACTTAACCTATAAATAACTTAGGTTAGATTATTGGAGAATAAGGTGAGAAAATAACAATCAATTTCACTTGTAACTGTTAATTTTTCTTTGTAGTAAATAAAAATACCCTTACCTTATTCGACCAAATATTTGTTGCACATTCAACTAAAAGGTTTTTCGTTACTGATTTTTTTTTGTTATTAATAAATGTTTATGAATTTATCTCAATAGTCGTTATTATTGGTTTTTAAAATTACAAGCCAATTAGAAACGTACCTAAAGTTAAGAATCTCTACAATGTATTCTGTCAAACGCAAGAATTTACATTCTGTCTGAGCTTACGAAGGAGGTAAGAATAAAAATATTTCCCATAAATTTTAAATTTATTTAAAAAGAAAAGTTGGTTACTAAAGCAAGTAAATTAGAAATAAATTAAATTAAATAAAAAAGGAAAAAAGCTGTAGTCGAGGTTAGTTGATTCAAAAATAAAACAACAAAATTCTATAGGTTATGTACTAAAATTGAAAATTAAAAGTCAATAAAAATAAAATAAATTAAACAACATCCTATCACAACAAAGTTAGTACGTAACAATATTGTTTCTACTTCTATGTTATACTTAAAAATCCCTTATTTTTTATTATATAAATAGTTTATTTCAGTGTCTTGGAAAATCCATCAAAAACACCTTTCCCAAAACACATTCCTCCTAACATGGCTAAAAAGGAAATTATTTTTTACGGCGGGTCAAATTTATGAAACCGAATTAAGAAAAAAGACTATTCGTTTCTTAGAGGTCGGAAGGGTCTTTTCCCCGAACGGTCATCTTGGATATTACCCTGAAAAATTGCCAGGAAACGTTCGGTCACGTTTCATGGAATAAGAATAAACTTGAAGTGAAAGGTCAAACTGTTTTAAAAGATAAATGAATTTGTGTGATTGAGTTATTAGTTTTATATTCTCCAGTTATTTTTTATTGCAATTATGATGAATTGGTAATGATTGCAGTTTAAAATGAGCTGAAAAATAATAAATGCAGTAAACAAGCACACACATGTTAGCCACTGTAAAAAGAGAATATAGAGTGAGGCGAAAGTACGGGAACATAGAATTAAAAGGGTTTTAGGATATTTTAGGATCCGTCGGATCGATTTTACTATTTTAAAAATTTATATTCAAGTATTTAAAAATTAATATTCAAGTGGAAATTGCTTCCTTTAATATTTATAGTGGATAGTGGAGTGAAATATTCTGAGCTAAGTCAATTTTTTTTAAATTTTTCGATTTTATATATAAAGAGAAGCTTGTAAAAAAATGTTCAATACATTTGGGCTGGAGGTTCGCGAGATATGTGCCAAAAACAGCATTTTTTGTATTTTTCGAGTGGATTGCTTCACTATTTTTTAAATATCTCCGGCTCTAACAGTCGTGGAAAAATAAAAATAAAATTAAAATGACCGTGATGAAGTAGAGTATCGATCTGTATAGTAGGGTTTTTTAAAAGTATATCCTAACCTCAAAAACCGAATTCGCGCACATTTTTTTACTGAATTGGCAACAAATAACCAAAGAATCCTCGAAATTTCTTAAAAATTGGAGAAAATATGTATTTTTATGTCGGGAAGACATGGTAAAAATTTAAAAAAAAATGCATTTGTCCAGCCAAAATCGGCATTTTTCGAAAAAAAATTGAATTGGCCGCCATTTTTGAAAAGAAGGATTTTGTGTGAACTTTTGTCTAAGAAAATCCAACATTTTATTTTTTATTTAAAGTGCCCAATTTAGGGAATAATAAAAAATAAAAATTCGATTTTCATTTTTTTCCAATTTTTTTATCGCGATATTTAGGCGTGATGGCTAAAAGTGTGAAGAGAGAGAGAGACAATATGCTTTATTGTCATAGAAAAATTACAACAATTTTATAGACAAAGCGAAACTAAATAATAAAAGTTTACATTCTTCAATTAGGGCAGGCACAATACATAAATGTATAAACAAAGTATATCTTAAACATGGTTATTATCCTGTGAATTAATTTCTTAAGAAGGCAGTTTACGGTGTACAAAATATTTCCTAAAATTTTAATAACAATACTGGCTCTTGTTCAAGAAGCAGAAAGCATGAACTAAAGCTGTTTAGGATATCGAATTAATATTCCAATTTTAAAGAAACTTTTAAAACATTTTCAATTTAAATAGGGACGATCTTTTTTTTTCTCTCATTTCCAGACAGTTTTTATTTAATTATCGTCCTTATTCGCAAAAGTAGCATAAAACGATTCACGTAAAGGTAGTGGGTAAACAAATTTCGTCCAATATGCTCTCGTAGTTAACCCTCTTGACCTCTGGCAAGGGTTATTAAATATGTAGAAGGCGCTTTAGACAGGGATATTTAGAGCTCTTAAATGAGACACGAAAAACTTCATTCAACCCTAATTCATCTCATCAATATTTCAAGTAAAACTGAAAGTGTTTTCCAGAGGCGTAGATAATGTTCATGTTTACAAATGATAAGTCGGAATCTTTGGGATGATAAAAATATCCATTATGTTAGATGATAATAGTGTAATATATCCATGCTATTAACCCAATTTCTGTTTATTACTTTCAACTTTTTTTCCAATGAAGATCATTAGTTATTGTTTTTTGGCTGTATTATTTATATGGATCGATATTTATAATGTAAGATATCACTTTGTTTACTTTTTATGCACTAAAAATTATGACGGTTAACTAATCCATTATTATGAAAAGTGGATTCATCTGTAATTTCTTCGGATCATGGTCTAAGCTGATCAAATACAGGCGTTACGGTGGAAAAATAATGTAAAATTTAAGAAAAATAAAAATAACTAAAATTAATAGATTTAAATTATAAAAAATAGGGTGTCCTATTTAAAATAAGAACGATATTGTCGTTTCAATATGTCACTACTTTTCTTCATCTCATTTGAGTTCTTGTACTTTCAGTAGTTTACACTATTGCTGGCCTTCCAGGACAACTTCTCAGTTATCTGATTTCGAGTTAAAACAGCAAGTACTTATTTAATAAAACAGAGAGAAACACTACATTTTTTTAAAGTTAATGGCACTGGCAATAAGCCAATAGGCCGACAGAAACACTACAGGATTATTCCAGGAAAATTACTGTAAGAATACAAGAATATTTTATTAGTATACATTTGAAATAACAATAAATTTTTATCATTAAATAAATGTCTGAAAAAGCGAAGAACTTCTTAGTTTACCCGTGTATTTTATAGATTGCATAAAGCTAAAAAAAAAAAAGTTTTGGTGGTGCATGAATATCGTACCAGAGGTTACGATAATTGGCGTTTAATGAGTTATTTTATAGTCTGCATCAAATCAAAATTATTCAAAGCTTTTCTGTAAGAACAAATGGCTCAGTAGCGTAGTATCAATGAGTTATTAGAAAATTAAAAAAAATAATGCAGTTGCAACTGTCCGGTAGTAGATTTGAAATCTAGAATTGCCAATTCAATCAAGCAAATGAGTTTTAAAATAGATACTTGCAACTCGTTTCTGTGTTGAAATTACCTTCAATTTTATAGTCGAATGTTTTTAATAAAACTGATATTACAGTACACGTTTAGATGAAGATTATTTAAACGATATCAATTTTCAATTTCTTGACTAAAAATGAATTGGAAATATTGTTGTTTGTTAATTTTAACGTCTCTTTTCTGACCTAATGGCCTAAACTGGACGGGACCTACAGCTTATCGTGGGCTCCGAACCACGGTCCTCAATCACCTTAAATCCAGGACTATTCCTTTGTCATGCAGGTGATCTACCGACTAACAAGTGTGTAATTGTGTCACCAACCCCTATCAGTTCCACGAGATATCCGATCTCATCCGGCCTGTTTACCGGCGTGAATGAAACTGCGTATGACACAAATACCTTTTAGCACTTGCCAAAGTCTTATCTGACTTTAATTGCACTTGAATGCGGCAGGATTCGAACCTACTCTCCGAACACTGACCAAGCTGAATTGGCAGACGCCTTACCAACTAGGCCACCGTGTCCGATACAATTGGAATTGGAAATATTGTTAAATAATCTGCATACAAAACAACGATCTTTTCTAGGAGCCCCAAACCGGATCCTTGTGGCGTACCGGGCACCAAATTGTAGTCGATCGACTTGAGCATTTTAATACACACTTCTGACTCTTTTCTACTTAAATCTTTTGACTATTCTCTAGTTAAATTCACTGTATCAAATAACAAATACAAAGTAAATATAACACGGACTATATAAGTAGGCAAAACATACAAAATAACGTGAATTGTACGTCCCTGAAGGTACGTTACTGTCTGGAGTAATCCGGAAAATTAAGACCAGCTGGTAATTACACTTTTAAATTAGAGTTTAACAGCTAGCTACAACTAAAGCTAAATTTTTCATAGTAATATTGTAGTGTTAAAAATACTTTTTATAACCTGCATTTATTACTTACAAAAGTTAGATTTTGTCACGCTTGGAAGAAAGTTTTGCACATGTATGAGAATAAAAGGAAAAAAAATCGTTCCAGTATATTCGCATGGCAAAACGGATTATAAATCAGTAAACGAATATACAGGGTGTTTCATATTTACACCTACATACGTTAACTGTAAATACAGGGTACTTAGGTGATTCCAAATAACCTTGGTTACTGGGTCTAACACCTTTAATAACCGAGATACGGGGTGTTTAATCCATTTCGGCCAATATTTTGATAAGTCGTAACTTTAGAACCACCCTGTAGATTTCTCTCATACTTGGTACAGGTATAGTGTGTTAATAGCCCAATCCTATAGTGTAAGAACTACAATTAAAATCGAGATCCGGATTAAGAGGAATTTGTAAAGTTTGAAAATCCCCAACACAACACCCTGTATAAAAAAATTTTACTTTAACTCATTTTTTTCCGTTCTTTTCAAATATCCATCCCAATTTTCAAAAATCTATAGGATTGGGATATTAACACACTATACCTGTACCAAGTATGAGAGAAATCTACAGGGTGGTTCTAAAGTTACAGCTTATCAAAATATTAGCCGAAATGGATGAATCACCCCGTATCTCGGTTATTAAAGGCGTTAGACCCAGTAACCAAGGTTATTTGGATGGTTTAACTAAGAAACACCCTGTATAAGTAGTAGTTGCGACACCTGATAGACTCGTATAGAGATTCACGAGTTTGGTTTAATTAAACTATAAAATTAAAGTTTGAAATCTCAAATATTTTGATCAAAAAATTAAATCGTTAGTTGGTTCACAAGTATTTTATTAGAAGGTATACATAAGTATAACAAAAGTTGCTTAATACAGTAAAAAAAAAACGATATGTTTAAGTAATAAAAAGATAACAAAAATAAAGTATTTATAAAATGAGAGAGATTTGTAAATCATTTAAATCATTTTTCTGTTAGTGTTGCATATAAAAATTAATTTATAAATATCCATAATTTACAAAACGTATTTGTTAATCATATATTTATTTCATTTTTCCCCAGATTTCCCCGATTCACTCCCCCATTTCCATCAAATTACCCCTTGCTTTTCAGAGTTTTTTTTCAAACCTTCAAACCTTTTATTATCCAATGCCACCTTTTGATCCTAACATTGGATTATCCCACTGATCAAAAGCATTTAAGTTTACTATCCTTTTTAAGTTTTTTTTTCAGTTTTATGCCGAAAAACTAATAAAACTAATGTCAAAGTTATTTTAATCATTTTCTTAGATGTCCTATCTGCTCCAATAATCTTTAAAATAACAATATTATGCGCCTGTATAAAACGTCTATTAAAAATTCCAAGACCGGCGGCAAATTCCAAAATGTCTGCTCATTAAAATATTAAAATAATTTTTAAAGTTTTCTTCCTAGAGCTAAATGACTTCCACGAGCTGCCTTGCTTCATTTAACATTAATATTTCTTGACATAATTATCCTCAAATTATTTTAATATAATGAATTTAGTTAACCGAACAAGGTTTTTTTTTCAGATAATTTTTTAATGTACAGGTAGTCTCAAACTAAGTTTTTGATGCGAGATACCGCTTAAAATGTTTAGGTTATTTTATCAGACTGATTATCTATTGAAAAACGTAGAAAGTTTTTGACGACATATGCCGATGATAAATTTAAAAAAACTGTATCACCAAATTTTGGATCACTCTGTACATTTACATTTAGCAACACCCAAAATAGAGCACGAAAGCTTGGAGTTCAATATAATTTTTACAATTTTTTTTTTTTTTTAAATAACTAGTTAAAACAAAAATAGTTGAAAAATGGGATACCCTGTACGTAGTGTTGTAGGAGTGAAATGAAAAAATTATTAAAATCTTTATTTAGAAACGTCAAAATTGTAGATAAACAATGACAGATGGAGTAGCAGGTTTTTAGAGCTACATTTAAAAAATGAAATTAATATTCCCTGCTGAGAAAAATTCATAAAAATACACGAAATGGCCTCTGCCAGAGCATTCAACGACAATATATCTTCAAATAAAGAACCGTTATTAGCAAGTAGGTGTTCTAGTGCGTATATCACAACAAAAATCATTATTTATTTAACTTTACTAATAAATCTCTAGAAGATCACGAGCTGCCATATCATACACTATAATTTGACCCTCCAGATTAAATAATAGACTAACGTTAAATATGCCTCCCCAGATAGGAAAAACAAACTTTCGGCTGCCCACTTTAAATAGTACCAGTGATATAAAAATAAGTCCGCAAAATGGTGGCTCCTAAAATAATACTAAAAAATGGCGAATAGGCGAAAAAATCGATTCAACAACAAAAAAATGAATTTGAATCTCAAAGTTGAAATTTATACTCAAGTTTGATATCACAAAGACCTATTATGTGTGCATTTTCAGATTTTTATATGGTCCCCCAACAAAAATATTGAAGGTTAAAAAAGTTCGAAAAGTTGTTTTTTAAAAATGCATATCTTTTTCTGGGTAAGAGTCTCACCATTAATACTTTATAAAAAGTAACTATACTGTGCAGTTAACAGCAAAAAAAAATATTAAGGCTGAAAAGTTATTCCTTCTTTGAAAAATTACCCTTCAAAAATTGAATTTTGCCAATTTCCGACCAATAATTTTGAGCGGTAAAAAATATATTAATAAATAAATATAATGAGGAAATTATGGTTTTATTTTGTAGGCCACAGTGTACTGAACTCAATGCAGTTTATTTGAGAACAGATCCATTACTGTACAATTTAAAAAATCGTAGATGCCTGCAGATGCGAAAAATAGCGTACGGCCTAAAACAAATACCAAATACCAAATACCAAATACCAAATACCAAATACCAAATACCAAATACCAAATACCAAATACCAAATACCAAATACCAAATACCAAATACCAAATACCAAATACCAAATACCAAATACCAAATACCAAATACCAAATACCAAATACCAAATACCAAATACCAAATACCAAATACCAAATACCAAATACCAAATACCAAATACCAAATACCAAATACCAAATACCAAATACCAAATACCAAATACCAAATACCAAATACCAAATACCAAATACCAAATACCAAATACCAAATACCAAATACCAAATACCAAATACCAAATACCAAATACCAAATACCAAATACCAAATACCAAATACCAAATACCAAATACCAAATACCAAATACCAAATGGTACACAATAAAAATTTTGAAAAAATATTTTTGAACCCCCAAAACATATTGGAATCTACATACCAAATATTAATTTCTCCTGAAATGGTCAAGCACCTAGTGCTGGACCACTTGATATGGATTGGCCCTTTGGTACTTTCGTGTTGAAAGTTGCTATTTTCGTCCCATCATCCAATATATTTTTTTATAATTTCATCATTGCGTTCAATAGTATTTGCTACATTTAAAAACATCCCAATTTAAAGCAGATAAAGGAACAAGCAACACGTGGGACTTTTAGGTTTGAATATTTGTATCTTGTACCTTAGAAAATTAATAATTTCTATTTGGTAGAGTATCGTTGGTACTAAATACTATGATCAAAAACTTTATATAGTTGAAATATAATGGAATAATAAAGATGTCCAAATAAGCCAGAAGCAGAATAATATTGTGGGCGAAACAATGAATGAAGACATTCTGCTACTACTGTGATGTATTTGATATTACAATTCAGTATAGTCTATAGGGATTATTTGAATACTAAATTGATTATTAATCTTCCATACTCTATTCGCTTTCAAGTAATATAACCTTTTCAAATCAGTAAACCAGCTCCAACAAATTAACTATGTTTCGGAACTGCTGGAAAAACTCTATTAAACAAGTGATTGCTGAAAACTAAATCGGACATTTTTTCTTTGAAGAAACGTTAACTGGAGACCAGCGATTTACCCGTTCTTTATTTCGGTTACAAACATATTTAGACAGCTGGTAGCAACAAGATGGTTGCCCAGCGAATTGTGCCACAGTTGTGCGAGATTATTTAGAGATTGAATTTTCAAGTAAATGGATTGAAAGACATAAGAAAGTAATAAAATTAAGCAAACGAATTAGGAATTCAGATTATCAATAATAAAATAAAAAATAAGAAGAAAAATAGATTGTCCAGCTTTGGATTGGAAAACATTTAAGGGAATGTACTGAAAATTATAGAAAGCTAAGGAAACAAAAGACAACAAATCCAGCAGGATAATTCCACGCAAGAAGAAGAGGATGAGAATAAATTTTCATTCCGTAATAGCAACCAATAAAGTTTGGCTTCAACTAAATAACTAAATTAGGGAAATTAAAGAATTAATTGATGCAGTGTTGATTCAAAAATTGTTCAACCGCTTTCTGATTACTGCGGTAATCGACGGAAGTTCCTTTTAGATAAACTTATCAGAAAGATAAATTAACACTGCACCTGTATATTTTTTTCTCAGGTTTTATCCAACTCCTTAATATACATCAACGGCTGTACGCCCACACAGAAAAAATAATAAATTGTTAAAAGAGTACAAAAGCATGTGGCACCACATACTGTTACTGAAACAAATGACTTTACAGATACAACTTAACCTCACTTCAGTCGGCGACTCGTTACAAATGTGCCTTAAGCAATTTTAGGTGGGGCTAAATAAAAGACAGGCGGAGCTTGATCCTATGGTTAAAATATTCGGATTCGTATGAATAAATTATGGGACCATTCATCGGAACAAATTATTCATAGCTGATGTATTCCGGTAAGTTAGTCGTTCAATTAATTCTTAGATGTAATCGATAGCATACTCGCCAGTTAAGGTTGGTTTTTGATCATATAATCATTTATAATATTTTAAACTTTTTGGACAATTTCTGTATTAATTTTTTTACCTAGTGTTTTTTAACTGAACTCTTTTTTATTTCGCTGTGTCTAGGTGCACGCTAACGTGTACAAAATAAAAAACTTAGGTGCACGCTAAAACGTCATCATTGTCCATGACTTAGTATTTTAGCGTGCGCCTTTTGCATACAAAATTAACATCGTACACTGTAATTAGACAATAACTTTATTCTTATGAAATTCATAATAATAGGTAGATATATTAATAATGATCGGACGAGATTATTTATTAGTGCGTTTCCGTTTCATGTCTTTGACTTGTTCGGCACCTCTTGATCTAATAGTTTTAGATGCCCAAAGTTGTTAAATTTAAAAAATTGAAAATTAGTCTTTTAACCCATTTTTCCAAGATTTGTGATGCTTAGGTATAACAAAAAAATAAGTCATAGGATATTTTTCGGACTTCCTATTCTTTAATCAAAAAGGTTTGAAGAATTGTTCACGACATTTTCAGCCAATTTAACAGAAAAAGAACTTTTTCCCCTTTTTGGGCTTAAAGATTTTACATTGCTGATTTCAATTATTGACACTGATTCCGGTGTTTTGTTGCAACCACCAGCAAACACTCTTTGATTTTCCAGGCACAATTCTTTTGTCCATCTTTTGTGGCACAAATTTTTGTCAAATAATGTTTTCCTTAAAAAGACACGAAGTGCAAAGGAAGTAACATTGACGTGAAAATCCAACTTTTGTTTGTTGTTCGTTTCATAGTGCCTCAAATAATTTTGAAATTCCTCAAAGGAACTAAAAGTCAGCACAAACGAACATAAACGTTTTAACATTTATACTGAACATAACCTCATTTATTTAACGTGCACAGTTGAATGTCTCTCTAAATCGGTGCACGCTAAAAGACTACGTCATGGACAATGATGACGTTTTGGCGTGTACCTAAGTTTCTTATTTTGTACACGTTAGCGTGCACCTAAACACAGCGTTTTTATTTTTACTACTTTTAGCTTTGATTATTTTTACTTTCTTAGATTTTATTTTTACAAAATTAAATAAATTAACATTAATTGTTCATTTAAAATGTTGGTAACTGGATGTGACAGTAGCCTCCGTATTTACAGTTCAGCTTTACAGGTCTTCTTTACTATTAATTTATTATTTTCCACTTCTTTCGATCGTTTGCTGTTTCTTTCCACTCGATCCTATTTTGGATCGTCTGTTACTTTATTTCTTCACTTACCTCTTGTTTTCCCTCTTTATTTCCTTTAAAAGTATTCTCTGGAATTTGATTTGATCCCTTTTACTATCCCTCTTCATATTTTCACTCAAAAAGTACTGCCTCGAATTTGCTTTAGTATCCTTTCTTTCAGCATCCTAATCAAATAATATTAAACGAGCAAGGTTTGTATGCACGTGTGTGTGTCCGGAGGATCTCAAAATCCATTCGTCAGAATTCAATGAAACTTTCAGGGTAGACTAATTCCTATCTAAATCGGCAAAAAATGCAGGTCTCATGTCTGTGAAAATTCGATCTTCCGAGATATTTACAAGAAAAGTTAAGCAACAACACCGAGAGAATATAACCTGTTTCTATAGTAAATTTTTTATTATATATTTTGTTATGTCATTTTTAAAACGACTTTCATTCAAGAAAGTCAAAACGTCAATTAAAGCCCTCTTTTTCTTGAAAATCAGTGGTTTTATTTCCATTAGAAGAGAAACTGGTAAATATTAGTTTAATTTGTCAGTTTGGGCATTGTCAAAAGTAGTTAATTGTCAATCATCGATCATCGATGGAAATCACATATTTTTGTGTGAGTGGTATTCCAAAGCAACGTTCAGTAACGTAGTCCCGATACATAATGTTGGTCTAGCAGTGGTCGGCGAAAACGTTGGTGGAGTGATGATGGAAAATCGTCAAAAGAAAATAACCTATTTTTGTAAATATCAACGTCAAGGTTTGACTTTATTTAATTTCGCCATAATAACCTACAAATTTTGACAACTACTGACACGCACATCTCTGGGTAAACGTTGAGAATATGGGGCCGGCTGGAATTTTCATGAAATTTTCACAGATGCTATAAAACATGATAAAATCAATACAGCAATAGAAATTTTTGCGCCGAAAAATATTTTTCACATTTAAAAAAATGTAGATATATTGGGATACTCACTCCCAATACAAACAAATTCAGTGCGTTAAAACGAGTATTTAACATATTTTTCCAATACAAACGCATATTTTCTACAAATGCCCAAGTAACAATTTATAACCAGAATAAACCTGAAAAGTATTAAAAAAGGAAAAAATGTTCATTTGACGGACATAAATAATTTGCTTGTCAAACGACAGCCATCTCATAAATTCAAAGTTGAAAATACAACGTTGCCAATTCAATTTCAGAAATCATGGTTTTAAGTAAATATTTAATGGAACGTTGAGCAACACTGTTAAAAAGGACATTTGTCAAAATGTGCTGAAAATATGTGTAATAATTTTGGTTTTAATTATCTTTTTCCGAGTTAAATATTCGTATGTCTATGCTAGACTTTAATATTGAAACTCGGTTTGTTAAATTTAATAAATTTTCGGGCAAATATCGTTTTGGCGAAGAACATTGTGACTTTTTTTTTTAAATGAAAAATGTAAATGTTTCTTATCGTTATACAAAATGCATCAAAAAATTTTGTAGGTCCAGATATTTAGATATCCTTGTTTCTTAAAAATAAGTCTTCAAATTTTTTAATTGTTTTTCTTTTCCATATTTGACCCCAAAACTCTTCTTATGAGTGTGATAATCCACGACTGCAAAGCCACAGGCAAAAGCTAGTAACAACAACTCGTAAAATGTAGCCTGACGTAGAATGGCTTATATTGTACTGGTTGAATTAATAAAATTTCTAATTAAACGTCATTTCACGTCACTTCATAGGTCAATCATATCCAATATAAATACAGTTATATTTTTATTTTATCTAATAATGTATATCCAATCCATCCAACATCTTAATGAGGAATTCTTATTTACACAAACACGATACCCCATCATTTGTCGTAGTCTTAGTTATTGCAGGAGATCCTTTAACAGCCTTGAAGGCACATCATCGCAGAGTTTAACTGTCTCTCAAAGCAATAGACTATTTACTAAATAATAGCTTCTGTTTACGTTATTATACATTGCCTACCTGGTATTATGTTTCATACAGAACGGTTTACGTTCGATAATATATTATAATAATTGCATATGCGTAGTATAGAACATCCTACATAATTTGAGTAGATTTAATATATTCTCGTTAAATAGATAAGGGATAAATCAGCACCCCCAAATAAAGTAAATTTAATTATATAATCATTAAAATGTACGTGTCCTACTTAGCTTTTCGAGGATTATTGCTGAAATTGGAAAAGTAATCAAGTACCTCATATATTTAACAATAATTTTAAAATATGGAGCTCTAAAATTTATATTAATTTTTCTCATAACTCCTAATATAATGAAGATATCAAACTTTATCCAAGGTTTTGAAACAACCCTGTATTTAAAAAGACACATAAATAAATATTCTAAACGTTGACCTTTAAAACATAATAGTTTTTTTATTTCATATCGATATTACAATAGTTATGGTAAAAATACATTCTTTGTTAAATAATAATAACATAAAAATCATTCGACCTTCTGATTTCTCACCGCGCTGTATATTCGTCACGTTTCTCTATGATTGAAATATTTCAGTTTTCAAATGATTTCCGTTTTTCAGCGTGCAATTAAATATGCGGCTGCTGTTGAGAATAATCACGCCTCTTCAAAGCATTCAATATTTTAGAGCATTTTTAATATCAAGCTCGAATTAATTTTTACGAGTTTGCCAGTTGACCGAATTCCGCTTTAAAAATGACGGGGCAGTGTAGTTACCAATAAAAGAGTAATGGGATAATTATATGGTAACAAATTATAACAAAAAATAGTAATTACTTGTAAAAAGTCATTTTTAATAGAAACACAAATAATTAAAATTAAAAATAGATAAAAACCAACCATTACTTTGTTCTACCAACTAGTTTAATGGACGCAAATATGTTAGAAGTCCATCTACTTTCACAATTACAGGTAAAGTCCAAGATTCCACTTGAAGAGTTCCTCAAGAATATCTAGGAACGGGGGGGGGAAAGGGGGATATGGGTATATAATATTTATGAATGACCTTTTGACAATATGTTTATTCCTAACAGAATAGTTCTTTTATAACCACACTCAAAATTAAAAAAAATAATACGCCTCCCCATTTTGATTTCCCTTGACACGAGCGCCCCTTTAACGGATTTTTAGGGAAACAAACACAACTATTAACTTACGGGCCACGCCACAAGATGTCGCTTTAGATAAACTGTTAAGATAACATTTTGAGCGTTTTGAACTTGACACGAGCGCCGCTCTGACGGTAGGTAAACAAACAGTATAATTGTTTGAAATTCAAACCTAGACAAAATATTACAAGCAAATAAAATTGGAAAAAGTAAATTAAATAATGTCACTAATTATTAAGTGTGGTTTCCAAAATGTTAATATGAGCGTCTTTCGACGAAAAAGTATATTTAAATTGTACGAAAGTTATCATGTCAGTAATGTTATGGAAGAAATTAGAGAGGATGGGTTTAGATTAATTTTCGGTACTGTTTTGTTGAAAACTCCTGGTGCAGAAAGCAAAAGGAAGCATGACAACACGTATTCGCCTAAAGTAGTAAACTGTGGATTTACAGCAAACGGAGGAATTAGAAGCGCATAGTTCGTGTAATAGTTATATAGTAGCCCCAATTTAACAGCTATAAGCCTTTGATGCTACCAAAAAAAAAAAACCTCACTCAATTTATGCGAACGCGGCATCCTTTGTTGACCGCTTCAAAGGATGCCGAGCCATTAGTTGTTTCCAACTTAGCGATTGCACGTATATTTCAATCAAAAGGAGGTGTAGAGTGCGTGAGCAGGTAACAGCGATTCTTTCAGAAACTTATTCAGGGGGCTTAGGGTGTTAACATACCAAAATTCCTGACTCCTAGGTGATGAGCCACGGGGGGAGGGGGTGTCAAAGGTATGCATTTTGTTTTATATTAAAATAAAGTTCATAAAATTATCTAAAACTTTTATATTATATGTTTTCTCCAAATTCCCAACCGTTTTCGAACTACACCCTCGAAAAAAGTAGAATATAGAAAAAAATCATTTAACCTCACTATATAAAATTTGTTTACATATATTCTTGAGCCACAACCTTTGTTCGTTCATCTAATAATATGTGACCACACTTTTAAGCAAGTTATTAAATAAAGTAGACAAAAATAATGACAATAACAAATTTCACACTTTATTTTACAGATAGTTTCGTTACATCAATACAATTATTGTAAAATGTTATACTCTCTACTTTATATGTAATCAAATTTTCATCCTCTTTGAACTTGAGGGCCCAGGTTGTTGGTCCATGGCAACTTCGTCCTCAGTAGTGGGTGGCTCTTGCTGAATGGGCTCTACGTCTTCATCGTCCTCATCGGCAACAAGCACGCTGTTGAAGAATTTCCCTTGGCAGTGGAGGCACGCTGCAGAACAGGTCAGCATGATTTTTCGGCAGCCACATTTGCCAATTAGACAATGCTTGGTGCAGCGGCAAAATATAGTTTTCAGAAGGACCTCAGGTGCTGGTAGATCTTCCGTTGTAATTGGCATTAGGGACTCCTACACGTTTCCACCCCCATTCTTGGGGGGGGGGGGCAGCTCATTCCCGAGCCACTGCTACACTTGGTGGTAGGTGAGCCGGGAATGCTGTTTAGCTGCATTCTCTGTTGGAAGTAGGGAGCTGATTTCAGGCTTCATATTTGCCACTTACCTCGTAAATGACTGGAAGCGGTACTGGTTAACGGACGTTTGTCTTTTTGGCACCTTATACCATTTCAGCAAGCACATCTTCCCAGCCTTTTCAACCTGGTCGTTAGTAGAGGAGGAGTTAGAAAAGGTCATTGCTGCTTGCTTGATGATTTCTGACTCCAAGTACAATTTTAAGAAGCCCACCTTGCTTTTCCTGAAAGTAGTAGAAGTTGTGCCGCATCCGGTAAATGAATGAAGGAACAGAATGTGTTCAAATCGAGGGGTAAACCGCGAGTTAAATTTTTGTACACTAATGGCTAGTAATGGCTCGTAATGGCTCCTCACTATTGGCTACTAATGGCCAGTAATGGCTAGTAATGGCTCACTAATGGCTACTAATGGCTAGTACTGGCTATTAATGGCTACTAATGGATACTAATGGCTAGTAATTGCTACTAATGGACCAATACACCAAAATGGACCTCGCCGTTTACCCCTCGGTTCAAATCCATGGTGCTGCATCTCTTGGGTGGACAAAATTTTCAAGTCAGTTATTTTTTTATCGACGTAAGGGGGGGGGGCAATCGCTCCATTCGCCCCTAATTGTTGAATCCGCCCTTGATATGAATATTTTTCGTTTATGAATAGGTTTGACGAATATGAATGATTTTTTTTATATTCTACTTTTTTCGGGGGTGTAGCTCGAAAACGGTTGCTAATTTGAAAAAACATATAATATAGAAGTTTTAGATAATTTTATGAACTTTATTTTATTATAAAACAAAATTTCCCTCCGATGCACTGTTTTCGAGATATAAACGAAAAACTCAAAATACGTACCTTTGACACCCCCCTCCCCCATGGCTCGCCGCCTAGGTATCAGGACTTTTGGTATGTTAACACCATAAGCCCCCTGAACAAGTTTCTAAAGGAATCGCTTAGTTACCTGCTCACGCACTCTACAACTCATTCCTTGACTGGACTAATGTTTTTATTATTTTAATTTATACTTTCCACTTTCTGGCTCCCGAGCTATACATTAAACTCGATGGTGACTTTTTAGAAATTTTGAGATGGCTGCACTAAAGCGATTGCGAGAACTATACGCTTTGAGCGTTGCTGGGTTGGCGTATAATACAAGACTCAATGAAATGCTGACAAAATTAACCAATATCGTAGATTGACCGTATAATAAGTGTGGTAACATAATTTGGTTCATTTATAAAAGATCTAGGAGTATGGCTACTATAGAGCTATCAAGATAAAGGTAGAAGAAGGTGATGTTCAATGTACTTTTTTGGAAATTAAAAAAAAAGAAGAACATTTAAAATAACAAACCACTATGAACTACAGAAATGAAGAAGGTGATGTGTACTAATAGAGCAATTAAAATGTTGAGTATATCTCAAATTGTATAAAATTTGTCCCTATTTTTGCAAATAAAATGTTAACTACGACACTGTCGTAGGCCCTTTATGTTTTTGTGGTTGTTAACAGTTCGCATGAATTTTAAAAATGAACGTAAAATTATAGTTGGTTTTTTTATGAATTTTTCATTTAAAGTTATAGTAATGGTTTTCAGTTTAATAATTATAAATATACATGAACATAAAGCAATAATTAAAAATAGCACGTTTACAAAGCAGCCCTAACTAACACGAAAATATAACAAAAAATACTTTTCTGCCAATTGAAAACTTTTAGGGGTAGTAACTCACATACAGTGTGTCCCAAAAGTATATGAAACAAAACAAGGATCAAGTACGCGTTCCTACCTATGTGACAGAAATCAGTTAACAGTCGTTAATTCTTGTCTAGCAGAAACACGTTGTGGTGTACCTCAGGGCTCTATCCTTGGGCCTCTTTTATTTTTAATCTTTATCAACGACTTAGATCTGACGGTTAATGATGGCAGTATTGTACTATTTGCCGATGATACTTCCTATCTATTTTGTAATAATGATATCTTCCAATTAACTGTTGAATTTCAAATTAGAATAAATAAGCTAGTACATGGTTTGACGAAAATAAAGTTATTGTTAATAAAGAAAAAAGTGTGTTTATTCATTTTACTCCTAGGGTGAATGATATACTTTAGAGTCATCTATTGGGAAGAGATGGAAAATCTATTCATCAAGTACAGTCCACAAAATTCTAAGGCATCTACATAAATAACTCTTTAAACTGGGAATAAAAATCTTCATATGCATGTTTTAATCTTTTTAGGCTTAGAAATATAATTAATAAATCTGTTCTGCTGGCACATTATTACGCACATTACTATTCTCTCATTAGATATGGTTTAATTTTTTGGGGCTCATCAGTTCATGCATTGAGGGTTTTTAAAATTCAAAAAAAAAGCTTAAGAAATATAGCGTCACTGAGGTATAGGCAGTCATGCAGAGAAAAGTTTAAGAAACTTCGTATATTACAACTTCTATTCTAGAACTTTTAATTTATGTCAAATCAAACCTAGAACATTTTCGTACTAATACCTTCTACCATAATTATTTAACTCGAACTCGAAATGATTTGATGATACCAACACATAACAATGCATTTTTTGAAAAAAGTCCTCAATACGTAGTAGGTATTTCAGTTTATAATAAACTTCCTAATATTATGAAATCAATAGGACCTTTGAAACTGTTTAAGAAAAAAGTAGAAAAGTTATTGATGGATAACTGTTTTTATTCTGTACAAATGATGTGAAATAAAATCACAAGCTCCCCAGCAATACGACATTAGAAAATGTCACACACCACACCAACGTCTTGACTTCAAACAACTACTCCTTGGGCTATATGCCCCAACAGGTATTGAATTACAGAAATATTTCACATCATTTGTACAGTTTTATTACTCCCAATTTAAAATATTTTGGTTCCAAAATATTTCATTTCTTTGTTTTTATTCTGTTGAAGAATATTGGGCGTATACATTTTAACTGTTAAATTTTAGATAAACGTTTATGTTTTCCTCTTTCGTATATTTTTTGTATTTTTGTTTTATGTCCCTCATCTTATAAACTGTCTTTAGACTTGTCCCATTTCATGTTTAACTGATCATATGGACAATAAAGTTATTATTATTATTATTATTATTATTGATTTTCTAATTTCATTAGCTACTTGTTATATTTAAATAATCTAGTGAACACTTTAGACTATCCATATCTTGCTAAGGTGCTGCAGATCTATATTACAATTTAATAAATAATTTTTTTCAACGCCTAAATACGACAAAATTTATTTTTACCTTTATTGTTACATTTCAGTTTACTTATTATGCACATTTTTATTTTCTTTTGTTTTAGTTTTATGTTTATTAATTTTACTGTTTAAATCTTTACTTTTTGGTTTCTTAGTTTTTGTTTTAAGTTTTTCTTTTTCTTTGAACGGCAAAATATACTGCTCACAATATTCTTTATAGTTAATCTTTTCACTAGCTAAAGGTTTTTCTGCTTCTGTTTGTTGTTCCTCGTTTTTAAATCGTGGTTTTCTTAATCTTCTGTACCTGTGGAGATTATCGATAATAATAGCCATAATATTGAATGCTTTCGCTTTTCCGTTATATTCAGCTTTTTTGTCGAACAGGTCTTCAAGATGATTACTTATCTTTTTCCTAAAATTAACTGGAGCATTTGGAAGTAGTTCTTTAAGAGCAGCCAACCTTTCCATTCTATCCTTTTTTTCAGCTAATATTCTTTCTCTTTCGATAGCTTTAAGTCTATCTTGTGTTGACGAAAACATGTTACTTTAATAAAGAATTTTTTGCAGTATTTTATTGCATTTTTGTAAATTTCGGTGGGAAATAAAATTTATGATGACGTGTTTTGGGATTTCTGAAGTTTGTCTGACAACCCGCCATATTGCGGAGGTTACTTGACAGAACAATGCTTAGGCGTAACTAATAATTTTATTAGGTTCAATTTATACAGTGTGTTTCATCTATAATTCACGTTAACATTATATTCTAGAAATTCGGAATATTTAACTGGGTTAGACAAAATGTTTTATCTAATACCGTTATTCTATAAGGACCCACTACTGAACCACACTCTTCAGAGTATATTAAGAACCATAATTGAGCAAGTAAATTTTCTGAAAACACATTCATGGTAAAAAGAAATAACGAAATAAACAAAGAATTTAACGCCATAGAAACATTATTGAATTAGGAATCAGCAGGAAAAGGGATAAAAGATAAACCTAGTTCGGATTGTTGCAGGAGGTAAACACGACTTAAAGGAAGTAGGGATTAAGACTGTATAAGAAAAATCGAAAGACTTCTGGAATGAAAATCTGTAGGAAAACTTAATTAAATCAATTATGGTTTGATTCAACTCGTAATCAAGGATCTAGAAAACCTTAAAAGGGGTGACTCAATCCCTCAGTCACCAGAAATATAAGATCCTGTTTCATGCAATCTAATTATCTAGACTTGTTCTTTCAAATATCTCTTACAAAATAACTACATGATAAATATTTTTAATGGTTTATTCAGTCATTATCTTTTTTATATCCGCAATCTTTCGGATTTTCTTTATCTTCCAGTTTAGTTATTATTTTCTTGAGGGTTTCTATCACTCGACATCTTAGTTGTTTCTTCACTTTTTGATATTGTTCACTTAGTTTTTCCTTAATTGACTCCAAATCCATTCTTTTACTGCGGGGAAAATACTAGTACTGATACATTTATAACAGATTTAACAAAAAAAAATTAATAAAATGGAACGCCAAATTCTGACATTTAACTAAAAAAATTTAACGCTGAACACTATACCTAATAAGAGGCCAATAGTCCAGTAAATTAATGCCAGAAAAACCCCAAACCTGGGCATCAAGTCTATCCGGCAAATTGTTTTTTTAATTTGCAGGTACAATTAACTCCGAAAATCTCAGGTACGTGGAATTTGTGGAAGGGTAGAAAAATGGCTCTAGAGTTCCGAAAATTCGTTTTTCGACTATATCTGCCGAAATATGACCCTTAGAGCATTTTTGTTTAGAGAAAAAATGAAGAGCAGTTCATTACCTACAAAAGTTGTCCCTATGATTTTTTCGCTACACTAATATTTTTTGCAAAAACGGCGTTTCAGAAAATCGCAATTTTGAGAATATGAAAATAAGGCGATTCCTTATCAAAATCTGGAAAAATTTGAATATCCTCCCAAAACTTGATTATACTCCCGTTTTTGTCAGAAGACACTTTTTGCACTTGAATAATAAATTTATTGTAAAAAAATCCAATTTCTCGTGCACTTAATAAAAAACTTGATGAAAAGGTCAGAATGTTATCTTTTATTTAATACAATTCCTAACCCCAAAAAATTTTAACACGAAAAGAAAATAATCCTAAAAAAAATGTCGATTTTTCATAGGGGTGAGAATTTTCTAAATTTTCCGGAAAACCAAAAAATATGAAAAAAAAAAGAAAAATGCCACCGACAAGGGGACAAGCTAAGCTTTCTAATGATGTGCGTTGAAAACCGATATGGTCCTTGATTATCTATTAATTCCCAATAGACCCAAGCGTTTTCGAAAACTGCAGAAATCCAAAAAAACGCCCTAAAAAAACATGTTGTTTATGAAAATACACAAAAATAATTTATTGAATCTTTCTGAATCTATTTAACACCTTGCAAAGCCCCATTATCCAAAAGGATTCGGTGAAATTTGTCTTGATAAAAAAAATATGAATAAATTTATAGGAGGGTCAAAATATCGAGCAAAAACAAACTTTGGCCCGGTTTTTCAATAATCCAGAGAAATAGATAAAAGGAAAAAGTAACATAATATTATAGCTACAGATTCCTTCTTTCATCTGAACTTTGAATCATGAAAAAATATTAATTTTTACGTGATTTGTAATTTGTAATCCGCTTGGGAGTGTAATTCCCTAAATGCAGGGCGATAGCTAAAAATAGGGGTGCGTTTTGGAGCCGGTTATGTCAAAAAGTATCAAATTTTTGAGAAAAATGATGATCATTTTTGTAGGTAATGAACTGATCTTCATTTTTTCTCTAAACAAAAATGCTCTAAGGGTCATATTTCGGCAGATATAGTCGAAAAACGAATTTGTGTCATATTTTCGGAAATATCGGCTAAAATAGGCAAAAAAAAACATTTTTGAGACCCATGAATACCTGCAAATTAAAAAAAAATGGTGCCGGACAGACCTGATGCCTGGGTTAGCAACTTCGTTTATTGGACTATAAAGCAATCAATTCTTCTAAATATTACACTTAATGTAATTTACAAAAAAAAACTAAATGTTGAACGGCAGCTTCTTCACTATTTTTCCCCATTATAAGTTTAGCTGCATAATAAGAGTGACAATCTTCAGCTTATTCAACTTATTAAACTTTATTCAAATTCCTTAAATTACAAGACTTTTACACAATTATCTTTACTTTTTTCATCTTTTGATTTCAAATCATCCTTCTCTGTATTCCTATTTTGAATTCTATTTTTTAGCTTGGAAACCCGCTCTTGCAAATCTTTTATCATTTTTAGACTTTGCCCAACTAATCCAGTTTTGGAAGGTCTTTTTTTAAATTTGTCAGTACTTAATTCTTTCTTGCAAATGAAAAATTCAGTAGTTTCAGAGGCACAACGTTTAACATGCTGATGTGTCTTATACATTTACCTACTTAAAATTTATAACTGAACTTCTAGAAACTGACAATTTTAAAATTGACAGATGATAGACTCGGCCATAAACAATTAATACATATTCATAGAAGAATTATAGATAAAGTAGGGAAACTCTAGAAGGCCTCTCTCTCTATCTTTCACACGCATATCGAAAGCAGCGAATAGCCTCTAAGAGGTATTCCATCTTTCATCTCTTTCTGTTAACAAGATGTTTTTGGTTGTCCCCTACTCTATCTAAAATACTTATATGATAATTTTTTACTAACTATTGTAACCAATCAAATTATTTAATTTAGAGTCATGTGTCAAATTTCATCCAATCAGCTATGGATTACAGCGATAACACCCTACATGTGGTGTTTTCAGTTTGGTGTTTTCAGCAAGTCAAGTTTTTGATTAAAAATTAATTAAACGTCAAACTGACAACTAGTTTAAAAATGTTTAAATCTACAAAGTAAAAAATTATCTTATCGAATACCCCTCGGGCCTTGATAAATCCTCAAAATTTTGTCATAGAGAATCCTTCAAGCGTGTTGCTTAAGGATAATAGCCCTCGGCCTTCGGCCTCGGGCCATTATCAAGCAACACGCTTTCAGCATTCTCTATGACAAAATTATCTCGGTATTATCAAGGCCCTAGGGGTATTACTACTGAAAATTTCACACCAACATTTTTTAACCAATAAGAAGCTTTCGTTTCAGCTCGTTACTGTAACAACCACAGCGATAGTATTTCTGTCAAGTTTCAAATTATAAAAATACACCGGTCTTACGAAAATGTCATGTTATAATTTTTTATATTACATTGGTGTGAAATTTTCTTACCGAATCTCCCACGATCTTGAATTACTATCTGGAAATATCTCCTCAAGCAGGAATTTTTTTAAAAAAGTTTCCCTCGTCTTCGACTCGGAATAACTTTTAAAAAATTCATGCTTTCGGAAATATTTCCGATAGTAACTCAAGCTCTAGATTACTAGTGATAACATTACCAATTAATAATCTTTATGCAGCACCAATATTTAGCACAAAAAATTCCAAAACAAATAATTCCACTCGAGAATATTTATCTTGAAAGAACTACAGAACCCACAGTTATGAATAGAATATCCTGAAAAATTTGGTAATAAAATAAACTTCATATCCTTCGACATCTGATATATGGATTATTCGAATTACTAAACGCCTGTTTTATTCAACGAATGTCCATTTTTAAACATTTAATCTCAAACGAAAATCGTGTTCAAAATATCCAGTTTTCATGTTAGTGAAATCAGTGAACGATCAGAAGATGTTAGAGAATAATTTTCGCAGCATCCTTGGTAGTCACTGCAGAGTTGCAGTGACTTCGGTTGTTATTTCAGGTGTCTATGTTAACAGAGATCATTTAGAGATAGGAGCAGCGATTCAAAGAAAAACATTGAGTACCAAGAATGCAGAATTGGACTGGGAAGAAAATAAATAATATTTACGCTATTTAAAAGACACTATTTAGACTTGCAGTAAAGAATTATTAATTTTCCTTAACAACCTGTTGGTTTATGAGTAAATAAATCGGCAAAAAAATCAAACAAATTCATTTGAATGGCAGATACAAAATAAACATAAATAACCTTTTCATACAGTGATTTATGTTCAAATTTCCAACTAAACTTACTTAGTTAATTTGGCTTTTTTATCGATAGACAAGTACGAAACTTCTCTCAGAAATAAAATTGTACCTGCACTAAGAAACTTATTTATAAACAATTTTCACCAGATTTTATTTTAGCAAGCAAGCAATAATTTAGGTGAGGTATTTCCCTGACGATGGATTAGTATACGAGAAAGTATTGATTGTTCTGCACGTTCAAAGGGTTCACATTTCCATTCACAAGCTTAAGTCTGGATTAATTATTAAGGTTAGAAGCCTCGGCTTTGGTGTAAAAGAATTGCTTCAATTAATATTATTATTATTGTATTTTTACTAATCTTTTATTAAATATATCTGCAAAATCACAGTTTTCTACATTATTTTCTTACTTCAAGGGAAAGATCATCATCATCATGATTGCCGTTCAATCCCGTAGGATTATGGTACCGCTTATAGCGTTTTAAATCCATTTAATGAGATGTATTATTCATCTCCTTCCCACTATAGATTATAGCTTCTCATGTGTCTTCGCTGCCGTTGTTATTTTGTCCAATCTTTTCTATTTTTACATGTTATGATCCAATCTTTTATATTCAGTGTTCTAATATCTTCCTTTACTTCTTCGAGCCATTTTTTCCTTGGTCTTCACCTGTTTCTTGTCCCAAGTGGAGTCTAGTTTGTTATCCTTCTAATCGTGTGTGTGGGTTTCCGTCGCATTATATGTCCAAGCCATTCCAAACGTAAAACCTTGATGTGTCTTATTATATTTTCCCCTCCTAGTTCTTTTTCAATTTCTGCATTTCTTTTTCGTCTTCTTTCTCCCTACTCCGGTATATCTGGACCTAGTATTGTCCTCATAATCTTTCTTTCCAGTATTTTCAAGTCTTCCTCTTCCTCTTTAGTCATTACCACAGTTTCCACAGCGTATGAATATTTTAAACATTAAAATTTATATACATATAAAATTATTAAATTTACTATTAATATTAGTTTAAATCCGGATATTTATTAGTTGATTACAAGCAGCAGGAGAGAAACTTTAAATTTCCAGTTCAACATAGGACTACCTACATTTCGCAGCAAAGCTTTCGAAAAGATTAACGACGTGATCCGTAATAAGTAAAAAATCACCAAAAACCAACAAATTGATCCCATAAATTTCGTTTACTGAAAGAAATATGCATAATAAAGCACAAATATGCATAATAAAGCAGGAAAATATACACTAGCAGATAACTTTTTACGCCATAAATCATGTGCTTGCAGGATTAGTTCGTTTTGAACGTGATCTGGAAAAGCGAAACATAAACAAAACATTTTTGCAGCTTTTTTTTATTCGTTAGGAACTTTTCCGGCCTAATATAACTGTCGGAAAAAGTTGATAAGTAAAAAATGTTTTCAAACCATGTTGGTGGCATTTTAGGGAGAAATTCAAGTTGTTCATCCTGATAACCTAAGTGATAGACAACAAACATTTAAACTAAATGTTGTACATTCTGATATATTAAATAACTATGACTATTTCTCTCGTCTTAATTTCCATCAATCACAACCGCGCAATTTTGAATTACAAATGGTTTCTAGATGAAAAAACTGTATGTCAGCTCCTGTCAGTAGTTTGTTCGAGTTTACCCGCGGCAAAACTTGACAGCTTTTGTCACCAACAATTACAATACCTTTGATAACAGGTAATTATGGTCTCCTAGGATACCAGAAAACTACGCTAAACAATTTTTCTGATTTTATTGTTTTTAAACAGTGCTAGTCAGCTTATGTAGCGATTGAGAAAAGTGTACCGTACAATACCGTTAAAACCCATACGTCAATATGGAAACAGTTTACAGAATTCTGCAAGGCAAAGAAATACTAGCTTTTGGAAACTACAAGTTTAGAGCAACTAAAACTAATCCTGAAAGATTGGGCGTGGAATATGAAGAAAGAAAACTGTGAAAATTACCAAGAACTAGTTGTGAAGACAATGTGGAACACCGTTGCAAAAAAAATGCAAGAGATGTATTTTATGAAGTGGAAAATAATTTTTGTTCCATTTAAAGATATTATCTTCAAGTCTAGTAGGGAAGCTCGTTATGCGAAACGAAGGAATTTGTAGATGTGCGCCAATAAAACGAAATCGAGCTCTGCTTCATTCAAATTGGAAGAATACTATGCAATAGATTTATTATGGTACAAAGACACTCCGGCGGGACTCCAGCGAAAATTTTACCTTATCGCTTCAGTATAACTTGCCTGGAGAGGTGGAGAAGCTGTCAATTGCAGAGTTCATTATTTTAAAGAAGAAGTGGATAATTCGGGGATTGAACCAGGTAGATAACATAGTTACATATTTTTTAAAATAACTGATTTTCAAAAATCCTACTTTTTAGGAAAAGTAGAATATAATCCTCTGTTCAATAAAACGGCCCACGGCGGAGAAAAAAAAATGGCCGATAGTAAATGGCTGGTCCCCTACACGAAGAACCCTACCTTGTGTACCTTGTGTACCTTTAAAATTCTAATGGTTCAACATTCATCTAGAATAACAACTGATAGATTATTCTTTATGGAACAAAGAACAATCAAGTGGATGGTGCAAAAACACTTCAGTGGGAAAAAACGAACTGGACGAAATGGACTAAATTAGCAGCAGAGAAGGCAGGATTAAATACAAAAGAAATAAAAATAACAAACCATTCTATGCGGTCGTCAGCAGTTACTAATATGGCTAAAGTAGGGGTGGGTGAACAACAATTAATTAAAATTACTGGCCACAGTTCAGCCAACTCAATCAAGCCTTATCTGCAAATGGATAATGAACATTATTCAAACATCATAAACACCCTTAGAAGTGACGCCTCAGAACCTCCAGCTAAAAAACAGAAAACAGAAGATCCTGCAGTCACTCCACGAGCTTCTCACTCTACAGCTGGTCCCATCAACAACATTAATAATTTACCTACACCCAACGTTATCAATGAGTTAACAAAGATTTCAAACAATACTCCTACTGTGTACCAAAATTGCAATTTATATTTTAATTGCACCATAAATAATTAAGTTTGTAGTATTTTGTGATTAAATAAATTACCTGTTTTTCAGTTTTTAAATTAATCCCTACATATTGATTATGTATGCATATGTAATAGGTAGTATGTTCTGTAAGCTATGTGTATGCAGAATAATCTGTTACTCATGAAATAGTCTTGTCAAATACCATTGGGGCATCTAATTTTTCCTGTGAAAAAAATCAAAAAAACATGATGCAAAGTAATATTTTTTTCGGAAAAATTAGATGCACTTACGAATGTATTTCCCATGACTGTGTATTGGACCCTTTGACATTAACATTTATTTTATTGTATAAAACTGGTAAACAATATTCTATTCAAATGATTAGGTACGCATTTTTTCCATCTCTTTGGCGATTTTTGGATGCCTTGGCAAAAAAAACTCTTGCTTAATTATAATAATTGTATACGATATCAATAAATTTCTCAGCTTCTATTTCATACATCAGACTTAATAGTTTTAACAGTTTTGCGGTACTCGTAAGCGCTTCTTCAATAATCATGCCGTTCTCCCGCTATGCTTTAAATAGACAATATTTATATTTATAACGAGAAGAACGCTTCCATTTAGTCCGATCACTTTCAGGTTTGTCTGAGAATAAGACGACTTATCATCTATCTAAGTCCCAATAAGAAAATGTTAAACAGGTGACCGTTTTGAGTAGCTCTCTCTTAATCCTTCCTTTAGATATGATCTGAATAATCGGACAGAGTCAGTTTAAAAGTCATTTGAGTGTAAAGGTTTTGAAATGTTTTCGGTGTCTACTTAGTTGATAAGATTAATGGAGTCCGGACATTTTTTTTTCTGGAAATAACAAACATGAGCGATTTACTAGAATAAAAATTATGGTTAAGAAAAAAATGAATGATTTAATTAAAACATGTACTTCCTACTTTATTTGTCTACAAAAAATATTCGACTAACAACGATTTACACTTGAAAGTACTTGAGAATGGATAAAATTTGATACAGGAATATGAACTTGTCTACTTTCTGAAATACAGGGTATTGAAATGTTAAAATTAAAATAAATAAGTATCATAATGACTCCAAAACAACTCAATTCTCAAGTGGTACAATTACAAACCAGCGCCAAAACAAAGTGAAACTGTATAATTGTTATAAATATTTATTTATGCATTTTATTGTGAGTATTGATTAGTTCTTTATAATCTTCTACCTGTTTTAATTTTTTTTAAATTACCTAATCCAACTTACTGATCATTTTACGTAAATGATTGATTACCTACCCTTAACTTAATTTGGATATCAATTTATTATTCGTCGTACGTAAAACGTCAAATTATTTAATCTAACTTTTGTAATACACCACCTGGATCCTACTGGTGATAAAGCTTGAAAAGGGTATAATGGGTAAGGGCCGTGGCGATTATTTGATTATATCCGAAAGACGTCATTTTGTGATGGAGCATTTTCACTTTAAAACTTAATTTTTTGGGAGGGTTTGTTTGTTGTCCTAATTGAACATAAACACGTCTATATTACCTGAAAATTATAGTACTCAAAATTCCTTTTTGTTACCTATAACCTTTAGAGATTAGAGATATAGGGTGAGTCATGATGAACTGGGCATATTCCTAATATCAAATGACATTAAAAAGTGTCTGCTCCCATTATTTAATAATATACAGGGGTAGTAGCGAATTTGGACTGAAATTTCTTTTGGTCATTACTTTTGAACGGTTATTATTATTATTATTTTATTTGTGCTATACTTGGAGAGCAGAATCGGACTAGCCCTATATTTTAGAAGATCGCTATTGGCAAATTCAGGTCATACTGAAAAATGCCCAATTGTGCAAGCTTCTCCTACAATTTGTTCCTTAAATCCAACGATTTGAGAGAAAAATCAGCTATGCTCCGTTTGAAAATGGATGATAGCACAGTATTTATGGCAAAGGTCTTTATACCGGATTGTTCAATGCAGAAAAAAAGTAAATGTTGATAACTTCTTATCTGAATTTTCACTAGATTTTAGTATTTTTTATAAAAATAGTATACCTACTAGATATTACGTTAGGACATTTCCTTAAAATTTAATAATAAATATACAGACAACCAAATTTATATGATATAGATACTAAAAAAAAATATTTTCTCATAAAATACTCATACTAATATAAGTTACATACCTAAATAAGTAAGTCGTTTTCTACCGATAAGGAGTCATAATCATCAGTTTCCTCACTTCCCACAGAAATAATAATTGGTTCTATTGTTTCCTCTATTAACAATTGTCCGGTGAAATTTTTGATATGGAGTCACGAACATCTTGAAGTTTAAATGTTGTATTGTTTCTCGCGACATATCCCTATTCATATTCAATGGGGTTAAGGTCACAGTGATAAGGTGGTAACCTCAACACTTTAAATCCATGTTCTTTTGCTATTTCATCTACACTATACTTCTACTTGAATGTTACTACTACTTGAATGTTGTTTACATAACTGCAATAGCTCGTTTTTGAGTAATCCCTCTTCTACCACTACTTCTTTGGTTATTAGCCAATCGGAGAGTTCCTGCTTTTTCCATTTAATGTTAGGTAACGGTTCCTTTAATCTTGAATGGTAAGTGGCATTGTCCATAACTATTACAGAATTGGTCGGTAATAAATCTATCATTTGACTGAAATATTCCTCAAAACATCAGCAGTCATTTCTTCATGGTAGTCTTTCGTAGAATTTGAAACAAATTCTAACAAGCCTCTATCGACAAATCCTTTATCTCCTCCAATATGAGTGATAATTAAACGGGGACCTTTACCATTTGGAAATTTTAAGCCAGTAGACAAACCTTCTATAAATGCCTGACGAGCATTTGTAACCTGTTTATCTTGCCAAACTTTTTTTACAAAATGTCCTTCATTTATCCATGTTTCATCTAAATAAACAATATCATTTCCTTCTCTGTTTAATTTTCTAATTTTCCTTAAACATTGCCTCCTCCAACAAATAATTTCATCTTTCTCTATAAGCGCAGATTTTCTATCGTTCTTCTCCTAAACGAAGTCTAATTCATATAAATTTTTCCACAATTTGTCTCTTTTAACGTTTGCAAAGTTTCGTCTCCATTAATGTCTACTAAAAGTTTATCGAAAGTAGGTATATTTTTTGTAAATAAAAAGAATGCACTTTTCTTCGGATCAGTTGTTTCATAGTACCGTCTATTTGAGTGGGTTTTCTCCCAGTTGACGTTTTAGGTGCTACTGTAATACTTCCTTCTTTTCGTTGCTTCAAAAGTCTGTAAATGGTTGCTTCTCCAACTCCGGTCATATGTGAACACTTAGAAACTATACTCCGAACAGTACTATTGTAATGTTCATGTACAAGAGCGTCATATACATTTAACACTAAAGTTTTCATATGCACGGTTAAATTGCACTTTAATTTCACAGGAGTATAATTAGACGTTTGTGCCATTTTTATTGCATAAATTCACTTGATCAATATTGCTTTTTATCCCCTATTATTACAGAACTAACAATTCTGCGTGTTACAATCACAGAACTATACAAACAGAAATGTAAATTTTAACTAAAATAATTTACAATCTGCACAACACTTTCTGCCGATTAGAAATTTTAATCCTTTCTAAGAAAGTTGAGGGCTACTTAAATTGATCTTGAATTGTAAATATTTTCTACCTGTAGTGATTACATACTTGACAAGAATTGAAATAAATTGGTATTTTTTAAAATTTTAGGAAGAAAACCCAAGATTTCATTTTGGAACAAATAATGCTAAACATTTTATTTTAGAAATTATCCGCCACTGATTTATGTTATATTGGGGTTTATCTTCTGGGTCATAAAAATTTTGCTATCAATCATTTTCAAACAGAGTATAGTATAATTTCATTAGCTTTAATTTTTAGATATCCGCAATAGAAAAGTCTTACTTCTGAGAATATAGATCTACCACCATTTTCTGATAGGTACCCAGAAACAGCATCAGGTAATTAACACCGATTAACTGCAGATACATCCAAAAGATGGCATGCAAATATGCGCTACTTAAGACCTACACGCCCTACTACAAATACTAACAATATCGACAATGTTTTTTTTAATAATCATTCATCGAAGAAAAATAATCTTACAGCTTGTAGAGGGGCTAATACGCTAGTATGAAAATACAGTTCTATTCAGTTTATCCGATTTGAAAACTTTTCTAGTTACGCTTTTTTCATTTGCTAAAATAAAGAATAAGAATACGAAATGAAAATAAGAAATTTTCATTAATATCCTCTTTATATTTATAAGGAGTAAATTCATATGATCTTATTTTTAAACTTCCAACACCCTAGTTAAAAAGCGCAGCGGAAAACTAACTCGGCTCTAAACAAAATTGGAAGCGCTAGCAAGAAAAATAATTGGAATATTGAGTTAAGTACACTAGAAACTAATATGGAACTTGGGAAGGCGGTCGTCAATTAAATTTTAAATGCGAGATTGATTTGTAAATAGACCTCATTTAGAAATCCATTTTAATATAAATCACAAAAAAGAAAACTAATTATATATGTATAGAATACAATAATTGAAAAATACACCACAGTTTGTCCCCGGAGAGTTTTAAGTTTTTTATCCATTTAAGGGAATCACTCGTAACGAACATACGCCAAGTCAGGTTTTCCGGTCCCTGTTTTTTTTATTTTTTATTTTCACAATCGTTGTCTGATAATACAGTCTGCCTTGATTTCGCTACTATGGTAACAAGTTGCTATTTATTGTCAAGTGACAGTTCGTTGATTTTTGATTTGTTATTTATTTCAAAAGTAAAAAATATAAGCGAAGAAGTCCTTTTGGCATATTTTGCTGAAAAATCACAAAAATTCGCTTCTTCAACATTACGGAGTAGGAAGATTGCATTCTGTGGGAAAAGCCCTCAGCAAAATCGCCTCCTACTGCTTTTCTCGATGCTCAGCGACTCTGCTAGTAGATGGAGGGGATTATATAAAGATACATTGAAGATTCAATAAAAAACAAAGTTGATAAAACAAAAAAAAATCCATGCCGGATGTTCCCTTCAGATATTTGACATAAATATTCAAAAATAATGTATTTGGTCAGTTTATGCATTATCTAGTTTTAGTATTTGTTAATCAATTTATTAGTATTTGTTAATCAATTTAATATATAAAATAAATTAAATAAGTTTACATCAAAGTCTCGGTCTTAAAAAAAATAGTGTCTTCGCGCGACCGAAAATTAATGTTTAGAAGATCTCTCCAAGCTTCCAGGACTCGCCTACAGCTCGCCCTGGAATCTGCTTGTCACGACCTGCAAACCACTACTTTCCGGTCTTGTACCGTAAATTACTATTAATAATCCACTAGTTATTTATTTTCCCCGATACAGCCCTGCACTTCCCTCTATTGTGAACTGTGGGATTTGCAAATAAACTTGGTTTGTAACATAACCCCATAAAAAGAAATCAGTCGACAGAAAAACAGGCAATGATCTACTTTGTTTTTCAACTCTTCGAGGAATATTCCAGTATAGGCAAATCACTCAGTGGCGTAGGGTTCGAGAAAAAAAAATAATCATGACCCTGTTATAATATTTCCCGAAAAAGTTTTAATTCTTAATTATTTTTGAGAGAAAAAATGTGATTAAAAATTTGTTGAAGATAAAAATAATTTAATTAGATTTACAAATTTCAGTTTCGTGTACTAGAAATTCTAATTATTATTTTTATATTAAGCCTATTTCACTAAATATAAATAATTTTATAGAATTACTGTACAGAGAAATAAACAATTTGCATTTATTTATTTTATTTTTACTTTTAAGCATTAAAAACAGCTTAAATGGTTTGTTATAACACCAAAGTAAATTTGCGACCGTATAAATACTGACTAAAAATTTACATTGGGAAAAATTCGTTGCTAATCCCCCTCTTTTACTCTCATCGTACCCACCACTGGAATCAAGCTGTAACTAACCGTCTCCACTCATTAAAATTAAAAACTGTCTATCCTTAAATTAAAGCAAATAGTAACATTCTTGCGTAGATAATCCCTCAAATTTCTAAGTGATCGATCAAGATCGCCTTGGTCTCTGTCAAAATGTACAGGTTTTAATAAGACCCACCATGTTATGCAACCATGTAGAAAAGATCCTTCCAGATGATTCTTTCTTGTGGACTTCGGTGTTAAGTGATTTCCTTCTGAGATAGTATCGCGATTATCTAAATAACCGACTGGTTATTGGGATGTGTCGGATTATAAAATGGAAGTGGCTATTGAACCGTTCCTAAGTGTTTATACGCTCTGTCATACGTTTATGCGGCGTTCACACTCTACAAGTTACTTGAATTCAAGTAACTTGAAAAGAGTAACCTGAATTCAAGTGAACTTTCGTACTATTTCAATATTTCATTCAAGTCATTTCAAATTGAAATTTTTACTTGAATGATTTCTGTTTCAAGTTTACAAAAAAGTTGTAAATAAGCTAATTGTTGATGGATTACTAAAAATCAGAGAAAAAATTCTACACTTCATTTTACAGAAAAACACAAATATAATATAAAATACCATAAACTAACAATTTGTTTTTTTAAATTGATATATCAGGTGTTACACGCTCGTTCAGACTTTACAAGTTACTTGAATTCAAGTAAGTGCAATAATTGATGCAACATGAAACAAATTGAAAGGTGTGAACATCATCTCACTTCAATTCAAGTAACTTGAAAGTTGCTTTCAAGTGTGTGAAGTGATATTCAAGTCACTAGAAGCAGTTAAAGTGGCTTTGCACTGCGGCAAATTAGTTAACCATCCACGGACGGTTTTAATCACAGCATTCGACACCATTTTTGTAAACTTGAAACATAAATCATTCAAGTAAAAATTTTAAATCGAAATGACTTGAATGAAATATTGAAATAGTATGAACGTTCACTTGAATTCAGGTTACTCCTTTCAAGTTACTTGAATTCAAGTAACTTGTAAAGTCTTAAGGATTGTGATTCAACTCGACCTTCAAGTTCCCAACTTGACAGCAAAAGTTAACTTGGTCTCTACTTCTACTTGAAACTTGAATGCACCTTTCAAGTTACTTGAATTCAAGTGAAATGATGTTCACACCTTTCAATTTGTTTCATGTTGTACCAATTATTACACTTGATTTCCAGTAACTTGTAAAGTCTGAACGAGCCTATAGTGTTTCCTAAGTAGGACAACCTTCATTAGTAGTAAAAATGTTTATTGACTCCCAGGCTCATTAGCTGTTCTCTCTTTCTTATGGTTTTCGTTAAGTTTGAAAAAAGATTTCCTTTTTAGAACGAATTTCACGTTTTTCGAACATTAAGTAAGAAGTGCGAGGTCGAAAAGGCATTGTATTCTTTAAATTTTTTATTATTGGAGGAATAATAAAAAATTAAGAGATTTTCTGATTGCAACTAGTTTTTTGTTTGTGAAGAACCACTTGTAGACATACCACAAAAAATAAAGAGCTCGCTGATGATACGACAAAAATATCTTACCTTGGAAACTAGTAGTCACTCCCTATTAAATCGGTAGCGCTCATCAAACTGACATTATATAAGATTAAAAATTCATAATTAAAATAGAAGTGTCTTTATTAAGTACTACCTAGAATGTTTTTCTTTTTGAAGAATCTATGGAATATGTAAGTAGTCAGTTTTAAACGATGTTTCCTGATTAACTTACTTTAAAGCTGGATTCTGTGAAGGTATTGATATACAGTATCTAGCTATATTGATAAAATAATTTATCGTAAGAAATTAATCATAGTTTAGTCATTTTTTTAAGGTTTATTGACACAAGTTGCTATCGATGGGCGTAATTAACACCTGGAGATGTTTATAATTATTTTCTACTAAGGTACAGTGGATAAAGTAAAGCTGGTATTGTATAGGGTTTGGACATCACTAAAAATTTAAAAAGAGTTCAATGTCTGAGTAGATTTTACTGGCCCAGCTTTTGCCTACTGCAAATAGGAAAACCTTTGAAGAACATATAGCAATTGGAATTCCAGGCAGAAGCATTGCTATAAAACCACCTCGCTAGGTAACCTACATCGACCCTAAAAGTTTTATCTATGCTTCCCATCTACGTTTTGAGTCTTTCCTATAGGGTCAACTGACCATGGGATAGTGGCTAGGTAAAAATATTGATACAATTATTCTGAATCAACAACTAGAAGGTGATAGGTTGCTTGAAGCACAGATTGACAAAATATCTCCTACACTTTACTTCCACAGATCTTTCCAAAAACAGGTACCGGATAGAAACGCCTAGATTTGAATTTAAGCTGCTCTCATCAAAATTTAGTTCCAAACAGATAATGGCACTGGATCAGGAATATATGACGTGCGTTCAAATCAGTACATCATGTTTTTGTTTTATGGTCATATCTAAGAATGGCATGACCTAAATTTGTCCCCGAAATGGATAATTTGTTTACTAAAAAATACGTTTTATTATTTATTATTATTTGGACAAAATGAAGGCAATTTACAGGTAATGAATGCAACAAACCAATTTTAAACAACTCATCCACCTATATCAGTTAGCTTAGCTGAAGATGACTTGTGTTTCCAAAATTGTACTGGATGATAGATACTCTGTCAGAATAGAATCTTTTAATATTTTTTTATTTAAAGTGTATAAAATATTAATAAAATGTTTCACAAGGATTCTGTCACATATTGTACTTTAAAAAAAATGGTTTTAATATTCAAAAAGAAGAAGATTTAACATAATGTAGGAACTGTAATCTACTACAGTAACAAGTAAAACTTCCATTATTTGATCTTTTGAGAGAGATTTGTTCACCCCATATAACTGAATAACAGCAAACAATAGGCAACTACTGCGGCATCCATTATATCAAAGCTTTATTTATCTCTTATTCAGAAAATAGAGCTTGCACCGCACGAGAAATTTTTAGGAAACTATTGTGTAGCTTTGAAGTTTTTTACGTTTTATTATATTTTCATTTTGACGTATGCGTTTTATAAAAGAAAATACATGACACAAATGGAGCTCAAAATATATTTGTCAGGGACGGATCAGAGATTCAGAAACAAGTATTTATTATTTATTGGTGGTATACATAAATCATAATGACTTATGAGAAAGAGCCTTTAACCCACAGACAGCGATATGTAATAGAAAATGGAAACCAATCAATACATGACTTGGTTAGGTCTGCGGCTGCATTTCCCAATTTAACCTCCTTGACACCCATGAATGCACCTACTAATGAATGAAAACGGAGAAAAAAATTCAGAGAAAAGTAGTTATCCCCTTTTTAAACCGGAAAACTTTGCTTTCACATAGCCAACAGAATAAGAAGAAGAAAATATTCACTTATAATATCACAAGAGCTTAAATTATTTCCAGGAATAATTTAAGCTTGCGTGGTATTCGGTAAGAAAATTTTACACCATAATTTGGAAAAAAATTATTAATCCAACCTGACATTTTAAATTAATTTCACTGCTTGTATATCCACCATATTTCGTTAAATAAAAAAAAATACCAACTTTAGTTACACCAAATGCTAAAACTCAGATGGGTATTAGTTCAGTCTATCGTCCTTTCATAATTTTAGGTCACTAAAGGTGACAGAAATGTATTTTTTGTTACATTATTTAATGGTTGTAGATCATATGATGACCTTTTCAACTGTCAAAAAATTTCCACTTAAATATCGTGGCGCCTAGAAAAAATTTTCCGGAAATTTTTTTTAGTTACCATGGTAACTAGTCAAAATTAAGGCATCTTATTGGTTGAAAAGTAGAGGTGTGAAATTTCCACCGTTATTTGAATAATACTTAAAAATAATAGTAAATCACCCGGACACTTGTATTGTATTGGATTTAAAGTAAAAGTCATTCTAAAATGATGTATAATCAGATTAAGTTGGACTTGCTGTTTGTGGAGTATTGTCACAAATCCCATATATAATTAAAATATTAATTTCGGAAAAACTAGGTAACAAAGTCTAAAATATTTAAGAATTTTATTTACCAAAATTATTTTAGTTTAAACTTATTTACATAATAGAAAGCGTACACATTTAATCAAACCAGGTCTCATTGTAAAATTTGGCTGACCGTATAGAAAGACGAAAATCGATGTTATATTGCCTAATTTAGCCGAGATTAATGTAGACTAATCTATTGAAACTATGAACTCTGCAGCTGTCAGCGAAATTTTCATAGAAACCCTTTTGCGACGGGAAAGCATGGACAGTCAGTCGTTGGCTGCAGACTTGGTTGTTGGCTGCAGAGCTAATAGTTGGCTGGGTGGCCGAAAAGGTCCTCGAAAGAGTAGCGATCGGCAAAATATAAAAAGTAGCGTTGAAAGTTAAGTTTTAAAGGATACAATAAATAATAAAGAAGTACCTTTGCTTTTGTATCCTGTATCTACTCATTTTTTCATAGTCAAAAGGATATATACAAGCAGTCCTGAATCCCGCTTTGTTACAAGCCTTTTTAATGGCCCCAAAAACATCAGATTTAGTGGTATATAAGAATAATAAGTTCAGGTAGAATATTTTATAATTTTTAATATAATCTTAACATTGTATTGCATATATTTTGTGCCCATTTTCCTAACAAGGTCTCAAAAAACCTTTTAGATTGAATTTAGTCGTAAGGGTGTAATAAATAAGGAAAGTAAACTGTTTTTTTTTCAATTAAAAGTTAATCGGTCTACTTTAAAATAATAAATTGTTTTGTGAATTTGACATCCTAACACCATCTTTAGAAATTGTAGTACGAAATTCCCTCTACAAAGATTTTTATTTATTTCAAAATATTATGAAAGCTTAAAGCCATTGAAACGTGACTTTAAAGTAAAGTTAAATGCCGATTGAACTAGATTTCAAAATGATTTTAAATCTTTATAAGAAAACTACTTTCGTTTATTTTGATTTTGCTCCTTGTTTGAGTTGTGTGGAATGAACGGATGGAATTTCATTGAATATGGCATGTGAATTATTCATGCCTATGAATATTACGACTATGTCTCAACAGAATGCAACATATGAACATATTTCAAAGTGTGAGAATAATTTCTCATTGGCTTTGGTACATGTTAGTTTAAAAAATATGGTTGAATCTTAAAATACATACATTCATAATTAAGTATTTGTTAATGAGACATACGAAAAATTCCTTGGGGCGAGTGAAAAAGTTTCTAACCTAGTAGTTCGCAGTCATTAGCACAACCATCTAGTTCTGTAAGTGATTTCATATACTCACATCCAAGTTTGGATTCACCTCTATGGAAACGATTAATTTTAACGCTGCTAGGTTGTCTAAGAATTTACATGTGTATATAAGTGTCTGATTAAGGGCGCTTAGAGGCAATATCTCAGAAAATGTCTGAAAGAGATAATGTTGGAAACTATTTTTAAGTTTCTACGTTGGCTTTTGGAGTGCGTAATTTGGTGTAGTAGCACAAAAAACCATTTTATTCTAATTTTTAAAAATAATATGCCGCCTCTCTGCCCAAGTTTAGTAAAAGAATGTTTGCTTTATCTTTATCAAAAATCCAATACAGCAAAATATATTATGTTGTTACACTTATTTGATCCACACCACTTCGATATCCTTATATTTCGTTCGATAAAGAAATTGGTTCTATTGGAAAAGGGAATTCTCTGTATTACTACTTAAAATTAATTGCTTTTCGAACTCTCAATGCGCGATAATGCCAACCCATCCAGAGTTCGTTATTTCTTTAATCTCGTATAAATTCCAATCACTGTAAAATCCTCATTTAAGTAATAAGTCTGAGAACTCAATGCGAAAACTTTTTGAAATCTCTCTTTCTCTTGGATGTAGCCTTCGTTTTTTTTTCTGCTTTATATAGTGTGTCTCAGTTTAAACAGAGTCAAAAAAACCAACCACTTTCCGAAAAATATACCAAATCGTATGCACACAATTCATTTCTGTAGCTTATAGTGGCACAATCTTAAATACAATGCTTTAAAAAAAATAGAAGAAATTTATTTAAAACCAAAAACATATTAAAAGTTAAAAGTATTCCGTTAAAAAATCAAACGCAGAATATTCAGTTCATCTGGGATTACAGACATGCGTCAGTGTAAAATTTGTTACTTGAGAAAAATCTATTAAATGCCTTTCCACTTGACAGTTTCCTCGAATGGCACCTCCCACACAGAGACTCGTAAAACAGAATGGTTAACTCCTGTTTATGAAATATTGTGTTTTAGTAAAATAAAGTGAACTCGCAACTCACTGAAATAATAATGGAGTTATTTTTTAATAGTATCTGCACTGCCAGTATTGAAAGTATAAGTTGTTCTTGATAAGTTTTAGAAAAGTTATTCCTTCTTATGTTTAAACCATTGGGTTTTCGGGTGGCTAGTAGTGAAAAAATACACCTACCATTATTTGCAGATAACACCTGTTTGTATGAGAGCTCAAACATATTGAAGACATCAAACGGAAGCATGCATATTCATACAAACAGAACGTTGATCCCCTACCTCGAATATAAGATAAAATTAAATTTAGAGAAGACATGTGAAATAATCATAACTAAGAAAAAGATATTAAAGTATTGAAGGCAAAACGAATGTTTTTCACATGGATAAGGGATGAAAGCTCTACAGGTGTAAAGCATCAGCGTTTTATAAAAAGGTAATTGAACCAAACAATGTCTGAACGGAAGCTAAGAAAGCTGAAGGCAAAACGAGCGTCAAAATAAATTCTAAGCAAAGACCGATCAAAGCAGTTAGAAGATCTACATCAGCAAATATCGGTGATAGTATGCGAGGGTAGGGGGCTTTTTGTGTACCCTATAGAAACTGCTGGCAGTAGGTTAAAAATGCTGGCAATGTCAGAGAGAGCGACGAATCTATCGAGGAAACGTCAGTCGTTTCTTCGATATTAATTTCAAATAGATCAGGTAAAGCTAAGGCGTCACCCAGGGGCGACTCGCTTCATCAACACCCGAATGACGTAAAAAGTGTGCTAGAGCTTTCTTCTCCCAAGCCAAGTGGGTTAAAGATGTCCCTGTTGACATGCGAATAACTCGGCAGAGTGGTTTGCGCAGATAGTGATTGCGTCAAATGGGAAAAGTTGTAAAAATAATGGTTCAACCAGTACCTATATATGAAGCAGAACGCGAGAAAGTGTTAAATGTGACTGATGATAATGCTTCGTTGGTACCCAGGCCTCACCAGCCTGGATGGAGGTGAAGATCGGCCAAATAGGGGACCCCGCATCAAAACGGAGAGTCGCTAAATAGTGTGGAATAATAGCAGACACATATTTCGCAGAGTTTAGTGGATCTGTATGGAACTGCAAATGTGGGCGTCAAAAAAATAATACGAAATGTGTAATTCTCTAAAGAGTATTAATTAAATCTGCTGCGTGTAGTAGACTTGCTAGAGAAACATTCATTAATGATTCTCATTCTTGATTATTTCATTGTTGCAGGAAATCTTGAGGCCATAATCTATTGAGCCGCCTCGTGTTTGGGCCATTGTTATAGAGTTGATCGATCAGTTCGTTTTCATGGTCTGCTATCTAATTTTTATAACTTTCAGTCATTCTCTCTTATTTTATTTTTAACAAGTGGAATCCTCAGATCATTATGTAGGGTCTGGTTACTCACATACCATGGGGCGTGTACAATTGTTCTTAGGTTTTTTGATTAAAATCTTTGAATGATGTTGACAGAAGATGATTTTTCACAACCCCAGAGTTGGAGTCCATAAGTCCATATCGGTTTCAGTATGGCTTTGTAAAGCAATATTTTGTTGTTGGTAGAAAGCTTGGATTTTCTACCAACCAACCAAGCAGCCAGTTCATCTTACGCAATTTTAAGTCAAGTTGTCTTCGTTTTGTGTTTTCTCCATGTAAGTCTTTGGTCGAGGTGAAGGCCCAGATATTTAGCTTCTGTTGCTACTGGTATTCGCAAGTTACTGCTGGACATACTTTGTGCTTCAAAATGAAAGTTACTTGTACCGATTTCGTTTGGTTAATTTTTGTTCGCCATCTTGCGTACCAGTTGTTCAGTAAGCCGAGATGGTTTTGTAAATTCTCAGTGGCTATTACAGGATTTTTGGAGATTGCAGCGACGTCGTCGGCAAAGGAAGCAAGAATTTTATTGTTGGTTTCAGGTATATCACCAGTGAAAATTAGGAATAGCAGTGGTCCTAGTACACTACCCTGAGGTACTCCGGATTTAATAAGGAATATTGATTTGAGAACTTAACAGAGTAATTTCTGTTAGACAAGTATGACTTGAGAAGGAGGTAGTAGTTTTGTGACAGTTAATTTTTTAATTTAAAAAGTAAGCCTCTGTGCCTCAACTTATCAAATTCCTGTGAAAACGGCGTTACATAGTTTCTTTTCTTCGAGGCATTTGGATATTTCATTTATAATTCTATGTACGTGTTGAATCGTGGAGTGGTGTTCTCTCAACCCGAATTGATGATTTGGTAGTATTTCAAGAAACTCATGATCTGTATAGATTCTTTTTATTAGCAGTCTTTCAAGAACTTTACTTATTACAGGCAGCAGATTAATGGGTCTATAGGATAGTTCGTGTGCAGGCTTCCCTGGTTTATGTATCATAATTATTTCAGCATATTTCCATATAGCTGGAAAGTATGATAACCTTAGTATGCTATTAAAGATAGTTGTAAGAAGTACGAAGGCTTTTTTAGGCAGTTGTTTATGAACTTGTCCTGTTATAAAATGATATCCCGGAGATTTTTGTATATTGAGCCGATTTATTTCTTGTTTTACTATAGAAATATATATATAAATATATATCACATGACACGATTTCGAAGGATTAACATGTAGCAAAAACTTTTGTTTTCTATAAACGTGTCTTTATAAACGGAATACAAAAAGTAATCGTAATTATTGAAAAGATGTAAATCTGAATACCGGTAATATTTAATTTTAAAAACATCTCCTTTCCTTGATCATTTTTTAAAAACCTTGTAGATCTGCCCAATGTTACTAAATAAATAAAAAATAAAATAAATGTTTAAAAAGCACTGGCTCCTTACTCAATCCAATCTTTCTTCAACCGATTCTATAAGACCAACCAATTTTGCCGAAAGATATATGCAAGATTCTTTAGATATTCCAAAAGAAATATCCCCATAAAAAGCCAAATAATATATTTATTCTTTTATTTAACAAATTCAATTTTCGCCGCTAGAAAAGTGCATCGTATATCCAATACCTACCTATCGAAATATCCTTCCCAAAGCACCTTATCTGCTATCAATTTAAAACTTGGGAGTTCTACACAATTCACATCTCGGATATGTGCGGGACGCAATCGTTGAAAGGTGAGTTGAAATCACTTTTCAATCTGCATGTGCTAAATACCCGTAACGGAAAGATAGACGCAATAAAACGAACAAGAATCTGTACAACTGTTCAGTCGAAAAATGGACTTTCTGGTTCAGATTACGAGGTGATACTAAAGGATGTTACGATGACAATAAATATTTTTGTTGGGTTATTTGGGTAGAGAAAGATGTCACTTTAATCGGTTAACTACAGAAGATGCGAAGATGCAATCCACTTACTCACAACTAAAATATATGAAAATTTCGACAGAGGCCGACCATCCTTATGTGTATTTTTAGATCTTGCAAAAGCCTTCGACACTGTCAATCATACACAGTTATTAGAAGTATTGCAAGATCTAGGATTTAGAGGAAAATCACTTGAATTGTTGAGAACTTACCTACTAAATAGAAAACAATGTGTTAAGATTGACCACAAGGAACCGTACTGGGTCCAATACTTTTTATAAATATAAAATCTATATACTTAGTTTCAAGTTTCGCAGACGACACTGTCCTTATGTATAAGGATGATACTTAGGACGGGTTAAAAAAAAAAGCAGAAAAATATATGGGTAATTTAATTAAATGTTTTGGCCCAAAAGTACTTTCGATAAATTATGAAAAAACCTGTTTCGTCCCCTTTTCTTGTTATGTCAGTGGCCTCCCTTACTATGACACGTTCTGAGGAAATCATTACGATACAAAGAACCAATAACGCGAAATATCTGGGCATAATAGATAAACATTTGGTGCAGGTCTGCAAAACTCTTAGTTCGCTCCTTTATCAAATAATTTCAGCAAATACTGGATTTCAAATATCTAAAAATTCTTAGTAGATTTTATAACTTTCTCCCGACAAAAATCGAAGAAGTCTCAAGTATATATTCCTTCAAAAAAAGGACCAAATATCTTCTTTCTATGGAACGTATTGTTATCCATTCATTGTTTAAATATTAGAATATTTTCACATCCTTTTGACCTACTTATTATTATTGTTCTTTCCCTACGTTGTGATATTTATGTTTCAATATTAATATGTATGTCTCATATAGCCTTGTTTTATTATATAGTCTTTATTTTATTTTTTTATTTATTATTTTTATTTATAAGGTATACTAATTAATAGCCAACACCCACGTACAGGCTTTGCCTTTGTGGGTTTTCATTGTTTATTTACTTGTCATACTCAATGTTACTTATATTTAATTTATACATATTTCTATACTTCAATTATATATATTTTGTGTGTATTTTTTGGTAAATAAAAAAAAACGTTCAGAGGATCTTAGATATCGGAGTACCTTTGGCAGCTTCAGTTGTTCTAATTTAGATCCCATTTTCAAAAAAAATAAAGTTCAGGAAGAAAACTTTTCCGTTACTATAAATTATCTTTAATAGAATACTTTTCTAAACACACTAAAGGGCATTTTCACCACCTCCCAATAATAGAAAAGTGTGCTATAAAACATAAGACGAAAAATTCACCCCACAACTTTTATCTGGTTCCACAAATATTTAGAGGTTACTTCCTAAAAATCTTAACACGTCCTAAATTTATATTGGCGATTCCAACTCACTTTTACATACACAAGCACAGTGATACAAATAATTTTGCTAAAATCTGCGACATAACTATTCAGTGAAGATTCATCCAAACATTTACTCCCATTAAACTTTCTCAATTTCTCTTGGGAATTTAAATTATTTGGTAAATCACTATTTCCGAACCCTTAAACCCTCGCACTTAAGGTGGCAATCAGTGGGCGAATGCGGTAGGACGTTCAAACTAAACGGAGATTAGACAAATAAAAAATCCCGCTTCGTCTAATCAAAATTACTTTTCCCAGATACAATCAGGGTTTTACTGCTCCAAGTACGGTCCTGTCTGTACGTGACTGGGTCTAAGAAACAGGGCTCCGACCTGATATTACTCGAGATAGGACTGGCTCACTCTCGGTCTTTGGGTTAGTCGGTTAATAGTCGAGTTGCATATCGTAATTGATTCATTACGCAATCCCTTGTCACTATTTAGCCTTGGAGTTTTTCATTACGTAATTCTAACTCCCTATGTTTCTCTGATCAGATTTATACTAGAATCCCTTCTGGATATCGGTCAATCAGTACGAATTAAAAAAGAAGTGCATGGAAATTGGAATCAAAGTGACCAGAAGAGAACTATTTAGCAACGAGTCGCTTTAGATCCAATCAGAAAGAGTTAATTATGAAGTTATAGGTGAACGATTCATTTATGTCGATAATTATGTATTATGCCAGTAATCTGTTTTAACAAACATGCATGAAATAAGTCAGGAAGGCGTGTCACTGCATTATCTTATTTTTGATTTAGTTTTAACAATTATTTCGAAAAATTGCAACACCACAAATGCGCTTGAATGACGACCAGTGTCGAAAAAGGCCACAGTAATACGCATTACCTTGTTTTGTATTCCCGAACTTATTTCTAATGTTCCCGTGTCACTGCTTCAATTTTATTCCTATTTTTAGGTTCAGACTAATATCTTTAAAACAGTTTTCTTGCATCATTACTCCTTTACCTCAGTAAAAGCTTTACTACTTGTAATGGACCATGTTAGGATATTAATGAACGCAGGGGTGGTTTTAGGGCAAGAAAAATAAAAATAAATATGTATTGAAATTCATGGGCATATTACAACAGTAAAAAAACGAGATTCATTTTAGTATCTTCGTTAATTTTTATATTTGTAGTAAAATTTTTAGAATTAGCCTAAAATTGACAGAAATTACACAATTTTTTGTATATAATCGTTAAGAAAAGTTATTTTAACATCGATTTTAATTGTCCAGACACTTTCACAATTTTTTTACACGTTTTCTTTATTTTCCCACAAAAATTTAGTAAAAAAATTAAAGTAGCTCAAAAAAAAAATCTGTTGATCTTGTATGTCAGTTTTGAGATCCACCCATGCCTATTCATTGATCTGGAATAATTACATTTCTCGTCTACAATGTTTTAATTTATTTTTAAATAAGATTTTGACTCTCAAATTAAAAGAATATATTTCAAAGATTGTATATTTAAATTATTTCAGTTGTCAATTAACATTAATATTTCTCATATTTAATAAGTAACACAAATTTACAAAAATTTAAAATTTATAATTACTCATTGTAACGTAAAATAATTTTTTATATATAATATACAGGGTGTTGTTTTGGTGTAATACAAATTTGTCAATTTTTTCCTAAGCCAAATCTAAACGACAAATTTTATTTACATAATATTCATGTCTGCAATCGATAAAATTTATTTTCTTATTTGACCATGCACGAAAATAAATAGAATATTTTCTTATTTGACTATGTACGAAAATAAATAGTACCTATTTACCTATAATTCTTAGGATCCTAAAGTGAGTATTATAATTGAAATAATCTAGTATTTAAATAGGAAATAATTGCTTCAGTTTCTAAGGCCGGTTCTGGAAGAACGCTTCCCAACTTAAATTTAGAAAGTCTTAGGAAGACATCAAACGAACAATTATTTAAATAATTCAGATGGTCTCGCACAGACTAGCTCTTTGCTTAGAGTCAGAAAAATTTATCTTTATGGGATTGCACTAAATTGTCTTAAATGGCGAATGAATAAAAGTAAAGGCATGCTTTAGAGTTAGGTAGTCAAACCAGAAAAAATGTAACAAGTTCATCAACAATTATCTTATTTAGTTGAAACATCTTTGTTGAGCCATTTCATCGGGCCCATTCTTCCAGATTATACTTACTCCTAATCTATGTGTTGCACCGGACTTGGTTCTTCCGCCAAGCTCGTAGATCGTGTTTAGTGATGAGATCTCGTAGACAAAGTTCAGAAAAGAAATTATAGTGCTAGTGTATGCCAACAAAAGCTCAATATTCCGCCACAAAAATGTTCAATACTATGGCAGAAGATCAGAGAATACCAAATTTTGGGGGTGTATACCGATAAAAGTGCTGAATATAATATATGCGAAAAGCCAATTAATACAATCACAATCTTATTAGAAAAAGTAGCGCTTTCCTTTATCCGGCATAGAAAAATGTCTCAAGGCATAAATTCTAAAGGAACCGAAGACCATGTGAGAAAGATAAAGTTTTTTTAAATTATACTTCGTGTATCCTACAAAAGGGAGCTGCTTTACAGATCATACATATGGGCTAAGAGGCTGAAAAATAAAAAGTTCCGGTAAAAAACGTATAAGAGTTAAATTATCAACATTGATGACTGTAGCAACGAAAATGATTGCAGTGGTACGACTGACACATCTTCTAGCAAAAAAAGAGAGATGTTGCACAAAGAGGTACTGGTGTGGGTGTGATCATAAAAATATAGGCACAGGACAAAAAGATTGATGTATAGAAATGAAGTACCACACAGGAGTACAGAATACTTTTTCACCCAATTACAGCAATACATAGGAGAAATAAACAGACAAGACAGCATAGGTCAGTGCGTTGTTATATTCTGCGACAGTCAGGCCACACTAAAAGCACTAAAGGCAACCCAAGTAAACTTCAAACTTGTGTGGGACTGTGCCTGTGCCCTGAATGAACAGCTAACCGCATGAAAGTGACCATGGTATGGGTTCCAGGACACAAAGGGCATCGAGGAAATGAAAAAGCCGATGAACTGTCCAGACAAGGCTCGTCAATGGCATTCTATAGTCCAGAACCCTTCTGCAGTATAGCAACAGTTAAAAAAGAAATCAAGCAAATATGTGGAAAAACACGCCCAAAGCTGGTGGGAACAATCCCCAGGGCAGAGGCAGGCAAAAAGGTTTCTCAAGAAGCCATCGCCTACACTCACGGCAGACCTACTAAGCAAGGACAGAAGGTTCGTGAAGCAATAGTAGGCATGCTTACAGGACACTGTAAACTCAACAAGCATATGAAAAACATAGGTCTGGCAGAACAAACCACATGAAGGTTTTGCCAGACAGAGGAAGAAACCTCAATCCATATTCTATGCGAATGCGATGGAATAGCAAGGACAAGGTTTTCACAGAAGCGAACGGAATACCGAGATGCAGAGAGCTACGTTGAAGAGCCACTGTCGGGGATCTTAACCATACTTAAAAGTCATCTAATTATTTATCAGGGGAACCACAATAGATCTGCAAAGGTCGCAGTGGAAATAGACCGTAGGGCCACCCCTTTTTACGTCTACATCTACAATTAATGTCATATTACAGATGTTAAAATGCGAGAATAAAAAGAGAACAAACAGAAAGAGCATTAGGGAAGAAGCTGCAAATAAAAAATGTAAATAATCGAATGAAAAAATAAAAAAAGAGAGAATTAATAGTTCAAATGATTCAGGTATCATAGCCCAAAAAAGGAGAAAACAAGATAGTAGACTTTCCATATTCTAATAGGCTCTAGACGGCCCTAAAACATCACCGGGGTAAGCATAAAAGCATTTTTGCACTTATAAGAAAAAATATGTACTTAGTGGAATAAAATTTGTTTCTAAACCACTAGAACAAGATCCTCTTCCAAGGACTAAAAATAATTTATTGCATTTTTTCCTGAACAGACAGTTTCATTAAATTTAAGAGAAACTTCGTAATATTTATTTTTTGTATGATTAACCCTCAACTCTCATCTCATTCTTTTAATTTTATTTTTTTTTTCAGAGCGGAGATTAAATATTTACCCCTTCATTAGCCTAATCACCCTATTCTGTGCTTCACGTTTCACAACAGAATGACTCTACAAAAATTATCACGAAAAGTAAGTCAGTAATTACACAACAAGAACGCCATCTGACGTTCTAAACCTGATCCTAGAGGTATTTTAAATTGCAGGATGCCGAATATGTTACTAATTGTATACCTTTTATATAATATTAATTGTACTGGCGTGAATTATCTTAGTAGTGTAGCAATTTTTATTATAGAAAGTGATCTAATAAAACAAAATTTTATGAATAATCTCAAACATTCCCAAATATTAGATTGTATTGAATAAACTTACCCATCTCACTGGGTCCTTTACGGAACTCTCACAGTGTTTCCCAAACTTTTTTAAACGGTACGAGGTTTTAAAATTTTTCGCGACCCACCTTATGAAAAAAAAAACATTTATTTACAAAACAAATATATATTAAAAATTGTAAGTAATTAAAAAATTAACAATTATATTCATTTACTAAAGTTACCTCTTCCTTTTTAATTTTAACAAAAAAAGCATTATTAATCCACATATTTTTTTAAGGAATATCTGGAAAGTAGTGTTTAAAACTATTTATTAGCTCTGAAAAATGTTCTTGAATTGAAAATGATAGTGTTTCTATTTGTAAATCTTCTTCATCATAATTTGATTTAAAATTTCCTTGTTGTTTCCACAGAATCAATTTTTTAATTATTGCAGCAACTTTTCAATGAATGTAGCAAATATATCACACAAATAAGCTACTTTTATTAACCACCTGAAATCTTAAAAGGAAAAATAGCATTTTTTTCAGATGGTGGGTGTTCATTCAGAAATACCACAGTTTCGTCTTTTAGCTCAGACGTTTTAAATTCCTTTCGAAAGTTACTGTGAAATTCAATACAAAAGGAGGTGTTTATGATCACTCCCCATTTCCTTGCATAATTCGGTAAAAAGTTTGCTATTTTATGTAGTTTACTCTATTAATGGCTAATTCTTGAATTTGTTTAAACGAACCTTTATGACAGTCTGCCATTGAACGTGCATCCTTGTTTATACAGGGTGTCCCGTTGGTAAACGGAAATATTTTAAAGGTAGGTAGAGGTCACAAAGGCGATTCTAAATAACCCATATATAATGGGTCACTTGGCTTCCATAACCGAGCTACAGGGTGTTTTATCAATTATGCATAATTATTCATTTGGCCAGAACTTTTGAATCACTTAGTATATCTTTTCCATTTTTGGCAGACAGCTTACACTTCTCACGAACAATGTACTGAAATATTGAGAGATATGAAAATCCAGGTTCGGCTTTAGGAAAAATTGAAACATATTAAAAATATCAAAACAATTTTAATATTTCCATTTTAGATTTGAATAGAGGGGAAAAAACTGAATTGAAACAAGTTATTGTTTTTATCCCGCCACCGGGAATTGGAAAATTTTGAAACTGAAAGTAAAATTTTCATTTAATTTAGAGAAAACATATTATGAAACTCATTTTTTCTTTAACAATTTTAAAAATTCACTTCGCGTCATTTATCTATTTCTTGTTTATTTGGCTTAAAATAATTTTACAATGTACTGGTGTACCTGCAGGCCCGTACTTAGGGGAAAATATTCAATTAGGTATTTATTTTTTAAACGCCCAGTATAAAGTAAAGCGGGACAATAAACGCTTATAATAACTAACAACCATTTATTAATAATTAAAGAAATTGCACAAAATGTCCACCATTTTGTTTTATGGACTTTTTTGCTCGTTTAATGATGTCCCTTACTGATTTTCTTAATAAATGGATTGTTTCTCAGTTCCTAGCAGGCTTCCTCAATTCTTTGAAGCCGTTCTTCTCTATTGTTTATTTCTTTCACCTTGGATTTCAGGTATTCCTTTACAGCATAATCAACTGTGCTGAAATAAAATTATACGAGGCGATCGAAAAGTAATCAATTTAATATTTCGTTTAAAGTACGGATCTGCAATATTACTTAGTGTTAAAACGGACAAATAATAAAAATATGAACAATATAGGAATGTCTAAATGTCGAAAATAAATCCATTTTGAATATTAAACGATAAAAAAATAATTTCTCCTTTTTTTTCTCTAAAATTTTACTTTCAGTTTCAAAAAAAAGAGACGTGCAAGAAAGTGCATAAAAGAAAATAGTGGACATTTTGAGCAATTTCATTAATTATTATTAAATGTTTGTTAGTTGCATAGTTACTATGAGCGTTTATTGTCCCGCTTTACTTTATACTGGGAGTTTAGAAAATAATTACCTAATTGAATTTGTTCCCATAAGTACGGGCCTGCAGGTACACCAGTACATTGTAAAATTATTTTAAGCCGAATAAACAAGAAATAGGTAAGTGACACGAAGTGAATTTTTGAAATTGTTCATGAAAAATTGAGTTTCATAATATGTTTTTTCTAAATTAAATGAAAATTTTACTTTCAGTTTCAAAATTTTCCAATTCGAATCGGTGGCGGGATAAAAACAACAACTCGTTTCAATTCAGATGTTTCCCCTCTATTCAAATCTAAAATGAACATATTAAAATTGTAATATACAGAATGTTGTTTTGATATTTTTCAATTTTTCCTAAAGCCGAACCTGGATTTTCATATCCCTCAATATTTCAGTACATTATTCGTGAGAAGTGTAAGCTGTATGCCAAAAATGGAAAAGATATACTAAGCGATTCAAAAGTTCTGGCCAAATGAATAATTATGCATAATTGATAAAACACCCTGTAAGTCGGTTATGGAAGCCAAGATCCATTATATACGGGTTATTTAGAATCGCCTTTGTGACCTCTAACTACCTTTAAAATATTTCCGTTTACCAACGGGACACCCTGTATTATTGTGTATATCTTTATTATTATTATTATTTCTTTTTTGTGTTCTTAAAATTTTTTCGCGGCCCACACTTTGGAAAACACTGTGCTACGCCGATGTATATGTCCAATATCGTATTAATTACAGCCTGCAAAGTTACATTGTAACCTATATCTTGAGGGTATTATTTCGACTTTATTAAAATACAGATGCTTGCAAGTAATTATTTTCGTGGTGTCCTCAGGAAAGGATTTCACTAAAATTTAAATTATATCGCAGATTTCGATATAGAAAGTTGCAATTGCTGCAGGAAGAATCGTTTAATTATTTCGTTTTATGTAACCATTTTTGCATTATAATTCATTCTACAGTAAAGATAGTGACAAGCGATAATAATACTTTAAGTTTCTGTACGTCGAAAAGTGAAAAAGAAAAACAAAATAAGTCGCTGAATAAATTATAAAACCCAATAGTATTCTCGTAACTCATCTTATCTTAGAAATTCCGTTGTTATTAAAAATATCCTTTTTCAGATGCAGCTCCTAAGGATAAATAAGGAACGCCTGCAAATCTGTGAGGTTAATGGCAAGGTCAATACGGTCAGCTGACCGCTAACATTACGACCTGGCCGTACTCGTTACTTCATTGTCTGCACTGCCTTTACTGAAGAATATATACCGTAAGTATTTGAAAGTTTCCATCATTTATTTCGTGAAATCATAAAAGGATGAGGTTTATCATAAATCGATGGGTTTATCACAAATTCATATATAAAAAATTTCATTTGTAGTAACTTTAAAACTAACACAAGAAAACAAAATCAAATGACGATATTTGATCTTGTTAGAATTGAAACTAAATATTAAATTGCTTGTAATCCAAATACTAAAACAATGCTCAATTTAAAATTTCATCGTTATAGCAATATAATTTCGATTAGGTATCAGGTATTTTTATTTGTAGTCTAAACCTTTTGAGACACGTACTAGCCATATCATATTTTAAAAACTTCGTGAAATAAGAGTCTTAGGTCATTAGACCACCCACGATACATACATATTGAGTGTTGGGAATATTTGAATATTGGTAATAATACCTAACCGAAAATATAGAATTAATATAATCCGTTATTTCAAATTTAGAACACATTGTATTTGTTCAGTAAAATTTTAATTTTGTGATATATTCTAGTCAAATGGTATTTTTTCGAAAACATGAGTGGGTAGAAAATTTTTCAACGGAATTATATGTTTTTTGGGGTGCTGAACACGAAGTTTGCTGTCGTAGCAGGACCGGCTCAGGTCGAAAAACGCAAAAATCCTCGAAATTTTCGGAGTTTTTCCGGTTTTCCGCTCATGTCTTGCAAACGACGCATGGTACGGAAAATATCACGGTATTCAGAAGAGCATCGAATCACCTCCCTAATTTTTACCAACTTTTTTGAAAACTGCAATATACTCACTGTTAGACGACTTTAATTTAAAAAGAGCCACATGTAAAAGTGGTAGAATGAAAGTTGTAAAACATCAAATTTTGAGTTCAGTGAGGACCAAAATTTTAAATTTGGATCAATATACTGATCATTTCTCCATTTTTCCTCTAAACGCTTATTTGAGCAATATGAAGTCTGCGACTGTCAATATGAACCTCCTTCCCTCTCAAACCCCTCTTCCCAACCCATAATTGAAGTATTAACCCCCTCCCTCTCTCTCAAACCCCTCTTTTCAACCATAAGTTACTGCACCCTTCTTTTTTTTGTAAGCCTGACTTGTACCCCTTCTAAATGTTACGCCGCTGTCTAAATTTTAATTTTGACTATAATTTTAATTTTTTTGATATTTTCTAAGTCAATAATGTACACTTGTTAGTTTGTTGTAAAGTCATTGTTTTTCGAGATATTCGCAGTTAAAGATAGATAGACATGTACTTTTTATTTGTATTATTATTAATAATATTCATTTTTACAATTTTGTCTTAAAACCAAACAAAGTAAAAACTAATGTAATGAAATTTTTACTTCAACAAATTTTCAATGTGTCCACCATTAACTTGTATACACTTCCTTAGACGTTTAACTAAAGACTGTCTCACTTTAAACAACTGATTTGCTTGATTTTGTCGAATTGTAGCAGCAGCATTCTGACTTTTGTTCCAAAGTCCCTGACGGGTATTTATTGCTTCTCCATAAACAAGACTTTTGATGTAGCCCCAATAATAAAAATCTAAAGGATTAAATTCAGGACTGCGTGGTGGCCAAGCAAATTCGCTTCCACGTCCAATCCAACGATGTGGAAAACGTAAATTTAGGTAATTCCGAACATCTAATATGTAATGGGCTGGCGCACCATCCTGCAAAAACCAGAAGTTATGACGTAAATTTAAATAAATAAATAAATAAAAAGTACATGTCTATCTATCTTTAACTGCGAATATCTCGGAAAACAATGACTTTACAACAAACTAACAAGTGTACATTATTGACTAAGAAAATATCAAAAAAATTAAAATTATAGTCAAAATTAAAATTTAGACAGCGGCGTAACATTTAGAAGGGGTACAAGCATTACTTACTCCTGCCGTACGCCACTGGTAGAGCGTACTAAACTGTTTTTTTTTTACTGTTAGGTGCATTTTATGATATTTAACAAGTGTGCCGATTTGAGTAAAATTATACGGTGTATTAAAAAAATTATGGCCATTAATAATTTTTCAGTTTTCAACTTCAACAACCCGTATTTCGGAAACGAGTAACATTTTATCTAAGCATATTTCGCTTAATCGTTTTATTTTGAATTGGAGAATATGCGGTTCTTCTATGTCCCATTTAGAAAAAAAAATTTACTCATACATACAACATATTGGAGGAAGATCATAAAGTCGGCAAAAAAAAGAGAAAGTAAGTGTTCAATATCCATTTTATTTTACTATCCTTCGTTTGGCTGGAACTGTGGTGTTCAATGGACGATGATAGTCAAGGCTCAGGTTCTTCAGCACTCGGAATGGTAGGCTGTGACGGCTGATCTTCAACTGAAAGCAATGTGGTCGAGTTAATATGGCGTAAAATAACGCATAAATAAAATTACTTTCTTAAGTCTCATCTGCCTCTGACAGTAGGATGCAAGTTATGCTGGTAAGCTGCAGCATCGGTGCGAGGCTAACCCCTAACAAATAGCTTGAATGCGGTGCGATACAAGCAGTTCCTGACATCTACCTTCAAGTTCTCCAGCAACATTGCATCCATCGCTCCCACGTACATGGCACCAACGTAGATGAACGAACCGACCTCGATGAGCTGAAAGTTCAAACTATCAGTATATGCGTATATATTGATCCAAATTTAAAATTTCGGTGCTCAATGAACTGAACTTTTGATGCTTTACAACTTTTATTTTACCAGTTTTTCACATAGAGTGGTTGTTTTTAAATTACAGTCGTCTTAGGCAGAGTACACATGGAGCTACTCAAAACAAACGTGATTCTGATGCAAATCACCAACCAGTCCGTGATGAGTTGCAGCCATTGTAATTGAATGGAACACCGCAGACGACGATACTGGTTACTAACCAGTTAGTAATGCGTTAGTAATCAGTTTAGGCAACTCGACATGGTGACTAAATTTTGACTTGAATCACGCAATTCTAATTTTCATCTGTCAAGTGTGTCACATATTATTTATTTTCTTTCAAAATATTTTTTTTTCACAATGAATGATCAACGAATAAATAAAAAATTATTGGAAGAAGTTGAAAAATCTCCGGATTGTATAGGTTTAAGCTCCTAGGCTACTCCAAGAGGGATGAAACTGATCATGATTGGTGTGAAATAACAAAAGAATAATAATAAAAGAGTAATAAAGTAAGATGGGTTCATCATCACTTGAATCGGTATTCATTTTTTGTCAGATTGTGAATAATTGATGTTTTCTACCACAGCTGTAATCAGAGACTACTGATTTAGATCACTATTGAGTAGACCGTGTGTGCGGATATAGCATCGCTAATCAGTTAGTAACCGGTTAGTAATTTCAGTTTCAGTTTCTTTTGAGTAGCTCCATGTGTACAACGCCTTACTGTGAGTATATTGCAATTTTCAAAAACTTGGTAAAAATTGGCTTTTTTCGAATGACGATGGCGACCTTATAAATTTTGAAGTTGGGATGTTAAGGAGGTCATTCGACGCAGAATTTTATGCTATTCAACTTTGACTACGGCGACATTTTCCGTACGATGCGTCGTTTGCAAGATATGAGCGAAAAACCGGAAAAACTCCGAAAATTTCGAGGGTTTTGCGTTTTTCGACCTGAACCGGTCCTGCTACGAGGCAGCAAACTTCAGATTCGTGTTCAACACCTTAAAAAATATATAATTCCTTTGAAAAATTTTCTACCGGACTCATGTTACGAAACAGGAACTTTTGAATACCATTTGACTAGGCTATACGTATTATAGATTTTAGGGCATGTAGAACATGCACAAATCTAGTGAAAAGTTCATGGAAACATGTGCTTTTGCAGCTTTTGTTTCGAAGCTAGAGCTCTTTGAAGACGCTTATGATTGTGTTAGAAAAATCTAATTAACACCAGGAAAATCGTATGTAAAGTTTACTAACCCTGCCAAGTTTCATATTTTCTAAATGCGGCGCTCTGAGGATATTTTAAAAAAATTGAACTGAAGACACCATCTTCAAAAAGCACATGTTTATAGGATCTTTTAACTCTATTTTCGCATGTTCTACATGCCCTAAAAATCTATAACACGTTTTCATTAACACCCTGTCCGATTTACTCTTACACAAAGTAACATTTTGAGAAAACTGCAATTTGAAAAATGTATCACGTCTTGCGCTAGCAATGTTTTTACCCCCCTGTTTTTACACCACTGAAGGAATTAATTTTGTGACGCTAAACTTGCTTAAGTTGTTTAATTTTTAATTTCTGGCTCGTCACAATTAAGAACGAGATAGTGCCAGTTTTCAAGTTACTTAGGCTAGCTATCTTCATTAGCTAGCCTAAGTAACTTTCAGGGCGAGAATCGGCTATACTTTGAGTTAATTTCCCATCACATTTGAAATTTTCTTTTATTTAAAAATAGAAACATATGTGAAAACAAAGAAGAAAATTATCTATGCCTTTAAAAATAATTAATTTTAAATTAAATATATAATAATAATTGATATTTGTCAATTTATCTGAGAACCTTTTAGTTAAAAAATGATAGAACTTATAGGAACGATATAGATGCACGAAACGAAATATTTTCTTGTTTTGATTTGCAGTGTTATTTAGCTTAATACTTTGACGTTCACCAGCAATTTCTTTTGTTAAATTTTTAGGTCGACAAAAGTATAATAATTCGGTAATAGTTTTAACCTACAAAATCTTTCACACGCCTTTGGGACTATTATTACATCTAAAATAATCATCCGTAAGACGTTTAGAGAAGAGGCTATAATTTAGTTGTGACCTCACCTCTTTCCCTAGGCTAACTGATATTGTTCACTGCCAGGTACAATACGTGCAGCCATTAGCAGGTGACAGATATTAGATGCAATTTGTTTTTTAAGATATGAAAAATACTAGACATTTATTTATCAACCATATTTAGAAACAACGTATATTCGGTTAATCGAATTTTAAAATATAAACAGTTACTTTTTATGAAGAAAAAAATTACGAGTTGACATATGCAAACATTTAATAAAAATAATACAGATGAATATACGAAATATATACAGAGGCGTATTATTAAATATGAAACCGTTTTTAAAAACATGAAATTTGTAGCCTATAAAAGGATATTCACATATTCAATTCCTAAAAGGGATAAAAAAATCAATATAGGGCTTTGTTAAAAATCTTTTTTGACGCAAACATAGAAATCTTACTTCAAAATCCAATAAATAATTCATTGGTAAGATAAAATCTTCCACCTTTTATACATTTTGAAATAAATTAGGTGCGACGCTGGGAAAATAAATAAGCGAAGTAGTAATATTCAGATAATGTAAGTTTTCCTATCAATAAACATGAAAAGCTCCGGAATGCTAGAACGGCAAAAATACATACTGGATTTGTGTCCGAGCGATTAGCGAACCAATCAAAATTTCCATTTGGAATGTTTACCTAATTATAGCACAAAATAGTTCATAGGTGGGTTATAAATTTGTCCGATGGGCTGGTAATAAAAATTAAAAATTGCCTTTTATTCCAACCATGGCCTCCGGGCTGCTAGAGACTTTCCAAGCTTCTTCAACCATACTGGAAGGATCTGGGATTAGGTCTGAGTAGATGGGGTGAAGCAATTTGGTAGGTATCTGAAAGAATATTACTGACCAAAAATTTGCCAATTGCCTATCAGTAGAATCTAATAGTTGGGCAGGCGGTAGTGGGGATCGAACTCACCACCTGGCGAGGTACCGACTAGTTGCTTTGGGTCATAATACATCTCCAAAATAAAGAAAAAAAATTGTATATACAGGGTGACCCAGGGGTGTGTGCATGCTCCACAACTTTTTTCAATCCAAGCTATCGATTTGATGTTTTTTTATAACGATAGGACCGACAATGAGGCACATTCTAAAAATATTTCTATTCATATACAGGATGTCCCAAATAACATACACAACTAAGTTCTGTTTTTTTAAACGGCAACCCCCCATTTCTGTTACATATTTACATTCGCCATTAAATTGTCGATATAACGCACCTAGGTTTCTTCGACTTATTTGCAATAGTTTTTGACTTATGTCAATTTATGTGTCAAAATATCGTTGTGCAGAGATCCACAAAAAAATTCAGAACTTCAGAACTGTTCAAGATAGCTTAATCAACTTTTTTCCAGTCGATTTCTTAAGCTTTAGCGCATCTTTCGAGTTATAGACGAACTCGGACTCAATGTTCTATCACCTACTACGATTTTTTGAAAATGACAAATTACAAATAGCAATAACTCGACTTTTTCAAATGCATCACCCTATATTTTATTAAATAATTGCATGGCATTTTTTAAGAGCTTTTTGCTGATATACGGTTTGTGGGGTTTATTTTGTAAAACTTGCGAGATTTATGCAAAATAAGAAATGTTTGACGGTTTATTCGAGAAAAAAAGGGACCGAGTAGGTTACTGTCGTAAAATTTGACAGATTCATACAATTTTGAAAAGAAAATATTTCAACAAAATGAAATTATAAGAGAAACAGAAATACATTGCAAAGTAAACAATTTTAGTAATACAATTTGTAAGAACATGAAAGAATTATTAATAGGAAACAATGTAAACATTTTTGATTTATAACAAATGCTCGTACTTAGGTCACTGTCACCATCATGTTCCACACAAAAATCATTATTTCATGTTCTTGTAAATAGTATTACTAAAATTGTTTACTTTGTTATGTATTTCTGTTTATATTGCAATTTGATTTTGTAAGTAAATAATTTTAGTAATACTATTTACAAGAACATGAAGTAATGATTTTTGTGTGGAACATGATGGTAACGGTGACCTACGAGCATGTGTTAGAAATCAATAATGTTTATAATGTTTCCTATTAATCATTCTTTCATGTTCTTGCAAATTGTATTACTAAAATTGTTTACTTTATAATGTATTTCTGTTTCTATTACAATTTCATTTTGTTGAAACATTTTCTTTTCTTCAAAATTGTATGAATATGTCAAATTTTACGACAGTTGCCTACTCGATTCCTTTTTTTCTCGAATAAACCGTCAAACATTTCTTATTTTGCATAAATCTCCCAAGTTTTACAAAATAAACCCCAGAAACCGTATATCAGCAAAAATCTCTTAAAAAATTCCATGCAACGATTTAATAAAATATAATAAATAAAATAAAATAAATATTTTTTCTTTTAGAAATGAGGTAGTTTTATTTTTCCTAGTTTCAGGCTCACACTTTAAAGTAGGTACACGCATTTTGCTTACCAGTTCTGCACCTAATAGCAACAACTTTTAAGTCACAAACAAAAATTTGTTGATTTGTTTTACTAACCGGACTATTTAAAGAAAAAAAACTATTATTTTATCTTTTATTCAATCAATTTTTTTGGGTTTGTATGACTACGGGCCGTTGAAATAAATCCGTTATTGCTCCATTTCGATTGCGAACGTATAGATTTTTAACTACGTAATAAATTATATTTAGGAAGATTCGACTGATACGCATTTTGCACCGTTTTAACAATTAAACATTCTTGTTTACTATTATTACATGTTTCAATGAAATTCCCCTTAATAAACCCGTCAGTTCATGATATACTTAATAAAATCTACTTTATCAAACTATAATAATAGCTTTATCTGGCAGGCAGCCTTCACATCTGGTACCATTAAAAGATAATTTATAATGGGCAAATTGAAAAGATGATAGGATAGAATTTGCATTTACTAAATCTTGATTGTGATTATACATTTATACATTCCGTTAACTTTATTTTTCGATTGGTGTAGAGGAAGTGGTAGGATGAATAATCTTTTTTTTCAAGCGTATCAAAATATGAATATTATATATCATATACATTTATTGAGAATCTACTATATCAAACGTAATAATTTATAAATTTTATACTTCATGTACAATAATGAAAGTCCATTTAATTTACATTCTCAAGGTGTCTCCATATATCGCATTCCAATGTAAACCCACTGACTTATCCATCGAGTCGCCTTATGCCTTCATTGTTTGACAGTTTAACCCATTCATGGCTATCGTCATTGGTGGGAAGTTGCTGTGAAGAAGGTATAGAAAAGTTGGTCACCTGCTACGACAAGTGTTTTAAGATTGGAATAAACTATATAGAAAAGTAACTTTAGGTATACTCTTTCGTGTAAAAATAAAATTGGCTTGAAAAAAATTGTTTTACCTACTATACTCTGTTTGAAATTGATTGATAGCAAAATTTTTATGACCCAGAAGATAAACCCCAATATAACATCATAAGTCAGTGGAGGATAATTCCTAAAATAAAATGTTTAGCATTATTATTTGTTCCAAAATGAAATCTTGGGTTTTCTTCCTAAAATTTTTAAAAATATCAATTTATTTCAATTCTTGGTAAGTATGTAATCTCTACAGGTAGAAAATATTTACAATTCAAGATTAATTTAAGTAGCCCTCAACTTTCTTAGAAAGAATTAAAATTTCTAATCGCAGAAAGTGTTGTGCAGATTGTAAATTATTTTAGTTAAAATTTACATTTCTGTTTGGGTAGTCCTGTGATTGTAACCCGCAGAAATGTTAGTTCTGTAATAATAGGCGATAAAAAGCAATATTGATCAAGTGAATTTGTGCAATAAAAATGGCACAAACGTCTAATTATACTCCTGTGAAATTAAAGTGCAATTTAACCGTGCATATGAAAACTTTAGTGTTAAATGTACATGACGCTCTTTTAGTATAGTTTCTAAGTGTTCACATATGACCGGAGTTGGAGAAGCAACCATTTATAGACTTTTGAAGCAACGAAAGGAAGGAAGTATTACAGTAGCACCTAAAACGTCAACAGGGAGAAAACCCACTCAAATAGACGGTACTATGAAACAACTGATCCGAAGAAAAGTGCATTTGTTTTATTTACAAAAAAAGATACCTACTTTGGATAAACTTTTAGTAGACATTAGGAGACGAAACTTTACATGAATTAGACTTCGTTTGGGAGAAGAACGATAGAAAATCTGCGCTCATCGAGAAAGATGAAATTATTTGTGTTTGTTGTTTGTTAATTTTAACGTCTCTTTTCTGACCTAATGGCCTAAACTGGACGGGACCTACAGCTTATCGTGGGCTCCGAACCACGGTCCTCAATCACTTTAAATCCAGGACTATGCCTTCGTCATGCAGGTGATCTACCGACTAACAAGTGTGTAATTGTGTCACCAACCCCTATCAGGTCCACGAGATATCCGATCTCATCCAGCCTGTTTACCGGCGTGAATGAAACTGCGTATGACACAAATACCTTTTTGCACTTGCCCAAAGTCTTACTGACTTCCACTGAATTCCACTTGAATACGGCAGGATTCGAACCTACTCCCCGAACAGTAACCAAGCTGAATCGGCAGACGCCTTACCAACTAGGCCACCGTGTCCGGTAAATTATTTGTTGGAGGAGGCAATACTTAAGGGAAATTGGAAAATTAAGAAGAGAAGACAAAAATATTTTTTATTTAGATGAAACATGGGTAAATGAAGAACTTTGGGCTCAAATGTCGCGAGAAACAATACAACATTTAAACTTCAAGATGTTCGTCAACTATTATGTGACTTCATATCAAAAATTTCACCGGAAAATTGGCAAAACGCTATAAGACATGTCATAGCAGAGAAAGAGAAATTCTGGAAACTTGATAAGTTAATAGAGGAAACAATAGAACCAATTATTATTTCTGTAGGAAGTAAGGAAACTGATGATGATGACTCCTTATCGGAAGAAAACAACTTACTTATTTAGGTATGTAACTCTATATTTATATTAATTATAATAAGTTTATATGACGCTAGTACCCGAAATACAAACAAACAAGTTTATATGGAATCACCTCGTATTTCTCAAAACGAAATATGAGTGTTTTATGAGAAAATATTTTTTTGCAAAGATTTTTTTTTTGTATCTATATGATATAAATTTGGTTGTATGTATATTTATTATTAAATTTTAGGGAAATATCGTAACCTAATATCTAGTAGGTATACTATTTTTCATGAATATGAAGACATTTTTTACAAGACTAGACCTTAGTTTGGAACTCAGAACTCGAATGATCAGATGCTACGTCTTCTCTGGCCTGCTCTACGGATGTGAGAGCTGGACACTAAATTCACAGACCGAAAAGAGAACAGAAGCCTTCGAAATGTATGTGTATAGACGTATGCGAATTTCATGGGTACAAAGGATCACCAACGATGTACTCCAGCGCATGCACAAGCAAAAAGAATTACTGAACACCATCAAGGCAAGAAAAATGCCATATCTGGGTCATGTGATGAGAGGTAATAAATACGAAATACTACGCCTCGTAATAGAGGGCAAAGTACAGGGGAAAAGATCAGTAGGAAGACGCCAGAACTCATGGCTGAAAGATTTGAGGAGATGGTTCGACCGCTCGTCTGCAGAAATCTTTCGTGCTGCAGTTTCCAGAGCTACAATTGCCATTTGGATCGCCAACCTTCGACAGGAGAGGGCGTGATAAAAAAGAATACTATTTTTATAAAAATAAATGTGGGTACTTAATATTGACAGTTTACTATTTTTTATATTAAAGTAATTTTGTGTTCCCCGTCACTGAGGCATTGAATTAGTGATTAATACCTTAGGGTTTGCTTATTTACATTTTATGATGTATTGTATTCGAGCTTTTTCGGGGTGGCCATACTAAAATCTAATGAAAATTCAGATAAGAAGGTATCAACATTTACTTTTTTTCTGCATTAAACAAGCCGGTATAAAGACCTTTGCCATAAAAACTGTGCTATCATGCATTTTCAAACGGAGTATAGTTTTTTGACAGTACTTACTTTCCGAATATGCCTCGTATCTGTGTTATTTTTTAGTGTTACATGCATTTTAATAAATCTGCCAACTACTGTTGGTGTTGTGTGGTTTTTCTGGGTTTTCCCACAACTGTAAAGCAAATGCGCCATCAAGCATCAGTAAGTCGCCCCAGAGCGCCACGGCAAATAATAATAATAGCCGTCCCTCCCCTGCACAAGCTGCAGAGCTTCAGGGGTTCACTCGCAAGGGAGTGAATTGCAGGGCGTATATTATTATTATTATTATTATATTACTGTATTCAAATAAAAACAACTGATTTGACTACATCATAATATTGATTGGTAATTATGTTTACCTATATATGCAACTCTTCTGAATACCGCTATAACTATTTTAGTAAATTCACTTCTCGATATGTACAGGAAACGTAATTATGAAAATTTATGTGTATTGCGCTTCATGTACACAATACTATGAATCAGTTGTGAAGATATATTTATGACAGCTAGGCACTTGAATGGATCTATGCAATTTATACTGAGTGCTAAAATATTTATTAATCGGCATTTACTCAGAAACTACGATATTATCTTAATATATCAGATGGAAAACAAATACTTCAACATAAACACATAAATAGATATTATCATTTTTATCATAAACATGAGTGAATGCTCAGCTTCTGTTCAGCAAAACCATCTTTATCTGAACACAAAAAAATGTCAATGTATAACATTCTCAAGGAATAAAGACACTAACGAAAACGAATACTTCCTCAATAATGAACTTTTAACAAAAGTTTCGGTGGTCAAAGATCTCGGTATTTATATTTATTCCAAACTCTTTTTTGACCAACATATCGAATATGTTTCAAAAAAAGTTGTCACGACTTCAAAGAGTCTGTTAGAGATATGTACATGGCATATGTCAATAGTGTTTTAAGCTTCGGTTCTTCTATTTGGAACCCCTATTACAACTGTTATATCGACCGATTACAAAAGTCCAAGATAAATTTATAAAATATGTTTCAAAAAAATTTCATACTTAAGCAGACTTCGATATTTGCAAACGAGAACTGAAGCTCGTAACACTAGTCGACAGACGTCAACTTTCAGATGTTAAATTTATCTATAAAATCGTTAACGGGCAAATGGAATCTAGCGAAATTTTAAGTTAAATTCATTTCATTTATCCATCCTATAACACGCGAGGGAAAAATCTTTTAAAAATTAGTCAAAGCTCTACTAACTACTACCTAAATTCTACTCTGCAAAGATGCAGTAAATCATACAATACAATCTCGTCACTCATCGATACGGTTATCTTCTCTTCCTCTTTGATAATTTTACAAACACTATTAAAAAATTATATCTAACTCATCTCGACTAGTTTCTTTTCATAAAATATGCAACATTTAATAAGGATTTGTATTCTTATATAAATAAATAAATTCGTCAAAGAATGCGATTTTACATATTGTAGTTTGTAGAAAAAAGAGTTTTAATACATGCATTTTTAAAATGGGAGACCATCATGTATTATTAGAAAAATGTATGTACTAAAGATATGCAAGGATGCATGTAGAGTGCACCAGAAAGAACGGCTGAATCGGCTGAACATCCACACTTTATACCAATAATTGCGTTCAACGATGTGTCAACACTTTTATCGGCCGATACTAGATCGGCTAACGACGAAAACGGTGTTTGTTATCTCAACACTGGGTCCGCAAGAACTTGGCACTAAATTCAACTTCAGCTTACCCGGCGATTGCTGATGTGGTCAACGATACCATTTTCATGCTGGCTTGCTTTCAGTTGAAGTTATTCAGAACTATTTTCAATATTCTGCTTTTAATTTGTTGATTCCGTTAAGTGAAGGGAATTATTAATTTTTTTTATTAATAATCGTACCTACTGAATTGTAAGAAAGGTTAAAAAAATATAGTAAAATGATATACATATTTTAATTCAATTCCCCCTCTCTTATTTTAAAAAAGTTTTTTAATTTAACATAGGACACCAAGAAAGATTTTGAAATTGAAGACGACAAAATCTGTTAAAAAATGTTATAAAATTAATCAAAATTTAACCTCCGCAGAATTTCAAACAATTAAAAATTTATAAAATGACAATACAATTAAGATTTTACCGGCAGTTCTCTTTCAAATTTTTTTTACCCCAAAAAAATCAAGTTTCGAAGTCATTTTCTTCCATGAGAAAAATGCGAACACGGCTCTAGGTGTGTTCTCGCCGCGGTGAAAATCCATATTTTTTTAAATCGCAATATCTCAAGAACCCTTAGACCGATTTGGACGGGTTAAAATTCAGTTTAAGCGTTTTCGCGAGTACTTTATTTTATATATAGAAGTCGTTTCGATCCGAATAAAACTCAGCGAGCTACGTGCGGAAAACCGATTTTCCATATCTTTACATGTTAATTTACCCCCCCTCCACACCTCCCTTAGCTTTCATATAGTGATCACGTGAAAGATGGATCTCGAATCTATAAAATCACAAAAAAAAATTTTCGAAAGGAGCGACTTCGTTTATCGGGTTTTTTTCCGCCAGATCGACTCCACTACTACCCAAGTAAATTTATAAATCGTGAACTTTACCGAGACATCAAAAATAAAGAATAAAATTTAAATCCCCCCTTCATTCAAATATAGTAAAAATCGCTTATATTCCAAAATTATCTGAAAAAATTAGAAGAATTGGAAATAAATTTAATTTAAAAACAGTTTTTCAAAATAATAATATATTAAAATCTTTAATAGTAAATACAAAACCTTTTAATGAAATTCAAAATACAAAAAATTGTATTAACAAAATTTCATGCGAATGTAATAAATTTTATATAGGAGAAACATCTAGACCTTTTCATATTAGACTTAATGAACACCAATCATACATTAAAAATAAACAATTCGAATCAATCAAAAATATGTGAACGTGCATGAGATTTTGGTCATAAAATACAATGGAATTCTTCAACTAGATTATTAAAAGAACCTAATAATTATAACCGCAAAGTTAAAGAAGCAGCATTGATATGCTTAAATAATAACGAATGTGTTTCTAATTATTCGGTCTATATTTCAAAAATTTGGATGCCTATTTTACAAAAAGAGTTAATTGCAAAAAGGTTATATCGGGATAGTATCATAAGTTTTGATCTGGTTTTTTTCTTATGATAATATTATTAAGAAAACTTCATTTATGACGAAGTATAAATATAATATGCAAACGCTATCCTTCTTTCAAAATTCGTTTCCAGAAACGTCACAAAAAAATGATGGAAACAGATTTTGACGTCTTCAATTTCAAAATCTCTATCCGTGTCCTATGTTGCTGTCATATTTTTGTAAGATTATCAAGTGTTCTGTTTCTATAGTAAATTTTTTATTATATATTTTGTTATATCATTTTGAAAACGATTTCCGATTAAGGAAGTCGAAACGTCAAAAATTAAAAAACTTTTTTAAAATAAGTGGTTTTATTCCATGACAAGATAAATTGAAGTAACAAGGAAACCACTATGGGCTTCAGAAAAGAATTACATATTTTAAATTTACAACTTTTCGTAGTAAAAATGAACCAAATCAGTTTGTACTACCAATACTATCGAAAAATATCTAAACCTAGCTTTACCTATTCCGATAATATACCACTAGGTATTTCTCATAGATAGTAAATTCTAATTGCAAAAACTACCGAGTAGTACTAATTAGCAAAGTTCACGATTAATGCATTAAATTGTGCGTTGAACATTTACCATCAATAAATTTTCGAACAGGTGTGCGGTACATATTATGTTATGCAACTGAAACAAATCACCCCGAACTTGTGTATAGGAACAAGATTTAGTTGCTTTTGGTTCTTCTTGAATTACAAATGTGGCTATTGCAACTATAAACTATGTAAAAACTAAATTAGGAGCATAACTGCGAAGTAAACTAGGAAAACTCCAGTGAAACGGGAATATCTTAAAACAAAAATTAAATTTAGTACCTACATGGCCTTCTTATGAAAGTAAAACAATTAACGAGATAATAAATTCTCCAGAAGCTGCCTTGTTAAAAAATCACCAAACTGTGATGAAAGTATAATGCCGAAATTAAGAAAAAACGCTGCTGATCTCTATAATTAGTTGAAAATGTCGAGGTGTGCTCAAAGTACATATTTATCCAGCGGTAATATGGCAATTAATTAAAACTTTAAAATAAACTTAATCTTGTGATATCATTCATTCAATGCCTCACAATATTTATCACAATTTCCTTTAACCGATTCGACTGCTTGAAATTTATGTACATGTAGTTTCCTTCGATTTATACAATTTCATAAACTACTGAAATTCGCATGTAGAGATGTAAGTTAGTCAAACAATACAACAAAGGATGTATTGTGTTCTTAATGGGCTAGTAATAAGTTTCAGCTGTAAACGCCAAACGGGGAAACGACTCAGGAGACATTTGGTCGTCTTTGTTAATTTAAATCATAAAAAATAGTTTGTAGTTTTCAAAAATTACAATTATTATTTGCCAAAAATAAAGACTAATCTTTTTTACATCTCTAAAATAACCAAATAAGTTTAAACACACACGGAATAATTTGCGTACTATTTATTTACAAAATATGCATTACTACTTTAAATGAATAATTATTATACTTTAAATAAATTCAGACTTTTAGGATGTAGTACCAGCTATTAAGTTATGTGTTCAATAGTAAAAGGAGCACATTATTTGTTTTTATTCGAATATCTCTTCTCTTCTTATAGTGCATCTCCTATCGAAGGTTTGCAATCATCACAGCAGTCGTGACCTTGTTGACTGTAGCTCTGAACAGTTGAACATTACTACAGTTAAACCAATTCCTCAGGTTCTTTAGCCAGGACACACGGCGTCTGCCAATGCTCCGCTTTCCACTAATCTTTCCCTGGACTATCAGTTGGAGAAGTGTGTATTTCTGTCCTCTCATTATATAACCCAGGTATAGAAGCATTCTTTTTTTCATAGTGTTAATGATTTCGCATTCCTTCTGCATCCGGTTCAGTACTTCGGCATTAGTAATTCTATCAGTCCAGGGAATACGCCGTATTCTACGGTAACACCACATTTCGAATGCTTGTAGTTTGTCGATGTGGTTTTTCTTGAGGGTCCATGCTTCAACTCCATACAAGAGCGTGGAAAAATCATAACAACGCAGCATCCTCATCCTAAATTTCATGTTAATATCCCGACTCGTAAATAACTTTATTTTTACAAATGTTGAGCTGGCTATCTCTATCCTCGTTCTTATATCTCTTGTTTGGTCACCCGATTGTTCTATCCAAGTTCCTAGATATTTATATGTCGACACATTATCTACCGTCAGGTTCGCATGGTTCAGATCTTATGGGAATTTTGTAACTACCATTAACTTGGTTTTCTTAAAGTTGATTTTAACTCCGTATTCATTACATCGATCATTTCATTTTTCTAAAAGGTGTTGTGTGTCTTCAAGGTTGCTCGTTAACAAGACGGTGTCACCTGCATACCTCATATTATTAATTACTTCTCCATTTATAACTATTCCAACCTTAGATCATATATGCTTCGCTATAGATACGGCATCATATAGTGTTTGTTTGGTTCTAGAGGGGTAAAGACGAGAGGGGTGAAGGGGCAATAGCGTACCATGATACAGTAGCGTACCATTCGGAATATTTTGATATAGTGTAATATATTGTCATATTTATTCAACACATATTTCATTTTCTATAAGGATTGAGTGACTGTAGGTTACAGTAAAATGGGAATTAATGTGAATCGAAAATAAATAAAATAGCATGCATACGAAAATTGTTTGGAATGGGAATAATCTGAGAGGTTGAATACCATCATCTTGCGCTTCTGTAAATATTTTTTTATAGCAAATTAAAAATCCCATCGATTATAAACTCGTTAAAATAGAAAAAACAAAATGAAAAGTTGGTAGGTATATTAATACAAAAGATACCTACTTCAAAAATGAACCTAAAAGAAAAATTTACTGATGAACATGGTTTATTTTAATAAAACATAAATTGACATACAATAGATAGATATTTAAACAATTCATTTACAATTCAAATAAAGTATACATAATTTACGTTTAGTTCTTATTTTCACTTCCTGTCCTATCCAACAACACGCCTATGGAATACATACCGATGACAGCACCTTTCTCAAATTTGATGTTGTACACTTAACAAGGCTTTGGCATTTTGTTGAGAACTAATTGTACCTAGCAAAAACTTTCAAAAAACTATAAAAATACACAAGATTAGCACAATAATTCCCAAAAAACAGAATATCTGACATCTGTCAAAACTTTACGATAGGAGAGGGTATCGTCGAAATTTGAAATCGACCAATCAGAGGGATGGTACTCTAACTCCCTCCTGTACACCACAACAAATAACCTGAATACCGTATCTAGCGTAGCATATATGATCTAAGATTCCAACTAACTCGAATATGTCAAAAAACGTCAAATATGATACAGTACACAATATCAAGAAGGAGAACTTTTCGGCGTGGGACTTTCTTCGACTTTTTCGGATGAACCGTGAACTGTCCGGAAAAGTAAAAATATGTGTGTTTGGCTTACCTTTTTCTTTTAGCTTTGAATTAATAGTTGTGTTCAATAATATTTGCTGTATTTTATTATCGGAATAACATATTTACTTGCTGTGATATGTGTTTAAAAAAAACCATTGATATTTGTAGGTTATGTTAATATGTCACAATAGTTATAATTTTTGTTTGAAATTTGACATTTCCTACACTTGTGTTCTATTGCTTTTTAGTGTAGTCTATATTACACTGACAGGACCGATCAGCTATTCGCATCCTTCAAATTCAGTGAAAAAGTTCTAATGACACTGGTTTAGTTTATTATAACTCAATACTTCGTGTTTATAAATTCTACAAGCTATTTTGCTTCGAAAAGAATTGTGTATATTTTATTTATTTTAGTACTTCTTACACTATACAAATTCAATGAAACGTGTTTTTGAAAAATTGTGTAGCTCCGTACTACACTTTCTAACACAAGCTCCATTGACATTGGCAAACTACAAAACTACAAGTAGAACTAGGTAGAATTTTTCTTTATTTTATTAATATTTTTTATATTCGAAAAAAAAATATTGTATGATAACGCGGACGAGAAGTTTCTTCTTCGGACTCTTATGGTTTGGGCTTCGACTGACGTCTCATCCGGCAAACTCCATATTTGTCCGAAAAAGTAACACTTCTCGTCCTTGCTTCATAAACTACTATTGAGAAACACCTTACTAGTACTAGGAGGAAGTAAGAAGGGATGAGTTACTTAATTCTTTTCATGTATTATCAGTTTATGCACATTTTTTATTTCGTAATTTTCATTGCAGGTTTTTACATTTTTCTTTTAAAAATATGGAAAATCTGATATTTTACCAATCGTAAATATTTAATTTTTGAAATTTATAATTTATAATTTATAATTTTCGATTCATTTTTATTAAAAAAAATGCAAATTTTACATCGAGTTTATAATTTGGTTAAATTTTACTTTCCCGGACCTCGCCAAAGGGAAAGTATTGTGAACGCGCTAAAAAAAAATTTGAGATAACGACGGATATATCTATTTTGAGGTCCCCTGAAACGATTAAAACGATTTCCAGATGGAAGTCTGTCCGTCTGTCTCGGCTGTCTGTGTGTCTGTGTCTCTGTATTCTTCCACGATAGCGTCGGTACGTTTAATCCGATTGAGCTGAAATTTGGTATATGGGTTTCGGGTGACCGGGGATTGAACCCATTAGTTTTTTGTTTAAATGGCCCCACCAGGGGGCGCAGGAGCCCTATGTACATCGCGAAAAAATATAAGACTTAATGTTTTTATTTGCTATTTAGGTGCCTCACTGGCTTATAAATACATTCTGAAATTTTCATTCCTTAATTTTAAACCTAACCTAAATTTTTTTGAACTAAAAAATCGCAAACCGTAACGTCCAAACGCTTGATCCGATTGAGCTGAAATTTGGTATGTGGGTATCGGATGATCGCGGAATGAATCCGTTTGTTTTTTGTTGAAATCGCCCCAACAGGGGATGCAGTAGCCCATGTACATTACAAAAAAAATAAAAGATATAAAGTTTTTATTTGATATTTAAGTGCCCTATTGGCTTGTAAATACATCCTGAAATTTTCATTCCTTAATTTTAAAACTAATCAATGGAAAAAAAATAAAATTTAAAATCCAAATGACATTTGATGAAAAAGTAAACAAAATTCCGACCCTAAAAAATTTATTTTCCTTTTTTTTTGACATGTGAAATGTTTTTCCTTTCATAATATTTCAAATATCATTTTTACATTTTTTTGGATACCAAATATCATTTGATTTGGACACCAAATTAATTATTTTAATTTTTATTTTATAACTGCCGGAAAGTCTTGTGGCGACACAACAGATTTTTTACATTTGTTCACCCACTCTTCCGATTAAATTTTTTTTTGTAATCAATTCCTTTGTAAGAATTTTCAAGTCCAATTATTTCAAACTTATTAGTTATTTCTGTTTTTATTTATTGCTCTATTCCAGCCGTGTACTTTTTTCTTGTTTCTATCAGCTCTTGCAAATAAGGAAATACATGCACAAATGATGTGAAATAAGTTAAAATCACAGCTCCCAAGAATTACGACGTTAGAAAATGCCACACACTGCACCAACGTCTGGACTTCAAACAACTACTCCTTGGACTATATGCCCCAACAGGTATTGAATTACAGAAGTCCAGACGCGGTTTGAACCCCTAGGAAATACATGTTTTAATAATTTTCTAAATTTTGTACGTAACTGTATAACTGTAACATCCGAAAACTAATCCTGTATGGCAAGATCAAAAAGCTAATTTCCCCAGCCGTCATTTACAACCGTCAAACAATTCGTTAACATACGACGTAACGACGCAACGTTGGATTCAATTGAGGGAGGCATTTCTTTTTGGGGGACCAACTTCTTTGATGAGGTTAGACCTCGTTAGTACTAGACGGAATCGAACCATAGGCGGCGATTCAAAACAGTTTTGTTGAAATGAAACGATTTGTGAATTTCCAGTCGATAAATATAAGTATATATTAATAGTTTATTATGTAGCAAGTTTAGACAAAAGAGCTTTACTCGAAGGGTATGGAAATTTTGAGCAAGGATTCTTTAATGAAATGCCAGTCCAAATAAGAAGTTTTCTAAGCTGCTGTGTATATTATTGTAATAGTATAATATAATAATAATATTAATAATAATAACACCGACAACGCCCATCGTTATCTGTTCCTTGTTCCTTGCCCATCCCGATTCCCGTCAGGTCTTCCTTTAACGGTTCCAGTCATTTTCTTTTGACGCCCTGTTAAAACTGTATTTTTCTTCTTCTTCTTCTTGGTAATAGAAACAGTAATCGGTTTTAATGCTTGTTTCTCTCCTAAAACTCTAGAAGCTTCTTTCATATAATGACTCAGCTGTTTGTCGTTCAAATATGTTTTAATTTTGTTCGCACATTCTTCATGACATTTTTCTTCGCAAATAGATAAAGCAGTGCCTTTTAGAGATTTCGAATAATGGTTTACTTTTGCGTTGTTGTTTAATAACATCTCAACCATTTTTGGTAAATTCTCAGTACAAGCAATAATTAGTGGTGTATTTCCCTTCTTGTTTTTACAATTAATATCTGCTTTCTTTATTAGTAACGTTTCTACAACATTATATTTTTCTCCCTTAACAGCGTGATGCAATGCTGTCCAATTATTTTTATCGCAGTAATTGACATCTGCGTTATTTTTTAGTAGCAATTCGACTAATTTTATTCTCCCTGCTCTAGCAGCTAATATTAATGGACTAAGCCCAATTTTATTTCGGCAATCTATTTTAGCTTTCCATTCAATAAGTTTTTCAGCAAATTGTGTATTTCCCTTATAGGCACAAAAATGTAATGCAGTATTTCCTCGGTGGTTAGCCAAATTGATGTCTGCACCTCCCTCATATAAAACTTTAGCTATTTTAAGTTTTTTATTTAGAAAACTCAAAATAAATGGACTATTGCCTGTATCATTTTCTGGATCATCAATATAAGATTTATTAATATGTGATATTAATAGCTTGACGCATTTTAAGTTGTTATGCTGTGTGTAGCAGTACAAAGGACTTTGGCCCTTGTTGTTTTTTAAACTCAAAATATCAGGATTATCCCCACAACAAAACTTTTGGAGAATGTTAACATTTTGCCAATCGCAAGCTAGATGTAAAGGTGAATTTCCATTTATATCTTGTCCGAATTCTCCCTGTAGATAATGGCTTAGTAACAACTCTATACAGCCTCCTCTGTGATGTTTTACAGCCAAGTGAAGCAAACTCATTTTTGTCGTTGAATCTCGAACCTAAAAAATAATATTATTTTTTAATTGTGCTAACAAAACTAACTTACATTCATTCAATGAAAGGAAAATTTATTAATAACTGTCAATAAACAAAATAATGTAGAGAAGGTTACTGGTAATTGATACGTTTAGATTTTTCCCCTCTATCTTCATATTTTATATTTTATAGAGATAATAAAACAATTTCTCTATCTCTTTCCACTGGATCAAAACCACTTAGTTGTTAAAAACTTTTTTAACAACTAAGTGGTTTTAATCCAGTGGAAAGAGAGAGAGAGAAATTAAAATACAAACCACTATGAGCTTCCGAAATGAATAATAAAACAACTTTTTTACAAATCGATATATTTTTTAGCTACTAATAGCCCAGTTGTCAGAGACTTTGTCCTCTTATAAAATGTAATATCACTGAAGCTAGGCTCTTAGGTACTTTAAAATGTGTAGAAAACGATCAAAAAAATGTTTGCTGCTCTAAAGTAAATGCTAAATTCGCAATTTCGAAAATTCATTATATCTTGGGAAAAAAATCGAAAAAAGAAAGAGCGGAAAATTACTAAAATGTATATTATAAGTTATTATAAAAAAATTGTAGTATTATAAAAAATTATTAAAAATAAAAAAGCGAATTCGAAAACTCTACGCGCGCCAAGCCGCTGAATACAAATATTCAAGCGAGGCGTTGGGGAAAAAACTAAATTATCTTTGCCTCAAATGTACGCAAAAAGAAAGCATTTTAAAAAGAAGATTTACTTTTTAGAAGCTTGAAAATTTAACAAAAAATATGCTTCGCGTACTTCATCCAGTGGCGCACAATAATGGGTAGTGGTAACTTCGGCCCCCCTATTTTTTACGACACTGTATAAATCGATTTTTTTTATTTTATTTAAATCTTCGGTTATTTATGTTATAAAAAGTTATTAACTTTTATTGCCCTAAAATCAACAATTTTTGAGATATTTGACTTTGAAGAGAAGTCTACAATTCATCTTTTCTATCGTCGATGTTAAATCTGGATTTTTTTCATTTACAATAAACAGATGTCGGGACCTAAATACACAATACAAATATTTAGAAAATAGTTCATCATTGGGCAGAAATTTTTGACAATACCATATCTTAAATGTACAGGACCGTATTCTATTATTTGACAGGAAATTTCAATACTTGTTTTATGACTGGCATAAATACATATTTTAATTAAAGGATATTTTATTATAATTAGTGAAGAATAAGAATACAAAGAAACGACATACGTCACTATAGTTTTTAGACAATCTAGTAGGCATATGTCATAAATGTAATTTTACAGTTTATTTGCTTGTTGCGCAGTGTTATCGACGTTTTTTATTTTTATTTTCGAAACAATGAGCTTTTCCTTTGAAAAAATGACCGATGTTATTATTAGGAGAGGCCCAAAAAAAAGGAAGAATGGCAGTAAGGTTGTACGAACAAAAATTTCCTGGTCGCCGAATACCACATCATACAACTTTTGCTAGCATTGAAAGAAGATTGCGGGAAACTGATAATTTAGTAGTTAAAAGGAATAATGCAGGAAGGCAGAGAACAACAAGGACTGTTCACATCGAAGAAGCTATATTAAATCATATTTCTGATAACCTCTCACTAAGTACTAGAACCACAGGTAAAACATTGAATATGAAGAATAACATTATATAGAAGGTTTTGCGAGAACAACTGCTATGGCCTTATAAATATACTAAGGTACAAGCATTAGAACCACAGGATTATCCAAGACGAGTATAATTTTCTAACTGGTTTAACAAACAATGTCGTGAGAATCGTAATTTTTCAAAATTTATATTGTATACCGATGAAGCAAAATTTACGAGAAAGGGAATTTTTAATTCCCAAAATAGCCACGTTTGGGATGAGGAAAACTCCCGTTGTATCCGCCAAAGAGGGTTTCGAAGTAAATTTTCAATAAACGTTTTGGCAGGCATAGTAGCAGACCCATAATCGGCCCATACATTTTGCCAAATAAATTAAATGGCAAAATTTACACTCGCTTTTTAGAAGAAGTCCTAGATGAACTTCTAGAAGACGTACCATTAGAAAATAGAGACAACTTATGGTTTGAACATGACGAAGCATCGGTACATTTTACTAGAAGTGCCAGTGCTTATTTAAACAGGCAGTTTGAAGAAAGGTGGATTTAAACCCAATCGACTTTTTTTATGGGGTTACATGAAATCCTTGGTATATGAAACAATAGTTGAAACGAAAGAAGAATTATTGGCAAGAATACAGGCCGCTGCAACCCTTATAAAGTATGACCCAACAGTTTTTCAAAGAGTGCGTTTTGACATGAGAAAACGTTGTAGGAAGTGCTGTGAAGTGAACGGTCAACATTTTGAACAGTTACTGTAAATTAACAGTTTTTTGTATTCTTATTCATTACTAATTATAATAAAATTTCCTTTAATTAAAGTATGTCAAAAAACCTTCTGGAATTTCCTGTCAAATAATAGAATACGGTCCTGTATATTTAAGATATGGTATTGTCAAAAATTTTTGCCCAATGATGAACTATTTTCTAAATATTTTTTTATATTTTGCATCTATAATATTTTACATTATGATACGCATTTGAGAACTCTAATGTTTCATTAGAGTACGCAACTTTTTGTGTTATACGGTTGGTATCTAATATGAATCAACAAATGACATTTTCTGTTATATTTTTTATTTCAAATCTGTCAAATTTTAAAAATTATAGAACACAGAACTCATTTTTTTAAAGCAAACTTCTCTATAATATGCAAAGTATAAATGTATTAAAAAATTAATAAAATGGTAAAATATAAAAGTATTATAAGCAACTTATTTCATATGGCTGTTATGACACTCCGTCCTTTAAAAAACTCATCGCTGCGCGATTCGTTTTTTAAAATTGGACTCGTGGCATAACAGAATGCCATATGAAATACGTTGCTTAATGTACTAGTATTGTGTATTTAGGTCCAGACATCTGTTTATTGTAAATGAAAAAAATCCAGATTTAACATCGACGATAGAAAAGATGAATTGTAGACTTCTCTTCAAAGTCAAATATCTCCAATATTGTTGATTTTAGCGCAATAAAAGTTAATAACTTTTTGCAACATAAATAACCGAAGATTTAAATAAGATGAAAAAAAAATCGATTTATATAGTGTCGTAAAAAATAGGGTGGCCGAAGTTACCACTACCCATTATTGTGCGCTACTGGATGAAGTATGCCAAGCAGGTTTTTTGTTAAATTTTCAAGCTTCTAAAAAGTAAATCGACTGCCAAGTTTGAACAAAAAATTTAAAACGGTAGGTGAAATATCGCAAAAAAATAATTCTAATTTCTCAACTTTAACATGCACCCTGTATCTCGTAAACTAAGAATCTTCGGGGCTTATGTACATAACTCATTTTTCATCATTTGTCAAGGGCTATCACCTGTAAAGCGTTGTCGGTCGAATATCTGAACACCCTGTATAAAATTAATGAATATTTTATTATGTGCTTACCAGTAAAATTTTGTTTTTTAAATTTTCTTGTTTTATGAGTGTTTCTAAAATATTAATAAAACCATTTTTGACTGCATGGTACAAGAGAAAGTAACAATACTCTGAATCCAGCTTTGAGAATGTCTCTATATAAAAATCTTCTAAATCCTTCTTCATCGCTTTTTCAATTTCATTTAAGCACCCGCTCAATAATGCACATTTTAGTGGACTTAAATTTAAAAAATGATCTGAATTTAATGGTAATAAATCGGTCAAATCAAATGGAGTTGTTTCTATTAAATTTATTATTCGCTCACATAATCTCACTTTCATGACCAAATCTTCATCTTGAGAACTAATGTCATAACTTTTATTTCCATTAACAACCTCCGGTACTTGAAGAAGTATTTCATTATCAGTATATTTTACACAGGCAGGCTCTTCATTGCAAAACACTTCTTCAATTTGTGAATTTATACATGTAACGAATTGTTCACCGTACGTCATCGAAAAATGACAAATATTTCTTCCGAGAATATCAGTAGTGCAGATAATTTTTGATGAACCAGTATCAACAACACGTTTTTTGATTTCCATAGTTAGAATAATATTATCAAAAAACCAACGGACGTTAGTTAGTTCACGATAATACAAATGTTGTATAAGTGGTTTTAGGTTAAAAGGTGTTTCGTTAAAAATTTGCTTTCTTGTATTAACAGCTAACCATCGAGCAGCCAAGAATTCCGCATATGTTTTATGACTAAATACAATACCCTCCTTGGTGAATTCAATAAACGGATTTTTCGTATTTACATTTTTAAAGACTTCGATGTCGTACTCGAATTCAGTCCAATCGAAAATCTGACTAAGAATAGTTTTTTTGAAAAAAATTGTCAAAGCCAATTTTGAAATAGTATTCAAAATAAAGTCTTGATTTTTAGAGTAATATTTTTTAATAGTTTGCTTTATAAATTTTTCGTATAAATCATGTGTTTCAATTTGCTGTATATCTGGATCTAATTGCAATATTTCTGCTAACATTATTGTTTGTTGACAAATACCGATAAAAGAAATTTCTAATTTCTTTATAATTCTCTTTACCGTTCTTAAAATACTTTTTATCTGAATGTTGTCAAGTTTATTTTTTTTGAAAAAATTCTTATAAAATTTATCCTGATCTTTTTCTGAAAATTCAACTAGTTCCATAGAAAATGTTCCAAAATATTTTTCACAGCTATCTTTTATTGATGGTCTGGTAACAATCCATAACGTCACTCCCTTTTGGGTCGCTTCATTAAATATATCCAATAACTTTTTATATTTTACTTCTTCAAAATCATCTATAAGTAAAATGATTTTGCCATTTCTTATGTAAGATTTAAAAAAAGCTTCAAAAGCGCTCTGAAAACTTGAACTTACAGTTCCTGCTAATCCGCTTTTAAATAGAAAATCTATGAATTCTTCGAAATTTTGAATTTCGCCTAATCTGTGCATATATTTAGATGATTCAAAATATAAAAGCCACTCGTCTTTTGGAGATATCTGGAAGAGGTAACGCAGTAACCTAGATTTTCCCATTCCGGCGATATTACTTATTATATTTACTCTGGAAGTTTTATTTTTGTTTGCTAACTCATAATCTGGTATAATTTCGTGATGAACATGATTTCTTAAATTTTCCAATGGTCCCTTAGCGTAAACGAGAATAATTTTTTCTTGATCTGCAATTCGTTCGTATTGAAGGACATAAAAATTTGTTGTCGTTAAGTTATTTATTTCTTTTAGTATATTAGAATTATATGAATCTTTTGTAATCCATAAATTACAGAGGTTTTCAAACTCTTCATAATCTTCAGGATCAATGTTGGTATCTAGTTCAGAATCAAAAGCGTAATACTTTTGAAAAATGCCACACGAAACGTTCGAATATCCGTCAAAACTTTTTTGAATATCAGACGGCATTTTGCAAATAATAACTAAAAAATTATTATTGCATAAAAACTCTTTCTTAAAAATCGGCTGTTTCAATCTGCGATTAATGTATAATTCACTGAAAATGTCTAAATGGTGTGTTATGGAAACAGTATTCTTTAACTGTATAAAATGATTCGAGGTGATTTGTTTTCTAACGTCTCTTCCTATTTCTAACGAATCGAATGATAGTTTAGATTTTTTTTCAAACGAAATATAAATAGTTTTAGCATTTTCTTTAAAACTTGCTTCATCCAAATCATCCATCGTTCGAAATAGTTTAATCTTTTCTAAATGTGTCGTTTGTGAATCTCCTTCACTGTCATTTATTACGGAAAATACTTCTAATTTAGATAATAACTCATATATATTTATATCTGAGCTTCTAATGGTGATTGTTTTGTAGAAAGGCACAATTGAAAGTGCTACCATATAAAGATAGAGTGTTTTAAGAGTTAAAGTTTCATTTGGTAATGAACTGAAGAATAATTTTATCCTTTCCTGAATTTCTTCCGACAAACAATTGTCGTCCCACTTTGAAAAATCAACATCATAGAAATCTTGCATAAGGAATATAATTTCTGACCATAAAATTGATTCGGATTTCTCATCTGATATCAGAGTGACATGAAATTTTTTAATGGTCTTTGTTAGTGATAAGTCTACAGGATTTACCGCAGGAACTGTGAAATGTCCCAATATACTTGAGAGAACTTTCATTTTAATTTGGAGTTTGGATATTTTTATATCTTTTATATCATTCTTTTCTTTTTCTGTGTATTGGTAAAAAAAATGTATGATTTCTGTAATAATAGAATCAACTTGAAGAACTTCTTTAATTTGTTTTTCGATATCTTCAATCTCATATTGCTCGGGATTGAAATAAAAGTTGCGTAAAAATTGATCACTAAAATTTTCCGTTTTATTAGTTATTTGATAACATGAAGAATCATCGTAATTTTTGCTACCTAAAAATTCTAAAAATTTTGGTTCTTTCTTTTGAAATTCCAACTTGTCATTTTTGTTATCTACATTTATTTTGCAATTATTTAAAATAATAAAATAAATCATTATATCTTCTTCTGCTTCTATTAATTGTAAAATGTTTGTGTCCTTCATTATTTTGTTGTAAGCATCTTGATACATTTGTAAAGAATAATCTTTATCTTTCGTACAAAACATGTCGGCAACTACTGGTTTATCCCTATTCTTCTTGTGCTTAATTTGTACAAGAAAAATTTCTTTTGTCCCATCTTGGTATTCCAAGTGTAAAACTACGTCATCAAATTTTTCAATTTCTGATATATTTGAACTAATCCAGAAATCTTTAATATTAGAATTCAATAGACATTTTAATGAGATCAGCACGAACAAGTGTCGCTCATAATATTTTCCAATGACAGACTCATTTCTTTTGGTAATCTAAAAACAAAAAAGACATGATAAATTTAATGTTTCAATAAAATTCAGATTAGACAAGGTTTTAAGTTACCGTTGAAACTGTTTCTTAAACAAAACTAAAAGCGGTTATCATGATAGCGAGTATGATGTTAAAGCTAGTACAGGGTGGCCAAATAAGAATGCGAGGTACTGTATCTGAGATATTATCAATCGTAGAGGCTTGCGGAAAAAAAGTTATGACTAAAACGGCCAAGAGAAAAACCTGGAAAATATTTTCAACTTTCTGAAATGGCCGCTAGGGGCCGTAACTGCAATCTTGAATCTAAGAAAATGATGTTTCTGTGAATTCCGCTATATTAACCTAACAAAAAAATATCTGATCTTTAAAGTAGAGGATAATTTAAACCTTTTCTGTTTGACAAGTTTTGCTGTATCTCTAAAAATAAAGCGGTGGGGGTATTCAAAGCTTTCAGTAAAAAACACCCTGTATATTCGAAACGGCTGAGCCGATTTTGACAAACTTGGGCTAGTTGAAAAGAGTTATTCTTGTGTTATAATATTTGAAGTTTTGTTAGTTTCACATGTCGCCGCTAGAGCGCTTTTTTCGACAGTCCGACAGAAATGGTTAATTTTCTCAAAAAAATTAAATGCATTGGTATGATTTCTTTTCCATGAAAAAGTAGCTAAATGATGCCTAAACAAACTCGCGAAAACCGCATCTCGAAATCTTGTTCCTAACCTAAAATTTAGGCCAAAGAAAATTTTGTACGGAAATCCCTTAAATTTTTATTTTTTAAACTAATTAATTCCTTTTATTATGTAAGATGTGGCACTAAAAAGTACAGATTTTAAAAAAAAAGGTTTTTAATGCCCGTAAATGCTCTAAATGCTGACCATCACGCTCTATGCATTGCTGAAGCCTCTCATGGGTAGACAAAATTACAGCTTCAATTTCGGCTCTCGGTATGTTACGTAATGCATTACGAATCCAGTTTTTCATATCTCTCTGGTCGTAGGTTGAGTCTGAAAATCAAGACAAGTTAAGTCTGGTGAACGCGCAGGCTATGGAAACAGACTTCCTCTTCCAATCCACCGCTGTTGTAATACTGCAGTAATATGCTGTCGCACAATAATAGCATAATGTGCTGGGCAACCATACAACTACTAAAACAAGTTTTGACGTCTTTCCAGTGGCACATCTTCCAACAACAACGGTAATTTACTGGCCAAAAAGTCAAGAAAGATATTGCCGCTTAGGGATTGCTCGAAAAAATATGGCCCAATAATTGGACCTCCCAGTATGCCACACCACAGATTTAAACTCCAACGTCCTTGATGCTGAACTTTACGTAACCAATGTGGATTTTCTGCAGACCAATAATGCATATTGTGCAGATTTTAAAGGTGGCTTCATCAGTCCAAAATATCTGAAATAAAAATTCTCCTGTATTACAACAGCGGTGGATTGGAAGAGGAAGTCTGTTTCCATGGCCTGCGCGATCACCAGACTTAACTTGTCTTGATTTTCAGACTCAACCTACGACCAGAGAGATATGAAAAACCGAATTCGTAATGCATTATGTAACATACCGAGAGCCGAAATTGAAGCTGCAGTTTTGTCTACCCATGAGAGCAATGCATAGAGCGTGATGGTCAGCATTTAGAGCATTTTTTAGGGCCACAACTTATATAACAAAAGGAATTAATTATCCATACCTTCAATAAGGAATTAATTAGATAAAAATTTAAGGGATTTCCCTATAAAATTTTCTTTGGCCTAAATTTTAGGTTAGGAACAAGATATCGAGATGCGGTTTTCGCGAGCCTGTTTAGGCATCATTTAGCTACTTTTTCATGAAAAAGAAAATATACCAATGTATTTAATTTTTTTGAGAAAATTAACCATTTCTATCGAAATGTCGAAAAAAGCGCTCTAGCGGCGACATGTGAAACTAACAAAACTTCAAATATTATAACGTTTGTAGCCCAAGAATAGCTCTTTTCAACTATCCCAAGTTTGTTAAAATCGGCTCAGCCGTTTCGAATATACAGGGTGTTTTTTACTGAAACCTTTGAATACCTCCCACCACTTTAATTTTAGAGATACAGGAAAAATTTTCAAACAAAAAAGGTTCAGATTATCCTCTACTTTAAAGATCAGGTATTTTTTGTAAGGTTAATGTAGCGGAATTCACAGAAACATCACTTTCTTAGATTCAAGATTGAAGATACGCCTCCTAGCGGCCATATCAGAAACTCTTGGCCGTTTTAGTCATAACTTTTTTCCGAAAGCCTCTACGATGGATAGTTTCCCAGATACAGTGCCTCGCATTCTTATTTGGCAACCCTGTACATTCAATTTTGGTAATTGAAAATATTAGGATGGCCCAATAAAATTAGACCGCAATGGGGTACTCAAAATTTTATTCTTCTTCTTTTTGGTGTTCAAGTTTATGTGCAGCAACTATATTCTATACCAAAACTAAACTGCTAGAACTCGAAACAGAATTTGTGCAGTAATATCAATTTGTCATATATTAAGAAAGGGTTTTTTGATATTCTACGTTTAAAGGCGTATAAATCGGTTACTCAGTTTGTATGGAAAAATAATAAGAACAATATAGATATGATAAATACGTATTTTACCATTTTTTCAAAATTGTTACTGTGGACCAAGATGCAGGGTGTTAATGTGGGCTTAGACTGAACTGCTCTAGCAAATTTCATGTTTCAATTTGGTAAATAATTTCTATTTTTTCACGTAGAAAAATACTAAGTACCTACGGATTCTTCGATTTTAACTATGGACTAAGATGCAAGATACTAAAGACTAGAAACATGAAATTTAAGGAGTGGTTTTCTTCTGTGACGTTGGCACCCGTTAGGAAGGGATTTTTTTTAAATTTTACTTACAAAGTATAATTTAACTATAAAAATCCAAAGCTGCAAAATCGCAAGTCTTTCGATTTTATTTTAAAGTTAACTAAATATGAACACCACCTTGTATTTTTAATTAAAAACCGTAATTTGTTTCAGAAATATTCTAGATTTTTTTTATATTCTGCTATAACTTATAAAGTTTCATTTACACGGAATAAAGTTTATCCATTGCTATTAATCTTTGTCATTATCTCTATTTACTCGATGACTGTATATTATTTATACCAATAATAAAAATAATTTATTAAAAATATGTAAACAACGTATAAATCGATTTTTGTAGATTGAAGTGTTTTATATGTATAACCTGATATCACCTGACCTTCAATACTTACATACACTAAATGTTTAAAACAAGCAACAATTATATGTACATACCTTGGTACTATCCATCTTGTCACATTCACTATGTTCTAAAATCGTTTGAAGAAAAAGTTAAAAAATATTAAAAAAATATTCACATGCATTATTTTCACGAATTTTACTTCAAATCTCGCTTTTGCAACAAACATGATGCAAGTAATCCTTAAATAAAATGAAGTAAATAGTTAGTTGCATTACTGATAAGGCGATATCATATCAGGTTTTCTGCTTGGTGATTCACACAAGCGAAAATAGTGCGTTATATTTTTTAAATATTTTGTTTTCTCTGTAAATTTCTCCTAACTTTAAACTGCTTATTAGGTAAAATATTAAAAATTGTTAGGCAACACGTTAGTCTTTCTTTCAAAATTTTTAAAATTATATTAAGACAACTGGTCTATTAGATTTAGAATTAGAATAGTGTTTATTTGCGAAAAAAAAAAGAAATTTATAAATTACTGATCATTACAAAAAATAGCAAAATAAGCACATAAAATGTATCAGTAAAGTTTTCACATTTTAATAATTGTATAGGGGTTTTATAAAATCGGTTTTTAAAGTTTTAGTAAAATAAGCTTTTTCAAAAGTGTTATTGGTTGTAAAATTTATTGGTATATTACCCAAGATTCAATATCAAAGGCCTATCGTATCTTATAAACTTAACAGCCTGTTTCACATAGTTTTCCACGTTACAGAAGGAAAATACTCCCTAAATTTTATGTTTCTAGCTCAAGCGGTTTGTACTGGTCGTATGTCGAAAAATGTCAGTCAGGCATGTCACTATATGTATACTTATCGGGCTGAACCTGTGACACTTTTTTATTATAGAATTCTTGTAGGAATTTTTTAATGTCATTTCTTGCATTAGAATTAGAATTTCCAAATCTAAAAGCTATCTTTTAATTATTTTTTGTCAGCACGTGCGATTTTTCCATTTTTCGGTCATTATGCAAAAATAAATTTTCTGTTGCTCTTGAGTTGAAATTTGTAATATAAAATGCGGCACGATGTAGGAATAATGTTTTCTTGTTACCCACAACCAACCGAATATTTCAACGTTAGAAAATTTTATTGTACGTGAGATTCATGCTACATGTTCGGTTCCTTCTCTATAATTATAATTAGAAATTAAGCTCCGGCATTTGCCGTAGTTCACCGGAATATTATGCAAGCCGCAAACGAATAAGATTTCTAGGTAATTGGATGTAGAATTGCTCATTTGGCATCTGGAATTCGAATCAATTTCAAAAGTAACGTAATTGTCTTAGATTGAAGTTCCATATTTGTATAACGATTATTAGTGTGTAATCATTCAAATAAAACACAATCTGGAACCTGCAGAAATAAAAATTAAATCCTCCAGTCTCACATCTTTAGAGTATCTACAATTTACATACTTTTAAATATGAACGTTCGCAGGATGATATATAGATGGCGACACTATTGACAAATCCATATTTTTAGTGCTAAAAATGATACATGTCAAAATGACATGATGTTTAGTTAGTTAGTTTTAGTGACGCTACTTTAGTAATTTTCTAAACAATTAAAAAATTTCGTGTATTGACAGAGTATTATTTTTTAATGGGAAAAAATAGCGTTTAAGCCAAGCAATGGGTAGACAAGTGTTACTCGGACTCTAATTTATCGAGACAAATGATGTTGTTTTCTGTAACTTAAATTCGATAGTTGTTCCAGAAAACATAAAAAAAGTCCGCAAAATAGTTTGGGACAATCGTATATTGAGAATACGTTAGGTAGCTGATAGCTTAAATATATTAGGCACCGTCGAGTAAATACCACATCCTTTAAATCTATGTTTAGCAATACCAAAAGACTGAAACGAAAATTCAAGTAGGTGTATATGCGGGAACGACTTGCCTGAATGGATATCTTTGGAAAATCAAAGGTAAAGAAAAAACATACTTAACTAACACATGGCGACCCTTTTGAGTCCTCGAAATTTTGAAGCAAATGCTCTGAAAAAAAGGGAATACTTAATTGGAAAGAAGATCGATCAAGGTTCATACAGATGTCTAGTCTTTGGGTATAAATTTATTTGTAATATTGATGATGATCTTCTATGATGACTTTTTGTAATATATTTTAGAATTAGTAGTTCATATCACCTGGCTATATCACGTACAAGCGATATATATTATTGCTTCTGTGATGCCCTTGTTTATTTATATCTATACATTGAATAAATAAACTTTATTATTATTATTATTATAAAAGAATATGTAATTTTTCCCTGAGGAAACGAAAATACTGGGGCCCATTTAGACGATTTGGAAGAATATAGGGTCCGATGAGAAGGTTACTAATTATACCAGCCCAACATTTATTGAAAATTTTCGCTGATGACCTATAGACCCATCTCATATCTTTTCGTTGAAGAGCTCATGCGCGAACTCAAAGTTACCAGATTTTCTCTGATGTTGGATAATATGAAAAATTAAGAATTTGATATACTTCAAAATTGTTAGGTTATTTTAAAGTGATTTGTGTTTAATTAAAAAGAAAATAATTTTTAATGCAACAGGACCTTTCTAGGAACACAATTTTTAATATAATAGGATATCTGAATTAATGCAAAAAAAATCCTCACCAATTCTGCGTAACATATTCCTAAATTTAAACTATTTCATCTAAAAGCAATAAAATTAATCGAAATTCATTTCTAGTTAGTGTATATGTTTTTAATAAAGGCTTTAATTTTAGTTTAAAAAAACTGTAAATGCAAAGGGCTCTTCACAAGGCCACAATTTATTTTTAAAAATAAAAGAAATGTGCATTGATTAGACACATATTTTGTTTTTGTTGACATGAAAAATATATTTAAAAAGCAATTTTTGTAGTTTGTTTTATACGTAAAAACACAAATATATTTTATTTCTTTAATTCGTACATGAAATTTGTAAGCAAGGCACATACTGTAAAAATTTGATTGATATAACCTATTAAATTAATGGGAATTTTATTTGATAAAATTTTAAAAGTTTTTAAAAATGTGTACCGGTATAAAGGGCTGAAACGAAAATAATGGCTTTGTGTATCAATATTCATATTTTGTGTATCCATAGCTCTAGCTAAAATGCGAGATATGAGATGGGTCTATTCACGGAGATCATCAGGATTTTCATCACTCCTAATATGAGTGTTGAGCATATTATATATTGCATCTCAAGTAAAAGTAACCTCATCAGTAAATAAAATATTGTTCAAGAAATCTTCCATATCAGCGACAACACTCAATTCTCCTCTCTTCGTCCACTAGATATAACACCTGCACTTTTCGAACGTGGTAAGGATGTAAATCTCGTTCTTTTAGACTTCGCCAAACAACACTCTTATTTCTGAAGCAAGTCTTCTACAACTTGCTTCAGGTATATTTTCAATTGTTTCTAGTATTTGTTCTTCGGCATCAAGTAACAGACAAAAAAACACTTTAAAATTAACACAAACTGACACCACCGCTTGAATGTCAACTAAGACGATGTAAGTTATCAACAATTCTTCCAAAAAAACTTACTTTCCGAGGTAACTAGTGGAGTGAAATTAGAATTTTATATGGATGTAAGAGCTAAGTCATTTTTTTTTAATTTTTTCAATTTTATACATAAAGAGAAGCTTGTAAAAAAAATTTTAATAAGTTTTGGCTGGAGCTTTGCGAGATATGTGCCAAAAACGGCATTTTTTTATTTTTTTAAACATTTTTTGGTCTGAAATACAGTTTTTCTAAGAGAATCAAGCATAAATTGGGCACTTTAAATAAAGAAATAAAATGTTGGATTTTCTTAGACAAAACTATACACAAAATCCTTCTTTTTAAGATAAACATTTTTTCTCTATATTGTTTCTCCAAAAATTCAATTTTTATTCGAAAAATGCCGATTTGGCGCAAATTCGTTTTTTGAGGTTTCAAAAAACCCTACTATACAGATCGATACTCTACTTCTTCAGCACGGTCATTTTAATTTTTTTTTTATTTTTGCACGATTCTTAGAGCCGGAGATATTTAAAAAATAGTGAAGCAATCCACTCAAAAATTACCAAAAATGCCGCTTTTGGTACATATCTCGCGAAGCTCCAGCCCAAATTTATTGAAAAAGCTTCTCTTTATGTATAAAATCGAAAAAATTAAAAAAATTTGACTTGGCTCTTACATCCATTTTCAGAATATTTTCGTCTAATTCCACTCCACTAAACTGTATTTGAATTAAATAAAATACAGTGGCGTATTTGATTTCTTCAAGGAATCTTCAAAAAATTATTGTTCGTTCAATAAGACGAATTAAAAAAAATTCATAATAAATAATAATAATAATAATAATAATATACGCCCTGCAATTCACTCCCTTACGAGTGAACCCCAGAAGCTCTGCAGCTTGTGCGGGAGAGGGACGGCTATTATTATTATTATTACACACTTTAAATATTTGAACACATTTCAATTACACGTTTATTTAGAGCATATTTTATTCATTTCAAAAAGTTTCTTTTAATTCCGGTAATTTTTGAGATATTGAAAACCTAACAAACTTAACTCAGAGGAACCTGGAATGCAATTGACTCGAATAGACTCTTCTCCTAAAAAATCTAAATCCAAGAAAGCGTCTGGTATTCTCAAGAAAAATAAAAAAAAGATTCTAAAAAGCCAAATTGGAAATCAGCGGTTATTCAGATATTTGCCTGAACTCATTCCGGCTAAATAAATAAGCAATTTCTCGCCATTTGATGTTTTCAAATTAGGTCAGAGTTCAGACCGGAGCAAGAAAATAACTAGAAAGCCTCAGCGTGTTTTCATGAAAACTGGAAAATCCCTTGGGTTAATCATTATATATTTATTAGAATTTGGCGAAATATTCCCCTTGAATTTCAATTGGGTTTCATTTATTTGATTAACTTATACGGAGAAAGAGAACGGCGGATTGTGTTAGTGAAATATTCAAAGCAGTATTTCAATCACTGGCTCTTTAACCACGTTGTACCTGCTTGGCTATTCAATGTTCGAACACGTTTGTATCAACCAACCTACCTATTTTCAAAATTGTAATTTGTATTTATAAAATTACCGTCACACACGGGCAGGAATCATAAATTGTTTTTTTATTTATTAATACATTTTTACGTTTTGTTTACAATGGCCAAACGATATATCGGGAAAGACAGATACGTGCCTCTTCTTCTCTTATTATTTTGGAAGTCGCTAATGGCTATTAGTGAAAAGGTACTTGGGGTATTTGTGGCGATTTAATTTAGGGATTTAAAATTAAAGTTATGATTTTGTTTCTGACTATTACAATTTAGATCATTTTAAATGTGAAGAGTGGAATGTATTGTTCTGTGGGTAACTTCAAGGGAAACAATCTCTAAGCTGTCACATGACACAGGTCGCTATTTACGCTATTCACGCTGTTTTTTTAATTTCTTTCTGATTGGTTACGAATAATATTAATTCATTATTTCATTGGATATAATAATTTTTGGTGAAACAAGAAACGTCATTAATACAAACAATTATACAATCCCAGGTTTGCCGACCTTTTTCAATAACAGTCAGAATAATCAAAATCATGGAATACTTGTTTTTATTAGAGATCATGTTAACTTCAACATAGAAACCAGTTAAGAATGCTCTTCTAGCGTTGCCATATACAAATTGTAATGAAAGTATCTATTAATGAAATTTTAGATTGACAGTTCTCAGTCTAATCAACACCGCCACAGTCTACTCACTTTTACCAAAATTGTCATTCACTATGTGTCTACTTTAAATTCAATGTCATTTTAAACTTCAAAATTTTCATATTTTGGACCCCATTTTAAAGGCGTTCTCGAAGAGGTACGGAGGGGCACATTAAACCCTAAGCTTACTTTTTGATGCTCTATCAAAATCTGAAGTCAGAATTTAAAAATTCATAAACACAAAAAAGCTACACACACACACAGATCGAATTCAGATACCGAACAATTTGTTCGGTGAATATCATTTTGCCACAAAGTAGTGTCACCATTACTAACATAACTTTTAAAGTATGCAACGTGGATTATTCAGTTTTAAAATGTTATATAGCTCCTTCTATTAATGATAACTTATTTCTGTCTAATCTTGAAGCTTTTCTTTTTAATCTGATAGGAAAAATATAGATATTGTTTTGGGTAACATAAATTTTGATATACTTAATCCAACTAAACCCACTACAAATAACTATATAAAAATCTATGATGTCGTTTGACTCCAAAAAGCAGATCTTGTAATGATCACATTTTTATAAGAAAAAATTTGGAAATTAATAATCTTGTTTATGATACAGTCGTTATAGATACTGATGTCACTGACCACTTCCCGCCTTTCTCGTAGCACTATTTCAAATAAAAACATAGAAAAGAAAACGGTTAGGACGTTTGACGAAATTAAATTCGAAACTAAATTACTTACAATAAAATGGAATAATGTGACTTCTGAAAACAATCCAGAAACGACTTATCAAAAATTTATTGACACGTTATCAATTCAAATTCATAAAAAACTTAAACCGTGAATCAATAACGGCATCATTCAATCGGTAAATCATAGAGACAAATTGAAAAAGTTAGTAATTAATAATAAAAATAATAAGGATTTACTTCCGGAATATAGAAATTATAGAAACAATCTTAACAAAGTTATGCAAATTACAAAACATGATTATTATAAAAAGCAAATCAATGATAATGCTAACAATGTAAAAAATCTTTAATATAATATCTGATGCAACAAATGAAAATAAAAATAAAACCAATAATAAAGGAAATGGCTAATTTTTGCAACAACATCTTTGTTAACATAGGACTGAATATGGCCGCAAAGATAAAACAACCTGCTCCAGGCATCATTATGAATTATCCAAATTTAATAAATTCCATGGCTTTAAACCCTGTCACTGATACAGAAATTATTATGCATACTAATAGCATTGTATAAGGATTGTATTATCTTTATACAATGTTAATAGTCTAAAAAATGATAGTGGCATATCACAAATACCTGTTAGACCCTTTAGTTCATATTATAAATAACATTTTCCGTCGACCGACCATTTATGATGTATTTTAACGCACTCTTAATCGTTGATTAATGACCCCTATTAATGAATGATTTTCAACGATTTTATTATATGCAACCCCATGTACATTGCTCTTATTATACATTTATATTGAAAGTTACCTATTGTAACCAAACATACATATACATTTGAAATCAAGAAGGTGTGTTAATACTATCTGTCATTGTATGTCATTATTTAATTTCTTTATTTTTGAGAAGTATGGTAGACGAAAAAGTTCTGTAACGAACTCGTGAATTAAAATGGCGATTAACACACTTGTTCGTTAAATAACCATTTCTAACTGTTAAAGTCCCAATGTCTTTTAAAAGATCTACTGTTATACCTATTTTTAAAAAAGGTAACAAAACTGATATTACCAATTATCGACCTATAAGTGTCATCAATTTTTGAAAAAGTATAACTTCTAATAATATTTTAAATCACAATCAGTTCGGTTTTATAAAAGGAGTTGGTACTGCAGATGCTATGCACGAACTAATAAATAATGTAAAAAATGGACTTGACAATAATGAAAAAGTTATTGCAGTTTTTCTGGACCTTGCAAAGGTGTTCGACACAGTACATCATCGACAGCTCATTGATGTCACTATGGTGTCAGAGGTGTTGTGTTGAATAATTTTGAAAATTACCTATAGCAAAGAAACAGAGAGGAGTATAGTGACCCTTAAACATTAACATTGGAATACCACAGGGAATAGTCCTTGCTCCATTACTTTTTATTATATATATTAACTCCTTATTAAAACTGGAAATAAGTGGAGCCTCCCATTTCGTATGCAGATGACACAGTATCAATAAAGTTTGAGTAAATTGAGTAAATCTGCATTTAAATACTATATTACTGTATCTGTTCACCTAACAAATTGTTCGGTATCTGAATTCAATCTGTGTGTATGTATGTATCTATGTGTGTGTATGTATGTTGTGTTGATTCTTTGTCTTTGTGAATTTTAAAATTCTGACTTCAGATTTGAAAGAGCATCAAAAAGTAAGCTTAGGGTTTGATGTGCCCCTCCGTACCACTTCGGGAACTCCTTCAAAATGAGGTCCAGAATATGAAAATGTTGAAGTTTAAAATGACATTGAATTTAAAGTAGACGCATAGTAAATGACTATTTTGGTAAAAGTGAGTATATTGTGGCTGTTGGCTGTGTTGATTAGAATGAGAACTGAGAACTGTCAATCTAAAATTTTATTAATAATGTCATTACGATTTGTTCGGTTTATGGCAATGCTAGAAGAGCATTCTCAACTGGTTTTAAATTGACTTTTATTCTAAAGTTTTAATATCTGGATTTGATAATACCTCGTTTAACACATATTGTGTGGTTTGAATGAAAGTTTTTATATCTATTTGTATGTGTTTCTTTTCCAAAGACGAATGATTCAATACAATTGTTATTGTGAATTTTTAAATAATTTCAATTGTAAATTTCATAGTAGGTCAATATTTTCCGTACCATGTTGCCAAATTGTAAAGATATCTATTACTGTCACTGTCTTTAAATTTCAAAAATTTTCTTCTTGTACTTGATCCATTACTATCTACAATTATTATATTACAATAAATCATAGTCTTCACAATATTTGTTGTCTTGATAGCTCCAGTTTTGAGAGACCAACACTTGGAACGTATTTTTCTTAATATAACAATAGTAGCACAATTCAAGATTTTAATTCTTATATTACACTATCACCAAGGACCTTTTACGTCTCTCCTGCACCCTAAAGACGAGACGCTTTTGACCTATAATTTTAATAATAATCTTAACAACCAGAAATCATGAAAGAGAAAATCAAATAGCTTCTTTCAGGCTTAAACAAAGTATTTTCCTGCAATATCCACACAAGCACGATGATTATTAAAATTTATTTACCCACTTACCTTCTAACCCTCAATCCCAACCACCCAGTATTCCCTTTCTAGAAATTGCTTCGCTTTTGTTTCAACCGTATTATGAAACAAAGGAAAACAAACTTATTTTATAATTTAATCTAAGTCAATAATCCTGCCTGTGCGCCTGTGTTTTATTAGTTTTCGACCGATATAAGCGAATTCAATGAGCACCGAGTCTGTACTAGGTCGATTTTCCAACAGCCGCAATTATTAATTTTATATAAGAGAGGCTAATCTTTTGGCGTTGCGATGAGAGAAATGTATTTTGTCTAACTAATTGTTTTTTTATTTTCATATCATTCTAAAGCTTTCTAGACAAACATTTTTGATCTATAATCTCTTTGTAATAATAATATTAATGATTCAAGATGCTTTATCCCACACAATTTTTTTCCTGGCGAGAGGGGACTCCCGGGCAATGGTGTGCAGGTCCAAACTACCCCAATAAAACTCCTTCTGTTTACCTACGTCCTGTGCTGGAACTTCTTTTGGTATGACATCAGCACAAAACGCCTATCAGTTTACATTCTGACCTCAAATTACCTGGTATTCTATGCTTTAATGACGTTGTTGCTCCTCAATCCCACATACTCTACACAGTACCGAATCGAGGGGGGCAACGGGGGCATTTGCCCCGGGCGGCACGTCCGGGGGGCGGCAAAATGGGATTGAAAAAATGATCCTTTTTTATAATTTCATAGTGCCATAATGATCATGTTCGAAAGAAGATAATGACATATATCACGCAAAGTACTACGCAGTATTGTTTGATTGCACACCTGATAAATCACATAGTGAATAAATGAGCCAAGTAATCCGATATGTTACTAAGAATGAAAATGGCCAAATTGAAATCAGAGAAAGCTTCATTGATTTTATAGCAGTTTTTGAAAAATCTGGGGAGTGCTTGGCAGATACAATATTTCATAAGTTGGGGGAAGATGGATTAGAAATAAGAAATTGTCGAGCCCAATCATATGATAATGGATCGAACATGTGTGGTTTTTATAAAGGAGTTCAAGCTAGGTTCTTGGATATCAACCCATTAGCAACATTTGTCCCGAATACAGACCACTCTCTGAATCTGGTAGGACTGCATGCAGCATCAACATCTCCTGAAACAGCGAATGTATTTGGAGTAAAATACAGAAACATAACATAATATTGTCAAAAACAATACAAATGTTGGAAGGACTCACCAAAACTATGGAAAGGCTGAGAAATGAAACAACGAATGGCTAATGACTGCTAAAGAAATAGCCCAAAAAATTGAAATGGAGCCAACTATGGAAACTCGCAGAACCCCAAAAAGGAAAATAATGTCTGGGGAAATGGCGCAAGATGAAACAAGATGTTTCTCTGTAGAAGAAAGTTTTACCATAGTATGAAGGAAGTAATCGAAGTAATACTTATCCAGTTGAAAGATAGAGTGCAGAGTATAAGTAGGTACACTCAACAATATATTTTTTTTTTTCTAAATTGTAAAGATTTGAAAAGATTAAATAACAATGAGTTGAAAACTTGTGCTGCAAACTTAGTTAGTAAATATCGCGAAGATATAAGTCAAGAGGAGTTCCCTACTGAAATCCTAGTTTTTCGTGACCAGTTACAGAATTCACCTAATTTTGAAGAAATGAGTCAACTTGATCTTCTAAACCTAATCCAAGGAAGATTTTTGACTGATGCTTTCCCAAATGTGTGCATAGCCTCGAGAATTTACTTAACGCTTTTAGCAAACTGAAGATAATTAAAAACTATCTCAGATCAACAATGACTTAAGACAGAGAAACCTCGCAATACTGTCTATAGAAAGTCAAAAAGGCTAATTCAGTAAATTAAGAAGAAACCATTAACTCATTTGCTGAAAGAAAGCAAGGAAAATAATTCTGTAAAATATTTGTGTTATTATGTTATGTATGCACCTCGCCGAAAAACTGTCTATTATATTCGGACCTTCAACTTGATAGCCGATGCTAACCAGCAGGCGAGGCAGTAGACGGTTTTTCGTCGAGGTGCGTATTACATTTTTTCGCCGACCTCTAGAAAAACGTACTAATTTCTGAATGAAAATTCGACTATTTTTGAAGGCAAGTATTTTTCGTCCGCAGATACTTTTCGTCCGCAAATAACTCCATCGCCGCTCTCGCACCGTGGCGTATGATAGTGACCACAGCGGACGAAAAAAGTTTGCGGACGAAAGCAATACTTGATCAGCGGTTCCCAATATTTTTTGGCCACGGAACCCTAAAATTAGGCTTAATGTCTGACCATTGAACGCGAAGATCTGGAGCTGAATATAGTCTGTTTATATACCTGTTTTTGGAGTAAGCGTAATTTGAAAAACCAGTCTGGGATCTGTAAGTCGTCATAAACGGAAGCAAATCCATAATGTCCTTCTCAACGACTGCAGGGTATTCATCTTTAAGTCCCATCCAAAAGTAATTAAAATTAGAATTTTCTGATTCGAATTTTTGTTTTAGACATGGTGAACACTTAATGTCGATCAAATTATCATACTCTGACACAGTTGGCATCGATGGTTTGGTATGATTTGCGAATGGATTCTGTATCCAGTTGATGTCCTGTCACTTCTCCGGGAAATACTCTTTCAAGGATTCTTTAAGTTGAATCAAATGTTCATGTATGTTTTTTTCGGTATCTTTGGTTACCTGCAACTCACTTTCCGTTTAAAGTACTAAAATAATCGTATTTTTTGTTCAACATATTCGATTTGTGTGTAGAAAAAGTGATTGATGCTGACTTCCTACATCTTCATACATCTTCATACACATACACTTTTTTAAAAAGCCTTGAATGGAGTGGACGTGAAATTTGTTTGACCAGGTCGGTATAAGTAGGAGTGACGCGTTTATGTTATGATGACTGTTTTCTATGAACGTTAATTTTCGGACGGAGCGCGTATCCCCTATGACGCTACCACGGAACCCCAAGGTTCCGCGGAACACCATTTGGAAACCGCTGACCTAGGTACTTTGCTGCATTAGCATAAGGGATCTGGGTATTATGTATTCTGACTGATATATACTAATTGTTTTTGTTAGTATAATTAACATGTACCGATTTAAGGTATAAACATGAGAAAAATATCAGTAATCAGAAAGCAGTGAATATTTCCTCTTAGGAAAAATAAACAAAGTCCGAAACCTAATTCAAAATGAATCCGACCTATCTCTACACTTAAGACCCGATACGCTTTTGCACGAATTCTTTACCGGTTTTTCCTCTTTTCAGTAAACGTTATATGCATCCAATTACTTTTTGTCACGTTCGCCGTGTTTATCTTTGCCCACTTTTCTACCGGCGCTGGACACTTAAGCGTATGTAAACAATCTAGGGGATTAATTAACAAAAGTTATTTGAGCTGATACAAGAAGAGCGACTGTCGAAACGGCTCTTTAAATATTTTGTCCCGTCTGCATATTTGCCGACTACGGTTCCGATTTTTTTTTTTTTTGTGTAACGATAGAATAGGATTTTTGAGATGAGACGTTTTGTAAAAAAAAGATTATTGAAAAACGCTTCCTTTTTGAAAGAGTCTATTTGTTTTCAGATTTTCGAATTATTCCTAAATGATCGAGAATCTATTTTCAGTAATAATATAACAAGAGAGTGAAATTATTTTCTAATTTATCAAATTCGCGAGTTATATTTAACTAGATTATTTTTTGATTCACAAATTTTTACAATAAAAGATCAATAAAACTATTGAAAAATTTAATTTAATTAATTATTACAATATACGAAAATATCGTTGGAACATTGTGAGTACATTAAAAGGACTTAACAATTTAAATTAGTACAATGAAAAACGCAATTATTAAAAATTTCGAGACTCTATTTTTTTTTCTCTTAGATTATTTATTATATTTGAATGATGTTCTTGGTTCAATTAATTGTAAGAATGGTTTAATCGAACTAGCAGAATTATGACCAGTGACCTTGATTAGTTCTTGTTCTCCTACATCAGCTTTTGAAAGGTTACTTACTGCACTTGATCTGGCAGAATGGTTATTTATTTTTTTAGTAACTGTGTCTAGACCTACTCTTTCTGCTGATTCTTTTATCCATTTTGAAATGGAATTTATTCCCACAGGAACGTTTTTATACCAAGAACCATGAGTTTGCCAAGCTGGATTTGGAGTAAGAAGCAAGCGTTCGGTTTTAATATTTTCTTCACGTTTACCCATTAGTTTTTCAAAAAGACGAACAGGGCAAATATCTGGGTTATTTATGTTTGGAGTCTACCTTTGTGCTCCCGGTATGTCGGTTTCTTTTTTAAAATAATAGCTTCTCCTCCAAGCTAGTTCATATGATGCAACGTGAAAAAATATTCTTTGCCATCCACAAGGTGTATCTTCGTCCCAATAGTTAAAAATTTTCAACAGTTCTGTATTAGAAAGTGCCACAGAACTTTGTTTGTGCTTTTCAGGATGTTTTTGTAAAATCTTTATTTTTGAATCTCTTGCACTTTTGAATTCTATATCATAAAAAGGATCAAAGGACCTATTAACTTATTAAAGTAAAGTTCTTGAACTAATTTTGCCCTTTTATTCCACATTGTCTTTATTACTGCTTCTTTATAATCATTTCCGTTCTTTCTTTTCATGTTATAAGCCCAATCTTTTAAAATCAATGCCACAGTAGCTGTTGTAGATTGATCCAGAATATAATTTTTTTCTATGGTTAAGGTCTTAAATTGTCTCCATATCGACTGATTACTTATTAGAATGTTTTTTGAAGTAGTTTCTAAAATATTTTTTGTTATTTCTGCATCAGAAAAGGTACTAAACCGATGATTTTTACTCAATTTATAGTTATATTAGCGTTATCGTTGACACATTTAGGTAATTATTTTGACAACTATCTGACATTTGCTAAGCAAACAAAAGCTACAGTGATTATTCTGGAGAATAATCACAAGAGATTTATTCCCACTATAATGATGACATAATTGATTGAAACTTACCCTTGTGACAAAGAAAGAAGCATTTCATTGGTTTTAAGAAACGTCAAAAAATAATCTTAAAAATTGTGTTAGGATCGGCTGAAAATTTCCTATCTGTGACGCCACAAATTCCAAACAAATCCATTAAAAACATTTTTACTTACCATCTCCAAATTGGAAGTTCGCGACTTAGCTTTTATGTTTTACAGAAGGAACAAAGAATGTGGTTTTTGGTGCACTTAATTCCACACATGGATGGACAGAAATAATTCTCATTATTTCTTTAAATTCAAGTTAACTTTTTCTCCCAGTATCTCTCTGATTCTTAAAGCCACTGACTCTTTGATATCATTTACAATACAACATAAAATGGTTTTGTTGCCCTTCGTAAGCATTCGTGGTTGACCGAATAGAAATAACTTTAATTATACAATTTAAAAATCGCGCGTGACTAAATTACTTTTGATATGACGTTGAAAAGTTTATTAATTTTGTCTTGATTCACTTTTTAAGACTTTTTTACTGTGAGCGTATTTTTTTAGAATTAAATACTTTCAAACGAAAAATATTCCAAATTATAAAACTTCAAGAATTCAAACCTTAATTACAGCGACGAGGTTAAATATTTTTGCAACTTTGGCAAAAAAAAATGTAAAACCGCTTTATTAAATTCCTTTTAAAAGTTGATTAAAATATGTTTAATTTTGTCAATCAAAGAAAAGGTTATAATAATTAAAAGATATAAAAAATATCCATAAAGGTATATCAAAATTTAACTGAGGTACACTACAATAACAATATTTTCTAACACTCTAAAAAATTGTTTATTCACAATCAGTCACTTTCATAGCTTGCTAGATGTTCAAAAGTAGGTTTTTTCTAACTCATTGGCCTCTTGGACCGAAAGTAGCTCAAGGGGCGAAAGTATAGCAACTTAATTTTTATGTTTTTATCTCTTCTGCAGTTTCTTTTAGTTCTGGTGGAGTGCAACTCATCAATTCGATCTAAGAATCAGACATGTTAGTAGTTATATCTTTTCTTATTAACGGATTGAATTTAGACTAAATTTGATAAAAGATAAAAATTGTAACAAATGTCAAATGCACCAACTATTATATTAAAATATTTTGTACATTAATAAATTGAAATTAATTTTAGATTATGTAATTCTGATGTGATGTGAATAAAATAGTATACAAACCTCGTCGCTTCGCACCTCGCCTAGCCATTTTAGCGCTCGATTGTAATGACATATTTTCCACCTCGGTTTGTAATATACTATTGTATATTCCTCCCGAGCTTGTTTTACTTCTGATTGTAAATTATTATTACAAATGTTTGTTTTGTGATGTTCTGCAGTCGTTTTACTGCAATACTTTAGATCGATTTAAGTGCATTTCAAATTGACAATATTCTACAGAATTTAAACTTGAAATACTCTTCTTTATGGATATTAAAACCACTTATTTTGTTAAAAAGTTTTTTAATTTTGACGTTTTGACTTCCTTAATCGGAAATCGTTTTCAAAATGACATAACAAAATATATAATAAAAAATTTACTATAGAAACAGAACACTTGATAATCTTACAAAAAAAATGACAGCCACATAGGACACGGAGAAAGATTTTGAAATTGAAGATGTCAAAATCTGTTTCCATCATATTTTTGTGTCGTTTCTGGGAACGAATTTTGAAAAAAGGATAGCGCATTTGCATATTATAAGAGAATTTATACTTCGTCATAAGTGAAGTTTTCTTGATAATATTATCATAAGAAAAAACCATGTAAAAACTTATGATACTATCCCGATGCAATTATGCAATTAACTCTTTTTGTAAAATAGGCATCCAAATTTTTAAAATATCGACCGAACAATTAGAAACACATTCGTTATTATTTAAGCATATCAATGCGGCTTCTTTGCGGTTATAATTAATAATAATCTAGTTGAAGAATTCCATTGTATTTTATGACCAAAATGTTCACATATTCTTGATTTTTCGAATTTGTTATTTTTAATGTATGATTGATGTTCATTAAGTCTAATATGAAAAGGTCTAGGTGTTTCTCCTATATAAAATTTATTACATTCGCCTGGAATTTTGTAAATACAATTTTTTGTATTTTGAATTTCATTAAAAGGTTTTGTATTTACTATTAAAGATTTTAATGTACTATTAGTTTAAAAAACTGTTTTTAATATCCATAAAGAAGAGTATTTGAAGTACAACGCCACTACGAGTTATAGAAATGAATTATTTAAACTTGGTTTTTGGATTTGATTTAATTTTTCAGACACACTCATACCTTTTTTATTTTTATTTTTATTGCTAATTGAGCTATAGTTGCCAGCAGGAAATTAATTTATTAAATCAAAGTACAGGGAAACTCTAACATTTCATGTTTATTTAATATAGCCATTTATAATAATTAGATAACCTTATTAAGGTTATCGTCGTTCAGAATTGAAGCAAACAATATTATTTTAATCGTATTTACAGTTGAATTACCTTTGGTGTACATCCAAACGTATGTTTTGTTATTGTTCAGCTGCAACAATAATAAACCAATACTCTATCAACAATTAACAGATTAAATCAATGATTTTGAATATTCAGAAAGTTGACGCAATATTTGTTTTCCATACCACTTGAAATTGATTGCTCACTTATTTTTGGTATGAATTTTTGTCGTAAAAATATATATTTTATTTTGCACCTTTTCCATGACTTTCAAATGTATCCTGTCACATTTAATGGAGTCAAATTAGAATTTTATATGAATGTAAGAGCTAAGTCAAATTTTTTCAATAAATTCGGGCTAGAGATTCGCGAGATATATGCCAAAAACGCCATTTTTGGTATTTGTCGGGTGGATTGCTTCACTATTTTTTAAATATGTCCGGCTCTAAGAGTCGTGGAAAAATAAAAAAAAAATCAGTATAGTAGGGTTTTTTAAAAATGCATCCTAACCTCAAAAACCGAATTCGCGCACATTCTTTTTTTTACTACATAATTGCAGGTTTTTTATATTTTTTTGCTTAAAATAGATAAAATTTTTAATACAGATACGTCACTGGCACGGGTACTGATTTCCTTTACGGTAGACGATTAAAAAAGAAGAAGCATGTCGAGAAAACACAAATACTCTAACTTACAAACAAACTATAAATTAAACTAAACAAAGAAAACACTACATCCTAACTAAAAAATATTAATAAATCAAAAATAAATGCAAAACCAAAAATTATTTAGTAAAAAAATAATGTGCGCGAATTCGTTTTTTGAGATTAGGATACATATTTAAAAAACCCTACTATATGGATCGATACTCTACTTCATCACGATCATGTTAATTTTTTTTTTACTTTTTTTTCCTAAAAAATAGAGAAGCAATCCACTGGAAAAATACCAAAAATGCCGTTTTTGGCACATATCTCGGGAAGCTCCAGCCCTATTGAAAAAATTTTTACAAGCTTCTCTTTATGTATAAAATCGAAAAAATTAAAAAAAATTGACTTAGCTCTTACATCAATTTTCAGAATATTTTCGTCTAATTTCATTCCACTAAATTAATTGATCCGCGAGTTATTGTTGCATCTAAGTATATTTAAACTTTTTCGGAGGTGAAATGGTAGCAAAAAATCAATGCTCTCCGCAAATCGTAGTTTTCAGACAGAACATCCGCTGTATAAAACTTGTATTAGTATGAGTTAAGTCTTTGACAAATTTAAACACAAGAAGAGGCCGCCAATGGCGTGTTTGAAAGTACATTGACAACAAATGAACATTCGTTAGCGTTCCACAAGAAAACGTTCCAAATGTATATAAACACCACCTCGTAAAAACGAATAGAATATCTATTTTTTAAGGAGTATATCTATGGGGAAGAAAATTCTTGATTTAGCAGATTCAGTCGCATTTGTACAAGCAGTGCGGGTTTATGTTATGATTATTGCGAGGGGATAAAAAAGGGTGAAATTGCGATTTTGCATGACGACAGTCGAGTCAGTGATTTATTGCTCGATATTTTCGGATTTGTGGTCTACGACAAAACGGAAATTCAATTTTGTACAAATTTAGCAGTGAAAAAATTTAAATAAGGAAATTTAGTTTGTTGACATACACATATCTTTACTTTATAACCTAAAATGTAAATGAATCCTGACCCAAAAAAATAATGTTTTCATATTTTGACAATTTTTTATAAAACTACTTAATTATAGGAGCGTTAGAAAATTAAAGCAGGCAAATTCATTATCATCTTTCCCGCAAACAATTACTTTTCAAATTCCTACTTGAAGGTCTTTAAATCACCGAGGTCTCCTCGCTTAAATCAAGACGTTATATTTTCGAAAATATCCTTTCCTTCGTTTCCCAATTTGTTTCAATTTTACTTTGGTCCAGCTTGGATATGACGTGTGTTGCTGTATTAAATCCAAACAAATATAATCATCCATCTAACTCGAAGTAACTACAATAACATGTATGCAATAAAACGTAATTTTTTCCTGAAAAATAATAAAATAAAATAATAATAATAATAATAATATGACTCCTCTCCCGACCATTCACTGTTGGGTTCTAATTAACAGTGCTGTTACTAAAGTATTTTAAAATTAAATTTAATACTATATAAAAATGGCCAATAAGATTTTTATAGTGTTATATTATATTGGCTATTTCCCTCGTCTTAATTTCCACCAATCACAAACGTGCAATTTTGAATTACAAATGGTTTCTAGATAAAAAAACTGTATGACAGCTCCTGTCAGTAGTTTTTTCGAGTTTACCAGCGGCAAAAATTACAATACCTTTGATAACAAGTAATTATGGTCTCCTAGGACACCAGAAAACGACGCTAAACAATTTTTCTGATTTTATTGTCAATAAATTTTGTAATAGTGTTTTTAAACAGCGCTAGTCAGCTTATGTAGTGAAAATGAGCCGCTTTGGAAGTGATTCTATGACTAATATTGATCGGGCGATTGAGAAAAGTATACCATACAATACCGTTAAAACCCATACCTCAATATGGAAACAGTTTACGGAATTCTGCAAGGCAAAGAAATACGAGCTATTGTGAATTTTTTGAAATACTTTTTTAGATGGTCTTCTCGATTTAACTTCTGTTATTTAATTTATTTCTTAAAAAACAAATTTAGTATCAATTAAACGCCAAATACCACACAGATTCGCTTTATACGAATATGTGCGTCCTGTGTACGCCACTGTTTTTAAGTAGCATTATAAGTATTTACCTCCATCCTGGGAACATTCATTCCTGCTAAGAGTTGGTCTTTAAGTTTTTCAGGGAAAACTTCGGGAGACATAAGAATACATAAGAAGACTTGCAATGTAAGAAACAAATTTGTTTCGGTTTGACATAAATAGTTGGAAAGGCGAGTGTTTGTTAAACTTGGGAGTTTAGCAGAAGTTTTAAAACTTGGAAACTCATTTGTAGTTCTCACACGAAAACGGCATAGTTTCGCATGTTATTTCGCCATAGGGATGTGTTATATTAAATTTTAATGCAACGAAAAGAAACGCCGAAAGGAAATAGAATGAACCGATGAAGGAGAAAGCTATTGTGTTGATATCTACTTTACTCCGTCTTATTAATACTAAATTTTTAGTGAAAACTTTGTACCATTGTTCGCCTTAATATAAAATAAATAGCAGAAAAAAGTTGGCGGCTGCTTGGAAGTCATGTCAGCTGACAGTCTTTGTTGTGAATTAAATATTTGGTAAATTTTCATTTACAATATAACTTCAAAAGCTGTATGTAAACAAATTTTAATGCATTTATATTATTAAATAAATTGGTACAAAACACTTAATAAAATATGTAATAAATCTAAAACAAAGATAATATTAATTGCCCAGTTGTCAGAGAGTTTGATCTCGCACAAAATTGATATCGATGAAACTTGGTATTTAAGTACTTGAATGGGTGTATAAAAAAATCTTTGCCGCTCTAAACAATATGAAAATAAAATCGAAAATTCGGTTTTTCCGTTATATGTTGAAAAAAATAATAAAAATTTCGAAAAACTAATAGTACCACATGAAAGATCGGAAAATTTGATTGAAAGTTATATTATAAGTTATTTTTAAAAAAATTGTATTACTATCAAAAATTATTAAAAATAAGAAAGCAAATTCGAAAAATCTACGCGCGCCGAGCCGTTGAATACAAATATTCAGGTGAGGCGTTCGGAAAAACTAAAGTAAGTATCTTTGTCTAAAATGTACGCAAAGAAAAAAAAGGAAAGCATTTTAAAGAGGAGACTCTAAGCTTTCTCAGGAAACCATTAGATTTTAATTTTTTTTTGTTTTCTCATAGAAAATTTGACCGGAACTTTTATTTTCTAAAATTCTCACTGATTTTTATAAAACTGAAGATATCTATTAATAGAGGCATAACAAAAAAAATACTTTTACTTTTGATTTAAATATAATTAAAATGATGAACATTATCTCTGTTTAGTACAACTTATGTTTTAAAATTATCATTTTTTTTACAATATTCATTCGACGCAATTTTTATTTTCAAAATGTTCATATAAATCAAAAATTATTTTTTTTAAATAAAGTCAAAAATAATTTATAAATTGATTTATATAAATAAATAAACACTATTTTGAAAATAAAAATTAAATGTTCATCATTTTAATTATATTTAGGATACTTTAGTTTTTCCGAACACCTCGCCTGAATATTTGTATTCAACGGCTCGGCGCGCGTAGAGTTTTCGAATTTGCTGTCTTATTTTTAATATTTTTTTGTGGTAATACAAATTTTTTTTAATAACTTATAATATAATTTTTAGTAAAATTTTCCGCTCTTTCGCATAGTGCTATTAGTACTTCGATTTTTTTTTTCGAGATATAATGGAAAGACCAAATTTTCGATTTTATTTTAGAAATTGTGTAGTTAGCATACACTTTAGAGCAGCAAAGATTTTTTTATCGTTTTCTACACCTTTTCAAGTACTCAAATGCCAAGTTTCATCGATATCACATTTTGTGCGAGCTTTTGGTCAATATCCTTCCCTGGCAACTGGGCTATAAGGATAGTACAGTATAACCAAATTACAATAATACAAATGCATAGAATATTCTTCACATGGCAAACATTCCCTAAGAAACAGCAAATATATTTCAAAAAAATAAATCAATTACCAGCTTGACAGGCATTATACAGGGTGTCCCATTAAGAATGGGACATAGAACAACCGCAGATTCTCCAATTCAAAATAAAACGATTAAGCGAAATATGCTTAGATAAAATGTTACTCGTTTCCGAAGTTGAAAACTGAAAAATTATTAATGGCCATAATTTTTTTAATACACCGTATAATTTTACTCAAATCGGCACACTTGTTAAATATCATAAAATGCACCTAACAGTAAAAAAACAGTTCAGTACGCTCTACCAGTGGCGTACGGCAGGAGTAAGTAATGCTTGTACCCCTTCTAATTGTTACGCCGCTGTCTAAATTTTAATTTTGACTATAATTTTAATTTTTTTGATATTTTCTAAGTCAATAATGTACACTTGTTAGTTTGTTGTAAAGTCATTGTTTTTCGAGATATTCGCAGTTAAAGATAGATAGACGTACTTTTTATTTGTATTATTATTAATAATATTCATTTTTACAATTTTGTCTTAAAACCAAACAAAGTAAAAACTAATGTAATGAAATTTTTACTTGTGGTTGTGGAAAACGTAAATTTAGGTAATTCCGAACATCTAATATGTAATGGGCTGGCGCACCATCCTGCAAAAACCAGAAGTTATGACGTAAATTTAAATAAATAAATAAAAAGTACATGTCTCTCTATCTTTAACTGCGAATATCTCGAAAAACAATGACTTTACAACAAACTAACAATTGTACATTATTGACTTAGAAAATATCAAAAAAATTAAAATTATAGTCAAAATTAAAATTTAGACAGCGGCGTAACATTTAGAAGTGGTACAAGCAATACTTACTCCTGCCGTACGCCACTGGTAGAGCGAACTGAACTGTTTTTTTACTGTTAGGTGCATTTTATGATATTTAACAAGTGTGCCGATTTGAGTAAAATTATACGGTGTATTAAAAAAATTATGGCCATTAATAATTTTTCCATTTTTAACATTTTATCTAAGCATATTTCGCTTAATCCTTTTATTTTGAATTGGAGAATCTGCGGTTGTTCTATGTCCCATTCTTAATGGGACACCCTGTATAAGTTAGCAAGGACGATAAGCTGCCAATGATCACATTTGAAAGAAGTAGGTACATTGAAATATAGTATTACAACTTTCTTTCTTATAAATTTAAATAGAAATATAGAAGTAAACAAAAATAACTCTGCATATAACTAAAATTAGTATATAGCATAAAATAGTATACACTATACACTATACCTTACACTTTTCGTACACTGATAAACAAGTTTATGTAAAATCACATAGGCCAACGTAAAATCATGTGAAAATACAGATAGGTATTTATGTACAAATCCTATTACCTTATGAATTCTGTAAAAATACTATGGAAACTCGTTAGATTTTTTGTGTAATCATACGAAATGATTACTGTGATTTCTTCATTAATCTATGAATTTACTTGGTAATTATTTAGTGTGAATTCACAGTGACCTTCAAACACATAATATAAAGAAACATATAATTTTATTCAGAATAAGTATATTTATTAAGTATATGAAAAATACTAATACACTAATGTGAATATATGATTCACATAGCCACTAACTTCTTAATGAAATTGAAAACTTTCTTTTTAACGGCTGACACTTTTCTTGAATCTTAAGGAACATTCTCTGTGTGATTTCCATAGTTGTAAGTTGTGAATAAATCTTTGAGGTATTTTATATTCAAAATCAAGAAATTTGCGTATCCATTACATTTATATTTGTCTTTTCCATATATACAAAATAATGTGTCATAGCTGGTTTCTAACCTAGAAAATATTGATAGCATTAGTGATACAACATTTGTTGTGGACACTAAAAAAACTACAATTTCATACAATTGAATAATACTCACCTACTTCAACAATTGTTGGAGTGCGAGGTAGTTCTCCTCTTTCTATGGCAACTATTTCCTGGATGAAAAAATAAACTATATAATCTAAATGCAAATATAATATTAAAAGAATAAGTAGGTACTTAACTTCGATTTCTGGTAGACTCACACCACAAAACTGCTTAGAATACAGATAAATATTACTTAGGTTATGCAGAAAAACAATATTACTGCGTTTCAATCTCGAGTACGTTAACCAATTTGCCTAACTTTGAGACCAGTGTTGCCGGACTCGTCATATCAAAATACCCCTACGAACAAGCGAAAACACCCGCTTTTAACCGCACACCTCTAGATGATAATTTTATTAACATATGTCTTACCAATAACTGTGTTTTAACTTGACTAATGATGTTTTGGTTCTCTCTCTTTTTATTTCCGTGATCTAGAAAGAAAGAGAACCAAAGGATGGCCAGCTATGTATAACCCGTTTATTTCATGAAACCAATTATGGATCGTTCATAATTCTTGTTCTTGACTTATGGTGCTTAAGAGCCAAAGTCAAAATCCCCGATTTTATCCAATTTATTATTTCACCCGCAAGATGGTCTGAAATTCCCGCATTTCGGGTAAAATACCCGCAATCGGCAACACTGTTTGAGACACCGAGTTCTAAAAATTGAAATCCAAGTAGAGGGGTATTCGCATAATTAAACCTGTGTATTTTCATTCACAGAATGAATTCTCTAAACCAGTAAGTTTTCACATACATTATTCTGCGAATAATTTTACAATGTATTCTTAAAGCATATATAATATAAAATGAAGGTCACATAGTATATTTTGTGAAAATTACCATACTTATCAAGTTTTTTCACAACCATTTTTTAGAGTGTAGGGAACAGACGCATAGTATCCCAAAGTATCCAGCATGTACCGTTCTAGTCTGCGTGAAGGATTTACTCAAAACGCCCTCGTAAGGAAACTACAACGTCGGAAAAGCACATGATTGGTAAAACCTGCTTACCTTAGTCAAATTCAGTATAATCAAAACTAAGGATGCAACTAGTTGCATATTCAACGTATTTTTACTGAAAACAAGTCGAGCCAGCTTGTTATTTTCAAGAAAACTTTTAGATTTTAAAAGAAGTAGAAGATATTTGTCCATAATTGTCAACAAATTCAAGTTATCGAGTTCCTGCCACTTGTTATATTCCAATTTATTATTTACTACCCTCAACGTCCCTACGTTTTAAAATGTGCGAGTAAAAAACGGAAAACGTCAAATGCAAATAAACAGAAAATAGAGAAACTCAAACTGAAAGTTACAGTCGATGAACTCTCGACTGACAAACCCCCAACTTTCAGGGACCTAAAACAGATGAGCTATCACCAATTTATTTACGTTGCTAGTAAAAACAGAGGCGAACTGTCAGAAGTTTTGGTGGAAAATATTTGAACGCGTCGGTGCCTAAACGCGAAGAATAACATTGGAATACCTTTGAGATTTGACTAAAATAACAGACGAACGAAATTTCCTAAGTGTGGGGAAATCGCGTGATGACGAATCCTCAGACGCGAGTTTCTTAAAAGACGGAGAAATGTTTTCGAATTTCATTAAACTAGACTAGGGAAGACGAATTTCATTATATCTATTTATAGTAGCCCAACTTTAAGAAAAATACCTCTTTGTTCTAAACTATAAAAACAAATATAAAAATATATATCGTTCTTAAATAGAATTTGAAGTGTTTTAAATTATTTTCCTTGATTTCTTTGAGTTAACATGAATAAATACAACATACTCTATGCAGTTATATTGAGCCACTGTGGATAAAAGGATAAAAGAAAATAAAAAAATCGAATTTCATCGTCAGTGTCCTCTAAGGATGAATAAAATAATATTTGTATCTTAATAAAATTCGTATGCAACTAAGAATAAAACCACTGCCACAGAATCAAAGGTTCCAATAAAAAAATAGGCTATATTTTGTATCAAAATGCTCAACATTATAGAGAAATCATTAGAAGAGAAAAACATTTGTGCTACTATCTTTCTTGATGTAGCACAAGCGTTTGATAAGGTTTGGCATGAAGGCTTAATATATAAGCTCAAGCTTTTCCTTCCAAAACAATATACAGATATCCTCCATTCATATATATCGGAAAGATACTTTAGAATTAGGCAAGAAGAACCCTATTCCGATTTTAAAGAAATTAAGGCTGGAGTACCGCAAGGAAGTGTCCTAGGACCTGTCCTATACTTACTGTACATATGTGATATTCCAGAGTTAGAAAACAATACCATAGCCACTTTCGACGACGACACTGCCATTCTAGCAGTAGGAAAGAGCAATGAAGAAGCAACCCACAAGCTGCAAACAGCTGTCCACCTTATCTGTGACTGGACGAAGAGATAGAAAATTAAACTTAATGAACCTAAATCACTCCACATTAACTTTACAAACAAAAGGATAGATCATATTCCAGTAAGAATAAACAATAACCTGATTCCATATTCAAACACCGCAAAATACTAAGGTATTACCTTAGATGCCAATCTCCGATGGAAAGTGCATGTTAAAAAGAAAAGAGAAGAACTTGGACTGAAATATAGAAATTGGAAGAAACTCCACTTTGTCTCTACATAATAAGCTTAGGCATTATAAGCAGATACTTAAGCCTGTATGGACCTATGGTATCCAACTATGGGGATGCACCAAAGCAAGCAACTTAGCAATCATCCACAGGTTTCAAAACAAAGCACTGAGGAACATAGTAGATGCCCCTTGGTACATTCGTAATAGTGATCTCCATAGGGATCCGGAAATGGACACTGTTGACCAGACCATCAAGAAATTAGCCAAGAGACATGAAGAAAGAATTCATTACTGGGTTAGAAAGAAGAAGAAAGTTTAGTGCAATCCTTTCTACAGAACCTAAGGAACGCTGAGTATACCTTAGTTTTAAATTTCAAACTCTATTAGATTAAGAATTAAATTGCTCATTGGTCACTGTTGACCAGATTGTAATATACTAAATGCCTTTATGGGTGTTTAATAAAAAAAAATTATTAGGAAGTTGAAAATGGAAACATGGTAAAATTGCTAATTGTAAAATGACTTTACACCGTGATAGTTGAGAAGAATATAATACTTTTATTAAGTGCACGTCAGCAAATTCTAGTTCTTAAAGAAATCCTGCAAACAAAACAATTGCAGTATCTAACGGAACCTTTTAAAGTGCACTCGGGGTGTTAAAAGATTATACTGGAGAACATAATTAATATAAAATTTTTCCTGTTAAAAAAAATGCTCAAAAATTTTATGAAAGAATTAAGACAAATAATTGAGGCAGATAAAGCCAAAATCTACACATCGATTTTTAAGGCTAGTTCACAGTCATAGACAAAATTACGCAACTCGTGTCTATAGACAAAGTTATGCGATTGTCTATAGACAAATCGGGAACACATCTTGTTCTGCAACTACCTGTAGACAAAAATGGCAGGTCTCTGATCTCCTTCCTCGGATAGAAAACTAGAGAAATATTGCGTATCATTTCGTAGTGTGGATTGGCATTATTATTAATTGAAGATTTTTATATTGTTTATGGGATTGTCACATCGGAGCATTATAAAAACCGCAATAAGAAGGAGCTGACATTGGAAGACATTGGGAAAAAATATGAAACCTTGTCTTCTGAAGTGGAAAAAAAGATCCACAATTTAAAAACCCGGGAGCACAGAAAAACGAAAGAGATGAAGAAAAGTTTGACTGAACTGTGCAGGTGTGGACGCGTGACAAATGTTCTGCAGTCTGCAGCCAAATCGGCGATTTGTATACAGACAGTCGCAGGATTTTGCCTATGAGTATGTACGAGCCTTTAAATTACCAATTTTCTCAGATTATTTTTTTTCAAATTCCAATTCCTTCGCACCATTAAGTAGCCCGTTAAATGAAGTATCTATTTGCCTCACATTCGCCTTTAATTGAAGAGTAGCTGAGGATGAGGGGCTAAAAATCGACTTTAAATTTCCACACTGTAAGTACCGTCAAGGAAGTAAGTAATACTTAGTCCTGTGGGACACTCTATTTACAATAACATTTCCTTTTAAATCAAGACATATCTTTCGTTGAAATAACCGCACCCAAACTGAAATTAAAATTTCATAAGTCGCGGCATGTAAGTAGTATATATATCTCGTTCCTTGTAGAATTACAAACGCCTCACAAGCGGTTGATCAAATTAAAGTGCGCACAAACTTCTGAAAAAAGTGGTTTGACGGAATGGGAAAAGAATTATAAAAGGCAGCTTTGACCGAACCGTCTATCCATTTTCAATTATTAAGAAGCGGATTTCACCTTTTGCAGCGTCTTGAACAACGTTTATCATAATAGATTCCTGCCTTCGGGGTACCTATGACAAGATTTATTTCTTGTATTTGCTATATAACTACACCTATTAGTAGCAATTACACATTATTTTCTTGGGATATTCAACCTTGGTTAGGTGAACATTCTTGGAATGAAAATTGAGGTATGTGAACGCAATAGATGTAGCGTATTTAAGAAAAAAACAAGTAGCAGACTCAATATATTTTTTTAATAATAATACGATTGACACTTTTTATCGAATTATCGACTATGTTTTATCATTATCTTTTGCAAAAATCGTAAGGCAGATCGATATTTATTTTTAAATTTTCTTAAATATCCTTTGAGTCCGTGGGATTGTTAAAAAAGCAATATGCTAAGAAATGATAACAAAAGACCATATAAAAGATAAATAACAACAAACAGAACAACCACACAACTGACAACCAACAAATAACAGCAGAATCAAATAAAAACACAAAGAGCACCTCTCAAACATACCGTAACGTAATCAACTTTGAACAGCTCTCCTGATAATCAATTTTGGAAAGACAGAAAAGTGTCCTTAACTTTTTTAGAAAACTTTTCGACTATTTTCAATAACAACCACACGATTTCCTTGTAAGTAGATAGACATCCCACATTGCTTCGATTTATCTTTGTCAAAGATTTATTTGATAACGTTCGATTGCGATTTTTATGGATTTTTACTTGAAATGGTTTGTTCCTTTTGCCGTGTGACTGCCAACCAACTAAGGGTGGCCCGTCAAATGCGCCCCGACAAAACCACCCCGACAAAAGCGCTTCCCGACATATGCGCCACCGACATATGCGCCCCCGACATATGCGCTAGTTACAAATAGTATTTCCCTGTAAGCTGCTGTTTATTTACCTAAATATTGTGCATCACAAAGAAACGTTGAACATATACGACAAAGTGTACACCCATATCCAAATCCAACGAATGTTGGAGATATTGTCATTCCAGCTGCATTGAGAACAACTACGAGAAATGAAAATTTCTTATTATGGGATTCTGGCCCTAACCAATGTTTGGTACAGAAGAAAATCTTCGACTTCTCCAACAACATCGTCATTGGTTTGTTGATGGAACGTTCAAAGTTTCATCTGAAATATTTTATCAAGTATTTACGATACATGGATTAATCGACAATAGTGCTTTTCCGCTAGTATACATACAGGGTGTCCCGTTGGTAAACGGAAATATTTTAAAGGTGGGTAGAGGTCACAAAGGCGGTTCTAAATAACCCATATATAATGAGTCTCTTGGCGTCCATAACCTAGTTACAGGGTGTTTTATCAATTGTGCATAATTATTCATTTGGCCAGAACTTTTGAATCACTTAGTATATCTTTTCCATTTTTGGTGGAAAAGTTCCAAAAATAGGGGTAAGGAGAGGATTCCTTAAATTCCCAAAGTAGATGTGTGGATTGTAAATTTCAAGAGGAAATTCGAGAAAAGCAAGACTTCCTTAAATCCAATGTAGCGGTGAGGGTACCAGATTGAACAATTGTAGCTTTCAGCTAGTAACTTTATAGCTCTATTCGTAGTTTTAATCTACCTAACTACGTGGCGCCCAATTTTAATTTCACTTGCTCTAAAAAATCTTTTTTACTAAAGATTGTGCTATAAATTTATTAGTTAAATTCTAATCGGTTCATGCTTTTAAGTGACAGTATCTGGAAGGTTACGTAAAGGTTTGATTTTAATATATTTTATCATACGTAACACAGTATTATATCGTAACAATAAGTTATAGATATTGAATTTCTTGTAAACTTTAAGATATTCCAAAAACAAAATTAACTCACAAGAAATACCTTTGCTATAATTCGAATTTTACTACCCAAATTAATCCCCGATAGAATGTCTCCAGCTTCTATACCCTATAAGATCCTTCAGACTCAGGAGTGAATCGTCACGTTCCCTTCTATAAATAATTTCCCGGGAATGCAATAATGATCAATTTGAGATCGATATCATCAATTAAACAACCTCACACGTCCAGATAAACTAACTCAGGTCCGAGGGTCAAGACCTTTTTGGCCACAATCGGCGTGATTGACCTTCTGAGGGACAATAGTCAACCAAGATATTGTGTACGTATTTAATCGGACCGAAAGCTTTTCCTCCGGGATTCCAGTGGCGTAAAATGGAAATTGAAAACACGCTAAAAATTTCAGTGTAGGATATTAATCAAAACAATGTTTGTGTGAGCAAATGAGCCAATTTCTCAGGAAATTTTTTTTATTATTTACTACCCATGATTCACATCCGTATGTTGAAACTGATATTTATATTTATGTGAAGATATTAATTTGTTTTTTAAGAGATTTTTTCTTGATTATAAATTTTTGATACACTGAATAGTATCGTTTTATTGTTTTTTCTATTCATTGTTTATTCCAGCTTGTCTTTTAGAAATGCTAACTTTCTGCTGCGCGATAAGTGGTCCTCATGCATAGCCTTCAAGATCACGTGATTTTAACCTTATTGAGTAATACATACATACATACAGCAGGAAAAGTCTTTTTTAAATACTTCAAGCAGCATATGGGGAAATGAAGAATAACTCAGCTAAAGAGCAGACAAATTTATTGTGCAAAATGGAGGACATTTTAAATAATTGTAATTTTTCAAAATATTTTAGTTTCTCTTATCACCCGTGAAACTAAGCAACTGACGAAGAGGGAAATTCTAAAATAATCTTAATAAAACGTGTAGACTAAATGGGCAAATGAATAAAACACCCTGTATCTCAATTATAAAGCGGGCAAGCATCATAATCTTTGAGAACGTAGGTGTCGCGTATCTGAAACACCCTGTATAAATGAAAATTTTTGTATATATTATTGGATGTTCTGTTCTGTTTTTTCTTTCAATGTATATAATTATTAACAATAAATAAAGTACTAATAACAAATTATAATTTTAATGATTTGTTAGGTGTACAAAACTTTTTATTGGTAATAATTTTAAATTTATTAGTTTTCCTTCATGCACATGTTCTCAAAAATGAAGTATAAATTAGATGAAGATCCCAGTCAGACGCGTTTAGAAAACCGATAGTCTTGATTCTAATATTATGGCTATTACACGCCAGTTAGGCTCAGCTGACGTACCCGTAGGGCCAAAACAGTCGAGCATCGAACCCACGTCACACAAATAACGACCAGTATTCTAGGGCTTTTGTGGCCCTGAAGGGACACACGATATTTTTATATTGATAGCCAGATCATGGGCGGCTATTTAATTCCAAATCGGCTTCGGCAAGTCACTAGGAAGAATGCATCGACAAAGAAACAATATCAAAATCAATACGAGCAGTCTTCCATTGCAGTGATTATGGAGAGTATTATAAAGTTTCAAACAATATGTTGACAATGTATTTTAATAAAAATAAAATGATATCCTTTTTTAAAGCAATCGAAAATCTATTGTTGACTAGATCAGAGTTTTCGATAGTTTTCAAATCAAACTCAAATTAAATTATTAAAATCAAATCAAACATTAGAAAATATCTTCCGGTTTCCAGCAGTTTTAGATAGAAATCTCTATTAGTTTTCACACAAAAATATGATTAAAAAACTACCACCACGACTCACCTAAACACAACAAAGTCAAAATTATTCCAATCGGTCCATTTCCTTTTTTATGTCAGTAAAATCTGATCGCTTATAAAATTTTTCACAGATGAGTTAAATTGACGGAAGTATATTATTCATTTTTAAATGAAATACCGTCTATTATTTTTTCAACTTATCCGAACTTATATATTTCAAATTAAAATAAATTCCACAAAACTCAATTAACTTTTCAAAAATAATCCTTTTTACATTTCATCCGTCGGAAGGCCAATATCACTTAAATAAATATCTAATTATTCGAATTCGCTTATCTGAAAATTCAAATTCGTCGAGTGAATGGAACGGATCTTTCATCGGCAGAGGGACAAAACCAAATATTATTTTAATGCATTATCAGTGTCACAATCTGGAGCTTTTAACAGGCCTCACGTTAAACTTAAAAAGTTTTCGCTTCTCGATGATTTCTTTTTAATTTTGAAGTTTCTGATCCGACACTTGGCAGAAACAAAAGAAAGAGGAAAGATTTGATCCTGAGTTATCGCATCATCTACTTGCGAGATGTAAATTTTCAGGAGGGAAATGGATTTTCATTAACTTTTCTTTTATTGTTTGAGAGCTTTAAGCGATACCTTTTTAATGCAATTGATAAAATACTTATCTCAGAAAGTAATCGTGTCATCAGTTGCGAATTTATTGTGAACGCTGTTTATAATTTTCCTTATCTCCCCTAATGGAGTAAATTTACAATCTTCACCTGTATTGGTACCATTCAGCAATGGTTATCCAGTGTTTAATTAGTTAGATCTTCACCCTTCTAATGGAGCCATGTATTGGAGCTGCATTAGTATAAATATTAATATATATTAATAATAATTAATTAATTTAATCGCCGGGGTGCTTGTTTTACGTGAGTCCCCTCGCCTCACCCCTTTTTTTTGGTTGGCTAAGGCCAATTTTTTGTTTTTTGTGTTTTTTTGGTGGGTAAACTTGGTATATTCAATATTTTCACCACTTTTTAGAGACACTCCGGTTTTGCTTGCATTTTTGCAGTCTTTCACGCTTTTGAGCTTTTTTGGTGGTTTAGTTTCGGTCAGCGTTAATTGGGTGGTCTCAACGTCGCGCCACCAGACCGTACTCCTTTTTTATTAATATGATTGTAACATTTTGATATAAAATAGATATACTTACCTACTCTCCAAGATCAGGAAACGTGAATGTCTTGATGAGTCATTATTTACTGATATTATTAAAGGTGGCACTGTAGTATCGACATCCAAGATTTTGTCCAGATTCCACATGTTTTCTTCTTCTTTTAACACATGCTCGATTGCCTTTTGCCAATTTTCCTTCGTAATAAGTGATATAGAGCTTTCTAACAATGCTTCTACATCTTTTAACTTAAATGTCGTATTATGTCTACCTACATATCCTTTAACTTGTGCCCATATCAGTTCAATATGATTTAGTTTAGGGAGGAAGACGCACAACATCAATACCATGTGTTTTTGCAAGTTCATCCACTACATAACATACTGGAGGCTTATTTAATTTCACAATTTCTAGTAGTTCTATTTTTATCGATTTTTCTGGAAAGTTAATGTTTCTGTCTGTTAGTCACTTAATGATATCATCTTTCTTCCATGAAGTATTTGGCACACGTTCAATTAGACGGGAATGGTAACTAGCGTTATCCATTACTATAACTGAATCCTTTCGTAAATGTTCTATCATCTGCTGAAAATATTCTTTAAAAACATCAGCGTTCATATCTTCATGGTAGTCTCCGGTTTTTTTAAATTGAAATATTAAAGAACCACGTTTTGAAAACCCGTCATCACTTCCAATATGAGTTATAATTAGACGTCGTCCTTTACCTTCAATCCTATAGATAATCCTTCCAAAAAAGCCTGTCGTGAAGATTGAATATTTGTGTCCTGCCACATTTTGCTAACTGTGTAACATACCGAATTAATACTCAATAATACATATTCAAAAAAAAAATGATGATTTTATGTACCACGTAAATAATATACAGGCACCCACATCTGAACTTTCCTGTTCTGACAGATATATTACTCCGGCTCGATTGCGATTTAGGTATAGATGGTTTTTCAGGGTAATTTTCTAGTCTTAGTGAAGTTCATGATATTTGGCGTCTAATTTTACTCAAATTAAAGCGTTGTTTATATAAAAGGACAGTTATTTTAGGGATAAAAGTTAATTGAGCACACTTTCATTATTAACGTTAACTTTTCATAGTCTTACCCATAGTTGTAGTTTATCTAAATTAATTTAGTAATTTTAAGGGAGATGTGATTGTGATGTAATCAGCGAAAATGGCCATTAGGATGTCCTAGGTGTCTCGGAAGTGAGAAGTAGTTAAAGGAAAAATCCTATGATAGTATCTTGTGGGAATTCAGAATTTATTTGGCAGAAATGAGTATGTAAGATTTTAGGAGTCCTTTATGTCAAACCTTTTAATATACTTGTATACACAGAGGCACAATTTGTCTTTTCTTCTTGACTCTTTTTTATGTTCTTCTGCCTGAATCCAAATTAATGTTCATGAATTATGTTTTCCATGGATATTGTTTTGTCTACTCGAATAATTTTGACATTTGTGGAAGTAACCAGATTTGTCCGTACAAAGTATCTGTAGGTGGCTTGTCTGGTGTCAAAATCTTCATTATCCTTGCGTACTTCCATTGTATTGGGAGTCGACGCGTGGATTAATTTCCTTGTGGAGCCCATGTTTGTTCATTTTTTTATTATAGTGCTTGTAAAGTTGTAAAGTTTTCGATCCGAAAACAAAATTACAATCATTTAAATCAAGTTTAATAAAATTTAAATTGAAAGGATTGTTTTGACTTATACATAAATAGAAATACTTTTTTTCTAATATATGCAATATTCCCTGATCGGCTGTCCGATTAGGCGCATCCTAAACTTCTGCACAATCGAAATATAACTGTTTTTTTATATAATTTATTTATATTTATTTATCATTTTCTCTCGTGACAAAAGGCTGCCACAGTAGAATTTTAAAACCATTTAGTTTATGATAACAAATACAGATCAATACACCCTCGTCTCTGCTATTAAATATTACACAAAGCCGTCCAGCTGCTATTTTCATTTTTCATTACAAAATACGACATACGTTACTTTTTCATATGAAATATTTATATCCGTCTAATGGGTTTCCTATGAATTACGTCAAATCATTCAAAAATAAAAAATATAATGCTTTGTATTATTTTTATATTAAAAGTGTCGTTACTTAATGGGAAATACATTTGGGTATCATCTTTGTTGTGAGCGAGTTGCAATTATGAAGTGGAAAACCTTAAATCGTGATGATGATGATGATGATGATGATGATTATGATGATGGTGATGATAAGTTAAATATCAGATTACAAACCAATGATGTAGTTTAAAACAAAATATGTTTCTGACACGCACAATAGATCAAGTATGGATTAGAAAAAAAATTTTAATTAATTTCTGTTGTTCGTGGTGGTTTGTTCTTTTTTTATATTAAAAAGGCTTTTAATTTGAAGTTTCGACTTTTGGTCTCAAGTCGTTTTCAAAAAAAAAGTGACAATAACAAAAAATATAATAATAATAAAGATGTCAAAATCTGTTGTCAACATTTTTTTGTGGCGTTTTTGGAAACGATTTTAAAAGTAAGTAGTTGATTTGTATATTATAAGAGAATTTATACTTCGTCCAAAATGAAGTTTTTCTAATAATATTATCATAAGGAAAAACCCAGAAAAAACTTATGAAATTTTTGAAATATCAACAAAACAATTAGAAACACATTCATTGTGCCGTTTCTTTGGGCGCATCCCAACTCGTGCTCAATAATCCTTTAAAAGGTAAAAGTATTGCTGAAAAATTGCAATTTCCGTACTTACTAGAAATATAAATAATACTTATTTTTTGGGAAATTTCTTAAGAGTGAGTCTAGCAGTTTTATTCTGCCATTGAAAGTGGTAAGCGCAGTTAAATCGATATATTAATTCGCGAAGTAATAAGTCAACGTGGTAAATCATTATTAGTTATAGAAACAGTATATTACATAACGAGTGCGGAAAGTGACACTTTTCACACCAGTGGGAAATATTGTAGCACGAACGTAAGCCGACGTTTTCGTATTGTACAAAATATTTTCTGTTTACCTTTCTTGGTCTGCGTAAAGGGCGATACATTCCACTTGCTTTTTGTTTATTACGAGATAAAAAAGTGACCACATACACAAAATTATTTTGCAAATTGAAGCCTGATCAAATAGTTATTGCCTTTGAAATAAGCATTCATAATGCTACGCGATTAATTGGGAGTGATTCTAAAGTGATAGGCTGTCGATTTCATTTAAGTCAAGCATGGTGGCGAAAAATTCAAAATTTAGGCCTGTCATCAGAATATAAAAACAAACAAAGTAATATTGGAAAATTATTAAGCAAATTCTTTTGAATTATTGGAAGAAAAACCTAACGATGAAAGATTAACAGTGATTAACAGACTATTTAGTTGAAAATTACATCTCAGAAGACTCTTGCTTTCAGAAGCATCAGACAGTGTATAAAGAACTACACATTTTTATATTCGTATAAGGAATACATGTATGTAGATAAAATTAGTGGGAAGCAGTCAATAGTAAATAAATTCGTTCTAAGTCGAGCTTTCGAAAAATGTTTATTTTCTTTATCAAGACATGAAATTCAGAAATAATTACATACAAAAAGAAACATCAGTGCTAAAATTTAAAATGTTAAATTTTATTTCATTTTGTCATTTTAAATTTTAACACAGATGTTTCTTTTTGTTTGTAATTTTTTCTGAATTACATGTTATTTGTCTTGATAAAGAAAATAAATATTTTCGAAAGCTCGTCTTAAAACGAAGAAACCGTACTAATTTATTTACTATTGAGTGCTTCCCACTATTTTTATCTACATAAATTACTATTGAACAGTCACGAAAATATCCAATTATAAGGAATAAATGTATATATATTTTTTTAGTATTTTATTTTGAATATTTTGGATGAAGATGATAGAAAACTTTTCCAATATTTTTTGGAATATTTCTAATTATTAAGAATTAATACCCTTGGGCACGAGTTGGTCAGTTGGTTTTCTACCTGGTATTCGGTCGAACACGAGTTGGTCAGTAATTTTTAGGGGCAGGTTTCTTTAACTTTGCGGTTATAATTATTAGGTACTTTTAATAATCTAGTTAAATTATTTCACTGTATTTTATGGACAAAATCGAATTGTTTATTTTTAATCTTTGATTGGTGTTCATTAAGTCTTATAGGAAAAAGTCCAAATTTTTCTCCCATATAAAATTTATTATATTCGTATGGAATTTTGTAAACACATTTTTTTGTATTTTGATTTTCATTAAGAGGTTTTGTATTTACTATTATTTTAGGAGAGTTCTTTTACATTTTTAGTGATATTCCTGGCTTTTTTTATGTTTATATTTTTTTATCAAATTATAAAAATATCGTAATTAATAAACGAATTTTTGGTTTTCCTCGAAAAATATTTAAATTGTATGTCCTCTTTCTTAATTTGCTACGTTCGTCCTGCTAAAGAGAGAAAATTAATTATTAATTAATTACTAATTAGTTAAAGCAATGATAAAGTAACTTTAAAATTACAACCAGAATAATTACGAGGAGAGTGTGGCTATTTGGAAGAAGAATTCGCAACATCAAAGTAAATTACGTTGTAACTATATAAAGGGAGTTAATTTTAGTTTGTTTAGTTTGCGTGACGAGAAATACAAAGAACTCTTTTGCAATTTAGTTGTTTTATTTATATTAAATTATAATTCACATCGTACTTTTTAAAACAGAGTCATTACTGAAATTATTATATTCAGAAAAGCAGAGTTCACAAATACAGATGTAACAAAAAAGTGTCTCACTCATAACATGAAACTTTCTTGCTATTAATGTTCAAAGAAAAATAAATTCAAAAGGGAACCTTTATATTTATGCAACGGATAATAATTTTTTTTATAATGTAATATAATTTAATATAATATAACATAGTACAATTGAAGAGTTAGATCTTATGGTACAGATTAATGTCTTTCAGGTATTGTAGCACTTTTTCATGGTTTTTAGTCAATATAGTTCTTAAATTATCACTTAACTGATATGTATTTCTTTACCGATGGTACACTGGGCATTCTAACATAAAATGTTTAACCGTTACTTTAATAGCACAGTTGGGACATCCTGGAGCTGGATCTCTTTTAAGTAAATGTTCATGAGTAAGACGTGTGTGTCCGATGAATATGCGGTTCAATATCACTTGGTCTTTTCTTGTGACTGCTCCTGGTAGTTTAGTCGTAATCTGCGGTTTAATTTCCTTTAGTTTAGATTCGTGTTGTTCCCAATTGGACTGCCATTTATCGGTAATGTGATTTATAATGACTGATTTGTGATCCGTTTACGTATAGTTATTTAGGAGAGGAATATTTTCATTGTCCGTTGATTCAAGAGCCAATGCGTCTACATCTTCGTTTCCTCTTATTCCCACATGTGTTGGGACCCAAAGAAATCTGACATTTTTATGTTGAGACTGTAGTTGGTAAAGTTCTATTTTTATCATCTGTAAGATTTGATGTTTTGGATATAATTGTTGTATTCCATGCAAAGCACTTAAAGAGTCTGAAACTATCAGGTAGTTGTTCTGTGGTAATTCTTTACACTTTTTAAGGGCCTTTAAAATAGCAGTAGTCTCTCCAGTGTATATACTGCAGTGCTGTGGTATGCGAATAGTGAATCTAGTGTTCGAGCATGTATAGGCGGCTACGTGTCCGCTGCTGGTTTTAGAGGCATCTGTATAAAAATTGAATGTAGAAGGAGGATAATAATTTCTACAGCACAATATTTTAAATATACTTTATTCTTCTAGGCAAACTTTAAAATTTCCTTAATTTTAATTTTCAAAACACAAAACTTTTCAAATCCTACTAAATAATTTTTACAGTTATCTATTAAACCGACTCTGTGCGATTTATACATTCAGAATTATTTATTTGTCTAAAAATATTTGTTATTAGACAATAATAATAATAATAATAATAATAATAATAATAATAATAATAATAATAATAATAATAATAATAATAATAATAATAATAATAATAATAATAATAATAATAATAATAATAATAATAATAATAATAATAATAATAATAATAATAATAATAATAATAACGTTTATTTAGAAAAAGAATTTTACAAATTACAAGTTTAGAAAAGAATTTACAAATTTTTTACAAATATAAAATATAAAAAAATAGTAGAAAATTTTGACTAAATAAACAACGATAATACATAACACTAAATAAAAATATTTTCATCAGTGTAACCCATTAAGACCATAGAGGTTGAGCAAGCAAGTGATAACTTATAATAAATACTGTTTACTGCGCTACTTTGGTTTATTGCATTGATTTTTAATTTAAAAAATATTTATTTTAATATATTTTTTTTGTTATTCTTTTTTTTTGTTTTTTGTATCAATTTTCAATAATTTTTTCTATATCTTTAGATCCTAATGATTTTATATACGTTTTAAACGTCGATTTTAAAAGATTGCTTGAATTTAGCTTTCTTATATACATTTTATATATATCCAGTAGGAAGTTAAATAATCGTGTTGTTAAAAAACCGAAATATCTTGTACCTATGGTTTTTTTAGCACTATGTGTTTGTATGTTTGTATGTTTTAGTTCTAGTATCATAATGATGATCAGTTGTTTGCAAGTAAGTGCGATTTTGAAATAAATGAATAATTAAACTAAAAAGATATAGCTGCCTCAAAGACATTACATTTGCTTCTTTAAAAAGAAGATTTGTGTTAAATCTTAGATTTTTATAATACATAATTTTTAAAATTTTTCTTTGTAGGATTTCGACCAGTTCTAGATGACTTTGCATTGTTCCTCCCCAACTTAAGATCGCATATCTAAGACGCGATTCCACAAGAGCATGGTAAATCACTTTAAGATGATGTAAGTCTAGTATGGTTCTAATATATTTAAATTTATATAATAAAAACCTTAACGTTTTAGCTATACCAGATAAGTGTGAGGTCCATCTTAAATGTGAGTCTAATGTTACTCCAAGGTACTTTATTTCGGATTTTAAAGAAATATCAGTGGCTATACTATTGTCTGTAATAGTAATTTTATCATAAGATGGTAATTTATGTTTATAGCTGGTAAACGGAACAATATTATAACAAGTTTCTTTGTAGTTAACCGTAAGGATCTTATGTTTGAATATATCAAATAATTTTTTTACATCAGTTTCCATTTTGTTTTTTAAGTTTTCCCACGTGTTGTCTCTACATATCACAGCAGTGTCATCTGCAAAACCGATTACCTTACCCGAAGATTTAAAAGAAAATATATCATTGATATATAGATCAAACAAAATTGGTCCCAGTACGGTACCTTGAGGAACTCCAACCGATATAACTTTTTCCCCACTGAGTTCTCCATTTACCCTAACTATTTGTTTTCGGTCAGTTAAGTAGTCTTTGAAAAATTTTAATGGGAGTCCCCGTATCCCTGCATCATCTAAGACGTTTATGTGTCTGAGTGATTCACAGTATCAAACGCCTTAGCTAAGTCTAGGAACAGTACCGCTGTCGGTTCAGTTTTATCAATCGAGTTATAGATAATTGCATCATTCGTTGATAACCCTTCCTGAAATCCAAATTGACGCTCTGATAATAATTGATGCTTGTCTATGAATTCCATCAGTCTTTTCTTTACTGCTTTCTCCGTTATTTTTGACCGAGTTGTGATTAGGGATATTGGTCTATAATTGAACATTTGGTCTTTCTTATCTTTTTTATATATTGGTGTAACAACAGAGGTTTTAAATATAGAAGGACAAACACCACCGGTGCTTTGTTAGTTTTCAGAGACGAAATTAAGTCCCTGATCTCTTCCTCAGTCACCTGTAACCAATAAAAATTATTAGAGTTTATTTTTCTTTTTGGAGGAGGACTTGTCGGGATTGATATTTTTTGAGCTAGGCTAGGCTCCTACCGAAGCAAAGTAATTGTTGAATTCTTCTGCAATTATATGTAAATAGTTTTGATTTGTATAAACAACAATCTTATTTATAGGTATATCTGTTCAATACAGGTCAAAAAATCGTAATAAATTTTGTTATACACAATTAAATGCCACAGAAAAGTCAGAAGAGTTTGAATTTTTAACTTTTTAATATCGTTTAGTCATTGTATCGCCAGAAAAATGTCTGCCAACGCCTTCTTTTAAGTTTATATTGTAAATACGTAAAATCTCTTACTTTATCAGTTTTCCAATACGTCTTGTCTTCTTCCAGAGGTTCATGTAGACAATATTTAATGCTTTTGAATAATTAAATCTTGAAAAAGTTTTCTTTTTAATATTTTTGTTTTCTGCTTCGTTCTTGTATGTCAGGAAGATATTATTATTTTTTAACAATGTGTCAAGCTCCTTGACAACTTTCTAGCAACTTTTGATTTCCATTTAAAATTTCTATGCAGTTAGGTACCTGTATTGTTTTTGTACTTTTAAAGATTAATTATGTTAATTTCTTTTTACAAAAAATTTATTTTATTGAAGAATAATTTTAATTTCTATCTATCTCAGATTGAACAACAAAAAATTTAGAATGTAAATTTTTTTCACGCATTTCTGTTTCTCTGTATTTCCAATTTGTTTTTGCTTCATTATCTTTATATGCCAATAACATATTATTTGCATTATTTTTGAATTTGTTTACTTTCATTCTAATACTCTGAATTCTCCTTCTGCTCGCCCTAATCTAATTATCAAAATTGAAGGAAGTGTCAATCAAACTCATAAAAATATCAAATTATTGAAATTGTCCACAATCTCGGTAATCACAAAAATGAATATAGTTTATGTAATTGACAAATTACTAGAAAGTTTTTCTACTACCTGATATAAAAAGGTAATAAATAATTACCTCCGCTTATTTATTTAAAACACTGGAGGCAGGTGAATTTTGATCTAGAGAGAATTGGTGTCACACAAGTCACAATATATCAATGCAGATCCTTTGTCGAATATATCCCGAGGGGTATTTGAAAATTGTTCGGAACAAAAAACTCGACACCTGTTCAAAAACTTTTACATGTACCCACGCTCCTCCGACTATAATTTAAATTTTTTAAGAACACGAAGCACTGAATCATGCAATACATATTTCAGATTCCCACCCCCAGGGTACGAGTCGAAGAATTTTTTCGGTTTTACGTTTAAAGGTTCTTGTTGTTGCACCTTGCACGTGCACAAAGTTGTTATTTAATACGTGTTACTTAATAAATTTAAAAATATTCTGTACACAATTAAATTCGTACATAGGTTATTTTAAAATTCCAAATCCTGAGGGTGAATTATTATAAAATATATCTGCACAAAAACGTTCAAGATAAATATTAATAGCAGTCTCAATTAACCCTTTATATAAATCAGAAATTAATTTTTTTTAATAAAGTTAAAAATAATTTAGAAATTGATTTACTTATATAAATAAATAGACTATTTTGAAAATGAAAATTGGCGCCCAACGTGGGTCTCGAAATTGAGTGAACCCAAAAGATGAAGGAAGATAATAATGGAATGGAAAATAGGGATGAAAAATTGATGAGATTCATGGAAGCATTGATACAGAGGACGAATAATAAAATAGAAGAACAGAGAGGAGACACGAGGGAATTACAAGAATCTATTGAAGAACAAAATAATAAAATCGCCACTATGAACAGGAAAATAGAAACACAGGAACAGAATTTACAAGAAATTAGAAATAAACAAGAAGAAATGGAAAGTCTTTAATTATGCAGGAAGAGAGAATTATAAATGTGCAAACAAATATTCAAGAAGTACAAAGAAATACAGAAATAAACATAAGAAAAACCAAAGAAGAAATTGAAAAGGAAACCAAACAAGAAATAGAAAATATTAAAAGAAATTTTATTATAAAAGGAAGAGAAATCACAAGTTTGGAAGAAGAGATGAAGAGAGAATTGCAAGAAAATAGAGATGAAACGGAGAGAGAATTAAATATAAACAGAAGAAGAATGGAAGAAGAAATCAAGAAGAAAAAAGAATTGTGTGAAATGTATAACACAGGAATAATGGAAATTGAAGGAAGAACGTCAAGGAGAAAACCAAGAAGAAGTAAACAGGAAAATAAAATTACTTGAGAAAGAAATTAATAAATTAAGAATGGATAGAAGAAGAAATAAAGATGAAGAAATAAGTGATACTATGATTAGATGACATTTACAAAGAAGACAAAATATGGGAAAAACAGATTTTATTCACACAACAACTTATCAAGGAGGAAATGAAGAAAACATAAAATTTGATGGTAATATCAGGAAATTCCATCCAAAAATATTTATTAAAATTTTAACAAATAAAATCAAACATTACCTTAAAAATTAAAAAAAAATGTGAAATTTAAAAAAAAGGAGACTTAGTAATAGTAAAGGCACTTAGAGTTAGAGTTAACAAAATAAATTTAAAATAACTAAACATTAGAAATAAATTAGCATTCATTTGTTATTCTTTCCAAAAATACCAAATGAATGCAAATTTGGGAGAATTTGTTATGATGTTAAAATTTTGAAATTTGGGGGAATTATGTAAAAGGGGGTTTAAAATTGACAGGGTTGTTATGGGATGTTTATGTTGAGAGTTAGTTTTTTTTGAGTTTTTATGAAAAATGTCACATTTTTGAAATTATAAAATAAAGAATAAGAAAATAAAGAAAATCTATAGAATTTTGATCAATATATCTTCAGATTTATAAAAATCAGTGAGAATTTTAGAAATTATAATTTCTGGTCAAATTTTCTATGAGAAAACAAAAAAAATAAAAACTAATGGCTTCTTGAGAAAGGTTAGAGTCTCCTCTTTAAAATGCATTCTTTTTTTTCTTTGCGTACATTTTAGGCAAAGATACTTTAGGTTTTCGCTTTCTTACTTTTAATAATTTTCCGCTCTTTCACGTGGTGCTATTAGTTTTTCGAAATTTTTATTGTTTTTTTAGTTATAATGAAAAAACCAAATTTTCTTTTCGATTTTGTTTTCGAAATTGTGAACTTAGCATACACTTTAGAGCAGCAAAGACTTTCAAGTACTTACTTACACATTTTGTGCGGGCTTTTGGTCAATGGTAACTGGACTATTATGTTATTAATAATGCCAACATTTATGTATAGTTATCTGACTTATGTAAGTTGTATTTCATTTTGTTTCATGAATTCAATTATTGTAACTATATAACTTTCAATGACTACTCTTAATATTTGGATTACATTACATTTTAGTAAGTTTTCTGCTAACAAGAGGTAGCGAATATCCAATTCAGCAGTAAAACAAGATAGATACAATATTAATGAGCCAACACAATACACAATATAATGTCTCAAAATCAGTTTTTCATCGCATTGTGAAATAACTTGATATGTATCCCTTTCACTTACAAAAAATGCATAACTATGACAGTAAATGATATCCCCCACCTCATTGTTTTCTTCAAAAACGAATCAGGTTTTATAAGAGACGTATTTAGGTACATTTTTTCCGAGGGTCCTGGATTCTTTGTTTTTTGTTGTTTAAAATGAATAGGTTATATTTTACACTAAAATTGGAATACACGGTAATGCAAAAATAAGAATAAAAGACAGAAATGGGCAAGAGAAACTCAAATTAAAAATTCTCGCGCGTCAATATTTTTATAAATATAAGACGTACATTTTTCAATAATTGCAAGTACTATTAAAATACTACAAAGAAAAGTATCACTTCTTTTAGCGGATATTGCTATTTAGCCCAAGCGATACACCAGTCAGTAGAGGGGAAAATGGTGGTTTAGTTGCAAACGGTGGAGTAGTAAATTTTATTTTTGGAACTTGTTTATATGTGTATTAGGAAGAAAATATCAAAAATGGTAACACGAAAAATGACGGGAGAACTTTTGGAAGGTTAATAACTTTCAAAATTTCGATTTTTTTGGCTTAAAAGGGTGAAATATGCACTAAATATATAATTTATGCAAGGCAATTGATAGATTATAAAAAAATCGGATGTGGCCATGCACATGACTTTACCATACTTTAACGGCCTACGGGCTCATAATCCAATTACTCGTACATATTTAAGGCGGACCATGCCTGGCAAGAGCGTACGATTGTCTCCATGAAACAAAACACTTCTACTGCGCTTGCGCTATTATGCAACTATGTTATTCCATATTTTATTTTTAACTCGCTTATAATACAAAATTTGAAAAAAGTTTTTAAACAAAATTTATAGTAAATTTAATTTAAAATAAACTTTTTCTCATAATATTTTTACATAAACTTAATAGAAATGATAATAATTGCGAAAATCTGAAAATTCTCAAGAGTAAACCCCCACTTCCGGTTGCCCGATTTTGCCCAAAATCTAATCAGCTCATAAGCATGTTGTAAAAATGCTAAATATAAAATTTGGTTAGGAAATTCCGATCGCAGTTGGAGTTAGAGCGCACACAAATTTTTCCAGACTACATACTCCATACTCCATACTCCATACTCCATACTCCATACTCCATACTCCATACTCCATACTCCATACTCCATACTCCATACTCCATACTCCATACTCCATACTCCATACTCCATACTCCATACTCCATACTCCATACATACATTTTCTGGAAATGGTCTTAAATGACTTAGGGGGTCTCAAAACATGTAAATCCTCTGAAAGCTGAACTTTTTTTTTTGCGATTACAACACTTTACCACTTGGTATTGTAAAGTAAAAACAAAAAATTTGAGCCCTCCCACACATTTCTAGCGTAAATAGTTCCCGAGATATTAAGGGAATTGTAATTTGCTAAACACAGTACATTGCTTCCTTCGCCAACATTGCTATGTTGTACTCCTCTTTTTTAAAAAGGCACTACCATGGGAGCACAAACGTAACTGTTGCATATTTGACGGTTACCCAACTCAGAGCGGTACCAAAAGAACCGAGCGGTTACGGCCAATCCTCAGAAGTGATTTTTAATGAAAACACTGTCAATCAAGTCAATCAGCAAAAGTTTCTGAGTAATGAAAAAAACAAACAACGTTTTATTGAGGTCCTGAAGAGTCACTTTGAAGATTGTAAAATCGAATGTAAGCAGGCCACAGAAGATGCTAAATTGCTGATAGTCGAAACAGCAATCTCCAAGGCTAAGGACCATAAATATGTTGCGATTGTTGCCGAGGATGTAGACATTCTAGTGCTAATGACAGGGCTTGGTCACCCTCACAACAATTTGTTTTTTCAGAAGCCTGGAAGAGGGAGTGCAGCTGATGTGTACTACGCAACACCATCATGCAAGTTCGATCATGATATCATCCTTTTCATTCACACTTTCACAGGATGCGACACCACGTCTGCAATCTTTGGCCAAGGAAAGATGAAGCTCGGGAATATGATCAATGCTTCAAAAGGTCTGAAAAACATATGCAGAAGATTCCTTGATCCAGTTGCAAGCCACAGTGAGATTACGGATGCAGGTGCGCGTGTATTTTTGGCTCTCTATGCTGGAGAATCAACTAAAGCAACCCTGGATGAACTAAGATACTATAATTTTCAAAGAGTAGTGAGCAAGGGGAAAGTAGACCTTGCACGATTGCCACCGACATTTGACGCTGCACTCCACCACGCTTACCGCTGCTATCACCAAATTCAAACTTGGTTAGGAAACAACTTGAATCCACAGGATTGGGGTGGGTATCCAGGAACGAAGAGTTGGTTGCAGTACAAACTAACAAGGACGTGGCCCCCATGTCATTGCTGAAGACAATTTCATGCGCTTGCAAGAAGGGTTGTGCCGGAGCGTGTTCTTGCCGCAAAGCAGGCCTAAAATGCTCTTCAATCTGCAAACACTGTTGTGGCCAGCAATGTGAGAACGTCACGCTACCAATCGTTTACAACGACGACGATGAAGATAAAGCAGACCTGTTTTTTGAACCTGAAGAACGAGAGCTGGATAAAACGTTCACACGGTCATCCCTAGAAGAACCAGGTCCGTCCAAACGGTTAAAAAAGGAGAACTAGTAGTTCAATTTGAAAAACAAACAGTAAAGATTAATGTAATTGCAACATACTTTATTATTAACATTCAATAAACATATTTAATAAAAGATTTGCATCACTGTTTTTACGTCCTTTAAAAAAGAATGACTCCTTAGAATGTATTCGTTGAATTGTAGAAATTATTTAAGTGATATCGTAAGCATCATATCACAATTCAAACTTTTTTAGTATCTTTTTAAAGATTCAGGCGTTTGGAAAGGACTAAAATCATTTTTTGACAAAACTGTTTCTTTAACATGGTTATTTAACTCTGTGGCTAATGGACTAGTTCCGAGCCCCCCCCCCTCCCACCCACACACAACATGGTTATTTATTACGGTGATAATTTTACGCGAAATTAATTAATGGGATTTAATCTGTTAATTATTAACTTACTTGTAGAGATGGCCATTATGAATTCAATGTGAGAAACAAATTCACCAAATCTAAAATTATTATGGTCCCGGTCCAAAGTCTTGGTTACGAAGTAAATTAACTAATACCTCATATATTTTTCGAATAGGAACTTTTCTGCCAAGGTAGAACTAAATCGGATAAGAAATACGGAAATTAGATAGTAAAAACCGTGAAAAAAGACAACGTACTGTGTTTAGCAAATTACAATTTCCTTAATATCTCGGGAACTATTTACGCTAGAAATGTGTGGGAGGGCTCAAATTTTTTTTTTTTTATAATATATCAATTTCCTTGCATAAATTATATATTCAGTGCATATTTCACCGTTTTATGCCAAAAAAATCGAAATTTTGAAAATTATTAGCCTGCCAAAAGTTCTCCCGACATTTTTCGTGTTACCATTTTTGATATTTTCTTCCTAATACACATATAAACAAGCTCCAAAAATAAAATTTACTACTCCACCGTTTGCAAGATTCAACCCCTCTACTGACTGGCCTACGAGTCAAGTTTGGAATTTTTTTCTTCTATTAGAAGGCCTAACTGAAGAAACCAAAAGGCAAAACCGATCTTGCGATGTCTAAGTATGCACAAGATGAAAAGACCTTTATTAATTTGGAAAACATGATTAAAGTAATCGTATGGTATTTGTCAACGCAGTTTATCAGTTTACTGATAGATAATGATTTAATAAAACGTTTTATAATGAGTTGAAACTTGTCCTCGCGTAAACCGAATGTTTATTTTAAAAGAGTAGCTAAGAAAACTTCTTGTTTTTACTGAAGAAATATAAGAGATTTAGAGATTCCACATACATATGACATATTATGTTGATTGATAGGAGAACTAGAGAACAAGATTTCAAAAACAAACAAAGCATATTGTTTACCTCGATGAGACGTGGGTTGACAACGACGAAAGCATTTCATATACTAAAATATGGATCGCAAAATTGCCTTTAAAATTTTTTCACGCACATCTAAAAAGTGTCATAAAAAATGGAGCTGTAATAATCCGTCTACACAAAATCCTGGGATTAAATTTTATGAAAAAAACTTGTCAAGCGTTACACATACCGACACTCTTTAATCCAGGACAAACAACTTAAAAACCCCAGTGAAAATTTAATCGTTTTCGGTGAATCATTTACGTTTTACGGTAGATATAACTTAGTAGAACTCTTACATGGATCAACACCTTCAAAGATATGCTAAAATCTTTTTTTTTACTTTAAAGATGACATTTTCTCACTCGATACCAGTTATTTGAATATGTATTTGAAAATTTTAACTCTATTTAACAAAGAAATAGCTCATATGTAACAGGAACCGGGATTGAGTAAAATTGTAGGAAAGCAAAGAGGCTCATAGGAAGATAGATTTAAAAATCATTGATAGGTATGCTTCCACTGTTAATCAAATTGGTTTTATTTTTAGATAAATGAGTGCGATTACGTAGATTTCGCGCTCTTCTTGATTCCAGTGAGGCCTTTAACAAAATAGCTATTTAAACAACCAGTTGGGACAAAGTTAAAAATCAAACTTTTAAAAGTATATTTTGTTTGTTAAATAAACGCTTCTCTGGAAAAAATCAACGTAAAAAAGCATCTACAACTGGGCATCAAAGTTCTTTTCCCAATACCTAAATGCAACTGTGGGTCAATTTAAGTGCTGAATTCTGAGATGTACGTCATATGCATATCGACTGCAGCAAACATTTCCTTCCAGCTTTTTTATTTTAGCACTTCTGAATTATCCGGTATTTTATCCAGCTACATATTTCTATTGACACTCCAGTATTATTTATGTTTTACCTTATTGCAATATATCAGTTGTTATTAGGTATTTTGAACGCTCTTTACCTCTGAATCAAATTATGTATCGAAAACGTAAACACTGTATCTAACCAATAATCCTTTTATGTTGACGTTTCAATAATTATTTATATTTTAATGCTGAATCGACGAACTCTACCAAACCATTTCCATTACCAAATTATATAATCAATTGTATGAATTATTAGGCATGGCTAGATTCAACATTATTATGTTAGAGTTTTCCTTTGAGGACAGAATTAATGTAAAAGCTTATGAATGAATAATTATACTTGCTCGTATGTGCGTATTAGGCAATTCTAGCAAACAAGGAATTAAATTTGATAGTTTTGTTCAATGTCTGTAGTCCAAAATTTGTTTTAATTATGTTTATTTAGTATACAGATATGTTTAAACTGTCTGTAAATCCATGAGTTCATTTACGTGTCGTATAAAAAGTAGAGGGCCAAGGATAGTGCCCTGTGGTACTTCATTTGATACACTCATTACATTATTTGAAATGGCTGTTTTAGAATTATTTTTAATCAAAATACCACTTTTATTATCTTAAATATTCTAATACGTTCATTAAAAATTTGTAGAATGTGATAACATTACTTATTTTATATCTGCATTTATCGAATTGTTCTGACGACCAACAAAGTGAAATAAGTAGTAGTTTACTTACAATAGTAAAATTATAACAACCTTATGTACTTATATACTTCATTATACTTGATCGTAATAGTTGCCATCTTGTTCGTTATGCTGACCCCGATTGTTAACTTACGTATCAGATTATCAGAGGGCAAATCTCAAGATACTTTTTGACAACACTTAACTGCCACCCTCGTAAACTCAAGTGCTTTCTTTACAATTACGACGTAAACTAGACATCTACAACGGGCTTTGTTAAAACGGCCCTACAGAGCAGGTTCCAGTTATCTTAAACCTTTGGTTATAGTATAATAAATTTTGAAGATACCAGATCTGTAAATGTGAAAATGGAATTGTTTTATAGAAAACAAACATTTATTGTATGCAAAAGGAAGAAAATATACAGGATGTTTCCTAATTGATAGCCAATATTTGACGGAGGTTTCATCTTGAAGATACAGGATGTTGAAAAAATATTTTTTATATCGTTTTTTCTTAATTATCTCAAAAACGCGTTCAAATATTTGATCGAATTTTGCCTAACATTAGAACGGCATAACTGTGCACTTTTTTACAACTCTAGTAGGTTGAATGATTTTTAAAAATAAATGTAACTGTCACTTAGTAACAAAAAGATACAAAACTGATCCCAAAATATTTTTTGAGTCGCTTTTACTTTTTTCAGCACTGGATCAGTACTATTTTAATTCAAGGATCAATTGTTTGTGTCCTTAAACATATTTTTTTATAAATAATTAGAAAATTTTGAAAAATATTAAGATATTACGAGAATCCTATGTTCATTTTTTTGTATATACAAGTAACCCCTTTTTCACAATTAGGCAAAAATCTCTGCTTTGTACTGTAAGAAATCGGAATTTTTTTGTACCAAAAAGAAACTCGGGTCAGAATAAGTTAAATTGTTGTCTCTAAAAGACTAAATAATTACAAGTCTTAAATCAAGTAACATCAAAAATTAAACTCTTTTAATTCCATGCCGTTTTTCGAGATTAAGCATTTGAAAAAGCTCCTTTTGAATTTTATTAATTATAGACAAGGGACTTTTTATACAAAACAAATTAATCTGTGGAAACGTTTCAAAAGGGGAATTGAATGCTCTGCATTTTCAGACCTTCTCTTTTCTTACAAAAGGAGTTAATGAGGAAAAAAGTTCAAGATGCTTTAAATCGTTTATAAAATGAAATGAACTCTGAAAGTTTTATGGCAATAGATAATAGGAGAATTATCGATTACTTTTTTACTGATAGTGCAGTTACTTTTTAAGTTTTTTTTTATTATTGTTGATTCACAGTTCACACAGTTTTAACGTAAACAAAATCACAAAGGAACGTGAGTTTTCCTGGCCAGCAAACGGTTAATTAAATAGGTCATATTTTAATTGAAAGACGTTATATGAAATCTATTAAAAGTGTAAGAGTTGCAAATCTGGTTACTGATTGAAGGTAAAAAACAAATCCAAATACTGCTTTAAAGAGAATGTAAAAAATAGAAAATTGAGAAAATATTAAAAAACAATAGGAACAAAATAAATCTAGAAATATAGATAAAACACTTAAAAATAAGGATTTAAAAGTAAATAACAACGAAGAGGTCATGATATAATAATATATTTGGATCTTGGAAGAAATAGAAAAGGATTCACTATTCATTGTTTTTATACTAACATTTATTGATCAACACGTTGGACTAATAATGACAATAATGAATTTGCAAGTTCACAATATGGGAATAAAACAATTTTATCCAACACATTATTCACCAAATACTGGCGAAAGAAGTAAACTATTTGTAGATGACATCACATTTACGTAATGAAATCGAGAATATGAAGCAAAAACAGCAATACTAAGCAACCAATAAAGAATTGTATCTACAGCAACTGGCAGCAATCGTGGAAAAAGGCAGAAGCATAACTCAAAAATAGTAAGAAATAGAGTCGAAAGTGTCAGCTACCAATTCACTATAAATCGACTGCGATTAGGACTCATGGCCGTAATCCACAAACATTTTCTTCAGAAGCAATAAGCTTCTAAGTGTGAAAACTGCGATGTTACCCTAACCTTAATGAAAGCAAGAAGGAAGAACTATATAAACAAAGACCTTAAGAACCTTAAAGACCGATTTCGATACTCATTTTCATCACACTGCTCGAAATATTTGGTTCGGGTAAGTTTACTATTGAAAGCATGAATAACTAGCTACTATTTGTAGTTTTATCTGAGTGTTTTTAGCATGACAAAGAGCAAAGTTTTAAGGATTCAAGGAATAACGTTAAGTTCTTTAGCTGACGATCATAACCTAATATTTAATTCTGATTAGCCACCTAACTTTTTCGAGTGTAACTTCATCAAATGGCGGGAACAATTTAACTGTATAGTTGATAAAGGTTATAAGTTAGGTCCACGAATCGTTAATTAAGTTTACATGGATAAATTAAGTTTAAAACACTCTGTACACCACAATGCATTCATTTAGACTTGGATCTCCGATTATAATGCATTGACACTAACATAGATAATAACAATGCAAATGCTACTGAAGCTGTGTCTTTATGCGTATTCCATACATTTCCCATCAGTTAACACTAAGTTCGTATAATTAATTATTCGCTCTTAACACTTCAATGATTATCACCAACCTAATCTTGAATTTAATATCTATTATCGCTTCGCAGTATAGTTAATCAAAGTTTAATGTTAATTCTGGGATTATATCAAATTTTAAGTACGTAGAAACGCAGAAAATTTAAAAAAATTAGAATAGTCGCAAATAATTTAAAAACTTAGATTTTGATAGTCGAAGATAGGCCATTAGAGACTGATTAATACTTAAAGAATGACAATAAAAAATTAATGTTAATTGTAAAAATATGAATGAAGCGATAGAATTTCTTAAATAACGGGCCATCCAGCGGCCCAAAACCGAAAGTTCTCTAGTATCGCTGAAGCTCTTAAAAGTACATAAAAATAAAAATGAAAATGAATCCAACACCGAAAATGATGGATATCCCGATCAAGACATCAAATCCAAACGAGCTGGTGATTAGTTTTTAAGTGCATCAGCAAAATTAAAAGACAAAAATCTAAACTTAGAAATAATAGAAATGTCAATAATGATTTCAGCTCGTAATTCAGATCACCCGGCAAACTCATTCTCTTGTGAATATGGTCCACTGATATTTGATGTTACTAGGCCTAATGTCATAACTGATATTATATAATCGAATGGAGAAATATGAGGTAGTATAAAAAAATGTAATGGTTCCTGCAACAGACAGAATTTGAAGAAGCCCAACTTAATAGAAGATAGTGGATACAGAAAAATCAACCTATTCCACCTTTTTGTAGGTGCGAGTGCATTGACATCTGCTTCGGGATGTTGGAAGATTGTTATAGTATCAAGCAACGAGTTGTTCCTATCCAGGACATTGAGGAACTTTAGTTTCCCTTGGTTAAACCACCTCCTGGGTGGTGTGAGAAGGAGTTGATAACCTATGTTTTGCATTATTTCACTGCACTAAACAAGTTTAGGTACGCTAATACATAATGACTAAAAAGTAACATGTAAATGCAGATTATACAATATTTTGAAAAATTCACCCTAGTGTTCGGCACTGTAACTCGGAAACTATTATTTTGACAAAAAAATGTGTAACAGCAATTTTGTAGAAAATTTTAACCTCTTCAATTTTCTTTTCGTAATTTTTTTTCTACAACCTACAGGAACCGAAATATAAGCAAAAAGCTGATTGTGGGCGCCATTTTTTCAAGATGGCGTCGCGAGCGGCGGTCACGTGAGGTCGCAAAATTAAGTGCACATTAAGGACACCTAACACTGCATTTCTGCCGATTTTCAAAATTCCGCGACCTTTTGCACGCAAAAAATACCTAATGACTGGACTATATAGCGTAGAAAATGTTTGAACTAAAAATTTTTTAGATTCTTTAAAAACCATTTTCATAATTCTCAATGGCCATTTCCTATATCGGAATGGGTGCTTCACAAACCCCGTAAAATGTATTTTATCAAGCGATAGATATTCTGACGCGTGAGTATAATATCCACCGTTGGCACAAAAGGGCATAAAGAGCACAAAGGGTGTATTCAGGCGCGTCCCGACGACAAACAAACATAATCCCAGACAACCCGGCTTTTATACCCGCTGGAGAGGCAAAAAATAATCACAGGTCGTTACTATAATTCAACGTGTTATGAGTTCAAGTTTTTTCAGGAGGTCGAACATGTTGGTAAATTGTTTTAAAGCAGTCAAGTAATTGAATAAATCAAATCATTTATTGTCCTTTTCTTGGTATAATATACATATAAAGTCGATCCCAAAATTTTATGTTCCAAGAAATACGCCGACATTGACAGAAAAACGCTTTTTTCTATTTTTTTTAAATCGATCATAATCGATATTATTATACAGGGTCTTTTCAGTATATCTGCCAGGTTAATGAGAAGGCGAAAATATTTTTAAATGTTTTGGAACATTCGCTCAAAAGTTAAGTTAAAAAAATTTCGTATTTATGTTAAAATATCGTAAAATGAAAGTGTATAGCAGGATAAGTCATTGAAAACTGGCCCTGCAGCAAAAAAAAGCTTTAAACAGCAACCTACGTCAGTTTTCAGCAAATTCTATGAAAGATGTTTTCTTCAACTCCCTCTTCTAGTTGTTAGACATTAATATTTACGTTTTTTCTGGAGTATTTGTTGTTAGTTTGACGTAAATTATCATTTGTGTTTATATTGTTATTTACTAAATTTTGAATTCTATGTTTTAGCTCTGAAGATGACCTTTTGTTGGGTTGATAGCGCTTAGCTAAATTAATGTAATAAAGATTTGTACACAGTTTGCCCCAAAAAATACAAAGTTTTTTTCCATCACCTTTAAACGATATGCCAGTTTTATCCCAGAGGTTAAACTGTTAATTAACCTTTAAATTTTTTTCTTGTCTTCAAATACATCCACTAGGTTTATATTTTGCGTTTAATACAATAATCTAACCCAAATGTACAATTTTTTTGTAAAACTCCTTCTTTATTTAAAGCTTATTATGGGGAATTTAATATTAAACTGGCGGTATTAGCATTTTAATACAATTTACCATAATATATCTCTTACTAATTCACTAATTAGTTGTTACATAATGCTGCAATGCACTTAAACAAAACGCTTCTATCGCGAATATCGTACTATATATTTTAAGAAGATCCTCTCGCGTAACAAATGACAGCTAAGTTTTGTCTTCCCGTCTGGAGGAGCGCACACAAAGTGCTTACCTATCAATCTATACACATATCGAATGCATGTGCAGTCTCATTAACCGAGCTTATTGTTGCCGTTTCAGTTGTTTCAGCATCACGACTGAAATATTTATAATGCCGGTGATAAAACTGACACGGCTCTATAGGATCTTGCTACACAATGTGTCTTTCAATGTGTAGAGGTGTTAAAACGTGGGATATTTTGTAGCTTATATACATGGGACGGACTAGATTTTAATCCTTTTATTGTTTAAACATGTTCATACTGTCTAATATAAACTATATTACAAACAAGGTGTTTTCACGGGGGTGATATAATTTTATTAACACCCAAATTTTATTGCATTATTACATCTCGAACAATAGGTAATACCGTCGGGTAATATTGATTTGTTACCTTCTTAGATTTCTGGTTCGACTTTACTTCAGTTTTTTAGGTTATAGTTAAGCCTAGGATAATGATTGGAAAAAAGAAATTTAAAAAAAAAATAAAATTTAAAATATGTGCCGTTTATTTGTGAACGTTATATATAGGGGTGCTCGTTTTAATTTGTACGTACATTTCAATAATATTTTTAAATAATTACAGTGCCAAAATACAACGATATCATTGAACGCATGTTTATACCGTAGCAAGTAAAAGCCAAGGACTGAACTTTTTTTAACTCCACTCAAAACTCCGATGGTACATAATTCCCAAGAAATTTCTTTGCGAAAATTTATGATGATTGCGGTGGGTGGAACAAGGAAGTTGAAATATTAGAATGCGACGACACTAAGGCGGAGCTGAGGTTCTTCATTCAAACCGTAGCGTACGATATGATAACACAAAATAAGAATTTATCCAGTGACGGCTTAGCCAGTTTAGGACTGTAAAAATTTGGTTCAACGATATAGCAATTCTTACATTTACACTGAACTATTAAAAGGTGATTATAGTACCTTGACTATTTTTCACATCGCTTCTCTCTCGCGAAGTTCGAACAAGGATAGACAACTCTCCTTATTTGCTAAATCATAAGCGGTATACTCAACATGAAAAGTTTTCTATTCTAGTTCTCGCCTCAATACATGAAAAATCCGTTTAATATACAAATTATTAAATTATTCACGCCAATATCAAAAAAAGTACGTATTAATTCAAAAAAAGTTATTCCTAATGATTTTTAGGTACATCCTTAAGGATGAAAATGGTTTTTAAATAATATTTTTTTTCGATACACTGCGACCTATAAGATCTATTGTGCCCCCTACTGCTGCCCAATCGTTAAGGATGTCTCAACGATTAGAGCAGTTCCTCCAGTCCTATTGCTTTCAAAAAGTTCAGGATGTCGGTAGGCTTCAGGTTAGGTAAATCTTCCTCTTCTATTTGATATTCTCCGAGGTATCGTACCCTTGGATTTTGCAGGGTAAAGCATTCTGAGAGAATGTGGATGGAGGAAATACAGGGGATTCTTTAGTGAGATGACATTTTCAAAAATGTATGCAATAAATATAGATTTATCTTAAACGACTGTCGAAAACTTCAGTAAAATATGCCATTATCAGGACATTTCTGAAAATGTCGTTTCGTCCATAATCCGCATAAGAGGTAATTAAAGTATATCGTTTCGTCCAATAGGCAAAATTTGAAATATTGAAAATATATCGTTTCTTCCAGCTGTTTTACAGATATAACACCTTTTCCATATGTATTAAAATATTTTTTAATGAATATTACATAATGGTTTTGATTACTTAATGTTATTTCATTCCATTTATTCAATAAGATTCCTGACCAAGTCTTATCATTTTTTAATTTAATCAATAGTTATTAAAGAAAATACTAATTCACTAAATATTTTTAATAACTTTAAAAATGCATTATTATTCATTATTACCGAATTGTCTAATTTTTTCTTTTAAATAATTTTCTCGATTTTGGGTTCTATAATTCGGGATTTTTTGTTTATAAATGCTCATTTATCTTTAGAAACACTTTTTTAACATTTAAGTTTTTTAAACTTACTTGCTGAACGGAACTGATTTTTATTAATGAAATATTTTTTCTACACATCAGATTATCTTTTAGCCCTTCTCTAAAACCAATCAACTTAATTTGGAATAACCCAAAGATCGGTTTCTAGGTAAGTCCTTGAAAAACAATAAGTAGGTATTAATTTAATTTTAAATAAAATAATCCTATTTTCTGAAAAACACATTTGAACGAACCGTTAATTCATCAGGTAAACACTCATTTCTATCTTTATTTTATAAGGGGATTATTGGACCAAACGATATGTACCCTCTGAAAATGTATCACAAAAGAATAAAAAATAATAAAACACTCAATCTGAAAAAACCGTAATCGTGTATTTAAAAAACCAGTACAGAGTTTACAAATATAAGTTAAGAGGAGTATAGACCCAGCCGTAATTTTCGCAGACTCGTATCTTTTAAACTACGTTATATTAAGAGTTCAAATTTGGACACAATTATGTATACGTATTATTCTACTGCTTTTAGTATCTAGAAAGGTGAATCCTTTTTGGATACCAAGATACAACAATAAAAATCTCCTGGAAAACTCTAAAAATAGCCTCGACAATATTATGACCATCGCGTCCTGCCAAACCCTCATGCCACATGCCACATGGAGCAATAATTTTTAAACAAGGACTTCTTTTTTAAAGCAGTAAAAGTCAAATTGAATGCTGTGAGGCGGCTTGCAAAATGACTATCTTTTACGACGGGCATGTTAGGAATCAAGATGACCTTTTGCCAATCCATGGAATATATTCTGACATTTTCAGTATCTGATATTAAACTATCCTCATGGTATTTGTTAGTGGCTTTTGTAGCCTTTGCTTTATGGATATTCCATTTTGCCTCATTTTCAACATTCAATGTTTTCCTTTGACTGATTCTTGAAAGTTTCGCAGTCTACACAAATGTCGGATTTGGGCATGCATAAAGAAATAAGCATTAATTTCATGGTCTTCCTGTGTTTTGATGTAGAAAAAATAGATACTATGTTTTAGGATGGGAAAAGAATAAAAGTTGTGTAGATACTAGGTTTTGGGCATGTCGTATCTCCGAAAATGTTGCAGCTATCAACAAACAGGCCGGATTAAAAGGTGCTTCTAAACACACTATATCCAAAGATATAAAAACACGATTTTCTGAAAAAATGTTGGATACTATGTTTTGGAATGGAGCAGCCGACTTAGCAAAACTGCAAAAGAAATTACTCAATATGAAAAGGATATTGTGGGGCAAAGTAATAATCCCTTATGGCAGCATATAGAATATGCCGCATGTAAAAAACGATAAAGGATATACTTTATAAGAAATTTCGAGACAACTCTGCAACGAATTATGGACAAACATTGCAAATGCAAATGAAGATTCATCAGCTCGATATTGGTTTTTCATAGTTTTCCTTCGGTGAAATAATTGAGACTTAAACTTAAATATATCTTCGATAGAAGGAAGCACAGTGCAACAAAAAACTCCATCTCTAACTCTACTCCATCATTATCCCTGCATCTAACAGTAGAAAAGATTTGGATTAGGTAAAGAAAGTTCTCGTTTTAGCTTTTACAGGAGTCCTTGGTACCAAATCCTCGTTTTCTCTTCCTCTAAATCCAAATTCATATCGTGGGATCAGTTGGTCTTTTGGTTACATGCCATAAATTCTTTAAATGATAGCCACAAAAGACTAGGCTATGAACTAGGTCCTTACGGTGGTTTTCCAGATTGGGAAATAAAAGACATAAGAATTCTCTAGAACGGTTCTGTATTTCCAATTCGCGCTACTCCACGTTCCAAGAACAAATCGTAATTTAAACGATATATCTTTTTGCGGGAAAGATAACATATATTTCATATACATGTATACGTATCTTTGGGAAAACGATGGTTTATTTGCTTATACAATTTTTGAGTTGTCTTGGTTTTCCATATAAGGATGTTCGCAGGTAAAAGCATTCACCAATAATTGATCGCAATCAAACTGCAAATAAAAATATTTTAATTTTCCAAGACCAAATAAGTACCTTTAAGTTTTTCTGCCTATCTGTAAAATATTTGAGAGAGGAAATAACAAATATTATTAAAAATGAAAATTGTTTGTAAATGTTTCAAAATTATGGGCTGCGCGTCTAAATGTTATGAAGTTTTAAGTTCATTAAATTTTAAAAACAGGACTTAATCATTTAAATAGAATAATATTAGTCATAGTCCTGGTGGTACATCGCAAAATTTGGAGTTTTAAAAAGGCTTCAAAATTATATTCGTAATAATATTACGAATCCACTACTGGTCTTCTATAAACATAAAAAAAAATTAAAAATGTGTGCCTAAATTATTAAAATTTATCTATGAAGAATTAGATGCTCAGACAATGAACTTACATCAAAGTCAGGGTATAATAATATCACGGATGTAAACGGGGGGTTATTTGGCTGCCACATAATTCTGATTTGCCAATCCAAAAACAAGTTATTACTTACTGTTTAACAGGAGAAAGTAGGGGGAAGGAATTTTATTTCAACTCTCACCAATAATTAAACTATATTTACGCCTTTGACAATGTAGTGGAGACACCAATTGAGACAGTGTGAATTGACTAGTGACGAAACATAATTTTTATTTATGTTTAGTAATTTCAAATTAATATAATTCCTAACCGCATTGGAGCAAAAAACATATTTCAATTTCACCTGGTACAAATTTAGATGTACCTCCAAGACTAAAAAATATCTTTAAGAAATAATAAGAAGTTCCACAAAATTTGAGTTGCCGCCCGTTGTACTTTTGCGAGAGGAGAATAATATTCGTAAAATACTGGCAAAAACAAGGGGAAATCTGAACATCTCAAAAGCAGAATGAAAAAATATTTTAATTTTGTGCATTCCGCGAGACTTTTAAGCATCCCTTAATACAGGCGGTAACATAAATATAAATGAAAAATAAAAAGACGGGAACGTAAACCTTTTATGGCAATAAAGTTCATTAAATTTAATAAAGTAAATCCTCCCTTCCTCCTGAATCGTTTGTGAAGAATTTCAGATCGCCTAACTCGAAAATTCCCATTTTGAATTCAGTAAAAGGGCTGTGAAGGAAATATTTCGAATCATAGATTTGTTGATACAAAAAATTTGGTCATCATCGGTTTAACATTTATTTTTTAATTAGTTTCTACTAATTGGGTTTGAATACGATTCGTCGAAGAGCTAATTCAAAATTTTATTTTATTTTAAATGAAAGTTATTAAACAAAAACAACGAATTTCAACTGGTTCAGTTTCTTTTTTAACTCCCATGTTTTTGCAATCGGTTACACCTAATAAAATAATAATAAATAAAAATATTTGATTAAAATAAATTTTTTTTTTTTTTTTTTAGTTTATTATTTATTTTCATTGGTATATATTACATTTTCTAGGACATTTCATTTTCCTAATTCCCTGCTATAGGAGTTTTCCTCCTTTTCAGGGTGAGGCCCTGATTACAATATTTGTAACCTAGCTAGCTAATTTTTCCTAAGGTTTCTGTGCGCGTTGGTGTGTTATGTTTTGTGTGTGTTGGTTGGGGCCTGTGTGGGCAGGAGCTGTTTCCCAGTTTTTTATCTAAGAATCGCCAATTTTGCTATTTCCACCCTTATGTTTGGGGAAAACGGTGCCCAATCTAAGGGGGGAAATATGATTTAGGAAAACCACGAAAACCTAAATCACGATTCTGTACAGGTGGTTCTTATGTTCTATTTATTATGTTCTATATTGTTGTGGTATTGTATGTTGGGGGTTAGGGTTTGTGGGGGGTTTACCTTATGGTGAGGGGGGCGGAGTCCATTAGATCCTGGTGTTCGGGGGGGAGGGGGCGGTCTTGGGCGTCAGCCAGAAGTCTGAGGTTGGGCTGTGGGAGTTTTGCTTTGGGTTTCCTGAAGAGGGGGAGACGACGAGGTCGCCAAGGGGTGAGGAGGGTGTTTTGGGCTTGGGTGTTTGAGCCATTCAGGGTGCGAGAGACGTATTTTTTCCGTAGGAGTTGGAAACGAGAGAGAATTGGGGTGCTGGAGACGTTGTTGTAGACTTCTCTAGAAGGAAACAGATAGGGGAGATATTGACATCGTCGTAGGATACGTCTCTCGAGTGAGGAAATTTTTCGGGCTAGATGGGGGGGTAGTACGCCAAATGGGACTGCTCTGTATTCGGCAACGGGGCGGATGTAGGAGTTGTATGTGTGTATGAGGGTTTTGGTGTTGCACCGTCCAAACCGGCCACACAAAGCGCCAAGGAGGCGGGCTCGTTTACGCATTCTGTTAAGCGTGTTGTCAAGGTCAGGAGACCATTTCAGTGTTTGAGAGAATCGAACACATAAATAATCTACTTCCCTTTGTTGAGCGAGCCTGACTCCCTGGAGGTTTACAATGACGTCTTGGGGGAGCTGGGTGGGTCTTTTTGAATTCGGATGTTTAAAGATGATGAATTGTGTTTTTTGAGGATTCAATGAGACCCTCCACCTATTGCTCCAGCTGGTGAACTGATTCAGTAGGTTTTGGGTTCTGATGCTAAGTTGGTTAGAGTTTTGGGCTACCGAAATCAGAGCAGTGTCGTCGGCGTATAGAAGGCGGGTTGATGATGGGTGGTTTGGGGGCGGGAGGTCGCAGGTGTAGATGAGATAGAGGAGGGGGGCCAGGACGGAGCCCTGGGGCACTCCAGCGAGGGGAGTGAAAGGTTCGGACTGGGCGTTGCCTACTTTGACTTTGATGGTACGGTCCGAGAGATAAGAGTGGATGAGTTTGGTGATGTTAAGTGGGAGACCTATGTTCATGAGCTTTTTGACTAATCCGGCATGCCAGACTTGGTCAAAGGCTTTTTGAACATCCAGAAGAACGGCTGAGGAGATTTGATTAGAGTTAACTGCCGTGACGGCAATTGTGTGGAGTGAGGAGATTGCGTCCTGAGTGGAGTGGTGGTTTCTGAATCCATGTTGGGATTGAGGGATGATGTTTCTCTCTTCACAATAGGTCCATATTCTCTCCTTGAGCAGAAGTTCAAGGAGTTTTCCAAGGACCGATATGAGAGAGATGGGACGGTAGGAGTGTACGGATTTGGGGTCTTTGCCTGGTTTTGGAATTAGGATGGTGTTGGCGGATTTCCAGGCAAGGGGAAAGTAGGATTGGGAGAGGCAGGCGTTAAGGAGAAGGGTTAAGATCGGAAACATGGATTCGGGTAGATGTTTTAGCGTTCTTCTGTTGATGGAGTCGGGCCCTGGGGCCGTATTTTTGCCTGATTGACAGGCGGCTTGGATGTCATGGGGGGTGAAGGGGGTTGTGAGGGGGTTTTCGGCATCCAAGGGGGGTGCTGGATTGGCAAGTGTCTGATGGACAAAGTGTTCGGTCTGGTTGCGGAAGTTTTCGTCAAAGTAGGGGTTGTTGGGGGTTCTGAATATGGCTTCTAGGTAGGTTTTGTGGGCTTGGGCTTTCTCTTCAGGGGATTAAAATAAACCCTAGTGTCGCAATTTATCGAATTCTTCCTTGATATCGAGGAACCCTATTGAAAAATATCTTTTACTGTACTGAAACTGTGGGATATTCCAGTAATAATACTTTTGTATCGCGGTTATTTTATCTGGAGAAGTCCAAAGACCGTTTTTATTGATTATATAACCTAAATAACTTATCTTGAATAAAACTACATTTTTCAGGCCTAACCTTTAATCCAACACTTTGCAATCTCTCTAAAAGTTTCTCTAATCTCGAAAAATGTTCTTCGATATTTTTACCACATACAAGTATATCGTCCAAAAAGCAAACACACCCTTCAATGTCTTGACTCACAGATTGCATAATTTTTTGGAATTTTGCTGCAGCACAAGATACACCATAAGGTAACAGTTGATACTGGAAAAGACCTTTATGTGTAGAAATCGTGACAAGAACCTTTGATTTCTCATTCAAGCAAATTTGTGCATATGCTTGAGAAAGATCTATTTTTGAAAATACTACACCTCCTTGCAACTTTGTAAACAACTCTTCAATGCGGGGTATAGGAAATTGATCAGTTTCTAAAAACAAATTCAATGTTATTTTAAAATCACCGCATAATTTTTGTAAATTCTCTAATTCGGTTTCTATTTTCCTTCTAATTCTAAACTTTACGAATTTCGGAGTAACACTTCCATCTTTTAATTTAAGTGAAACTGCACCCTTATTGAATGTACCCAGTCCTGGAGAAAATACCGAATCAAATTTATTAATTAAGGTATCAATATTTCCTACACTTTTTTCTACCACAGCATGCACATTTTCCTTCACACTTGCACTAGCACTTGTTGGACACTGTGTAGATGATGGATTATTGCGTTTCTTACTTCTGGTACTGACGTGATGAACTCCTGGTTTGCACTTTCATAAGGATCTTTGAAAGCACCAAAAAACTTGGAGCGTATATATAACAAAAGTAGATTCTGACTTTTTAAAATATTTATTAAAAGGCTCTGTGAGTTCCTTGTAACTTTTATCTTCTGGTATTCTCGGCAAACATAAATTATACATTAGTTTATACGCATCTTCATCGAGAGCATTCAGAAGAATTGCACTTTTTTTTCAATCTTCGGTAATATTATTTACCGAAAAATAACTATCGAGTCGTCGTTTATAAATGATCCATTCGCTATTTGAGCACAGAACCCTCGTATTTGTCCATAAAATGATGTATTTGGTAAATTTTTTTTCCGGCATTTTTTAAACGGCTTTTTTTTTACGCACACGCACATGCAATTTCAGGGTTCGTATCACTTATTCGGAAGCGATATTAAAACACTCTCATCGCCAAATCTGTGGGATATTCCAATAATAATACACTACTTAGTTAAATTCCCAATCATTGTTTATTAAATTAACAACTAACTCAATTAAAAGTACAAAGGAAACTTGCTTGGATCAAGCAAGAATGTTTAACGGTAAACTGTGTTCCCCAAAAGCCAATATAAAAAAGGGTTCTAAGAAAACCTCGATACACTTAAATAACACAGTGGCGTAGCAATAATTTATTCCAATATACCATAGAAACAAAATTGGTGATCAGGAATTATGTTTGATTTGACGCATTTTTAGGCCAGACCATCCTTCAATACTAGCAGCTCATATGTGGTTAATTTAGTATTCATTTTACCGTTCTAGCGTAAACAAGTGTCCGTAAGCGATTTCGATACGAAAACAAAAGTTAAAATCCAGTATTATGTTACACCATTGATACCGGCGGTCAATGACACGGCCGCAATTATCGTGTTGTAATAAATAAAAATAAAGTGTCTCGATGCACCAACAATCACCTGTGTTTCGTGTGTCGCTGTAGGTCAACAGAATATTCCGCTGTTTCAGGAAAATTTTGCTAGATCTCAAAATGAACAAGCACTATACAATGCTTGGAAAAATTCCGAAAATGAAAAAAGTTGTTTAGTAAACAAATTAAATACTATACAACAATTAGATCAAATTAGCTCCTCCTCTCCAATGTTAAAACGTCATATACTTGGAATTGCTTTTGTCACTTTGACATCGATAAAAAAGGTGCATCCTTTTTTATATAAAAACTTCTCTTCCTCAATATCTAGTAAGCGGACGTCACTTTATTTGTCAACTTTAGTTATAATTTCACAGCAATTAAGTGTAAGAGTTGGCAAAACTGCAAAAAAATATAAATGAATAGTCCGTCAAATTTTTGAATTTTAATACATTGTTAGTGATTATTATCACGAAAATCTTGTTAGTAATTTAAGAGAAAATGAAAATACGACATATATAGAGACCCGAGAAGAAAATATTAAAATAAGTACACCAATCCAACCAACCTATAATAATTGTATTTTTAATAACTGTTCCTTTAATTAATTGTTCTGCTAAATTATTAATTGTTCAACAAAAATAAAGTTTCTGTTTTTTATTCTTATATTCTGTCGTTAATTTATCTTATCAAAAAACACGCGAACTTTTCTTTTATGGATAAATTTCTTTTTATCTCAACATTTTTCCATCAGTTTTTCTCGTAAAATTACTGATTGGCAAAATGTTTCGATACAAAGAGAAATTTATCCGATAAAAAAAAGCTCTTGTGTTTTTACTGTTGATAAAAGTTTGTGCATCCCCTGAAACTAAACATGCACCAACAAAATATAGTAAAACACTCGTAATATACGAAGAGCCCCCAAAAATTTGATTTTGAGACAAGAATAAAGTACAGTTATTTTGAAAATCTCGGGAAATTTTATTTAGAAAAATTATTCAGCATTAAAAAATACATCTAGATTTGAAGTCTAAGTGAAGTTTTATTTTTTACCCATTTTTTAAAATGGGTACTACGACTAGAAAATCTCCAGAAAATCTATGACTTTGTACCGAAATACTTATTTTATTTGGATGTTTTGTGACTTGATATTATTTATCGTTTTAGCAAATTTTTCTTGCCGTAGTCCCCATTTTTGAAAAAATTGGTAAAAAAATAAAACTTGACTTAGATGGACATGACTTCAAATTTAGATGTATTTGTTAATTCTGAACAACTTTTCCAAATAACATTACCCGAGATTTTTCAAAATAATGGTACTTTACTCTTCTCAAAATCAAATTTTTGAAGGCTCCTCGTATATTATATTTTGTTGGTGCATGTTTAGTTTTAGGGGATGCAAAAACTTTTATCAAGAATAACTTTTCGTCGAAAAACCCTTAAGTAATAAAAAAGTTTCCCATATGGTGCGTACTTTGGGGATGACACTGGATATTATACCTATATTATGAGAAATCTTTTTTTGAACTTCAAAATTTGAAGGGAGTAATATGTTGGTTGACTGGTGGGGGTAACCCCCCCTCATGACTCAGCCCTAGTTACGCCACTGCTTACTATACCTGCTGATCGAACAGGCGCTGTGTCATTTGGGAAGTTTTTGTGCCATTTGTGATTAAGGAAGAATCAAAATTGATACATCTGATTTTTTAATAATCTCTGAATTGAATTTTTACTTACTCGTAATTCTGTTAAAATATCTTGTTGGAATATATTTCACGTTTCAAAAAATAAATAAGCACTAGGTTACTTTTTATACCAGCTAAATCAATCTAATGTTTATAAAAATTTGATTATTGTCCATGTTTTTTTAACCATTACGCTTATAACACTAAAAATCCTAAAAGCAATTATTTTTTTATTCCGTTGCTTATCCGAATTCATTTCATTCTTTATACAAACTCACCCTGATTACTTTAGACTTTACATTTGTATTTGCATTCATCAAACCTTAATCTAAAAAATTCCATATTCTGTATTACGATTTTTTGCAACATCTGCCTTATTTCAGACACTTTACTTTTATGATAATGTACCGTCTCAGACATCGAAAAAAAAACAATAGACTAAAACGTATATATTTATGAAAGTATGCCAACAATACAACAAAAACCCTCTTGTAATAATAAGAACGAGCTTATTGATTTTAACGGGTCGGAGGTTTACATCGGGTCTGTTGCCCCAGCGGCAAATATTTTCCAAAAAGCAACAATGAAATAATAGAAAAGGGCTCCCTTTTGAACGAACATAATCCTGTTAAGCAGTCAAGGAGAAAATTCAGTTTTTCCAATACCTGCCGCCATTGTCAGACGCGAATGTTCTCTATAATTTTGTTTCTGTGCTATGTGCACAGACCGCAAATTTTTTAATATCTACATGTCAGAAAACAGATGAGAAATTTAGTAAATATACTGTGTGTGTCCCAATATAACCGCTGCCAGGCTAAACCTAATATAGAGTGAGAGGCAAAAACTAAGAACTTTTTCTTAAAAGACGTTTTCGATTTTATTTAATACTAGAATGGTTTCTTTCATCCCTTACATATCTAAATTAGACATTCACGAGTTTGATTTGATTTTGTCTATCCCAAAGTATATCTTGTTATTGGTCTAAGGATCATGTTTGTTGTTCTCGGTAGTCGCTTGGTGTTATACCTTATGTACAGGGTGTCCCAAATTGGTGCGTTTTGCAGGGTATCTCGTAAACTAGAAGAGATAGAAGAAAAGCAGTTAAGATGTTATGACTTCTTTTTTTGTTAAAGTAACGATAGCCTAATTAAATCTTTAGTAACTCCCTGCAGTTGGAAGATACAGGGCGATTATTGAAAACTGTCGAAAACTACAAGGTACTATAACTTCTTAATTAAGAAAAATATAAAAAAACGTTATAAAAACTTTTGATAGATATAATATTAAAGAGTTCAGTGGCGCACAGATTATTTTTTTTAGGGGGCTCACTAAGGAAATATAATGCAAACTTATGTTTTTTAAATGGGACACCCTGTATATTTTGACGTTTTTCGTTTTCTTTTTTAATTCTCATTCACCTGTTATGACATACTATATATCTATTTTCAATGGTTGGAGCTACAGTGCAAATAAACCATTTATGGATGTTATCAGGTGAAACACCCTTAAAAAATTGAACACTCAGTAACGAAATTTAACATTTTATTATAAGGATACTGATGTGTGACAATTTTATTTATCAAAATTATAATTAATAAAAAATAAAACCAGATTAAAAAAATAAAAACAATAAACTTATGAAACAACAAGAAACATTGTAACAACTAATCTACCTATAACTAATTTTATTAGAATGTGAAAATTATATTAAATGTTCAAAATGTCCTCCGTTTTGTTGTAGTAATAATTGACACCTTTTTCTTACTGATCTTACACAATTGAGTATGTGCACTGGCTTTATTTTTCTAAATGCGGCATGAATATTTTGTAATAAATCTACTCTCGAAGTTAGTCTTGTAAATATTATTTTATGATTTTATTTTTGGTAATGCTGAATTGGTTGGAGATTATTTAAACGAAAAACTTTTTAATCGATGAAAACGGAGAGCATTTTGAACATTTAATGTAATTTTTACATTCTAATAAAATTAGTTATAGGTAGATTAGTTGTTACAATGTTTTTTGTTGTTTCATAAGTTTATTGTTTTTATTTTTTTAATCAATTATAATTTTGATAAATAAAATTGTCACACATCAGTATCCTTACAATAAAATGTTAAATTTAGTTACTGAGTGTTCAATTTTTTAAGGGTGTTTCACCTGATAACATCCATAAATGGTTTATTTGCACTGTAGCTCCAACCATTGAAAATAGATATATAATATGTCATATCAGGTGAATGAGAATTAAAAAAGTTTTTATAACGTTTTTTTATATTTTTCTTAATTAAGAAGTTATAGTACCTTGTAGTTTTCGACAGTTTTCAATAATCGCCCTGTATCTTCCAACTGCAGGGAGTTACTAAAGATTTAATTAGGCTATCGTTACTTTAACAAAAAAAAAAGTCATAACATCTTAACTGCTTTTCTTCTATCTCTTCTAGTTTACGAGATACCCTGCAAAACTCACCAATTTGGGACACCCTGTACACATGTTATACAGGGTCTTTCATTGGGAGAGGAAAACATTTTAACAGTGGATAGGTGTCACTGGGGTGATTCCAAATAACCCGTATTTTATGGGTCTAAAATCCCTTATAGCTGAGATACAGAGTGTTTTGTACATTTTGGTCATTTCTTCATTGCCTCCTGTGCTTTTAACCACTCTATTTGGTACACATACTCTCTGTATCTTAACAAATTAATTGAGATATTATTAATATTGAAAATCCAGGCCCGGCTTCACTAAAAGTTGACAAATTCATTCCGCTCTTAAACAACACCCTGTATGGTAAATTTTCGAAAATATTTCACCATAGCTAAAAATAGGACAAAAAATTGAATTTAACGATATACTTTTTATTTTTGCACATATGATTTTACTACTCATAAATAGTTAAGTTTTCTTACATTTTTGGGGTACCAACGTGCTTAATAATCCTATTAAGTTGTAAACAATATTATTTGCCCTAATTAACTATTTGGTTTAACATTATGTTATTCCAAAATTTTTTGTAGTCTTCTAGGCACATGAAAACTGATTTACAGGACCGTACTAGGAACTAAAAGTCACATTAGATTTACCTATGCAACACCCATTATATTTATTTTTTTTTAACCTTCCTTATATGGAAAAATTGTGTAGTTTGGAGTAGAAAAGTAAAAAAAAACTAAAATTAAATTTTTGTAAAGGATAAAAATACTTAAAAGCACATTTTTGGTTCAATAATATTTAGTTAAATTATAAACATAATTCAAAAATTACACAACCCTTAAAAGACTAGAAAAAACACTGAAGTTTAAAAAATTATAATAATTGTTCGAAATGACCCCCATTCTGTTGAATGCATGTTGTCTTTAGCTTAATAATTTGGTTTACAGATTTTCGAATGATGTTTTCGTTATTTTTATGCTCTTGGCATATATATCCTCTTGACACTTTGAGCTGAATAAACTTTGAACTTTAAATGTCCCCAAATATGGTAATCGACGGGACTACAGTTCGGTAATCTTGAAGGCCAATGTATAGGACCACCTCTACCTATCCCTCTATTAGGAAAATTTTCATTTGAAAAATCCAGTACAATTAGCCTAAAGGAGAATAAATTCCAGCTGATGTCTACACCTTTATCCTCTAACAAAATTGGTAAAATATTTTGAAGAAGATGTAAGTAAACACCTCCAGTTAATCTTTGAGGGAGTATATGGGGTCCAATTAACTTATTGTTAAAAAAAATAAGGTACATTTTTTCACTTACTGATTGTTTTGGATGTTCCGCTATCATAGCTGCTTTGTTATTTGCCTAAAATTTTATCGAAAAGCGCAGAGTAAACTTGCTTTAGAAATTGGCCTGCAAGATTTTGTTTTATTTGGTGACTTTCGTGGTTGTAGGTTGTATTAATTTACAAAATCTTCTATAGCCTAGGGGATATAACAAAATGGTCGTATTGGTTTTAAATATTTGTAGCTAATTATACAAGTTACTCGCTCTGGCTAGTGGTTGAATAATGGAAAAATGTTGATAGAGGAGACCATTGGAATATTTCTAGAGTAGAGAGAGAAGCGAGATGTACTTTTATAGTCCTTAGTTAAGCTGATAAACCTGAATGGCATCAAGACGAAATTATGTATAAAATTTTAGATATTTAAAAAACTCGATATTGATAGATAATAAATGAATAACCTATTATAAAAACAACTCATTTTAGATACTTTCTTTATCACAATCAAAATACTATAAAATTAAATCAAAAAAGCAGCACGAATATAGGCGGGAGCTACCTAGCATCAACGGATCGCTTTAATTTGTACAATATTGAAGTCAGACCTTTCCAACTTGATAAAACTAATTTCAAATTATAATTTATAAGATGTCGTTATTAGCAAGTTCATCCCTTTGCTGCGTTGTGCAGCTTGCTTCTAAGTGATTTTAACTTAATTATAGCCGTGGAATATTTCGAAAGTTTCCTTACTTTAATTAAAATATTAACAATATGCAAGACGGTCATCGCAAAAATCTAATTCCATTAACAACAGAGAATATTCATGAGCTTCGAGCATATACCGCCTATAAATACTTGCCTTCTATTGATTTTCTACTACAGGAAAAACTTTATATTAATTATGTTCTCCAGTATAATCTTTTAACACCCCGAGTGCACTTTAAAAGGTTCCGTTAGATACTGCAATTGTTATGTTTGCAGGATTTCTTTAAGAACTAGAATTTACTGATGCGCACTTAATAAAAGTATTATATTCTTCTCAACTATCACGGTGTAAAATCATTATACAATGAGCAATTTTACCATGTTTCCTTTTTCCATTTTCAACTTCCTAATATATTTTTTTAATTAAACACCCATAAACGCATTTAGTATATTACAATCTGGTCAACAGTGACCAATGAGCAATTTAATTCTAACTTAATCTAATAGAGTTTGAAACTTAAAACTAAGGTATACTCATCAGTGTTCCTTAGGTTCTGTAGAATGGATTGCACTTTAACGTTCACACACAAGCTCTGCTTTTGCACTAAAAACACTAAACTAACTCAACGGGCTTGATCCTCTTAAGTCTTGTTTCTAACCCAGTATTGTCAAGGAGCCGGATAGCCTCGACATTGACATGATGATGAAGTCTTTCTTCATGACTCGGCTAATTTCTTGATCGTCTGGTCAACAGTGTCCATTCCCAGATCCATATGCAGGTCACTATTGCGAATGTACCAAGTGGCATCTACTATGTTCCTCAGTGCTTTGTTTTGAAATGTTTGGATGATTGCTACTTTGCTTGCTTTGTTGGATCCCCATAGGTCCATACAGGCTTAAGTATCTGCTTATAAAGCATAAGCTTATTATGTAGAGACAGAGTGGAGTTTCTTCCAATTAGCCAGTACATTTTTCTACATTTCAGTCCAATTTCTTCTCTTTTCTTTTTAACATGCACTTTCCATCGGAGTTTGGCATCTAAGGTAATACCTAAGTATTTTGCCGTGTTTGAACATGGAATCAGGTTATTGTTTATTCTGACTGGCCTATGATCTATCCTTTTGTATGTAAAGTGAATGTGGAGTGATTTAGTTTCATTAAGTTTAATTTTCCATCTCTTCGCCCAGTCATAGATAAGATGGACAGCTGTTTGCAGCTTGTGGGTTGCTTCTTCATTGCTCTTTCCTACTGCTAGAATGGCAGTGTCTTAGGCGAAGGTGGCTATAGTATTGTTTTCTAACTCTGGAATATCACATGTGTACAGTAAGTATAGGACAGTCCTAGGACACTTCCTTGTCGTACTCCAGCCTTAATTTCTTTAAGATCGGAATAAGCTTCTTCTTGCGTAATTCTAAAGTATCTTTCCGATATATATGAATGGAGGATATCTGTATATTATCAAACACTTGTGCTACATGAAGAAAGATAGCACAAATGTTTTTCTCTTCTAATGATTTCTCTTTTCGTTTTTCAAGACGAGGAGGACACTATCAAATTAAGTGGGTCCTCAAATATTAGTATCAACAATAACAATAAAACTTTTTCAATTATTTTAGCATATTTCATGTAAACATTCAATGTATTTCAAATAAAATTGAACAGATAGAACTTTTCTTTAATTCAAAATAAGTTTGATGCTCTTTGTATATCAGAGTCTTAGAATGATTAACATACATGGTTATACTCTGGCCTCATACTTTTGTAGGAAAGGATTCCGTGCACATGGAGGCTCAGCCATTTTTATTAAAAATAATGTAGATTTTAAACAACTTATTTTAAACGATTTTAGTACTGAAATCAATGGTGAAATTTGTGGTATGTACATTCCATCAATAAATAGTGTGGTGTTGACTTTATATAGAACGGGCAAGGGAGTATTCGCTATATTTTGTGATCATTTGGACAGATTGCTGCATAAATTATATTCTGAATATTAGGTGATTTTAATGTAGATTTTTTGGGGAAATTCAGTATGCTACAAGAGTTACAGTATGTTTTTCAATCATTTAATTTGACATATTTTATATCTGTACCTACTAGAGTCACAAAGTCTTCAGCAACATGTCTCGATAACATCGTAACAAATTATTCGAACGTTTTAAACTTTGGTATTCTGGAACCAGGTTTTGCCGATCACAAGGGTCAGTTCATATTTCTTGATATGAATAAGATCGAACAGCCATATAATGTAACTATGAGGAAGTATACTAAAGCAGCTAGTTGAAATTCAGTGATAGTCTATCAATAGTTAATTGGTCTCTGATTAGTGACACCAAACTATCCGTCGATTCAAAAGCAACCTACACGGTTGAAACATTTGAATCTCTAATTAATCAATCATTTCCTTTGCAAGTAGTGGCAAAAACCTGGTCTTCCAAACCTAAAATCATGTAGTATAATCCTGAACTTATGAAGTTAAGGGATCAGCTAGATACTTATCAGTTAGCTGCAAAAGTAAGTAATGATACAAATTTCTTAAACATATTTAAAATACTCAAAAGAAATTATAGAATAGAGATTGAAAAAACGAAAAAGCAAGCATATGATAACTACATTTTGAATTCTAGAAATTTTTCCAAGGCTACATGGAGCATAATAAATACAGAAAAAAACAAGAAGGCTAGCTACAAAGTTTCAGATATAACACCTGACTTGTTTAATGATTACTTTGGCAATGCAGCAAATGATATTATAAAAAGATTACCTGAAGTTGATTTACGTGTTTTGGGAGGTTTTAAAAAATTTCCGGCACCGTGTGATTCCTTCTTTTTAGAACCAGTCTTAAAGCAAGAGATACTTGTAGAAATTCAGAATCTAAAAAAATCACAATCCACAGATTGTCATGGTTTGCATGCTAATATTTTAAAAGAGTCTATTGATATAATTATTGATCCTCTAACTACTTTAATTAATCATATGTTTTCCACAGGTCACTTTCCAGATGTTTTTAAAGTTTCTAAGGTGGTTCCTATCTATAAAAATAAAGGTGATTCCTCATCTCCTGGTAACTGCCTATAAGTATAGTATCTATCTTCTCAAAAATAGTAGAAAAACTTTTAAAAACAAGACTATCCAAATATTTTGAAAACAAACTATTCTTGAATAACAATCAATTTGGATACCGTTCAAAACGAGGTACTGTACAGGCGGTGCTTCGAGTGGTAGAGAGCATAGTTGATGGCTTGGAACAAGGGGAACATACTTCATTGACTTTATGTGATCTTACTAAAGCCTTTGACTATGTCTCTCATGGGATTCTGATTGAGAAACTTAGTTACTATGGGGTCAGGGGAGTACCTTTGTCACTTATGGGCTCATATTTGAATAATAGAGGTCAGTACGTTCAGAGTAATGACCTTAAAAAATCTCGGGTCGTTTCTGTTAAACATGGGGTCCCCCAAGGCTCAGTTCTGGGACCACTGCTATTCATTATTTATGTAAATGATTTACCTGATTATCTTACACCAAATGGATGTATTTTTAAAACTGAAATAAACAATACATCTAGACGGACAGAAACTTGGCTTACAGCTAACAAACTTAGCCTAAATCCCAAAAAAACGCAACACCTAGTATTTTCTACAAACTCTGAATTTGCAAATTCATCACATGCAACATTTCTTGGTATCACGTTGGACACAAAACTTTCATGGACCACTCATGTCCACTGCACTATGGGTAAATTGTCTAGTGTATTGTTTCTGCTACGACGTCTGAGTAAATTAACCAGCATAACTACACAAAGAATTATCTATTTCTCATTATTTCATTCTGTTATATCATATGGGGTAGTGCTTTGGGGAAATTCGTCTGAAGCTGTCAAAATATTCAGACTTCAAAAGAAACCAATTAGAATAATAGCCAAAGTTAGTTACTTGGAACACTGTAGACCATTATTTAAAAGTTTTGGCATTTTGCCTTTGCCTACGCTTTATATTTTCAACACTTTGCTGGAGATACATAAACAGAAAAATTCACACTGTTTGCCGTCCGATGAGCATAATTATAATACACGTAACGCAGAAATGATAAGGCCACCGTGGTTCCGATTGAGTGTATCAAAAAGAAACTCTCTTAGCTACAATTTTTACAATATTCTACCGGTTACAGTTAGAAACAAACCATATAATCAATTTAGGACTATCATCAAAAAGTTTCTTCTTGCAAACTGCTTCTATGATGTTAAAGAATATGTAGTAATAGCAAAAGATATATTGTAATCATTATGTCTGTTTTGTTGTTGGTATTAATATTTGAGGTACCACAACATGCGTACTCCATTATACTTTATTTATATATATATTTTTTTTGTATTTTAATTGCATTTACATCTGCACGTATTGTATTGTATTTATCAAATACTATTAAACGAGCAAGGTTTGTATGTGTGTGTGTGTGTGTGTCCAGAGGATCTCGAAATCCACTCGTCAGAATTCAATGAAACTTTCAGGGTAGACTAATTCCTATCTAAATCGACAGAAAATGTAGGTCTCATGTCTGTGAAAATTCGATCTTCCGAGATATTTACAAGAAAAGTTAAGCTTTTAGTTTTATTTCCTAGCAACGGCAACTTGTTTCTATAGTAATATACTATAAAGGAGAGAGGATATAACGTCACATTCCATAGGCGTACTTTGCAAAATAAGTTTCTATAATATAAATAAGGTCACAGCATATAAAATATATATACCCACTTCGTAGATTAAATTTTGAAGTTATATTATTTACAAAAAATAAAAATAAACCTTATGCATCTGACACTTTAACATTGAACGAATTAAATTTAACCAATAAATAACAAGGAGGATTATATGTTGGGATTAAACTTTTTTTAATCTCTTGGCATTAAAAGTAACGCTTCAGTACTTACCTAAACTCAAAAATTAAAAAAAGTTAGTTCAAGAACTATCTTTAAAAGTCACTGTTTTCACTAAAACTACTGGTATCACTATAATTGACTTTTCTGAAGTCTATTATTATAGGTTCTATTAAATTATCCATTGATATATCCACTTTCCTAAATGAATTTTCCACCTTTTTAACAAGATCAATGCATTTTCCCCAATGTTCTCTATTTACATCTGAAAATGCCTTCAAAAACAAATTTCGCACATCAGGAAATTTAAAATGTTTTATTGTTTTGAGAAACATAACCTTTTAATAATTGTGACCAGATCAGTTCAATGGGATTTAACTCTGCGTGGTACGGAGGCAATCTGAGAATTTTAATTAGTTTTTCTCTGGCCATCTCATCTATAATATATTTTTTGAATTTTGAATTTGAATTACTAATAAGTCTGCCTTCAAGGATTTAGGAGGACTGATAATATTTTTAGAATGAAGCCATTTTGAAATATATATTATTACAAAATTCCGAATCAATTAAAATACATACGATACGGCTATGAATAAATAAAGTCTGACTTATCTGTCAAAATAACAGGTTTATTACAGTAAAAACCATGGAAACAAGATTAAAAAACTATATTAGGCCGATCAGATGTATTAAAATTTAAATTTTAACTACAAATAAGCATTGAAGGATGAGGTAAAAATAAAATTTTTACCTCTTGAACCTGTACTACGTTCTGCAAATTAAATACTGCACTCCTTTCTTCTGTATAGTATAGCAGTAAAAAGGTTTGACTTTATTTAATTTCTGGCGTTTAAATCTGAAAGAATTCAATTTTAAATTTGCCGCTTTTTATCCATAATGACCTACAAATTTTGACAACTACTGACACGCACATCTCTAGTTAAACGTTAAGAAAATGGGACCGGCTGGGATTTTCATGAAATTTTCGCAGATGCTATAAAACATGATAAAATCAATATACTTAGCAATAGAAATTTTTGCGCGGAAAAATATTTTTCACATTTTTTTATTCTACAAATGCCCAAGTAGCAATTTATAACCAGAATAAACCTGAAAAGTATAAAAAAGAAAAGGTTCATTTGACGGACATAAATAATTTGCTTGTCAAATGACAGCCATCTCATAAATTCTAAGTTGAAAATACAACGTTGCCAATTCAATTTCAGAAATCATGGGTTTAGGTAAATATTTATAGGAACGTTGAGTAACACTGTTAAAATGGACACTTGTCAAAATGTGACACTTGTCAAAACGTGACAACTGTTAAAATGTGATACGTGTCAGAATGTTACAACTGTCAAAATGAACAAATGTCAAAATATGACACCTGTCAGAATGTAACAAATGTCAAAATGTCACACGTATCGTACTTTTCTTTATTTATTACACAGATCTAACCTAACCTAAAGCTAATCTTTTTTTTTGGCGGGTGGAAATGCTTTATGCACATCGGGTAAAGGTTCTTCCCTTCCCCGATAGTGTGAGACTACCCCTTACGGTTACTCACTAAAACCACCCCACTGAAACCACTATGCCCTACACGCTGCTGTTGCCCGTCCCGGAAACGGGGCCTGTCCGCCGTGACTATTCGCGAAGATCAAGCATCAGTAGATGTTGCCCTAAAAGGGTGAAATCTCCAGAAACTAGGCAACTTTTAATGCATTTAACTAACCTCTGTGACAAGCAGTTGATAAACGTCAACAACATTTGAATATTAAGAGCGAAGCTCGGTGACCAGATATTCTATTTTATGTAATGTATTGTTTTGTTGTATCTATTCTTTGTATGCATTTTATCTATTTTAGTGTATTTACTTAGTGTCTTACTTATACTTACATTTTTGTTTTTTTAATATGACCTGTCACAATCTTATGGAAAAATGTGATCAATAAATCTTTCTTTCTTCTTCTATAATGTTGGTTATTCTATGAACTTGGTCGATCGTCGAGTGCTTATTTCTATATCCAAATTAGAATAATTTTGATAAAAAAAATATATTATATTTTACCTTTTTTATATATATTTATATCTATATGATCTAATAATCTTTCACCACTTTTCGTTGTTCTTAAATGTTATCTGTGTTTCCCAATAATTGTGAAATTAGTAAGAAGTCACCAAAAATACCTGATAAAAAATAGCCCACCTTACGAACGCTTTTTTCTGATTTATCCTTACCCTTAACAAATTGAATCATCAAAAAATATCGTGATGACAAACTCATTCACACTGAAGTATTCATACGAACGAAGGCGTGATTCAAAATTCAACTTCATTTTACCCCCTGCGCTCGAATTCGGCTGAGAATTTTTATCACTTCCCCTGGAGAAAAATAGATTTAATCGAAGTGAGTATTGAGTGCCTCCATAATATGTCACGTCCTATATCCTTTGATCCTGGCGCAAGAGGTTTGGGGATATTTTACAACATGTTTTTTATTTGATACTTCGACTCTAAATACGACGCAGAAATATGTTAAAAAGAATTATTTTGTACGTTAACCTGATAGCTGTATAAAGTGATTATGTTGTCTTCAGCCATTTTGAAAAATACAGAATGATTGTGTTACGGAAAATTGTATGAACAGAAATATTTGTAAAGAAAAACAATTGCTCTAGGTTACATATTTTATTTAATATTTAATAAAACAATTTATAATGTTAATATAATAATAAAAAACGTTTTAAAAGGATATATACGTTCTATAGATATAATTTAACAATTTTATTTGTACGTGAGATTGTGACCTTTAATGATACGTAAGTAGTATCGACTGGACTGTAGGAAATTGTACAATCCTGCGACGCTTTCCACGATCCTGCAATAGATTTACCAAACAACTGAGCGAGTGACTCCAAAAGTTTTAAATCATCATCTGGGTGAAGTGCGTAAGCTTGTATGTAGCTTTGAACAGCGGCTATTTCTAAAGTTGCATTTGTAGGATGACTTTCGATTACTGTTACTGAAAACTGAAAGAATGTTACGATTATTTTTGAGCGACTACTGCTTATTAAACAATATAAAACTGTTTCGGTTCACGACTATATAAATAACCAGTTGAGAATGCTCTTCTAGCATTGTCATAGACCGAACAAATTGTAATGAAATTATAAATAAAATTTTAGATTGGCAGTTCTCATTCTAATCAACACAGCCACAGTCTACTCACTTTTACCAAAATCGTCATTCACTATGTGTCTACTTTAAATTCAATGACATTTTAAACTTAAAAATTTTCATATTTTTGGCTCCATTTTGAGGGTGTTCTCGAAGAGGTACAGAGGGGCACATCAAACCCTAAGCTTACTTTTTGATGCTCTATCAAAATCTGAAGTCAGAATTTTAAAATTCATAAACACAAAAAAGCTACAGACACACACAGATCGAATTCAGATACCGAACAATTTGTTCGGTGAAAATCAATTGCCGAATGATGTCACTTCAGAATGAGTGCACATATTTGGCTAATTATTTTTTGTTGTGTTTGTAATTAGCAGGACAAGGCTTGAATGAAAGAAAATGTTTAAAAAAATGTACAGTAAAGTGAAAAATCATATGATCCTATTTAGTGAGAGAATACAAATAAAGAAAAAAAATACTTACACTGTCAGCCAAGTATTTCGCATCATTTAAATTTACTGAAAAATAGAGTAGAACAACTGAAAATAGGATGGCGACTTTCATGATGTCTATATTTATAAAACTTGTCAGTAATAATAAAATGCACTATTATTAGAGCTTATATATTTATTGTTTTAGTATCTAATCTTTTCTAAAATTTCACGAAAACTGCTTGAAAGTAATAGCAAATAAACAATAAATTGATAAATACATTTTTTTCCGTGAAATGGATCAAATTTTTAATGCTTCTGATCTTATCAATGATTTGTTTTAGGTAAATCAAGTGATTGAATTTGAATGTACAATCTTGTAAAGCACTTATTTAATTCTGTCAACAGAATATGTATCTGAATAATTTAAAAAAGATAAAATCAACAAAGCCTAAAACGAACTCTTCCGCTCAAAACACTAATACAACATTTTCTTATTTTTTTACATCATGTCTGTCTTACATTTTTATTACTTTTGACTCTTTTAATCTTTATAAAAATTATAAAAAAAAATTCAGAAATTTGCATTGTCGTCTGGGAAAGTATCGCTTTTACTACTAGATAAACAATGTACCATTTTTTCGTGTTTTTCAGGCCAAATAACAATGAATGAACGCAAAAAAAAATTTTTTCGACTTTTTTTGTACGATTACATTAATTTTCCTTTATGGTATAGAGGATGGCGGAAAAGTAATATGAATCTACCTTATAAATGATTGTTTATTGAACGGAAAATTATTGGATATTTGAATGAAATAAAACATCAAATATTTACATTTTTAAAATATCTTTTTGGCACATATCTGGCGAAGGTCCAGCCCAAATTTATTGAATTTTTTTTTACAAGCTTCTCTTTATGTATGAAATCGAAAAAATTAAAAAAAAATGACTTAGCTCTTACATCCATATAAAATTCTAATTTCATTCCACTAGTATGCCAAAAATAATTATGCATAATTGATAAAACACCCTGTAACTCGGTTATGGAAGCCAAGAGACCCATTATATATGAGTTACTTAGAATCGCTTTGTGACCTCTTTACCAACGGAACACCCTGTATATATTTTTTTTATTAGAATTTCTGTGACGCGTTACCAAGTTATTTGTATATTTTTATCTGAAATATTGGAAATGGTTTCACGAGAATATTTATTTTAAAATTTAAAAATTCATAGACAATAATTATCAAAGGGAAAATTACAGATAATAATAAATTTTTAAATGTAAAAGTGATTGTTTGCAAATATTTTTAATACTAAAATGACGTCATTATTTTATTATGATTAGACATGAAATCAAGAGGTGTTTTGAATAGCAACAATAGTTATTTGCGCAACCAGTTGGGAAAAACACAATTTTTCGTAACGAGCGAATTTCTGCGCAACGAGCGAAGCGAGTTGCGCAAAATAACGCGAGTTACGAAAAATAGTGTTACCCAACGTGTTTCACACAATATTTTTTCTAATTTTGAATAGGATGTGATTATTTGAATTCAAATTTAAAGTATTTGAAACGTCCCTACGAGCGTCCCTCGTAGATTCCTTTTAAGTCGCCTAGTAAAATTGGAGATGTTTATTTGTTACTATGGAAGCAAGTATTGTTAATGTCATGTTTCGTGATTTTGGTTGTCAAAAGAAGTAGGTAGCAATTATAAATCGTTTTTCTTCTCGTAAATAATTCATTCACTATTTTTTAAAGTAGAAGAATATATAAATACTGCAATGTTCGATTCAGAGAACGACGTATCGAGCGATATTGAAGAAGCGGCTCAATCTCAAATTGCCAAACCCTTGTTTGTATACGGGTCACTGTTTTCGGCGGACGTCGACTACTCTTCTTGCGGATTCAGGTGCTGATTTGCTTAGAATAAAACAGCATGGAGGATGGAAATTCAATACGGTTGCCGAGGGTTATGTGGAGAATTCAATCATTAATAAACAGAAGATTGCCACGAACATACTCGGAGAAAATTACATAGACAATACATCACAAATTAATGCTAATCAGGGAACTATGTTGTCAGCTGGGGTCAACATTGGTAACTGTTCTAATTGTGTTATTAATATTTATAAGTAGTTTTTTATTCACGTATTGAAATTGAATAAAGTTATAAAACTTTCTTGATATTATGTTAGTACACCATATTTAACGACAATAAAGAGGTAGTTCAAATAATTTAGTCTTACAATTATTCTGTACTTTTCGCAATTAATGGCGAAATTAACTTTTCCTACGACCACCTATGAAAATGGCAATTTCCGAATTGTTTTGACACTTCGAAAGTGACAAATATCATACGAGTCCTGTTAAGTTAAAAAGAAGAAGATATATCACACAGTCGTGTGATATTTTACTTTCGCGCACGACATCTGTCAAAGTGTTGTCAATAGTTATGAATAATTAGGTAGCGAAAATGGAAAGTGATGAATTTTTGATGGAATTTACTCCACCAGAAATATCTGCGGCGGTTAAAATTACCAGCTTAAAGCCGCTGCCCCAAAAATCAAAAAAGGTAGGTACTCCTATTCATACAACTAATTCATGGACTGAAGAAATATAAAAGACATTAAAGCTTCTTTTTCTGAATTTATATTAAGTTAATAAATATATTAGAATTTTCTTAAAAGCACAATAACAGATTATTTTTAAAATTTTATTTTAAATCCTAAAATTTGCTAATTTACCCAATGATTAATATTAAAAAAAAACAAAATTACAATATTAAAAATGTTGGGGTCGTAGGAAAAATAGTGTACATAACTCGTTGGAAAGTGCATTTCTTACACTCGTTACGTTTCCGCACTCGCCGCTAAGCGGCTCGTGCTAAACGCTACTCGTGCGTAATTGGTCACTTTCCACACTTGTTACATAATATACTATTTCATCACCAGTTAGGAAATATTTCACTTTTCGTAACTGATTACGAAAAGTAAGACGTTTCATAACGTCAACGAGTTTTATACGTTTTATATGTCAAAATTAGAAAAATGTACTTTATTGTTAATTTTGGATTTGTTTGTGATCACATTGGTACTGGAAAAAAAAAGGCAACATAATTTCAATAATAATCCAACAGAAAAAGGTGGTTTAAATGGATAAACTGCTAGCAGTCACTTGGCGACAGCACCATATCATTTGGAGCTTTTCTTTAGCTTTTTGTTGCTTTTCCAGTTCCGAGAAAAATGCCAACTTCTAGCTTAATAGCCGTAATTCAGTGGGCCCAGTTTTTATAAAAATATATTTGTTGGGACTTCCTATACGTTTACTTAAAATTGAAAACGAAGCCTCAATTTTCAGCTTCGAAAAATGTCATGCTGATCACACCGATATATAAAAGGACTTGAAAAAAGTGTCAAACCGTTTGAATAATTCAGAGAATTTTTCTAACCTTTTTTAAAAGCAATTTTCCCCGGCACAACCTCCCCGTTTTATACGGTGGAAGATATATTCAATTAAAATACCTTCCATGTATTAACGTTGGAAAGTTGTAAAAGTTTATTAACTTTCAGGAATTCAGTTCGAGCAATAATTGAGCCGTAAAATGGAGCTTAATCGCGACCGCACGAAATTCTTGTGAGAAACGGCTGAGTTTGGGTTTTTCCCAATCAAGAGAATTGTTCTAGTTAAAAGGCTGTAAAAAATCTCTCGAGTTAAAGTTTTAGAGTATGGCTAGTCTAAAGAATAAATGGGTAATTGATGATAGAAACAAATTTTATTTTTAATGAGACCAAATTCTGGCTTTCGCGATTTTAGCAAAAGTTTTTTCTGTATAAAAGATCAATCTAATTTATTATTGGTAATAAATTCTATAATTTCAGTCTGTACTTAGTTATTTTCTGTATTTTAGGGGCAGAAGAGGATACCTTGGGCCTTGCAAACAAAGAAAGAGAGTAACAAAATTTATTTAATCTATGTAGAAAGCTTTTAATAAAGAAAACGGCTACATTTTTCATAATAGCTGCTTTTCTAAAAAAATTATTTACGTTTAGAGAAATTGCAAAAACAGTAATAAGATTTAGCACGTTTTATCTACTGGTCAAAAATATACGCAAAAGTTTATATAATAGATTTTTTTAAATGATCTTCGAAGAAGTAACATCAAACAACATAAGTGTGGGAGTGGGAGAGAATGTGATAAGGGTTAGAACTTGAGTAGTAGTCGAAATTAAACGTATTCAAAGAAAAATACACCATCCTGAATATTTTTCTGTACCCACTACAAAATTTAAAAAAAAAAGTAATCATCAGCTCTACTATCATTAGTAATATCAATATAATATGAAGTCTTCCAAATACTGATATGTGAATCTTTAATAACACTAAGAAGTACATTTAATTCATTCTCTATTGTTAAAATACTTTTTGTTCGTTCAGATTTCTCTTAATCTTAATTCCCAGTTCAATGAAACCGTTTCAATAAAGTTTCGAAAGCTTCTGTTGTTGATTGTCGTCTTTCAGTGAATTGCTCATGTTATTTTGTTGCAACTAAAATATTTTAAATATTTTCTTCTAACACAAAAGTCATATCACTTAATTCCTTTCGAGAAACATTCTTTTGATGATAATGATGTAGAAACAGCAGCAAAATCACGCTGAAATTTCAAAATTTTACTCCTTAATTGAACTAGGCTCAGATTAGGACTGAATGAGTCAAAACATGTATAATAAATTGAAGAAAACATTTTAGGGACGTTTAAATTTTATGAAAAAACATAAACTATTCTTTGATATACAATATAACAAACAGACAAAATATCTAACCCATTGTAGACTTTAAAGGATCCTAACTTTTTAACAATTATAAAATTAAAGAAAAAAATTAAAATATCTTGAAAAATTTTATATCTTAGGAGCGAAGTTGGATTTAATCTGCAGTAAGAAACATTCGAAACTACTGGATATCTTCTAGCAGAGGATATCCAGTAGTAAATGTCTCCTTAACAAATAGCCAAATCCCAAGTTTAAAAACCACAACAATTGTGCCAGTGCCAAAAGTATCGAAACCTACAACACCAGCTGAATATAGGCCTATAAACCTGATTCCTATTGTCAATAAGATTCTAGAAATTGTGGTAACAGAACAAATGCAGAGTTATTTCGAAGAACATGATTTGCTGTTTGAGTGCCAATCAGGAGGAGTGAAATCAATGAGGGCAATATTGTGTTAAGTATATTTATTGATCTCAAACGTGCATTTCAGACGAAAGATGGAAGTAGGATTGTGCAAAAATTAGAGACATATGAGGTAAAAGGTAGGGCTTTATGCGGGCTTAGAGATTATTTGAATGACAGGGTTCAGAAAACTAAAAATAAAAATTCGGTATCTCAAATTATATCCAACAATTATGGAGTGCCCCAGGGGAGTGTTCTGGGACCACTATTATTCATTATCTATATTAACGACAGTTTTGTTAAACTAGATAATAGTTTTGTTAACATGTTTGCTGATGATACATTGCTTTCTGTTGCGGGCCAGAACTTTAATGAAATAACTGAAAAAATGAATGGAGAACTCAACATTTTATATAAATGGCTCTGTTTAAATAAATTAAAATGAAATCAAATTGTATGGTTCTAGGTCCGTAGCAGAAATGCAGTGAATTTTTAGCAGTAAATCATATAATATCTATAGGTGAGGAAAAAGTTGTTTTTGTTGATCAGTGCAAATACTTAGGGGTAATGTTAGATAGTAGGTTGTGCTTTTCTGTTCACATAGATTTTTTATGTAAGAAAATTGGAAAAAAAGCTGTTTTTTTCTATAGAATTTCAAAAAATCTCTTATTGGTCTAAGTTACTTATTTTTAACACAATAATTAATCCACATTTTACCTATTGTATTTCGTTATTAATTGCTTGTAACAATACCGAGCTTCGCAGGTTACAATTATTACAAAACAAATGTATGAGTACAATTTTAAATTGTCCCCGACTTACACCAACTGTTTATATGTTAAAATTTTTTAGTAAAAAGATCTGAATTATGTTCATATCCTTTACGATTTTAATATAGAATTTACCAAATACAGCTTTTTACAGAAATCTCTTTTTAGTGATGGGTTAAGACTTTATAATTGTCTCCCAGAAGGAAATAAAAAATTTAAAACTCACAAGGACTTTATTAAAAAAATTGTACATATTGTTATGCAAAAATAATTACTCTTCTCTAAATACTTTTACGTTTTTTCACATTTGACATATTCCAAAAATTAACATTCTGACAACTTAAAAAATAATTAACATTCACCTAAACTTCAAACTCTAAAATCTGTCAACACACTATCACCTATTTTTTTTTTATTAAGTCTTTTTCACATAATTTTTTTTTATAATTTATTTTAAAATACTTACAAATTTTGCCCCATTTTAACATCATAACAACATTCCCTAAAATTTCGTTGAACTTTTCTTGCAAAGTAATGAATAAGAAAAGTTCAACGAATTTTACAAATTTTGCCCCATTTTAATCTTCAACTTCAACTTTTAAAAACAAAATCTGTATAAGTGACTAATGAAATACTCCTCGGACTTTATTATTATTAATCGGTAACTATTTATTCCATTTTCATTATCTATAATATAAGGTCCTTCAAATGGTAATTAAAGCTTCCATTTGGCACCTTTAATGCTTTCACTATAACATAATCCCCTTTGTTACTTTTTTTTAATAGATTTTAATTTTCGTTTAATAAATCTTTCTCCATTTTTCTGAATCCTTTTATTTACTTTATTTATTAATACTTCATAGTTTTCTATTATTTCAGGAATCCATGGTCTGTCAGGTGTTATATTCTTTATTATCATAATTGGAGGAATTTCTGTAATAGTATTAGGAATTTCATTTATAAAACTCTCTATGGTTATTAAATATCTGTCCCAATATTAATGGTGACTATGTGTGAAATTTTATCACTTCCCTGATATACCGTTCAGATGGATTTGCACATGGATGTCGAACACTGGTATATATAGGGTTTCCTTATTTGTTTGCTTTATTTTTCTTATTATTCTGCTCCTGTAATTCTTTTATTATTCTTGCAATAATTTTCCCTTTACTATCTTTTCTCATTTCCTCTAATTTCCTATCTACATCCTTTCTTAAATCTTCTTCCATCTGTTTGATTCTGTTTTCTGTTATTTCTTGTATTTCTTCTGTCATATTTCCTTCTTGAATATTCCTTTTTATATTTCTTATTTGTTTTCCATTCTCATCTATTTCTTGTTTCAGTTTTCTCAATTTTTCCTGATTGTCTTCACTCATTTTCTCAACATCAACTTTAAGTTCTTTTTCATATTCTTTGAGTTCCCGCTGTATTGCAACAGCCATAATTCCCACATCTTGTTTCACCTCTTCTATTCTTTCTATTCTTCATCATATTCCTGGTGAACTCTCAATCCGATTGTATCCACTTCTTTTCTGATGCTTACTACTACTTCTTCTTGTATCTGTCTATTTTCTTTCATGTAATTTTCTTCAAATTTATTTACTCTTTCCATAAATTCTTCTCTGTTCTTCTTAATATTTATTTCTATTTCTTGTTTTATATTTTCCATTATATCCTGTCCCATACTTTCCATTTTATTTTCTATTTTCCCCATGTCTTGTTTTATATTCTAACCCATATTTTCCATCTTCTCCATAAAACATCTCATCATGTTTCTTAAATCCATTTTAATTTATAAATTATGTTTTAGGCCCTGTTTTTTTTTTCGAGCCCCACGTTGGGATGCCAATTGTTATGCAATTATAATTACTCTAACCTAAAAATCCATACAGCAATTTGACGTACTGACATTTGGCAATACTAGGTTCACTTCACAATTTTTTTCTCGTCTGTGATGAACGCATTTGTATTGCGTATTACTTGAAATTAATAGAATCTGGATTGTTCAGACGACAATTAGTTATTTCTCAATAAACAACATTGGTTATCAGGATTCCTCAATGTTAAATTTTTCCAAGAATTTTTTTGTATGGAGATATCCGACCTGTCCCAAAATCAATAGGCGTCATCCTTGTATCATTTCAGTGGTCTCAACCCGATCGGTTCCATACGTATTTTTTCGCGTTTTTCAGGCCAAATAACGATGAATGGACGCAAAAAAAATATTTTTTTGACTTTTTTTTGCACGATTTGAAAAATAACCAATATCCAATGGACGTCTGAATAAACCAGAATTTAACAGATCAGGTGAGATCAGATAAGATAAGGTCAGGTGTGATCAGATTAACGATGTACAAAATAATAAGGTCAGATAAGAGATAAGGTCAGGTGTGCTCATATTAATGATGTACAAAATAATATAAGGTCAGGTAAGAGATAAGTTCAGGTGTGCTCATATTAATGAAGTACAAAATAATATAAGGTCAGGTAAGAGATAAGTTCAGGTGTGCTCATATTAATGAGGTACAAAATAATATGAGGTCAGGTAAGAGATAAGTTTAAGTGTTCTCATATTACTGATGTACAAAATAATATGAGGTCAGGTAAAAGATAAGTTCAGGTGTGCTCATATTAATGAGGTACAAAATAATGTGAGGTCAGGTAAGAGATAAGTTCAAGTGTGCTCATATTAATGATGTACAAAATAATATGAGGTCAGGTAAAAGATAAGTTCAGGTGTGCTCATATTAATGAGGTACAAAATAATATGAGCTCAGGTAAATGATAAGTTCAGGTGTGCTCATATTAATGAGGTACAAAATAATATGAGGTCAGGTAAGAGATAAGTTTAAGTGTTCTCATATTAATGATGTACAAAATAATATGAGGTCAGGTAAGAGATAAGTTCAAGTGTGCTCATATTAATGATGTACAAAATAATATGAGGTCAGGTAAAAGATAAGTTCAGGTGTGCTCATATTAATGAGGTACAAAGTAATATTTCAAGTAAATATATTTATTATGTTACGCAATGCGCATGCGTTTATTAGACGGGAAAAAATTGGAGTTCCGACGGACGGGACCCTAGCCACAGCGAAAAATATGACAAGAGTTTACGTTCTGACCGCTATTCAGGTGACCATTTTACTTTAAAGAAATGCATAACTTTGTTGTTTGATGAGACCGCAGGAAACTGATTGCAGATTCGTAATCAGCGACCCAAAATTAGTCTAAAAAAAATACCCCATCAAAATTGGGGCTGAGCCCCAATAGTAAAATTTTTCCTCACCTTTTTTTTTATTGTCTTTTTCACATAATTTTTTTTTTATAATTTATTTTAAAATACTTACAAATTTTGCCCCATTTTAACATCATAACAATATGTATAGAACTGAAAATTTATAGTAAACTGTGATATATTTTTTGTAATATTTCTGTTTTTTGAGATATTGTTTTGCATACATGTTATATACCTCGCTGTTAATATGTAATAGCTAGAAATGCTATATAAAAATTTACTTTACTTTACTTACTTAGAATTTAGCCCATTACTTATAAATCACCCTATATGTTGTTTTTATATAAATTCTATTATAAATTCTATTATATCCAAAATTCAGGATTACCAAAATCCTGGAGAGGGTTTTGGAACCCGGTTATTTTGGAATCATCCCTGTTAAAGGGAGCAACATATACCTTCAGTATTATGTGCAGAGAACAATCTTGTAGGAGGGACAAAAGGGCGATTTTGTCTTAAACAATGCGGAGAGTATGCCGAGGGGGCTCATTTCTCGCTTGGGTAGTCCTATTCAATTCAGTACATACGTTTTGCTTGCCAAAGTTCTAATGCATATACAGGGAGACAATGGAAATATTTATTTAACCTGTTTAAAACAATATATTGTAGATTACAAAGAAAAATTGGAACTTATCTATGAACAAAATCGAAAGACTAACGTTTGACAGATTTGTCATTTAGTTTTGGTGACTATCTATCAAATTCTGATTGGTTGCTAAACAAAAATCTAAGCTCACGACTTCTCGTAAAGAAGTTAAAGTATAAGACGGGAAACTTAGCGAAATAAAGTCAGAACGTAATCATAAACACAACTGCAAAAGAAAATATATACAAAATAAATACTCTTTACGGATATTAAAACCACTTATTTTGTTAAAAAGTTTTTTAATTTTGACGTTTCGACTTTCTGTCGTCAAATTTAAAAATAGGTGGTTTTAATATCAATAAAGAAAAATATTTGAAGTACAAAGCTACGATGAGTTATAGAAATGAATATACAAAATGGAAACAACAACAAGCTTTTGATAGAGAGATAGGTATTTATGTATACAATAAACATGTGTATGATCGTCAAATATAAATATAAATATATAAAATACAAAAAACATAGCACAATACAATACAAATAATGATAACGGAGTAGGTAAGTGTCTCTTAAGCTAGCAGAACAAAGTCAGCAGAATTAATAATCAATACATGGACAATTAAAGGCTCATTAAAGGCTAATTAATTGCCCTAATTTACAATTTTTTGCTCTGCGAATTTTCGCAATAATGATTGTTCTGCTAGCTTAAACTTAAGTGAGCAGAACATGACCGAAAAAGTGGTTGAACCAATAAAAATTGCATTTTTCTTTGCACAGTAATTAACGGCTCATTAAAGGTTCTAGGAATACACTAATCGCGAATTTCAGGCTCGTTTTATTTTTTTGCAAAAATGGAAAAAGTCACGACGTGGTGGTAAGGTTTGCGGAGCATGGCGGAAAAACGATTTTAACAATGAAAATCAGTGCTTCGGTAGTATAATTGTTGAAAACTTATTAATGGCTGATAAAAAAAGGTAACTACAAATTTTTTGCTCTGCGAATTTTCGCAATAATGATTGTTCTGCTAGCTTAAACTTAAGTGAGCAGAACATGACCGAAAAAGTGGTTGAAACAATAAAAATTGCAATTTTCCTTGCACAGTTATTAACGGCTCATTAAAGGTTAATTAAATGCCCTTATTTGAAATTTTCTGCTCTGCGAATTTTCGCGATAATTACTGTTCTGCTACTAGCTTTATCATAAATGAGCAGAAAATGACCGAAAAAGTGGTTGAAACAATAAATATAAAAATTTCAAATGAGGGCATTTAATTAGACTTTAATGAGCCGTTAATAACTGTGCAAAGAAAATTACAATTTTTATTGTTTCAACCACTTTTTCGGTCATGTTCTGCTCATTTAAGATAAAGCTAGTAGCAGAACAATCATTATTGCGAAAATTCGCAGAGCAAAAAAATTTAAACTAGGGCAATTAATTAGCCTTTAATTGTACATGTATTGATTTTTAATTCTGATGACTTTGTTCTGCTAGCTTAAGAGACGTATTCACAAGCGCATGTTCTAGTGTGAGATAAATATTCTTCCTCAGAGTTGCTAAATATTTGCGGATCTTAATTTTGAAAAGTTCTAGAGATGTGCTTCTCTCAAAAGAAACGAACTTATGAAAGCACTGAAAATAATGGTGAATTAGAAATTGAGAAACTAATAGGTACTATGATGAATTATGAATAGAAAAATAATCGTACATTCACAAAAAACATAGAAACTGAATCTTTATAATAAAAAAGGTGGGAAAAAGAACTTACTGTCGGCAACATTTTTCAAATTAGCAGTGGAATGTATACGATTAGAACAATAGCAGGACAAAATTATGACTTATGCTCATTAGATGGTAATGTTTTTTAAAAATCGAAAAACGTTAGAAGATATTTAGTAAAAGAAGTCGAGAGAATAGGTTTAAATATAAATAAATAAAAAAACAAAAATAATTAAAATGGAAAATACAAAGAGTGCAAAAAAAACAGACAAAAGAAATTATTAAAAAGGAAAATATCAATGAAAGATGTATGCTGCGGGGACAATGGTAATGGCAAAAAAACAAGTGGAAGAACTAAAAATTCAAGAAAAAAATAATCAGTACAATATTTGGTCAAATAGAACGACGCAGGGAACAAAGTCACCATTTACAACATGGAAGAATGGCAACCAGGGTGGCCATTTACTTGTAGGCATGTTAATACATGGAATATTTGTTATAAAATTATCATAGTTTTTAATTTGGATTCATTTATTTTAAGAACTAAAGACTCTTCATGTACTACATTATCTAACAACCATCGTAAATCTTGCTCATTGGTTAGTTTTTGAAACAATTCTGTGCCATCGGATTTTCTGCTTAACTTTGTCAAGTATTTTTTTCTAATCGATGAAGCATTATTTTTGCCGATGATTTTTGTAGTAATAAATTAAAACAAAAAATGTCTTTCGGGGTTGGAAATTCAAAAATATCTTCCTGTTTTTTCTTTATAATTTTAAAACATAACTCGTTTGCATGATTTTCTCATCCATTCTCTCAACTTTTTTTAGTAGAATCTCGTGTATTTTTTTTAATTAAATTTACAAGAGGATAAATACCAATTAACTTTTACTGAACATCTACCCACACCGACTGAATGTAAAAGATTTTAACTTCGCATCTCTGATAGCAATATACAAGTGGAATTCCAGGTAACTCCATGCAACTAACCGTAAATTAGGAAGTTTCGGAATAATAGGATTCATCCGAAGATCGATGTTCTTGTATTTATTGCTTCTTGCCAATTTAATTGTATTTAGTAGATAAACCCAGTAAAAAAGTTATGTCAATTTATTATCACGGATTTGCTTGAAGAAAGAAGCTTCTACAGGATGATTTTTAAATTTATATGAATGCCAAATGTATAAAAGATGAATGCATTGAGAAGTGATCTACTCCCTGGTCGCATTGTTATTTTTTACCATGTACAAAATACTGGAGCTGAAAACATGAAAGATAAATAAATACGGCAAGAAAAATAAACATGAATAACGCCTTCCTTGCAAACAAAATGTCTAATAAATTTCTTCTTTATCAATCATGTATACCAACAAATTAGTGGTTCCAGACTTTGAGTTTATGTGTTCTTAACATATTGGAACATTTTAAAATTAATGGATAATATTGTTAAATGTACGTTCTGTTATAGTCAATCTACTTTTTTATCCAAACAAGAGAAACAGTATTTTCGCGACTGCGCCATCTAGTTTAAGATAGCGAAGGTAAGTAAGCCTACTGTTTTTTTTATATAGTTTCCTCCGATTGGGATTAGTAGTACTACTAGTAAGGTGGAAAAGTAAAAATGTTGATAAGGGTTGTATTATTAACCCATTAAGGACGGAGTTTATTATTATTTTTTAAACATAATATTTTTGTTTTTTCTTTATTTGGTAGGTATAAAGAATTAAGAATTTTTAAGAAAAAAATATAATTTCGTTTTAATTTATAAGAAACAACGTGTTGCAAAAACGCAACGCCAGTCCTTAAGAGTATGAAAATACTCTTAACTAAGCAAAATGTTTAAAATCTACTATGAAAGTCAACATTACATTTTTTGCACATTCCAACGTTACATTTTATACAGTATGTTCGTATGTTCGTTGATGGACGACCTCCTTGACGTGGAAGAGTTTGATACATGGTTAAGTAACTTTTCACAATTTCCCTTCTGAACTGCAATGAAGTTAATTTGTTACCTGCTCGTTTATGTAAAATCCATGCATTTTGAATTGCAGTATCTAGCAGCCAAGTGAAAAGATTCCACCACCATTTTTTTCCTCTAATGCTGATCCGATGTCTGGCGGTATTTTCATTCATTAGATCTGTACCTCCCATTGATGAGTTGTATTTGGCAATAGCTAACGGTACTTGTATTTGGATATTTCTTTTCTCAGCTTGAGAAAACCTTTTTACATGATTCAACGGATTTGCACCATACTCTGTTGATGCAACTGTAACAATACTATTATCATTCCATCTGATTAGTATTGTTCCGTAAGTCCTATCCACTGTTGTTGCATATTCTCCTCTGGGTTGCTTCTGTAGTGTTTGCTTTTGTGGAAGAGGACAGCCTCTCGGTATACGATTTTCTCGAATAGTGCCTGTTGCGCCATATCCAATATTTTTTAAATAATGCAATAAATACAAACTTGTAAATAAATTATCGAAGAAAAAGTTATATCTCAGATTTCCTTTATTGCAGATTCTTAATTCGTCTATCATTTTTACCAATGGTGCAGCACATTTACCAAAGACTTTTTTGTAATCATCTGGAATATTATTGTCAGTACCTTGATAAGGAATAAAGTTTATTAGATATCCACTTTTAGTCGTCAAACTCCAAATCTTGTATCCAAATCTTATAGGCTTAGTTTTTATAAATTGTTTGCATGAGTGTCTACCATAATATTTTACCATAGTTTCGTCAAAATTTAAATCTTGTTCTGGGACTAAGTGATGCATAAATTTATTTTTCAAAATGTTCATAACTGGTCGAACTTTACAATATTTATCGAACAAATCAAGATTGTCATTATTTACACAATGCACATAACGACAAATTGAAATAAATCGATCAGGTCGCATCGCAGACTTTACCATTCCATTTCCCATATCTTCACTACTATCCCAGTAAAATTTTTTTCCTGGCAAAATATTGTAACCCGATAATATGAGAATTCCAAGAAAACATTTTATGTCATTGGAATCTATTGAAAAATTTTCATCATTTTTTTGTCGGCTATACCTTCTAGTTTCTGTTACTAGTAATGATATAATATCATTGTCAATAAATAACTCAAACATTTCAACAGAAGTCCTCATAGTTTTTTTGTGGAAATTGCTTTTCGTTGGAAACTACGTCACCATTTATCCAAGAAATGTTGCTGTAATCAATTTTTTCTATGGAGTTAACAAGCTGAGGTTCTTCCTCGGGTTCCTCTAGAGCTTCAGAAATAATTTCATTATCGGCTGTATTGTCTTGTTGATAAATTCTTATTTCGGCTGCAGCTCGCAACTGATTTGCAGACAAATTATCAACAAGACCACCACCGTCTTCATCTGCAGTCTTCATCCGTCAACTCGGCCGGTTCTGGGGGTTCAATATAGATTTCATCAACGTCTAAATCATCTGCGTAAGCCATTTGCAAAGCTTCTTCGAGCGTAAGTCCACTACTAAAAAATTTATATAAATTTGAAAAGGCAGTAGTCATAAGGACTGGCGTTGCTTTTTCGAAACGCTTTAAATTACGCAACAAAATCACACGACTACATAAATTTTGAAGTTTTTAAATGGTCACTAATTAATAGCTACATCAATTTACTATTGAATCCAAATAAAAAATAAATAATTTTTATTATAAACAATGGAAAAATACTACTTACACTAACTTGAAGTCCAAGTCCGAGATCAAAATTTATAAACACTAACACAAAACAATAAACTGCCTACGAAAAGCTTTAGTTCTAGACTAAACATATATACGAACCTAAAAGTCGTACATTTACCACCTACACTGTTGCCATTTAAACAAAAAATATTGATATATTAGGTTGCAATATTCCTTCGAAATATTACTGTTATACGTTGCGAAAATGCAACGCTAGTCGTTAATGGGTTAATAAGTTTCCACCGCCTGTATATGATTTCTGTAGCACCAGGGCCCGCTCTAGCTTTTACGTTACCCCGGACAAAAAGGCAAATTGCCGCCCCATAAAACATACACTTTTTTAAAATATATATCTTTATTTTAAATAAATAAAAATCAAATTTAAACCCAAATCGCTAAGTTCTTCAATTAAAATGTCAGACATTTGTTTCCCCGTGGACCTTTCAACTAGAAGGAAGTTCAAAAAACTTTCACTAATTTTTATTTCGGCCTCATTGGAATCACATTTATTAATTGAAACATATCTGCTTACAAGAGTCATTTGCTCCACCTTACTAACGTCAGAGGTACTATCTAAAATTATGGAGTAGTATTTGGCTTTTTGTATATCATTAATAATATGGGATTTCACATTTTGATGCAGCAAGTCTATTATCTCGCAGCTTGTTTTTGCCTTTGGCTTTCCTTTTCCGTCCTTCGTCTTTTATACTGGTAGCCAGGCTTTTCCGTCATCAGACGTATTAAATTAAGCAATATAAAATACAAAATAATAATAATAAAAGTTAAAAATGAAGATTTACCCTTGCCAACAATCTAAAACAGTAAGTAATATCACACAATTTAGTAAATGTTTGATTTGATAACTCAAAACGTTGACAAAATAATGAAATAACTAATTTACAGAAGTGGTATTATTGAGACATAGAACCGTCCTTTAATGAACACACAGCAAATGTTTTTCCTAAGCCCTAAAATCATGCTACTTACGGGTAAACCCGTCTTAAGTAGACCACTCAGTAAAAAAAAGTTTTGTAAAGAGGTCAATTGAATATTGAATAACAAACAAACTTCGGTACTTTCAGATTTAACATATTAGTAAGACTTTACTTTAATAATGGGACCTTAAAAAGTTCCTTTTAAAATTACAACCAATATATCGCGCTTATGTAAAATCTGATTACTATTATCAGCGGTTACTCGAAGCGAAAATGTCATATTGCAATTAAATAGATCATCCAATCAATTCTAAAATTGCATTACCGATAAGTCCGTTTGACAGGTAAATTTGTGGATATCACGCGTAAGGGATATTATATTAATTGAATCCTACTACTACATTCCAGTCTTGCTGATAGACAATTCAGTCAGATTGATTATAATCATATTAATGTCCTGATTTTCCTCTTCGATAACGACAGATCTTCCTGGTATTAATACATTTAATTGGTTTTGCTTATACATAAACATGTTATTCAATATTATTTTCGATAAATGAAGCTTGTGTTTTAGTCTAACTACCATCAATACAGTGCGGTATAAGCATTTGCTGTCATAGTATGTACCTTTTGTAAGTGAAAGGGATACAGATGTTTTTGATTCACATTACGATGGAAACATTGTTAGGTTGACAGTTTTCGTAAACTAGTTGACGGCTCAATATTAACTGCATCTAATATGTCTTGTTTAACTACTGCGTATGTTCATGTATTTTGTAAAACATGCAAACTAAATACATTTATACATTTAAATAACAACGGCTATCTGTAATTAGGATTTAAAATCAGTAATTAGTGAACTTTTCTCATAAGAATCAACCAGTGCAGCCTTAGAAATGGACGATAAATTTTTGTGTCCAATGAATACATCCAAGATTTATATAGATCATTAAAGAGTTCTGTCGAGTGGATTTCTCATAAAACAAAACTGAAATAATTGAACTGAAATGTTTTCCAATCCATTCGAATACATCAAATAACAAAGGAGTAGTCAGCATCAATCAAGAAGGTCGCTCGTAACTCATTATAATAGCGGGTCTTCGGTCGGGATAAAAAACTCATATATAACTTAGGCCACCTACGAATTAAAAGAGAAAAAAACATGTGAATATAATAATAATAATAATAATTGTTTTCTAAGGATGACATTTAAATGTATCATTTTCAATTCGATTGCGATGGATGAAATTGAATTTCAGCCACTAGTGGTTGAAATTCTCAGCCTACCGCGATTTCGACGATTTTACGTAATTTGACATTCAAATATTAATAAGAGAAATGTCACTGTCAGTAATTTTCTGAAGGTTATACTTTTAATTTGTAAAAATGAGTGACACTAGTATGGATAATAGTGATATAGAACCAGAGGAAATTATATGTTTATGATTTTACTTATAAAAAATGTATGGATTAGAGATCTAAAAAAGGAACTAATTCATTTTCGGAAGAAGTCTTTGGTGCATATTTTGCAGAATTTGCTAAAAAGATGAAACCCTCAACACTTAGGGAACAGTATTCAATGTTGAAGACAACAAAATTTGGTAATTATTTGAATATAATGTCTACTACTACTAAAATAACAGAGTAATAATATTCAGTGAACAAATTAATTTTTGGGACAATGTCATAAGTATGCTTTTGTTTTTTCAATAAATATTACAGTAGGGAATTTTATTCGGGTCTATTAGATTATGTATTATTTTTCTTTCGTGAAGGTATTGTTTTGTATTTTTTTTAATAATACTATTGATTTTGAATATTTAATATTTCTAGGGATATTGTTAAATATTCTTGTGCTTAGGTATAAGTATATCCTCTCTGACCAATAGTTTTGGATGAATACTCAGTGCGCATCATGTTTTCTTTTTTTGCCCTGGTATCATAGTTGTGGTCATTATTTCTTAAGCTACCTTTGTTTTTGTATTGATCTACCGCTACACGTAGGAAGTAGATTTGTCTGAGGTCTAATATTTTACTTTCAGATTAGAGCAAGGTCGATGAATACGTTCGACATTTATTGAAACAAATCTTTAGGAATTTTTTCTGAAAAATATCTAGATAAGTTAAGTAACTGCTGGCAACACCTCCTCAACCTAGGATTCCATACGACAATCTAAACTCGATTAATGCATAGTACAGGATTTTCATTTGGTGAGTATTCAATATATTTTTAAAATATAAAAATTTAAAGATGATACTCCCATCCCATCTAATGTGTCTGTCAACGTGGACACCTAGATATTTAACAAATTCTGAAGACTTTAATTGAATAATAACAGCAGCATTTTTTTAGTTCTAGGTAGTTAAAATCGGGGAGGTGAAATGAGTTAGAAGCGAAAGGTAGGAACGAAGTTTTTTCAAAGTTTAGTGTTAATTTTTTCTTATTGAAGCAATCTATAATTTTACTCATATCGCTTTCGACTTTCTTTTTCAGGTTTTCCCAGGATGTGTCTTCATAAAATATTGCCGTGTCATCTGCAAAACTAATGATTTCTCCGTTGGTCTGTGAAGTGAGTATGTTATTCATATACATGATAAAGAATACTCGTCCCAATACTGACCCTTGCGGCACCCCATATTGTACTTTTCTTTCTTCATTAAGTGCATTTTCGATTGCTACACGTTGCTTTCTATTACTCAGGTAGTTTTCAAATAATTTAAGTACATTTCCGCTAAATCCTAGATCTTGCAAATCCTTCAAAAGCTGTATATGGTCAACAGTGTCGAAGGCTTTTGCGAGATCCAAATAAACAGCTAGTTAATGTTTCTTCCTGTCCAGGCTATTATAAATTGTTGATGTGAGTGAGCAAATCGCGTCATTTGTGGACTCCTTCCGTGAATCTAAATTGTTTTTCAGATAAAAGTTTATTTTTATCAAGGTAACTGACTATTCTGACCTTCAAAAGTTTTTCAAAAACTTTTGCGATGTTACTGATTAGAGAAATGGGGTTGTGAAATTTCGTTTCTGATTTCTTTTAGTAATTCCGCCCTTATTCCATCAAATCCAGGAGATTTTTGTCTTTTTAATTATTTATAGTTGCAATTAATTCATTTTCTGTTACAGGTGAAAGAAATATTGAAGACAGGTATTATAGGTGTATTATATTCTGTTATTTTATTTATTATTAAAATAAACCCCAGTTTCACTCTTTTAGAGGTACATTTATTTAAATTTACCAATAGGGGTAGATAAATTAACAAAAAATACGGCTTGTCCGTAATAAATCAACCTTAAGAATTTTACGTACAATCGCGGTTTTAAGTACGTTTAACCCAAAAACCTCGGAGGTATGTCGCAACAATTCTCCTAACCATAAATCCGGTAACAAATAACCAGTACAAACCTCCGTTATTGTTTATAGTGGCGCAATTCCAAATCACATTTCCTGAAAAGTTAGTGGCCTAACTGACCTAAACTGCCTCTCGCAAATAGTTTCTAAGTGAATTCCCACCATTGTGGAAAATGTAAATTAATCACCGACATACGAATTATGTTCCTCTAGTTGGAAGCAGAAATCATGTATAAATAGCCAGTGTTATACGAGTAGTTTGTTGGATTTGTTGGTCGACTGAGTTTGGATGAAACTCCAGACATAAGGGATAATCAAATGGTATTGTTCTGGAACTCGTTACACTATTTAGACCGCCGTAATGGAGTTTGTATAAATATGTGTGGTTTCAATGGTCAGAATAATCATCCCTTATATTTATTAACGTGTTCGTGAAACATTGTTATTAAGACAAATGATCTCTACAGAGGTATGTCACTTTTATATGAAATATCAACTTGGGAATTTTAATGTTAAACATTTTTCCTTGAAATTTTACTTTTAAAATGGTTTTATGAATTTAGTTTTTGCTAAAAATATGAAAACATTTGAATTTAATGGTTTTCTTTTTCAAAATAGCTCAGAAAAAATCAACAAATTAGTTATCTACTGTTGAACATCCTTTCCTGAAAAAAAAGTCAAAAGGGTTGTATAATGATACCCTTTCATTAAAAATTAATATAGAAAAACCATCTCAGGCATCCTTTTCCAGCTGGCCACTTGGTCTAAGATATGATCAAACCCTCCAAACTAGACAAAGAGTTGTTTGTTTCTTCTAAATAGCTCAGAAAAATCGTCAAATGGATTGATCGCATGTGTGGTTCCTATTCGGGACCCTTTCTTGAAAAATAATATAGAAAAACATTTACGGTATCCTTCTGCAACTATCCACTGCGTCTAATTGGCTCAGAAAAAAAGGCAAATAGGTTGTTTTAATGTGTGGTTCTAGGACATCCTTCTTTAGCTGTCAACTTGGTATAATATACGATAAGATCCTCCAAACTAGGCAACTAATTATTTACTCCTTCTTAATGGCTCAGAAAAAAATGGTCAAATTGCTCAGAAAAACTTAGGTTGTCTAATGTGTAGGGTATGATCAAATAATTCTAGTCAATGTCAATATATAAATATTATTTTCGCAGAAAAATGGAAGAATGTAAAGGATTGTTTTGCAAGAAGACAAGCAACTTAGCAGAAATCACCGACTAATAAAAATTAGTAAAAAAAAAATTATATTTGAAGTTCTTTAATTTTTCACACCCCTATTGTTTTACATAAACCCTAAATACAAAACAAGATACAAAGCAGAGCCATAAAAATAGAAAATTGTAAGAACAAAAGTAAAAAGTAATGAATATTTGTAAAGACAAATCAAAGTTTAGAAAATCTGGAAAATTCGTTTTAAAAAATTCTTACTATAAAGTTAAACACTTAAAATGTAAGAAATAAATAATAACTTTAAATTTATTTTTATTGTTATTAATTTATTAACAAAAAGTTGGAATTGTAATTGTTCTAAATAACCGTGATAGATTTAATTTTTATTGTGCTTTGCGTTACCCTTCAGAATTGGTTTACCTGCCTCTGAAACTTTATACAAAAGTGAAGGCTCGCGCCATCTCACGTTCGGAAGCGAGATTACTCTATCATTATTTAACTCTTCCTCAGAGTAGTTTGAAAAATTGTACAGAAAACTTCAAATTTTTATTACATTTTTTAAAAGCGTCTAGAATTCTATGTTATTCAAGAATATCATTTAGGTTAAAAAATTGTAGATGGATGCAGATTTAATAAGCTAGAGATAAATTTGGTCCTTCTGATCCTTTATTATTTTTGAAAATTCCGGATTAATCGAATAAAAAATATTAAGTAATTAAAATTGCAAAAATAAAACAGTGGAATTCCGAATATTTGGGAAAACAAAATAAATATTAATTTATTAAAAACCGCAACCCCTTAAATAAAACGTTTTCATTGTTTGATTAAAAACATTATTCAAGGTTGTTTTTTTATCATAAAATTTTTATATATTTATTTTTCAACAAGAAGTAATAATGGAATAAATTTAATAAAATTTTATTCCATTAAACTTATCTACAGCTTCCATACTCTTGCAATTTTACGATTATTCCAATCCTACACTAAAGAAAATTTATTGTTAAAATGTTGGGTACATATTTTTGAAATCTGAACCCAAATATAAGAGTTTTAATCATCAATAGCGTCAGTGACAGGTGACAGCGGGAAAAGTTGAGATTCTCAAAGTATTTTTTTTAAATATTCGCGATCACTATCTTTTAAAAATACATTTATAATGTTAGAAAAATAACGAACTACATAATTAAGTTAGATATATACCAAAAGAACCAACATTTAGAGAAAATTCCGAAACAATATTCATTAAAAAATAAATTAATAAAAGAATAAATAGAAGACAATAAAGTTTGAAGATTCTTTATTAGAAGATGCAAGGAAAAGCCGTGAAACAGGTAACGAATACAAACATACAAAAATAGAATGGTGGATAGAAGAAAAGCTGAAAGTAATGAAATAAAGAAAATTAAGGAAAAACATATCTGAGTAGCAATAGAATGGAAAACTAAAAATCAAATCAAAGAAAAATAAGGAACGCGAAACATCAATCATTGTCAAAATTTGGGTCAAAGATTTTTATGTTATTGAGCCCACTAAGTAACATTGAGTTTGCAATCTACGCCTAAATTAACAGTTAGCATGTTTAAAAAAATATTTAAAATAATCAAGAAAACCAACTTCTCGGTGTAAACTCATAAGTTTCGCGAATAGCATCCAGCTTTCGGCGGCTGTATCAATTGTTTCTTATATTCAGGATTTATTTTCGATTTATGTTTGCGAAATTCTCAATTATGTACCAGACAACAGACTGGCGCGTCATAGGGAGCACAAAGGGGAAAAGTAGGGACTCGATGGGATGAGGTTGATGTGAATGTATTTGCGTTTGTAAAAGGATAAATATGGGTATATAGTCGAGACGACAGATAATAAAAGAAGTTTATGCCAGTTGTATAATAAATTTTTTACTTTTAGTTATTATTATTATATTACAAAATATACTGAAAAAGTATAAAACGTGACACTAACACAGATATGCGAGAGATGTTTCCTTATGTATTTCATATTTTGGTTCTCTTGGAACGGAGAAACATCAAAAATGAATGTCAAAAAGCAAAAAGCATACCTAGAAACTATTTACAAAAATATTTTATAAGAAAATTGTGGTTGGATTTTTATTTTACTGGTCAAATTGTAACGGTTTCATTTTTCCATCAGATCTAGAATTAATTTTTGGATGCCCCTGGTATTTATATATTTTTTGTTTGCTGCAATATTGCGTTTTACTCCAATATATCCACCGTTTCAGGATTAAATGGGTATTTAATTAAATATAATTTTGGTATGCGTTTTATAGTGATTACAGTAATTGCAAAAGGAACGTTGACGAGAAGTTCGTTTGTATTTTGGTTTGGATTTTTTTATAATGGAACTCGACTGGAAGGTCGGTAATGTAGATTTCATTTTCGAGTTCCTATTATGATTGGTCCTAAAGGTCCTAAAGGTCATGCGCCTAAGCGAGAAAAGATTTTGGAAGAAGGACGCGCGGATTTTGTTTTTGGAAAGGCTCAAATTTACGCCAGCTTCGGTTTTTTCCATTTTGGAAGAAACACTTAAATTGTAGCAAATTGCAATCCCTGAGTTGTTTGGGGGATTATAAGTGTCGTTCCCAGCGAGCAAATGGTAGGGTATATTTTGGTCTGTTGTATACTTGAACTAGGTATTTGAAAAAACCGCCTTTGCTCGCTCGACTGCTGTCCTTGCCGTCCTTGTGATACAACTTTACCGCCTAGTTGCTTTCTGCTGTCTACTAGAAACTAGTTGATTTGGATTTGATTTGCTGGAAACTAGTTTAATTTAGATTTGGTCTGCTGATTTTATCGTTTGACTTCTGCTGTGGATTCCTGTGAAGACCATAGAAGTAATAAGAAGTCAAGCGGCTCGATTAATTTATTTTGTTACCTTCGTCAATCTTTGTTTTGTTAATTTGCGCATACCAATATTTTTGTAGTTGCCTTTTTTTTACAAAACGGAAATTAAGCTAAATTTTACCGCCGTTACGTTTCCTTGGGAAACTAACTTTAACTATCTTAATATCCCATTCAGCCTTGGTACCACATCTAAATGAGAGCGTCAATTTTTTTTCTGAATGACGTTTAATCTCTGTTTAGTTGTTGGTTGTTTTTAAATCTTTTTTATTTGTTTTTGTAATTTGTCATAGAGAAAATTGAATTTTGAACATTTTTATATTTGAGTTACGCAATTACGCACTTTTATACATATTTTGTCATTTGTTTGGGATTTGGGTTATTTGTTTTAATAAATCGGTGATATATTGGAGTTTTGTCTTACATTTACCTTTTTTGTTGATTTTCAGAGGTAAATAAGTTCAGTTAAGCTAATTTAAATCAACTGGTGCCTCCCGAGCATTTAGAAAAAAGTAAGTTTCGCCGATAGACATAAGGTTGTGATCGACAACCCACCACTATGTACTGCCGTCCTAAGGAAAAACATCCTATCTGCAAAATACTGCTTTTAAGTTATTTGAACTTTTATATATTTGTTATCGCCGTTGCCTGTTTCTACTACATCCGGTTGAAATTTAAGACAGAATTGTATAATATCTGTGTCTACTATTGGGCATATGCTAAATTTCTAATCTTTGTTGTATTTTGATTTTGAACTTTTTGAAGCATATCGGACTTTTATCCTTAGTAAAATCAGTTATTTTGAATAAGTAACTGTACTAAAGATAAAAGTCCGTTCTGCTTCCAAATCAAAATACAGCAAAGATTAGTGTATGACTTGCTAACGGACATTCTTTTTACAGACGTTTAGGTTGTGTATATAATTCTAGATAGGACATTTTTGTTTAGTATGCTTGCGTAAAGTAATAATGTGGAAATACTAAGCAAGAAAGTCGGAAGGAATTAGGTAGATAGGACATTTTTGCTTAGTATATGGTAGATAGAACACTTTTACCTAGTATTTCACAGTATTTGTGTAGAACGGATAAATTTGTTAGTCAGATACCAGGCTTATCGGCTGCAGATAGCATATTTTTGCTTAGCTTGATAAAATACGTTGCATAAACATACATAGCATTATAATCTCAAAATTGCAAAATTTCCAGATAGGATGTTTTTCCTTGAGACGGCAGTGTAGCCCTATATTGTTTTTATAGTTGTATAGGGCGTTACAAAATATAACGTTTAAAAAACATGATATATGCATTGGTTACTCTTTTTCAAAAGTAAAAATTTAACGGTGTTAATATTTCTCTAAAAATATGAATCCAAAAAGAATGAAACCTAAAATGGTCGTTCTCGAAAGTTTTAAAACTTTTTACAGAAACAGAGAACATATTACCCCATTTCACAATTAAATGGTTCACTTTATCAAGAATACTGGACCTTACCGAGTATACCACGACTCAGAAAATCCCGCAGACATTCCCCATTCTTCATTCCTGCATTACAAAAATTAAATTTCATCGAGAAACACGAAATATGTTGGTGTAGTTTCCGCAAGACAAATATATCGCCTTAATTTCCAATATTTCAAAAGTGCCTTTTCACGACTCGGGGATGCTTCTTTCCCTTCCACTGGCAATTCCACAATTCCTATAAAGCAGATAAGCACTAGAAAATAAATATAAATACATTCAGATGCAGTCTTTTTCGTATATCACGGACAGGAGTGTATTATTTTTTATTTTTGTTATCTAATTACAGGGACTATATCGTACGTAATGTCATTTCCTCCATGAACATGTTGTCCCCAAAGAATTGCAAATCATTTTCATTATCATTTCCCATTATTATAATTTTTTGTCCACTTGGAACTTGATTTTTCTTTAGTTTTCTTCTAATTCTTTGAACGATTCTGTGCATTCCTTCTTATTTTCCTGAATATCTCTTTTCAATTCTTCTTGATTCTTGTCCACTTTTCTAGCTAATAGCAAATTCTACCTCTTCTCTAGTGTCTTCTATTTTTCTATCTGTTTTCTTATTTCTCTAATCTCACTTCAACCCTTTCAGTTTCTCTTCTTATAAAAATTATCATTTCCTCTATATTCTTCTTGAATTGATTTCCCGTCTCCGTTCTTATATCTCCAATTTGTTTTTTAATATTTTCTCCCATATTTATTTTTATTTCTTCTTTATTCTTTTCTAGATTTTCCATCAATTTTTCTTGATCTTGTCTTCTCTGTTCACTCATTCCCTTTGATTTCTTTCTTCATTAATTATTGTTTCTATAACAGCCTTTTCTATATTACTTATCGGCTGTATTTCTTCTTCACTATCACTATTATGGTCCTTGTCAACATCCTCCACAGTTCTTTGTAAAATTTCAACCATATCTCCTTGACCTGCTTGAATTGTTTCTTTTCTAGTTTTCTCTATTATTTTATGTCCACTTCTTAAATACATTATCTGTTATCAACTTAATTTTATAATTTTAGCATTATAAATCAATTACAAGAAAGGTCCCACGTTGGGCGCCATATATTTTGATACTACGGCCTTTTTATTTTTATATTTTTTATTGAGCGCCAAATATTTACATCTCAGGGTATAATTAATTGTTGATTCGTGACATGACTCTACTCATCTTTTTTAAAAATAATTGACAACTTCCTAACTATCTGTCAAAACTCCCGATCACCGAATAACAAGTAGGTAATGTCATTTCCTCCATTGAACATAACTTACACACTACATAAAACAAGCGCGAAATGATACGTATTTCCCATTCACAAACTTCAATTCTTTACAAGTGGGAAATGCGTATTTCGCGCGAGTTGTACGCCATAGTTTTTCTACCATTATATGTTTGCTATTTGCAAAATGAAAGTATACAAACATTTAATTAATATTGTTGAAAGTAAACGTTACATCTGAACAGTTATGCAATACAATTTCAAATCTTTTTTATGACCTTTTCAATGATGACTATTGTTTTTTGGGATTTAGGTCTTGGATTAAAGAAAAAATGACGAAACGTATGGATTTCAAGAAATATTGTTTTCTTTAATCCAAGACCTAAATCCAAAAAAACAACACCACAGTCATCATTCAATACAATATTTGGCCGAAACGAACTGTTGATCTTTACCCCAAAGATCTCTGGAAACAAATATTGAAGTACGATTAGTTCTGGAATATTCAGTTCTGAAAAAATATTAACTTTCGTAATTTCTTAATTGATGTTTATTACACTTTTAAAATTAGTCTTTTTAAGCAAATGATATCTGGTTAATAAAATTTAATTTAAAGAATGACATCTGGAATAGTTAACGTTAGACTTAATTTTTAACTCCACACGACACTGGTAATACTGGTGTGTTACTCCTCACACTAATATTAACATTTTTAGCGTCTTTTCTAAACACAGCCATCAGGAAAGAACGTTCCATGGCCCACACCAACATTGTTTATACTACCCAAGTTGTGTATTAAGATCCCTATAGCGCTTGTTTCAGGGTATTTAGTCAAGATTAATGGTCTGGATTAACGTAAACCGCTCTGTTGCGGTTATCTCGTGCCGTTACTGTAAACACGACCTCTCGGTGTTCTGCCATTATTGTCAGAGTTGTTGGCGCCTCCGCCAACGTCGGTAGATGGTGCCAGATGGTTGAACTAATGGATTAGACTTGACTGATACTGGTGACAAGTCAGATTAAGGTTAACGGGATGTATGTAAGTACGTAGGAAAAGTCACACTTATTTATAATGGGAGTCCGTTTTTTTTGTTCAAAAATGTATTTATTTCAAACAAAATGAACGAACAGATCAATTAGAGTATTTTACATCTCGAAAAAATGGCTTCCATTCAAGATCCGTTTTATCTTGTAATATCATTTGTTTTCTGATTTTTCCGTTAGCCATCCGCATTTCACAGTTTGAGAACAACTGCTCTAATAAATCGAGTTGGATGACCGGATTATTTCGCATCTTGAATGTGGTTGTAAACTTATTCACGTAAATATTTTCTGCAAATGGAGTTTCCATGGTAACGCTCATTGAAGCGCTAAACATTCTCGTGATATTAATTATGGTTTTAGAAAAAAATATATAATTATATATTAACTCTCCTCTAGTGTTTGCATCTAAAATTCAATGTCAATTTTACTTAATTTTACATGATTTTGTACATCTTCCAATGACGTACATTTACTATTTAATGGTATATAAAATTAAAATTAAAAAATTATCTTGAATACAGAAAACTTTTGTTTACAGGAAAGTAAACTATTATAATTTATAAAAATTGGTTATTGATATGAACACAACTTTATGCGACACTAGCGGTATTAATTTGAACAGCCAGAAACGCGTAACGTTTCTTTGTTTATCTGCAGTCGAACCGTCGAACGTATGTTTTGAGTTTGTGCTGTGTGTATTTTGCTGTTATTTGTTAGTTAAAAATCAAAAATGCCCAATACCTCTAGGTAATCTAACAATCCGGAATTACACTTTAATTATTTTCCACCCAAGAAGCGACAAATAGTTTATATAACCAACAAAAGGTGTGTCGTGGAAGAAGTTGATCGTCGTAAATTCTGGGATAATGTGTTATGAATGGGTCACCAAGCATACGCGAGTATGCTCTAAATATTTTAATTCTGAAGATTATATTACAAAATCAGGTAAGATAAAGATTAGAATTTCTGAGATTATTTCCTGATTATAACTGAAATTTTTGCAGGAATTCTTTCAAACAAAATAGCATCCAGGTTGTGCAAAACAGCTGTGCATTCACAACATTTGTCCAGCAAGCCACTTGATGTTAAAACAATTAAATGTCCAAGGAATGATAGGTTGGTTAGAAAATAGCAATTGAGACAGCAAAGTGGTGCATATAAACTAAGTAAACTTGTCCTTACAAACTGCCGAAACTGTACAGTTGTACTTTTATATATGTAAACTTAAAAGATAATTAGCTGTGCACATCATTGCTGTTATTTCAACTTATTATTTTTCTATTGAGTAAAATACAACCTTTGTCACATAATATTTTTAACAATAGCATTATGTTCCCGTGTTGTACAGCACCTGTTTTCAATAATTGTACAGTTACTGTTAGTAATTATTATAATAAAATGTTAAATACTACTAAAATTGAACTTTGTGTTAAAATAAAGGATTAAAAAATATAAATTTTGTGTTTATTTTGAAAAAAAAACAAAGTAGATAAAAAATCAAGAGAGAAACACCATTCTGTGTCTAAAGAAGAAATTTCCAATATTTTCCTAAGCAAAAAGTTTTGCAACAAGTGTTTTAAGCCAAGAAAAAAATTTCTTAATTTTTATATTTTAATTTGATATTGATTAAAAAAAAATTCATTTTGAATCGAGGAATAGGATAGATTATATCATAAATCAATCAAAAGTAGGTTCTTAGAATTCATTTTTTATACAGGGTGCGCCAATTATTTCCACTCGATCTCTAGCACCGAAACTAAAAGAGATATCAACAAAATTTTTTGTAGGGGTAGACAGTGTCACTCGGACTACAATTTTAAAATAAAATAATCACACAACATCTTCACCTATTGCACAGGGTGTTTGCCGATGGCGTGCCAATAGTCTAGTTTTCAAATGGCAATAACTTAATTTTTTCAAATGGGACACCCTGTATATTTTTCTTTAGTTAGAAGCTTTCCCTAATACGCATTAAAAAAATATAGGGTTTTCACATCTAACTTTACTATTTACTTTAATAATTGACGTTAAGTGACAAACAACATATTTTAAACAATTTTTAATAAGTACAAAATTTTACAAAGTTTAATCGTAAGAAAACTACAATAGTGAAAGTTAAAATTTATAGTAGGTGTTCAAAATGTCTTCCATTTTCATTTATACATTTTCTTGCCCTTTTTTTCATTGATTTACGCACATCTCTTAGCATTGCAGGGGTCACCTGTCTAAATGCTGCAGTAATTCTTTCTTTCATATTTTCTTTTGTGGTAACCTCTTCTTTGTAAACAATGTTTTTAATAAAACCCCACAAGAAAAAATCGCAAGTTGTAAGGCAAGGCGATCTAGAAGGCCAATTTATAGGTCCTCCCCTTCCTATCCAACGATCCTGAAATTCCCTATTTAACCAATTGCGAACATCTAATAGGTAATGTGGTGTGGCACCATCTAATTGAAACCACATTCCGTTGCAATAATTTTGAGGCACATTTTGCAATAAGTTCTAAAAAATCTAAAAATATAGCTGCATTTACAGTCCCATCAAAGAAATAGGGACCAATTACATAATCACCTATTATTCCCGCCCACACATTCAAAGACCATCGATACTGTGATGTGGTTCTAAATAAATGTTCATTGTGGTCCGAATAATAATGGAAGTTATGTCTATTTACACAACCGTTCTTATGAAACGTGGCTTCGTCGGAGAATAAAACTTTGTTTAAAAAGTTACGCTCTGTATTTATCTTGTTTATTAACCATCTACAGTATTCCACTCGAAATCACGAAATCACGTGGTAACAATTCTTGGTGAATCTGGATATGATAGGGGTGATATTTATTCTTTTTTATTATGCGTCTAATTGTGGTATTGGAAATATTCCAGCTGATTGCTTAATTGCCTTGTGCTTATATTGGGATCTTCAACTATACTGATCATTACCTTATATTCGTTGTCAATAGTAACAGCTGTAGTTCCACGTGAATGTTTTTCATACTTGACGGTTCCTGTTCTATCAAATCTATTCTTTAAATTCTCAAAAGTATCCTTTTGTGGATCTTCTGGGTATCTTTGACGATAGACCCTACTAGCAAGAAACGCATTTTTTTTGACATTCACCCAGTATCCATATCATATCAATATTTTCTTGAACACTATAATTCTTATTAAAATCCATTTTTTATACACAATACCGATTAAATATAGTAGACGTGATACAATACAAAATTTTATGTTGACAATTAATGCCATAACAAAATAAACCTACTGTCATTTTCATAGGTAACTTGATTTCTCATTAAAATTTGTGTAAAATATGTTGTTTGTCACTTAACGTCAATTATTAAAGTAAATAGTAAAGTTAGATATTTTTTTAATGCGTATTAAAAATATTTTAAAATTGTAGTCCGAGTGACACTGTCTACCCCTACAAAAAATCTTGTTGATATCTCTTTTAGTTTCGGTGCTAGAGATCGAGTGGAAATAATTGGCGCCCCCTGTATAAATCACTTTTACAATTACTGTCCTGAATAAATTAAAATAAAATTGATCAGCAGAAAACTGTTGAAAATGTTTCTTTGGCATATGATTAACGCCCTTCCACTTTCTACACCTCCAATCTTAACACCATCATCAATAATAAAAATGCCCTCAATTTGGTGAGGTTGTCCTTGCAAAGCAGGTGTTTGTAGGCAAAGACCTACAATTTGGATGTTTTCCTTTGAACTGGACTTCTCGTCACATAAAATTAAATGATTGGCGTGCAATAATACAACGACCATCAAGAATTGCATGTAAATACTTAAAAATTTCGGATAATTTCAAGTACATCCTTACAGAAAATCTGAAAAACGTAAGATATGCAAAATAAATAACCTCAATTTTAGAATAACAACACAAAAATTGAATCTAAATAGTTACATGTACAGGTATATTATGGTAATTTCCAAATCAAAAACTACAAATAATCAAAAAGTCTTAAAACACTACAAATAAACCGTTCACTCATTATAACTTAATTCACTATTATCAAACGTTACGCGTTTCGGGAACAGCTGATCGGCGAATGTGGCGCCACCATCGGTAATTATTTGTCCCAATATTTACTTTTTATTAGTAGAGAAATTGTACTATTATACTATTGTACTATTATGTACTAAATAAAAATGGTAAAACATTGAAAATATACATCATGTAAACCAAAAAAATTAATGTCATTAACGTATTTGTTTTAATAATTTGATTTTCCACTCGTGGCTTTTTTATTAGTGAAGTGTCCTCAAATATTTTTAATATAAAATGTCACTCGACTGTCACTCGGCTTCGATGTTCCATCGGCGCTTTTTTTGAAATTTGATCCTGTTTTATCGCATATATCGGTATCTTAATTCGTTTTGGAAATAACAGTTAGGGTAACTATGTGAACACACCGTATAACTTACATTCAATAATATATTTACTAGCTCTTAGTAGATTTTATACGAATGTATAATCTTGGCAAACATATTTTCTATCCATTACTTCCAAATAACCACAATTTTGTGTGTTATACAAGAATATATGAACAGTTGCGAGAAAATCAATTAAGATAACAAATAGCGTATACAAAACCAACATTGCGAATATCTGAAACTGCATTCATTTCAAAGATTTGCAGTAGAAGCACGTTTCTTTTTGTGTTCTTATCTACACCGAAACTATGTGCGAGAACTTATGTCAGCCATATCAAACTCGAATAAATCTTTCTCTGGAATGTTTCCGAATTTCTTGCTAGATAATTCAGTCACCTACTCTTGAATAACGTCCCGAGGTTTAGTAGGAAAACTATTTTAAATACACATCGCTTATGGGCTAATTTCAAAATAGTACATATTCTCCAACTTGAAAGTTTAAAATGGAAGTAATTACAAGATAGCAAGGAAGTGGCATTAAAAAAATATTCCTAATAATCAGAACTTAACTTAGGGATCTTAGCACAGGATCAGTATTTAAAATGATACTGGAAAAAACAACTGTTTAATCCAGTGGTTCCCAAAATTCGTGACTCAAAATTAGCCTTCAATTTTTCCCACAAACATTCTGAATTTATTTCAATTTTAACCTTCAAAGTACTCTCCAAAATACATTTCATCAATCTGTTATTCCATTCTTTGAAAAATTTTAATACATTGGAAAAATTTCTGAACTCATCTGCACTGATGGATGACAGCTCCTCCTTCATTCTTTTCTTGACCACTTCCTCCTTCATTCTTTTCTTGACCACTTCCTCCTTCATTCTTTTTTTGACCACTTCCTCCTCGTCAAATCGGTGTCACTGCACGCCACTCTACATGCGAGTAGTCTAACATAAATCGCATGGAGCTAGGTTACGTGAGTAAGGTGCGTGGGGTAAGGTTTTGGGTTTTTGGTCAAAAATGAGAGGTGATTGTGTCAGCTGGTATATTGTTGTGGTGGAAAAACATCCCCCGTCTGCCATTTATCGCATCTTTTTTTACTCACCCTCTCTGAATCTCCCAATACTAAACCTTATTAACGGTCTGACCTGATGAAACGAAATCTGAATGAATACACTCGTCTTGATTTTTGATTACACTTGACAAGATTTTTCTGGGCAAAGACGTCTGCCCATGGCTTAATTGATTTAGCATCAGGACTGTTCACCAGTAATTACTAAATTATTAAAGTACTAATTTCGTAATCAGTTAACGCGAAACAACCCAAATGGAAAAAATGCGTACTACGCCCAGGGCAGCGCTATTCCTGCAAACAGTGTTACACACAATAGGGAGATTGTATGCTAAGGTTCAAAATGATATTTGGTAGATTTTACCAAGTTACACTGCATTTACTGAACTTCGCGATGATGACACTTATAGAAATAAAAGCATTATTGGCATTAAGAAACTGCGATAAGCTATGGGAAAACGATGGCTGTATTACCAACAAATCCGAAAAAATATAAACAAAATTTAGGAAAAAACTGACAGAAATTGAGAATTGAAAAGGCTGAATTACAATGAGTATTTATTTATTTTTAAATAAAATGTCCAAGAATTTTTACAATTGAAGCATTAATGTCCGGAATCCTATGTTTTAAGTGAAAAATTATTATTTAATATCATTAACCGCAACTCGGTGTTATCTCCCAGCTATTATTAAACAAGTGTTTTCTGCAATACCAGTCCCAGTATGGATCCTTGTTGAACACCAATCGAAACTTCCCTAGATCTTAGACTGATTGTCGTAAAAATAATGCCACGAATTATTCTTACTTAAGATGACTTTACGTGGGATTATATAATCCTCCTATGGGATGCCGTCTAACTACAGTGAAGATGGCCGTGTGTTAATGAAAGATCTTTTTTTTAATCGGCACCAGGAGATTAATACCGGTATCCACAAATAACCAGTTTTAACTATCCAACCTCCAGAGTGAAATTAAAATCGATCCCACTAGTACGATCTCCTTAAAAGAAAATAAGATTTAGTTCTACGCTTACTCAATTCATGTGCTTACCTTGTCTAATTCTAGGCTTATTCGCCCTTCAAACTACATATATAAGAGCATTAGCAAATAAAAACAATATATTGGTTTCGATGTTTAAGAAAGATTCATAATTAAGTATATACTTAATTTATATAATTACCAAAGTGATGATCGCTTATGATGATTAATTATTTGAAGTAAATATAAATCATTTAAAAATGTTCATTGAACTTAAAAGAGTGGAATTAATGTGAATATAATGTATAATCTACAATAAAATTTGAAATAAATGTTTTGTTTCAGGAGCTATGCATGAATATAATTTCGGTTAATGTACCAGTAACTCATTGCTCACATTTGGTCAAGGATTATGGTATTAACTTGGCTGCATTTCAAAAACGGTTTTTGCATATACAGGCCAATTTAAGAATACTACGAAAATCATTGTTTTATACAAGCATTGCGTCGTAAGAGAAAAAGTTAGTTCAAATCGAGATTTTTATTTTATTTTTAGTTTAAAATTAATTTATACAACTCATTTATCTTATATATTGTAAATTATTTATGAAATTCTAGTTTTACTTTTAATGTTTTATTTTTAAACTTCCTACTTTTGACAATTCTTAATTAATTTTTCACTAACTATCATCATCAAAAAACAACATCCCATAGCAACCCTGTCAAATTTTAAATACCCAGACACATAATTTTTTTTATTAACCAATCAAAAAACCCAACTTATAAATTTGGATTATGTACCAAAATTTATCTACAAATAAATAATATAAAAAAACAGGATAGAACATAGTTACAACACTCGCTAATTCAATGCCATTCATCAGTCATTCTGTAGATTATCAGTAGGACAAAATTCACATATTTATAAAGGCATAGAATGTTTTAATATTTACACAAAAAAGTTTGGAAATGAAGTAATAATCTCAACATTTAAAAACAAGCTCTATGCTTATAATGTCTGATATTTATATTTATATCTGCTCATACATGTTGTAACTTTTATTATCTTGAATCTTTAATAAATAAATATATCTTTAAAATTAATAAATAAATAAATAAATTATTTAGTATCTAAAGCCCACTACTTTTATGAAGATTGTATTAGTGATCCTACTTTTTTTCCCTTTTCTTATGTCTTTTACTTGTGTAATTAATTGGGATATTTTATTTTATTTTACTTTATTTATAGGTATAAAATTACTTTACTTATTTGATTTTAAACAAAAGTATAGTTAAATGCTTATACCTGATCTCAAAATTGACTAGGCTAATAGGTCTTATGTATTTTAAAATTGAATTTTAAAAATGTATGATCTCGGAAGCTGAATAAATTTCATTTATTTATTTATTATCACTAATAATTTAATTTAATTATTTCTACGTTTTTCGAACACTTTTTTTTATTATTATTATTATACTTTTGTGGCTTTTGCATAAGAAGAGCTTTTGCTTATTATGAACATTCGGGACCATTGTGAAAGGAATTTGACTACTATGAATTATTTATTTAATTATGTTACAATTTTTATAAAATAAATAGTTTTCTAAACAACAGTCATCCCATAGAAAGATAGCCGTTTAAAACAGCGCATATCCTAAAATTCCAACATTTACTTAACTCATTTTTATACATTGGAAACTTTCCCAACAGCTCATTTCTCAATTTAAGTTTTAAAAGAGCACATCTCCATGTGCTTTGTATACAAAACTTTCAAGCGGAGTAAAAGAAAATCAACCGTAAGTGGTTTAAAGTTAGTGGCTGACGAAAATGTAATACATTCCCTATAGTACCGGATTATATAAATTTTGTTTCATACTGACTATTTCATAAGTTATTTTATGATAAACAGTGGTAGACTTTTTTCTCTTTTAAAACGTCAACGGTCATAACGTGGCCTTAAAATTGCTGCTAAAATAAAGGTAAAATATATTTATTATTGCATTTTCCTTTAAATTTCCTTATTAAGGCAGCACACTGTTTTTCTTTTTTTTTATTTAAAACCGCTCCACGGGGAGCTGAAATATTGCAGTTGAAAATTAATGAAAGAAAAAACTCCCATTAAGTTTTTTTTGAATAATTATTGCACCGAGATTTCCCTGGGCCAAAATTTAGTAGATAAAAGTATTAAATAGCCCAATGGAGAAATTGAATTTCGGGCGATTTTGTGATAAAGTCTATGTTTAGTATCTCCTTTATTATTAACGTTATCGGATGACACTAAAGGGCATTTTGTAGATTTGGACGAGCAGACTCCGAATATTTTTTAATTTTTGAGGTATCTGTTTGGATAGTCGAGATATCAGAAAAAATTTATCTCAAATCGTCCTCGTTACCCCTTTGTCGATTACCAAAATTCGAAAAAAAATCTGTCTTAAGATTTTGGTCCGTAGAATTGAAAAGCTTTTGGTCTAGTTCTACTACCAACCTCAAAAAGGCTTTCAAAGTTTTGGCCCTAAAAAAATTTTACTGGAAAAAAATGGTCCAAAAAAAATGTGGTCATTTTAAAAATTTTAAACATTCTAAGACGGGTAATAAGGACTACCAGGAAAACAAAAAAAAAAGATACACATATGAATATTATAATTTTTTTTATTATTATTAAACAGTGACCAATGAGCAATTTAATTCTAATAGAGTTTGAAACTAAGGTATACTCATCAGCATTCCTTAGAAAGGGCTTGATCCTCTTAAGTCTTCTTTCTAACCCAGTGTTATCAAGGAGCTGGAGAGCCTCAACATTGACATGATGATGAAGTCTTTCTTCGTGACTCTTGGCTAATTTCTTGGTCAACAGTGTCCATTTCCAGATCCCTAAGGAGGTCACTATTGCGAATGTACCAAGGCACATCTACTATTTTCCTCAGTGCTTTGTATTGAAATCTTTGGATGATTGCTAAGTTGCTTGCTTTGGTGCATCCTCAGACCATAAGTCCATACATGCTTAAGTATCTGCTTATAAAGCATAAGCTTATTATGTAGAGACAGAGTGGAGTTTCTTCCAATTAGCCAGTACATTTTTCTATATTTCAGTCCAAGTTCTTCTCTTTTCTTTTTAACATGCACTTTCCATCGAAGTTTGGCATCTAAGGTAATACATAAGTATTTTGCTGTATTTGAATATGGAATCAGGTTACTGTTTATTGTGGTTGGAATATGATTTATCCTTTTGTTTGTAAAGTTAATGTGAAATGATTTAGTTTCATTAAGTTTAATTTTCCATATCTTCGTCATAGATACGGTGGACAGCTGTTTGCAGCTTGTGGGTTGCTTCTTCACTGCTTTTTCCTACTGCTAGAATGGCAGTGTCGTCGGCCAAGGTGGCTAAGGCATTATTTTCTAACTCTGGAATATCACATGTGTACAGTAAGTCCTAGGACACTTCCTTGTGGTACTCCAGCCTTAATTTCATTAAGACCAGAATATGCGTCTTCTTGTCTAATTCTAAATAAGTTCTAAATATTATAATGAATAGAAATTATTCAAGAATGGCATGAGCATCTTAGAATAATGTCCTGTGAAAGACAAGTGAAAAAAGTGTAGGAAGGAAAAGATGTTAAGATCCATAGGAAGGTCACCGATAAAATAAGATCAAAGTGTAGATACAAGCAGCAGGTATGTCACTAAACCTAAACGAGTGAAACTTATTTCTTTGGCAACAAGAAAGAATAAACCCTCTGCTTAACAGCTAACAGTTTCCAGTAGAAAGATGTATAAATATGACGAGTATATATACTATTGGAATAAGAAGAAAAATAGTTACCAAAAGACTGAAAATTAGTTTTATAAAACTCTACTATCGGAAAAGTAAGTAATAAAATTGTAACCACTGCGACACCACTGGACATCTCTACATATTCTCATTTCACCCATTTTGCATACAAATTGTCGCGTTTTCACTATATCCTTTCCTGTTTTCTAACTTCCCTATCATCCAAGTTAAATTTTCTTTCTGCGACTATTTAAAACGTTCATTTTCTTTAAGTTCCCTATTATCGTAACACAAGAACTTCGTTTAAATGGCAGTAGTAGAATAATTTGCTTAAGTCTGTTTAAAAAACTAATTATAGTAGAAATTTGCAAGTCGAACATTGGAAGTCAGCAAAATTTTGATTTGAGTTCAAAATCGCTACTAAAAATATACGTTTTTTAAAATAAATAACTTCTGATAAATTACTAAAAGTTGCTTTATTCATTAAGACGGTTTGGGTAGAAAATAATCCAAAGAAAATTACAAACGATGATAACAAATAGATGTTTATGATATTTTACAAATAATTAGTGATGCTACACCAAAAGAAAACATAACAATCATTATAATGGTTGTTTAAGTTGAAAAAGAGGAATTTAGTATTTAATATTTAGTATTTTTTATTGCTCCAAAACTACAATTACAATACATGGAAATTACAATATACAATTGAACAATAAAAGGGATGATCCAGAAGAATTTTAACATTCTTGTGCAGACGAAACAATGGCAGCTGGGGCAGAACCTCTTGTCATAATCCTTTTCATAAAGAAGCAATATCCTTCCATTTTACAAGGAGTACAAGGGCCAGACAAAAAGCATGGTCGACAAGGATCTCTTATTAATATTTAATGGTTTAGTTTTAATGTTACCAAGAAGTTCTTAGAATAAACACATTCCATGAGAGTGCTATGCAGTTTTGCGATAGAGACAGACATTTATTTAACAAAACAAAGAAGCACACAAAATTACGTGGGTGATTATCAAATAACTATTAAAAAATTCCAATGAATATAATATTCCAAACCGACTTTTAACCAATCGAAGAGAAAAAATTAATACCAAATGTAAAAAAAAACGTCAAAATACCAAAGAAAATATATCCTCCAATTATATACATGTAGAAGAAGCTTGGGACATGAACTCAGATCACTCACCCATACTTCTTACACTGAGTAATAGTGTGATTCAAAAAGAAAATCAACCTAAATTAGTCAACAAACGAGGGAGAACACCCCTGATCTTAAATACAAAACAAAAGAAAATAATTATCCAAAAGAGATCAGAGACCTTATACTAGAAAAAAGAAAAATCAGAAGAAAATGGCATCAGTCCAGAGCATCAGCTGATAAAAAAGCTTTAAAGAATGCAACACAACAGTTATATAAAACGCGAAATTCAGCGTATTAAAAATAAATCGATTGGTGAGTACTTGAGTGAATTAACTAATGACAGCAGTACAGATTATGCACTCTGGAAAGCAACCAAACGATTAAAAAATCCTATTACACATAACCCACCAATTAGAAAGGAAGACGGGAGTTGGGCACGAAATAATATACAAAAAGCAACCAGATTCGCAGAACACTTAGAAATGACTTTCCAGACCAACGATCGTGAAGAGACCCAAGACTGGAATGAACCAAAACAGGAAGATTCAGTCGTTAGACCTACTTCTCCAAAAGAAGTTTATGCGGAAATCGAAACAAATATAAATCCTAAAAAAGCCCCTGGATTTGATCTCATTACCGGGGAAATCTTGAAACAACTCCCACGTAAAACTGTTGTCAAACTGACCAACCATATCAATGCATCATTTAGGATGAGATACGTACCTCAGCTATGGAAAGTAGCAGATGTTATAATGATACCTAAGTCGGTGGTAAACCTCCCCAAGAAGTAACGTTATACCGACCCATCTCTTTGTTGCCTGTTATTTCAAAACTCTACGAAAAATTGCTTCTGAAGATATTAAAACCTACAATAGAAGAAAAGGACGTGATTCCCTCCCATCAATTTGGTTTTAGAGAAAAACACTCAACGATCGACCAGGTGCATAGAATCAAAGACATAATTGAAAAGTCTTTAAAGGAAAAGAAAGTCTGTGTTCCACCGTCTTCCTAGACGTGTCCCAGGCTTTTGATAAAGTTTGGCATGAGGGCCTTAACCACAAGTTAAATTTGTTACCACCACGTCAGTATTCAGAATTCTTAAAATCCTATTTATCAAACAGATATTTCAGAACAAAACAGGAAGATGTATATTCTGATCTAAGAGAAATTAAGGCAGGAGTACCCCAAGGTAGTGTACTAGGTCCAGTACTCTACTTACTGTATACCAGTGATATTCCTAACCTTGAGCACGATACTATTGCAACATTTGCTGATGATACTGCCATTCTGGCTGTTGGAAAAGACCATGAGGAAGCTAACCAAATATTACAAACATCTGTAGACCAGATTAACACCTGGACTAAAAAATGGCGTATTAAGTTAAATGAAAATAAATCTGTTAACATGTTAACTTTACTAATAAACGAAACCAATACATTCCCATAAGAATAAATAACGCTCAGATTCCCTATGATAACACAGCAAAATATCTTGGAATGACACTCGACGCTAGACTTCGCTGGAAAGTCCACATTAAAAAGAAACGTGAAGTGCTTGATATAAAATATAAAAAGATGTATTGGTTATTAGGAAAAAACTCCAAAAAGGACGTCACTACACATTTAGATGCGAATTTCCTAAATTACAAATAATTTTTCTTAATATCGTCCAGAGAGTTTCTAGCAAACAGTCCACCTCTGCACCTCCGAACCTCATCCTCTATCTTTAGGAGGTCCTCCGGCTTCGACGACCCTCTCTGCAGTGCACATAGTGCGACGCGGCTCGGCGTGCGCTCCAACGACACAATATGTATGCATCATTGTTTATGTTCACCAGGATATGTTGGTATGCTTGAACGGCTTCACTTAATGAGAATGTTATCCTGGTCCCGTAAGGACGATATGCTATTATAAAGGAGTTAGGGAAATTTAGTGGAGCCGTACCTTAAGTAGATTTGTGGCTACGGCCGACTTTACTGCAAGCTACAACGACACTTTGCGACGCTATTTAGTTGGGACGAGTTTTTCCTAAGTAAAAGACTAAATTGGATTTAGAGTAACGAGAAGAAATGTTTATGCTAAGAATGTATTTGGTTATGGAAGAGGAGGATAGAAGCGATCGAACGAATGCACAGTGGTTGCAAAAATCCAAAAAACTGGCCAAAGTTCAAGAGTATTTTTGTAAAACAAGCGGTGTCTGTATCAGTCTAGTTTATAAACCGCGTAAGTATGTGCGAAATCATGAAAACAGAAATATAGATAATAGTAGTGAAGATACAGGTGAAAAAGAATTACTTCAACTCCTCCAAACATCACATAAATAGCCTAAATAGCCTGTACAAATTTACTTCCTCAAAAGTCAAAGAAAGAATACGAAAATGCGTACAAAAATTTTATGGATTGGATATAATATAATGAAAAAAATAGGGATACATTATTTTAACCACTCTGTGTTTCACAGTATGTATTTATTTTCAAATGGAAATTTTCAGTTATAATCTCCCTAGAGCTTGAATAATTCCGAAAATTTTGTCGAGGTGCGGATTTTCTTAAAAAAATTCGCAACCGAGAAAAAATTTACGGCGAATAATTCAAGCTAGCGGGAGATTCGGTACGAAAATTTTATAGCAAATAGTTATTTACGTGTCAAGCTCGGAAAGTGATACTTTACAGGGCGAGCATACAAGCTTCAGGGCGACCCCGAAGGCGCGTACAATATTTTTGTGCAGCCACCAATAATTTGACAATAATATAGGAACAGAATAATAATAATAATACACAAAGTGCATCAAAACTTCAAAAACATCTACTAACAGATGGCTACGGTATTGTCATGACAAATGTGATATTTAACAAATTTTGACATAAGAGCTCGGGAAAGTAGGTAGCAGTTATGTCACTTTACCGAGCAGTTATGTCAATTTTCCAATCTAGACCGACAACGACGCACTTTCCGAGCTAAAAAATGATCGGAAAAACGCATTTTCTAAAGTGGCCGCACAAAAAATTATTTTAAAAAGAAAATACAATTTTTAACAATTTAGGAGTTTATTTTGCTTTGATGTTTGATGCCTTAATAAATTAAAGTGGCTAATGGCTATGACATGACTTTTTTTGACGCTTTGATTGACAAGTTTCAAAGGCGTACCTAGTAAAATTTGTGATTAAATACAAAAGCAATAAAAGCTGATTATATTCTATTAAGATCACACAATATTATAGTACTAGAGGATAGGAAAAAAAATAAAAGTCTGTGTTATATTGTGGCTTTAAATTGAAAATAAATATTTGTCAAATATAATCTACGCTTCTGTTATTCTGGCATAAGCACGTGACTACTGTCAAGCCAGGAAAATTATCACTTATTAATTTTGCAGCAAGGTCATGTGACCCAAAAATTTTTCGGAAAATTTAGGTTATCGTCATAGCAACCTGTCAAAATCAGGGCATCTGATTGGCTCAAAACAGCAGGTATAAAATTTTCAGTTATAATATCACAAGAGCTTAAATTATTTCCGGAAATTTTTTTGAGGGCACGATAATTTTCCTAAAATATTCGTGGCCGAAAGAAAATTTCCAGGAATAATTTAAGCTTGCGTGGTATTCGGTAAGAAAATTTCACACCATAATTTGGAAAAAAATTATTAATCCAACCTGACATTTTAAATTAATTTCACTGCTTGTCAAGTTGGCCAGGGTATTGTTGTTATTTTGCTTATTAGTCGATATCATTAGAGATTTGTCAATGAAGATATTAGTTCAACATGAAATAAATTCTAAAAAAATCATATCTACCATATTTCGTTAAATAAAAAAAAATTACCAACTTTAGTTAAACCAAATGCTAAAACTCAGATTGGTACTAGCTCAGTCTATCGCCCTTTGGTAATTTTAGTTAACTAAAGGTGGTAGAAATGTGAAGTATGAAGTAACATGATGCAATTTCAAAGAAATTCGTATATAGGTATATCCACTATATTTCGTTAAATAAAAAAGTTACCAACTTTAGTTACACCAAATGCTAAAACTTAGATGGGTATTAGTTCAGTATATCGTCCTTTCATAATTTTAGGCCACTAAAGGTGGTAGAAATGTATTTTTTATTCAGATATGTCAAAAAACGTCAAATTCAATACAGTACACAATAACAAGAAGAAGCACTTTTCGGCCTTGGACTTTTTTCGTACTTTTTCAGACGGTAAACTGTGAACTGTCCGTAAAGTAAAATATAGGTATTTGGCTTACCTTTTTCTTTTAGCTTTAAATTAATAGTTGTGTTCAATAATAGTTGGTGTATTTTATTATAGGAATAACATATTTACTTGCTGTGATATGTGTTTTTAAAAAAAACCAAGTGATATCTGTAGGTTGTATTAAAATGTCAAAATAGTTATAATTTTTGTTCGAAATTTGACACTTCTTACACTGGTGTTCTATTGCTTTTTAGTGTAGTCTATATTACACTGACAGAACCGATCAGCTATCCTTCAAATTCAACGAAAAAATTCTAATAACACTGGTTTAGTTTTTGAAGTATTGTATATATTTTATTTATTTTAGTACTTCTTATACTATACAAATGCAATGAAATGCGTTTTTTAAAAATTCTACTACACTTTCTAACACAAGCTCCATTGACAGTGGCAAACTACAAAACTATAAGTAGAACTAGGTAGTATTTCTTTATTTTATTAATATTTTTTATATTCGAATAAAAAATATTGTATGATAACGCGGACGAGAAGTTTCTTCTTCGGACTCAGCCGGCAAACTCCATAATCGTCCGAAAAAGAATCACTCCTCGTCCTTGAATCATAAACTACTATTTTGTTACATTATTTAATGGTTGTAGATCATATGTTTACCTTTTTAACTGTTAAAAAATTTCCACTTAAACATCGTGGCGCCTCAAAAATATTTCTGGAAATTTTTTTACTTGAAAAGTAGAGGTGTGAAATTTTCTAATAAATTTTATCAGTTTATAATAATAAATGTCCAATGTGCTGTTCAAGAAACATAATTTAAAAAAATGAAATAAAGTGTTTTCCTTCTGAATTTGCGAACATCTAGGATTGATAATCTTTAATACTAGATACAAAAGGTATTTTTATATAACTTATTTAATAAGCCGTATCGGCCCAAAACATTAATCTCCACCTATACGACTGGCCAATTTGTGTAAATACGATCTACTTCTATATGCAGATACACTATAGGATGTAGCAAACCTCTTGAATTTGTTACTGGTTGCTGGCATACCATGAAATTCAAACTATGACCCTGAGGGTTTTTGATTGGAATCGTTAAATTTCGTTTATTTGAAGATATTTAATGTCTAGTTGTCTTCGTTTGGCTAATAGGTGTGAGTTCCAAGTAAGGCGTTGATTCAGGAGCATACCAAGGTATTTATTTTCTGTTTTGATCGGTATGGGCACATCCATTCTTACCGCCGCGGCGCACAGTGGTCGGAAAGTCAAAAAAAGTGGAATTTAATATAAGGAACCTTCCAAAAATCCCCCATAGGCGTATTTTGGATTCCTAAATAAGAATCTGAGGTGACATTTTGGAAATTCTAAAAATTCAAAATGGCCGATCCAATATGTCGCCCGAAAATCTAAAATTCTGGCTTAATTCGATTTCTTTATTGACAATAATTATAACTATTAACAATATTTAAAAAAAATTATCTTTTTTTTCGAAGACATAAAAAATGAGTTTTCATCATTTTTATCTGAATATTTCCATTTTTTTTACTTTTTTGTTTTTTTTAGGTTTTTCTTCACTATATTATGAAAATTAAGATTTGTATTGTTTTTAAATAAATTTTAACGTCACTTTTATCATTATTTATCCAAATATAGATTGATTATACAAAAAAATGCACGTTTTACCAAAAAAATACATTTTTTTGATAGGCTGTAATTTTGACCGGGACAGCTAATTGTTTTGGAAAAAAGATTTTGTATTTTATATTTTTTAGTCGCTTCGGAATTTCAGGGGAACCTAGGGGACCAATTCTATTTTTTCGCTGTTAATGTTTATATACATACATTTCATAAAATACTCTATTTGACTTAATTATTTGCATTTCTATGAGTATTTAATATTATTTAACAATTTATAATATGCCAATAGTAAAAAAAACTCCAGCATCTAAAATAATAAACGTCAGTGAGTGCCCAGAGCTTTAGATTATTTTTAATTATGCCCGCTAATATTGTTCCTTTTATGTTGTATTTTTCTCGATACATTTTTAAGGCGTCGCATTTGAGTAGAATATGTGTGACTGTTAATTCATGAGGACAGTATCTTGGTCTTTGATTTAGTAATATGTGTCCATGGGTCAGCCTAAATTTTATTTTTATTATCATTTTAAACAATTGAATAAAATGACAGAACCTCACTAGATGCTGGAGTTTTTTACTATTGTCATATTATATTAACATTAACAGCGAAAAAATAGAATTGGTCCCGTTCAAAACTGCAGCCTATCAAAAAAATGTATTTTTTTGGTATTGATTAAATATTGATAAAAGTGATGCTAAAATTTATTTAGAAACAATACAAATCAATTTCCATAATATAGTGAAGAAAAACCTAAAAAAACAAAAAAGTAAAAAAATGGAAATTTTCAGATAAAAATGATTTTTTTATCTATGTCTTTGAAAAAAAAGGTACCTTTTTTAAATATTGTTAATAGTTAAATTATTGTCAATACAGAAATAAAATTGGACCAGAATTTTAGATTCAGATTCTTATTTATGAATCCAAAATACGCCTATGTACAAAATTTGGGGATTTTTGGAGGGTTCCTTATATTAAATCCCACTTTTTTCGACTTTCCGACCACTGTGCGGCGGCAGATATTGTACGGGGTAGTGAATGTGATTTGTAGAGACTTTGCTCTTGTAGATTTTCTGCAAAAAGTTGCAACAGTTTGATAACCTATAGTATGGGCAGCAGCATTACGGCCTTTAGAAGGAGGAGGTAGTAAAAAAAGTAGATGATTGTTGACCCTCTTTTTCAAGAGCTGTATAGCTTATAGTTCTCTGGAAAAACGAGCTTCGGGAGCTTCTTCCATTCCGTAGCAGCCCTGTAAAAGAATGATTGTTGATGGAGGGTGGTCCTTACAGTTTCAATCCTGACAGTAATTGTGTAATTGTCGAGTTCTTCGGTCGAATGGGGCCAGAGGTGGAGTTTTTAATTCTCTGGAGCATCTGCCGTGAAAATATTTGTAAAATAATGCCAGGTTGGCAGCTCTTCTTCTGTGTACAAGTGGGTGGAGGATATCTGTGAGAGTTGGGTTGTTGATCAACCGTATGGAATCTAGAATATGTATTAAAAATATCAGTTCTGCTTTCTGAAAAGCTGTCAAATACGTTTTATTTTATCATAAATAAATATATTATAGCACACTCAATCCAACTCTGTCATAGTCACATCATCAGCCACTTAAAATCGTCGAGAAAAACAAGAGAATACGGCACTGCGATGAGCATGACGTCGAGCGTCGTGGTGAGACGCTTGGAGAGCGTCCAGACGGCTATGCAGCGGCAGTTCGGCACGAGAGCCGATCTTGGCCAGCTCGCAACACGCTTGCAGCTCTTAACCAAAATAAAAATAACCAAATAATAAATAGTATGTAACTTTTTGCTTGTATTTTGAGTAGTTGTTAGGTACGAGCCTAAAATGACAACTAACACGGGTGTGGAGAAATTAAGTTAAGGTGAGTTAGAATTTTTTTTTTAATTTTGGTTGTGGCGATTTTATTGTAATTTATTTTCGGAGTGTTTCATAATGGAAATTTAGATGTTTTCGGACTGTCACATCTTGTTGAGAGTTATAAATTGTTTAAAAATAGTTCAGTGAAACATTAAAATGTTCTCTTCCCTCCTTAATAGCTATTATTCGGGCGAGCTGTAAATAAATACAAATCGTAATATTTATAGTTTTCAAGATATTTTAATCATTCTTATTTTTGTCAAAAATTAATTAAGGTAAACACAAATCCTTAAAAAAATAAAAAATGTCTTGCGTTATGTTTAAAAAAAAATATTTTTAAAATAACTTCGTTATTTTCCAAATAACGCGTATTGAATATTAGATCACCGCCCTAAATAACGTGTTTTTAGTTGTATTTCTAAACACATTACCTATAGAAATGATTTTGAATATTTAAAATAAAACTGTATACAGTAATTTGAGTTTTTTTGACTAAACATAATCTTTTTTATAAAAAAATGTCATCTAGAATTTATCACCTTTTGATTCGAAATAAAATTTATTTTAATGTGTACCTTACTTTTTATTATCATTGCCAAACGTTTTCGGCTTGTCAGTGGAGATCTATTTTTCATTGTTATTTGAAAATAAATAATTGATAGGATGCAATTGTTTTGTTTTCTTTTATTTTGTGGAAGTTCCATCTCGAAATTGTATATGAAAATTAACACAGCCAAATATTTACAATAAACGTTTTACTGAAAAAAAAAATTGATTGTAATTTTAAATTCGTTTATCATCTTGGTTTTAAATTATTTACATTTACCATAATAGTAAACAGTTCAAGACAAAATTAAACAAACATCGTAGTCAAACGTTAAAAAGTGACTTTACAACCTGAACTAACATTGAAAAATGTGTAAAACTGTGTGCATTTCATTCAAATATTTGGAATATTGTTCTTTAGATGCATAATAAAATATTTAGGCGTCGAATAATAATGTTGCCACTAATTATAGCTCTGGTAAATTTTAAATATTATAGCGCATATGACAAAAACAGACGAAGAAAATATTGCTCATCCAATAAATCTTTGGCATTGACGAAACATTTGTAAACATTAAGGTATTTTCGACTGTTTTATAATGCGAAAAAAAAATCTAAAAACTAAAAATTGAAAATAATATTTTTCACTAGTTTTCCTAATCTATTAAACTATTAAGCAGATTACTCGATCAGTAGCAAATTACGTCTAACTTTATTTAAAATTAAAATATAAGTAATACGACTTATATAAAAAATGCCTTGGAATATCTGATTTTGTAGTTATTATTTAAATATTTTATTGTTGGAATTTGGATTGTGAAAGAGGCAATAGAGAAGCTAGGATTTCCTCGTTAATTTTAACAAATTAGTAAAATCCTCGGTCTGTAAACTTACTTGGGTAGTTGTCATCAATTAAGACAGATTTAACAAGTAATAACTCGTTATTTAAAACAGTCTCATTTAAATAAATTGTTTTTGTCCTGTTGCAATATCATCCACGTACCTAACCCAAACAAAATTTTGTTTCTTTATAATTCATATTTCAAAAATATTCAAGAAAATATCACGTCATTTTCGAGTAAAGTTAATTAGAAATATGTAGCTTTAATAAACAATTCCAGTAATTATAAACAATAGATTTCTGTGACAGTTACCGGCAATTATTTATGAAAAAACAATGTAGGGGTTAATAACTATAAAATAATTTAAAAAAGTGCGCGAAATTTCAACCAAGTTCATTAAATTCAAATTCAAATCCTTTATTGATCCATAAATACATTTAGAGCCAAATGGTCATTGGACAAGTCAAAATATACAAACATTGAATACAACAATAAGAAAGAATCACAGAATAATATTTAAACGTGAAATTAACGTGCCTACATATTTTACAATAAATTAAAAAAATTAAAAATTAGGGTAGTACCTTACAGAGGGTTTTAGTAATTAACTAAAATTTAAAGCGGTTTTTGCGGTGTATTTTAAAAAGAAAGAAAAAAAAGACACAATATAAGACAGTTCTAATTTTTTTTAAATGATCATAAAACTTCTATAAAGTATAACGAGTTATATCAAGCAGTATTCGATTTACCTTCCTCTTAAAAAAATTAAGTGAAGTAACATTTTTTAGATCGGGCGGCATTAAACTCGCCAGGAAGCATGTAGGAGATCTTAATGGCACCATTAAACTCGCCTCGACGCAAACTGCTGACCTATAATCCGATCCATAAACTCGCCGGCAATCCACAATGGCCTTTTGGTATGGCAAGAGTCAAAAATTGTTGGATGCCGCTTTCATTTAACACAATCATGGTATAGGAAAATTAAAAAATTAACAGAAACAATAACGCATGTGAAGCGTTTCATTCAAAATTTAATAGAAGCTTTTATTCTACGCATCCTTCAATTTTTATTTTTCTCGATGTTCTTCTAACTTTGCAGATTGATACATATATAAAAATTCAAAGCCTTAATGAACCTGCTAGAAACAAAAGACAAAAACTAGTTAACAAAAAAGTAGAAGAATATAAAAATGGTGAAATTTCCAGGTTCGCATTTGTAAAATGTTTGGGTTATATATGTAATATTAATAATGTATAATTGTATTGAAATATGTTTGAATATCATGTTTGTCCAATTATATTATATTATACGACCCTAGTTTGTCTGCTGGCGAGTTTAATGGTGGGATTAAAGTAAGGCAACTTAGTTCGTAAATACCTTTCTTATCTCCTGGCGTTTATGTGCAGCCTTTAGATCAGTAGGTAAAGCATTATAAAGATGGTATCCTTGATAATTAAATGACTTTGCTGAAAGTTCAAATATAGATTTCATTTTTATTTCTCGTATTATAATTATGTATATCTGATTTTGTCTTTATTTTTATGAATATGTATCAGCAACTGTTGTATATATAATCCCACCACTGTAAGTATTTTGAATTGGTTAAATAAAGTTCTACCCGAAAATATTGGTGGTTTATTTGCAAGAGCCCTCGATATTCGTTTTTGAGCTAAAAAACATCATGGCTACTAGTAGAACACCGCCAAATTGTTATTCCATACAGTAGTTTGGATTGCACTTGACCAAAATAGAAGTTTAGAAGTCACTCTTCTTTAAGAACCTCTCTTAGTATTCTAATCTGATAACACGTAGAGTTCAGTGATTTTGTCATTTTAATACATTGCGAGTTGTAAGTCATTACTGTCCATACTAATTCCTAAAAATGTAGCAGAATCTGTTTGTTCAATAGATTCATTATTTATTATTACATCCTACGAGGGTAAGTTTGACTTCCACTGAGTGTGGAAGGTTATATAATTAGTTTTACTGGGTTTTATATATAATGAGTTATAGACTTTGACCCTCTTTTTCGGCTAGAGCCGGTCCACATAATTTTCAAAAAACATACGGTTTTGAAGAATACCACGTTTCTGACTTCAGTAATTTGGTCTAGGCGTGGTTTCCAGTGCTTGATATAAACTTTAACATCCTGTATCTTGGTTTACAGTTACAAATCTCAAAAATTATTTTATATTCCGTATTTCTATCTCCAGCAGTTTAGGCTGACTAGAATATTTGAGTTTTTGTAAAATTCTCCTTTCTTGTATATGGAACATATATTTCGCAAAGTTTTCATAAAAAGTAAACTCATCAATAATTTCATAATAATCAAAAATCGGTCATGGGTTTCATCATAAATCAAAAAGTCTACTTCAACGAAAATCATTAGTAGAGAGTCGTTTTGCATAGTCATTGACGAGGATGAAACCTATTACGAGCTTCCATAAATATCTTCTTGAAATATATTCCGAATAGAAAAAACTGTTTTTCAACATCCAACGCGAAAACGATTTGTTTTTAACTAGACTTTTAGGTTAGCATCAGTTTACCTGAATACATAAAATGGTAAACAACTTTAAATTAAATAAAAATTATTAATAAATTTTACATTTTCTAGAATAACACGGTAAATATCTTGGAATAATATTTTGTGAGATGAAGGACATATTTATTTTTCTACAATCGTGAGAATATCAGAATGCTTACGCTAGTAAATCCATTGTATTTCTGCTTCATCTACTATAGTTGGGAATCTGAGACCTTCTAGGAAGCGTTTTAAAGATGCTCTATACAACTCGCGAACATCCACCTAAAAAAACATGAAATCATATGTAAAATGACCTGCCGGATTCGAATTTTTTGTTCACCCTATGATCCGGAATTTGCGAAATGACATTTTTGAAAAACTGAAAATTTTCCTTAAAATAATATTTATTACAAACTAGTGCTTACTTTGTCAAATGATGTCCGATCGTTATGAATTTTGGATATGATATTTTTCAGTACTTTTCTGACATATTTTCATAACAATACAAAATATAGGACGTCTCATAAAAGCTACGTAATTTTTTTTTTGCTAGAATACACAAAATGGTGAGTCGAGAAAACTTTTTTATCTTTAGAGATAGTTAACTAGTATAAGCGAGAAAAATGTTGTTTATAGAGTAAGGAAACTTTTTTACTTTAACTTTTTTTTCATAGGACATTTAGTTTGGGTTGTGTACTTTTTTAAAACCGAAGGAAATTGAATCGGCGCGTCGCATCTATTGCCATTGTCACTGTTAGGATGCTGTGGCGCGAATAAAGCGATCAGTGTGTCAGACAGAGTAAACACCACAGCCTTCTTCAAACGTGCAACAAAGATGACGCGCATTACAATATTATTAGGACACTATAGCAGCGGCTCTCAAACTTTTCAAATTTTGTACCACATAAATATGAAACAAAAATTTATATAATAAAAGAGCCGTAAAAGTAAAAAAATTGAAAAATATATGTGTGTCTGAATAGAAAGATTAAAACAACATGTCAAAATGGCTCAATTTTACATTTATTTAATTTTTTTCTGTAAAAATTGTACCATTAAAATATTGTAATGTACCACCAGTGGTACATGTACCACAGTTTGAGAACCACTGCACTATAGGGATTAAAATACAAAATTATTATTATCTAATTAAAATATTTAATAATAATAATAATAATTAATGTACTTCGACCGAGGTCCTTCAGCCTAAAAAAATATTTATTTTTCAATGTATAATAATGTTGTGTTTTAATCCCTATATTGTCATAATAATATTGTAATGCGCGTCATCTTTGTTGCACGTTTGAAAAACGCTGAGGTGTTTACTCTGTCTGACACACTGATCGCTTTATCCGCTCCACAGCATCCTAACAGTGGCAATGCCAAGAGATGCGACGCGCCGATTCAATTTCCTCCGGTTTTAAAAAAGTACACAACCCAAACTAAAGGTCTTATGGAAAAAAAGTTAAAGTAAAAAAGTATCCTTGCTCTATTGGCAACATTTTTCTCGCTTAGACTAGTTAACTATCTCTAAAGATAAAAAAGTTTTCTCGACTCACCATTTTACTCTGCAAAATGACGATATTTTGTGTATTCTAGCCAAAAAAAAATTACGAAGCTTTTATGAGACATCTTATATTTTTTATTGTTATGAAACTAGGTCAGCAAAGTACTGAAAAATATCATATTCAAAATTCATAACGATCGGACATCATTTAACAAAGTTTGCAATAAATATTATTTTAAGGACAATTTTCATTTTTTTCAAAAATGTCATGTTTTGACACATTTCGCAATTCCGGATCAAATGGCGAACAAAAAATTCGAATCCGGCAGGTCATTTTGCATAGGATTTCATGTTTTTTATGTTTTATTTGTGTTTTATTTGTCACAATCCAGGCAGCATCTATAATAGTTCTTAGAATCATAGATACACTTGCAGTCCTCCTTATATAGTTATATTTCGTAAGCCCATATAAGTATCAGTGTATGGGAATTGTTGACCATTTTATGTTACAATACAGTCTTTTCATAGGTTGGTTTGAGTCAAGAAAAGTTCAAAAATATTCAGAAAATGTAATCTTATCTTATTTTTGTATTCTATTATAATAAAAAAAACTATATGTTTTTAATACCATGTGATGGTAAAAAAATCTCGTGTGTAGTTCGAGCGGAAACTATTTGCCGCTTACAATAAATTTCCGTACTCCGCTCAACCAGCAAAGTAGCACTTTCCGCTCTTAATACACAATATGGTTATTTAAATTGAAAATTTCAGTTTGTCAGTATAATTTTTAATCGAGTAAAATACGAAACTTTGTATTTGAAAGGGGATTTCTTGATACTTTAACTAAAATATATATATATATATTAAGTGCTAAAACTATAAAATAGACAAACCAAGTTACGAATTTTTATTTCTCTAACCTCTCCTTGAAACATTCAGGCTGTGTTCGGACCTATAAATAATACTGGTTGCATCTGCTCTTCGCTTTGGAGCTTAATTATTTACCACGTAACATTATAAGGATTATTTTTAGTAACTTTGTTAAGGTTGTTTTATTAATGAGAGAATACTTAGGATTTTCAGCATACGAAGTTCTGCTTTGTTTAATGTACTCGGGAGTACTTAATCTAAAATGATGTGGCGACACTGTCCAGCAATATTTCATCAATTATATTAAATCTCTGGAAGCTGTTTCGTTTGGAAATTAATTTATTAAATTTGACACCGCAAAAAATTAAATTGACCGTGATGAAGTAGAGTATCGATCCGTTTTTTTTTTAAATGCATCCTAACCTCAAAAAACGAAAAATTTGAGAAAATATGTATTTTTATGTCGGGAAATTTAAAAAAAAAATGTATTTGTCCAGCCAAAATCGGCATTTTTCGAAAAATATTGAATTGGCCGTCATTTTTGGAAAAACAATAGTAGAGAAAAAAATTTTATCTTAAAAAGAAGGATTTTGTGTGTACTTTTGTCTAAGAAATCCAACATTTTATTTCTTTATTTAAAGTGTCCAATAATAATAATAATAAAACAAAAAAATTCGATTTTCATCTTTTATATTGATTTAGGTATATTGATTCGTTCCCTCACAAAAATCTTACTTTAGAATCTGAAATATTTTTTTTATTTTTTTAAACATTTTTAGGACTGAAATACAGTTTTTCTAAGAGAATCAAGCATAAATATGGAAAAAATTGGAAAAAAAAGAAAATCGAATTTTTATTTTTTTATTATTCCCTAAATTGGGCACTTTAAATAAAGAAATAAAATTTTGGATTTTCTTAGACAAAAGTACACAGAAAATCCTTCTTTTCCAAAAATGGAGGCCAATTCAATTTTTTTTTCGAAAAATGCCAATTTTGGCTGGACAAATGCATTTTTTTGTTAATTTTTACCATGTCTTCCCGACATAGAAATACATATTTTCTCCAGTTCGAGGATTCTTTGGTTATTTATTGCCAAAAAAAAAATTCGCGCGAATTCGATTTTTGAGGTTAGGATGCATTTTTAAAAAGAACCCTACTATACGGATCGATACTCTACTTCATCACGGTTATTTTAATTTTTTTTTTATTTTTCCACGACTCTTAGAGCCGGATATATCTAAAAAATAGTGAAGCAATCCACTCGAAAAATACCAAAAGTGCTGTTTTTGGCACATATCTCGCGAAGCTCCAGTCCGAATTTTATTCGCACTTCTATGTGTATCTACTGCTATATAAAATAGCTAATATCTTCTAGTAAACCGTTAAAATCATCGAAATTAAACAACAGTCATTTTTTTAGTAAATTCATTAAGAAATTAACTTTGATTTTCTAAGGTTAATGTAGATAGATATTTATTGAATAAAATCATGCACCAGATCGTACAAGTGTCGAAATTATATAAAAATATCTTTTTTATTTATATAATTAAATCATTAAAAATAGTAAAAATACGTTAAATATCCTATAAATAAGTAGTACAACAAAACAATCACAAATTATTTAAAGATGTTAAAATATTCTTCCACACTGTAAAAACATTCAGACTATAATAATTATTTCGTTTATTTACTAAATTTTTGTCTTTAGATCTATGATTTCTTGCATTGTCATTTTGTTAATTTTTCCATGGTTTCAACTGTGAAGAAACAAGGTGTAAGAGAAACAGTGGTCTCGTCAATAATGGATGACAAAGAATATCATTGACGGTGTCATTTATAACTCTCAGGGCAGCTTTTTGTTAAAAAAAAATCTGAGCTTCATGGTAGTTCCCCCAGAAAACAATAACAAATAGAATTTGGCGAAATATACTGTTCCCATTCTTGTGTTAAAGGTAACACCTGTGAAGATACTTTTAAGCAAATATTATCATGTTCACCTAGCATCGAGTGATATTGGCCATTGGCCATTGGCATCAAACTGCTTTTTGGTCCCCTCAAGACTATATATGCTTGGTGACTTGGTAATATCCGACATATATTTAAAAATAACAGCACCGAATCTTATGTCTAGTTACTTGCCTCTGATACAATAGTATTATAACATGTAATATTTATTACTAAGACAGTAAAATGCATTGATGAGTTCACACATCGTTTCCGAAGCTTTAAAAACTTCATTAAATCTTTTAACTACCTTATTAATTAGAGATGCTTGTGCACTTACATTATAACTATGTTTTGTTTGTTATCATTAATAAATTTTTGTTTTTGAAGACTTACTGAACAGTTATTCGAATTTACTATATTTAATAATGATTAACCAATTTGATATATTTCCGAAAATATTAAAGTAAACAAGAAGCGTCTTCTTGTCTTCTCCATGGAAGCTCAACTGATGCAATTTTTTCTGAACTTCCTTAATAGTACTTTCAACACATACGTTTGTCCTTTTATGTTGATTTCTTAAAAAGTTACAAAACTAATTTCTCTTATCATTTCAAAGAAGAAGAGCCACAGAAATTAAAATCATTTTCATTCCAAATTTCTTTGATTGACAGAAAGTGATCACCAAAACATAATATCCCAAAAGTATTTATTTTCGTTAAGTACTATTTTCCTCTGACAAAACACTGTATGTCGTTTCTTTTAAATAAACTCTAGCGTGCTTAAACATGACAGGAAACTACTTTTACCAACACTAGATATTTTCTGGATCTATTTATACGTTATGCCCGTTCTTAACACACCATATAATTCAAAAAGCGTTACAAAACTCGTTTATTTACTGCCACTACAGCCGTTTTAAATGAGTCGGATAATGTTATTGGACATTGGATACGTAAATAATAAATTTTATATTAGAAAGTCCCGATGACGAGGGTTATTTAGAAATATCTGCTTTTAGTAATCTTTAAATTTATTAATTGAGCTATCGGAAAAACTTGTTCGATCCTTTGTCACTCTGGTCTGATTGGAATTTGTGTTATTTTGTCACATTATGTCTACAAAATATTTCAAATGAAGAGGATAATGTCAATTTAAAATTACCAGGACATTGTCACAACTCTAGAAGAGTCTTATGATATAGTGAAATTCGCTCTAATTCCATCTGCCATCGTAACTAAATACAAAAACTATCCTTGATTCCTTGATGTAGTGCTCCAAAAACAATCCACAAGTTCCAGAAAAATTATTGATGAAACTGGTCTATCGTACCTAATAATACTCAACATATTTATCAAATAATTTAACATGAAAAATGTTACCTCGAGATTGATTAAATAATTTATTTTCAGGATTAGTTATTGGGATAGTTTGCTCTATTATTCTACGTTAGAATCGCGCATTTAAAGATTATGTGAGCTTCTGTTTCTTCTTCCTCGTCACCAAATCTAAATATTTTTTCATCGGTATATTATGAAGAATAGGTATTAGTTAATCGCTACGCCTTTAAAACTAAAATGCAAAGATGGCGATTGAGTTTTACAGTGCAAAGTTAGCTAGAAAGAATGAAGAACTTGGAAAAAAATGTTAACAATAAACAAAGCAGTTGTGCCAATTAAGAGGTTCTTAAAAACCACATTTTTTTAGAAAATGAGTACTTTAAGTACTTTATTTCCTAATATACTGATAAAAGATTAGTTAGAATGGGTTTAATCTCTATTATAATCATTTTTTTTTTATTTATAATGAAAATTTACAATCTGCTCTAGTTACACGAGCAATAAGTAAATGTGATATTTGTAATAGTTCGAGGGAGAGTTTGTCCACTGACATTACTCCGTATTTACAGTTTTTTTTTTAAAACCGGCCAGAAATTAGTACTTTCCGGTTTATTTTTAGGTCAGAAAATCTCATTTTGTCTGACCGAGCCAGAAAATTATTGTGATAGTCCGGTAAAAGCTTTTATTTACTTTCCGGCCTATCTTTAATGAAAAAATAGTAGTTTACGTAACAAGTCCCGAAAGTGGTATTTTACTGGATGAGTGGGCAAATTGCAGGGCGAGCCGCAGGCGAGTCCTGCAAGCCTGCGAGTCCAGTAAAAGCACTTTTGGGACGTATTACGTAGTCTAAGATAGCGGTCAATTGGTTTCTATAGTAACCGAGTTTTGTATTATTTAAAACTATAAAATAACTTGACATATTTTGACGTTTAGTTGAAAACGTGACATTTTCTATAAAATGGATATTCAAAATGATGCATTTGATTGTGAATTAATGGAAGATGAAATTATACCAGATGAAATTGTTAAGGCGGCGACCCAAGCAATTGTTAAAATTAGTTAATAAAGAGTTCTTGTTATAAAAATGTAAACTGAATAATATGATGTTTATAGTACAACACTGCACGTTTTAAAAAAAATATTGTACGTAATACGTCCCAAAAGTGCTTTTACTGGACTCGCAGGCTTGCAGGACTCGCCTGCGGCTCGCCCTGCAATTTGCCCACTCATCCAGTAACATACCACTTTCGGGACTTGTTACGTAAACTATTATTTTATTATTGTTCCTTTAAATCAGATGGTCGTTTCCTGTTTAGTCTTCTGCGTACTGCTAGAGGTTCACTTAGATGGTCTATCTCTTCGTTTTGGTGCCCGGGTAGTTTTTGGAAGTAGCTGCTACTTAGAGTGCTATTATAATCATTATCATAATATTTTTTCTTCTATCAGTAAATATAAGAATATCCGTTTATCTTTAGAGGATATTAGTTTGTCCAAAAGGGGCTTCCAAAGAATAAACTTTTACATATCTCAACTTCTGACTAGAAACGAGCGATGGTCCTGATATGACTTCCTTTTCTTTATACTCTTCGCTTATTTTTCTTCTATCACTGCTTTTATTCTTCTTCTTGTTAACTTCTTTCCTTGAACTTTCCTAATAGTCTTAACTAAGGTACGCACCCGCTTTTATTGTCTGATAAACGACTCTTTATTTAGAACAATACTAACTGGTCCAATAAATGAAGGTGCCATAATTTTTGTCAAAAATATGATACTTTTCGACATAACCGGCTCCAAAGCGCACCCCCCATTTTTAGCTCCTGCCCTGAATTTAGAGAGCAGGCTCTAAAGGAATGACACTCCCAAGCGGAGTTTACTTTTTCCTTTTATCTATTTCTCTGAATTATTGAAAAACCGGGCCAAAGATTGTTCTGCTCGATATTTTGACCCTCCTATAAATTTATTCATATTTTTTTATCAAGACTAATTTCACCGAATCCTTTTGGATAATGGGGATTTGCAAGGTGTTAAATATATTCAGAAAGATTCAATAAATTATTTTTGTGTATTTTCATAAACAAAACATGTTTTTTTAGGGCGTTTTTTTTTTTGGATTTCCGGAGTTTTCGAAAATGCTCGGGTCTATCGGGAATTAATAGATATCGGTTTTCAACGCACATCATTAGAAAGCTTAGCATGTCCCCTTATCGATGGCATTTTTATATTTTTTTTCATATTTTTTGGTTTTCCGGAAAATCGAAAAAATTCTCACCCCTATGAAAAATCGACATTTTTTTGGAGGATTATTTTCTTTTCGTGCTAAATTTTTTTGGGGTTAGGAATGGTACTAAATAAAAGATCACGTTCTAACCTTTTCATCAATATACAGGGTGTATCATAAGGAATGGTCAAATATTTTAATCATAGGTTCAGGACCTCGAAATATTAATATTTTACTAAATAACTGGCTCAAATGTTATCTACTACTAAGATACAGGGTGTTATTATTTAATATATTGACTTGAAATTTGGTATAGTTATATTTTTAAGTTATTAAATCATAAGCGTGTTATCAATTTTGAGATTAGATAAAGAGGGCGCCACCTACACTCTACTCGATGAAGAAAAGTATTAATTTTTTTTATTCCTGGTCTTTTTTGAATTTTTTTCAAGTCTTTATGATACACCCTGTAACTTTGAACAAAAAAGGTATACTTATTTTAATAGCATAAATTCAGCTCATTTCGAGATATTTGCATTTAAAATATTCTAGCCACAGTATCTATTTAATTTACTTTAACATATTTCAACATAGCAGGCTTTGAAACTAAAATAAAAATGTACAGCTGTCAAATAATTAATTGTTAGATGTAATTTTGTTTACTAAATTCCATCTAAGTTGGTAATGAAAATGCCACGACCCAACCATTTCTCTAATTCAGAAGTGAGAGATATGATTTGTGTTCATGCACAAACAAATTTTTCTGGACTTGCTGCTACCATCTAACAATTAATTATTTGACAGCTGTACATTTTCATTTTAGTTGCAATGACTACTGTGTTGAAATATGTTAAAGTAAATTAAGTAGATACTGTGGCTAGAATATTTTAAGTGCAAATATCTCGAAATGAGCTGAATTTATGCTATTAAAACAAGTATACCTTTTTTGTTCAAAGTTACAGGGTGTATCATAAAGACTTGAAAAAAAATTCAAATAAGGCCAGGAATACAAAAAAAAATGATACTTTTCTTCATCCAGTAAAGTGTACGTGGCGCCCTCTTTATCTAATCTCAAAATTAATAACACGCTTATGATTTGCTAACTTAAAAATATAACTATACCAAATATCAAGTCAATATATTAAATAATAAAGAAATTATTGGAAAAAAACGAAAAATAAATTTTATCTTCAACACCCTGTATCTTAGCAGTAGATAACATTTGACCCAGAGTTATTTAGTAAAATATTATTATTTCGAGGTTCTGAACCTATGATTAAAATATTGATCATTCCTTCTAATACACCCTGTATATATCAAGTATTTTATTAAGTACACGAGAAAAAACTCTACCTTCAAACTTTCTCAAATTGGATTTTTTTACAATAATTTTATTAATCAAGTGCAAAAAGTGAAAAAAAGTTGGTTATTATTGCCTTATCTTTTGTCTTCAGGTAAAAACGGGAGGATATTCAAGATTTGGGAGCATATTCAAAATTTCCGTTTTCACCACAATAATTTTGCGAATTATTATTCAAAATTGCGAATTTTTAAAACGCCGTTTTTGCAAAAAATATTAGTGTGTCGAAAAAAATCATAGGGACTACTTTTGTAAGTAATGAACTGCTCTTCATTTCTTGTCTTAACAAAAATGCTCTAAGGGTCATATTTTGACAGCTATCGTCGAAAAACGGATTTTCGGGAACTCTAGAGCCATTTTCCCACCTTTCCACAAATTCCACGTAGATGAGATTTTCGGACAAAATGTACCTAAGAATACCTGCAATTAAAAAAAAATTGACGGACAGACTTGATGCCCAGGTTTGGGGTTTTGGGTGTTAATTTACTGGACTATAACGTCATTTAATTATTTTTAATATATATATTTTTTAAGTTAAATCACTAAAATTATCAGAAAGGGCTGCAATTCCGATATATGAAATTATTTATTATATAAATATATAACTGAAGCAGTAACTACATGAAAATTAAATGATTTTACTAATACCTTTGTCTTCTTTTGTATACAGGTTCCGCTCTCGTGTCTCGTGTCAAGAACGATTAACAATTCCCTGAATAAAAAACCACTTCATATTCTTACCACCTTTATTCCCTATACTCAGAAATTAAAAAGCTTATTGAAGCGTTGTCGTATAAATAGCGCAGAATTTCTGAATAGAACCTTTTCAGTTGTCTGACCCATTTCTTTGAGCAGTTTATAGCTTCCGATGCTCTGGTGCGTCAAATTTATTTTATAGGTTTACTCTATGGCTTGTTTTATAATATCCTTGTTTTATTCTTCGTTTCGTCGATAAATTACAGCCTGAGCTTTCCTCTCATGTGGAAGATTAAGATGTTCGGATGGAATTTATAGGGCGGCGGGTTAAGAATCTCACTGCAAAAAATGCATGAATCGTTCTTGCTTGTTTGTCTTCTGCAGTCTCATTATTGCAACCAGAGTAAAATAAGTAACTAGTGAATTTAGTATTTTTGACAATCGATTTACGCTATCCAACAAGCGTCGATTTAAATCTATGACAATTATTTAATAAAGTTTATTTGTTTTTGTAGGAAAATTTGTTTAAATTTTCATGCTCAAAATTAAGTTAAATTCTAATACAAATTTTGGAGCATAAGAAATAATAAATATAATTTAATTTAAACGACAGAAGGTTTAGTCTGGTTGGGTGCTTTAATTCTGCACTCCAAGTATTATATCCGGCTTTTACTCGAATGATGTTCACCTTTAAAAAATTGATATTTTGTGTGTAAACTTCCGCAAAAAAAACGTGAACCTGCCAAGGTAACTCTACCACCTTGCCAAACTCATTCAACATCAAACTGGCACAAATCGGGGTTGGCTCTGGAAACGTAAACACTCACTTGTTCGACTCTCTCGAAAGAGAGTCACCCTAGTTGGCTCTGGCTGTCGTACGAATTTTTCGTTGCCAACTGGAAGCCACACCAGTCAATGGACACGCACATTGGCATCTTGAGGTGTTGTGTGTATATGTGCGTGTGTCTGAAAGTGTATACGAGTAAATGACGTCTCGTAAGGTGGTTTTGGGATTTTTCCAAAGGTTGCAGCCGATTATAATTCTCTTGGAATTCAAGTAGGTCAATATTGAGAAATTGGATTGGCGTTTTATTTAAATTATGTTAAGCTCAGAAGCATGTCAAATACAGTGTGGCCACTCGTGGTTCGATAGATCTCCTATTATTATAAATTTCATAAACGGTTTATATTTAAATATACAGGGTGATCAATAAATGCTGATATATCGATAATTAGTTGTGTCTACCCTTTAAAATCGGAAAGTATTAACAATCATTTTACTATTTTTTGGTAATTGTTTTTTATTTAATACTTTTTTTTGTAGTGTATGTTTACAAAATTTTATTTTTCTAGTCCAAGCAATTTCAGTTAAAAGTTAAATATTTCAGTTGTGAAAATTAATGAAATACGTGTTAAGTCATCAATTTTTTATAACAAATTTGAATCGCCCCGTTTGAAGTTGAATTTCGAAAACATAATACAAAAAATTCGTTTTTAGTGGAGTGCCGTTAGTCGTAAAAACCTCGAATGAAAGTGGCTGTGAATCAATTTTGATGGGGTTTATTGCATTGTATTTCTAAAATCTAATACTCAAATGTCTATATTGAAACGAGATGTCAAAATTTTGTATAATTTTATTAAATTAATTTCAGATCATACCACAAAAAAATAAATTGCCGAAAATTGCAAATATAATTATTAATCAAACATTCACACTCACTCACTCTCTATAAACTAATGTTGAACAATAAAAAAACTGAGGTTAGGAAGAAAACAAGGTCCTTTATTTCTCACAAGTTATTTTTATTAGGCAACCGGTTTCGGCGATTAAAACATCGTCATCATCAGGCCCTACATTTTTTTTTCAGTAACTATCTCCGCTCTTTTTTTCCGTTCCCTGGTTACCTTTTTAATATACCAGGTGATTATTTTTCATTGCAATATATTAGAATTTGCCGATCTTTGTTACGGGGAGGAGGCGTGGGCATCAAAAAGTGAGGGGAAAAAAAGAAAAAAAACTTGCGCAATCGATAAATTATCCTTTTTTAAATAATTAATGTTAAATAAACCTCTCTCGAGTTATTGGGCGTAGAAAATTACGATTTTTTAATTTCATTAAAAAATGTATTTTTTGCCCGTAACTTTTTTTGGCCGATAATATCGAGATGTACAACAAACCATTTTAAAGCTTAGGATATTGCCGAAATGTCATGTTATGACAAACTTTTTCATGGGAATGACTGGTTTTTCAATATTTGACCCAAAAAAGATATTGATGGTTATAAATTCAATTGTATACAATTTCAAACGGCCATATCTCGTTACAGGGAAAAGATAAAAAAAATGCTCAAAGTCTTGTCTCTTTAAATTTTTTTCAAAAATCAATACTTTTCACGCTATTGACCAAAAATTGAAAAAAATTTAGCTCAACTTTAACAGACCAAAACTTAAAAAATAATTATCCCATTGGGCTAAAAATTACTGGACAATTGTAGAAACATATGTTACGACTTTCTGCAAAAAGGATTTTTTTTTCAAATACCACGGCGCTGAAAAATGGCGTAAAAAATTTATTTTGTCCATAACTTTTTCTGCTTATGTTAAACGGTTATATACATGTTTTTTGTGGAAGTCATATTTTTTTTTGATATTTATGCTAGAACGATCCAGTTTCTTTAAACACCCATTTTTGAATTGCTACATCTTCCTTCGTATTAATCGTAGAAAAATAAAAAATAAATCATTTTAATTGTTAGCTATAAAATTAGTTTATATCAATTTTTACGTAGTACTAGCAGGTTTTCGGTTATATTTAAAAAACTTCTAGAAATGTACGGTTTTTGTAGTAAAAATCGCAATTTTCTACGCCCTATAACTAGGAAGGGGTTTATTTTCAAGAAAAATTGTATTTAACATTAATTCATTAAAAAAGGATAATTTATCGATGGCGCGAGTTTCTTTTTTCTTCCCCTCACATTACCTTCTTCTATGGTATAGTGGAGGGCGGAAAAGTAAAAGCGGTAAAAAATAACATACCTATAGACTTTTAAGTACGTAGTGTTAAAAACACTAAAAGAGAAAATGAAATTTCTTTCACTGCCAACTTCGTTCGAGGTAAAAATCTAACGGCACTCCACTAATTTGGGGATCAAAATATAATATAAAATATTGTAAAGATATAATGAAAATTCTATGATTTTTACTGTTAATATCCTTTATTTTCAAATTTCCTACCTCTCTGACATTTTAAAAATCTCAACTCAACATAAAATAAAACAAAAACAAACATGCCATAGCAACCATCTTTCAATTTTTTTCTTAAACCCCCTTTTATATATTTTTTTTAATTCGCTTAAAATCCACTTCCCATAGATTTGTCTCTTTTTTTAAACCATAACAATTTGTAAAGATAAAGATTTTTCTTCCTGATTTTCATCTAATATTCTATTCAAGTCTCCCCTCATATTATTCATATCTTCCTTATCTTCTTCCATAATTTTTTTAAAATCTTCTTTATCTTGCTGTCTTGCTTCCCCTAGTCTTCTAAATTCCATTAAGACCATCATTATTCCATAATTCTCTTCTTCTTTCTCATCTTTTGGGTTCACTCAATTTCGAGCCACACGTTGGGCGCCATTTGTAAAGATATAATGAAAATTCTATGATTTTTACTTTTAATATCCTTTATTTTCAAATTTCCTATCTGTCTGACATTTCAAAAATCTCAACTCAACATAAAACAAAACAAAAACAAACATGTCACAACAACAGTAAACTAAGATAGGACGCATAGCAAACTAATAAAATTTCAGTTCAAGAAACTAAAAGAAAATAAAAGCAAATTTTCGAAATATGAATAAAAAAATCAAAATAATAATAAAAAAATTGGGATCGCTTTAACATTGACTCATAAGAGGTCTTGGCTGCGGAATGAGGAAAACCCCAACGCAAGCCAAAAACGCACGTGGTCATGAGACCATCTGGTAAATATTACATGATTTCCCGCCAAAACTACTGTTCGGAATGTGTTGTTCTTGGCCAACATTTTAATGGCCAATAATAGTAAACAGTGTGTTCAATGAAAATGCAACAAGTTACAACTTTAAAACTAATATTTTGGTTGTGAGGAAGTATCGAAACGACGTGTTAAAAGTTTTACTGCAGGTGATATTGATGAATTTATAAGTTTTGGCAAAGAATCCAGTCAAGTGTTTTTAAAATCGGTAGCGTGAACAATAAAATTTAATTTAATTAAGAAGCTGAATTTCTAACAACTCTGTTAATAAGTGTTACCCTCTTCTATAAAAATATACATACAGATAAATATATCTTTTCATAAGAAAAATTTAATTTATTTTATATTACTCAAATTAAGGGGAAAATGGGAACAGGTTGACGTATTTTTATTTACTAATTTTATTATAAGCAAAAAATAGACAAAAGCAGCCCAAATCTAGAGAGATAGAATAAAATTTGGGTCGTCCAAATATGTAAAAAAAAATACGCTTCAATTTTTATTTTACAAAATTATTTTTACTTTTATTACACCTGGTTGTCTTGTTCAAAATCGAGTTTTTTTACTTTTAATGTGTTATTTCTACACTTGCTTTCAACTCAATATTATTAAAATAAAGTAAAATTCCGAACGAGCAGCAAACATCATAGAACTTATTGCAGATTATTCGTCAACGCCTCAAATACCTGGAGCAAATCTTCTTAGAGCCTGAACTCCAAAACGGATATTAGGCTTTCTCAGAAGCCTAAATCTTTTGGGCCAAAAAATACATGTAGGGTATACACAAAAGATCTTATAGGTCGCAGTGTGGTAAGGCCAACTGGGTGCACATAAACTCGCCTGGAGATAAGAAAGGCATTTACGAACTAAATTGCCTTACTTTAATCCCACCATTAATCTCGCCTGCAGACAAACTAGGGTCGTATAAGAGAAGTATTAAATTCGCCTAGAAAAGCAAAATAATGATCAAATGCAATTTAAAAAATTAATTTATTTTAAAACATCTTAATCATAACATAAGTAACACTAATATAATTGCATTTTTTAACTTAATTATTTCGATATATAAAAAACTAATTAATATTACATAAATAACCCAAACATTTTACAAATGCGAACCTGTAAATTTCACCATTTTTATATTATTCCATTTTTTTGTTAACTAGTTTTTGTCTTTTACGCGTTGACAGATCTTTGTTTCTAACAGGTTCATTAAGGCTTTGAATTTTTATATATGTATCAATCTGCAAAGTTAGAAGAACATTGATAAAAATAAAAATTGAAAGACAGCTTTTATTGGCAACTAACTCCTTGTGGATAATCTTTTTCTCGTGGACCACTTTCAAAGTTTTACTATTTTCTAGACCCCCTGCTGCTACATTTCTACTGTATTCCCAAAACTCCTAAAAAATATCACCCCAAATTGGGGGTGTTAAGAAGAAAAAAAAAAGTAGCACATTTTCTGGGGGTCCACCTGGACCACTTTGGGAACCTTTGGTTTATATCTTTCCTGACAATCAAAAACACTTCCAATTGTATATAGTTTAGCTTTACAAGTACGATGTAAACAGCGCCATGTTGTATCACCACAAAACTGGCAGACTCCTCAATTAAGGAAAGTTTTCCACACTGGGTATACGAGACAACTGGTTTCATACTATATGTATAATTTTATTATGACAAACTTTCAGAAATTAAATTTTGATGAAAAATTAAAGCTTACTCTAGGCAGTTCACGAGTTAAATAATAATTATAAATTGACGAAAAATTGAAACAAACCTACCCTTAAAAGAGGGAGGTGAGAGGAGAGGTAAAAGTTTCAAGAATTTAATTTTAATGGATTTCAAAATATTTACATTTCTTAAGAAAACCTTAATTTAAAATAGGATATCATTATCAAGTGTTTAGGGCCGCTGTCATAATGTCATTAAATAAATAAATCTTAGAGATTACTAAAACTTAATGATTGGAATTTATGTAAAAGGATATAGATTTAGATAAAGATATTGAAGAAAATATACCTGAATCTCACAGGCGAGTTTATGGGTCGGAATACAGGTCAGCAATTTGAGCCCAGGAGAGTTTAATGGCGTCATTAAGATCTCATACCTGCTTCCAGGCGAGTTTAATGCCGTCCGGCAAACTGGGCCAATCGATCCACTTTGCACTCTACGATCTACAAGGACGCATTGTGATTGGGGATGAAAAATGGGTTCATTACAATTGGTGATCATTGAAAGACTAATAGTTGCCAAAGTGGTCAAGACATACTTGGAAAAGTTAAGATGGGAAGTCCTACCCTACCCTCTGTATTTTCCAGACATTGCTCTCTCAAACTATCACTATCACTGCGACTTCCGGTCTCATAAAGAAGTAAGAAATTAGATCCATTCATGGGCATCGCTTCAATAGATGACTAGTTTTTTTCAACGTAAGATTCGTAGGCTGTCCGAAAGAAGAAAATAGTGGATAGCGATGGGCAATAATTTATATCCGTATAACCCAGTTTTTTACAAAAAAAGAAGAAGAAAATGTAGTTTACTTTTTAAAAATTTTATTAAATTAATTTGAAATTAAGGAAATAGTTCTCCTCTAATAAGACTAAATTTTATAAAAGATATAATAGTACATATAAAATGACACTAAGCATCTAATTATTTTAACAGAGTTTAAAGTTATATATTATAAGTAATAATATAATGAAAATTCTAGATTTTTTAACTTTTAATATTCTTTATTTTCAAATTTTTCTATCTGACATTTCAAAATCTACCCAACCTCAAAACAAAACAAAAACAAACATGTCATAACAACCCTCATTCAATTTTTTCTTAAACCCCCCTTTACATATTTTTTTTAATTCGTTTAAAATCCACTTCCCATAATTTTGTCTCTTTTTTTAAACCATAACAATTTCCCCCAAATTATTTTCACGTTATAATTAATTAATTATATTAGTGAAAATTATTTACAAATATTTTTTATATCCTAAGAATTATCTCTCAAACTGTTTTCCCCCGAAATATTTTAATTATTGTTATTTTATTTTCTATTTATGAAAGTTTATTTTAATTTTATTTGTATCTAAATTCCCATCAAATTTAATACCTATCCCCCTTAAATAAATTTTTCTCTATTGCCACCTACACCTTATTGTTTATTTCTGTAATTTCCTTTTTTACATATCTGTCCATAACCTCCACATTCCTCTGATATATTTTATTTTTCTCCTCCGTAATTTCACAAATCTTAAGTTCTCCATCGATCTTTACCTTAAATCCTTCTAAACCTTCCTCATTAGCTTTTGTTTGCAATGTCACTTCTTCTATTATTTTTTGAAAATCTACCAATTTCTCCTCTGCTTCTCCTTGTATGTCACCTTTTAAATTTTCATCTATTTTATCTCATAATTGACATATCTTCTCTTCCAATTCATTCTCTATGTCCTGGCTGATTCCAACACCATTTTCTTAAATTTCTTCTCTTAAATTTTTCTCTTGTCCTATTATGTTTTCTTGCATATTTTTGATTTGCTCCTTCTGCTCTTCTTGTTCCTTTTTAATTTTTTCTATTTGTTCTAAACTCTTGTCTAATTTCCTGTTCATTCTTTGTCTTTCTTCTCGATTTTGATCTAATTTTCTATTCAAATCTCCCCTCATATTATTCATATCTACCCTCATATTATTCATATCTCCCCTCATATTATTCATATTTTCTTCTAATTTCTTATTCATATTGATCAAAAATTCCATTAATTGATCTTCTCCACTTGTTTCCTGCATCTTTTGGGTTAACTCAATTTTAGCCCCACGTTGGGCGCCATTTGTAATAATATAATGAAAATTCTACTCCCCATAATTTTGTCTCTTTTTGTTAAACCATAACAATATACTGTCCAGATTAAAACTAAAAAAATTCACTTTTCGCAGTTGGTCCATTTCTTATTACATAAGACACATATATATTTTATTTGTTTTCCCCGTCACCAAAAGCTGTTTAACGTTATAAATTAAGACCTGAAATTAGTCTGAAATCCCCGGTCCCCAGCATGACACCATCATTTTATCTACGCAAAATCGCTACGCAGCACTGTCAGAATCTTTGAGGTTATTAATAGAATCCTATTTCAACACACCACAATTTTTGTAAACAGCTAACATTCACCGACTCGGCTGCGAGTTTTCCGCCGTGCCGGTATATAAATGATGCGAAACTATACAAAATGAGGTTTAAGGAAAACAAAATAGATGAAAGTCTTTATGCAGAGGTTGATCTCTAACCTCCTTCCAATATCTAACTAGGGATTAAATTTTATTTCTTTTTTTTTTATTTTACATGTCTTTTAACTATATCATTTTTATATATATATATATATATATATATATATATATATATATATATATTTATATTTTAACTATATATATAGCATTATTTTTTTATCCGGAAATAATATTTAATTAATATTTTATTACTTGATTTATATTCAGTTATAATTTACATATTATCAGTATCTCATGACGACATTGAAAAGGTCAACCACTGCCTGAAATGAAAATCACTGTTGGTTTTGCACACTGTATAATTCTGGTTTATTATGATCTGTTGGTTCAGCGATTACTGTTTGCCAGTGTCTCCTAATCCCGAACTGAACAATAATTCCATTTAGGTCAGTCCGAAAAATAAAAATAAAATGTTTGTTTATTTGATTCACTGTATAATCACCATATGTATATTCAGTAACAGAAATAATGTTGTACTTACCTAACTATCATTTCTGTACTTTTCTTTTGTATTGTATATATAACTTTTATTATGATATCGTCAAAATTTACATTTGTTTTCAGAACCTATGATTTTTTCTCATAAGTATTGAGAGGTTATATTTTTCAGTTCTGTCAATAATCAGCTGATTGACATGACTATCAAGATTTTAAATATTTTTGTTGTCGGTTAAGTATCCTATTTGCGGTGCTGTTTGATATTGGAGATACGTAATCTCACCTCTCATATTTTCTACCTCGATAGTTCGTTTTGTTCAGTATCGATTATATTGATTATATCGATTACAAAACCACGTCGTGGAAGCTGTCATTTTTTTTAACATTTCTTGCGTTTTGGCCGGTTGAAGAAAAATTTTTGGATAAGTGCAATTTTCTTTTTGGACCGTCAAGAGATATCGATAAAACTGACGAAAAGTCCTCAATTGTTGATGAACGAGTTGTACCTTTTTTCATATATATAATTTTAACCGAACACTTGTGTTAAAATTAATTTTTATTCAGCAGGGTCCTTTGAGTACTTCAAATTTATTGAGTCCTTTGAGTACTTCAAATTCTTTGAGTCCTTCGAGTACTTCGAATTCTTTGTGTCCTTCGAATCTTTCGACTCCTTCGATTTTTTTTTGAAGAGAGGTTTTCCTTCCTTTTTGAGGACAGGTTTTCCGTCGTTTTTTTGGGGGATTGCACCGCATCTGACACCACAGGGTAGTTACAAGACTCTTTTGGTAGAAGTTGCGTTGAGATTTCTTTATCTATCGGTCTTTTCATTAATTGTTTTAGTATAACAAGAGCATTCAATTCGAAATCCTCGCTGGCCTTCCTCCAGATCATACTCTATTTCCAATTTTAGAATACTTTCGTATGCTAGTAAGAGGATACCTCTCTGATTGTCACGTAGGCTTTTATCCCCTTTAATATCGACATATTGTTTATTATATCTAATAAAATTATTTTGCCTTTTTCTGAAATGATTTATATTATTTCTGGCGAGGTCTGATAATTCCTTGATGCTTACCCAATTTTCAGTTTTTTTAATGGTTTATAGTCCTTTAATTGTCAGCTTTCATTGCGTCTATTTTTTGTCAGTTTTTGATTCTTTCTACATCGTTTTCTTTGACCAGTTGTTTCTTATTCTTCCCTCTAATGTATTGAATTTGGTTTTGATTTTCTTATTCTTACCTCTGCTATTTTTATTACCCCGTAGAAATTTTTCTGCTTTTTTGACTTTATTCATCACATATACTCATCTTTTGTATATTCTTCGTACTTTTCCGGCGACCCTCTATAGCGGGATACTATCATAAGTTTTGTCTGAAAACTGAAATTATAAATTCAGATATTTTCCCAATAGTTCTGAGAGAATTTGCTTCCTAAATTTTATTCTATTTGCTCTTGTTTTATGTTCACATCATTAAACTTTTATTGGCCTTTCGAAAGAGAAACACATCGTATAAGTTTGTCGTATAACCAAAAATGCGCAATCTGATCGATAACACTCAATGGAACAAAACAAAACCGCCAAAGCATGGCATAGCATTGCTGGCCGCGTTCGACGTTCTACACCATCAAAATATTCGGAACGCTCAAATTCAACGAACGGCCCGCATCGGTCGGTGAATCCGCAAGATTCATTCACTTCCAAGGAAAAGAGGATTTTTATCCAGTTTTTCCAGTGGTGGTTTTATATTTAGGGTAACTGAAATGCAGCAGGACTTATTTTATGTATCAGCTTTTATTTTAGAGACATTCTGGATAGTCTAAATTATGATGTAAGACAATTTCCAAAAATCGTACGTATTTACTTAAAAAAAGTGTTGGAGCCTATAGGGAATTCAAGTTCCCAATCGTTTACTTAGGCCGGATTAATACGTATTTATTTTTTAGCAAGAACCAATAATGCTTGAAAACCTTACGGAAAAGTTTAAAAATTAAACGACTTTGGATCTTAATCTATTCTATTAGACATCCCAAGAATAGAAAAAAGTTTCAACACACTCCACGCTCAGAATTACCCCAAATATAAAAAAAAATAAGTAAGAAACGTGAACTACTAGACAACGAAGCCCCCATCTAGCACGACTCTCGTTAAAATCCAAAAAATAATGCTAGCAAGGACGACTAATGCCTCTCATACAGAATCAACAAATGAAACCATTAGTAGCAAAGATGGCAATAATATTTCAAAGAGAAGATAGCAAGTCGATGCAGGATGCAGGCAAAGGTGGAAGAGAAACAAAGCAAACTTCAAACTTAAAAAACGGACTGGAAACAAACGGACTGGGCATAAAGAAGGAACTCATGCAGAATAGGGACAATTGGAAGTTGATGAAAAAAAAGGAGAAGGAAAAAAGAACTGTGTAAGTTGTAAGAGAGGAAAATTATTTATACCTCATCCTCATTTACCGTGATGGATTAGTTCTCAACTTGTTTATTTATAGAGCATATTTCTTGATTTGTATTTTTAAACTTAAAAAACGGGCTGGAAACAACTAGAGAAAGTGACGCAATAGTCGAAGCTACTAACCGCCTAGATATATCAGTGGCTTCAGTATCTACACAGGCAGGTTAACCAATATCAAAGCCAGATACTGACAGAGTATTCTGGAGAGTTTGCAAAGAAGGAAGAAAAAGTGCCGATGATTGCTGGAGTCCGGAAAAAATTACACTATATCCATAGACTCTTCAATTGTCAAAGATAGTTCAGGATACGGGCACAAGTATAGGCAGAATGTGGGCATAATAAAGGAGGAACGCATGCAGAATAGGGACAATTGGAAGTTGATCAAAAAAAAGGAGAAGGAAAAAAGAACAGTGTAAGTTGTAAGAGAGGGAAATTATTTATACCTCATCCTCATTTACCGTGATGGATTAGTTCTCAAAATATGTATTTATAGAGAATATTTCTTGATTTGTATTTTGATCTTGTAGACAGCAGTGAGAGTTTTTCTATTTAAAAAGTAAATATGTACCAAATCATAAATAATTGTGAAAACATAGACGATAGCAATAAATTCGTCGTTCCACCACTGGAAGTCGGCATGGTATGAACATGCGGGAAATAAGAGTACGGCACGAGAAGTTAGTTTTATTAAAACAGTAGCGGCAACAGCAAAGACAAACGATCAGCGTTCTGTGTTCGTGTCTTTCGAAGTGCGTCTAATAATAGCCTAGCTGAAACTATTCCCGTCGCCAGGCTGCCTACCACTCGCCATAGGTCAAGACTAGGAAAATCGTTAAAGACCTACAAGGTGCCCCTACAATCATCACTTTTGAAAAATATTTGGCGTAATGATTTTTAGTAAAGTCTTTCCATTAACAGTGCATACATTTCTTTCCAAATAAGGAAGATATTAAGATCAGGTTAAAATTTGAGTAGAAGATTTATATTTGTTCGTCCTTTAAACTAAAAAGAAGCAAAAAAAATGGATTTTTTATTAAATTTTCATCTAAAATTGACTTAGTTTAACACATAACCGTTAAAGCAAATGGTCAGTTTGGACCATGATCGATCAAGAACATTTTTCCGGTACTTTTTTCCATGTGTATAGCGGTGAATCTTGACTATTAACTTTGATGGCTATCGTTGATTCCATCCTCTAGCCACTAGCCATTCTAATCCGAGACCTTCTTTAAGTGACATCGAGCTTAGACCTATACATTAAGAGCGGAGCATAGGGTTGGGTGGTGCGTAGAAGACGTTTGGCCAACTGTCCTCAAACACAGAAAGTATCAGTATTAATTAGACTGGATAGTCGATTAAAATTAGAATACACCATATATTTCACGGTCGACTTTACCAACTCTTTTTGCGTAATATTGAAAAGGTCCATGATAAGAGAGAAATTATATATGCACATAGTCAGATTCGGGATCAACTCTTTTATCTGATGCTCTTCTACATGTTCCGCTCAATCTATTTGTCATTTCGAAATAATATTTTTCCATTACTCCGCTCTTATTAGCAGCAAGTTTCCAGCTGTAGACCGATGAATCCTTTAATCTCTTCTGTCAGTAACATGTTTGGCTGTCGTTCTATAAAATTTTGGCTTTATAGCTACTGGCGATTATACATCTTACGCTTTCGAGTGTATTCCTGTACTATTACAATTTGGGAGCCATCGAATAAAATCGCACTAGATGTATGATTACAAGGTGGTTTGCTTCATCTAATATCCCCCTTCTTTTTACATCCACGTCTTCCTAAGTTTAACATTATTTTGTTAAGGTCCTGAAAGGATAATGCTGGTTCAGGTCCTACAAAAGGCTGTCCTAAGTTTAACCTAACCATATAATTATTCATTAACAGATTTACCTTCGTGCCAGTGTAACCATACAAGTTTTGGTACATTTTCTTTAGAGATCTGCTCCAGAGTTTAAGGAAATTTTATTATTTTTAAGGACGAGCAAGGATTGCCTGGCTATAGATATTCTTGGTATTTTGTATTTCCCTTAGATTAAAAAATTCTTGTAAAATATTTATTTGAAGTTACAACTCCTCAGATAAGATTACTATTGCTACGCCACGTTAAAATTGATTCTTGTTTTTCCGATGCTTCATGCAAACTTATTTTGATCTGGAATATTTCAAACTGGCATCAAAGGTATTTTAAATTAATAGTTTCCGTACCTAGATAGAATTAATAGTGTACCGATGATTTACCGTAACTTTAAGTGTCATTTTTAATTGAAAATCTCTGTGCCTTAAATTAATTAGAACATAAATAGGTAGTCAGACCTTGAATCTAAAAACGTTTCGCGCAATGACAAAATATTTAATATTCTTGTTACTAGGCGAAAACAAAATTCATCTGCAAAACGTATGACGAAAACCGAAAGCGAATTATTTTTGTAAATATTTTTATTACATTAATAATTTGTTGACTGAATTTACGGGAAGGACCAAAAATGTTGCTTTAATGATGAAATATTTTTAGACATTTTTAGTATAGACTTGCCCATTTTGATACTCGACCTAGTCCAATATTTTTGTACCCTGTACTACTTTTGCTGGGTATTTGTTCAAACTTCCTGGGTCTACTGTTGGTTGCCCAAAAAGTGCCTGAATCTTGCAATCCGATACTGTCTCTGGTTCCTTATTGCTTAAGGTCTCCATTTTACAGTCCTATTTTGTGTAGGAACTTATTTACTAGTGCATGAGTCCCTGTTATCACTCTCTGTTTACTTTTGTTGAGTTCAGCTGCTCTTTTGGAACAAGGTCTTCCTATATGACACATTTTTCCAGTGTTGCAAGTGTCTTTCCCCGATCCAGTTTTTTATGGCCTCTCGGACCGCGCATTTCGGCGTTCCGGGTATTTCTTCTGATCCCCATTTTGCAAGTTGGTCATCTTTCTCATTACCATCGATACCCTGATGTCCAGGCACCCAGGTCAGTTTCTAACTTAGGGCCAGTCTTCACCTTCGGATAAAGTACTTAGTTTATACTAAGAATAAATTTTAACTGAGGGATAACAGAAAATACCGTACTTTCATCTTCAGATAGCGTTATCTACCGGTTAAAGTACCCTTATCCCCAGGATAAGCTATCTGGTGGTTTATGTGGTGAATAGTGATTTTATCTACCATTTAAAATCCAAGAGCATGCGCACTGAATAAAATTGAAGGGCGAATTGTCAATAACATAACCTAACAGAACCTTCATTATTATTCTTATTTGAGATTTGTTACAAATAATTAAATAGTGATAAAGACTAAAATATTGCTTTTAAGTTCGGAATTAAGACATAAGTGGTGTTTTAAAAATTATTTAAAAAAATGGATTTATTAGAACATTTTGAGATGTTTGGTGATGTTGGACTAATTAATGACACAGAAGCATTAAATCGTGAACAAGACTACAATGTTAAACCAAGAAGATATCATTTCAATGAGTGGAATAACATTTGCATAATATTGCAATTGATCAAAATGAGAATGATTTTGAAGAAAATGAATTTGTTCTGAAAGATCTTAGAGAGTTTAATGATGGTGAAGAAATTAATGAAGATGCTCGGACAACATTTATTATTTATAGATTATTTCCAAGATTTATTGAATCAAGTTAACTGAAATATGTAATTTTTAACTATTTGTTTTGTTGATTTCATTCAAATATTCCAGTATACAGTTTATTTATGATCCATGATATTAAAGTGCCTTTTTAACAAAATTTTTAAATTGTTAAATTTAACAATTACCTATATATTTTAAGTACACCCATAGGTACTGTAGTTTTTTTTTCTCGATTTGTGTATATTAGGATATCCTACTTCAATAAAGAATCTATGTATATATGTAAATATTAGCTTTTTGTTGTGTCAACGTGATTATGATGTGGTTTTATATAATTAAAACTGTATCTATAAATAATTTTTTAATATAAAACAAATTACATTTTTTCTAAAGTTTGTTTATTTACTAAAATCTACACAAAGAAATAACTAGCGTCTATTTATCACGCTCTACAAGTGAACCCTACCGTGGTGCCCTCTCTTAAAGTAAAGTAATAACAACTACGGCTGTCAGCTATGTTATTTTGAGTTATAGAAGATCTTTGCGATGTTCTCTTTCTCTTACTAACACATGACACTTTTATCTTTGTTTCTCTTCCTTCGGTGTCATTTCAGTTGGCTACATTTCACTATGAGAGTGACTATTGGTACATCTCAGAGATAGTTATTTATCAGATAACTCGAAATGAAAAGACTCGTATCAGTTATCCCTTAGATAACGAGTTCTAGTTAATTTATCTGTAGAATAGTTATCTGACGGTTAAAGCTTATCTATCTATAGGTGAAAAGACTAGCCCTTAAAGGCAAAGAGGATAAGAGATTTTGCTGATGATCTGGCCATATTTATTACTAGCAAAAATTTAATCTGAAATTTAATATAACAAATATTTACTAATGCTTGTACAAAAACAGGTCAGATGTTTATCTAATGGTAATTTCAAAAACCCCAACAGAGGTTTACATCTGTGAATACTGCAGTCGATTTTGTCGTAAAAAATAGCGTTCTAAATAAAAACAAAAATTGCAATTGTAACAGTACGAAAAATATATATAATTAGAGACACTTATGTTAAGGGAGTGGTGAAGATTTAATACAGAAAATGGAGGCAATTAAAAGTATTAAAAATTATAACTAATTGGAAATAGAAAAAACTGAAAGGAACGTTTACCTTTGGCTGTTTTAAATTTATTTTTAGTTAATGGAACAATATAAAACTGATCTGATCAACGACACCCTTTAACATTGACCTTCATTTTAGTTTTCACGATGAGTGTTATTAGCATTCCATCACCTTTGAGTTTTATAGGGATTTGAACAACGTCCTTAATGATCGATTACTTCCTGGCTGCGGAAAAATGATTTATGGATACAAAACTTCTATTATAAGTGGAAATATTCGAAACGCTGTAAATCTTGGTCTAACTACCCATCTAAAACTGGAATTCTAATTAAAAGCTTTATTTAGGAATCTAGTAGGAATATGATCTCGAATTTATCGAATTTAGTTTATAACCAGTTATAAAATCTGCCGAAATATTCGCTAGCCAGTTTTATTGCATTTCTGCTGTTCATTTAAACGTATACAAAAAATTATTTATTTACTGCTAGCTAACCGTCCTAATGAAGAAAATGAGGCCAAATCTTCCCTTTATTTTATTTTTATTTAATTATTTATAATTTATTGCAATGCTTTGTAATGTACAATATTTTTTACCGATGGTTTTCCAACTCTCGAGCAGGCAACGCACAACTGTCCATGCGAAAAACACGAAAATTCAAGATTTATCCCACACACTTCCAATGATTGACCTTGTGATTATTCGCATACTTTGCCTGTTAATAATCCTTAAAATTATGCAAATTCTGTTAGTAGCATACAGTGGAAATTTATAACTTAGCCGAGCCTCCTGCAATACTGATACTAAAACCGTTTTAAAAGAAGCAAAGAAACATAAAACTATTTTTATGTTAAACACAACCCATATTTGGTAATAGATCCCTAACTTTAAGAGCATTCACTACCTTGGTGAAACTGGGTGTGCTCATATCCCAGAAATTTTTCCTGTGAAAAAAAGTCTCATTTTTTGTATTCCGCAAAGTGAATGATTTCCTTCTACGTTAAAAAAAAATGGAATGAACCTACAGAATCGTAAAAATAATGATTTTCCGGTATTCTCATACATCACTTGATTAGCTAAAAAATAACAATTTTCCTATTCATGCTGCCACCCTTCGTAAGTTTTTCGAATTCAAACGTTCTTCGACACAAATGCAACAGCGCACATTGTCATTATTACTACTCAACCTAGTTTCGAGAACAATATTGTCTTTGTTTACGGCATAATATATGCATATATTTGATCGTGGTCGTGGTCTTAGAGTATCTCAGATTAATATTTGAATTTGAATCCTTTTTCAGGGGCGTCTCACAAATTATTTTTCATTTGACTCTGGCGATTAGAATTGTGTTAATATATTTGATTTTATTGATCGGTGTCGTGGAACTTTCTTACTTTTTGTTTTAACTTTATTTAAAGTCTTAAGTGGCAACCGGAGTTCTTGTGAGAAGCAAATTTCACTTCTATTTTATGAAGATTTTCTAATATAAAATTGTATTCATATGCGCGCCACTTGGTGAAAACGTCCTTTTTTGTGTTTTAAGTAAGCTGTAACTTTTTCACAGCAAAATATTTATTTTTAGATTTTATAGGATTTTATAGGAAAGTTGGTTTACAAATTTTCATTTTCTTAACATCATCAATGTTCAGTTTCTTCGTTAAAACGTCTACTTTAAGATGGTATGAATCCGAATGCGAGGTCATCTTGGCAGTGTCAGGTCACCTGAAGGTCATTTCAAGGTCATTTCAAGATCAAATAGAGAAAAAGCCAAACCATAAAATACACCAGAAACCTATACAATAGCTGAACTTGACATTTGGTTCTTTCCTTTATTTGATCTTAAAATGACCTTGAAGTGACATTCAAGTGACCTGACACAGCCAAGATGACCTCATATTCGGACTCAGCGACCCCGAAAACATATATTACAGTTAAGCCGAACAACCAAAACACTTACTCCGAAATCCTGTGATTTTTCTCACGGCTTTTTCTACATTTGACATTGAATTGACCTTGATTCTTACTTGCTGTGGAATCGATTAGTTATTAAATACAGATAATATAAATAAAACAAAAAAAAATTTCTATGGTCAAAAATGTAGGGGGCCAAAACCGGCCAAAATGACCCTCCTCCTTTCTTAAAAAAAATTAAAAACAGGCTTTTATGCAAGTGCAATAAAAAGAAAAAATAAAAACATTTTTACAAAAACAAGATTTTATACAAAAAAATAATTTCTCTAATTGTTAGACCTAGGTTTTTCTATGAGTAACAGATTCAAAATCTTGCCGCGCAAAGATAACTATCATTAAAAAAAGGTCAGTTTCTATACCTAAATTCACTACCTATTTAAACATTGGTTGGTTTTTGGTCACCTACTTTTTATGTTCTGCACGCCACTGGCCACTGGCTACTAAGAATGCATAAATGATTTATTTATTCGGTGGCAATATCTTTTGGTAAATGTATTGTGCTGTGTTGCCAAACTTTGGAAAATATTTATATTTAGTCACGCCTCTTTTACTGCGCGGGTCAAGGGGAAATATCGTATGAAGTTATGACGCTTTAATGAAACGCCTTAATTATCTAGGAAATTATTTTTTTCAGTTTGATATGGATTCTCGTCATACGTATCCAGATCTCACCGGGACACGTGCATCTTTTGACCTGGAGAAGCACCTATCCCCCGTGACCGTACGCAATTGATCGAGGCTACCTCTGGATAAGTCCGACGACCACATGAAGAACTTCTTCAGATTCCTCTACTGTGTCAAGAAGAACTGGAGGGCACACGAAATTTTTCCACAATCACCCTAGCTATCCCAGTGGCGTACGCTTTTATTGTACAATTTGTATATATGGAAAGTTTATAGTAGTTTTAAGTTATAGCATGTAAGTTAATAATAGGAAGAGTACGCCACTGGTCGGGTTGATGTTTTAGGCTTGGTGATTGCTTTATTAACAATTATTGCACAAAATTGTGTTTCTTTGAACCCTCTGATTCTAGTTTTTAAGAGTTACAAGCAATATTTATTGAATATAGGAAAGTTAGAACTAGAGGAGTTATTTTCAATACTAAATATACAATTTTTTGCGTACCTTCCCGTAAATTACGGTTAAATATGCGGAACTGTCACAAAAAATATTTATTTTTTTTGTCAAATATGCTGGAGGTAAACAAATAAGAAGAATCTATAATTTTGAAACTAAGAAAATGTTAACGAATTTAGATGTTTATAATTTTAATACCTACAAAAATATTTTGGGATAGTAACGATAAATTAAATCGTGGTTAAAATATACCATAACAAATAATTTATTGGGTATATTTTTTAAAATAGTGCCCTTTCAGTGTCATTAAACTTTGACTATTTCGCAGCATTTTGAAAAATTGTTTATAACGTTAATAAACAAGAAAAAGGTGACATTAGATGTAATCAAAATATATGGAGAAGCCAATGAGTACTAAGTTTATGAATTTCTGTTGAAGTAATTGTTTCTAAAAATAGTAAAAATCAGTTCAACTTTAATTCTTCAAATCAACTAAGCGTAGAAACGTAAATTATCAAAATATTTTTAATAGAATATAAAAATCACAAACTCCAAACTTCAAAGTTTTTGTTTGCTACCACTAAAGTATCAGAAAACCCAAAATTATTCCCTAGATATCAAAAAATTTCAAAGTAAAACGAATAAAACGCAATTGCCTTTATCTCTAGCCCAGTTGTCAGAGAGTTCGCACAAAATGTGATATCGATGAAACTTGGCACTTAAGTACTTGAAAGGGGGTAGAAAACGATAAAAAAATCTTTGCTGCTCTAAAGTGTATGCTAACTTCACAAGTTCGAAAATAAAATCGAAAATATGGTATTTCCATTATATCTCGAAAAAAAAATAAAAATTTCGAAAAACTACGTAAAACCGCACCACACCACACCACGTAAAAGAGCGAAAAATTTGACTAAAAATTATGTTGTTATTTAAAAAAAAATTGTATTACTATAAAAAAATTATTAAAAATAAGAAAGCAAATTCGAAAACTCTGCTCGTAGAGCCGTTGAATACAAATATTCAGGCGAGGTGTTCGGAAAAACTAAAGTATCTTTGCCTAAAATGTACGCAAAGAAAAAAAGAAAGCATTTTAAAGAGGAGACTCGAAGCTTTCTCAGGAAGCCATTAGTTTTTAATTTTTTTTCGTTTTCTATTAGTTTTTAGAAATTTTATTTTTTTTTTTTTAGAGATAAAATGGAAAGTGAAGTGAAGTTAACATACACTTTAGAGAAGCAAAGATTTTTTTATTGTTTGCTACACCCTTTCAAGTAGGTACTTAAGTGCCAAGTTTCATCGATATCACATTTTGTGCGAGCTTCTAGTCAATATCCTTGTCTGGCAACTGGGCTACTCGTATATTCAATAAGTTTAATATGAACTTTTTTTATTTAGTATTCTATTAAATTTCTTAGTCCCATTTTATTTGCTTTTCTTTTTCATAATATATTGTATAACAAAAAGTTTACCCAGTTTAAAATGGTGCCTTTTAAAATTCGTTACTTTTTTTTCAAAATATAGAATCGTCTTAAAGTAAATCTATTAAAAAAATGAGTAATTTTTGTGCCAGGCCGTATTTATGCCTTGAAAATATACGTAAGTAACAAAGGGATTTAGTCTTAGAGTCCGTCTTTTTAAACCAGGGATCATTAAGGTACTGCTTGAACTGGTTCGAGATGTTCCTTCCAAATTCCACACTCAAATTCCAAAATTATCTAAAAAAAACTATTTGTTCTAACGAAATATTAAATCGACAATTTTTTAAAATAAATGCAGGAAAAAATTCCTGATTAATAATGAAAAGATTTTGTCAAAAAGGCAAATAAAGTAGAGTGAGAATTTTTTGTGTTGATTTTAAGAGGAACTCCGTTAATTCCAGCCAATTATATACAAGGTGCATCAAATTAAAAGTTCACGAAATATTTTAGGCATAGAAATTTATATAGAAACTACAAACGTAGGGCCTACCTATGTTATAACGAAAATTTTTACTGGCAGCGTTTTGATTTGTATGCAAATTTGTAAAGACAGGATTTTTTTTTATCTTTATTTAATTTGCACAATATATTTCACAACATAATAAAAACAAATTTGTATTTATTCTAATAACAGTATTCTAGTTATTTTAATGTATATTTTATATAGTTCAGAATATTGCAAAATTCAATCTATAAAAACTATTTGGAAAAGTTAGGAGTTTTCCTCCTAATTTTTCCAAATAGTTCGCAAATACGGTTCTGTAATAAGTATCAATACTTTCAGCAAATAAATACGTTTTATAAATAATTATATCGATAAACGCCTTTTTAAAATATATTATTATTATTTTTATTTGCTCTAAATAATAAATAATTAAATTTCAGTGCAGGACTAGCCCCAATTCATTGCTAGGACTAAAAAATTAAGAAATAAGGCATTCATTATTACTTATATATAAATAAACAAAAAAATGAGTTTTCTTTTATCCTTTACAATGTAGATTTGCTCAAACCTCAATATAATTTGCAATAAACAAATGAAAACGTTGCCAGAATTTTGGCTAGTGAATTTAAGAGTAGCTATTTAGCTAGAATTTTTGCCCTCTATACAAGGGATCATCAATATGTTATTCACTAGTTGATAGTGGCCTTGAAAATTTACCCATGCCTATATGATTATTATATTTACATAATCACAAAATGCAGTTAAACAATACACCTAAGGTACGTTATTGTTTGAAAATAAAAGCCCTTTGTACAATGTATTTACTCTATATTATTGGGAATAAAATGGTTTGAGACTATTTGTTGTTTTATTTTATCGATTTAAGTAGACACACTTGAAATAGAAATTAACACAAACTAATGTAGAGTAAAAATAAATTATTGAATAATATAAGAAACCCCCCAAAAAACAAACCGTATACTTAGTAAACAGGCATTAATATCAATGTAGCGGGATAAAAAACAATAGAAGTTCGAAGTGGCAAATTGCAAAAAGAAAATATTTTTATAATGAACCACCCGGAAAGAATACAAAATTAAAGCAGGCAGAGAAAGAAAGAGGAACAAAGGGAGACCGAGAAAAATGGATGAAGAGAACGCAGAAAACAGAAAAAACGTTGCAAAAAATAAAAGTTTTGACACAACATTGTAAAAAATCAAAAATTGACAAAGTTTTTTTAATAAACACAAAGTAATCTGACGTTTTTCTAGGTATAATAATTACCGTAAAGCAAAAGAAGAACATTTTTAGGATTTTCTTTTAAAATTTGTATTTTTTAAAATGGTGGAATTATTGACATATTCGTAATGAAGGAGCCTCTGAAATTATTATCTACATTTAATATATAACTTTTAGACACTATTTCAGCCAGTATTGAAAAAAATATGCACTCGATTTATATCATTTCTAACATTCCATTCCCAAGGAAACATTCGGTCATCATTGTGTTAATAAAACAAAGTTCCTTATATGTAAAGGATGCGGTATCATTACGAGGAAGTCCAATATGTTTTTTAAAGAAAGAGAGGAAAAAATATTAAAAGATATTAAACATATTAAAAGATAAAAGCATTAACTCATTAACCCCGAAGAGCGAGAAATTCTCCTTAATCGGTCCTCCCCTTCAAATCAATATTCCTGGGAAATTATAATTTAAATATTTATTTATTAAACAAAAATAATCTACTAGAGCGATCACATTCAAAATCCACATTCTATTACTACTGTTCTTCTAATGGTTCCGGAAAATTATTTTTCTGAAAGATTATCTTTGAAATCCTCAACAAACATTCAACGAACATCTTATTTGACTATTGGTGAGAATTCCGTACGGGTTACCTAAAGGCACAAAAAACAAGGATATTTGGTGAAGCCACTTTGCTGTCCAACGAGAAAGTTTACCATTTTTAAATCCATACAAATCGCCCATTGATGATTGAATTTATCTTCTCCACAACCAAAATTATGGTGTTGATATTGAACCATAGTTGTTGGAGCTGTCAATGATCTTTAAAATAAGCAGGAAAACCTATTTTTCCAGGAGTCCTTTAATATTGGGTAAGATACAAGATTTCTTCTTGAGAGAAGAAGGGTTTCTTGTGTCCGGTAAAAGGAAATCTTGGTTCCTTATTCCAGTAAATTTTTGTCAGTAAATCTGGAAGCAAGTAATTCAGAACCTTCTTCTTTCAGGTTGAAACGTTGTGGAATTGCTGATATCTCTTCAGAAAAACTTATTTTATGTTTTTAAAATCTTTGTTAATTTTTGGTTAAAAAAATTATAATTAATTAATTAATTAATAAAATAAACAGTGTCGTAGATATTTGCTTCAAAACAAAAGTCTCCACATTTTAATTTCCAGTGTAATTTAAAAGATTTTTTAATTTGAAAAAAGAAGGAAGCGTAAATGGTTGAAAATAAAAACTTTATTTAAGGGCTTAGCTTCTGAAGTACAATTAAATTGTTGTAAACACTCCACAACTTTTTTTTTTATTGAACAACGTGTTTTTGGAATCAACTCCATATTTGACTTAATGTGTTCTGCAGCAGCTTGAATTCTCATTTTTAAATCTTTAGTTTCCACGTTGGTAAGGATTTTGGAATACGCCTTGGACAAAACATTTTCTGTTTGTTTAATAAATATCTGCCGACAAAATGAGCAGATCTTCTAATGTTTCACGATACATTTTCTAAAAATTCGCTTTTCCCATAAATAATTTCTAACCATTCCCACCCATATATTTAATGAAAATTTAAATTGAAATCTCCGTTAACGAATTTTTTTCATTCCAAACGTGACTATTACTGGAATGGACTTTTTTTATCAGTTGGGAAATTTAAAAGATTGCCTCATTCGTTTTTTTTTATTTTTCATACAATATTCAGTTGGAAAATTTAAAAGGTTGCAACATTCGTTTTTTTTTATTTTTCGTACAATATTCACGGCCCCGAGTTAAAGTGCTTAAAGATAGAATTTCACTTATAATACCACTAGAACTTCAATTATTACTCGAAATATTCGTCTTCGAGGAAAAATTTTCTGTTTTTAATTGAATTTTTAAATAATAATAAAATGTGTTGTAAATTTCGAATTTCCAAGTACATATTATATGGTAAACTGGTAATAAATGATTTTTACTTATTAACTTATACAATAAATTCGACATAGCCTGAAGTTAAATGTAAATGTCATTTTAACTATAAACGTCAAAAAATTTTCTTTCATTGGAAAAACGAGATATGTGAAAAAATAACGAGACCACAGTTCGAGTTACTTTGTCAAACAGATCGAGTTAAATTGCCTATATGAAAGTAAATACGAGAAATCAAACTTACAAAAAATATCCTGCCCAAAATCTGTGCTCGAGCTGGTATTTATTAAGATAATTCCATGAATTTAAACTGACTTGACACATAAATAACAAACACACATCGTTAACCGGGCAACGTGGTATTATCGATTTTTTATCCAGTTATATTTTCTCTTCCTTCCTCATAGGCTAAATATCCGATAGCAAACTACGATTTTTGAAGTTTCATATGATATTTTTTACATATAAGTGGAATTGTCAGTAATATTATTTAATATTGCCACTTCCAGGCATACAGTTCTTGTTGTTGCTTACCAGCATTATTTAATTTAATTAAAAAAAATTTAGTCACTCTCAATCAGAGCTGGGGAGGATTCGAATCACATAGGATTCGAATCCTATTTGAGGATCCGAGGCCGGTGATTCGAATCCTTAAAAAAAAAAGGATTCGTGACCCTGATTCGCCGAAGAAATCCTAAATGATTCATATTCGAATCACCAATATTAGTTTCGGATCCTTTTACAGACCATACTACGATAATCGGATGAATTTTCATAGTAGTGGAGGCAAGGAGTCGGAATTTGAGGTGATTTAGTCTTTCCCCTCCCATTTTCGAGGTCGCTGAAACCGAATCTGAGGTTAAAAAAAGTTTTCACCGCCTGGAGGGGTTAAACGCGTTTTACAAGGTTGTCCTGTAGAAAAATACACTTCCTCCATTGTAGAGGATGTTGAATATCGCTTCAGACTACCACCAGCCCCTCCACCGGCCAATAATCTTCCCCGAAAGGGGTCAATTTTCATAAGTGACACCCTTTTTTTCCGGACTGGGCCAATTTATTCTCTCCCCCCCATTTTCGAGGTCGCTGAAACCGAATCTGAGGTTAAAAAAAGTTGTTAACCTCGGCGTCCCCTTCAAAACGGCCACAAACCACCCCTAATAGGGGTTTCTCAGCTTATCGTTTTCTACCACTTTTATGAGAGTAATAGTCTCTTCCTTGAGAAAATATAAAGTTCCTGGAGAGAGATGACGCCTAACCTCTCAAACCTACCACAAGGGGTTGAAAAAATATATTTTTTTAATAAAATAAATTGTTTGAAGAAAATAAATATATAGATGGGTATGTAGGGGTGGTTTTTGGCCGTTTTGAAGGGGACGCCGAGGGTAAAACTTTTTCGGATTCTCTGTATTCGAATGAAACTAATAATCGGATGGTCATTTGAATGTTTATTTGGCCGGTTTCTGTGGACCTATGCCACGGTTACCCAATAATTTTAAAGTCAGCACAATTTTTAAAGGAAATATTTTTTTATTTCTACTAACCCATTAGTGAGTTGAACTGATTAATTATGTATAAAGGAGAAAACCCGCGTCATCTCCAGTTTTCTTGTTTATAGCGAAAAAAATGTTTCACGCTTTTGGGGGTGATTTTTGGCTGTTTGGGGGTTAGAGTCGACCCGTGGATGACTCGGGTTTTCTCGTTTATAGCGAAACACAAGTTCTTCATCCTATCAGGGTGACTTTGGCCGTTTGAGGGGTGGGTCAACTCTAAAAGAATTGTTACGTTAATTTTGCTGGTAATGATTAGGAATCATACAATCAATCTTACATAATACATGATTACATGGTATTACACTGACATGATCCGAGACTCGTGAATCACTTGATTCGAATCCTTTTTTTTAGTCTCGTGATTCGGATCCTTTTTTTGAGGATTCGTCCCAGCTCTGCTCTCAATCTTCTATCAATACTCACAAACGTAGAATAATGTAGAATTCGACGATTGGGAAATCTTTGTTTGTACAAACATTCTGCATTTTTAGCGTTATTTTTCTAGATACTCTATATCATTTTATCGAATAATAAATTCATTTTGTTTTCACCAAATTTAATAAAAAAATTAAAATAATTTTTCATCCTCAAAACAAATCTCAATGTTTTAAATAAATTTCTCTGAAAAAAGTTTTGCTTTATAGAAGTGATTCGTAAACAGATAATTGCAGAAATTAAAAATTATTTTCTTTGCAACACAAAATATGAATAAGCTAACAAAGCTAATGCTGTAATTTAACCCTAGTTTTAAGCGAGACTCGGTTTTTGTTTGTATTGAACGTAAACTGTAACTACTAAAAGTTTCAGTGAGCATATATCAAATAGCGAGTTAGCTCAAATACTTAGACTACTTAGGTAGACAGCCAGCTCTAAAAGCACAATTACAGCGCCATTTAGTTAATTAAAAATTATTCACTGTTTCATTCGTAAAGCACAAAATTTCGTATCGGTGTTGTTCGTCGAAAAGTTTGGAGAATGAAATGACGGATTAATAAATGCAAATGTGGGTGAAATATGTACATAATTTACAAAACAACTATTTTAACATTCAGACAAACTATCATTACCTTTTTTTAATGTTCTTCTTTTTGGATATTAAAACCACTTTTGAAAACGACTTTAGAGTCAAAGTCAAAAGGTTAAATTAAAAAACATTTCTAATCTAAAAAAGTGGTTTTAATATCCAAAAAGAAGAGCATTTAAAATAACAAACAGGTATGAAAAATATTCTTAGACCGAACAGTAATTTATCTAAAATAGTGCCAGATTTATAATCTATAGTTTACCCAGTATTTATTACTGAATTCCTTTAGCTTTAGCTTTAGCACATGCTCTGATTTTACACAAGGCACTATATTAGATCCATTAGCTTCGTTCTCTTTGGCCTACAGATTTTGTGACTATTGCAATCAAAGGATTTCTGCGCTAACATGCTGACTTAATCTGGATTTATGCTTCTTGTTCTCATCCTTCACATGAGAATTTCAAGATCATGGTATAGGTCATTAATTCATTTCCCATATTCCTTAATACCTTGTTTTTGAATATTGGGATGTAGTAATTTTGGACGTTTTTGGACATCCCCTGAGTTTGTTACTGTCATTTGACAGTTACATAAAGCACTATATTAGTTCCATTGGCTTCATTTCCTCTGTTCTACAAATTTGGCGACTATTAACAAGCAATCGAAGGATTTATGCTATAACATTAGTGACGTAACTTGGCTTCAAGCTTCCTGATCACATCCTTGACCATAGGACTTTCAAGATCACGGTGTAGGTCATTGTTTGTTATAAACCACGGAGCCTTTACCATATTTGGCCATTTAATTTAAAGATTAAATAAAATAAATAAAATTCAAAATCAATACCACAAAATTCGTTCTACAAATCAAAGGAAAATAAAACAACTACCTACTCCTGTTACCAAGGTCGAGATATCAACTCTCTGATTTTGTTAGGAGATTCATTTCTAGATCGGTTTTGACATTATTGTGTCCCGTCACTTAAAAGTAGAAGTAGACAGCTCGTTGGTTATCGTTTCTTCAACTTTGCTCTTTTTATTGTCTGATTGTTTTAATATTCTAATTCTAAAATCGCAGAGCATATTTTTTTATTTCTGCAATTGTTTGTTAAGTATATGATTGGTGTTCATTATGTCTTATTTGAAAAAATCTAGATGTTTCTCCTATATAAAATTTATTGAATTCATTAAAATGCTTTGTAAATTGTGATTATTTCAAAATCAAAGAGTGTCATAATAATGAGGATCTCGAACTATCTTCATTTACAATATTTAAATATTCCGCATATTTTCTACGATGACTATTTAACTTTCCGTATCAATCTTTTTGATTTATTAAAAACTTAAAACTAATCTCTATTTGAAAAACTAACGATGTACCTAATAAAGTCGAAAGCAACACTAAAAGTTAACATCAGCTCAAATAAAACTTTTTCCACTCCCATTCCTGTTTCAGTTTCCATTGTAGTTTTTGAGCAATAGTTAAAATCTCGACAAATCCAACTTTTAGAAAACTAACAATATATCCCGGTCCGGAGGGTGAGTCCGGAAACCGTCCTCTACGACCCCGGAGTCCTATCTCATTCACAGCCAGCGGCTATGCGAGCGCATTACGGATATTTATTGCCCGGAAGATTATCAAGAAAGGGCGGGTTTTCACCAGACATCGATTTTTCACATGTGCCCTCTGTTCAAGTGCACACCCCGATATGCCGACGTAATTATCCCCTGGTACTAGATTATATCACCCTTTCATTTCAAACAATCTGGTTCTAGAGTCGAAGCATCCTTTTGAACTTTTAAAAACAGTTAAATTCTTTCATTCAAAAAATCTACAAAGCTACTCCCACTTTAATTGATTCGTCGTTTATAAAATTAATAGCGAAGTCATCCCAAACTTCATACGCCCGAATTCAGGAAGGACATCATGTGGTCCCAATCTCCAAAACGTTCCTATTACAAATAATGTTGCGTCTAAAAGGATAATAAAAATAGGAATATATAAGCCAAATAAAAGTCTGGCAAATATTTTGAAAAAAAAATTTATTTTGTCTTATACTAAGAATATTTATTAGGCATATTATAAATAAAAATTAAACAAGGATGTATACAAATTAGTACAAAATCAGTTGTACTTTTTATGTATTTTTCAAATCTTTTCATAGAAATTTAAAATTATGATATACAGTGTTAATTTCGCGGCAAACCTTAGGAAGACGTCGTTTATTCATTTTTCAATTTGTTAAAATAAAAAAAAATGTACCTATTATAACATTCATTGTTTAAGTAGTTGGTACATCAATACTAAAATCAAGCGAGGTTAGAAGCAACCCATCTGCCTCACATTCGGAAGTTCGTAGGTGTTCGAAATCGAACATTTTAATCTACGCCCATGGCGATAAAAGAAAATAAAAATAACCAAAACGCACGCTTAGGTGCCTAGCATAGCAACAGTATAACACGTGTCGTGAATCAAGGCCATCGCGCAGATACAAATTGACGCGGAAGTAAGTTACCGACGAACAAGGATATAAAACTTCAATGCGAAAGCCGCCTTTGTCGGCGCACGCCTTTTACATATACCTCGCCTCGCAGTCGCGACAATGCGTCGCCAGGTAGTGAGAAAAGTACACATCTAAAAAGCCGTAAACGGGTATCGGTGATTGGCCGAAAGGATTTCGCCCAACGGCAAGCGTTTCAAATAAATCTAAAATCAAATCAGTACAATATCAACTCCGCGCGGATCAGGTCGTAAGCTTGGGACTATCCACGCGTAATAAATTTAAGTCAGTAGAACTTCTAACTCCGTGTGAACAGGTCGTAATCGTTGGACAGTTCATACGTAATAAACTCAGCAATTTACATTATACAAATTGCGTGATATTACATACATACCCTTATTTAAACTCACCTATTTCTTGAGCAATTGAAAACCCAGTTTTAAATCATTGTTAAAGTCTACGTTTGTTAAAAAGTGTTTTGTTTTTTACGAAAGTTATCGTTAAATATAAAAATTCAAGTAACCAGTGTATAATTTCATTACAACCCTCAAAATACAGTCCACAAATCTACTCAGCCAACTTAATCTACAATAAGTTGGGACAGACTCATCTACAGGGTGTAGTCTAATAAGTTTGGGTCTCCAAATTTGGTAACATTTGGAACTTCCCAAAACAGTAGGTTCAATCTCCACATGGCGGGCTAACTTGTTATAATTTTTTTTAATGGGTTTTCTCATTTGTAGTACGCATATGGCGAGTTAGTAACATCTTCTCAGTTATCTACCACTATTCCTCCTAGATTCGCCCCCCCCCCCCCAGATCTCCTCCAGATGACTAAAAAAGCTAGCAAAGCCTATAGGGCCTGCTTCCCCTTGGGAATACGAAAAATGAATCCTTCCCATTCAATACTAAAGTTACTGGGCACCAATTGTGCATTAACCACTGGCTTCTTCTGGCTTGTAAAAAAAACGGATATCGATGACCGTATACACGATTAAATTATTAAATAGTTGGCCACTATTTTTGCTCACATTAACACTAAATATGTGTGTCTAGTTCGTGAATTATGTGATGATTTTTCATCCCAAAAATGAAGATTAAGGCAATTAATAACTTCATCTCAGTAAAATCCACTTCTTCCGTAAAGTATTGTCATGTTGTTTTTCTAACAACTAATGAGCATATTCTAGCAAAGCTGGACAACTTAATTGTTAAGATTGGTCAGCATCCATTTAATAGTTAAGCTGTCCTCGCTGCGGTTAGACTGTGGATGGGTAATAGCATAAGGTTATTTTATTTTACTTATTTTATTTTATTTTTACTTTTTATGTTTGTTTTTGAAATATTCAACTGGGCTAATTTTGGGTTCCTTGATGAATAAATTCTAAAATGAAAAAAAAAATTTAATTTGAAAATCCTTTCTGGATAATTAAAATTATCTTGTCAAAAAAATACAATGATAATACACGTAATTACAGTAAATATAAACATAAACAATCCACCATCATAGTTCTACGTACCATTAACCTTAATTACGTTGCCCAAAAGTGTGCAAAACACTGATATTTTTTATTGCTATGTAATTTATTTAATTATACGAAATAATCGGTATTAGATTTCTCTGACTGCGCAACCGGATTTAGTAAATTTTATTTTGTGTTTATCCGGATGGGTGGCTACAATTTAGAAATTGAAATATCTAAAATTTTTTATTTTGCGAAAATTTTTTATAAAAAGTTTCTTTATTAAAACATTTTTATTAATAATATATTAATAGGAGCGTCGTAGAAGACATTTTTCGAAATAGGCTAAATTTACGGTGTTAAAAGGAGTAGACATTTTTTAATTATACAGTGTATCAAAATCGACCGAAAAAATTTTTAATTCTCTCTCGAAGTAACAGAATATTCTAGAAATGCAAAATTGTACACTCATACAAAATGTTTGTTAAAAACTGTACTGTTTTTTAAATTTTGACTAATAAAAGACCCCCCACCATTTAAATGTAAATTTGGTTTATATAATATAATATAATATATAAGCATCAGAAACCTTGGAAAAATGGGGCTCAGAAGTTCATTCTGAAATCAAAATCCGACTGTTGACCACAGTTTTTTAAAATATCATCACGGCTTACGGCTAAGATGCTAAGATGCATTTTACTAAGAGCACTGTCCGCAAAAATAATTAAGTATTTTCCCTCTATTGTTATCTGTTTTGAAGCACTGATTTGTTTTTTGCACACATTATCACTGCATAGAAGAATATGTCTGTTTCACGGTTATATTGGATGATGAACGACTCCTATGAAATTTAAAAACGTGTAAATTTGGGATGTTTGAGTGTTTGAGAAAATATTCAATACAACGGATAATTTTGGTTTGTATAACGTGTGTTTTCTTCTTGTTGAAAACCAATCATAGGTTTACTTGCATATCCAGACTCTAGTTGTTGAACCAATATCAACTATTCAGAACTCTAGGGGAGGGGGACATGGTCCCATGACCCCCCCCCCCCCACCCAGATACGCCAGAGGGTCTGGCAAACCTCTGCCGTATTTCTATTTCTCTTTTTGTATAAAACAGATTTATTTGAATGATTTATTCGGTGGTTAAAACATTTTAAAATTATTTTCATGTATAAAGGGCTGTCCATTAGTCCATAAATATATTAAAATTGTTAGTACTTTTTAAAAATTAAGGTGCGTTATTATAATAAAAATAACGTTGAAAATATTTCTCAAATAAAATAAACCGAAATATTTTTATGTTTTATTTTGAATTATAGTTAATATTTAAAATAACTGACTCTTTTATCCCATTTTAACTATAAAAAATGCACCAAAAATTATCATGTTTTATTACAAAAAAGTATTTACTCTATAACTTTGACCCAAAACCTCCTACATAACATCTTAATTCTCTTGATGGAAGATACACAACAAAAGGAACCCACCGGTATTGCAAACCAATCCTGCTAGCAGGAGCAAATAAGTACTTCTTGCGATTGCCTCCACTTACTTTCACAAAGAATTTTAATCTTGAACTCTTCAAGGCTCTCACTCAGTCGTTCGTAGTCGTAGCCAACACAGAACGTTGTTGGATATGAAGATATTGGAGGTTGGTGGGGGGGGAGGTCATCAATTGTTCGTTGGGGTCAAATTTTAATCAAATCGAATTAAGTAGAAAAGATTGGCGGCACCAGCAGTTTTGTTTTACCTTACGACATGAGTTATTTATAGTGACATTCGATAGTGGTGACTGTGATGAATGAACGTTAATTGGTTTATTATTTTATAACGGATTTAATACTGATTTATTTATAGAGTGAGTAGTTTTAATCATTTATTATGTATGGAAAATGTTGTTGTCTTCTCAGAATATTTCGCGCCAAAAATTTAATCATGCTGGGTTATAATTATTTATGTAAATATCACCACCCAATTTTATTTACAAACAAAGACTTCCATTAGTACGACGAAGTGCAATATTTTATAAAATGTTTTGATAATTTTTATTTATTATTATATTATATATAAGTGTTGTTGCAGAAGAGATAACTGTTCTTTTGTACACCAAAATACGGATATCCGGATATACGAAGTGTGCAAAATTTACAGCCACTACTTTGGATGATAAGAATTAAATAATATGAAAAATATTCCGGGTGCCGATTTATTTATTAGTTCTACTTTTAGCTGATTTAATCGATGTATCATACTTGGTATCTCAAGTGAATAGTTAAGGAGCTACACACAAAAATACGAAAAATCAAAATTGTCTTAAATAACATACCAAAGCAATAAACAATAAACCCATTCTATTCTAATTAAGTGCATAATTTTAAATTACATTTTTTGTACATTTCTTAGTTAATGTTCTTAAATGAGAAAACTATCATACTTTAAAGCAATACATTAAATAATTTTTTAATATTATCAAGGCGGCAGTGACTATGACATTATTTTGACTTATTTATGTATTGCTTTAAAGTATGATAGTTTTCTCATTTGAGAACATTAACTAAGAAATGTACAAAAAATGTAATTTCTTTGGTATGTTATTTAAGCCAATTTTGATTTTTCGTATTTTTATGTGTAGCTCCATAACTATTCACTTGAGATACCAAGTACGATACATCGATGAAATCAGGTTGTCATGTAGATTCCAAAAATGTAATAATCTATAGGGTGTCCCGTTTAAAATTCAAAAGTTGGTATCACTTCCGGTAAAACCGGAAGTAGTAAAAGTGAAACAAACTGACTAAAATGAGGCCACTAAGGTCCCATTTAATGCCCTAAAATTTTATAATTTTATCTTGAGAAACACAGATACTGTAGCCTGTTACATGGTTGCTGTGTCACCCTGTATAGTAAGTAGTAGTAAATAATGTTATTTTGTTTAATTCTGATTATGTATTGCAAGGCGATTTAATTATTTGTATTTATATTAATTGCACATACAAGTGTTGCCACTTGGTTGCAAAAAAACATTAGTCCTTTAATTATTAATCTTTTTTGCCGAACTGCTTACTCTTCCATTTATTTATGTTTCCATCATCAGTGTTGATGTTCTTTATTAAATAAGACTTAATCTAACACTTACTTAAAATACATCTGATTTTAGATGTAGCCTAACAAAAGTATTTTTGAAGACTGCCAAGTGTCAAACGGTACCTTAGTGAATATCAGGGTGATTCATAAGTTAGTTTATATTTTGCAGCCTGTTGTATCATAAATCTTTCTTGTTTCTAGATCAAAAACCTGCGTAAGAAATAAGTTTCATAGGTAGTATTTGACTTAAGGAAAACACATTGGCTTCATATAAAGTTTTAAATGGTATTAGTTTGTTCCTTAACTTTTGGGATTTTTAATAAAAATGAAAAGTGGGTTTATCGAAAAATGTTATTCCTGTGTTTCTCATAAACCGTAATAACGTTAACTCAGATTTATGTCTCCTTTAAATAAGTGCAATTTGTGTAAAAAAAATTGTTCATGCACTAAAACACAATCAATTAGTTTATAACGTACTTGTGTGAAATAAATTTTGTTTCAATATCGGTAACAAGTCATTCGTGGCTAAAAAACGTAGGTCGTTTAAATTGTTGATAAAAAAAGTACAAGATAATGTAATTAATGCATTAGTATGTTTTGCCATTAAAAAAATAGTTTTAAATGTTGTTGTGAAAAACTTCCTGAGATTTTACATAGGAATAATGGATATAGTGGGGTGAAATTAGAATTTTATGTGGATGTAAGAGCTAAGTCAATTTTTTTTAATTTTTTCGATTTTCGACATAAAGAGAAGCTTGTAAAACATTTTTCAATAAATTTGGGCTGGAGCTTCGCGGCATTTTTGGTATTTTTCGAGTGGATTGCTTCACTATTTTTTAAATATCTCTGGCTCTAAGAGTCATGGAAAAATAAAAAATAAAAATTAAAATGACCGTGATGAAGTAGAGTATCGATCCGTATAATAGGGTTTTTTTTTATAAATGCATCCTAACCTCAAAAAACGAATTCTCGCACATTATTTTTTTTTACTGAATTGGCAATAAATAACCAAAGAATCCTCGAATTTTCTTAAAAATTGGAGAAAATATGTATTTTTATATCGGGAAGACATATTGTAAAAATTTAAAAAAAATGTATTTGTCCAAAAAAATTGAATTGGTCGCCATGTTTGGAAAAACAATAGTAGAGAAAAATTTTTTATCTTAAAAAGAAGGATTTTGTGTGTACTTTGTCTAAGAAACTCCAACATTTTATTTCTTTATTTAAAGTGCCCAATTTAGGGAATAATAAAAAAGTTAAAATTCGATTTTTATTTTTTATATTGATTTATATTGATTCGTTCCCTCACAAAAATCTTACTTTAGAACCTGAAAAATATTTTTTATTTTTTTAAACATTTTTTGGAATGAAATACAATTTTTCTAAGAGAATCAAGCATAAATATCGCAATAAAAAAATTGGAAAAAAATGAAAATAGGATTTTTATTTTTTTTATTATTCCCTAAATTGGGCACTTTAAATAAAGAAATAAAATGTTGGATTTTCTTAGACAGAAGTACACACAAAATCCTTCTTTTTAAAATAAATTTTTTTTCTCTACTATTGTTTTTCCAAAAATGGCGACAAATTTAATTTTTTTTCGAAAAATGCCAATTTTGGCTGGACAAATACATTTTTTTTACAATTTTTAAGAGGATTCTTTGGTTATTTATTGCCAAATCAGTAAAAAAAAAATAATGTGCCCGAATTCGTTTTTGAGGTTAGGATGCATTTTTTAAAAACCCTACTATACAGATCGATACTCTACTTTATCACGGTCATTTTAATTTGTTTTTTATTTTTCCACGACTCTTAGAGCCGGAGATATTTAAAAAATAGTGAAGCAATCCACTCGAAAAATACCAATACCAGATGAGGGTTGGAACCCAAACTTTGTCAGGACAGTCCAACTCTTTGATTCTTTTATTAATCAAAGGGTAGTTTCATACTTGATGGCTAATCTTTTTTTTTTTTTTCAAAAAAATATATTGTGTGAATTTGAGTTAGAGTTTTATTTTATATAAAACAAGTTATAATTTTTATATCCTTCCAGTTTTACTTCATAAATAATAATTTTATTTCAACAAACGTATTTACAAAGACTAACAGATGGCAAATCTCTACATTCACCTGTTGCACTGAATTAGAAAATTAACTATTAGATTTTTATTCGAAAATAAATATTTTCAATCAATTTTCGATTATGAAACCAATCCATATAACATTAAATCCTTATTAACAAATATAAATTCCACAAGTTATTGAAGTCGTTAATTTTTTGGTTATGTAATAAAAACTATAAATATCGGCAGGATTTTTTCGATAAATAATTAATCAAGGCCAAGATTTACTTTCTAATATTTAATAAGAAGGCACCACTGTATAATTTATAATTTGGAATTTTAGACGATTGAAATTTAAGTGCGTTGTTTATTTAGGATCTATTGTTTTATTTAAAAGCAAAACCATGAATTAAATAAGAATTTGCTGTTCTGTTAAATAATTAATATGCCTATTTTTCAAAAGTTAGAGATTTTTAGATTAAAATATGTATTAGTGAAACTAAAATTAAACTAATTATTAACAAAAAGTCTATCGAATTTAAAATACATCTTATTTACTTTATACAGGGTGTTTGGTAGAGGATTAACAAGCGGTTCTCAAACTTTTCAAATTTTGTTCCACATAAATATGAAACAAAAATACAGGGTTATTCACTATAAATTACCCACCCCTAATTACCGTTATTAATATTATGGTTATAACTTTTTTTTGTTAAAATGCTATCAAATGTACAGTAGCGTGCAGATTTCAGGGGATACAAAAAAAATAATATTTTTTTAAATAGGATACCCTGTATATTTTTACATTTTTATAATCTCGACGAGCTGATTTCAACAATGTATCACACTTGATGTCTAATCTGGATAATAAAGGATCTGAAAAACACATTTTTCGGATATTGGAAATCCCATCTGATTTTTAATCACCCTGTATACAATATTTTTTAGTGCCACGGTATAGAATTTGAAAAGTTAGGATAGAGACATGTAAACCGTCTTTCTCGATTTTCAACCGTTTGGCTACTACAGCTACTTTAACTCAAAAAATGTGATTTTTCAGGTAGCTGTAGATCCTTTATTATCCAGATTAGACATCAAGTGTGATACTTTGTTGAAATCAACTCATCGAGAGAATTATAAAAATGTAAAAATATATAGGGTATCCTATTTAAAAAAAAATATTATTTTTTTGTATCCCCTGAAATCTGCACGCCACTGTACATTTAATAGCATTTTAACAAAAAACAGTTATATAACTTTTATTTGAGACTTTTTTTTCTATAGGCAATAATAACGATAATAAGGGATGGGTAATTTATAATGAATAACCCTGTACCACCATAAAAGCAAGCTAGACCCGTAAAAGTAAAAAAATTGAAAAATATATGTGTTTCTGAATAATAAAGATTAAAACAAAATGTTAAAAGGTGGGCAATTTTACTTTCGTTTAATTTGTTTCTGTAAAAATTGTACCACTCAAAATATTGTAATGTACCACCAGTGGTACAGGTATTTAATATATTTTTTCTAACTAGTTTATTACAAATGGCGCTTCTAATTTTTAAATATATTTCTGTCTGAAAATTTAACAATACATTATTAAATTTATATATGTTTGGGTGATTCTTGTAAAAACTGAAAATAAATCGCGACTGACAATATTCACAACTATTATTGGTCCTATATAAAAAATTTGATTTGCTGCACCACAACTTAGGGGGAAATAAACTATCGCCTGCAAAATGAATTTGATACCAAAGATCTCTGAACGGTATAAGTCTTGAACAATTTTTGCAAATAATGCACTATTTTTCAATCCTTTCAGTTTATACAAATAACTACTAAAAACTAGCCAATGAGAACCTTCTATTTGTGTTTTTAACGGTGATTTGTTACTTGTTATTGTATAACATTAAGGGTGCACATAAACTCGACAGAAGATAAGAAAGGTATTTACGAACTAAATTGCCTTACTATAATCCCACCATGAAACTCGCCAGGAGACAAACTGGGGTCGTATAAGAGAAGTATTAAACTCGCCGGGAAAAGGATTGAAGCAAAATAGTGATCGAATGCAATTTAAAAAAATTAATTTATTTTAGAACATCTTAATCATTACATAATTAACACTAACATAATTGGACAAACATTATATTCAAACATATTTCAATACAATTATACATTATTAATATTTCATAAATAACCCAAACATTTTACAAATGCGAACCTGGAAATTTCACCCTTTTTATATTCTTCTACTTTTTTGTTAACTAGTTTTTGTCTTTTACGCGTTGACAAATCTTTGTTTTTAGCAGGTTCATTCAGGCTTTGAATCTTTATATATGTATCAATCTGCAAAGTTAGAAGAACATCGAGAAAATTGAAGGATGCGTAGAATAAAAGCTTCTATTAAATTTTTAATGAAACGCTTCGCATGCGTTATGGTTCTGTTAATGCTATCAGATAATTCAGACCACAATTCTGGAGGAAATTTTGATTCGTTTGAAATATAAGTGTCCACTAGGTAGTCTGAAAATTTTAGAATAGATTTAGATAAAGATATTGAAGAAAATATACCTGGCTCTCAGCGGCGAGTTTATGGGTCGGATTATAAGTCAGCAGTTTGAATCGCGGCGAGTTTAATGGTGTCATTAAGATGTCCTACCTGCTTCCTGGCGAGTTTAATGCCGCCCAACATTAAAACGTCATTATGTATTGTGATAAGAATTTCCAAATATTCTAATGATCGAAGGTACTAATCCTTAAACGAACATAACTACCTGCAATTTTCTTAACCATGGTCAAGCTGACATACGCCCGATCTATCTATTTGTCCCTTTGGCATATCCTTAATTTTCCAGAAAAAATATGTAACCAACATAATGCAAAATTGATTAAAATAACCAGTTTTCGGGTTTACTAGTGAGTGTTATGCTCCAATCTTTTTTGCTAGAATATTTATTGAGTGTATTTTTTCAAATAATTAAATATGTAATAGGATAATTTTGAGATAAAAAAATAAGGAATATCAGCTAAACGTAGTACCTTTTCAACCACATAATGGCAGAAGCCACCTTGATCCATCGGCGGGTGTAAATCGGGCGCCAAACTGACCCATGTACCTGCTCCTTTAAAAGGGTTCGATAATATTGTATACATTTCGGGCACCAGCATTAAAGGTATAGGGATTAAGTTTAATACTCTAGTTAGATAGATGGGTAGATAATTTATTAGACTCTTAAGTTTTTAAAAAATTACAATTCATAAAAACGTATTTGACTTGTCAGTTACAAATCTAAAATATAGAATCAAATCACATACTATTAAAAATATGGAATTAATAAAAAAAAGTAAAGAACTTTTATTTCTGACAATATCGAAAATTGTTATAAGGAAAATGTGTTTAGATTAAAAAACTTTTTGATATGTAACAATGTTTATTTACATTTAAATTTCTAATTTTTATTGAACACTGATAACCTTTCAATTGCTTAATCATCAGTTTGTAACATTGTAAGGATGCATTTAAATTAAATAAATTAAATAATCTAAACACAATTTCTTTATAACAATTTTCGATATTGTCAAAAATAAGAGTACTTGATCAAAATTCATATTTTTTGACAAACCTCATATACGCATGTAAAAAATTGGAATATGATTATTTGATTTTGGGTCTTAGGCCATACATAATTTTTATCAAGCATAACTTTTATTTATGTGAGCAACTGGCTTCACGTAAAATTACACGATTGCATTTTGTGAAGTGTGTGTCGTATTTTTCTGTAAATACAAATTTATCATATTTTAAAAATTATTAGGTACATTTTAGTGTGTTTAAGTTAATTTTTTGTAAATTTAATAAATCGATTTTTAATCTGAAAAAATATCTTTTATTGAAACACTGACCAACTTAAAAATGACTTCCACAATCAGGTAACCTTAGTAGTGCCCGAAATACACAAGTAATTTAGAACCTATAAATACTACTTGCGCCCGAAATGGTTATGGGATTAAACGGTCAGGTAGCTTGGCGCCCGAATTACATCCTTCCATCCAAATTATTGCAGAAAATTTGCTTTTCCAGGTAATTCTGACCTTTTCGAGTAAAATTTCTCGTTCTCCCTCAGGTTGCACTATTAAATGTTTTTGTCTATGCCAGTTACATATTTTTTCTGAAAAATTAACATTATAAACTCGACTACAGAGGGAACAAAATGGAAAAAATAGTTGAATATTGCAACAAATTGATTTTTAAAAGGTTTGCACCACTCAAAAAAATCTAAAGATTCATATATTTTTGTAAGAATTTTAATACTTACAACAAAATAAAATTTTCCTCGAATAATTTTTACTAAAAGACATCCTCGTAAATTATATTCGCATTTTTTTTAGAATTTTTGGGCGAATTTAACAAAATGAGTCCTGGAGCCCATTTTGGTATTGCCCAATAAACAATTTTTACTGAAAAACCCGAATTTTCAAGAAACTGGATACCCTTTAAATATTATTTTTTATGTATTATTGATCACAAAAATAATGAAACACAAATTTTTTTGGATATTTTCAAAAAAGACCAGAGATCTTCTAAAGGGTGTTTCTGCAAGACGAAAAAAAATTGCGTTTTAACAAATACAATCCAATAACCAATGTAATTGTTTTATTGATGTACCTACCAGACATATGTTTCAAAAATTCCACATTATAATTAAAGCAAGTTTTCAAAGTTTTAACAAAAAATCTTGATCACTATTCAAATCCTCCCGTTTATAATTTAATTATCTACTTTACCCTTGGCACAAAATACAGTTTCCTTTCACTCAGATGATGTTGAAGGAGATTTTTATTTATACTGAGTTGTGCAATAAAACCAAGCAATTATAATGATCAGTAGCATATGTTTACTTGTAGGCTTTTTTATTATTTGCATAAAACTTTGTACAAGCTCAAAAATAATTAAATATCGTAAGAAGTACTTCGCGACATGCGCGATTTTACGACATAGAATCCACGAATCTTTACGCTACTTTTTTTTATTGATACACTTTGAAATCATAAATACTGTTATTAATACTTCAAAAAAATGGAACCAGCAACTAATAATGTAAAATGGTTGATTTCGTTGTCATGGAAATGAGAGAAACAAATTAATTTGCAATCTGTCAAATGAGATTAATTGTTGTCACCACAGTTGCTACTGGTTGTATATTGCTAAAAATTGATTACTTAAATAGTAAATATTTGAATAAAGCTTTTGAAACATTTGCTAGTAATATTTTATTTGACGTTAGAAGGTATTCTTGCCAGATCAATAATTATATAGTTGACATTAAGACTTCACGATTCTCGGGTTGTTGATGTTGCCATCGTAACTTTAAAATTTATTAGTAACGAATGACGAAAGAATCGTGAATTTATTTTAAAAATACAAATTTGAATACAGTTATGTAGAGGATTATATAATATTTATTAGATGTTTGGTAACATTGATTGTAAATTTTTTGATATCTATTTAAAATAAAAATTAAGGCAGAAACTAACAAATAAAAATATTTTCATAAAAAAACGTGATTTTCCACATCCATTGACTGGATTTTTTCAACTTTTTCTACCACGATGTTTTTAAGCCCTGTCTCCACTGATAATTCGCATGTTAACTAGCATGATTAAAAACTTATAGCGTAAAAAAAAATAGGTTTTATCTAAAATTTTGTTTAATTCTGGTGTATGGTTTATATATTATCCCGAGTCTCTGACGTACTGTATAATACACAATATTTTTACCCAAGTAAAAGAACTTTCTCCGCTAGTGTTCAAATTATGCAATACTGAGGATGTAAATAAATATGAATATGTAACAATGGAACTAATTATTATTAACTTTGTTGTTGAAATATAAAGAAACAAATAGTTTTAATGATTTTTATCATTTTCTTTATTAAATTTTAAAATGTTAAGAAGGCGAATTCAAATTAAAACTCATTATTTTTTACATTGTTTTCATATAATGATATATAGAAAGTAAATTCTAGTTTGCGCAAACATCTTTTATTGAAAATTGTGTAAAATTCCTGTTTCAGCGTTTCCTGCAAACTGCAAAAATCATTTATATTTCATACTTTTGAGGCGCGTTGTTTTCTTTATTAAAATAACACGAACTTTTAATTTTGGTGCCAAACGGCATAAAAAATCGTAAAGTTATCTATACAGCGCTTCAATAAAGCTCGAGATTTATTACCAAAATATATTAACAAACTACTGACTGTGGTTACTTAATGCTCCATCGAGTGGATTAAAAATAACGTGCAAATTATTTGTTGCATTTCCGAATAAGTCATTGCTCTGCAAAAGTTTACCACAACCTTGAACGTAAAAACCATTACTAGAAAAAGTCTAGTCAACCGACCAGTTCATTAGTTTTTTTGCAGGCAATAACCATGAAAGCGTCTACGATTGATTTCTTGATTTCTTGATTTCTTTGGCTGTTTAGTGGAAATGGATGAGCTGAATACTGAAGGCAGACTTGCTGTAAGATCTGACCTACATTTAACGTGTTTGTTTGGTCAGCTGGTTTGTTTTGTTTTAGGACTTATAAGTCTTTTATTACAGTATATATTGGGTTCAGGTTGTGTAATTTGTCACAGAGGTTAGAGGTAGTGTCTGTTTTATACTCACGTCAAATTTTTACTGCTGATGCCATATTTTTAAGGAAGATGGGTGACACATCGAAAAATGGGCGGTTTTCAGGAATTAAAGTAAATTTTATTTGACTGTCTTGCATTTTTATTGATTGTGTTTCTGATCACATAATCTTTCAAAAGAAAAGTAGTAGTCTGGAGGGAGTAGGCATTTCTCGTAATTTGATCATGCATCTCTGAATGTTTGGGTAGAGTTTTAACTAGGAAAAACTTGAGACAACTCAAGAACACCTGGAAAAATTGATGTACAAAAAATTGGATTACTAAATAAATTACAGTAACTGGCTTTAAAAATAATGACTTGCAGGATTTTTTGTTGTCAGAAATATTTACAAAATGATCATTGAGAATAGAGCATAAGTTCATAAGTCAGGTAAAAATGTTGGTAATTTTATCATTTTTATGGAATTGTGTATTAACTTCGAAGTTATCAGGAAAGTTATTGAAGGAAGATAAATGATTACATCATATATCAAGAACTAGGTATTTAAAATTCTACTAACAACAAAACAGGATTCAAAATGTTTTTCAAAATATTAACATAAACGTAAGTCGTTCTTTTGAAGATTTTATGAGGCCCGTATTTTAAGGGAACCCGACACTCAAAAATTAAAAAAAAAAATGTTTTTTTTTATTAACTATCTTAAAACTCGAATTCGAAGTCACACTTGAATAGGTACTAGTAAATGTAAACAAAATTATAAATACAAAATTCCTTGTTATTAAAGAACCACAATCAACAAAATTACACACAAAAAACCAAACCAAAACAAAAGATGTTAAAACTTTAAAAGGCGCCCAAAAATATTTTGTAATTATTCATTTAAGTTAATACAGTTTCGTATATAAGAACATGGTTAAACATTATTGTTTAACGATATTAAAACACATCTAAATCAGAAAGATAATCGTATGGTGGAAAATTGTATACAGGGTGTTAGGTAAATAAGTCTCGTAACTTCAACCGATGATACTATGTCTTATTACACGAAGGTGGATTTTTTTGAACCATAAAAATTCCAAAAAAGGGCCATGGGAGTAACTGCACAAAGAATGTGAAATAAAATCACACAAGCTCCCAAGAACAATGACATTAAAAATGTCCTACACTGCACCAGCGTCTGGACTTCAAGAACTACTCCTTGGGCTATATGCCCCACCAGGTATTGAATTACGAAAGTCCAGACGTGGTTTGGTGCCCGACCAAGTCGGGGCTTTAACCCAAAAACTTCGATTTTGTTATTAAACGAGCTTGTGATTCTTAGACCGGAAGTGGTATTTACTACTCACACTTCCAAACTTTAATGTTAAATTTTTCGAAAACGGTAGGTTTTAGGACCTATGTTGTTATAAACTTTTTTGCAAGTCATAAGACATAGAATCATCGGTTGAAGTTACGAGACTTATTTACCTAACACCCTGTATAATACATCTAATTTGAAATTAGTAATTTCCTAAAAAAACGTTTTATCGTAACTATAAAACTAAATAGTTAAATATTATAATAATTATTTTGACCTTTATTTTCCAGGATAAAATGTGGGATTTTTACACATTCCCATTGGCAGCAATCGGTCTAATAGTTTCATTTTTCTTTATTCTGGATTCCGTATGGAGTATCCTTCAAGCTTGTAGGGCTATATTAGCACCTCTATTTATTCCTACGGAAGAAACTTCGTTGTTGAAAAAATATGGACCATGGGCATGTAAGTATACAAAAACATTTTGTTGTATGTATTTCAAACTTTAATTTAACCTAAATTTTCGTAAATAAAGGAGATGAATTGTGGCAAACTAAAGACAGACTTACAAATTGCTTAATTTGGTAAAAGTATTGGATGGATAGTACAAATCTTTTAGAGAACAGCATCTGTATGGCATATCGTTACGCCTCTTAATTACGCTCATATCTGAAAGAGTTGGCCACAAAAACCTAAGATCAGCTAGAGCGGAAATAGTGCTAAAAATCTTCAATTATAGTATAGTCCTCCAGAATAACGCCATACCATTCAATAAGCGTACTTTCAGACGAAGCAGCCGTGGACCGAATATAGCTTTAATTGTTAAAAGTTTAGCTTCACAGTTACTACAGTTCGAAGCTAGAGAACGTCAAAACTCATACCCGTTCTTCCGAGTTCAGTTCATTCTGTTTATTGTCCTGGTTGTCCATCTGCGAAAAACCTTCAAAAAGTTAATAGAAGGCTGGTCTTAATTAGGGAAAACATTTTGAAGTAAAATTTATCTTTCTTTTTTGCAAATATCCTGTCTTTGTAGGATACATGCCAATTTTTTTTTGTTTAGATTTGCAGATACTTTTGATTGAAAATACCACTCTAATCATTAAATTAAAAAACACTTGTTAAAATTGGTGAATAGGATCCCAACCAGCAGTATAAAAGGAAACTTTCTCCTCTAATATTTGCCTTCATTGCTAATAAAGCAAAATAATGAAAATAATTGAATTAGTCTTGTTAATTTATTAATTTGAAATTCAAATCATAATCGAGATATACCTTTATCCATAAATTATGACTGAGTGTTATTGCTATTGACATTGGTATTTGCAACATTAGAATCTAAATTCCAGTTCGTTAATTATTTAAATTGTAGATATTATAGATATTAAAAGGTTAATTTTCGATATCAAGTAGATACAAAATGATTTAATATTCATCATATTACCACAGAAAATGAGTTACAAGATACTTTAATCATAAAATTGTGAATTATGAATATTTAGTAATTATGAACACAAAAGTCGGGTTCAAAAATTTATAAATAGTTTATGCAGAAAACTATTAAATTTAAATGTTTTCAAAATCTTCTGGGTAATTTCCTACACCTTTAGGGAATTATTTGATTAAAGTTTTCCATCTATCCATCCTTTTACAAAAATCGAGCGGTTTTGCAGTCTTAAATATAAACTTATAAATTGTTTAGTGCCTCTAAAACTGAAGGATGATAATCGGAATTCTTTATGGTCGACCTTAACAGTTTTTGATCATGCAAATTGGGTTGATGAAGATTAAAAATAAGAAATCTCCAGGGCTGGATGGAATAAAGCCGGAATGCATTAAGATCGCAACGGAGGTACACCCGCAACTTATCAGAAAGATTATGAACAACTTGTTAGAGAATCAACAGATACCAGTTGAGTGGAAAAGGGCGAAGGTGACACTTATCCCGAAAGGCAAGCCAAACGAGGGAATCATTAAATACAGACCCATATGCCTGCTCGATATTTTAGGAAAGCTCTTCGAGCATTTAATCAAAATTAGGCTAAATGAGACTCTAATGAGGAAGCAACTGATCTCAGACAGTCAGTTTGGGTTTAGGAAGGGCAAATCCACGGTGGATGCGATAGCACACGTAATCAGGTTAGCCAGAAAAAACGAGAGGTGTTGGGGAGTTGCGATTATGCTTGACATAAGGAACGCTTTCAACACGGCAAAATGGGGAAAAATAATACAGATATTAGAGGGAAACAACGTAGAGCTATGGTTAGTAAACATCATATGTGAATATTTTAGAAACAGGACGTTGATTGTTGGAGACACAGTGATGGAAATGACCCAAGGGGTCCCACAGGGCTCGGTTCTGGGACCAACACTGTGGAACCTTCTATATGACGGAGTACTGAGACAGGAGCTGCCGGCGGATTGTTTCGCGGCAGCATACGCGGACGATCTCGCACTAATCACTATAGCAGACGACAAAGAGGACCTCATCTGGAAAACAAATCTTGCCATTGCGATTACAATCGAAGGGATAAATAAGCTGGGGTTGAAGGTAGCACCCGAGAAAACCGAAGGGATAGTCTTAAAGGGTCCTAGAAATCGGGAAAACATATGTTTCAAAGTAGAGAACAAGGATCTTGTCCCACAAAGGCACGTAAAATACCTGGGGGTGTGACTTGACGACAAGCAAATATTCAATGAGCACATCAAACGAACATGTGAAAAAGCAAAAAGACAAGCCGCATCTTTGAGTAAGCTGCTACCAAACATGGGAGGCCCAGGCTTACAAAAATCCAGGGTCCTGTACGGGGTTGTCTCTTCGGTCCTACTGTACGCGGCCCCGATCTGGGGAGACGTGATAAATATAGATAAATATAAAAAGATGCTTCTGTCCACCCAGAGGAGTTTTCTGCTGAGGGTCGTAAGGGCGTATAGGACCGTATCCCTAGAGGCTGTCATGGTGATCGCCGGGACAGTACCAATTGACCTGATGGTTGAGGAAAGGAAAAGGAGGCACGAAAGAGAGGAGACCATGACTAGATGGCAGCGGAGATGGGAAGAGACAACGGAGACGGGACAGTGGACGAAGCGTTTAATCCCAGACGTGAGAGAATGGATTGAGTGCAAATTTCGAAACACCAATTATTGGTTCACGCAGTTCCTGACGGGCCACGGGAGTTTTAGGAAATATACGCATAAGATAAAAAAGGTGCATGATCAATTCTGCATATATTGTGGAGTAGTGGATGACGCAGAACACACAATTTTTAACTGCGTGAGATGGGCGAGGCACAGAGCCGTTTTTGAAAACAAAAGTGGCGTCAGCGTACATCCGCATAACATATTGACGTGGATGAGGCAAAATGAAGCTAACTGGAACCTTGGCTACCAGCTGGTCACAGGAATCATGAAGGAAAAGGAAGAAGAGGAGAGGCTACATCGGGAGTGAAAATATGATTCCGGGCACACCTGAGGTAAGTCGGAAGACAGTTCCAGGTGTACTTGGGAAGAGGTGAGGTTTGGTGCGGTAGGCAGGGTCTGCACTACTCTAGCAGGAGCTAGAGACCCTGAGTCCCACACTCCCCAGTCGCGATAGAGACTAGGCGCTAGGGGAGCCATGAGGTTCCTCACCTGTCCAAAAAAAAAAAAGATTGGGTTGATGAGAATTAAAAACTATCCATTAAAGCTGTCTGTCACGTTTTTTAAATTAAATAAACTATTAATGAAAAAAAGGGGAGAAACACCCAGATAACAAAAGAACAGCCAGCAGGTGATCATCTGCAAATAAGTTTATGAAGTTCTCTTAATTATCGGACATAATGCATTCTCGAGATGACAAGATGACAAGATGACACACCCATGATGTGGTAGAAAAGGTCTGATCTAATGTATGGATCTGAAGATGGTTGGTTGGTGGAACCCAACCAGACTTCCCTTTGTTGACTGGGAAGAAGTTCCACGTCAATTATCAATAATATGGATAATAACATATTTTAGAGTTGGTTCAAATAATCTTTATAATAAAACAATAAACCAAATGGAGTTGTAATCATTATTTTAGAGTAGAATTTTTTTACTCAGTCAAGAATGCTTATGTGATTATATCACGATTAATTTTAAATTATACGACACAAAACGTTCACATTACAATATACTTTTTGTAACCTTGGATAGTCCCCAAATTAAAAATACTGAATAATCATAGACTCCCAAAATTATAAACACATATTGTAAAATTTTAAACCATTAGCATAGAACTGTGATGTCAAATTAAAACATTTTTTATATTTGATTTGTATAGCTCTTAGGATGACGAATTTAATTTCAAACTCATTCCCTCACTTCGTTCCTTCTTGAAGGAATATGAAAAAGAGAGTGACACTAGAACTGTCAAAAAATTTTAAATCCTTAATGCAAATAAAATAGAAAACAACACGTCGAAATAAATGATAAAATGAGTAAGGCAGAAACTATTAAATATGGTGTTCCATAGGGAACAGTTCTGGGACCCATTCTCTTCATAATAAACATAAATGAGATACTAATAATTTGTATACTGAGGAAATTGTACATACAAGTATTTAATTTACCAATAAACATTATTATTATTATTAAAAAATGGGTTTTTTCACACTAATGGCGCTCCATGTGTAAAAAAATTGTTTGTACACACAAAATGAAAAATTTCATCATTATAGTTTGTTAAATTTTACTGAAAATTCATACGTTTTCGAAAACATAACAATTACTTGATATTTAGACGAGAAAGTATGCCACGGTCGAACTAACTGCAACTACTTGTAATTTATCTAAAAAAGCCGCTCCAAAATTATATAGAATGGTCACGCTAATAACACACCTATTATACAGATATATAAAAAGTTCCCAATATTTATCGATAAATGAAATAGTTAGTTTGTTCCTTTTTTTTTAAATTTACCAGTTTAGCGGAGTGAAATTAGACGAAAATATTCTGAAAATGGATGTAAGAGCTAAGTCAAATTTTTTTAATTTTTTCGAATTTATACATAAAGAGAATATTGTAAAAAATTTGTCAATAAATTTGGGCTGGAGCTTCGCGAGATATGTGCCAAAAACGGCATTTTTGGTATTTTTCGAATGGATTGCTTCACTATTTTTTAAATATCTCCGGCTATGAGAGTCGTGGAAAAATAAAAAAAAATTAAAATGACCGTGATGAAGTAAAAATTGAATTGTCGCCATTTTTGAAAAACAATAGTAGAGAAAAATTTCTTATCTTAAAGAGAAGAATTTTGTGTGTACTTTTGTCTAAGAAAATCCAACATTTTATTTATTTATTTAAAGTGCCCAATTTAGGGAATAATAAAAAAATAAAAATTCGATTTTCATTTTTTCCAATTTTTTTATCGCGATATTTATGCTTGATTCTCTTAGAAAAACTGCATTTCAGTCCAAAAAATGTTTAAAAAAATAAAAAAAATATTTCAGGTTCTAAGTAATATTTTTGTAAGAACGAATCAATATAAATCAATATAAAAAATGAAAATCGAATTTTTATTTTTATATTATTCCCTAAATTGGGGACTTTAAATAAAGGCAAAAGTATTTACAAAATCCTTCTTTTTAAGATAAAAAATGTTTCTCTACTACTGTTTTTCCAAAAATGGCGACCGATTCAATTTTTTTTCGAAAAATGCCGATTTTGGCTGGACAAATACATTTTTTTTTAATTTTTACCATGTCTTCCCGACATAAAAATACATATTTTCTCTAATTTTTAAGAAAATACGAAGATTCTTTGGTTATTGCCAATTCAGTAAAAAAAATAATGTGCGCGAATTCGTTTTTTGAGGTTAGGATAAACCCTACTATATGGATCGATACTCTACTTCATCACGGTCATTTTTTTTCCTCGACTCTTAGAGCCGGAGATATTTAAAAAATAGTGAAGCAATCCACTCGAAAAATACCAAAAATGCCGTTTTTGGCACATATCTCGCGAAGCTTCAGCCCAAATTTATTGACAAATTTTTTACAAGCTTCTCTTTATGTATAAATTCGACAAAATTAAAAAAAGTTGACTTAGCTCTTACATCCATATAAAATTCTAATTTCACTCCGCTAGTAAGTATATTTAGATTTTTTAATACAATAAATTTTGAATAATAAATAGACCATGTCTCCAATATCCAATTAACTAGTTATATTAACCTTTTCGTTAAATGGCGATGTGTATTTAACTGAGCCAAGGATGTGATGTAAAAATCTAGGTGACAGAGAAAGAATGAAATCAAGACCTCAAGTTCACCTTGATTGACCAAATGCAGTCAAATTAAAACATAATCGCATTTTATCTCTATATAATAAAGTTTAGAAGTGTATCGATGTTTATAAAAAAAAGATAATTTTCTCTCAGCTAGGTACATTTTTATTACACTGCCACTTTTAAAGTCAACCTGTTTTTAAACAATATAAAATATCCGTATTTTTAACAATATATTTGACTATCTCCATTACTACCAACAATATTTACTATACAAAAATCAATATATAAATTAATTTCATTCTGGAAAAGTGCTGAAATATTACTGCAATTTCTTTATTACCTAACTGTTTTATCATTTTATTCATCAACAATTGTTTAGATTATGCGTAACCCATGCATTTAATTGTAGCCTTTAAACTTTTACAATTGCGAAACATCTGATAACATGTAAGTACCTACTTGATACTTTACTCATTTATTACACATATGTAGAAGACGACATCGTAAAAACATTCAAATAATAGCATTTTATAGATAATTACTTACAAAATGATTCATGCATTATTCTGTTATTTTAAAACCTCTTTTACAACTGCTGATTTTTGAACCAAAATAATTTGTGAATTTCCTATATAGTAAACTTCATCAAATAATGCAGAGTTATCGTACACTTGTCTTGCAACTTTAAGACACATCTAAAAAAAATCCACCTCCCTTGTCATCTCTCTGGGAGCAGATGCTTTCAAACCCTGGCGTTGTTGGCCATTTTTAATTATTAATTAGTCGATGCATACAGAAGTTGATCTTAACTATGCTCTGATAGATTTTTAGTTTTAAAATATAAGATATAGGGGAATGGTTTTTTCTCGCCTTATTGGAAGCATGTGATAGGAGTAGATGATCTTCAAATTTTCAGCCCGTGTGATAAGCTCATCTCGAACATAATTAATCCTGATCCAGCAGGTTTAGTCAATTTGATATAAGGTTGAGACTTTTGAGCATCCAATTGATAAATTCTTTTTTATGTAATGATTTAATATCTTTAAAATATGTAGGTAAATCCATAAAAAAAGATAATTGACGTTGATTTCAATGTTTCTCCTTGATTGATATTTCATTAGGCGTTGTCATAGTAAATTTTAACTGTATCAGTATTTTTGATGAATTACTAAAAGCAGTTAAAAAATATTCAAAAAAAAAGGACAAATACCAACTCAAATTCACCAGAATATTCTTACAATAGTATAGTGAATTTTCGTTTTTCTAATGTCAAGGTTAACATCAATATTTCATAACTTAGTAAGATATTTCAGATTTTTTTGCATAATTAATGACAATTTACGTGAAATATGTTTTTATATAATATCACCATTTAACGACGTATAGATACTAAACTACTAGATACCAGAATTTTTCGTATTGTTTCGAAATCTGTCATTTCATACAAGAGTTAACATAAACTGAAAACTTAATGTTTGTGTGAAATTATAATGTAGGTTTATTTGGATGATGCAAATGTTACATATACCATAGTTTGAATTACTCTGATCGCAATCATACATTAAATAAATATAGTAATTTTGAAAAAGAATTCCAAACATTTCCTTTAATCCAAATATATGCTTAAATCAATTTCAAAAGACTTTCAACGAAGAATTCTTAATGGGGTACTACACGTTGAACGTCGAAAAAATAGGTAATTTTTGGGATTTTTTTTTTGGCAATAAAATACAAAGAATGGCAAATTTTCTTGTCACGGATTTATTGCCCGTACTTTCATGTATAAAACGGAATTTTGGTCACTTGATTGACCGACCCCCGTGGCCGCTGCACCAGGTCACCCCTAATTTCTTGCGCGGGGCGTGGAAAACGCTGCCCTTCTATATTATCCTTGAACAAGAATGAAATGAAAACTTCATTAGTATCGAAATTTCGGTAGAAAGACGGCAGTGGTTTTTGAAAATATTGATTTTTAAGAAAGTTGTGACCTTCTGAAAAAAAGTCCATTTTTACCCAAAAAATCGACACAATATCGTGGCTAAAAAATCAATTTTTGCAAATTTCAAAAAACCGAAACCGTCTTTCTAAGCACAATTTAATTCTAAACAGAAAATTGGAATCCGCATCAGAATCGGATGTAATTTTTTCAAGTTATTTCCCAGTTTGAAAAATTCTGTTTCGAGAAAAACGCGTTTAATAAAAGTTTCAAAAATATTACAAAAAATAAAAAGACCATCTTGTTCCATTTTCCCAGTAAGAAATAATGTAAAAAAATATCTAAGGATTCTTGTAAATAATTGTTGCATTTTCCTTATGTAATACATTTAATTATTTTTAGTAATAACGGGATCAACCGACGGTATTGGTAAAGCATATGCTTTTGAACTTGCAAAAAGAGGAATCAACATTGTTCTTGTGAGCAGGAATGAAGAAAGACTAAAGAAAACAGCTGAAGAACTAGGTAAGATATAAATAAAATTATTTAAATCATTTAGCCTTGCTTTAACTTCATTAAATAATTGCAGTGAAATCAGGAACTTGTGAGGATATGAATTATGATCAAAAAACAGTACAGATTTTTTTAGATATCCATTTAATGATGTATAATTTGAGCAGTTCAAACAAAGCAGAAACTACAGGAATATAACATTTTTTATATATACAAATACTTCTAGACTTAATAATTTTAAACTTTTAGTAAATTTTCAATATCTGTTGTATACTTTTTAAAATCGATATAGCTAAACTGAATTTTCTATTTAAAGTTAACTACTATTCTGGACTAGACAGAGAGGAATACAGGCTTTTATCTAATATGTAAGAGCTAATCAGGTCATTAATGTTCCTTTTTATGTACCCAGAGAGACAAGTAATGATAACTCCTTATGGGTTAAAAGTTGAGAGATAGAAATCGCATGTGATCAAATAGATCTGTTCACTTTCATTTTCAACCTTTCTTTCTTCTAAAATTCATTAAATATACCCTATGATATTTCCCGCAAACAAATATAGTTACTGAAACTCCCACTTTTGTCTTATTTCCCTTCATTCATTCAATTATGTAAGCCTCAAGGGTCAAAGAATAAGACTGCAAAATTACATACGTCTCTCTTTTATATTAACAAGAATGAATTCTTAGGTTCAACAAAAGTGAAGAAACTAACACTTTACATACTTACTAATGAAAATAACACTAATTTTGAATCTCTAACTATCCATTAGTAGGTAAGGATTGCAAAATTTCATAGTAAATTATCAATTTAAATTTTGCAATCTAATAAATGTAGTTAACATTTAGGAAAATTAATGTTACGGAAATGGAAATCATTATTTTATCTTAACAAACGTGTTAATATATGTTTGTTACAAAATGTTAAATCCATAATTAATGTATTGGCTTTGTTTAGTTTATAGAACAAGTTTTATAAAACTATAAAGTTATATGTAGAAGTAGTATTTTTCTTTATTTTACTAGTATTTTATTAAGTGATTTTATCATGATTGTAAAGAGATGTTTCTGATAGCGATTTTTTTTAACACTTTAAACGTTGAGGGTCCACATAAACTTTTTTAAACACTAATATTTTGCAATAATTTTTTTCAGAATCAAAGTACTTCGTAAAAACCAAAATCATAGCAGCAGATTTTTCTTTGGGGCAAAAAGCCGTAGATATAGTAAAAGAAAAATTAGGAGTACTACCAATTAATATTTTGGGTAAGTGTGATTTAAGGGTGATATAAAAAAAACAAATCATTAATTGAGTAAAAAAGATGCAATCACTCTTTCTTACATTTCTTTTTTATCAGAGTACAACCCAATTCAAAATGTATATATAAAATAAAATTCTTGATTTGACCATCCCTATATTTCAATTATGTCAACTACATACTGCAATTAACAAATATTTTACTGAAAAACCAGTAGTAAAAAAATCGTTCATTATATCCATTTAGATCAAATACCTGTAGGCTTTCGTGTAAGAGACCTTATTTTAGAGTCAGATTATCCCTGGCTCTTAATCTTATCACACTCCTGTTTTTTGAGCAAATCTGTCCTTGCTTGACGTAGATACTTTTTTATATTCTGTATTTTTATAATTAGAGGGTAACGTTGGTCGAATTATTTGCTTGCTTAAAAAGTAGCTTGTTTTTATCAAATTACCTGATCTACATAGAAATCAGGATCCTTCATTTTTGAATTTGGTTGTATAAATTAATTTTTAATATGTTTAATATAATTTTGAAAATTGTAAATTTTCTATTTATATTAATTTATGTGGATTTTGTTGGATATATCTTCATATTCTTTCCATCGAGAACTTTATTTATATGAATATCTTCTAAGCAAACAATCATCAGCATCCAATACAACGGAAAATCATAGGTAATGGATTGTGAGACCACCCATAGGAACATTAGAGAAGTTAAATACAAACGTATCAATAGACCCATCTCATATCTTTTCGTTGAAGAGCTCATGCGCGAACTCAAAGTTACCAGATTTTCTGTGATGTTTGCTAATATGAAAAATTAAGAATTTGACATAATAAAAAAAATTTTAATGCAACAGGCCCTTTCTAGGACCACAATTTTTAATAATAGGATATCTGAATTAATGCAAAAAATCCTCACCAATTCTGCGTAACATATAAATTTAAACTATTTCATCTAAAAGCAATAAAATTAATCGAAAGTCATTTCTATTTAGTATATAAGTTTTTAATAAAAAAGGCTTTAATTTTAGTTTTAAAAAACTGTAAATGCAATAAGGGCTCTTCTCAGGGCCACAATTTATTTTTTAAAATAAAAGAAATGTGCTTTGATTAGACACATATTTTGTTTTTGTTGATGTGAAAAATTTATTTATAAAGCAATTTTTGTAGTTTATTTTGTATATAAAAACACATAAATATATTTTATTTCTTTGATTTATACATGAAATTTGTAAGCAAGGCACATACTGTAAAAATTTTATTGATACAACCTATTAAATTAATGGAAATTTTATTTGATAAAAAAGTTTTTATTCTTCGGATAGCTCTCACTACATGAATACTTTCTCTCGCTATTTTTCTTATGTATTCAATTTCTGGTGGTCCGAATTGTATACCAGTTATACGAAAAGTTGGTATATTTAAACATATACAAATTACATCTCCATTCAGTTCCCCAATTTCCACTTTTCTTTTAAGAACTTTAAGAAATCCACTTTCTTTTTTTTTCTTTTTTTTGTCTGATATGGAACCTGAAAATATATTATTTTGTATTATATAATATCGAAACAACACCCTATATACCACAATTTTAATATTTCCATTTTAGATTTGAATAGAGGGGAAAAAAACTGAATTGAAACACCTCCACCGATTCGAATTGGAAAATTCTAAAAATGAAAGTAAAATTTTCATTTAATTTAGAAAACTCATTTTTTCTTTAACAATTTTAAAAATTCACTTCGCGTCATTTACCTATTTCTTGTTTATTTGGCTTAAAATAATTTTACCCTGTACTGGTGTATCTGCAGGCCCGTCCTTAGGGAAAAATATTCAATTAAGAATTTATTTTTTAGACGCCCAGTATAAAGTAAAGCGGGACAATAAACGCTCATAGTAACTAACAAACATTTATTAATAATTAATGAAATTGTTCAAAATGTCCACCATTTTGTTTTATGGGCTTTCTTGCTCGTTTAATGATGTCCCTTACTGATTTTATTAATAAATGGATTGTTTCTCAGTTCCTCTCAGGCTTCCTCAATTCTTTGAAGCAGTTCTTCTCTATTCTTTATTTCTTTAGAATACACCTTGGATTTCACGATCGAAGAGTAATCAATTTAATATTTTGTTTAAAGTACGGATCTGTAATATTACTTAAAATGGTGTTAAAACGGACAAATAATAAAAATATGAATAATATAGGACTGTCTAAATGTCGAAAATAAATCCATTTTGAATATTAAACTATAAACAAATAATTTCTCTTTTTTTTCGCTAAAATTTTACTTTCAGTTTAAAAAAAAAAGAGACGTTACCCATTATATATGGCCTTTGTGACCTCTACCTACCTTTAAAATGTTTCCGTTTACCAACGGGACACCCTGTATAATAAATATTCATATTTTGTGTATCGATACTTTCATTTTCATTTATTATAATAACAACAAGAACAAGCACATACCAGAACAGCCAACCCAATAAAAATAATCAGACAAGGATAGATATAAAAGTTACTAGACTCAAACCACCCGCAGCTTTTTCGCGCACGAGCTCTAGCTAAAATGCGAGATATGAGATGGGTCTATTGTCATGGAAAGCATTTCAAGAAAGCTAGTTATCAAAACTTAATAAGAAAATGGCTAACGTGTTCGAATAGTTATTGTAACTATTTCTTTCTGGTACCTGCTTCTATATTTTTTTAATTATTTTTATTGTTATTAAAAAAATATAAATTGACTTAAAAATGTATCAAATTGTTTAACTTGAATTATAACGATTATTTCCCTTGCCTGTCAAATATCAATTTTTAACCAATCACGTGCTTGGAAACTGATTTGACGCAGCCAATCAAAACAAAATAAAGCGACTTGGTGGTAAATATTCGGCTATTTGATCATGGTCCTCAATATTCACCTGAAGGACGGTATCCAATAATAACGAAGCCGCCCGTAAATTTCAAATTATTCAAATAAAACCTATACTAATGGTATTATAAAATTGCTTATTGTTAATAAATTATCGATCTTTAGTAGCAAATACACAAATCCAACTGATTTCGCACTTTTTCTGAAACTATAAATATATTCATTCATTCCTTTCTATGTAATACCGTCCATTTTACGACAAACATAGTAGGCGCGCGTCATCTGAATTTTGACAGTTTGCCATTAAAGTTAATTACAGAATTAAATTTGACACATTTTGTTAAAAAGTACTAACAATGAGTAGATTCGGGAGTAAAAATCTTCAAGAAATTGATAATATAATTAAATTAAACGTACCTGCCAAGACAGTAAAGAGCAAAACTAGTATAATTTATTAAATATAATGCGACGTTGACAAATTAGCTACTATTTTTATTGTTACTAAATTTTTCGTATATTTTACAATTTGTCTCGACAATTTTGGCATTAATAATCAAAGAATAACTCCCTCGAGCTAAAGCTCTCGGGAGTTATTCAGATTATTAATGCCAAAATTAAGTCTCGACGAATCGATCCTAAAATAAACACGAAATTTAGATGCAATAAAAATAGTCGGCTATTTGTCAAGGTCTTGGGATATTACTGTCGAATATTTTCTGCGGAAAGTGCGAAAAACTATATATATTTCAAAAGCTAGAAAATTGGTCTTTATATTAAGCTAAAAATATACTGGGTGTTCCATTTAAATTAAAAAAATTGCCCTATCCCAAAAAATCACCATATCCATTTCTAGTCGAACTAGAAGTAGCATCAAAAATCACAATATTGAACTTGAAACTAAATTATAACGAAGATGGTGAAAACCATATCTTAAAACTATTTGAGTAATAGGCGATGAAAACCCCGCTACTTAAATGGGACACCCGGTAATAAGTTTTTGATCCCACATGGATTAACTCATTCTTCCCCTATTTTTCAAAATACTCAATTACATAGTAAATAAATAACAAACATAGTAAATAAATAACAAACATATGTTTTAGTGAATAACGTTGGAAAACAATACGAATATCCCATGTACTTATCAGAGGTGCCAGAAAAGGAATTATTCGATATCATAAATATCAATGTGGGCGCTGTAACGTTAATGTGCCGCACGTTCATCGATGACATGAAGAAAAAAGGTCGTGGGGCTATAGTGAATGTTTCTTCAGGGTCGGAATTGCAACCGTTGCCATTAATGACAGTGTATGCTGCCACTAAGGTAAATTTTATTGTTACTGTTACAACTATCTACGATATTGTTACATTTTTTCCGAATTATTTAATTCCTAAGATTATAAAAGATTTCAATTTCTCTTTTTCTCAAAATGACATAACAAAATATATAAAAAAAATAAATACAAAACGTTTTAATGAAATTCAAAACACAAAAAATTGTATTTACAAAATTCCATGCGAGTGTAATAAATTTTATATAGGAGAAACATCTAGACCTTTTCATATTAGACTTAATGAACCTAATAATTATAACCGCAAAGTTAAAGAAGCAGCATTGATATGCTTAAATAATAACGAATGTGTTACTAATTGTTCGATCGATATCTCAAAAATTTGGATGTCTACTTTACAAAAAGAGTTATTTGCAAAAAGGATGCACTCTATATCGGGATAGTATCATAAGTTTTTATCTGGTTTTTTCTTTTGATAATATTAATAAGAAAACTTCATTTATGACGAAGTATAAATTCTCTTATAATATGCAAATGCGCTATCCTTCTTTCAAAATCCGTTCCCAGAAACGTCACAAAATATGATGGAAACAGATTTTGACATCTTCAATTTCAAAATCTTTCTCAGTGTCCTATGGTGCTGTCATATTTTTGTAAGATTATCAAGTGTTCTGTTTCTATAGTAAATCTTTTATTATATTTTGTTATGTCATTTTGAAAACGACTTCAGACTTAGAAGTCGAAACGTCAGAAATTAAAACTTTTTCAACAAAATAAATGGTTTTATTCCATAAAAAGAGAAATTGAAATAACAAGAAAACCACTATGTACTTCAGAAATGAATTATAAAAGATATCAGGAAATAAAGTACCAAATCATGTATGTGTAATGACACCGAAAAGGCTATAATGATCACAAGTGAGGTAGAGCTAAATGTTGCCAAAATAATAGCTGTACCCGATCACTCATGACATGCAAGAGAATGGCTTTTCTTTTTTTTTATGAAACTTGATGAAAATGTTCTTTTTTTTTGTTTTAAATAAGCTGTAATTTTTTTAAAGCAAAATATTTATTACGAATTTAAATTTTAAAAAAAACCTAATTCTCAATCGAGAACGTTGGCTTAAAAATATTCAATTTTTTAACTTTAAAAACCTCGACTTTAAGATGATATGAAGAAAATATATTATTCATATGGAAAAATATGGAAACATTAGACTTTTCAGTCGCCTTGATTTTTCTTAATTTACTTATAATTTACCTCAAATATTCCGACCATCCACATACTGCTACGATTTTTTTTTGTTTCAAAAATGATTGGCCCTGGTGCCCATGGTCTATCATATCATAATGTTACTAAGTAGTCCAATAAACGAAGGTGCCAACCCAGGCATCAGGTCTGTCCGGCACCATTTTTTTAATTTGCAGTTATTCATGGGTACATTCACCCCCGAAAATCTGAGGTGTCTGAAATTTGTGGAAGGGCGGGAAAATGGCCCATTGGTCTCAAAAATGTGATTTTTTTCGCCTATTTTCGCCGATATTTCCGAAAATATGACACAGAGAATTTTTGTTTGGACGAAAATGAAGATCAGTTCATTACCTACAAAAATGATCCTCATCATTTTTGTCAAAAAATTGATACTTTTCGACATGACCGGCTCCAAAACGCACCCCCATTTTTAGCTCCTGCCCTGCATTTAGAGAGCACGCTCTAAAGGAATGACACTCCCAAGCGGATAACAAATTTTTCAATAAATCACGTAAAAATTAATATTTTTTCATGATTCAAAGTTCAGATGAAAGAAGGAACCTGTAGCTATAATACCATGTTACTTTTTCCTTTTATCTATTTCTCTGGATTATTGAAAACCAAAGTTTGTTTTTGCTCGATGTTTTTTTAGAGCGTTTTTTTCCGGAGTTTTTGAAAATGCTCGGGTCTATCGGGAATTAATAGATAATCAAGGACCATATCGGTCTTCAACGCACATCATTAGAAAGCTTAGCTTGTCCCCTTGTCGATGGCATTTTTCTTTTTTATAATGAACTGTTCCTCATTTTTTGTCTAAACCAAAATTCTCTAAGGGTCATATTTCGGCAGATATCGTCGAAAAACAGATTTTCGGGAACTCTCGAGCAATTTTCCCACCCTTCCACAAATTCTACGTACCTGAGATTTTCGGAAATACCTGCAAATTAAAAAAAAAATGCCGGACAGACTTGATGCCCAGGTTTGGGGTTTGTGTGGCGTTAATTTACTGGACTAAAGATAAACTTTCTATTCCTGTAATATCGTACATACCACCTAAAATACAAATGGTGATGTTGGTTGCATACCCAGTAGGTACTCAAAGTGTCCTTTCATTTGACCAGAAAATCAATTTAGCGGCACAGGACGAACTTTTTTGTTTCGGACTGTATTAATTTTATTTTCACTTGTATCCATCTGCTTCGATCTCAAAATCTCAAAAATTCAGTATCATATTTTCAAGAAAATAGACTTTTTGTGATAGATTTATCATGAAATTTTACATCTAGTTAGGGTAAAAACATATCGCATCAAGCCTCGACTCAAGCATCAAAAACAAATACTTGTACTAAACATTAACCATATTAAAGAATCGAGCATCGACTAAAGTATCGCATCAATTTGATTTTCAAGACTCTTCGCAGGAATGATGCCCGAAATGTGTGATGTATGATTGGTGCGCTCAAGGTCGTGTCGTGAAAAGAGGTAAACTGCTTTTATATATAGACGCCCACTATGTGCCCTCTGAGGCCTGGCTTGAGTCGATGCTTAAGAGGGGCCTTGCCACTGCCGACCTCGTTTTCAGTTGGCAATACTGAATATGCATAAAAATTTGACGATTTTTTGGAGAGTTAATCTCGAGAACGGAATTTTTGTTTGTGGAAATATTTATACCCGTTATAGCTTATACCTTGGAATAGGACATCTCCTTTTTTGAGTCAATTTTAAGGATTAATAAAAAAGATATCAGCCATTTAGTGGAGGTGTGTTTTTGACAGTTTTGACAATTTGTGATCACCAATTTTAACGTGAAAAGGAGATGTCCTAAATGAAGGATACAGAATTAATTTCCGAGAATACCAATTCGCAAAACTTTATAATTTTTGAGATTAACTCTCCAGAAAAAAAAAATTTATGTAAGTTGCCTATATCCCAGTAAGATTTTCTCTTTCCATAGTTCAGGCGTTTTCCGCCTGACACTTTGAGACAGTGGCGCTTTTTGGTTTTATTTTGAACGATGTATGCAACCAGTTTTACGAATACGAAGAAAGTTTTTAGATGTTTAGAACTGACGTTTTAGGTTATGTGGGCTAATTTATTCGTGTGTTTTGCAATTTTTTTTAATGAGTAAATTAGTATTAACTAAAACCAGTTCTTCAGTTTAAAGTATTTCAATTAATGCCGTATACCTCATTTAATTATTATTATTATTAATATGTTTATTATTCCTTAAAATTTGTTGAAAAATGGAGATATCCTATTCCAAGGTGTAAGCTATAACGGGTAAAAATATTTCCACAAACAAAAATTCCATTCTCGAGAGGCTGTTCAAAAATCTTCAATTTTTATGCATATTCAATGTGAAAAATTAGTGATTAGTAATATGGAGAATGTGCAATTCAACAGTTTTTTGTGATTTTTATTCGTGCATTCAAAATAGTGTCTGCATAGTTGGGAATCACAGACATTTGCAGAAATTAATATTTACAGTATGTCTCACATATTAACCCATCCCTGGGACTCTTGATGTAGGTTTGTTACACATTTTATTTTGCTATTATGTCTTTTGTCCATTGCTAAAAAGCAATGCAGTTTTTTCATAGTGTATTGTTTTGTTTTTGTTTTAGTGAATAACTGTAAGGTACTTTTAAATAAAGAAATAATTATTAATTATTCAATTTATTTTCTTACAAAAATGATTTTATAATATTTAATGATTTACAATAAAGTTAACATTAAAGAAATGAGTTTACGATTAATACATGCAAGTATATTAGAACTAAGAATCTGAAATAAATTTATGATTAATAAATGCAAGTACTAGCACTTATTTATTTATTTATCGTATCACTGCATATGGTTGGATGGTTGGATTAAATGTCGCGTCAGGCATCATGTGCTTTAGCCGGGAGATCAAAAGATTGTCCGGCTGCCAAGTTTGTTAGCTCTTTAGCGTTACCCAGGGTGCACCACGTGGAGGCGAGCTAACTTTACACCCCTGAATCTAAAATAAATTTATGATTAATAAATGCAAGTACTAGAAATAAGAATCTGAAATAAATTTATGATTAATAAATGCAAGTACTCGAACTGAAAATCTGAAATAAATTTATGATTAATAAATGCAAGTACTAGAACTAAGAATCTGAAATAAATTTATGATTAATAAATGCAAGTAGTCGAACTGAAAATCTGAAATAAATTTATGATTAATAAATGCAAGTACTCGAACTGAAAATCTGAAATAAATTTATGATTAATAAATGCAAGTACTAGAACTAAGAATCTGAAATAAATTTATGATTAATAAATGCAAGTAGTCGAACTGAAAATCTGAAATAAATTTATGATTAATAAATGCAAGTACTCGAACTGAAAATCTGAAATAAATTTATGATTAATAAATGCAAGTACTAGAACTAAGAATCTGAAATAAATTTATGATTAATAAATGCAAGTAGTCGAAACAAAGACAAACAGGCAAAAAACTAACAACTGAAATGAAAAAACACACCAATGTTGCCGTAATGCCCGCACCTCTAAATTATCAATGACTAAAAAGCTTTTTTAAAATAAATGTACATATTATATTTTCCATTTAAAATATTTTGGAATGTAATATAAAAACGCTTTTCATATAAATTCATATCGTATATTGATAATAAAGAAATATCTAGGTAGGTATTTTCGACACTGTTCTGATGCTGCGGTAAATAAATAAAGTATAAAGTTTAGAATGGATACTAAATACGTGTCACTGGTTTTTTGGGTAAAATTTTAAAGTAGGTTTATTGTTGTATATTATTCTTATATGAAAAATCACACTGAATACAATGGTGACATTAAAAAATTTATAAATAGCCGTCTTCATTGTTAAAAGCGATCGTTTGTGAGCATTTTAATTTTTCAACCCTATTTTTTGGACTTTTTAACGAAAATGGTGACACGGACAAAAAAAATTTCAAGGGATGAAACATGAACAATTTATCATAACCCATGGTTTAAGACTTGCAGCGATTTTTTATCTGTAACCGTTCAATTGTTATATACAAATTAATGCTCCAACATTAACAATTTTTTTTTATAAAAGGACTTGCAGATAATTTATTGTGGTTACAATGTTGCATTTTGTTCATAGAACGCAGTTTTTTGTGTCGATAACTCATGTATTCTGCAATTGTTTAAACAAATAGATATTGATAAAAACATTTTGCGTTTGGGGCCGCCAATTATTTATTAATTCATTTTTTAAAAAAATTCTTGCTTCACCTTAAAGATTATACATTTATATAATTCTCAATTTTCGTATGAATCCATTGATGTTTAAATATTTTTTTTATGTTAGAAATATTATTTTCCGAGCTCCATTCCTATCTGATGTATTTAGAGAGATTAGTCGCGTGGCAGCGCTATTCATATTAAAATAAACGGATTTATTCGAAAATAATTGAAAATTAATTAAATTATAAAATATAAACTCTATTTTGATGCTAGAAAAAAAATAGTAAACAAAAAAAATGACATTTCCTAAAAATAAAAAATAATATTTCTGTCGTGGCTGAAGCCGGTATCGAACTCATGACAAATGGATTATTAGCGCTCTCTGCGATAAGACCAATCGTGAAAATAAAGAAAATTTATTCTCTCAGATTCCTTAGATATCCCAAATAATATATTATATTTTAATACTAGCAGCGCCACCTAGGATACAGGAGATTCACTGAAGTCTTAAGATATCTATCTCTCTTCATTATTGCAGAAAGACAGTGATAAAAGATAAAGATAAAAATGGGGATTTTTGGTGTTTGTAGTTTGGCATACCTGTCGCGACGCCCCTCTTAAGGCAAGGCTTGATGCGATGCTTGATGTGTTGCTTCACTATGTTTTTACCCTTAGGTATGTGTATTAAAAAAAAGATACATAACAGCTAACTTAAGACAAACTACTGGCCTACTGAACGATGTGACTCACCCTCCGAAATTGAGTTTTAGATCCCTGATTTTAATTTTTAATTTGCGCTTTTTCTTCAGGCCTACATTAAGAGCTTTACAGCTGCTCTGAGGTATGAGTATGGTCAATATGGTATAACAATCCAACATTTAGCTCCATTTTTTGTTGACACTAAAATGAATGCGTTTAGTAAAAAACTCCAGAGGAATGCTTTCTTTATACCTGATGCAGAAGGATATGCAAAATATGCTGTGATGACATTAGGAAAAATGGACGAGTCTTCTGGTTATTGGACACATGGAATACAGGTGATTATTTTTTTAAATATTGGGCAAATACGAGATGAATATGACTCATTTCATAGTACATAGGCTTTCTCATCCAAACTAAAAACCTAGAAACCTCCTGAATGGGTGTGTTTAGTTTAATTTTTTCCTTTATTTTTTCTAAAATTAATTAAATATACTATGAACTTTCCTTCAAGCAAATAACATTTCTTCCATTCCTAGTGAAAGGCTTTAAATCATATAAATCCCCTTGAGATCCTGTTATAATTCTGAAAATACCTTCCGTCTAACACTTTGGCCTCGAATAGGGTAAGTTACTTGAAGAGATTTAAAGGCGTCCTGGAAAGTACATGAGTAACTTGCAGGAAAGATCAGAGGGTATATTTAACCCACCATGCTTTTCACCTCGACATTTGAAACATCCTGAAGATTGTTTTTTATTTAATCGAACTGAAATGATATCCTGTGGTAAATACTCTATTTCAAAAGCACCAGCAAATTCATCTACTGTATCTACAACTATAGATTGACTAACTTACAGCCCAATATTCATGGTTTGTAGATGACATTCATTGAAGTTTCAACGTTCGTTACGGAAAATCAATTTGTCGAAACGAGACATTTACAATTATCCAAGGTTTGTTTCATCTTCTAAATAAACATACCCACTTTTCACCTGCCTCAACCCACTACTTCATTGTATTGGAAATATTCTTACACAAGCACGTTAAAATATTCTCTCCAATATGAAATTCTCATCTAAAAATGTACATTCGAGCTTACTCCAATTTTTGGCACCATTGTTTAACTCTCATACAAGTAGTGTTGCCTTTCTGAGGAGTTAAAAATACTCACATTTACTCATTGGCGGATCCAGGGGGGGGGGGGGGGGGACTGCAGGCCCCCTTTAGGTCCAGTTTTTTAATTTATTGAAAGATTACAAGAAATTTATCGGACTGTGACATTACATTTTCTTTTGTTTCAGACATTCTTCACAAAAGTAGTACCAACGTGGATCAGAATGTACGTTGGGGCAAATCTGAACTTAAATTTGAGAGAAGATTACCTTCTGAATACAAAAAGAAAAGAATAAAATTCTAAGGATACCGATGGAATCTTTATACCTCCCAGTGTTATTCATACTACAATTTAACAACAAAACTCTTTTATATTATGTAATTAGGTAAAAATTGTTTAAAAATCAGTTAGTGCGTTTTTGTTATTTAAATTTAGAATTTTTTATTGTCCCCAATTTAAACCATCTTGATTTCCAGTAAGCTGCTCGCCTCTCATACCGAAATGCTTCAACATTGTCCTTCAGGCTACCCACCTTCATGTTGCGAACTGACTCCGTATCATTTTGTTTGCTGCTTAAATGCATGCCTGCAAACTTGTAAATTTGCAAGACCCCTTCTCGCTTTGTACCATACCCACAATCATATAAACTTCCATGATTTCCCCCGCCTACTCTTCCTTCTGTACCTGTATGTACAAAACCATGCAACTCCCTTTGCTGTTCGACATGTACTCTCCCTGGTTTACCTCCATGGCCATGGCAAATCACCTTGTTGTCCGCCATATCCTATGTCTTCTTCAGCTCCACGTACAAAAATATGTAAGCCTCCTTGTTGTTCGCCATGTTCTCATTCTTTTTACCTCCTTGTCTACGACCATGTAAAACTCCATGTTGACCATCATGACTTCCAAGTTATTTATTTCCACGTTCATAACTAAGTTCCTTTGTTGTCCGCTATGTCTAAGCAAGCCCTCTTGTTATTAGCCATGTCCTTCCAAAATACAGTCAAATTTGACACCGGTGCAACTTTTATACTTTATTTTTTAATAGAAATCTGAAAATGTGATGTTAACGTAAGTTTGTACATTTTTTAAATAATAAATAATTTAAATTTATTTTCTACTTGTTTTTTTTTTTAATTATTTTTGGTAAAATTAATAAACACATATTTACATTTAATGACTTATCTGACTGAAGAGTCAGAAGGTATAAATGAAATTTTTCGTGCTTTCGGGACTAAATTGCCCCTCGTGATGATTACCCCTCATGATTTTCTTTTAACCAACTCATTTAATAAAATGTCAATCGCATTACTATAGTAATGAAATCGGTTTTTCGCATGTAACTCGCTGGGTTTTATTAGATTCGAAACGACTTGTAGTTATAAATTAAAGGGCTCGCGAAAACCCATAAACTGAATTTTAACACGTCCCAATCGTCTAGCGATTCTCGAGATATTGCGATTTGAAAGTATAGGGCCGCGGCAAGAACACACCTAGAGCCGTGTTCGCGTTTTTCGCAAAGAAGAAAGTGACTTCGAGACTTGATTTTTTTTTTTCTCCGACATGACCCAAGCACTGATTAATCTTTGGCTCGAGGTAATTTTTTTAATTTTTGACCAATCCGGGACAGCAAAATGGCAAACTCTTTCTTGAGAACACTGCTGTAGGGTGTATTAAGGAGATGATGATTTTTGCGAAAATGGACAAATGGCGACCGAATTTTGGATTTTGTAAATTTTACGTTTCAATTTTCGCAATGAAAGAGTAAATTGGGGGAAATTTTTTATTCGCCATCGAATGAGGATTTTTTTTCTATTTGATTTGAGCCCTACAAGAACTCGATCCGATAATCAGGAAGGGTGGGAGGGGGGTAAAAGCGTTTTGGTCTGAAGAAGGGCAAATCTATAAAAGTATAAGTAAATGGATACAGCCATGGGCATTTTTGTTCCGAAATCACATCAGAAATGCTGTGAATTCGGTGGAAATGGCTATAATTGGTGGTTAAGATATAGAATAACAAAAATAATTTATCTTTTTAATAAAAAACAATGCTTTATTTCAGTTTTTCAAGCAAGTACATGAAAGAAAGTAAGAAATTTATTACATACAGCGTACATACAACGGAAATGATTATTGACATTGACAGCTATACTAGTTAAATCGCGCATGCGCATACAAATTTGTTGTCAGGAAAGCAGCTTTCTTTCGCCTCTTGTTAGATGGAGTACTCTGTGGTTGTAACATGAATAATTTGAAAACATTGTCATTGCTGATTGCTAATGTTATGAGCTCGATCACGCGAAGAATGGGTATCTGATATTGGAAAAAGAGCAGCCGAAGTACGTGTAGAATTGTTACCACGGCAATCGACAAAACTATATGAGCAGCAGTACGATGCGTTTAAGAAGTGTGCCGCATAAAAAATGTGAAACAAACAAACAAACACCAGTTCAATATGAAAAGGACCTGTTACGCGTCAAGTATCTGCTGCATTAACCCAGGAAATACTGGTCAATATGACGAACTGCAACAACATAAATATAAATATTAACGTCAGTTATTCATTCTAATTCATTATTTTCAATAAAATACCCATTTACCTCCTTGTCTAAACTCATGCAAACCCCCTTGCTGTCCGCCATGTAGTCCCGAAGCTCTACCTCCATGTCCAAGAACATGTAAACCGATTTACTGTCCGCCATAAACTCCCGAACCTTTACATCCATGTCAAAAACCATTTAAACCCCCTTGCTGTCCGCCATGTCCTCCCGCTGCTTTACCTCCATGTCCAAACCCATGTATACCGCCTTGCTGTCCGCCATGTCCTCCCGAAGATTTATCTCCTTGTCCAAACCCATGCAAACCCGCTTGTTGCCCGCCATATCCTCCGGAACATTTACCTCCTTGTCCAAACCATGTAAACCCCCTTGCTGTCCGCCATGCCCTCCCGCTGCTTTGCCTCCATGTCCAAACCCATGTAAACCGCCTTGCTGTCCGCCATATCCTCCCGAAGCTTTACCTCCTTGTGCAAACCCATACAAAATACAAAGCCACTTGTTGTCCGCCATGTCCTCCCGCTGCTTTACCTCCATGTCCAAAACCATACAATCCTCCTTGTTGTCTGCCATATCCCCTTCTATGAATGCCATCTTATTTACGACCACATAAACATCCATGTTATTCCCCATATCCTCCTGCATATTTACCCCGTTAATTAACCTAAATTACACCCTTTTTTTATTCGAATTTTTATATTGTTAAAATAAAAATCTCTCTCTTTAATTGCATATTCTGTTTCACTTTTTGTAAATATTTTTTATTCCCTTTATTAAAAAACCGATTTTATATTTTATCAGTTTTAAGGACGTAGGGTAAAAAATGGGGTATATTTAGAGGAAAACAATTATTCGATAATTATTGTTCACTTTTTACTTAACTCGTACTTAATTGTTTGAAAATAATTTTATTCATTTTAACCAACTAACTTTGATTTTTATTTATGACTAAAGAAATACTAGTTACTTTTGCAACTGTCATAATTTTGAAGTTAAAATAGTAACTTTGAGCGCAGGAACTCCTTTGTCACTCTTTAAAATTCTGTAGCTTTGTCCCCAATGACAATTTTTAAAAATGGTAAAATTTATTCACATGCAGTAGTCTGAATTTAAAAATAATGTTGGTACTGATTATTCTACTTAGATAAGGAACAAATTCAGAAAAAATACTACAAAAGCAGTTCTTGCTGTTTAGTACAAAGTTTTAAAAATATTATTTCCCTCGTCTTAATTTCCACCAATCACAAACGCGCAATTTTTAATTACAAATGGTTTGTAGATGAAAAAGATGTATGACAGCTCCTGTCAGCAGTTTTTTTAAAGTTTACCCGCGGCAAAACTTGACAGCTGTTGTCACCAAAAATTACAATAACTTTGATAACAAGTAATTATGGTCTCCTAGGACACCAGAAAACGACGCTAAACAATTTTTCTTAAAATGAGTCGCTTTGGAAGTGATTCTATGACTAATATTGATCTGGCGATTGAGAAAAGTGTACCGTACAATACCGTTAAAACCCATACGTCAATATGGAAACAGTTTACGGAATTCTGCAAGGCAAAGAAATACGAGCTTTTGGAAACTACAAGTTTAGAGCAACTAAACCTAATCCTGAAAGATTGGGCGTGGAATATGAAGAAAGAAAACGGTGAAAATTACAAAGAACGTTGTGAAGACAATGTGGAACACCGTTGCAAAAAAAATGCAAGAGATGTATTTTATGAAGTGGAAAATAATTTTTGATCCATTTAAAGATATTATCTTCAAGTCTAGTAGGGAAGCTCGTAATGCGAAACGAAGAAATTTGCAGATGTGCGCCAATAAAAGGAAATCGAGCTTTGCTTCATTAAAATTGGAAGAATACTACGAAATGGTTTTATTATGGGACGAAGAAACTCCGACGGGACTCCAGCGAAAATTTTACCATATCGCTTCAGTAGAACTTGCCTGGAGAGATGGAGAAGTAGTCACTTGCATACTTCATTATTTTAAAGAGGAAGTGGATAATTCTGGGATTAAAACAGGTAGATTACATAGTTACATATTTTTTAAAATAATTGATTTTCAAAAATCCTACTTTTTAGGAAGAGTAGAATATAATCCTCTCTTCAATAAAACGGCCCAGGGTGGAGAAAAGAAAATGGCCGATAGTAACTGGCTGGTCCCCAACACGAAGATCCCTACCTTTTGTCCAGTCCGTCTTTTTAAAATTCTAATGGTTAAACGTTCATCTAGAATAACAACTGATAGATTATTCTAGCAGACATAAACATTTCCCTAACATTTTATAGAGCTTATATACGTTCGATTCTGGCCTATGGGTGTACTCTCTACGGATCAACATCTAAAACAAACTTACTAACTATTGACCGAATACAATATAAATCCCTGAAAATTTGCTTAGGTGCTATGTCATCATCACCTAATAATGCAGTATTAGCGAAATCCCAAGAACCCCCTTTAGCACTCCGTAGAAAATATTTGGCTGAAAAGCAGCTAATAAAATATCGAACATTTAACACGAATATAGTCACCAAAATTGCTCACATTAACCATAGTAATCTGACACTTCCTTATTGGAGATTAAGAGTCAGATGGGCGAAAACCTTTACAGATGGGTCAAAATGTGATGATGGTACGGGGGCAGCCTTTCTCGTTTATGATTCCAGTTATGTGGAAAAGTTTAGCCTACCAAAATTGTATTCAATATTTTTAGCTGAAGCGTTAGCAATTAAAAATCACTCGAGTGGTGTACCCTGAATCCAATTTCATCAGCTATTATTATGTCAGATTCTAAATCCGTTCTACAAGCCATTGAAAACCCTCCTACCAAAGTTTACAGACAAGAAATTATATTTGATATAAAGAAAATATTAATTAATCTAAAAAATTGCAGAAAAAACATTCACTTCCTTTGGGTCAAAGGACATTGTGGACTAAAAGGAAATGAATTAGTCGATATAGAAGCCAAGGAGGCTGGCAGAATGGAAGTAAATACGGTAATCTCAGCTTTTTCTGATTTAATAAATATACATCAAATATATGTAAGAGACAGATGGAGAATTCATTACAAAGAAATGGCTAGTGCATCTGGAAACCAATACTTTCGTCTGCATCCTCATCTACCAGATAAAATTGTCCATATCACCACTTTTGATTATAACAGAAAAAAAGCGTCAATCTTAACACGACTAAAACTTAACCATGGCCGTTTTCCTGCTCACCTTCATAAAATAGGCATCCAAAACTCCCCATTTTGTGTATGTAATGATTCTGCCGTTGCAGATCTTAATCATATTATATTGGAATGTCCCAAGGACACAGAAAAGATCTCAAATCTGTATAATTCTATTTTAAGAAATAGTATCCCTCTCCCAGTAAACTTAACAACCCTACTAGCCACCGATAACAAGGATATATTCGATTTATTAATCAAACATATACAAATAATAAAATTACATTTATAGTTTACGGTATAAGTAAATATTAAAATTCTGTGGCTAATGGACTAGTTCCCCCCACACACACACAACAAACCACTCTATGCGGTCGACAGCAGTCAGTAACCTGGCTAAAGGAGGGGTTGGTGAACAACAATTAATTAAAATTACTGGCCACAGTTCAGTCAACTCAATTAAGCCTTATCTGCAAATGCATAATGAGCATTATTCCAACATCATCAACACCCTTAGAAGTGACGCCTCAGAACCTCCGGTTAAAAACAGGAAACAGAAGATCCTGCAGCCACTCCTCGAGCTTCTCACTGTAGAGCAGGACTCATCAACAACATTAATGATTTACCTACACCCAACGTTATCAATGAGTTATATAACAAAGATTTCAAACAATATTCCTACTGTGTACCAAAATTGCAATTTATATTTTAATTGTACCATAAAGAATTAAGTTTGTAGTATTTTGCTATTAAATAAATTACCTGTTTTTCAGTTTTCAAATTAATACCTACATATTTATTATGTTATATAATCCCATTCGGGCATCTAATTTTTCCTGTGAAAAAAATCGAAAAAACACAATACAAAGTAATATTTTTTTAACAAAATGCATTCGTGCAGGTGCAAAAATCCTCGTCTTCGACTTGGATTTTTGTTGCCACAGGCACTCATGCTTCTTGTTAAAATATTACTTAGCAACGTGTTTTTTCGATTTTTTTGGGAAAAATTAGATGCCCTTATGATATTACTTACGATAATTCCCTTCTTACTTATAACATAAAAGGAATCTATGGTTCTAATTTCTAAAATGTATCACAAAAGTAGGCGTTCTTGAATAATCGCAGAAAAAACTATTTACTTCCAATTCTGCAAAGATCGGCATTTTAAAATACCAAATAATATTCTTCCGCCAACACAAACTGCTTAAGAGAGTACCCATAAGCATTTGCGCGAGCGCAAACACCAAAAAGTGAATGGTGGAAACTTCTTTGATTCTCCAACTGTCAGTTCTTGACGGACTGTTGCTGTTGTTGGTGAAAGCAACGACCAGAAGACCGAATATTTGTGGCGCGATGTTCGAAAAATAAATTAAATTGTTTTTTTCCAAAAATGAGACATAAAAATTTTGTGCCCGTGCAATAATTTCAACATCGTCAATTGTGTTATCTATAGTTTTTCTGTATTTCTGTGCTACAATATTTTTAGCGCCTTAGAGAAAGGAGGATAACTCTTTAACAAGTGAGTAGCTATTGTTTATATTTTTAATTAATATTCAAGAAAGGTACAGCTTACAGTTACAATACTTTGGGCTAGATCATGTAGAAACTACTACAACTACCTATAATAATTTCGCATTTCACAATGCCAAAATGATTTTTGTAAAAAAAGATTTTTTCACCGTAGTAAAAATTAAATATTTAAATACACATGGGTATTCATTTGCTATTAAAAAAATTGGTACATTTTCTAATAAATTTAATTTTTCAATGCAAAATAGTTTTTATACTATAACCACTTTTCCCAGGAATTAGATGCTGCTTAATTTTAAGTGATAAGATTATGTTCAAACTGTGATGCTTCTGACACTCATTGCCTGAGAGCCTGGAATCATATAAATGTTGTCGATTTATTATAAAAATTTTATTCTAGATTCGTATTTATTAGACTACACCAAATTTGAACTAAATATCGCACTAGCTTTTCGATATTCAGAATTTTGAAAATGTAATTCTTTTTTAGTTAAACATTTTAAAAATCTCCAGAACTATTACGTTTTTCAAGACAAAGCTCTTTATTTGTTTATTTTATTTAAAAACTTTTTCTTCTTAAATTAATTAAATCCTTAAAAATAAAACAAAAAATTAATTTTTTGTGCCCCCACTTTAGAAAATGCGTTTTTCCGATCATTTTTTAGCTCGGAAAGTGCGTCGTTGCCGGTCTAGATCGGAAAATTGACATAACTGCTCGGTAAAGTGACATAAAATTTTCATTACAGACAAAATACCAGCGTCTAGCCAGAGAGAATTTTCGAAGGGTATGTTAAATATCACAGTTGCCATGACAATACCGTAGCCATCTGTCAGTAGATGTTTTGGACGTTTTGATGCACTTTGTGTATTATTATTATTAATTTTGAGCAATAAATATTATGTTCCTATATTATTGTCAAATTATTGGTGGCTGCATAAAAAATATTGTACGCGCCACACTCGAAAAGTGTATTTACAGTAAAGTATCACTTTCCGAGCTTGACACGCAAATAACTATTTTTTTTGTTAAATTGAATATTTTTTCAAAAATGCGTTTTGGAAATTTAGTGATTTATTCCAAAATTGGCGTAGGGGTTTGTTATAACGTTGTATATAAAATAAAATTTGCAAAAAAATGCCTAATAACATTTTTGAAAAATGCGTTTTCCTGTCAAAGGCTGGATGGTTTAGGTAACAGCTATTTTTTCTTAATTTTCTAACCAACCGTTTTTAAAAACAATTATTGCTCCATATAAGCCTTATCACCCTGTACCAAAGTTACAATGTCTTTATTCTCCTGCCTCAAAGCGAATAATACACATCTTTACAAGCTTATTTAATTTGTCTTTGTCATACGTTGTCTTTTACCATAATCCTGGTCGCCTACTACGATCCCCCCGTAGAAACTTGTACGAGTTTAGGAAAATTGAGCTTACGTGCGATTACAGAGCCGAAAGTAGAACTCGGTTTACAGACCCATTTAACTGATAAATAGATTTCCAGCAAACTTGCCATTCGAGTTGTACTTGCAAAGAGCGATTCACTACAAATACTTTCCCTAATTTAGCTTCTTAAAACGTTTTTGACTATTTGGCGTATTTTAAAAGATTATGTAAGATATTCTAATATTTTTTTATTCCCCCGCAAGTATAGTTATAACTCCTTTCACTGAATAGTCTATCGTTTTTCAAAATGTTTGATGAACGGTTTCGTTCCTAATTGACTATTGGGATCTCTCTAGTAATAGCTATGCTTATCAAGTAGGTATATTATAAAATAATTAATACATATTAAAGAAAGTAGAAAGTTAATTACAAAATTTCTGGATTACATATAAGGGAAGGTTATTAGCTTTAAATCAGTGTAATTTATTTAATAAAGTACTAAAACATACGGGGTGACTCAAATGAAATGGCAGCACCTGTAACGTTTGAATGGATAAACCGATTTTTGTTATATTCCGTTAGAGTAAATTTTTAATTTTTAGACCCATACGGTTTAGTGGGAACTTACACATACAGAGTGGACCATTAAAAACGAGCCATATAGCAACAGAATGGACCAAAATATTAGCATCTAAATTACATATGCTTTAGTATAGTGTGGCTGTTGAAAAAGATAAAGAGTGTCGAGGTTGAAATTATTCTGAATTTCACCAAATGGTACCTTTGATTAAGATAGGGAAATTTTTAATTTTTAGTGATTATCGCCCCCCCCCCCGAAAAAATTAGAAAGAAAGGGTTTTTGGAGATTCTTTGTACACTCTTTGTACATACCCCTTAAAAACTTTTACATTTATAAATTATATTTTAGAATATTGTTTTTAGTAAAAAATATTCAAGAATACATAATATTACCCATTTTCATCGATTATATAGGTAAAATACTATTTTATGCATATTTTTATTAGCTTATTGCAATTTTATGGTCTATACTTTGATTTTTACGGGTTTGCTATATTTTTATGGAGTGCCCAACGTACAAATTTAGATTCTACGGAAAATTTTACATCAAAATAAACCCACTCGCACCTAAAAATCGCAAAAAAGGCTAAAAATTACCAAAAAGGCGAAAAAATTCAAGGTTGGAGATTTTTTTGACTAAAAACAATATCCCAAATTTTATTTTGTATCAAAGGTTTCTAGCGCGTGACGACGATTTTAATTTTATGGAATTGTTTTATATAATCTACCAAGTTACAATATAAAATCTTTCTTGTATAAAATGAAAAATTAAATAATAAATAAAACGAACTAAATGAATCCCTTTCTATAAAAATATTTCATCTTTTATGACATTTAAAATTTTGTGAGTAATTTTATACCCGGAAATTCCAAAGTACTACAATCCTCTGATGCTCGGTCATTTTTGTTGACTCACATCTTCCTCAAAGTTGACCAAACTTTTATTAATCTACTTCATAGTATTAAAAATTTAGAAACCCTATTCCAGAAGATTTATATGAATACAACTTGATATGTGTTTAAATCAAGCTGTTTCGAACAAAAATTCAATTTAGCGAAAAAAAAATTGCCGCCCATTTTATTCAATATATTTTCTTAGTCTTAACGAATTTAGGACGTTTGTAAGCATTTTAGAGGTCTGTAGTAAAGACACATCGAGTTCGCTTTCATATTTTTCTTATGATTCCTCTTCACTGTGTACACTGTGGCTACAAGAAAAATCTAGACGGGTTAGATCAGGCGAACTAGCCGGTCACAATATAGGACCTGTCCGCTCAATCCGATTACCATTCAATTCCAAATTGAGCCAATTGAGGAAACAATTACCTGGTATTGTGATGTAATTGAAACCACATTATATTGACCATATTTGGAGGTACATGCTGTAAAAGACCTCTAAAGTAATTGTATAAATCTTGGAGCGCTATGAAAAAAACCAGTTGAGAATGCTCTTCTAGCATTGCCATAGACCGAACAAATTGTAATGACAGTATTAATAAAATTTTAGATTGACAGTTCTTATTCTAATCAACACAGCCACAGTCTGCTCACTTTTACCAAAATCGTCATTGGCTATGTGTCTACCTTAAATTCAATGTCATTTTAAACTTCAAAATTTTCATATTTTGGACCCCATTCTGTTCTCGAAGAGGTACGGAGGGACACATCAAACCCTAAGCTTACTTTTTGACGCTCTATCAAAATCTGAAGTCAGAATTTTAAAATTCATAAACACAAAGAATCAACATACACACACACAGATCGAATTCAGATACCGAACAATTTGTTCGGTGATAAGGATATAATGAGTAATTATCTATTATGCCCCCCAAATATTCAGAGGCCTTAGGAATTGAGATAATGTAGTTGTCGGAGTTGTAATGAAAATTCTCTATATAAGGAATCATTTTTCTGAAAAGAAGTTTCGTCAGAATACAATTTGTTGTTGTTGTTCAATCGAAATCTTGAGGATTTAATTATTTTTTATTAAATATGGTGTTGAAAATTTGTAACTGCTCAAATACGGATCCTTTCAGCGGATATTGCTAATAAGCCAAAGAGAGTTTGGAATTTATTTATTCGAGGATTAACTGAAGATACCAAAACGCTGTATCAGTTTAGTGACACAGACACAAACTGTCAAACTGCATTATTTTATACATCTAGTGCTCCAATATTAGAAGAATATTGAAACGCCACATAATATTTTTAACTGTACGCTAATGATGAAAATAAACGGTTAACAATAAAAATTATTCTCACGTCTGTACCTAGATTCACGTCCTCTTTTGAACGGTATTACCAAAATATTCAGTTTCGAAACATAAATTAAAAAATTAATTTTAAATTGTAACTTTTGAAGAATTTTAGTTTTAGTTATGTTGAATTCAAGCTGAAAATAACGAATTTGATCTCAAAATTTTGACGTTATTTTAGAAAAAAAACCAATACCTTCTTTTTTATTACACAATAATAATAAGGTGAATATATACCGGGTGGCCCAACCCATAATTTTTTTTTTCACATTTGGGGTAGAAATAAAGGCAAAATTTTCAATTCCGTCAAATGAAAATTTCAAAAAGGATGAAATTTAATAGTGGAATTAAAATATTCAAAAACATATAAAGTTGCATTTAAGAATCTACGAAATCTACGGGTTTTTGATCAAGTAGATATGTCTATAAAAAATTGCAGATTCAAACTTTGGTGACTTAATTTCATGGAAAATAGGATCATTACAATTTTTCCAAACGGTCCTCTTTTGTTTAATCTCATGGTAACATACACAAACACCTACTCCTGAAAATAACAAATAAAGAATCCGTGTATCAACTTTTTGTGAAGAGCGCAGAGACCCGTCGCTTAATAGTGAATAAAATCTAAAAATAGCACAAACCTTAGTCACCTTTATGTAATAAATTAACATTAGGATGCCGTAAGATTCCCACTAGATTGTTATTCCAATACTAGTCGGGTTGACATTCTAAAACGAGTACGTCGCTAATGTACAAGTTTACAATTTTTACAAAAATATTTAAAACTAGAAAAAAAAACACGAAGTAAGAGATAATTCTTACGAGAGTGCATTAAAAAAATCTTTTATTACACCTCAAGGAGAAAAAAAAATAAAAACTCCTAAAACTGAACCACCCCGCAGAAACCTTCCCTCCGCTCGGCCCAAAAAGAAGAAGATAATACCCAAGAATAAAGGTACCCTAGTGATAATACCAATAAGATCTCCAACGGCCGATACAACACCCCGGGATAACATGGCCCAGGTTTTTTGCTTTTTCAGGGCTTAAAAAACCAAAATTTAACAGCTACAAGAGCCATTGTTAAGGTCACCAACGTATTGTAAACAACAAAAATAATATAATAATAGATATTTCTAAGGAGTATATGAGTAAAAATTATAAAACTGTTATACAGATCTATTGAACGCGTTTGATTGGGTTTATCACCAGTTACTGTTGAAGGAATTTTTGGAAACTGCTGTGTCACGTAAAGTAAAGTCTTTTGGTGTCGATTCATGAAATATAAAAATTATTTCTTTACCGATTATTACAAGATTTATTATGTTTTAAAATTTTAATTTCACAATTAAAATTAAAAGAAGTTTTTATGTCAGTATTCCAATAAAAAATAATGTTTTTTCTCTGATTGTATTCTCTTGAAATAGAAGGTAAAAGTTTACAGCTATAAAATTATGTGAGTAACCCTGCATGCATTAACATAAAATTAATTTGTAAAATGCTTATAAGAGACCTTGATCTTTTCATATGTACCTATAAAAATAATTAATTGTACGAAATATCGTCCAGCTTCCCAACCATAATTATGCTACTTACACCGTTCGGTGTTTACTCAACATACAAAATTAGTAATTGTCAGTTAACATAACAGTATTTTGTGTATGGGAAGTCTATTTACAATGATTAAAGATTACCTATTAAGTCAGCGATACAAATTTTCTTTAAACGGAAGTTGCTGTACATATGTAGATTAGGACTAAGTAGAAGATTATTTTAAAGGCTACTTCTTGTAAGGACGTTTATTGGACATATCATTAGGTCTCTTAATTAGCTTTTATTGTTGTGCTTGGCAGTGGTGCCGCGAATGGGGAGTCTGACAGTCCAAGGACATAGCTTGAATATTTTTTCTCGAGATTGCGATAAAAAACTTTTTTTCTAAATTTAAAATGTTTAACCTTGTGATGTTTTTTAAGATAAGAATAAATGCGTAATTTTTCTATATCTCAATATATATAAAGACAATCGTGATTTCAAAAATTCAGATGGGTCATTTCATATACTTCAAGCTTAAATTTTAATGTTTAATATCATTTTAGAAGAGTAAAACTGCAAATGTAAACTTTTCGTCACTATTAACAATAGGTAAAAAAATATGACAAAAAAATTAACGAAAAAAATAGATTTAACGCAGCGTACGGTGTTGACGATAATAAACATACGCCTGCCTTAACGTCACCAATACACAGCACAAAACAAAAAAGAACAAGTAGCCTACCTCCTTGACCCTTTCGCTCAACTAACGAGATTTTAACTGTTCGAATGGAAATTCAACCGCATAGTTACTCCCACTACTTTACTCCATTTTGCAACATCATCCTTGAGAACGGTGTTGATGCCAAACTTGTAGGACACTTATTAATGTGTCATAAAAATAGAGAATTAATCAAGAACTCTCAATGTACATAACTAGTTACTACAATTCACCGAGTTTACGAATGTACTTAAGAGATATATAGAACAGTTTAATATTTCTAGATAAAACGTGTTATGAGGCAAGTGATAACCTGTTTTCACCTGAAAAAATCAATAGGACACAGATTGTCCCGTTTTTATGGAATGACCCAGATACCAATAACATAAATAGAGGATTTTGAAGAATAATTTTAATTTTTTTTTTAAAGAAAAATGAATATTCCACAATACAAATCGTACGAACATAAAAAGGCTTACAAAAAGAATATTTTAGATGTAAATAAAATTCTAAATTTGATAGAAAAATTGTTATTTTGAACAAAAATACACATGAAATTGTAGATTTAAAAAATTCGGATATCAAATAACGTTTCGTGGGAAATGTTTCGTCCTAAATTAATTTCACTATAGAACTATATGTATTCCATGTTTTTCTTTCAAGTTACCTTCGAAAATTTAAAAATGTATCGATTGCTCGGCAATTGCCAACCAACGAGAGAAATAAGCTCAGTACTTTGCCGTTCGGTTTCGGCGTTAGACTGTATGGCCCATATGGCTGTGTACACTTAAAAATACGCATCACAATCATATGCAGAGGAGACGTCAACGCCAATAGTGGGAAAAGAAGAAATTTTTTAATTTTTTTTATTCCTACTAAATTCGCAGTCGTAACAAAAAAATATACTTTCTTAATGTGGGTACAAATCATTTACGGATTTATCAAGTTTATATGGATATTTAACAAAACAAATATACTTAAAATGGTTATACGAATATCTGACCTACTTTTTACATCTATTATCTGTAATTTTTAGTAATACTTAATTAACACCTTTGTTAATAGATTTAATTAAACCATATTTGATTATAAGAAATAATTTTGATATTTGAATTAAAAATAGAACGCAATATGTACGGTTAAATATACCAATTATAATATATTTCGCAAGCTAACTGAAATCTAGATCATCAATGTATTTCTTTAATAAATTTACATATCGAGAATGTTGAAAATGAAATTGATTTTGTAAATTTTGTTTATTTCAAAAAGTTGTTAAGTAGATACCCTTGATCACGGCATCATTTTAACATTTTCTAATATTCAAAATTGGCGCCTTCTGAAAATGTTATTTAAATAGTAGTACTGCACAAAGGATGTGAAATAAAATCACACAAGCTCCCAAGAACAAGGACATTAAAAATGTCCTACACTGCACCAGCGTCTGGACTTCAACAACTACTCCTTGGGCTATATGCCCCACCAGGTATTGAATTTCGAAAGTCCAGACGCGGTTTGGTGCCCGACCAAGTCGGGGCTTTAACCCAAAAACTTCGATTTTGTTATTAAAGGAGCTTGCCATTCTTAGACCGGTTTCGGTATTATTGTGGAAAGGATGTCTGAAAATGTCGAGCTAGGCTTACTGATGAGGCACAATAATGCCGAAACCGGTCTAAGAATGGTTAAAGCCCCGACTTGGTCGGGCACCAAACCGCGTCTGGACTTTCGAAATTCAATACCTGGTGGGGCATATAGCCCAAGGAGTAGTTGTTGAAGTCCAGACGCTGGTGCAGTGTAGGACATTTTTAATGTCCTTGTTGTTGGGAGCTTGTGTGATTTTATTTCACATCCTTTGTGCAGTTTTGTCACTCCCATGGTCCTTTTTTGGTATTTTTATGGTTCACAAAAATTCCATCTTCGTACAAATAATAGTATATTATCTAACAGTCTGAGAAATCCCTTATTATAGCTGAGCCCACAGCAATTAGTATAATTTTTCGGCCATGTTGTATATACTATTTTTTTACAAGTGTAAACAATTTCACTAGAATGGGTTTTGGGATAAACTTGAACTAAGTACCTATTTTAAAACTCATTTCCGTTCTTATTAAACAGTGGATTGCGATTTGGTTTCAGGAAAACAACTCGGCATTTTATATTTCAACTATTTTTGTTTTACTATTGATTTCCCTCACAAAAATCTTTAGAACCTGAAATATTTTTTTTATTTTTTTAAAACATTTTTTGGACTGAAATACAGGTTTTCTAATAAATATCGCGATAAAAAAATTGAAAAAAAATGAAAGTCGAATTTTAATTTTTTTATTATTCCCTAAATTGGGCACTTTAAATAAAGAAATAAAATGTTGGATTTTCTTAGACAAAAGTACACACAAAATCCTTCTTTTTAAGATAAAACATTTTTCTCTCCTATTGTTTTTCCAAATATGGCGGCCAATTCATTTTTTTTTTCGAAAAATGCCAATTTTGGCTGGACAAATACATTTTTTTTTTAATTTTTACCATGTCTTCCAGACATAAATTTTAAAGAAAATTCGAGAATTTTTTGGTTATTTATTGCCAATTCAGTAAAAAAAAACGCTGTGACTAGCCGCACGCTAAAGTCACACGTTAAGACGTCACTCCTGACGTCATAGATGTTTGTCTACTCTTTGATACCTAACCTTACTAATCATTTGCGCGCGAATTTCGAATTTCTTAGGTTAGTTTAGTTGAAGTGAAGTATAAACGTTGTATAATTTAAAAATTTAAATAACATGGAGGGATAATCTAGTTCTTTGAGGTAATTTTACGAAAAAAAGTTATTCGTTATAAAAAGTTTTTTACTATTTTATCTTTTTCTTTTCTTCACTTAGATGTCATGAAGATGACAACTAATTTTCATAGATTGAGTAATATTCCAGGTTTTTAATGAGGAAGTAATAATTATATACAGGTATAATAATATATCTTTATTAAATAAATGCACATATTTGTTCCAAGAAAACAATAAAGGTGTACATGTATCTAATCCTTTAAAAATGGAGCTTTTTAAAACATTATTTTTCTTACTCACTTTTGAACGCTTTTCCTCTTCTGTAGTGTTTTACATTTTTTTTTTCATCTATGTGTTTCTTTGCCGACTGTAACTGGTTGATAACAACATTAAAATCTTCATCCTCGAGATCTTCTGCCCAATGTAAATAGCACTTCAACTGAATATTCCTTTTATCGCGGTCCTGGACAGTCCCATTCTTATTTGATGTGATTTCGCGGTTTCTTATTTCTTCAATAAACTGACATACTTCTTCCTCATGTAATTTTTTATAACAGAGTTTATGTAAGTAACACTACACCACACAGTAATTATTGTTCTAAGGAACAGAATTTTTGTTAAGCAAAGTATTTTCGCTAAATTATTGTTTGTTTTAATAAACAGTTTTTAACACAGAAGTTTCTTATGATTTCCTATATTGTGTGGTACAAGTCCAAAGTCCAAACAGGAAAAATAAGAAATAAAATAAGTACTTCTACATAAACATTACAATCCAAACAAATTAGGGAATTCTAAGTTGGCTGTCAAATGTCAAACAAATGTCATTTCACTGCGCATGTTGAAAAAAGCGGGTTGTGTATTTTTGTGCCGTCTAACATCGATGACGTCAGGAGTGACGTCTTAACGTGTGACGTTTAGCGTGCGGCAAGTCTCAGCGAAAAAAAAAATAATATGCGCGAATTCGTTTTTTGAGGTTAGGATATATTTTTAAAAAATCCTACTATACCTACGGATCGATACTCTACTTTATCACGGTCATTTTTATTTTTTTTTATTTTTCCACGACTCTTAGAGCCGGAGATATTTAAAAAATAATGAAGCAATCCGTCGAAAAATACCAAAAATGCCGTTTTTGGCACATATCTCGCGAAGCTCCAGCCCAAATTTATTGAAAAATTTTTTACAAGCTTCTCTTTATGTATAAAATCGCAAAAAATTAAAAAAATTTGACTCAGCTCTTACATCCATTTTCAGAATATTTTCGTCTAATTTCACTCCACTATGTTAACTCTAAATAAAATAAAACTTGCAAAAGATGCGAATTCATAAACACCCCGTAAATGAAGCAAGCAATAAATATTATTGTTTTTATGTATGTTAAAGTGATTTAACCAAATTGTACATTAGAAAGCCAACAATCCGGTTCTGCTTCGAAAAGACTGCTATGATCGGTGAAGTGGGTAACCTTCATCGAGAATCGAAATGTCGCAAACGGTGCAAAAGAATTTGTCTCTTTTTTTTAATCATCATTTGCATGAATTGATGCCTTTCCTCTTAAATGTCGAAATAGTTTTTGGAAAAACATTTATCAACGAAAGTGAATGCTCATTTTGAGTCATTCACAAGCGATTGGATACATAAGTTTGAAAGGTCGTTAAAATTTTGATTAAAATGAACAGTTTTGTTTTGTTTTAAAAATTATTAGCAAAAGCTAATATGTTTTTTATTTCTTATTAACTTAAAATAATAGGAAAAATTCATTACCATAAGGATAACTATTAAAATAGTTTAAAACGAAAAGTATTCCAAGCTCTAAGAACAAGTTAAAACAATCATTTTGGTGTTTCTGAAGTTTGCAGGAAAAATAAACGTTAATATTTTTAAAATTACCATTCTAGTTTGTGAACACAAAGTCAGAATTTTTTATCCATTTCATCTACATTAAACATAAATAAAAAGTTAACTGATCGTATTGGAAAATAATTTTTTCCTCAAACATAAATAAATTTTGGATCTGAAGTTGAGCGGGTCTTACAATAACAAGTGGAGCTGATTATTAGAATCTTGGAGAGGGTGTATCCAAAAACGCAGAAACTTTCCAGCTTATGGATGGTTCAACGAGAAATTAATGGACGCGACGCGCTCCACAACTCGTTTGATCTTAATTGTCAGAGTACAATTTGGTCTAACATAACTTCCAAAAATTAAGAAGCTGTTCTTATACGTATAAGGAATCAGGCTCCTCCCTACAAGTATATTGAATTCAATGAAGAGCGGGAGCGTTGAATACCAAACGTGCTGCAAAATAAAACTGGCTAGCGTTAAAACGTCACAAAAGATCTTGTGTTAAAGGTTAACGGTTAACGCGCGTTTTTTTACGATTGAAACACGTTTTTTGACGTTTGACGCACGTTTTGTGATAAGCGCCAATTTTATTTATTCTACACGCTCGGTTATCAGCTTAAGGGATCTCTTGAATAAGATGCGACTGCCGCGACTCTTCCCTACTTGTCATGGTAGAGATTTTGTGTATCTGTCTAACATATAGAATTTTCTATACTTTGAGGAGCCTATAGTTGGAAAAATTACGTCAAATCATGAAAAAATTGTCAAAATAATTTAATAAAATTCGTTTAACTATAAAAATCCATGCAAAGAGGTAATTTTATATAAAAAATTGATTGCCACAGAAAATTTTACGTTAGAAAATTGCAATGACAAAAGGACCTTGCACGGAATACATTTTGGTAGATTGCGGAATTTAATGAAACTCTAGTATGTTGTAAATCATGACCTGTCGGTAATACTTTAAATGGACCATAATCAAATCGTATGAGTGGTTTCGGAGAAACAGGATGATTTTAAAAGTAGTTACAAAAACAGAAAATAAAGGTAATTTATCACAAACTGAGACTATTTTTGGTTTGTTCTCGTGATTTGACTAAAATATGTCATGACTTTGGAAACGCAACACTATTATGATGCAAATCAGTATTTAGTTTACAGGGGTCATCACAAACGTACTCAAAAAGTCATATTTCGTGGATTAGTTTTTTGTTTTTTCTACTTTAATTTCGAGATTTGTCTGAGTAGTGTTGACAATTTGGAAAAGCAATACGATTATTATACAAATATAGTATTTTAGTATCGCCGTTATTAGTAAAAATACTTACAAAGTTATTCACTTCATTTTTTCAATAAAAACCATAAAGATCCATATGTTTTCAATTTATAACGTTAATATCCTTAAGCCATAATATGTGAAAAACCTTTAGCTAAACTTATATTTTTAAAATACGAGGGCCCTACGAAAAGTAACACTACATATATACATGAATACTTGATGTGCATGTAATAATAATTTAGAGCATTTCAGGAAGCTAATTTTGTATTGGTATCTATTTTCCATAATATGCCTACTGTAGCTAAGGTACCAAATAGTACTTGCCACATGTCAGTACATTCCCACCACCCTGGCATCCGACCGACATGTGCAGTAATGTCCTGTTATTTCGTTCGCATCCAAATCAAATCTGAGGAACAACTGATATTTAGTCTTGTTTCTACGCCTGGAAAATAATCTGACCATTTTTATTGAGTTACGTATCTATTTTTTTGTATTTTAATTGTACTTACATCTGCACGTATTGTATTGTATTTATCTATTTCATGTATTGTATTGTTTTGTTGTATCTAATCTTGTATGCATTTTATCTATCTTAGTGTATTTACATTTATATTTTAGTGTTTTACTTATATTTACATTTTTTATATGACTTGTCACAATCTTATGGAAAATGTGATTAATAAATTAATTCATTCATTTATATCAATGCAGTGCAAGAAAAAATAGCGCCATTGGCGAACATTCTAAAAAACAATTACAGATAACTTAGAGAAACTCCAAAGAGATAGTGCCGCTGGCAATTTTCTTTAATAGGGATCTTATTATTAAGGGTTTTCACATATTAACGTTGAATGTTAAAAATATATGGTTATTTAAGGTTTATGTTGAGAGAATGAAGTAAATAACATTGGAATAGGATATTTTTACGTACTTTTCCGATGACTCCGATATGGTAAAATACTGTATTTGTATAATAATTGTATCACTTTTCCAAATTGTCAACACTACTCAGAGAAATCTCGAAATTAAACTTGAAAAATCTCAATTCTGATAAGTGAAGTAAACAAAACGACGAAATATGATTTTTTGAGTACGTTTGTGAAGACTCCGGTAAACTAAATACTGATTTGGATCATAATAGTGTTGTTTCCAAAGTCATGACATATTTTATCCAAATCACGAGAACAAACCAAAAATTGTCTCTATTTGTGATAAATTACCTATATTTTCTGTTTTTGTAACTACTTTTAAAATCATCCTGTTTCTCCGAAACTAGTCATACGATTTGATTATGGTCCATTTAAAGTATTACCGACAGGCCATGATCTACAACATACTAGTTTCATTAAATTCCGCAATCAACCAAAATGCTATATATTCCGTGCAGGGTCTTTTGCTAAAAATCTTGAATATGTAATATTGACCATCGAAGACGAACTTCGTTATTTCTGATTTTTTTTTAATTGTTTAAAGTGTGATGTATCTCTTACCAACATATTGTGTATCTCTTCACTACCGTGTCCTATATTTCTCTCCTACCGTGACGTGTATTTTTCCACTACAGTGTCATGTATCACTCAGCTACCCTGTCGGCTAGTCATCTTACCTTGGCCACAGCGCTCATATTTTCAGTATATACTTTTATATAAACTGAAGTGTATATGAAGTGTTTAGATATTTTTGAACAATACCTCTATTGTTTAAGATCCTAATTTGTGTCATCGTGGATATAGTCGTTAAACGAGTAAAATACTCTATTCGAGTTTTGGTCCACTAATAAAATGTGAAAGGAATCTACTTGAAAATAAATTATTATTTACTGCTTCATCTAACAACTATAAACTACGAATTAGATATCTACGAAAACAGTACGCAGTCGGCATTTAATTTGGAATTAAACAATAGCCTACTATTCTCACGATGCAACTCGGATGATCGTATTGTACGAGAATAGTAATTATGGTCTTTATTAACTTTCTTTTTCATTTCATCTGGTATACGAGGTGGAAGAAAACAACGATTTGTAAAAACGGTGATTATAATTCTAACAAATTACATTAAATATACAAAAAAAATATAAAACTTACAAAAAAACGGATTTAAATTACAATAAAGTTGAAAAATATGTAAATAAAATAGAAATCTCAGAAGTAATCTTGCAAATATGAGGATTGTGCTTAAAAGATTTCCATTCGAATATATGACAGACAGTTACAGATTTTTGCATATTTATTTAACTAATAAACATTCAATTATGTTGTTCAATATGATCATCCCTTGTACAGTTGATGACCCCAGACACATAAACCACGGCGCACGTCCCCCTAGTGGTGATATTCTTGCACTTCTTAATTTTATCTTTCAATTAACGCCCGAAAAAATAGTCTAAAGATAAAAGGTCTGGTCTACTAGTGATCCTCTGCTCCTTTTCAAAACTTAATTCGATTCAGGCGCATTTATTTGATAGTTTCTTTCGAAATATGTGAAGGGGCGAAGTCTTGTTGCATTATGCAATTTCTATGCATTACCTTCTATTTTAAATGTTTCCAAAACTTCATTGTGTCAAATAAATACCGGGAATTGTTTATGTAAAAAGCAGGCGTAAAGGTATGAAAAAGTATTATTTGGTGTAAGTCGGTACCAATATATCGAACAAAGAGGGCCTCAAACTTTTGTTGCCAATGAACTATCTTGTGCTAAATCGTTGAAAATGAAGAAGGCATAGGAGTGGTACAAAAGATTCAACCGTTCCGGTCGACTGACGAAAATGTCGCTAAAGTGAAGGAAATGGTGATGAAAATCATCATTCAATTTTAAAAGATATTGGCTCAGGATCTGGACATGTTTCATGAATCCGTACCATTTTAATTGATGTTTTGGGCATGAGACAATATTATCTGGGCGTTTGAGAGATAATGTTCGCCGAAATAGGCCAGATTTATGGAAGAATAATTCTTGGATTTTGCACAACGATGATGCGCTGACCCACAAAACGATCCTTTGACCAAATCTCAACGAATGCCATCAACCAAGAACAGTATTTATTCGCCAGATATGGCGCCGTGTGACTTTTTCTTGTTCCCAAAACTCAAATTACCACTTCGAGGAACAAAATTCACAGGAGCGACGTGGCCTATGACTGGATTATTCGTTGGCATGAGTATATCGCTTTAAATGGGGCTTATTTTGAAGAGGACTAGATAAATTTAGAGGATTAAACCAATATTTTGTATTTTTTTTAATAATTCCTGGTATTTATTTCACTTACAGGACCTTTTTTAAAATTAAATACTGTTAATCATGTTAATTCAGCTTTATATGTTGTGCCTTAATTCAGGAGAATCAAAATTAAACTTAGAAAATTAGAAAAATGTATATACATCGAAGACCATCTTTGAATTTAACTATTCCGTAATGCATTAAAAAAATGATTGGAATATTATTTTAATTAATTTGAGTGAATGGACACAAATTCACCAATTTACCATTTCGTAGAATCATTTCGAATTCCAGCCATCCAGTCATTCATCTCATGTCCGTTTGTTGAAAGAATAAATACAACAGATATAATCAGAAACTGCAAGCCGACAGGGTTGGACTGACATGACAGATTCAAGCAAAACAGTCTAAAAACAGTTCGATATTCCAATATTATTCCGACATTTTTACAATAGGTACAATAGGTTTCCAATACCGTTCCATTTATTATACCTATTGAACAGCTGTATTTTTTAAATTCGCAATTTTTTATGTATTTTGAGGAAAAACTATTCGATTTTTATAGTGGAAATTTAGTTCTTTACCGTTAATGTCCTTTAATTACTGTTGATTACTAGGCCGAAAATTTTGCAACCCAGTAGCCATTGGTGTATCGATTCCTCAAGAATTTTTAAAATTTTAAACCGTTTTTGTCACATCAGAAAATATAAATCGGCTCCTAAATTTTAGCTTTCAGTTTCAGCTTCTTGAAAAAATTTCAGAGCAAAACAATTTTTTTTTTGGATGGGTATGCTCTTGTATCTGCCCCTCTCTCCCTCACGGAAATCGCCTGACTATATAAAACGGCGTACTAATAAGGAGAGAAAATTCTATTTATTTTTAGATTTTTGTAATACCAATAATAATTATTAACGTAGAGGAAAGTGTAGTGAAAGTGGTTTTTATATTGCGTTAGGAAACGGTTGCTCAAATTCCGATAAAAACGATTTTATCGATAGGAACTTAACGGTGGTAACCGATATAATTAATTGCTGCTAAATATATTTGAAAATTAAATCTAGAAGTGCGCGAGTGAGAATTTATGACATATTTTATAACACAATTTATATAGAATTAAAATTATTATCCCAACTTTGTAATGTATTTAAAACAATTTGTTCGGCTGTCACGAAAAAATAAAATCCGGATTCTCAAAAGGAACGACCGCTATCCTCTAAGATTCCTTTTGCATTCTTTACGTCACGAATTGTTGGTTGTCTCTAACCTTTTACGGTAAAGGTTATAAAAATGAATTTGTTTTCGATTCTACATTTTATAATTCGCAGATTTCACAAAATGGCCGAATTCTACGTTAGCAAGATTGCAAATTATTTATTAATATCATTTTTTTTAGAAAACAGTCCTCAGTATTTTAAATTTGATCAAATTTTACAGCGTTTCTTCTAATTTTCTACAATTACACCATCAAACCAACGGCGGCTCCAGTAGGGCGATTGCCCCCCCCCCCCCCAAAGTCCGGCAATGAGAAGATATTTCTCATATCTGCGTAAACCAAATTTGAATTTTTTTTTGTAGATTCTAGGTCCATTTATATCCTAAAAAACTCACTTTTTCCCACAAAAAAGGCCCAAACATATTTTTTCGGTAATTTTGGCATTGCCAATCTTTCCTATACAAAATTCGTTCTGCGTAAACCAAATTTTAATTTTTTTGATTTTTTTTTTGTAGATTCTAGGTCCATTTATACCCTAAAAAACTCACTTTTTCTCTTAAAAATGGCCCAAACATTTTTTTTCGGTAATTTTGATATTGCGAATCATTTCTTATACAAAATTCATTCTGCCTAAACCAAATTTTAATTTTTTTTGTAGATTCTAGGTCCTTTTATATCCTAAAAAATTCACTTTTTACCTCAAAAATGGCCCAAACATTTTTTTCGGTAATTTTGACATTGCCAATCGTTTCTTATACAAAATTGATTCTGCATAAACCAAATTTTAATTTTTTTGAATTTTTTTTGTAGATTCTAGGTCCTTTTATATCCTAAAAAATTCACTTTTTACCTCAAAAATGGCCCAAACATTTTTTTTGGTAATTTTGATATTGCGAATCATTTCTTATACAAAATTCATTTTGTAGATTCTTGGTCCATCGATATCAACAAACCCAAAATATTAAACTTTTATATATATAACCCTAACAGCCGACGAGGTTGCCCCCCCCCCCCAAATCTCTGGGCGTTGAGAAAATAATTTTGGGATCTTAATTTTTTAATTTATAAATTGCTGGCAAATATCAGTATTTCTTTAGCAAACTGTTATGCCAAAAATCAGATAAATCACTCTGAAAATCAAAATCAATCAAATATCTACACAACTGTTTATTTCAGCTCTAACAGAAGTTTTTTAGCTAAACAGTGGCATAAACAATAGAGGAACTGAAAGTGGCATGAACTCTGCTAGCACACCACTGGATAAATTTTCAAAAATTTTATTTTTGTCATGCCCTAAAGGATAAATATTTAAAGTTGATTTTGATTTTTATTATAAAAGATCCATAATTTTTAAATCACTTAGAAGACCCTGATATAATTCAGGAAATATGTAGTTAAAAGATTTAAAAAAAAAAAATTTATTTACTTAAAGCTTTGATGTATTTTTCTAGCTATCGAATTTTTATTAAAGTTGTTATAGCCATAATTAATCCAAATTTATTAAATTAAATTAAATATAATAACATAAAGAAGATAAGAAATAAAAATATGATTTTTTTAATTTGTGATTTCAAAAAAATCATTGTAAGGAATTAAATTAGAAACTGATATTTTTATGAACCAAAATAAGAAAGATTTCATATGCATGAAAAAATAAAACACAGTTTAACATAAGGTATATATTTAATAACAACTACAAAAGTAGCAGAGGAAGCTGCTAAGGTTTCATGACAATTTTTATAGATAACAATAATTAAAATAACAGAAATTCAGTACATTTAATAATTACGTTATATGCTAGCTTACGCTATTGTTTTATTTTTATGTATGTACAGTAATAATACCTAATAACATTAAATATAAATAAATATTATTGCTTTTAAAAACATATTAAGCACAATTCTCGACATACGCCTTACGTACATGTATATAAAAAGCTTGTAAACAACCCCTGAAGATGCCTTCCAACAAATTTTAGAAAGACAAAGATTAGATAAACCATTTTTTTTATTCCCAGCACATCAGTTAAAGGATTAGGTCTAGGATTTTTGTTTTCGAGTAAACGAAAGTCTATTTATTTTATATTCAAAATCAATGTCCATTTTCTACAACAGTATTTTCAATCAGTATACAAAACTCAAATAATTTTCATTTGATTTACTTGAAAATTTATCTACAGACAAATTTTACTGAAAATTGCAAATTTTCGTTACATAAAAAAATCAATATACCGAGTTTTCTTCTAGATACGTCAAAAAATGCGTATACTGTATATAATATATATTTAAATAATCCATCAGAAGGCACCTCCTTATAATAAGATTAAAATGATTGATTTTAAAAAACATTAAGGTACAACAATGTATAATAGTTTTAAAAAATAACAGTGAAACTTAACTAAATAAAAATTATGTAAATAGGCACTAATGAAAGTTTTATAAAAACTATTAGAAATGACATTTATGTTGCTAAAAAATTAATAATTGACAAAATATACTGGTCTTTCGGGAAGGTCTGTCTATATTGATTCCTTTGTAGTTTTTTTATACACAAGGTGATAAAATTGTGTACGGTAGATATATCAAGAGTTATTTTTAGTTCATTTCTAGAATATGCAATACATTTTCGATTTTATGGTAATAAATAAACATTAAGACATGAAATAATTTACACATTTAATTGTATTAAGAGAGAACACCACCCCAAGAAATTTTTGTGGGAAAAAATCTGTTTTTTTAAATACCTGCTATATCGTTACCATTTTGTATTATACCGTTACAAAAAAAAAACTATAAATAAATAAATAAAACTAAGTTACTGGTTTTTTTCTATTCAAGTCCCACATTTTTAGCGGCTAGAATGGTGTCTCCTCTTAAACAAGAATGTTCGTGTCCAAATTGCATATCAAAATAGACATACAATTTTTTGTAATCCCAAATTTTACATAATCGTTTATTTACAGCATGAATCAAATGTACAAAATGCTTGAGAATATCTAACATTAGGCAAAATGCATCGAATTTTGTGGTATATTGAAATAAATTATTGCTACGCCACTGTATTATTTAAGTGTATCGAGGTGTTCTTAGAACCCTTTTTTGTATTGGTTTTTTGGGGAACACAGTTTACCGTTAAACATTCTTGGTTGATCCAAGCCAGTTTTTGTACTTTTAATTGAGTTAGTTTAAATTTATATTTAATTCTACCGAAAAACTGATGTAAGTAAAGACAGAACACTGAAATTGAAGCCACAAAATATTAGCAGAATTTTTTTTAAAGCCATTTGATATTTCTTTTAATATCTGCCACAAAAGAGGACTACTATGTCGTGACATACCATTTATATATAGTCGATATACTTTCAAAATGTGTAACTTCATTTAACCAGATTTGGGAGTGCACGAAGCTTGATTTGTCATTTCATAATTTCCTTACAAATACATAAAAAAAACGAAAAAACGACTGCCAAATCAAGAAGAAAAAAGCGCTCTTTCACAAGACAATGTTCCATGTCATAAGTCGATCGCAACAATGGCAAAATTGCACCAATTGCCCTTTTAATTCCCTCCTTACCCACCGTATTCTCCGGATCTGGCTTCCAGAGACAATCAAAAATTGTTTAATAACATATTCACTACACTAAAAAAACTAACTCTGTACAGGTAATTTAATTTTATGTTTTTCAGTTAGAAGTATACCGTTGAAGTAACCATTTAACGTTCACTTGTTCACAAACAGTTAATGTAAAATAAATATATAAAAATTTCAGCATTGTATACCTTTGATTCATAAGTACATTTATAGTCCAATAAATAAACACCAGAAAAACCCCAAACCTGGGCATCAAGTCTATCCGGCAATTTTTTAAATTCATAGGTACATTTACCTCCGAAAATCTCAGGTACGTGGAATTTGAGGAAGGGTGAGAAAATGGCTCTAGAGTTCCAGAAAATCCGTTTTTCGGCGATATCTGCCGAAATACGACCCTTAGAGCATTTTTATTTAGACAAAAAAAATGAAGAGCAGTTGATTACCTACAAAAGTTGTCCCTGTGATTTTTTTCGCTACACTAATATTTATTGCAAAAGATAAGGCAACAATAACCAACTTTTTTTCACTTTTTGCATTTCATTAATAAATTTATTGCAAAAAAAGGTCAGAATGTGATCTTTTATTTAGTGCAATTCCTATCCCCAAAAAATTTTAGCACGAAAAGAAAATAATCCTCAAACAAAAAAATGTCGATTTTTCATAAGGGTGAGAATTTTCTCAATTTTCCGGAAAACCAAAAAATATGAAAAAAAAAAGAAAAATGCCATCAACAAGGGGACAAGCTAAGCTTATCTAGATTATCTATTAATTCCCGATAGACCCGAGCATTTTCAAAAACTCCGGAAATTAAAAAAAAACGCCCTAAAAAACATGTTTATGAAAATACACAAAAATAATTTATTGAATCTTTCTGAATATATTTAACACCTTGCAAAGCCCCATTATCCAAAAGAATTCGGTGAAATTAGTCTAGATAAAAAAAATATTAATAAATTTATAGATGGGTCAAAATATCGAGCAAAAACAAACTTTGGCCCGGTTTTTCAATAATTTAGAGAAACAGATAAAAGGAAAAAGTAACATGATATTATAGCTACAGGTTCCTTCTTTCATCAGAACTTTGAATCATGAAAAAATATTAATTTTTACGTGATTTATTGAAAAATTTGTAATCCGCTCTAAATGTAGGGCAGGAGCTAAAAATGGGGGTGCGTTTTGGAGCCGGTTATGTCAAAAAATATCATATTTTTGACAAAAATTATGAGGATCATTTTTGTAGGTAATGAACTGATCTTCATTTTCGTCTAAACCAAAATTCTCCAAGCGAAAATAGGCGAAAAAAAAACATTTTTGAGACCAATGGGAAATTTTCCCGCCCTTCCACAAACTTCAGACAGCTGAGATTTTCGGGGGTGAATGTACCCATGAAAACCTTCGTTAGGGACTATTTATTTAAAATGTAAGGCTTATAAATATATCTTGCAAAGTGGGTAACATTGTATCATATAAAAGTACATTCAAATTAAACACTTTTCTCGGTATGACTAAATTAAGATTTTTAATAATGAATTTCTCTAACACTACCTCTAAAACTGTCGTGTCGATAAAGGAACGCACAATAGTAAATAAATTGAAGAGTATCACATTTTTGGGTACAATATAATTAAAATAAAAGTTTAGTCTGAGAAACTTGGTAATGAAACTAAAGATATTTATAAATCGATTTATATACTTCATCCCAACTTTTTTGGTAACGTATATTATGGTACTAAATTTTCCCTTTTGTATAAATTACCATTATATGTAGTATATAAATTAGATTAGTTTTTTTTTCAGGTCAAAACACACTGATAATATTACAAAATCCTCTTAGGAGAGAATTCTATGTTTCACTGATAAATGTTAGGCACAAAATAATACTAATGATGTATTTTAATCTTTTTATCCCCCACGTTCTAATACGGAAAATTCTCTTAAGATGTCTACTAAAAAAATCGTAAAACTAAAGGGTTAATAACTTGATTTCTAAATTAAAAAAAGTCTTTTGAGGATGAAGAGAGAAAAATAAGAAAATTATTTAAAAATCACCAAAGTTGCTCAAACTACATACATATAATTAATTTTTTTTTAATATTATATAAATATCTTAAAATTATTTCAAATTAAATTAACCCAGTTACTAATCCTTAGTTTATTTTATAACTACCTTAAAATCGTTACAAAATTTGTGTAGAAAAATAACTAACAGCTGAGAAAATGTAGGTAATGAATTCTATTTTTAAAACTCAATGAGAAATTTTTTTAAATCTGTGAAATTTTGAATCGAATTTGATGTACAGGCGCGCATTTAAAATTTCGAAGGAGTGTTATTTATAACACAAGTATAAGTACAAATTTAGATTTATTAATGTGGTAAAACTATTGAGATCAAAACGGATTCCTTGGCAAAAGTAAACTTCCAATTTTGAAATAAGGACAATGGGATTTTAATCCTTTAATTGCTTATTTATGAGTGCATCATAGTTCCAAATACTCTTTATGGATAAAAAGTGTTTTTTATCCATAAAGAAGAGTATTTTTCAGCTAATTTTTAAAATTTAAAAAAACTTGAGTTTACTTACCACGCACTATTTTACAATTGGTAAGATAACTTAAAACTTAAAAACAGGTTTATAAAGGACACCATCAGTCCTTGCTCTGAAATAGGATATTTGTAAATTAATTTGAACTTACCTATAAAATTATTAATACACAAAAAATTAAATTGTTTAGTCAACAATATATCTAATATATTTGTAGAAGATTACATTATCTCTGTATCCTTCAATACAATAAATCTTATCATCGAGATATCCTTATTTACGAACGTAGATAGATTGCTATTTGTTCTGAACTGAAGAATAATAAAAGCCTGCAATTGAGGAAGACTAGACTTTAGCAAAAATTAACAATGTTTTTTATTTATTTATTTTATGGATTTAGAAATACAAGGATAACATTTAATCCTAATTTTTTTTTGTTAATTAGTCAAGGCAAAATTGTGTGTATTGATTTTTTTAGTAAATCAAAATATTAAACACCGTGCTTTATTTTTTTATTAAATAATTTAAAACTATAAAACAAATATATAAATAATTAATGTATACAAACTTCTAATTAATCGCAATTTTGAAATGAAACACAGTCCATAATATTTTGTTTTAAGGCAAACTCACTTCATTTGCGATAATTTTGATTATCTATTGTTATTAACTTTATAATTTTTCATTAATTAATGTGATAAGATACACAATCAATGAGGCAAAAAGTGGTCTCGTGCTCTTAATTAATATAAATATATTTATAGACCACCAAGGTTACTCTATCTAGATATTTAACTAATGAATGAAAATTTCGTGCGTAATCAAAAATTAAAGCTATTTTAATGACTTGAGATCATACTAAAAATAAAAAAAAATTAGTTAATGTATTTTTTAATAAACAAAAAAAATCCTAACTACATACAGCGGTCCAAATAAAAGTACTTAGGTATTAATTGAATTTAGATTTTTTAAATCAGATCACCCACTATCATATTCTAACCCTGGTACATGTCAACATAGAAACACTATAATGTTCAAATACATTGTTCTACTAAGCACATACAGATGTCTTTGCATCTAGGTGCTTTCTTCTTCTTTTTCTACTATATATTTAAAGAAAATTAAGCCTGGGAAAAATTATTAATGTTTATACCGTTATTTTATTTTCAATATTATTTTCAAGCTATTCAGAAAAAATAAAGCTGTCAAATCAACGAAGTATTTTTAAAATAACGCTTATTGCATAAGCCATCCCAAAATGACAAATATCTTTTCAAATATTTGACGTGCAGTACAGAGATTTTCCTTTTCTGAATACAATTAAAAAAACTAAATTGAAGAAAAAAAAAGAATGGCAATGAGGTTGGAAAACAGTTTAAATTCTTAGCCTTTTTTCATCGTATGTTACCAAATTAGTTTTGTAAATATTTTATTTTGTAATTAAGTAATTTTTGTTCACGTAAAGTTGTATTTCGATATTTTTTTCTGGACCTGATGCAAATGATTTTCATTTATTTGTTTCATGGATTTGTGCTAGAACTCATTAATTGTGGACTACAAAAAGAAATAAAAAGAAAAACAGTGGAATCTGGAACGAAAAGTGCAATAGTTATACATTGTATTATTGATATCCAAATCCGTTTCAAAAATAAGTATAATCTAAACTTTAAATATAAAAGTTTTTAAGCTTCATAGTACTTCTAGTCGAACCCTGTATGTTTAATTAGATTATTAAATGATAAACTTATTTTTACAAAATTATAAGCCAATTTAAAACAAATAAGTATAGTTGGGTGTTAATTAAACATAAGTTGATATACCGCAAACTAAGCTTTCAATAAACAATGAAATATGGGTATTGTTTGAGAAATTATCTTAAAATCGTGATTATGACGTATTTAATAATTAATTTCCGATCTGATAACTAATAATTTGATTGTATTAAATTTTTATTTTACCCAACAAAAACTTTAACAACAGCATATCATTTTTAGAAAATTAATATGCAATTTTAGAAATTAGTATCTTTTAGTTTTGTTAAATGAAATTTTATAATTTTAAATTAGTCTATTCTTTATTTTAACTAGATGAAAAGAGAAATTGCAATTAATTGTTAATCTGATTAATAGCATATTCTATATCTTCTAGTAATTTCTTTCCTCGCTATATTTCAATATTTTTTTTAATATAGTATATTATTTACATTGTTTTAAAAGTAATTAATTTTAAAACAAATTGCCAATTTACCTTTGTATTTTGAAAAAAAAAGTAACAAATTTATATTTTTTATTTGAAGATAAATTGTTTTATTGATAAAAAATTTCAAGTGCCTAAAAGTAAAATAAAAGTATTAAAAATATCAGAGTTTTCAAACTATTTTAATAACCGTGATTAGGGAATTTTCTGAAGTCTTAATCCAGCTTATTTTCTTTCTAACGAAATATTATTAAAATATATTGAGACATCCAGATTTTAGATTGCCACAACATTTAAAAAACCATAAATTTATACATGTTTTATTTCCTTTCTAAAATGTCAAATAAAAATAAAAGAACAAATACAATACTTTTAAGTGTAGGTAGACTAGAACAAAACAGTCAAATTATTACAATCTTTGGACGTATCAATTCTAAAATGAACTAACATATATAACAAATACATTTTGGTCAATATTCAGTCCGACTAGCGAATAAAAAATAATCATAAAATGAAATAAATACAACCTAATAATTTATTTTCTTTTTACAGAAAAATCACCCCATCGGTTCGGCCAACATTGCAGACAAGTAAGTTTTAAAATTTGAAAATATTTGTTTAAATATCATAGAATAATCATTTATCTCGATTTTTATGACCTAACATCAATTTTTGTAAAATTGTAGCTTAGTTTTAGATTATTACTTCAATGATTTAAAAGTTTATAAAGGCAGTAAAATGAGTATTGGTGCAATATATACAACATATATTAAGTTGCTGAAAAACAATCGCAAATTTCTTTGGAAGATGAAATTTGAAATTGTTAGATGCCATTTGAAAATAGTATTTTTGCAGCTTAAAATTAACAGGGTAAATACTTTAATCTATCTAACCTCGCTCTGAGGTAAATTATTTATCAAAAAAATCATTTATACCTTTATATATGTTTCCTATAAATCCTAGGTTGCAAATAATATAATGGATAAATAACTTCTGTTCTCTTTTGATGGTGGCAAAACTAAAGCTACTTATATGGGGTAACAAACTTCTTTTTTTTAATTTGGTTAAGATACAAAAAATATACTCAAATAAATTAAGTCTCAATAAATAACTACATGGATTGCTGCTGACTACAACAATGTAACGTACTTTTCTCTAACTGTGTACACTACTCACTTACTAGAAATGCCCTTCTTCTTCTTTTTTCTTTTGAAAAAGCCACAGCATTTGGTTTCCTCGACCACTTCTACTTCCTTAGGCTGCGTGATCGGTGTATTGCTATGAGCCATGGAGTTATCAGCATGAAGGTCTCCATTGGTAGAGTTTATTACAAGTACTGAACCAGGACGTTCAGCAGGCGTTAAATTACCCAAAGTGCTGTGTTTGGAGTTTTCTGGTTTGGACTGCACAAGGCGTTTGTCTCTAATAGGAGAAATAGCAAATTCTTGTGTTGCTGTAGGTAGAGATCCAGCTGAAAGATTTGTAGTTTTTCCAGACCAATCAAAGTCTGAATCGTCAACATATCCTTTTGATTTAAAAAGACCAGTAAAAATACTCCTTAAATATTCGTAGTCTGGAGTTTCAAAAAAATCTAACCTTCTAACATAATGTAAATATGTCGCCATTTCCTCCGGATAGCCTTTACATAAACTTTCAATGGAAGTTTCTCGTTTTGTATCCCCAATTTTTTGATACCGTTCTTTTAAAGTTTCAGCCTTGAGTCCCTGCCATGGCAGAGATCCTCTCAAAAAATACATGAACATATGACCTAAAGCTTCAAGATCATCTCGTCGTGATTGTTCTCTTCCCAAATGAGTGTTTATCGACATATACCTTGCAGTGCCTGTTAAAGATTTATGCTCTCTGTAAGGAATATGTTTGTTGGTTTCAGGTTCTATATATTCTTTTGCCAAACCGAAATCTATAATATGTATCACTTTTTCTCTTCGACTACCTGGGCGACCAATTAAAAAATTTTCTGGCTTAACATCTCTGTAAATTAGATGTCTTGAATGTACATACTCAATTCTATGTAATAACTGAACAGCTACCATCAATACAGTTTTTAAAGTGAATTTACGATCACACACATCAAATAGATCTTCAAGGCTAGGCCCAAGTAATTCCATAACTAAAGCATTAAATTTACTACATGGTCCAAAATAATAAACTTCAGGAATGCCCTCGTGACTGCCAAGTAACTTATAATATCTATACTCCAAATGGAGCTGTGGAGCTTTTGTCTTAAATGGTTCAAGTTTAATTGCAACATGCTCATTATTGTATAAATTTTTACCTAAGCGAAGTTCTCCAAAATTTCCGCATCCTATTTTTTTTCCAACTTTGAAATTTGGGCCAACCATAAGTACCCCAGAGGTAGGATTTGAGCTAGATTCATTAGTGCTATAATGCTTTGATGAACTTTTTAATTTCTGGTCCCCTTTTTCCATTTTTTCGTATGTTCATTTAATGAATAAAATAAAAATATTAACTTTAAAATGATACCATGTGAATTAACTCCTTATCACATATTGAACTACTATCACAGATAGCAAGGGTTTATGGAGATAATTATTAATATTTTATTTGTAAAACAAAAAATCCAAACTAGCTCTGTGGTATAATGTATGGTTTATTATATGTAAGATATCAGAATATTATCTAGTACCTTGTATTGTTCTGTGAATAATTTTTGGGTTTCTAGGTTACAAGTCTTGAATTTTTATCATTCGGATACCACCTAAAATAAACCTACTTTAACTTGTGCGATTTAAAATGTTGTTTGAACCACTTACCCCGCATCTAACGTAGGGGTGAAATTCTATCTATCATATATGTCTGGGAGTTCAATTTCCAATTCAGTTATTACAACTAAAAATAAATAATGTAAAATCACATCTGTGCACTGTATTCAGTTGACTTACCTGGCAAACACAAATTGAATTAAAATTGATTTAAATCACATATAACTAAATCTGAAACATCCTACCACCCACACAGAGACCACTGGCATAACTTTTATAACCTAATTTTCGACTTTTCGGAAAAAGACACATGACAAATGTCAATACATAAGAACTAACGGGTACGTTCGAGCATTTGAACGCCGAGACGATTGTGTATACGTTCGTTTGTAAGCATCGTTGCACGTGACGAGTTCACAATCGATTTAAAATTTTATTGCCAATCCGACGTTGATTTCATAGAATATACAGGATGTTTCTATAAGTATATAATTATTGTTCTAATAATTTAAATACAAGGAATTAATTGAGAAAATGTCAATCACAATACAGCTTTTCTTTTTAAATTATAATTAAACAATAGACTATCAATTAATATTTAATTAAATAACAATTTCTGGTAAAATTTCTTTTAGATTCATTTACTCCCAATTTCATAAAAAAACAGTGGGCCATTCTTGTTTTGTAAACGTTTCAAAGAAATTTCAGCACTGTTGCAAAAGGTAATCATTAAACTAGAACGTTAAGTATAAAATAAGTCTCTTCTTTTAAATGCGTGACATTTTCGTGAGAATTGGAGCAAAATAATTGCTTTTGTACGATTCATTTTAAAATTTTTACACGCTACTTATACCTGAGTTTGATGCAGTAGTTCCTTATGTATTAGATATCAGTTTTTAGTGGATGCTGAAGAATTACCTCAAAAAATCGGCATTGAGGCAAATTTTACTGCTACCAAAAGGAAATTTGACTATGAATATAGCAATGAACTCATTATTTCCTTGAAAGATTATTGATTTAACTTTTACAATATCGACTTGGAAAAGTTTCCAACATCTTTTATTTTATTTTTAATATATCCATTTTCAAACAAAATTCCCAGATGTGTCGGCAAGGTGCTTTTAGTCGGCTTTGTCGACTATTAGATGTGCCAACAAGCTGCCAATGCCAACAAAGGAACTTGTTGGCACATCTGGGAATTTTGTTTTTATATTTCAGCAATTGAAAATGGAAAAACTATGCTGAACATTCTGTCTTAGATATTTGGAAATTATCGAAATCTAATTTTTTATTTTCAGATCTGAATATTCGATTTGAATAAAATTCAAATTGAAATAGTCACTAACAAAATTTGTTTGAGTTTAACGACCCATTCTAATTAAACAAATGTTAATAAAATGCATCGAGATCAACTTCCAAATATTACAGCGTGTTTATGTAGTACTATGCGTTTCTTTTACCGACACTACTTATATCAAGTAGCAGATAGCAGATGTAAACTTGTCTGACCCACTTTCACTTACCATACGCTAGACGATCTGGTATCCGATATCGAAACAAAATATCTTCTGATCAGGTTTTTCTTTAAAAAATTGGTTTTATGCGAGGTTTATTAAAATTTCCCATTCGCTTCATTTCAACAATGTTTTTACCTCAACGAGTGCTTATCTCGAATTAAAAAATAAAAAACTATATCAGATCATAGCTATCAATTGAATACACATTCTTTTCAACGGGGGCTCCAAGTGTGGGGCTGTAGGGGCAATTGCCCCCCTCCGTCCGACAATGAGAGGATATTGCTCATATCTGCGTAAACCAATTTTGATTTTTTTTTGTAGATTCTAGGTTCATTTTTGGGGAACATTGAATTTGCAAGAAGAAATTTTGAAAACTTTTACATTTTGATTGACCTAAAAAATGTCTTGTGAGTGTTGAAAATGTTGAAAACTCCAAAAACTTCTAATATATAATGCGAGTTTAAAGTGCCTTCCCACCCTTTGACTTTTGAGCCAGAATACAGAAAAAAAAGTAAAATAATGAGAATGACATTCTTCAACAATTAATGCTGTTAAGTGTTCTAAAATATCAGCATGGGAGTCAGCCAAAAGGCCAAAGAGATTGGAAAACAGGATGTCATGTTTATTCTATTAACTGAAAAACTCTTTTCATTTTCCTTTTTTATAAAAAAACGAGACAGCAACGATGAATTTTACAACTTTAATGACACTTAAAACAAAATCCATTTCAGAAGGTAACTATTTTCACGCAAAAGGTTCTCGATATAAAAACAGTAGTATTGGTATCATGATTCATTTCAAGATATTGCGGATCATATAACAAAATAGTAATTAAGTATGTCAATAATGTACCAAAAATTATCCAAAAACAACTTCTAAATCCGGGCAAGCTTTTTCTTTACTACCAAAATGTCAGAGGACTCCTGACAAAACTCACCGATTTAAGCCTTAATGTCCTTAATTGTACCTACGACATCATCATTCTCACTGAATCTTGGCTCAATAACAACATTAATGATGCCGAACTTGGACTGGACAATTACAACATCTACAGACATGATCGTTCATTTGAATCTAGTGCATCTATCAGATGTGGCGGCGTATTAATTGCTGTATTGAAAGCAGATGATGTTATAATTCCACCTGACTCTTACCATCCTCCTTTGGTAACTACCATAAAACTTAACGTTGATAAAAATTCACCTTTTGGTGATGAATCTTATTTCAACTTTCATAACGCAAACTTTCCAGCCATTCACCAGTGTTTGGAAGCTTTAGATTGGGACAGCCTTCTCCGCGATAGAGATCTTTCCGACATGATTGGTATATTTTATGACATGACATCATGTACTCCATTATCGAGCAGTTTGTTCCGGTTACACGCATTAGTGCTAAGAATTTTCCATATTGGTTCTTCTCAGATCTCAAGCAATTAGTGCAGGACAAAATAAGAGCTCACAAAATTTACAAAATTGTTAAAACTCATTCGAGTTACGCAGAATTTTGTTGACTAAGAACAGAATGCAAACTACTGTCTAAGCGCTGCTATGATGATTACATTCGTTTCACTGAACTTTCAATCCAAAATAATGCAAAGTCTTTTTGGAAATTTGTAAATAGCAAACGTGTAAATAACACTATACCTGACTCAATGACTACCGGGGCATAGCCACTCGCGGAACTGACATTGCCAACTTATTTGCAAATCACTTTTCATCTGTGTACACTAACCTATCCTTAAACTACAACGTCAACCACATCCAATCTAAATTGAATATATCTTCTTACCACATCCACATTTCAAAAACTTATGAAAAACTTTCATCTTTAGACGTCAATAAAGGACCTGGACCAGACGGTATCTTGCCTGTTCTTCTTAAATAATTCAGTTTTATACTCTCGCGACCACTTTTTCATGTTTTCAATAAATCCCTAAACACAGATCATTTTCCTGATATTTGGAAATTTTCCTACGTCACACCAATATATAAATCTGGCAACAAATCTGACATCAAAAACTACCGCCCCATATCCATCCTTAACACTATTCCAAAAGTTTTCGAAAGCATTATTACTGAGTTTCTCATCTATGACTGTTCTGGGATCCTTAACTCTCAGCAATTATGTTGATTTTCTGTCTGAAGCCTTGGAAAAGGGACTCCAAGTTGATTCAATTTACACAGACTTTTCCAAGGCCTTTGACAGACTCAACCATGAGCTTTTGGTCCATAAACCCCGTTTGTATGGCATAAGTGGTTCCATGCTGCAGTGGCAGAACCTAACAGGTACGAGTAAATCATTTCTATTCTCATACATTTTCAGCTACTTCTGGGGTACCCCAAGGGTCCCACTTGGGTCCACTGCTTTTTAATCTCTTTATCAATGATATTACTTACTGTTTGACCTAAAATGTTTTAAAATTATTAACAATTATGCAGATGCTTAATTGTTGCAATTAGAACTTACTAACCTGTCTACATGGTGTTCACATAACGGCATGGATCTTAACACCAGTATATGTCATAAAATTTGCCTTCATCGCACACATCACTCAATAGCATTTAATTATCACATCAATGGCCATTTGCTCGATACTGTAATTCAGATTAGAGATCTAGGAATTACTCTCGACAACTCCCTCAGCTTCAATTACCACATTACTAATGCAATACAAAAATCAATGAAAATGTTGGGTTTTGTTAAAAGGATAACATAAATTGCATTAAAGTTCTGTACTTTTCATTAGTCAGATCTCACCTTGATTATTGCTCGTCTGTTTGGTCTCCTCATTATTTAATTTACTTAAATAAGATTGAACAAGTTCGCTATATATCATTCAAGCTTGATACTTATAACGATTACACAGCATGGCAACATCAATTGCGCATCCCTTCTCTCGAGAGTCGCAGAAAACAAAAAGCCCTCTTATTGCTCTTTAACATTGTAAACGGTATTTACAACTGTCCGCAGCTTCTTAATAAGATCTGTCTATCCGTACCCGTTCGCTCAACCAGGCAGGTGAGAACATTTAATGAGCCTTTCCATCGCTACAACTACGCTTTCCACTCGTTCCTACCTAGAGTCCTAAGACTGGCGAACTCTCTGGACAGCTTGCTGTTGTTCGGTAGCTCCACTGGTCGTTTTAGGAACCACCTGGCCCATCTGAGCATTTGAGTATAGTTTTTTATTATTATTATTATTATTGTATTGTATTTTTTTTTATATTTTATTGCTGTGATATATATATATATTGCTGTATATGTTGTACGTTTTATTATTGTATTTTGTACTTTGAATGTACACTATTGTTATTAAGGAATTGGATTTGCCCCTAATTAAATAAATAAATAAATAAAATCATAGTAATATTATTGTTACCGCAGCAGACATTCAAAGTGAGCTAAAGATTTTGCCAAGAAATGAAACGAGATGAAAGCGATCTTGGTAAATGAAGGAGGCAAATCGTTATCAAACGAAGATGGACCCGAATCTCTCACTGTGTCTACCTGTCAAACATGCAAAAATTGCGTTGTGTGTGGTTTTAAAGTTTTGTTCCAGTATAAATTACATAGTATGTCATACGATAATCTATATTATGCTTTCAACTATGTCTTAACATTGTCTGCGCCCAGGTTTCCTGTGAAAGGACTTTTTCAAAGTTGAAATTTGTTTTGAGGAGTTGTCTTTCACAGGAACACCTGGATGCCTTACTCTTGATATCCGTTGAAAAGGTATCATTGCAGATATAGAAACCGATGATATTATATATGGTTTAGGGACTAAAAGCCAATCTTTGAAAAAGTTGTTGATTGTTTGAAATATATTGTATTTAAATATGTTTATCGAAAAAATGTTTTTATTGGCGTAGCCTGTTGACTAATGATAATTGATCCATTTTGGGCTGGCAGTTGTTTGACAACTTTGTATTTAAATAAAACTGTAAGTGTCAAAACCGTCAGTCAAAAGTGGTCAATTATTCTATTTTAATATGAAGACTTTCTAACTCCTATTATAATATTTTTAATTGATGTATATGTAGCAAGAAATAGTTATTGAGCTAATAAGGGTCCGTTTATAGTAACACCCGGGCCGAAAATTTCTCCCAATCCCCCAATCCGGGCCTGCATTGAGTACGAAGTATGGCAAACTCGGAATGGCCAGTATTGACCATTGTTTAGGGATTAATTTTTTTTATTTAAAGAAACTAACCAAATAAGAGATATATCCGCTAAAAATATATTTTGCTATTTCTCAAGTTATTCGAAGAACGTATTAACAATTTTACAAAGAGCTAAGTAGTAAACGCACCTTTAATTTTTTTTATTGAAAGAAAAACAATGAAACAGCTACAAAAGAATTCTGACCCACATACCTTCTTTGTCATATCATGGGAATAAAACGGTTTGTATATTGTTTTGTTATTATTCAATTCTATCTTAATCATAATAATGGCTGAATCAATCATGAAAATACAATAAAATGTAATGAATTCGATAATCTGAGGGATCGGTTTGTTGGAGGCAATTTCTTGTTTAATAATTTTTATGTGAGGGTGAGTTATATAAAAGCGAGACTATTTGGTTTTTTCTTAGATGTTTGTCACGTAAAAACTGCTGCAAAAGAGTTATATTTCAGTTATATAAATGCTGAAGTGAAGTTATGTTTTAATTTATCGCAGTCAAAACTATTAAAAACATATTTTTTAGTACGTGTAGATTAAGAACAGAATTCTAAATATTTAAGGCGTTTTATTTTTTCAAAACTTATTTTACTAACGGTTCAACAAGGGTAGAAAAAAGAAACTGAACAATTACTAAATTCTTAGGGATGTGAAATAAGTTCTCGATATTAAAATCTTTAAAAAAGCGTCTCTGAAAATGTTCTCCATCACTAGCTACTCTTTTTCCCATCGTTTTGACAGCATTTGAATTTCCTATCATTTTTGGCATCTTCATAAGAATATATTTGGATATTTAAATGCAGCACCTTTATATTGTTTCATTTTTTTATTCTACCCTTACCCTTGAGATTACTTTTAGATCCTAAAATTTGGATAATTATGTTTGAAAATAATTGTCAAGTTGCCAAGTTATTAACTGAAATTTTGATCTCTAAGATGCTTCTTAATGAAAAAGGTTAGAAATAAAACATTATTTCGTTGATTACTAGTTTCATCCTCAAGCAGAGATGCACAAGTATTGTACAACCCAAGATATTTGAGACGACCTCGAATAGTTCTTATCATGGTTGCTAAAGATTGTATATTGAAGTTTGGCACAATAAAAAGCCAAACAATGAAGTTGTGAAACTCAATTATTTTATTTTTTTGTCTACTCCGTTTCATTTAATACGAAAAGAAATTAAATTTGCACAGACCATAAATTCAATGCGTTTCATTATCCTTAATGAATTGATCATAATATAATGTTTTTATCTAGCGTAACCATCAACCGTTCAGCCTCGTAACATACTGTCCATCTTCAATAGTGGGTTACTAGGTACTTAGATGTAATTCGAAAGAAGATTTTAACGATTGTGAGAAAACAAAAACAAGGCATACGCATCATTGAGGTCGCGAAACATTTTCGTACTTAAAACGAAGATTAAAATGTTGATGAAATTTCCTTTCATTCAATCAACTCAAATGGACTTCAATCCGAATACATAATTTATTATTATGGTCGAAATGGTTCTCATTAGTAATATTTCGGAGTAGAGCAGCAGAGCCAAACCGATTTTAAATTCCCGAATCCTTGAAAAATTCTTAGCAGTGAATGGTCCGCAAATTTACAACCTTTATATTAAACTTTTTTCGGATGCATATTTCAGCCTCAAATCGTAAAAAACTAATATCCAATCCTTAAAATGTATAATTTGCCCCAACCCTAAATTTTTCATCAACACACTGCTAAGAATTTTCTTGTTTCAAAAATGTTTGGCCCTACATTTTTCTCAAATGTGGCCCAAATGTTTATGAAATGAAACTTCTGTAAGTAAGTACAGCAGAAAATGTATTAACAAAATTAAATTGGCTACTAGTTTCGGCGTAATGCCATCATCAGGCCCATGGGAATCTGATAAGCAATAGACTAGGTACAGAAATTATTGAAAAACATACTTATAACAAAAATTATAAAAATTACAGTAAGTACCACAGTTATTTAATTTTTATAATTTTTGTTTTTAATAATTTTATACCTATTTTATTGATTCTTTTCATAAATATAAGAAAATGTTTTTGAAAAAGTTGTGATACTATTTAAATTATCAAAGAAAAAATTAATTGTTCTGTATATTTTTTAACTACCTTTTGGATACGGGTAAGAATTAACAGATTATGTAATAAATAAACTGAAGGCAAAATCCTTTATACAATATGAGTTTGTATGTTTTGTTGACCACCACTTAAAATGTCTAAATGTTAAATGGCTATAAATGTACATCGAATATATTAACTAACGAAATGAAGTTTTAATCGAATTGCGTAAACTAACCCAGTGCCTATAGGTATTTGCAAATTAACAAATTTGTAAGCATTCATAACTAACTGACATATTTAGAAAAGGTTACGTGCATATGTACTTTTTACACGCATATGTACATGATGGTATTTATTATAGAACATGCATTTAAAATTCGTTGAAATAAATAACCTTAGGGCAAAAACAGAATTAACACGACTTGATTGAAACAATCACTCATAAAACTCAATGTCTAACAATTATATAATAAAGATTTGTTTCTGCTGCAAAATGTTAATAAAATTTTTGAACACATATATTTTTTATCGAAACACGTCGAACAAAATTACGATCGTTCACTATTTTATCAAACTTACCGAAAGCAATGCAGTTTTTTGTATTTTGCCTGCATTTTTCATCAAACTCATTTTTAGTTTTATCCTTTAGGTATTGTAATTTACGCTTTCCTTGAATAGCATTCGTGTACTTATGCTTTTTATTACTTTTAAATCTACTGACATTTTATTTCTTGCTGGCTTTGACAAGCTGTTCAACGTAAGATGACCTGATTGAATAAGACATGACCTCACTATTCATAACTTTTCTTAAAGCATTGTATAACTGGAAAAAGTTTTCTAAATATAATTATTACAAAAATTGTGCAAGTGAGTTGGGAAATTCATATCAGACCGTTCTTAAAGCCCAATTTTGGGCTCTGCTTTATTCTTATTAAAAGTTAATGTCATATTTTCCCCTTTTTCATGGCGTTGTGAATGTGGGTGTTCTCTAAATTATTCTACGGTATCTACCCTTTCGATTTGCCTAATTATTATGCCATTATTAGCTATACCTGTCCGATGAACTTAAATTTAAAAAAATACAGGAAGGAGAACAAATTAAAACGACATGTTCAATGGAATGTCATTTTTAATTTTATCTTTATAAATAAATTATGCACATTAACATAAATAACTGGATTATGTTAAAAGCATGTTATTAATACTGTCATTGAAATGTTTAATTGTAAGGATAGTCTCTAATTTAAATAAAAAGAAACTTATTTAAGTAAATATTGATTAAAGGTGAAACTTTTTATTATTTAGATTTATAATTAGAGGTTAAGGGTAAACATTATATTATGTTTTTTAGCTATTAAGTGTTTGAATTTGTTAACAATGCGAATATGGGACATATTATATTTGAGCCCGAAGAACAATTTATGAAATAGAAGTTCTACAATCTATATATCCAATGTTAAGGACGAACAGCAGCCCAGAGTAGGAATACGCGGTTGTGGGCATCCTTGTAGGATGTATATATTGTCCATCTTAAAAAAAAAAGGAGTGTAAACACAGTGAAAACAAACGCATAGCGCGTGATTACGGTCAAAAGCTTCAAGCGGACTGCATTTGTAACAGATGTATATTAAGGATTTATTTTTAAATAGGATTTTCTTTTATATGAACGGGTAAGTTGTATGTCTGACGCGTTTAACGCTGATCTTCTTTGAGTAATGCCTCTAATCCTCGAATTTTTTTGGCTGTCCAGATCGAGGCGTTTTCAACGCTAAAATCTCCATTGTTAAACGTTGCATTACATATTACATGTTTTATCAGTTGGAGCTGTGTCTCCATAAACTTCAACAAGCATTATATGAGCTTCCATTTAACTTGAAGATATACAGGGTGTTTCCAAGTGACACTTACAACGTCTGGGTGTAGATATCTCTCGTAAAATTGGACAAAATGATATAAGGAATGAGGGGTCCAACTCGATTACTTTTCGAAATACAGGGCGTTAAAGTTAAAAAAAATAAATGTTTTTATTTAAAAACTTTAAAACGGATTAATATATTAATTTGAAATTTAGCAGGTCGTTTTTAAATGTAAAAATACATATTTTAGTAAAAAATCATGTTTCATATCTAGATCCAGTGGCGTGCAGTTAGAAGAGTATATCCCCTTTTCCCAACCATTTTCTACTTTGAAGCTATTTTTATTTTTTTTTGTATTGCTTAGCAGTTTTCAAGTAAAAAACGAATAACCTTTACATACCGAAAATCTTGTGGTTTTTAAGATATTTAATGTTTTTATGAAGTCTGTAAGATCTTTTATTAATGAAATAACAATATTTTTCTTGGATTTCTTTAATAATTTTTTCTTAATTTTACCATGGGCGTAGAAAATGGTTGGGAAAGGGGGATATACTCTTCTAACTGCACGCCACTGGATCTAGATATGAAACATGATTTTTTACTAAAATATGTATTTTTACATTTAAAAACGACCTGCTAAATTTCAAATTAATATATTAATCCGTTTTAAAGTTTTTAAATAAAAACATTTATTTTTTTTAACTTTAACGCCCTGTATTTCGAAAAGTAATCGAGTTGTACCCCTCATTCCTTATATCATTTTGTCCAATTTTACGAGAGGTATCTACAGCTAGACGTAAGTGTCATTTGGAAACACCCTGTATAAACCGAATATTTATTTATAGTAAAACTATTTAGAAACTGATTGATAATAAGATTTGTTGTCTAATAATTGACGTGTTTATGTTTCATTCTGTTAATTTGAGGAGTTTGCCAATACTTTTCTGATATAAAGTTTGTTGTTTAACATTTTGACGCATTTACATTTTGATAAACTAATATTATAATTAATTACATTGTGCGAACTTCTATGGTCCCCTTTCAATTCAACATACAAAGCTGAATTGTTAAACTTAATGAAACAACAAAAGGTTTCTTGTTAACAAACAATTCCATAAAATTCCATAAAATAAAACCAGTGAAAGGAGAAATTCACAAGCTGAATGATCCTATGTATATCATTTCAATCTAGAACTACTGTAGCCAATTTTGTTTCCGTTCATTATTCTTCTTAGACATTCATTTTCGGATATCCGGAGATAATTGTGTCTTGATTCAAGATAACATTTTCATGTCAGTTTTGAAATAGAGAGTTTCCAGAAAAAACTACATCCTTCTTATACCCACTCAAAGCCACCGCAAGTAAAAGAAAACTAAATTTATAACCATTATCAATTAACAATGCAACTGTCTGACCTAATATTTTAAATAATTCTTCCAAAATCACAGTTAAATCGATAAAAATGCAGTAATAAAATAATGTCCATAAACTGGATGACATTTTCATCTGCGGGATTCGAATATTAAAAATTTTAGCGTCAATTAATTCTAAAAAATTTTAGGCCAAACCTTTCATTGTTTCTGTAGCAGCAAAAGAGTACCGATGTTCTATTAAAAACAATCAATACAGTGACCTTCAAGATCCTCAACTGAGGCCGATTTTGTACAAAATAGTGGGATGTGTTGTAAGAGGAAGTTATGACTTTTATGTTTAATCTTTTTTTAACATCTGATCATTGTTTACTAATTTTCATTGAAGGAGTAATTAATAATGCATAAATTTTATAAAAAAGGTTACTATTAACTAAAGTAAACAATGGATACGTCATATTCCGTTATACACTGTAGTCCTTTTCCATCCTTTTATATAAATACATAAAATGTGGCGTTGTGGTGCTAAATTGAAGATTAATTTTAAATGGAAATACGGGACAAGTGAATTCAACCCATAAAACATCAAATTTTATATTTTTAAGTAGTGCCTCCAATTCTTTTGTAGGTAATTCATTATTTCTGTTTTATTTTATATAAAAATGTAAACTGTCCGAATTGATATATAAAATGCATTTTTTGAGAGAGTGCAAATATGTTTTAATTTTAATACAAAATGATACTCTAGATTTAATTAAATAATAAATATTTAGTTTTATTCATTCATAAATTCTCTATCGACAATTTAAAAATAACGTCAAATAAATTTACAGTTACCTAATAGCTTTACAAAATTTATTTCAGCCTTATGCCAAAGCCATAAGCAATTTCCGTATATTTGGTGAAAGTTTTACGTCTAATTAAATAAAGTATAACTGATAGGCTTATAAAAACTGTTATTAAGTTGGCAAACAGAGTATTTCGTGACTAGGTACATTGTTTTTAAAATTAATGAGTTCTTTAACGATGTCATATAATACTCTATTTCTTACGATCGCATTGTTTATATGCATATTCGTGAACGCGTTTTCGATTAGCAGATCTCTTTGGTGGTTATGTTTATTCTTTATAATTTAGGTATTCTTTACTCTGAAGTAACCTGTAATTTTTATATAGTTAAGAGTATGAAAACGTTCTAAAATTTTCGAAATCCAAGCGCAAACTTTGTCCATGCTCCATTTAAATACACAATTGAAGTATTGAGTTGATAGGTTTGACAGTTTTTAAGATGCGCAAATAGTTGTTTTAGCACTCACTTAAAAATCACGATGGACAATGAAATAAGCAATAATATTAATTGTAGTAGAATGAACGGAATACTACCAAAAGGGCTGGTTTTATACAATCAGAAAAAAATCCAAGTCAACAAGTCTCAAACAGCCTTACCTGTTATAAGCGAGAAGTATTTAAAAATAAGAAATGCTAGGCTAAACTTAGAGCTAGACTTATTGGGGAATGCAGCAAAAGGTTTTAAAGAAAACTCTTTAAAGATGATCCAAGCTTTCCGAAATTTTATTACTTATTTCCATCATCGGGGAATCTACAATGTGTGGTAAGTCTTAGTTACAATAAATTATTAAATGAGAATGAACCTACTTACATCTTTGTGAGGATGAATCAATGATGTTCTTTAAAACCTTTTGCTGCATTCCCCAATAAGTCTAGCTCTAAGTTTATCCTAACTAGTCAGCGACTACCCTTCGACTCTATGTTAGGCTATATATACTGCGTAGATGTGAAAATTCGAACAGATATCACCAAAATCATTTTAGAATAACTAATTTTAATGAATTAAATTCAGTCGCATATTAAACTGTCTAGCAATTTTAACCTTTTAGATTAACGAAAAAAATATGAATAATTCATCCTAAACATTCTTCTTAATAATATATGACTTAAGAACAAAAAGATGTTAATTTATTACACCCGTTTACCAAAACCCAAAGCAGGAATTTAAATTTTGAGGTGATTAAGTATTTGAAAAAATTATGCATTATCTCAAAAATTGAACATCCAAATTATGAAATGACAAAAAATCTAGAAATACAAATTACTCTGTGTACAGTGTGTAAATGAAGTCTTGACCCCCTTCTCCCATCCTGAAAGAATATAGAAAACAGGGAATACTACTTCATATATTCTTGCTTCTCACAGTAGAGTAAACCTATTTAAAAATTAAATTTGAGCCAGTAGTTTCTGAACAATTTAATATTACCTTTTCTTGAAAACTAGCATCAACCTTATGCCACATAAGATGCCAGTCCCAGTTGATACCCATTGCTTTCAGACTTTCCGATCTTTGGCTAGTTTTTAAAGTATGTCATTGAATTTCCTTTCGCTTGCCCTCATTCTCTTTCTTCTATCTGCCTTTTCTTCGTCCTCCGGCGTTTACTGTTTTCTCTTTAATGCTTCGTTATTGCCTCTGCTTCTGACTATAGTCTTATTCTTTCATTTGTCACTTGACCCCATTTAGTGTTTCTCGGGTTTCTGTGCTCATTTCGAATCTTTAATTTTTCTGCATTCATTTGCACATTTCCTCGTACCTTTTGATATGTTTTTACAACATTTACGATACTTTCAGGTCATCTAATTATTTCGATATGTTTTCTCTATTTATGCTTTTAAATTCGCAAAGATCAAGAACAATTATTCTCTATTCTCTCTGGTGTTTGTACTTCGTTTAATTCCTTATGAATGAATGAAAAAAATAGTTAAGAATAATTTAAAGAAAGACTGAATGTAGAAAAAATAAAGAGAAAAATAATTTAAAAAGCAGCCCAAAATAATAACAGAAAGTTATTAAAAATACAATTTTCTTGAGAAAAATAGTGAATGTAACTAGAATGCTAAAAAAGAGGAATAATTTTTCTCTCTTATACTAAGATTAAATTAACTTTTTTGTCGATTTATAAACTAATAATATATACATAAAAGCATAGATTCACTTTCAAAAAATTCGAGAAGCGGTATTTTGACCTTTAACCAAATTTTTTAATTGTTTAGTTTACACTACTAAAAAATAAAATAAAAACAGCTACAAAACTCTCCCAAACATTAAAATGCTAAAATTTACAGCTACTTTCAATGACCTTAGACCTCAGCTCGACAATAAAATAAACATATATTGAATAACATTCTGCATGACCATATATCTATTTAATTTTCAACTATCGTAATAATCTTGCGACTCGTCCCCTGTTAGAATACAAAATACAACTTCCCACAAACCAACAACCTACCATTTTAAGACACGCACTTTTAACGTTGATATCTTTTGTGTGTCTTGAAACGGTAGGCCAACAAACTCAAAATCTCGCGATATCGGATCCAGTCCTTCGACGAAAAAAAAGAGTCATTGGCGCCCGACTAGTGATAAATTAACTCATATCCGAATTCCTAATTTCGAAACGAAGATAAGTTTCAGGTATCCTGCCATTTAATATTGATTAAAAGGGTACAAAAAATGAGGAAAATAGACAAAAATATTAAAGTATACAAAAAAAAACACATTAAATGATGAAAAATAGGCACAAATTGACCAACGAAATATTTACGCTACTTTCTTAGACTACCAGAAAGCACTTATCAGTGTACATTTATGTGCTACAGATGTATAACATCTACCAAACTATAACCACTTTTTGGGTACCACAAAACTACATCTACAATCTTGAGTAACACACAATATGGTTTGAAGATCAAGGCAAACAGAAACACCCTACATACATCGTCAAAGTCAAAATTGTTTTATTATATAGGTACCTAACAAAAAAAACAAGTTTAAAATTAAAAGTTATAAATAATAGCTATTTATATTATAAGTACATAAACAAGGGCTTTATTGAACGAATAATTTTATTGCCGAGCGAGCTTGCGAGAGAGGCTATAAAATGATGAGTCCATAAAGCCTGTTTATGTATTGAAAATATAAAAACAATATAAAGAAAATATACAGAACATTAAATAAGAAATGACAAAAAGAAAATATACAGAAAATAGGCACAAAGTTAGATACTAAATATGTAACTTAATTGATCATCCAATTTGTAGTAAGCCTTTTCAAGTAATAGTTTTTTAACTTTTTTCTTAAACATTTCTAAAGAATCCACCTTTCTTATACCAATTGGCAGGTGATTGAACAATTTCTTCCCTGTATACACAATAGAGTTATGTACCAAACTGGAAGAGGGTATAGGCAAGGGAAGATAAAAGTTCGTCGAGTACTGTTGTGTGTAATAATATTACTCTTATATTTTTTAAATACTAGCAGTAACGTTTGGAAAATAAATATACATGTGACTGTTAGTATTTTGTGTCTAATAAATAATGGCTTACAAGAGACACCCGCATCAACCTTGCACATATATCTTACGGCTCTCTTCTGTAAAACAAAAACTCTGAAGATGTTCCCCAAAAGCATATAGCACATCAGATGAGATTCTTTCAAGGAAAAATATGTAACAGTTCTTATAGCAAAACATCCAGAGGAAAGCTTATTGCACAAGGTATTAAAATGTACCTCGAATTTTAATTTTTAGTCAATAAATAAGCCTAAGAATTTATTTTCTGGTTTTTTACAAATTTGTTGTTGTCCAACTGAAATTATACCCATATCACCACTGAATGAATCAATATTTGTTTTTGATATATTAAGGGACACAAAATTTGAATTCACCATTCTTTAATCTTAATAATATTGTTGTTAATCAAATTATACAACTATTCTTTAGTACCACTCTCCCAAAGTATCGTTGTCTCGTCTGCAAATATGGCGAAGAATCCATTAATATTGACGTTAATAATATCGATTAAAAATAAAACCGGTCCCAGAACGGATCCTTGTGGAACCCCACAGTGTAAAGTAGCAGGGATGAGATTTGCTTATAGAAAGAAACTCTTTGTACTATATTCTCCAAGTAAGACTGAAATCACTTTAAGGCTGTTCCTCGGAATCCATATCTTTCTAGCTTGCTCAACAATATTCTGTGATTCACACAGTCAAAGGCTTTGGAAAAATCACAAAATACTGCTGCAGCTACCCTGTTATCATTTAAATCTAAATATAACTTTTCTAGAACAGAAAAAAACACAAACTGGGAGTCATGAATGAAGTTGTTATCCTTCCCAAAGGTTATATCATCCGTGAAATGGTTTTTGAAATGGGTTTTGAAATGATCAACCACCGAACTTAAGGATATTTTTCTTAAATCCACGATCTTTATCCAAAAGAAGGAGGAGGGAGGTTGGTTGATATTGTCAACCACGATGACGATAAAAGACAATTTAAGACAATTTTGGCAAATTCAAGAAAAAGATATTATCAACCCCAGATGATTTTTTGTTTTGTATAACTTTTTTGTTTGTTTGTATGACATTTTTATCAACCACTTCCTTTTTCAGCTAGCTTTTCCTGACTTCTAAAACCTAATGCAATTAAAAGTCTGTAAAACTGAGAAAACAATGGTTTTAGCGCTTTCTTTGTGACGTATTATATATGACAGTAATAAAAAAATAGATACTGCTGTATATGTACATAATTAAAATTTAAATTTCTATAATTCCAATAAATGAAATTAATTATACTGTAAGAGGCGATGAATACATTAGTTTCTTGCCGCTCCCATTATTTTTTTCTAAATTCAATTAACTTCTATCACTGAATATAATTTATATGACATTAAATTAATGTTTGTTGTAACAAAAATCAAAACCTGATGCAGAATAAATTGATCTTAATGTAGAACAATGAAATTGATGCTTATAAGGAAATGGCATTTTAAGGGTTTTTGTACAGCATTGTACTCTTTTGCTTAATTTTTTTTCTTTATTTTATAGGTAAAGGATCCACACATCCTTATAACTTCAAGTATATGAGAAGTTTAGAAATTGTCCAGAAAAATATAAATTTTTTGGTCAAACAATATTCGAGTGGGTACAAACAATTATAGTAGGCTTTATGACATATTTAAAGCATCGTGACAACCTTTTCCTATAAGCTCGAAAAATCTCAAATAAATTCAGACCTTTTAATTAAATAATAAAACTTTTCTTGAAGATCCTGTTGCTCCGGAACAAATGACACCCTGGATATGTTGATGACATCTTCTGAATTAATTTCTCCCACTTTTTTGTCGTTCTGTGCTTAATGGAATATCCTAGTCTTAAGCCACGTTGTATATTATTATTATTATTATAGAAATTAAGGATTGATAGGACATTAATAAACTTTTGGAATGATTAATTACAACAAAAATAGTTTTTTTAAATAATTTACACCTAAAATAGATATTGACAATAAGGTTTGTTGGTCTTTACGCTAATACATAAAATTTTTGTGTGCATTTTCGTATTTTTTCTTTGACTTTTGAGGAAGTAAATCTATACAGGCTATTTGGATCACATCTGTAATGTTTGGAGAAGTTGAAGTAAATGTTTCACTTTAATTGGTCCAAACCACCAAACTGTATGCCGGGGATAGAAGGGAAAAAAGATTTCTATTTGATTTGAAAAACGTTTACACAACATGGCGGAATGTAAGTAGTGGTGAGCATGTGCTTTGACTGTGTTATAGCAGGACCGTGTTGGCACATATTACAAAATTTAATTTATTTTTCTTATACAGATTAATAAAGAATATTTAGGTTCGACTCTTTACCTATTATTCAACTGACTGAACGTCAATACAAATGTAATACCAAAATGGATCAGACATTTTCAATGAAAATTTCACACCAACATTTTTTAACCAATAACAAGCTTTCGTTTCAGCTCGTTACTATAGCAACCACAAAACTTTTTTCCTCCTGGGTACCTGGGGACACAATATGTTGGGTAATTTATATATGTTGAAATATTACTTCTAAATAGCTACCGTGTTTCAAGTCCGGTCCTGATCTCGGACATATTTCATGAAGTTGGTCATACTACTACTTTAATGAGCATGTGCACCAATACGAGAAAATTTGCCCTTGGATAAATGCGTGTGCGAAACGTCATCCACTTCTATCTTAGGGATACAGTTCTGTGGTACCAACTTATTGAATTAATTATATTTGAGAACTGTCAGTTGCTGTCAATGAAGTTTTATCAAACTGTCATAGCCACCTAAACCCTGTTAATTTGATACACATAGGAAATAAACATTTTTAATACAACTATGTATGATTGATGGCGCATACTTGTACTATTCTTCATAACCTTTGAAAAAATATATTTTTTGCAGTTTTTACATCCAAATTAATCAGACCAGAATGCAAAGGTTACCGCAATTTAATAATCCGATTAACTTCTTAAATGTTCTAATTCGAGGCTGACTGCTCGATCAGCTATAAAATCTTTTGAAATTTCTTCTTGATGGCCCATCGGCGACCCTGGTATTACGAACCTGATGAGAGAAAACTTGACTTTATATTTATGCAATGCGAACCATAGATCTTATCGTGACTTTCGATTTGTAACATCATTGAAATGTGCATCGGCAAAGAATGGCTTCAAAGACGTTATTAATATATATTTTTTTTAAATATCCGTTGTACATAATTGTTGCTCGTTGCGGTGTATTTGTAACGCACAATTCCGATTTAAAATTTCTCGAATAGATATCTACTTACATAATTTGCTTTCTTGACATTTAGATGTGTGTTTGAAAACCTGTTGGGAACGTATACACAGAGTAAATAGTTGTTAATATAAGTTAAAATGGCGGTAATGGATTAAAGCAAACTTTTTTCGAAAATAAAAATTCAGATCAAAATACATGAGTATAAGCTAACATTAAAACTTGATGTAAAATGATAAGATGGACTTGCCTGCACCGATGGTTGTCAGATGTATTGTGTACAGGTAGATTAAAATCGGCTGTAAATATCGTTATAAATGAGAGTGACTGCATGAATCAATTTTAAAGAATGACCAATGGTTGGTTATCTTAATTCTAATCTCCGATTCCAAAGAAGAGAATTTAAAAAATATGTTGCAGTCAGTAAAATAAAAAATACAAAATGTACATGTATAATACGCGTATGTTTTCTCACGGGTATTTTTCTAGATCTTTCAAGAGATAGTAGGTTTCTTTTAAGTACAAAATAAATTGAAATCCTAACTTGTTTTCTTAATTTCCTCAGGGACTGATACTTTGACCCAATGCAAAATTTTGCTTAAATAGTCCAATAAACGAAGGTGCCAACCCGGGCATCAGATCTGTCCGGCACCATTTTTTTTATTTGCAGGTATTCGTGGGTACATTCAGACCCGAAAATCTCAGCTCTCTGAAATGTGTGGAAGAGCGGGAAAATGGCCCATTGGTCTCAAAAATATGTTTTTTTTTTTCGCCTAGTTTCGCCGATATTTTCGAAAATATGACACTTTTTGTTTGGACGAAAATGAAGATCAGTTCATTACCTACAAAAATGATCCTTACCATTTTTGTCAAAAATTTGATATTTTTCGACATAACCGGCTCCAAAACGCACCCCCATTTTTAGCTCCTGCCCTGCATTTAGAGAGAACGCTCTAAAGGAATGACACTCCCAAGCGGATTACAAATTTTTCAATAAATCACGTAAAAATTAATATTTTTTCATGATTCAAAGTTCAGATGAAAAAAGGAACCTGTAGCTATAATATCACGTTACTTTTTCCTTTTATCTATTTCTGTGGATTATTGAAAAACCGTGCTTTGTTTTGCTCGATATTTTAACCCTCCTATTTTTTTATCAAGACTAATTTCACCGAATCCTTTTGGATAATGTGGCCTTGCAAGGTGTTAAATATATTCAGAAAGATTCAATAAATTATATTTGTGTATTTTCATAAACAACATGTTTTTTTAGCGCGTTTTTTTTTAATTTCCGGAGTTTTCGAAAATTGTCGGGTCTATCGGGAATTAATAGTTAATCAAGGACCATATCTTAATACAAAATTTGATTGCGGTAAAAATTAAACAACGTTCCTTTTTATAATTACGTTGAAATTCCTTCTTTAATTTAAAACAACAAACCAAAATATATTAATTTTAAACCCATTAAAACCAAATCTCCAAATGGCCGAAACCATCATTTGTTTGTGAAAGTGAAATTTGACTAATTGGCCTCATTTGTTAATGATTCTTGTACCTAAGTGAAGTTGTGTCTCAAGAATGTAATAAAACAAATTATGGGAAACTTGCCTCAAACTGAATAGCTTGGAATCCGCAAATAGTCGTGTGTTTACTGAAAACTGTGTTATTGTCTACTTTTGACTGTTCTAGATTTCACTGAGATATGGTGGCGAGATGAAAATGTGAACGTTTGATTGCTATTTTATTATTTTTACCTGTCTTCTATGACGTGTTAATTTTTTGAATAATTACAAGGACGTTATGTGTGTTGGTTGACTTTTTTTGTTGAATGAATTTAAAACATGACCTCAGAAAATCATACATCACGCCAGATCCGGTCTGGGTACCTATTGGGGGCGGTGGACGATTTGCTAGCTAAAGGGCGCCTACCGCGTTTCGTGTCACACGTCATATGGAACCGCCTCCATAACCTTTTTGCCTTTACAATTATTCGAAAAAAGATTAAAAATTAACCGAACAATACGAGAAAAATAAAAGAAACGGCTTCAAAATAAATACCCAGCACATTCAACAACCCAGCAATGTCATAGAATAATCCACTTAATACACAAATCATTAGAAGGCAAAAATATTGTCCCTCAGTATTTCTTGATGTAAGCCAAACCTTTGACAATAAAGTCAAACATAATATTGTAAAAATTTGAAAAAGCTGATCTAGTCCTCCTGTTTTTTTACAAATCAGAGAACAGATATCCACGACAGATTCTGTGTAATAATGCAAGCAAAACTAAAAAAAAAAGTAAAAGTTCCTCATGCAACACTTTCATTGTCATTTCACTGATCTCTTTACAAAAAAAACTCTAAAATGACTCAGCTGCCCCTTGGTAAAATATATTGTTCATGGATGACTGGCTTTTTCAACCGCAATTTTTTCTTTTTCATATCTATTCGACAATTTCTAAACGTGACTTATTTTGCACCCACGAGCGAACCAGTAAATATTATGTTAACCAATTTATTAGGTCATTTATTCGATTACATAAGTTGGGCAATTGTTAGAAAATTGTCTCACATCAGAGCCGGTCTGATAATAATTGGCACAAATATTTGTCAATGTTTAATCCGTAACTTTTAATTTTCATAGCAATAATAGAGACATAATATTTGAGCGATTATTTCCCTTGCCTGTCAAATATCAATTTTTAACCAATCACGTGCTGGAAACTGATTTGACGCAGCCAATCAAAACAAAATAAAGCGACTACTCGCCTTGGTGGTAAATAGTCGGCTATTTGATCATCGTCCTCAATTCACCTGAAGGACGGTATTTATACGTACGTACAGATTTTTTTTTGACTCGGGAAATAATCTTATTAAATATAACGCGACCTTGACAAATTAGCTACTATTTTTATTGCTACTAAATTTCTCGTATATTTTACAATTTGTCTCGACAATTTTGGCATTAATAACCAAAGAATAACTCCCTCGAGCTAAAGCTCTCGGGAGTTATTCAGATTATTAATGCCAAAATTAAGTCTCGACGAATTGATCCTAAAATAAACTCGAAATTTAGATGCAATAAAAATAGTCGGCTATTTGTCAAGGTCTTGGGATATTACTGTCGACTATTTCACTCATCTTAGAATTTTCACATAATCTGACCAATCACAAAGCAAATCACAAAAACACCAACTGTCTTTCAATTCTGATTGACCATAGATACGAATGACAAAGCAAAGTTTGACAGTGTGACAAAAAATAATTGTAGCTGCATACGTCAAAATGAGTCGCTTGGATGCTACTTCAAACGATGTTATCAACCAAAATATTAATGAAAATATATCCAGTAACACAAAAAAATCAAATTCTTTAGATGAAGAAATTAGCAACGAAAGACTAGCATTCATTCTGAAAGACTGGGCAATCAATAAGCGTTAAATTTATTATTATTAAATTTCTTCCCCTCATTCAACCGAATTTAAAATTCAACTGTGTTGCTTGAAGAAAACACCACTCATCCTGATGAATTCAATCACTTGTGGTATTACTACTGACCACTCGGTTATGGCCAGTAATTTACAATAAATATTTTGTTAATTCGTTTTTATAGCTGACCATCTTGCAGTGGTTCAAATTTTGCTTTTATCAGTACTGCATGTTTCAAATTCAAAAATTCATAAAGGATACAAATTATGCAAAAATATCTATTTCCGTCGACCGACCATTTATGATGTATCTATTTTAACGCCCTCAAAATCGTTGATTAATGACCCCTATTAATGAATGATTTTCTATTAATCAACGACTTTATTATGTGCAACCCACCATACATTGCTCTTATTATACATTTATATTGACAGTTACGTATGGTGTAGGCAACCAAACATACATATACATTTGAAATCAAGAAGGTGTGTTAATACTATCTGTCATTGTATGTCATTTAATTTCTTAAAATTCAAAAACTCGTGAATTAAAATGGCGATTAATAGACCTGTTCGTTAAATAACTATTACACACCCGTTGAAATATTCAATTTACTAAATGCCGTCTCTGGTAAACCACGATATAAATCTGACTTTCATTCACCACGTAGTCCGATTCTGTCAATGCGTTACCTCATATTTCTAGCCATTTGAATTTGATTTCATATTAGATTGATAAGCTTTCTGCACGTAATGGTTCTTGCCTCGATTTTTTTTTTAATAAAAGTAAAACGGAAATATATTAAAATTTAGTAATTTTCTTCAATTACAGCGTTAAGTTTTGATTCAATTAACGTTAATTACAGAGAGGCTAATTGGTTTGATATTTCTAACTGAACATCGTTAAGTTTTGAAATTGTTAACCAATTTGCACGATGGGCTAATCGATTACAATTGATTTGGCCTAGATTAGTTACCAAAAAACCATAAAAAATTGATAATTATTCTTGTTTTCAATGTACCGTCAAATAGTGGAATCTAAAATGTCGCAAAAATTTCAAAATTTCGGGAAAATACTCCAATTCTTAACAATTACAATTTAATTTCTCTTTTTAAATGGAATAAAACCACTTATTTTCTTGAAAAGTTTTAATTTTTTGACGTTTCGACTTCTAATTCTGAAGTCGTTTTCAAAATGACATAACAAAATATATAATAAAAATTTACTATAGCAACAGAACACTTGATAATCTTACAAAAATATGACATCAACACAGGACACGTAGAAGAAGATTTTGAGATTGAAGCTGTCAAAATCTATTTCAATCATATTTCTGTGACGTTTCTGGGAACGAATTTTGAAAGGATAGCGCATTTGCATATTATAAGAGATCTTATACTTCGTCATAAATGAAGTTTTCTTATTAATATTATCATAAGAAAAAACCAGATAAAAACTTATGGTTCTATCCCGATATGGAGGGTATCCTTTTTTCAATTAAATCTTTTTGTAAAATAGGCATCCAAATTTTTGAAATATCGACCGAACAATTAGAAATACACTCGTTATTGTTTAAGCATATCAATGCTGCTTCTTTAACTTTGCGGTTATAATTATTAGGTTCTTTTAATAATCTAGTTGAAGAATTCCATTGTATTTTATGACCAAAATCCCATGCATGTTCACATAGTTTTTTTTCGAATTGTTTATTTTTAATGTATGATTGGTGTTCGTTAAGTCTAATATGAAAAGGTCTAGATGTTTCTCCTATATAAAATTTATTACATTCGCATGGAATTTTGTAAATACAAATTTTTTTGTATTTTGAATTTCATCAAAAGGTTTTGTATTTACTATTAAAGATTTTAATGTATTATTAGTCTGAAAAACTGTTTTTAAATTAAATTTATTGCCAATCCTTCTAATTTTTTCGGATAATTTTTGAATATAAGGGTTACTATTATTTGAATGAATTATTGGGGGATTTAAATTTTGATCTTTATTTTTGATGTCTCGGTAAAGTTCACGATTTATAAATTTACTTGGGTAGTTGTTCTTAATCAAGACAGATTTAACAAGTGATAATTCATTATTTAAGATATTGTCATTTGAACTAATTGTTTTTGCTTTATCAGAAAGAGATTTGACAATACCTCGTTTAGATATCTATTTGTATGCGTTTCTTTTCTAAAAACTGATGTTTCAATACAATTGTTGTTATTGTGTATTAGTACATCAAGAAACGGTAATTTTTTATTATTTTCAATTACAATTGTAAATTTAATGGTAGGTTTCGAATTATTAATATTATACAAAAATGTATCAATATTTTCCCTATCGTGTTGCCAAATTGCAAAGATATCATCTACATATCTAAACCAGACAGAAGGTCTTAAATTTTGTTTATTTACAATTTCCATTTAAAAATCCTTCATGAAAATATCACACAATTTTGGTGATAAAAGTGAACCATGCCAAAATTTTGCTGATAAAAATCACTATTTAATTGAAAATATGTAGTTTTAATACATAATTCTAACAATTCTAGAATTGCTGAGCCGCTTAATTTAGTTCTATTTATTAATGTATTATCACTTGTCAACTTTTTTCTCACAAGATTAAGAGTTTTATCGACAGGAACATTTGGAAACTAACTACATCAAAACTAACCATTATATCTGAATTTGTAATTTTGATTTTTGATAATTTTTCTAAAAAATGTTTTGAATTTTTAATAAAGGAATTAGTATTTCCTGATAACGGATCTATTATTTTAAATAGAAATCTTGCTAAATTTTGACAAGGTTTACTACTATGAGAAGTAAGAGATCTTCGTTCTTTATCACTTAGGAATTTTTTTATTTTTATATAAAGTTTTGTAAATTTTGTTTTCAATACTAAAAGTTGGATTTTTATTTAATTTTCAATAATTTCGTTCATTTTGTTATCATAATCTGTTTTGTTCATGACAACCGTCGCGTTACCTTTATCTGTCGGTAAAATCTCAATTGCATTGTGATTTTTTAAATTTTTAATTGTTTTAAATTCTGCGGAGGTTAAATTTTTATTAATTTTATAAGATTTTTCTAGTTCAATTTTGCAATGTCCCTTGTATTCGTTGCTTAAGTCAGTTGGTAAGTTTTGAGAAACGTTTTCTATAGAACTAATAATATCAAATTTTGGTACATATTTTGGAGTTACCGAATAATTTAAACCTTTAGCCAATAATAAATTTTCTGTACGATTAAGATCTCTACTTGAAATATGAAAAAAAAAATAATTACAATTTATTTGAGCTATCAGTTGTTTTTAAATAAAAAAAAGTCGTTAGTTTCTCTTGTTTTTAAAATTGAATTTGATGGTACAAAATCGATAGCATTTACGTGACTTAAATGTCAAAATTTGGATTCAGCCATCCAATTTTATGATGGACTTTTCAAATTATAATTTATTTGGGCTAGATTATTTATTTTTTGCGACAAAAAGGTGAACAGTTGTTAACTATTCTTGGTTTAACGTCGAACTTGATGGTAATCGCATATATCTGAATTGTCGCCAAAATGTAAAAATTTTAGTTCAAGGTGATTCTCAAAAATTCTAATAAATATAAAAGAATCGATTAACTTTAGACCCAAATACTTTTTAATAATGGATAAAACTTCCAGTGGACATAAAATATACTACTAGTTTTACTAAATAAATATTAAAGCACTATAGATATAGAATAACTTGCTACATTATCAGCTTGATCAAAAAAATCAATTTTAATGAATTAAGAACAATTTACGATAAATCTACAACACGTTTTCGATGTATAAAAAATTTAAATTTATTTGCAATGATCTATATTATTGAATTATTATATCTGGACGTAAAAAATTAAATAAAACTAGAGCTACATTTGAAAAATTTATTCTTAAACTCACAATGCATAAGTTACAACTCCAAAATCAGTTTTCTCTTCAAGCCCTTTCGCACTGTACCACTCTCTTTGCTTCGTTTTTCAGTAAGTCGTAAATCAATTTGATAACATCCATATTTACATCGCAATTTTCATCATTTTCTCCCATAGATCTCTTCCCCCAGTTCGGTGTAAAATTCACTTGAGCAGCACAAAATCCAAGAGCCAACACAACCAACAACAAAGTTATTACGAATCTTGCCATTTTTGAGTCGAAAATTTTGAACTTTCTTTGACAGTCTTTTTCTAAAATACTTTAGATATAGACACTGAATGTACAACTTCATGTCTCGATCGCCTTTTATATTCGAAAGATTCACCCACATTATAAGAATAATCAGAAAAAATAATTTTAATTGATGAAACCCTTCATTGTTTTCAGTTTCGTATTAGAATCTGCGTAAACTCAACCGTCAAATTCGATCCAAGTAATTACAAACGGTGGTTGGAAACCTTAGAAAATGGGAAGTTAATTTTAACAGTTTACTGTCTGAAAATAATATACTGATAGTGATAATTAATCACTTTTAGTATTAAATTGATTTTTTATGAAATATCCAAGTCTTTGGTGAAGGAACCAAAATTTTATATTATTTAGTCATGTTCCTTCACCAAAATTTAAAAAATGTTTTTATTATTTTATGTGCTGTGAAAACTCCAAATATATTAAATCCTAAGTTGTTTACATCATTTGTATAAATATTTTTAGAGATTTAGCTTTTAAAGGGATGATCTAAAATCACCTATTTTTCTAATCACACGGAAGTTAGTAACTTAGGTGGATACTAAAACAATTTAAAAATACATATCACGTGAAAATGAAATCACGTAAACAGTTATGTAATGTTCAAATGTCATTGGTAATATTGGTATTACAAATGGGAAATAAAAGATCGAATCTAAGATTGTATTCCTAAAGAACTCTATATATATATCTATATCAATTATATGACTAATACTACAGTACGATAATGTCACTTGCTGGCATTTTATTGTACTTAGGAATATAAAAAATGTCAAATAATTTTTCAGATTAAAATAACAGTGATTTAACTATTACCAGGTGACTAATTTTACATTCTCATTTATATATTAGCTAGACTTCAATTTGTACTTCTAAAATCCTATTATTCACAAATTTTAGTGTTTTCAGATCAGTAGGTAAAGCATTATAAAGATGGTATCCTTGATAATTAAATGACTTTGCTGAAAGTGTAAGCTTTACAGTTAGAATATAGATTTCATTTTTATTTCTCGTATTATAATTATGTATATCTGATATTGACATTAAGTTTTCTTTATTTTTGTGTATATGTATCACCAATTGCTGTATATATAATCCCACAACTGTAAGTATATTGAATTGCTTAAATAAAGTTTTACACGAAAATGTTGGTGGTTTATTTGCAAGAGCCCTTAATATTCGTTTTTTAGCTACAAAACATCGTAGCTACTACATCCCCACATTGTTATTACATACAATAGTTTATATTGCACATAACCAAAATAGAAGGTTAGAAGTCCCTCTTCTTTAAGAACCTCTATTAGTATTCTATTCCGATAACACATAGAGTTGTGTCATATTACTGTCCATACTAATTCCTAAAAATGTAACAGAATCTGTTTGTTCAATAGATTCATTATTTATTATTACATCATACGAGGGTAAGTTTGACTTCCACTGAGTGTGGAAGGTCATAAAATTAGTTTTACTGGGGTTTGTTTATATATAATGAGTTACAGCTGAGCCAACTTAATAGTGTGTTGCATACTGAATTTAAATTGGATTGAATATTTAACTGAGATTTGTCCGTAATAAGCAGAGTTGCATCATCTGCATATAAACAAGTAAGACGTTGTGAAATGTTTTTAGGTAGAGATTGAATAATAATGGCCCCAGGATTGAACCATGTGGAACTCCAGTATTATTCAGTATCCATGATGAATAATTCTTCGTTGAGTTTTGGCCATTTGTTGAGCTTATTTTTACAGCCTGTGGACGATCAGGTAGATATGACTGAAACCACTTTTGTGCCTTATTCGTTCCACACATTTACTTATAACTCTATATAGTTAGTTGACTTGGTTGTAAATGTGCAGAATTAAATAAGTAAAGGGGTATGTAACAATGGGTGAAATATCACTACTCGAATCAGCAGTTAGATGAGTGGACATTAACCAGGGAAAGCCTCCCAGGTGACCAAAGACGCAAGTGTCAGCTGTTAAGTTTAGGGTTAAGGTTTTAATCTTACAAAATGTATGTTTGGTAATATAAAACACATTTTACATGTAAAAATAATTTTAAAATATGAAATTTAAGTTAACCTAAAATTGTTGTAAATAACTTTCTTATATATTCTACAATAACGGATCTATGCAACTTTCACACACACTTTTGCATCACCATGTATAAGTTCTTCCATAACCACCATCCTTAAACACCAATTTGTCAATCAAGTGAAGGACCACATTTTGAAATCATTTCTTTTCTAAAGTAATAATAAGCGTAAAAGGCTGCACCCACATTTACCCCACAGACTGAAGATACGGTCAAAAGATATTCCAATTTTATCTGATTTAAATCTAATTTGCAATTAAATGACAAACCAAATCTAAGAACACTTCAAGGTACATTAATATAAATCTTATTGTATCCTACTTTTACTTATCTAGAACAATATTTTCAATACGATTAATTATGTCGTAACAACACTAAAAAAAAATCAACCGTATCCTTCATTCAAATCAATACTCCTACTATTTGTTTCATAATTACTCGATCTAGTTTCCTATAGTGACAAAGAGCGAGACCGATACCTATTATATTGTAGGTATGTAAAATAGGTATATATACGAGAAGTGATCAGCGGAATTGGTAATGGTAAACAAAGAACTGTTAGCGTTATTGGCATTTCGAAACCGTTTTCAAGGAAACATTTTTTATAGAACTCCACCCATTGTTGGTATGATAGATAACAGTAGACATGTAAGAAAAAATTGTTTCCTTTATTGGAACATGAACCTATACCTCCTTATAAGATTGTTTTTTTAGGAAATTATGTTATTTAAATTCTGTATACCTTTACATAAGAAGAATATACGATGTTAAACTTAAAATTCCAATTTTTTGTCTTAAAGGATCGATTTTCTTATCATATTTTGTTAGAAATTCAATTTTTTTTAGCTATCATTTATAAAAAATAATAATTTAACAATCTTAGAGATGCACAAGCAATCATAAATATTTTAGTAATTTTTTTGAAAGCGTATTTATTCAACCAGATCGAAATACAGTTATTTCAAACAAACATTAAAATACCGGGTATTTCAAGAGCTTATAACTTTTAAACGATTACGGTTTTCACTTAAATACTTCACAAGGATACATGTTTTATTTAGACTCATAAAAGATTTTTTATTCGAATATGTTAAAAAACGTCAAATTCGACAGAACTTTCAAAAAAACTGCGGAGGATGTTCACAAGGACAATAATAGTGATAGTGAAAAAGAAATACAAACTAGAAGTAATATAGAAAAGGCTGTTATAGAAACGACAAGTAATGAAGATAGAAATCAAATGGATGAATTAATGCAGATGTTAATGAAAATGAGTGAAGAGAGAAGACAAGATCAAGAAAAATTGATGGAAAATCTAGAAAAGAATAAAGAAGAAATAAAAATAAATGTGGAAGAAATTATTAAAAAACAAATTGGAGAAATGATAACGGAGATGGGACATCAATTCAAGAAGAATAATGAGGAAATGATAATTTTAATAAGAAAAGAATTTGAAAGAGTTAAAGTGACATTATGGAAACAAGAAAAGGAAATAGATAGAAAAACAGAAGAAACTAAAGAAGAAGTAGAATTTGCTATTAATGCAGTAGCTAGAAAAGTGGACAAGAATTGAAAAGAGATATTCAGGAAAATAAGAAGGAATGCACAGAATCGTTCAAAGAATTAGAAGAAAAATTAAAGAAAATTCAAGTTTCAAATGGACAAAACATTATAATAATGGGAAATGATAATGAAAATGGTTTGCAATTCTTTAGAGACAACAGACTTCATCCAGTGAAGTACTTAAAAGGGATAGAAGAAAAATGAAGGAACTAGGAGAAATAGAAAAATGGAGAAAATGGATAGAAAATACTATAAAGGACAGGCATCAATATGGTGGAGTGTTAGCGAAGATATGAGTGAAAATTTTGAAGATTTTTGTGAAAAATTTTTAAATTATTTTTGGGGTGATATACATAGTACAAATGAAAATAAGAGAAAATTTGACAAATTGAAATACCTCAATCCTACAATTTTGTCAGAAGATATGGTAAAAAATTTAACCAGAAATTTTGGACCCACCCAAACAATATCTAAGTATAGAGACAATTTAGAAAAATTGTGTAAAATATTCAATCAATGAACAAGAATGGAAAGAACATTTACAAGAAAACATGTAAAATTTAAAAGCACTACATGAAACATTGCCTACATTTGTCACATTTAAAATAAAATAAAAGAAAGAAACAATTAAACCCTGAGATATAAATATTTGGTGCTCAATATAAATAAAAAGGCCGTATTATCAAAACAATACATAAGTAGAATAACAAAGGCCCCAAGACTGAGTCCTGTGGAACACTATATTTAATAGCTTTATTAAAACAAGTATCATCCCTTATTTTGACTTGTCTGTCTACCTTTATAGTGACCTTTAAATAATTCCAACGAAATTTCAGGCATTCGAAGGAATCTAACACTGGCCAACAGTGTCAAAAGCCTTGGTCAAACTCAGTAACAAGCAGAAGAATTAGTTTAGGGTTACCAACTGATTCACAAATATGTTTTATTGACAGTGGCTGAAAAATTAACATTTAAACCGTAATCAAAAGATATTTATGAGGTAGTCTCGAAATTAATGACCAAATATAAATCAGTCATTGTTTAATCCCATTAAAAAATATGTAGTCCAAATGACGTAAATCTCAATGAAATTTCAAGATCAACCACTTCAATCACAAATTTCGTATTTCGTACCACACCTAGTCTGAAATAAATGAATGTGGGTGCGCGCATTTCCTTGTTTTATTAAAATAAATAATTCTGATAGCGTTACGTTAAGTAGAATAATTAATTTTAGAGGTTAAAATGCGGAAATAATTTAAAATCAAATTATAAAATAAATTTACTGAAGCCATTTTGTGCCGACACAAAAAACATTCCATGTTCCAAATTCCAATGTTAGTAGGTAGAGTTAATTTTCTTTTTTTTTTAAATTGAGAATTATTTTTATATTCTGGTCTACCTTTGAGTTTATTTTTGGAAAAGGTCCGTCTACTGTTATATTTATAACTATAAGTAAAACATCAATTAAGCCTTAATAATACACATTGGAATTTTAACCTTTAAAATATTTAAGATAACAGAAGGTATTTTTGTTAATGATTCTGTTTTTGGTAGAAATCCAAATTGTTGTTTGATAGAAAACGTTTCATTTTCAATCAAGATTGCTGATAAAATATCATCTCATATGTTTTAAACAGACGCGGATTTATTTAATCTTAATTTTAAAAATACAATGAAGAGAATGTTTTGCTTAAAAAACGGTTTACATCACCAAATGACTTGTACAGACTTATCATTACAACTTTCCCAAATGTTAAAACAATTTTGCAGATTTTGAAGATTTCAAATGCTTCTGGAGAAATATCTTTCATCGTCTTTAATAGAGTTAAATCATTTTTAAGGTCATCTTTAAACCAAGAACATTTAAGTGCCTTAGCAATTTTGTACATAGAGAAAGAAGCATTGAGTGAAATAAACTATGCTAGTGTGATAGATAACTTTGTAAAGAATAAGGCTATAAAAAAGTTCATTTAGTTTTTGAAAACTATTGTAGGATTTTGTGTATTTTATACAGGAACTGATTACAGAAATTTCACTCTATTTATAATATCACTAATAAAATAGTCCTGCAATACTTAACATCTTTGTTTATTTTGAAACTGGATTCCTAGTTTGTTTGGTATTATTTTATACCCCAAACAGGAATTATTTTTGGGGAATACCGAGGAAATTTAGGGTAAGGTTGGGGGCCCAACCTTTTCTTCATTGGGAATGACTGCCAGGTTTACTGTTTGAAAGTGTCTTGAGTTTGTATAGTTTGTACTTTGTGATGAGAATTCATGTCTCTTTGAGCTGTGATTATGAAAAAAAATTATTTAATTGTTATTACCTAATTTAATTAGGCTGCTAAAGGGAGTAAAAAAATAAAACTTGCTGTTTTGTAACCCATATTTTAAGCTACTAAATACCTAAAATTTACAACATTTTTCCCGGGCCTTTCCCCAAGGTCAATCCCTTGCTACGTCACTGGAAATGACGCCAATGGTCTTAGTGAATATAGGGCCCCCTGAACTGTAGTCTTTAGGATAATAAAGAATTCTTGCTTCTTACATTTGGAAATTATTCATATTTAATCTGATAACCGTGGAAATTTTTTTTTAGAGGCTAAACGGCTAAATGGTCTTTTTAATTTCTAAAAATGGACGTATGAATATTTAAATTTTCATAATTTCTTTGTCCGTAAATCGTATAAATATTTTTCAGTGAATATTGACTTGTTACGTACATGTTCTATCTGTTTGTCTCATAAGTTCAAATCCTTTACCTAACCTTGCAAACTGCAACTCAGTCTGCGTGTTGCTTCATATTTCTTTTGAATTGAAATAAATAAGATACAAACTTCGTGTAAGCATGATTCAATGATGAGGTAAATTAGAAAAATTACGAAACGTGAGACCGAAGAAACACGTCGCGATATGGGAGCGATAATTCAACCTATAAACGTTAAATAGTAGTCAGCGGTTTAATTTTTTTATGTATTTGATATAAAGAAGCTAAGAAGCTGTTATTATTTGGTTCAGGAGAGGTATAAATGTATTTATATTTTTAGGTCGAATTCTGCTTTGTTTCGAATCCATTTGTAGGAAAGTGGCCGTTAATCAACGGCGGCTCCAAGAGGGGGCAGTAGGTGCAATTGCTCCCCCCCCCCCCAGTCCGGCAATGAAAGGTTATTTATCAGCAAACCCAAAATATGAAACTTTTATTTATATAACCCTAACAGCCGACGACGTAAGACGTAAGAAACGATTGGAAATATCAAAATTATTGAAAAAAAATGTCTGGGCCATGAGTTTTTTAGGGTATAAATGGACCTAGAATCTACAAAAAAAATTCAAAAAAATTAAAATTTGGTTTACGCAGAATGAATTTTGTATAAGAAACGATTGGCAATGTCAAAATGAGTTTTTAGGGTATAAATGGACCTAGTATCTACAAAAAAAATTAGAATTTGGTTTACGCAGAATGAATTCTGTATAAGAATCCAACGGCGGCTCCAAGGGGGTGACAGTACGGGCAATTTTTTATAAAAAACGGTGGTAAAAGCAATTTAAGAGGGAGAAAAGTAATTTTTGCCAAGATAATACACTGTAATATTCTTGGAAAGAGTTGAAAATACAGGTTAAGTTTTGTATTGATATTTTTTTTATTTTTATCATGACACTTTTTTCGTTTTAGTAAATAATCTTTGGAGTTGTTGGTTGATTCCACATTCTTCCAATTCACAATATAGACCTTCTAGAAATCTATATACAGAAAATATGTTTTTTTGATACTCGTAATAATCTGCTTGTAATAATTTTAGCAAAAATTAATGCTTTCTTACAAAATTTAGCATTTCATCTATACCGGGTGTTCCATGACGTTTTTAACAGCCTGTAACTCAGGAACTAGCGAATATTTTTTTTTTTGAAAATTGGAACATATCAATTGGACCTACTTTACTATCATTTGAGGTATATTTCAGATCTGTGACGTCATCTGAGGCGCTGTGACGTCATCGATATGAAAAAAATTAAATTGGTCAAGGGGATAAAAATTAGCTCAAATGAAAGAGATTTTTATCCCAAATTCAACGGTGTATCATAATGTGGGTATTGATTTTTTTTTTTGCGGAGGTGAAGGAAAACCCTTTATGGGGAAGTTATGAGCCTAAAATCTCAAGGTCAACTGTGAGACTCTCCTTTCAAAGCATACTCACTAAAAAACTTCACCCCCTCACCTATTTTAACGTTATTTCACACTTTAAACACGTTATATTATTGTCGAAAATAAACATTAATTTGATAAGTTAGTATAATTCTTTATATTAATACCCACATTATGGTACACCTTTGAATTTGGGATACAAAACTCTTTCATTTGAGTTAATTTTTACCCCCTTCCAATTTAATTTTTTTCATATCGATGACGTCACAGCGCCTCAGATGACGTCACAGATCTGAAATATACATCAAATGATAGTAATGTAGGTCCAATTGATATGTCCCAATTTTCAAAAAAAAATATTCGCTAGTTCCTGAGTTACAGGCTGTTAAAAACGTCATGGAACACATGGTATTAGAACTTTTATTAGATTTTAAACTTTCTGTTTATTATATTTTTTAATGTTGAGATGTCTCATCGTCACCTGTCGCTGATTAATCTATACCTTCTTTTATTTACTCTCTGCTATATCATCAAACTTTCACTTAGAGTATTTTCTTCACCTCTCCAATATTTTCTTCTGCGATCTTTCACTCATAATGCCTTGGTAGAGGTTTAAAATGTCGTATTATTCTTCTATTTCTGGAAGCCTATTTTGTATTATATTTTCTCATCATTTCTATTCATTTTCTTCAACTCTCATTCACATTCTTCATCAGAGTTCCATTCGTCTATTTATCTGCAATACATTCATTGGCATTTTTATCTCGCCTCATAATTTTCTATCTGTCATCAATATTGTCATTTTCGTTTTCTCTACTTTTGTTGGTTAGATTTAGCTCTCTATTTAATGTTTTTTTTTATCTTTGCACTTCTTTATTTAATTGACTCCAATTTAGAGAACAGAATATGCATCGAGACGCCTATAAGTTTTTATATTTTTTATTTTCAAGACAGTTTTCTCTTATATTTTATTTGTTGCTTTTACCAGTTATTCTGTACTTTCTTCAATACCTTCAACATGATTTGTTGCGAATTGTTGTTGTAAAGTGATCTGTGACTTTTTTCTTAAACAACTTCAAACAACGCTCTGAATCGTTGACGCGTTGTTGTTTTTGATCGACCTCTATCAAGCGCGGCACCCATTCGAACAGAATTTTTTCAGGGACAAATATTCAAGCAAACGGTGAATCTGATACCTTTAAAGTGTCAGCAAACTTAAATTTAGGATAGGCCAGGACTATTTTGTAGACTTTTTTTAGCCGGAATGGACGTAACTTCATAAAAGAGAACGAATAACGAAAAATATGTGCAGTTTGAAATGAAAATCGGAGGTTGCAATATTTTTTAAACCTTTCACTGTACTGAAATAGTGAAATATATCATAAATATTTTTTATATCAATATCTAACTACCATTTGTATATAATCGAACCACTCCCATTAAATTATTATCAAATAACGTGTATTTTAAACCCGCAATCTTGAATTCATTTAATTTTTGGCATTTTAAGATTGGTGAGGTTTTTTAAATTAATTTTAAGGACACCACCTCTTTACTCGCTCTTTTTTATGTGACAAGCACAAAGACCTTTGAAGAGTAAAAGTTAATAGCAAGGTCGAAATTCAATTGGAACCTCTAAAATTTATTTGACAAGCCGCAGACTAATTTTTGAGAACTTTAATAGGTGAGATGAATATATTGAATTCTTATTTTGATTTAGTACGGGTGGTTATACAAAAATTATAAATAGTAATTCAGATATTTTTTTATTTTACAATAAAGGTAGACTGCTTTTCAAGCATTTTTCGGTTTCCTACAAAGGAGGTGCGACGTTTCTGATTTTATAACCGATTCTTAAGGGATATTTTGAGTGAAATCAATTAAATAGTTTTACAATAATATATTTTAATGGATGCTTCCAAATATTTTCTTGTTAAACCCAATAATCGTAAAACAAAATGATTTACATACACTCTCTCATCTTGGACAACAGTTATAAATCAGCTAGAGAGTTTTTATTTATTTTACTACTTCCTATATATTGCCCACTGTCTCTAAGCACTTAAATATATTTATTATTAATAATTTATTTTCTATTTATTTTCAGAAATGACCTCTAATGGTCTCCGAAACGAAAATTACAGCGATGATAACTTAACGGACGACGAGAGTTCACCGCTCACAGAAAACATATATAGTGGAAGGTAAGATAAAATTAATCGAAAGAAAGTATTGTTTAAAATAAAAAATCGGTGCTAAATGTGATAAGATTTTTCTGTCTTCGATATTTGTCAAAGATTTGAAAATTGAAATTTTCGTAAAAATGGTAAAGTCGAACCAGAAATCTAAGAAGCTCATAAATCACCATAAACCATAAACGACTTGATTTATCAATATCAATTGCGTTAGGATAAGTATTTTAAAAAAAATCGCTTGAATATAATTTAGAATTGCGCAAATGATGTGAAATAAGTTAAAATCACAGCTCCCAAGAAATACGACATTAGAAAATGTCACACACTGCACCAACGTCTGGACTTCAAACAACTACTCCTTGGCCTACATGCCCCAACAGGTATTGAATTACAGAAGTTCAGACGCGGTTTGGACTTTGATTTTGTGACTAAAGGAGCCCAAGGCCGTAGCCAGGGGGGTCAAGGGGGATAGATCCCCCCGGAATAAAAAAAAAACATATTTCTTTAGTAAGTACTAAGTAGTATGTTTTTCTACCCCAAGTAGCATTATATAGTGACAGAAACTGATATCGCAACTTCGATTGGATGGCTATTACGTAAGAATCACTAAATCTACCCCTACACAGCAAGAACAACTTCATTTTATTTATGCCTAGTTGTAGTCACGTAAAGTTCACGGCTTGGAGCCACGTAATAGTTTTATAATGTTTTGGTGCCACTAAAGGTGTTTGAAATGTTATAACAACTAAGCGAGACTACCTCAAAGTTGCAGAAAGTGGAAAATAATAGTTACGGCCACTAAACTATATCACTTAAATACCAATTACAAGTGGCAGTGATCTTAAAGTGGGCGTGATAGCTTTAGTGTCGTTTTGGGAACCATTAATATACCTTTAAAGAAAAAATAAACGCGTTCCAACTTTTTGCCTTTATTTAGTAAGTATTGTTAAACCAATATTCTTGTATTTCCATAATAGTATATTAATTATACTTAATTATTATTCAGTACGTACCTACTTATGTTAACAGTTATGTCAGGTTAGAGAAAAATCAAGGAAAATGGAAGAAATAATATGCAGGACAAAGAACGAGCTACAAATCAAAAAGACATGCGCAGTGAACAAAGTTTCGTGTTTAGTGTCGACCACTACACCACCACGTAGCTGCCACCAAGAAAGTGTTCCTCATTTTAGTGACCGCCACGTTATAGAACCGTTTCTATTATGTGGCAAAGACTTTGGCAATACACTTTAAAGTTTCTAATGTCTTTTTTTAATCTCTATAACTATATGTCTTATATTTTTTGATTTTTATGGAACGATTTTCTTAGTCTTTGTCCAAATCTCTTCCAACGTTTTTCGCTTTCTTAATTTTCGTTGTTACTTTATTTTTTCTTCTATTCTTTATAGCCCTCTTCTTATCTATAACCAGATACTTTTACATTTTTATTGTACTTATTTTTAATTGCGTCTGTATTTTGTTGTCCATCTGGTCTAATTTTTATTGTGCCTCATATACTCGTAACGATTTTCTATGCCTTGTAACACTCTTTTAACTGCAATCCATTTTCTATCATTTAAATTGTGAAATTAGTGCTAATTTTCTATTTCATGTCCTCCGTATATCCTTTTTGTCTTTTGGTCTCAAAACCCTCTGCAGTTTAAGTAATTTTCAGTTTTTCTATTTGTTGCTTTGAATTTTTATTTTATTCTTATGCTCTGATAATTTATTTATGTTTACTCTATATCCCATTTCTTTGTTGTAGTTCACACCTTATTTTAATTCTAATTCAGACGTACCTACTTACTGAATCCCGCGAACTGTCATACTTGAGTTCATTTTCTTCGTGTTTTTATAAAAAAAAACTACTCTTGTTCAACGTACAATATATGTAGACCTTCATTGCAAGGTATCTACACCCAACAATTAAAAAAATATCTTAATCTGATACACACTACGCAGCACTAACTGACAATGTAATCTGTCTCTGTAAAAATACTCACGTTACAAAAATTTGTTTTTAATTGCAATGATAATGTCATGTTTAAAATTCATGATTTGGTTTTTGTCCTTTCCCACGTTTCGCACTTGAATTGTGTTGTACAAACCATGTCGTATATTATTCGCTATTGATATAGTGAGGTATGTGACTTTAAAGGCGATTATTAAGTTTCATTGACATTTGTTTGCCGAATTTGTATGCAGGAACCGAAAGATTTCGTTTAAAATCATATCAATGGTTGTTGTTTTTTATGCAAAATCGAAAATTTACATACCCATAAAAACACTTTTGGGAGATTTAAGAACACTTATATCTGGTGTTCAAAGTTGTAAGTGTTAAAAAAATATTGATATTAAAGAATAATATCTATCAAAATATAAAACAACATAATTTGTTTCGAAATAATAAATTTGTGGTCAATAATCACAAGGAACATAGGCTGAAGTGGTTATACTGAGACACGAAAACAAGAGTAAATTTATTGGCCGATATATAAGAATTTAAATATGTCTTACTGACCAATAATTTCAAAATTATTTAAAAACTTCTCCTTAAAAGAATAATTTATACAGAAAAGAGGATCCCTCGAAGAGAATTAAGTCTGCTCTGCAGTATTCTTAGTCCTTATGCTTTTTACTAGTTATAGCACAAAGGACTAATAAACAAATTAACTCCCAAGCTATAATAAAGATATTAACATATAAGAAAATCCTCAGTAGAAAACAGGAAGATGAATACTAACCTCAAGCAGATAAAAGAAGGTGTACCACAAGGTTGTGGGCTTGGCCCTGTTTATTTATTTTATTTATTTATTTATATAAGAATACAAACAGGACGAGTCCAGTACAGTATTCACTGTTTACTAAACTAATACAAAATGTTGCTTAACAATAAAAATAAGAAAAAAATATATATTACACATATTATATAAAAAGAAACTAGTCAAGATGAGATAGATATAATTTTTTAATAGATTTGTAAAAGTTATCAAAGAGGAAGGAAGATATCCACATCGGTGAGTGACGAGATTGTATGATTTACTGCATCTTTGCTGAGGAGAATTTAGGTAGTAGTTAGTAGAGCTTTGACTAATTTTGAAAAGATTTTTCCCTCGCGTGTTATAGGATGGAGTAATGAAATTAATTTTACTTAAAATTTCGCTAGATTCAATTTGCCCGTTAACGATTTTGTAGATAAATTTAACATCTGAAAGTTGACGTCTGTCGACTAGTGATATGAGATTCAGTTCTCGTTTGCAAATATCGAAGTCTGCATAAGTACAAAATTTTTTTTAAACATATTTTATAAATTGATCTTGGCCTTTTTGTAATTGGTCGATATAACAGTTATAATAGGGATTCCAAATAGAAGAACCGAAGCTTAAAACACTATTGACATATGCCATGTATAGATTTCTAACAGACTCTACCTCTTTGAAGTCGTGACAAACGCGCATTAGGAATCCTAGTGCTTTATGAGCTTTTTTTGAAACATATTCGATATGTAGGTCAAAAAAGAGTTTGGAATCGAGACCTCTGATTACCGAAACTTTTGTTAAAAGTTCATTATTGAGGAAATATTCGTTTTCGATAGTGTCTTTATTCCTTGAGAATGTTATACATTGACATTTTTTTGTATTCAGATAAAGATAGTTTTGCTGACAATACAGAGTCAGACGATTTAAATCTTCTTGGATCAGGAGTTTATCGAAAGAATTAGTTATTTTTTCGAAAAAATTTCATGTCATCAGCAACAGAAGGGGGCCCAGGTATGACTTTTGAGGAACCCCTGAGGTTATTCTAGAAATAGGAGAACGAAACTTTCCGATGGATATAGATTGGGATCTGTTGCTGAGGTAGGAACCAAACCACCTAAGCAGATTACCATGTATACCGACTTCGGAAACCTTTCTAAGTAAGATGCTATGATCGATTTTATCGAAAGCCTTACTAAAATAGTTATAAATGGCGTCTACCTGATAATCCGTGTTCATAGTTTCAGATATATAATCTATGTAAATAAATAGGTTGGATTCGATGGAACGTCTCTTCATAAAACCATTCTGTTCCAAGTTTATAATTGATTTCACATCTGCATTTAGAAAGTCGGTAATAATTGAATCCATTATTTTTGACATTACCAGATATTTCTTGCCAGATTTAAAAATAGGAACAACGAAAGCTATTTTCCAAACTGTTGTGAAGCAGCCTTCGTGAAGTGATTTGTTAAATAAAATCTGCAGTATTACTGACAGCTCGTTTGCACAGGACTTTAAGAAAGAGATAGGTATTTCATCAGCACCAGCGGCCCTCTCTGGAAGCTCTAAAAGTTTAATTAGGATGGTGGCATGTGGAATAGAATAACTGTTTCCATGGTGTTGATTTGGGTTAGTGTTATCTAACTTAAATTCATATCAAAGCGGGTTAAAAACTGAACTGAAGTGGTCAGAAAATAAATGGCAAATATGTTCGATATCCGTTACCATGTGATTACCAACCTTCAGAGCATTAATATCTATTATAAATTCTATCATTGATTGATGCTGTATTTATTTTGTTAACACTGTCTTATAGATTCATTTTAAAATCTTGTTTTTTATATAATTTTATATAATTTATTTTCTTCGCTATGTTTTTGTTTGTCACAGCTTCTTGTCTTCTATTACTCTTTATGTCCACTTAATATATTGGGTTGCTTAATCATGGTCTTTGTTTTTCTATGTTTATTTTCGTCCTGCTAGGCTAGTCAACTTAATAAAGTTAAGGGAAAGTTTAGGTACGGTCCTAATTCCTTTTATTCTTTATGTTTTCGTGGTCGCTGAACACGAATTTGAGGTTTGCTGACAGATATTTTGGCCGGAACATTGTTTTTTATTGTAGAAAAGTGCAAATTTTGTCATTTTTTTAGTTTTTGGCCTAAATCTCGGTAAGTATGTATTTTTTCGAAAAGACTGTTCTATACAAAATTGAAGGTGATCCCACAAGTTTCATAAAATACAATTTTTTCTACGAGCAACAGTTACGCCTCTAGAGTGCGTTAAAAAATATGCAGAATTTCCAACAATTGAAAATACGCCAAATCTTGCCTTTTTTCATGGAAACAATAATTTTGACAACGTATTTATTGAGCTCAATAAAATACACTTAAAAACAAACAAAATAACGTTTTTTTCCGCACACAAATCAATTAGAATTAGTCAAAATTATTGTAACATGGCTCGCTTCATGAAAATCGGATATAAAAAGGCAAGATTTGGCGTATTTCCAATTGTTGGAAATTCGGCACATTTTTCAACGCACTCTAGCGGCGCAACTTTTGGTCGTAGAAAAAATTGTTTTCCATGTAACTTGTGGGAAATTTTATCACCTTCAATTTTGTATAGAATAGTCTTTTCGAAAAAATGCATACTTACCGAGATTTAGGCGAAAAACTAAAAAAAATGACAAAATTTGCACTTTTTTTACAAAAAAAAAACAATATTCCGGCCAAAATATCAGTTAGAAAACCTCAAATTCGTGTTCAGCGACCACGAGAACATGAAGAATAAAAAGAATTGGAAAAGTTCGACATTTTCCTACTTGTGAGCCTGAAAGTAACCCATCATAAATGATTTAATGGTACTTAATACTCTCGTTTTTCAACAAATTTCATAAATAATCATTCGCCAAACTAGAACCATATCCTCTTAACATAATTGATATCTCAAGGATATTTCTCCTGTACCTGTTCAATGAACAATTACCTTTTTATATCAAACTTTCCTCGAGTCAACTCAAGCATCATTTCGGTTGTTTCATTACCAAGATTGATTGTTGTTTCTCACTTGGCATGGCATGCCTAAAACGTTGATTGCACGCACACGGTCTCATGAAAAAATTGAAGCAAGGTCGTCGCTAGATCCAGTTTTTGTAAAAATCAAAGTGAACGGAAAACTTTCACGTTCACTTATTAACCATTTGCTTGTATAATAATACCTATCTGCTTGTTTTCTACGCCTACTTAAACGGGTCCCTATTTCGTTGAAGGTTTATGTTGTTAATTTTTATTCTGCATTCTTCGACGTTAAGAATATGTTAATATATCAGAATTGATTAATTAATTAAGGATCTGTCTGTTTGTCCGCAGATTATTTCACTTTTTTATTCTCTCTTCGATCAGAACTCGCTTTAAAACTTAAAATTGATGAATTACATTTTGTTTGAACTTTCTAGCCAAAGTACTACACTGATTCCCCCACTAAAACCTACCCTGCTCATCCTGCCAACATACATTTTTATTTTGGGACTTACCGGCGATTGTCGTGTATACAACCCCATCTTTTAGCGAAGAGTTAGAGTTAGAACATGTTATAGTCCTTAAAAACGTGTACAGTCATTATCGTAGTGTTTTAGCACATTAATTGACAATTTTTATCTACTACCAAACTTTTCTTTGTACAATAAATAACCAATGACCTATCGTGATCTATTTCACCCTCACAATCTCTAATTGCCGGTGTTGAAATCTATATTGCGATATGTTACGTTCACAGAACCGGTGACTGTATCGGTAAGGCAGCTATGACTCAGGACAAAAATCAGATCAAGTTCAAATTAAATACCAATAAAAATATATGTTTTAATCGACCTATTGTCATGAAGAGCGCTCGAAAGCAATTAATTTGCTGTTTCTTTGATAGAATAATCTAAGATAAAATGGTTTTCAATGTTATAAAGCCTAGAGAAAACTTAGCATACGTGATACGTGATAAGTTCTAACTGAACAAAAAAATTATTCCTGTTATAATTTGGCTATATCAGTTGTGACTCCAACAGAAGAAAAGTGCTGAAATTTTTTGTCCTATTGCTGATGACTAGGTACCATATTTACTTCCACAGTGATGATAGAGAGTCTCAAGATTTAATTTTTTGGCTCTTCAGAGTTAAACTGTATTTGGATGAATATACATTTTCTCTTTTGTGAGCTGTAAACGTCTATCCTTTTATCGTAAGTAATAACATAAAGGCATCTAATTTTTCCGAAAAAGATCGAAAAAACACGTTGCTAAGTAACATTTAAAAAGAAGCATGAGTGCTGGTGGCAACAAAAATCCGAGTCCGAGTTTTATTAAAAAAATATTACTTTGCATTGTGGTTTTTCGATTTTTTTCACAGGAAAAATTAGATGCCCGAATGGTATTTGACAAGACTGTATTTGGATGAATATACATTTTCTCGTTTGTGAGCTGTAAACGTCTATCCTTTTATCGTAAGTAATAACATAAAGGCATCTAATTTTTCCGAAAAAGATCGAAAAAACACGTTGCTAAGTAACATTTAAAAAGAAGCATGAGTGCTGGTGGCAACAAAAATCCGAGTCCGAGTTTTATTAAAAAAATATTACTTTGCATTGTGGTTTTTCGATTTTTTTCACAGGAAAAATTAGATGCCCGAATGGTATTTGACAAGACTATTTCATGAGTAACAGATTATTCTGCATACACATAGCTTACAAAACATACTACCTATTATATATGCATGCATAATAAATATGTAGGTATTAATTTGAAAACTGAAAAACAGGTAATTTATTTAATCACAAAATACTGCAAACTTAATTATTTATGGTACAATTAAAATATAAATTGCAATTTTGGTACACAGTAGGAGTATTGTTTAAAATCTTCGTTAACTCATTGATAACGTTGGATGTAGGTAAATCATTAATGTTGTTGATGGGTCCAGCTGTAGAGTGAGAAGCTCGAGGAGTGGCTGCAAGATCTTCTGTTTTCTGTTGATTGTTCTTTGTTCCATGATGAGTTTACTGTTAAGAATAATCTATCAGTTGTTATTCTAGATGAACGTGTAACCATTAGAATTTTAAAAAGACGGGCTGGACAAAAGGTATGGTTCTTCATGTTGGGACCAGCCATTTATTATCGGCCATTTTTTTTCTCCAACCTGGGCCGTTTTATTGAAGAGACGATTATATTCTACTCTTCCTAAAAAGTGGGATTTTTGAAAATCAGTTATTTTAAAAAATATGTAACTATGTTATCTACCTGTTTTAATCCCAGAATTATCCACTTCCTCTTTAAAATAGTGAACTCTGCAATTGACTGCTTCTCCACATCTCCGACAAGTTCTACTGAAGCGATATGGTAAAATTTTCGCTGGAGTCCCGCCGAAGTGTCTTCGTCCCATAATAAAACCATTACGTAGTATTCTTCCAATTTTAATGAAGCAGAGATCGATTTTTTTTTATTGGCGCACATCTGCAAATTCCTTCGTTTGGCATTACGAATTTCACAACTAGACTTGAAGATAATATCTTTAAATGGATCAAAAATTATTTTCCACTTCAGAAAATACATCTCTTTTATTTTTTTTTTGCAACGGTGTTCCATATTGTCTTCACAACTAGTTCTTTGTAATTTTCACCGTTTTCTTTCTTCATATTCCACGCCCAATCTTTCAGGATTAGATTTAGTTGGTCTAAACTTGTAGTTTCCAAAAGCTCGTATTTCTTTGCCTTGCAGAATTTCGTAAACTGTTTCCATATTGACGTATGGGTTTTAATGGTATTGTACTTTTCTCAATCGCCAGATCAATATTAGTCATAGAATCACTTCCAAAGCAACTCATTTTCACTACATAAGCACTGTTTAAAAACAATATTACAAAATTTATTGACAATAAAATCAGAAAAATTGTTTAGCGTCGTTTTCTGTGTGTCCTAGGAGACCATAATTACTTCTTATCGAAGGTATTGTAATTTTTGGTGACAACAGTTTTGGCGCGGGTAAACTCGAAAAACTACTGACAGGAGCTGTCATACAGTTTTTTCATCTAGAAACCATTTGTAATTCAAAATTGCGCGTTTGTGATTGGTGAAAATTAAGACGAGGGAAATAGTCAATAACAATTTTTAACTTAATAAAAAGTATAAACGCATTTAGCATAAGTTTTATTTTGCCACTTAAGAGCTGAATTCTGTCATTTTAATATTTGAATTTTTGTTGCTTCCGATGTTTTTTTTTCAACGTCTATAATATAGTTGGGTCTTAATATCGTTAACGATTCTATTGGGTTGATACTATTTTAAGATTCTGATTTCACAAATTTTATTTGTAGACCACGCAACATTCAATGTCACTTGCAGCACTACTCTGAAACCTTTATAGTATGTCTAATATATATTTGAGTTTGTTACACATCCTTAGCTGGCTCCCGGATGTCCAAATATTCGCCAAAATAAACGAATCTAACGTTTGAATTTCGGAAAGTATAAAACTGAAAGCAATGGGCTACTAAATCATTGTGTTAAGCCAAATCCTCTTAATAATCTCCGTGCCCAACATCCGCGTACCAGTCTATCCGAGCACAGATCTAGTTATCCTTGGCATTTCACTTTTAATATACCGTTCCGAAATTGTGAATCAGTACCTTTAATAAATAACAATTAGACCTGAATTTGTCATGTCATTTATTAGAAATGGGTGGTGAAGATTTTTTTTAGTTCTAATAATGTAATAATTATTATTTTTATTATAAATTACAAACAGTTTTTCGAGAATAATAAAAATAAAATTATTATTATTATAATTTGATGAAAGAGAGAATTAAAAGAAGAAAATTGACACTTTATATCCACATATTAAGGCCGCATCTTCGAGTGGTATGTTCGATGTTTCTCAAATAAAAACCTTTTTTTTAATTTAATAATTTTCTGCATAAACTAGGTATACATATATGAAAAATATGACACTTCCTTTCTGGATTTAAAGATTTAATTAAAAAAAACATTCCTTTAATCAATAACGGAAGATTTTCACTAGTAATCTCCTTAGAGTTGGAATTACTATCGAAAATATTTCCGAAAGCACGAATTTTTTAAAAGTTATCCCGAGTCGAAAAAAAAGAATATGTTCCTCGGATTTTAGTAGTATGAAATAAACATTTGTTGGTCTAAAATAATCTATCTATTAGCTATCAACCAATCTGTATTATTTTACAGTGAGCGGAAGGGTGTATTTTTATAATTTGACACTTGACAGAAATACTATCGCTGTAGTACCGGGTACCCAGGAGGAAAATATGTTGGTGTGAAATTTTCAAAATAATTTTGTAGTTTCTTGCCTGATCGACTATTGGAGTCTCCATATTTTTACAGGATATTCGACAGATAACACTCTACACTTGAAAGCTCTCATAAATTAATAAAATTTGATATAGGAATATATACCTTTTAAGGTCTTAGTTTTTGAGATACAGGGTGTTAAAATTTTAAAATAAAAAATAAAAATTTGCCATAAATCAAAAACGGCTGTAAATATTTTTTTCAAATTTGGTAGGCGGATTTCTATTTAAGAAAGTAACATTCTGACGAAAACCAAATTTTAAATAAATTATCCAGTGGCGCGCTGTGAGGGTTGGTGTAAATTTTTACCACCTATTGTTTATGCCACTGGAGGAAATATTTTTTATTTTATTTTTTAAACGTACTTACCTTAGAAAGACTAAAACTTGTTTATTATGGCATAGTAGAATCTGGAATAGGTGGTTGGAAGCATTACGAAAAACCACTTTCAAAAATAAATTTTAAAAATAAGGTAAAAGCACCAAATTTTAACATGCCTCCAATAGTTGGCACTTTTGGCGAAAATGGTCTTTCTTAAGATAATATCTCACTCATAGCCCTGAATATCAACATTTTGCTGACCACTAATAATGCCTTCTAGTGCTGTACAACAAATTTGAAGGATAGAAACTAAACAATATCCAATATGGCCACAATTGTTTTCAAGCATGTCAGGGCAAAACAAGTTTCCTTAATATTCTTAACGAAAGTTTTTAGAAAATATACAAATTAAATATTTCAGAAATAGTTTATTTGTTGGAGTTTTTGTGTGAGATTTGGTATAGGAGGTGAGTAACGTATTTTGTTCGGAAATCCTTGTTAATAATTACATAATTACTTTATCTAACGGTTTTATAGTGAGTGTCAAGTAATGGTCTATAATTTTTTATGGCTCACCAATAGTTGACAGGGGTGTCTACTAGTGGTACTAGTATTGGTATAAATTTAAATGAACGTTTTCCATTTCTCTTCTCCTCGGTCACAATACATATCCTCTGATGAAAATTTAACGGAAATTGAACAATCAGGACCAATGTCAACTATTGGTACTGGTATGTCAACTATTGATACAGTTATGTCAACTATTGGGGTTTTGCAAATGACGATTATGAAAACATCCCTACAGAATCTCGAAAGAAGTTTTTTTTGGTATGTCAAGCATAGGTAGAGGATATGTGTCAAACATGGTGATATTCAAAATTGGAAATGTCAATCTTTGGGATTTTTGCATTGAGAAAAATATATAAGTGTAGTTATTTAATTATACATGTTAATATAACTTTCTCAACATAAACTTGTTGTAAAATCTGAAAGTAATTAAGGGTTCACGTTAAATTTTGAATAGGTTGAAAATTGAATTTTATTATAGGAAATAACTACAAAGTCTTTCCTTAAACCCCCAACTATTGGGGTTTTACCTTAATGTATTTTAAACCAATTCCTTTTTCTACAATCCGATAAATTCCCAGAGATTCTTCCATTCCATTCGTACTGAATTTTCAAACTGGCATATCCAAAAGCTTGGAGAAAATCGTAATTTCTCAAATTATACCGACCAAATTCACTGGAGAATAAATTTTCTATTATAAAAACAGTTATCTTTGGGATGAAGAAAATTCGCACTCTATTAGTGGGATTTCAATGTAAATTTTCAGTTTATCATTTAGTTGGTCCTCCTTTTACCAAATAAATTAAACACGGTTTGTGTAGTGTTAGATGAATTCTTAGAAAATGTACCGCTAAATATAGACACGATGAGACATCTGTTCATTTTAGAGACACACAAATGTTTTAAGGAAAATGAATTGATGGAGTCGGTCCCAAATTTGGCATCCAAGATCACCCTATCTAATCTCAGAAGCGTTAAGGATTCAGTTTTCTTACATTTCCCCAAATTGTGGCGTTAATTTAAGATTAACAAAATTTTTGGGAACGATCGTAACATCCTTGACCTTTCATTGCAGTAACTGCAATTAACATTATCTGCCGTACAATAATTGTATGTTATAAAAAGTATAAAAGTTTATATTTATCCTTCATGAACAAGTTTTATTTTACAGTGAGGTTAAAAATAGGATAAATATCAGGTTTTTCAGAAAAATTCAAATCGACTGGTAGGTATATTTATCTCTTTGTAATCGGCGGACGAGACACAACAAAACAATCAAAAAAATAACATGGAAATTGATTACTACAACACGCAGAACGACGCACAACCCTTTCATAAAAATTTATTAGAATTTATGTAGATAGTTAATCGAGTAGGTGTGACCAGAGGCGTGCCCTATCACAGCACCCTATAAAATTGATTTATTATTTTCAAGTCATTTCTATTATCTTCCACAATCTTTAAACACAAAATTTTATTTAAGTTTAAAAAAATATCCATCTACTGTTTAATTTTATATTTATTTAGTACCAAGTTGACGTACGTATTATTCTATAAATTATTAGATGTTAATAATGTTTTTTAGACTCAGGTTTACAAATACTTTGTCAATTTTTGTACACAAATTATTTTAATAAGATGTCGATCCGGGTAAATTTTGGTCCATTTTTCATGGTTTTTTCCGACTCACACACGCTACTAATTCATTTCTTTCGAGTTTTAGGTCCGAAAGGAACAATAAAAACATCTTTTCGGGTATATTAGTAGTTTAATTTAAACGCTTTGGCACACTATATGGTTTTCTAGTATTTAAATTCGACATTTTTATCAATTTTCGACGCAAACTTCAAATACACAGGTCGGGAACAGAGCACGCATTGACCGACCGTTGTAAAGTGACGTCACAGCAGCCGATGACTCCGCGTCGTCGCACGCCTAGCAAAAAAATTAAATATCTCAGAAACTATCAAACGTATCAAAAAAAAAATTTTTACAGTATTTTTGTATTTTTAATAGACTATTGTAGGATAAAAATCAAAAGTTGGTGATATTCTTCATTGTTCGTATCCACTAGAAAAATGTCTAGGACCGGCACTGGTTGAAGATGATAAGTCGTGCAGACATATTTAATTTTATCCTTACTTTTATATTTCTGAATTTGGTAAATACATTTTCGAGAAAAACATATTTAAAATAAAGTAAACTGTACCTACTACACATTCGTACTAGTAGTAGTGCTCATAATACTGAACATGATTTTTTCAAAGAATTCGAATTTTTGAAACTAACGAAATTTCTCTCAAATAGGAAAAAGTTTTCTATAATTTCAATGTTTATGTGTTCTTCTTTTTGGATATTAAAATCATTTTTTAGATTTAAAATGTTTTTTAACTTTGCGGTTATAATTAGTTTCTTTTAATAATCTAGTGGAAGAATTCCATTGTATTTTATGGTCAAAATTCCAAGCATGTTTTTGATTTCTCGAATTGTTTATTTTTAATATATGATTGGTGTTCATTAAGTCTTATATGTATGAAAAGGTCTTGATGTTTCTCCTAAAATTTATTAGATTCGGATGGGATATTGTAAACACAAGTTTTTGTATTTTGAATTTCATTAAATGGTTTCGTATTTACTATTAAAGATTTTGATCTATTATTTGTTTGAAACACTGTTTTTAAATTAAATTTATTGCCAATCCTTCAAATTTTTTCCGGTAATTTTGGAATATACGGGACTTTTGAGTGAAATATTGAGCGATTTAAATTTTCTTCTTCTTTATTTTTAATATCTCGGTAAAGTTCACGATCTATAAGTTTATTTCAGTAATTGTTCTTAATTAAGACAGATTTGACAAGTGATAATTCCTTATTAAAATAAGACCATATCGAAAGACCATATCGAAACTAATGATTGAAATATTTTATTTGACCCTAAGTTTCTCGATATGAGAAAATCTAGCAGATTTAATTCTCACAATAAAACGTCTACATTACACCATTATGAGTTAGTACAAAATTGGTTTATAATTAAGCAAATTTAATAACCCACACCAAATATGTCAAGTAGTTTAGGCACTCTACCTACCCGGAGGGCATTCTTGAAAAACATATCTGTCCATAAACAGATACCCGTGTAATAACCTAGTTAATAACTATTTAATGAATGTCGCACTATCTTAACCAATTTACCACTTAAGATTTTAATAAATGCAAGAGTCCCGCTGCTCGAAACGCCCATGCATTTATATCACCACTTTGTCGGTGGAAATCCGCATGCTGAACAATGACCTCCGGCTAAGGAGTGTACAAAACTAACCTTGGGCTCAAGAAGAATGGTCCTTGTATGCTGGAGTAACACCCTAAAGATCCCGTAGGGGAGAGTAACGTATCAATTTAAATTATTTTTAGTTAAGAATATTTACTAGATTCATAAATTTGACTTATTTTTAAATGGGAAAATATTAAAAGTAAAATTTGACTAGAATCTTCAATCCAAAATAAATATTTTAAAGGTTCTCTCAAATCACTTCACTCAAATCATAGAATGCGGATATTACCATTTTATTATCTGAATCAATCGATCATAAAAAGGAAGCTTTTCGATCTCTGTTATACTTGACAGCAAGATTCCTTTGAAGAAACTTGAAGGACTTCACTTTTTTCTATGACACGTATTGTAAAGAAAAATTGTCCTGGTAATTACCATAAGAAAGTCCGATTGTTCATGTGGTAGTGTTTTTATAAATATTGCAGATTTGATAAAATTAATTTGGTGTTACTGATGCTGCAAAATTTAAATCAGAATACCTTCAGTTTTAATGACAGTTTTTCGTATTTTTTGGGATCTTGATTACTAAAAAAAAGGTATAAAAAATTCCATCATGTATAGTTTTAAATCAAAAGTAGCATTTTATATGGCGATTTTTCAGTTTTTGGGTATTTTCGACTCTTCTAATGAGTTAATCTAATATGCTTGATATTCCTAAAAGAGCTTTCGGAATTACCGACAAAGATAAAGGATTCAGAGAAGTTCTTTAGGAAATAAAAAATATTATACTTTTTATACAGGCTTTTTTTAATTTGGTAGAATTTATGACGCTTTATAGAAACCGAAAGTAACTGATAATTTAATATTTTATTGTAAATAGTACTGATTAGTTAAATTGCTAGTACCACATTCCCAATTAAAAATTTACGGAATTTATGATTAAGAATCATGTTTCAGTACTCAGCTATTGATTGCAATTTCTGATAGTTAACCATCGATGAACATTAAGGTTGGAGTAAAATGTCCAATAAAGTATATTTACAGAGTGTTCGAAAGGTTACAGAAGATTGTTTATAAAAAAGTTATTTTTAATAAAAAAAAATTGAAAAACTATCTGCAAAGACAACTTTGCACATGCCTAGTTGTAGCAGACACACTAATTATCAAATTAAAAAAAAATCTTGTAATAATTTTGTGTAGGCATAGACCAAAATAATAAAAAAATTAAAAATGCGAATTTTGTCATGAAAATCGGTGTATGGGGTTAAAATAATATTCTGAACAACTTTCTCTGAATTTAAAGTTCATATTTCAATTGATTATCTCAAAAAATGTGACCCATCACCCTGTATGAGTGGACAAAAATTCAAATCTGTATTCCATCAAATAACGAAAATATGGAGGTATCTTCATTGTATACAGAAAATTCATTAGAAAATTAAAATGCAATCTGTAAAGCAGTAGGCATTAGTCAAACTTCTGCATGAAGAATTGTACAAAAACGTCATTTTCACGCCCATCATATTTAAGAGTTATTAAATCATGACTATGAAAAGCGAGTCTGGTTGTGTGATTAATTTATCCAATACGTAATAAAATTGTTCATCAAACCTCTTTCTAAAATATCATCAAGATTAAATTTTAGATTTAATTTTTTCTTACTTTTGATCCAAAATTTATCCACACAATAATTTTGGTAATCTACCAAAGAGTAACTTTCACCCGAGAAAATCACATGGGCTATGTGATCACTACCCTTCTGTTAAGAAGGAAAAGAAGAAGAAGAAGAAGAAGTCCTTCTAGAACCATTTTTCTGCAACATGTGCTGGACAAACAGCTTGCAAAAATCTAGGACTTAAAAGATCTGTTTTTAAATAAATAATTAATTAAATCATTTTTTTTAACTCGGATGCTGTCCCATCCCCAGCTATTGCCTGTCTTTTGCGATCCAGTGGCTCGCATTCTGACAGTGGCTGTTTCTGTCCCATTACCACATTGTCTGCAGGAAAGGTCTTCGTTATATAGCCCCTTCTTGTGCATCAGGTGTCCTCTCATTGGACTGTGACCAGTGAGAAGACCCGTTATTGTTCTTAGTTGATTCCTGCTCATCTTGAGCAGTTCTTCAGCTTTGTCCTTCTAGAACCATTTTTCTGCAACCTGTGCTGAACAAACAGCTTGCAAGCTCGTCAGAAGAATCCCTTCCTCTAATTCTAGGACTTAAAAGATCTGTTTTTAAATGAATAATTAATTGTTAGTACCACCAAATTCCCTAATTAATTCTGTACTCCGAAACTTATTTTGTATAGCGAAAATAGACGAAAGCGAAAAAGTTGCCCCCCTTTCCCGCAATATGCGCCTCCCCATCGAGAAGGACGTTTGTTCACATCTCGCAACCGGTCGAGATTTTTTAAAGGATCAAGAACCCCGCAGAAACGCTACAATAAGTTATTTATAACGATGACTGCCAAATATAGTAAAGGCTTTTTGCTTTCTTTTTTTCTTTTCGAAGATTGATGATTATGAGGAATGATAAACCCATTAAAGTTGTTAACGGCATCGGTACTAAAAATGTCTTCAGATCGTTGTCTTAAGAAAGGTTTATTGTATAAGGAAAACAAAAATAAAATGAACCCTCCGTACTGCTAGTCGAATTAGTAATTAAACATTTATTTAAATATACTTTTTTGGAAATAGGTTATTGGGATTTAGAGGGCTAACTGCGAGACAAAAAAAGAAGGGATTTAGAAAAACTAGAACCATATAATAGCGCAACTAAAAGTGTTTCTTTCGAAGAAATCAAAAATTGGCTCCAAACTTGAATCGCCTTAAAAGACGAGTCATTTTTTCGAGATGGAATTCGAGAATTGTCTAAGAGATGAGAGAAAGTAATTGGTCTGTTCATTTATTTTGTTTTGAATTAAATACATTTTTAAAGATAAAAAAATGGACCTAATTAATTTGTACTTCCAATATATTGTACAGGGTGGCCAAATAAGAATGCGAGGTACTGTATCTTGGAAACCATCCATCGTAGAGGCTTGCGGAAAAAAAAGTCATAACTAAAACGACCAAGAGGAAAACCTGGAAAATATTTTTAAGTTTCTGAAATGGCCGCTAGGGGGCGTAACTGCGATCTTGAAGCTAAGAAAGTGATGTTTCTGCGAATTCCGCTATATTAACCTACCCAAAAAATACCTGATCTTTAAAGTAGAGGATAATCTGAACCTTTTTTGTTTAACAATTTTTGCTATATCTCTAAAAATAAAGTGGTGGGGGGTATTCAAAGGTTTCAGTAAAAAACACCTTGTATATTCGAAACGGCTCAGCCGATTTTAACAAACTTGGGCAAGTTGAAAAGAGCTATTCTTGGGCTACAAATGTTATAATATTTTAAGTTTTATTAGTTTCAGATGTCGCCGCTAGAGGGCTTTTTTCGATATCTCGTCAGAAATGGTATGGTATGGTATGATTTCTTTTTCATAAAAAAGTAGCTAAATGATGCCTAAACAAGCTCCCGAAAACCGCATCTCGATATCTTGTTCCTAACCTAAAATTTAGCCCAAAGAAAATTTTATACGGAAATCCCTTAAATTTTTATTAACTAATTAATTCCTTTTATTATGTAAGTTGTGGCCCTAAAAAGGACCGATTTAAAAAAGAAAAGTTTTTAGTGCCCCCGTAAATGCTCTAAATGCTGATCATCACGCTCTATGCATTGCTGAAGCCTCTCATGGGTAGACAAACCTGCACCTTCAATTTCGGCTCTCGGTATGTTACGTAATGCATTAACGAATCCGGTTTTTCATATGTATCTGGTCGTAGGTTGAGTCTGAAAATCAAAACAAGTTAAGTATGGTGGTCGCGCAGGCCGTGGAAACAGACTTCCTCTTCCAATCTACTAGTGTTGGAATACTGCATTAATATGCTCTCGCACAATAATAGCATAATGTGCTGGGTGACCATCCAACTGCAAAAACAAGTTTTGACGTGTTTCCAGTGAAACATCTTCCAACAACAACGGTAATTTATTGGCCAAAAAGTCAAGAAAGATATTGCCACTTAGGGATTGCTAAAAAAAATAATTCTGCCTCCAAGTTAATATAGCGGAATTCACAGAAACATCACTTTCTTAGATTCAAGATTGCAGTTACGCCCCCTAGCGGCCATTTTAGAAACTTAAAAATATTTTCCAGGTTTTTCTCTTGGCCGTTTTAGTTATAACTTTTTTTTCCGCAAGCTTCTACGATGGATAGTTTCCCAGATACAGTACCTCGCATTCTTATTTGGCCATCCCTGTAGATTGTAAATTTTAAGCCTGTTTCCAGCCAGACTGTATTTTCTTCAAAAAAGTTAATTCCCAATCGATTTCTCGTCTAGTAAGTACCTAGGATTCAACGCGAATTTTGATCAACTCCCTTGCAATTTATTATTATACAAGGATGCTTTTGCCTGATGATGGCTATGAATAACCAAAACCTATACACATGTTTAAACTACAAAAACAGTTTTTTTTTTGTAAAAAAAATATTCTCCCTTAATTTTTTTCTAAAACTGCAGGAAGGAATTTTCTTTCATTGTATTTACAGTTAAATAACTAAAAACAAAAATAAGTTGAATGGAAGATTTTGTCATAGGCACATTATATGACCCAAATGTATCCAAAAAAGATAAAAGAAATTAATCAAAAAAATTTAATGATTTCGTTATACAATATTATTTTTACAATTCACCTGTTTCCTTTTTTATTGAAACAAATATAATCACATTGCATAAGAACCACTTAATCTTGCTTAGATTAACATTACAGATGCAAAGTATCTATGAGGCAATAACAAATCAAGATCTGTCAATTATGTAACTGTACATACTAAGAAATATATATTATTAACTGATAGATATTTCTATGTGATTGGAATGATTGAGCTGTCTCTCATTCACAGAATCAATTGAAGTTTTACATTAATTTTCCACGCCAGAGCCAAAGCACGATTTAAGCCATCCACCCCCAAACCCCCAAACGAACTGGAACTATTCTGTAATAATATTAAATTGGAACTTTACCTCAAATATCTCTGAACTAGGGGAGACTATATTTGGCAAACAAAAAAGACTAAATAGGGTCTAAATAGAAAGTATCTGATATATTTTATTTGTTCATTTCAAGACTGTAGTCTCATTATATTGAAAACAATTTAAAATTTATACAAATGGGACTTCGGAACCTCCATCTTGGAAGTCAAAGAAGTTCATGGTATAAAAAAAGTTCCTCAACCTAAAAAATTGACCTGCCTGTAATTTCCAGTATGTTTAAATGAATTTATATTGATTTTGGACTTACAAAATCATTTCTTCAACGATCTAATGTTCTGACAAAACAATTTTCTTCTTCATTTTCTTTTTGCTGCAATTTTCAGACCGCGTTAAATATCTAATGTTAATTAGTGGATGACGAATAAGCAATAAAACAGCTTTCTTAATAATAAACATTTTTTTAAGTACATATTAGCCAATTAGGCACAAAATAGGAAGTTAAGAATGCATGTCTATCAGATCTAACTATACTATTTTTTTGTATACTCGCAATTGCTACACCCGAGCTGGTTTTAATGTACTGAAAATCTTGATAAAATGTTATATAAATATAACATAGTAGCTGTAATAGTTAAATGGTTTATACAGTGTGACGATGAAAATATTAGCTGAACAATAATATTAGGAATCTTCGAAAAGTCGTCTATGATAAAAAAATGTCATAAATACGTGTAATAAAGCAGAACTTTTCAGTGAAGAATGAACATTTTTATGCAATACTATAAGTTTGAAAATGTTTTGGACTGTCGTCTAGATGATTAGGAAGATAGTCACGTGGCAGAAGAGACTACTATCTTTATTCCTGCTTTTAGAGGTTTTTCTGGATTTTCCCAATATTCTAAACAGTGGAAATTTACATTGATGTGTTTGTGTAAAAATCATTCTTAAAGAAAAAATTTCACTTTTAAATTTATGTTGCTGATAATCGTCATATTGTTATATATAGATATAAAAATAAGGCAAAAAATTGGGAACACCCAATTTTGTTTTTGAGCACGTTTTACCCTACAATTTTGACTAAACTCTTTTTCATTAAAATTCAGTCTTATAGTCAGTAGTAATATCACAAGAGCTTCGAAAATAATCGATTATACTTCCGAGTCACGAGACGTATTTCTTTTAAAACACCACTCGAGCTCCGCTCTCGTGGTGTTTCGCCAAATACGTCTCGTGACTCGGAAGTATAATCGATTATTTTCGAAGCTCTTGTGATATTACTACTGATTATATAACGAACTATATAATTTTGACGTTTGCTCATTATAAACGTCAAACGTATTTTTAGATGTGCTGCCATCTATGATTAGAAGAGAGTATTGACAATTATTAAAAGCAAAAAATTCCCGGTGTTTTGGGGTTGCATACACAATTTGCATTGTGTGTTGCAAAGCTTTTATTTGACTGATTCTAGTCAAAATGTCACTCTCTTCTTTCGTATCCCTTTCAGAGATTAATACAAAGTTAGAAAACGAGTAAGGAATTTAATTTATCAGATTCGACATCCTAAGACCGGTTTCTGCCTTTCGGCTTCGTCAGTTAGGCTTTTCGAATCCAATAAATAAAATTCCAAACTCGTACAAGTCAGTAGCTATATCCGCTATAAGATAAAATTTTTAGATGTGCTGCCATCTATGATTAGAAGAGAGTATGACAAACTTTTCAAGATGGAAGAATGCGAAAATCAAAAATGATTATACAACGTCATCAATACATGGTAACTAAGTAAAAATTGCAACCGCTATTGGCTAAATTTATGATGAGTTATATAATCATACATAGTGCCCAGACAAAACATTTATTTGCAGCTCCTTACCAGCAAAGCAATTTTTCCATCTAAAATTCTTTTATTTCCCAATTTTTTAAACTACACATTAGAACATAGGATACAAAAAATTTCACATCTAATAAAATCAAAATGTATTTATTCCGCTGACACACATTTATCAAAAGAAATTTAAATTCAAATCAGTACGAGAACAATTTGAAAGTATAATTTGTTTTACACATAATAAACTTTCGATAAAAATCATAACCATTATTTTAATTTGATTTTATTGTTTCAGCACAAGGACGGTACAAGAAACGAAAGGATGGGACGTCTTCAGGGATCCTCCTACCAAGGAGATGTCGGGCTCCATGGCAAACCAAAAATGTTTAGATATATCGGTCAAAATACTCAAGGTCTTCGCCTATTTAATAACATTCATCATAGTCTTAGGATCAGGAGTAATAGCAAAGGGAACCCTTTTATTTATGACATCCCAACTTAGGTTAGATAAAGTAATCCAATACTGTAATAAAGACTTAGGTAAGTAAACGTTTTACTCTTCAATTTTCCACCCCAAAAAAGTTCAAATGATTCTCATCTGATGATTTGCTCGTTTTGATTTAAATCATTCTCATATTTTTCTACATAATTACATAAATTAAAGCAATTTTCTTTAGTGATATTAAATTTTTCCCTTGCCAATTTTTCCACATCATTTTTGTGTTACCCGATTTTTATGTTACTGATATTTTCTCAAAAGGATTAACTTCTGGGAATAGTAAAATTATATAACCATGTTGCTCTAGAAGGGCATCTAGAAGATATTAAAGTAATAGAGTTTTAAGAGCCTAGAGCCTATTTCAAATCATTTATCGTTATTGCATTCGATTTTTTTAAAAACTGAATACTTTTAACGTATGTTTTGCTTATTTACAGGTAGAGAAAAACAATTTGTAGTCAAATTACCAACAGCTGAACGAGTGGTATGGATGTGGTGTCTATTTTTCGCCTTTTGCATACCGCAGCTCGGCGTTTTATTTCGTTCCACCAGAATGTGTTATTTCAAATCGTCGAAAAAACCTTCGTTTACCCATTTTCTAGTATTTTTTCTAATGGAGACTGCCCACACGATAGGATTGGCGATATTGGTTTTTCATGTACTGCCAGATATAGATGTGGTAAAAGGCGCCATGTTGACTAACTGCCTTTGCTTTGTACCTGCCGTTTTAGGTAAGTCTTAAAAAAATGATTTTCGTATGTCAAAAAGTCATTTGTTGACCGTTAAAGTGTGAAATCGAAAGGAGGTCAAGTGACACCTCATTTTACAACTAATTGTTTTATATAGAAACAAGGCAATAAATAAGTTGTAAGTGAAAAATTGATGTATTGCTCCTATTGCTATAAAATAGTCTACTTATGTAACATCCTAGGAAGATTATTGAACCAGCTAGAGTACATTCCCGATGTCTAATTACCATCCGAAGACTCTAAAATTGCTTTCTCGAATATTTTAATGACTATTTCCCTCGTCTTAATTTCCACTAATCACAAACGCGTAATTTTGAATTACAAATGGTTTCTAGATCATTATTTCCCTTGCCTGTCAAATATCAATTTTTAACCAATCACGTGCTTGGAAACTAATTTGACGCAGACAATCAAAACAAAATAAAGCGACTATTCACCTTGGTGGTAAAATTAACTCGAAATTTAGATGCAATAAAAATAGTCGGCTTTTTGTCAAGGTCTTGTTATATTACTGTCTAAAAAACTGTATGACAGCTCTTGTCAGCAGTTTTTTCGAGTTTACCCGCGGCAAAATTTAATTTAATTTACTTTAACATATTTCAACATAGTAAGCTTTGAAACTCAGAGATGTAATTCTGTTCACTAAATTCCATCTAAGTAGGTAATGAAAATGCATCGACACAACCATTTCTCCAATTCAGAAATGAGAGATATCATTTTTGTGTTTATGCACAAATAAATTTTTCTGGACTTGCTGCTGCCATCTAACAATTAATTATTTGACAGCTGTACATTTTCATTTTAGTTTCAAAGCCTACTATGTTGAAATATGTTAAAGTAAATTAAATAGATACTGTGGCTAGAATATTTTAAATGCAAATATCTCGAAATGAGCTGAATTTATGCTATTAACACAAGTATACCTTTTTTGTTCAAATTTACAGGAATAAAAAAAAAATTGATACTTTTCTTCATCCAGTAGAGTGTAGGTGGCGCCCTCTGTATCTAATCTCAAAATTGATAACACGCTTATGATTTACTATCATAACCATACCAAAGTCAATATATTAAATAAAGAAATGATTGCAAAAAAACGAAAAATAAATGTTATCTTCAACACCCTGTATTTTATTTGACTTTTGACATTTGACCCAGAGTTATTTAGTAAAATATTAATATTTCGAGGTCCTGAACCTATGGTTAAAATATTGACCATTCCTTATGATACACCCTGTATAATAGGTAGTATGTTTTGTACGCTATGTGTGTGTGAATAATGTGTTACTCATGAAATAGTCTTGTCAAATACCATTCGGGCATCTATTTTTTCCTGTGAAAAAAATCGAAAAAATAATATTTTTTTAACAAAATGCATTCGTGCAGTTGCATAAATCCTCGTCTTCGACTCGGATTTTTGTTGCCACCAGCACTCATGCTTCTTGTTAAAATATTATTTAGCAACGTGTTTTTTCGATTTTTTTCGGAAAAATTAGATGCCCTTATGATATTACTTACGAAAAAATATGAATTGATTACTCAATTTTAATAGGAAATGTACACAACTTAAAAAACGTTCTTCCTAATGGAAAAAAATGGATAAGTCACGCTTTGTTAAAAAAAAAACCAAAAAACAACTTCAACACGATGTTCAAACCGATTCGTTAGCTAAATCAATCTAATTTTACAATGATTAACGACAAATTACAATTATCGACAGGCTTTTTTTTTAAGCAAAATACGACCATGAAGCCTGATAAATCTAAAAATGAATATAATTTATTGTTATACCATTATGTCAGTCATCTTTTTGCAAATCATTAATGATTTTAAATTTGATTATATATCTACATGGTTATTTCATTTACGGTCACACCTTATCCGGGAATTATAAATACTTGTGGAACCAAAATAAAAATCCAATAACAGTATTCGTAATTATTGTTTTGAATTAATCGGATTACATGCACTATTTAAATAATCTGTCAGGTTTTATATTTATCAATAGACAAATAATAAACAAATAATACATACATGGCTTAACACTTCATGTGAGGTTGCCCCGCTTTAGCTTTCTAAATCTTTATCGGGGTGGATCAGTCCCCATCCTCGGTTCATCATTGTACTTGTTCGCTGATTTGCCGCCATTTCTTCCGGTATCTTGTTTTCTCCTTCTATCTTGTAATTCCTGTCCGGTTAAGTCCTCTTCTACCTCTGCCAACCATTTCAATCTGGGTTTTCCACGTCTTCTTTGTTACTACTTCTGGTCCTTGTATTTGTCTCCATATATGTCCTAGCCACTTAATTTTCTTTATTATGTCTTCTCCATTCAGTTCTGATATTTCTTGCTTCTTCACAGGACCTAGAATTGTTCTTATTATCCTTCGTTCGTTTATCTTTAACTTATCTTCTTATAATTTCGTTCCTGCTGCATACAATGTTACGGGCCTTATTATTGTTCTGTATATGTTCTTGTCAATATTTTGCTTTTTAACAGATTTTCATTAGCTTGATACGCTCGGTTTGTTGCTAATATTTTTTCTTCGATCTGCGTTCTTCTTCTTCTTCTTCTTCTTTATTATTTATCATTACATCCCGGTATTTACAGTTTTGCTCTTCTTTGAATTTTTTATTTCTCCATTTTGTCCTCTTTCTCCAAATCTCATTATTGTAGATTTCTTCACATTAATTTTTAGTCCCAACTTCTGTTTCAATCTCTTTTAACAGTTTTTCCATGATTTTCCTTTTTTTGTCACTAATACTATGTCATCCGCATATGCGATTAATTGACTTCTTGTTGTTCTGAGATTTCCTGTTGTATCTATCTTAAAACGAATTTTAGAGCCAGATTGAACCAACGTAGTTGACAGTGAGTCTCCTTGTCTTACTTTTCAAATATTACTCAATGGGTATTGTTCAACTTTACTGCTTTTAATTACACCAAGCATCCTGGGATAACCTAAAATGATTTTGTCTGATTCTTTTTAGAGTTAGCACGTATCCGTTATAAGGCTTCATACTGTCATTTATTGAGGGTTTATTAGTTCCTTCACCTATATGTTATAAAGCGAAGGTCTATCAAAATGATGAAAATGAGCGATTATCCATTTAAGTCAAAAACAATAAACAAATTTTTGGATCTCAAACTAGAGTTTAGAACTTTCCTATCATTATTAATATTTTTGTTGCAGGTTTACTTTCTAGAAATAATAAAGAATCCCAACGATACATCAAAGTCATCATTGATCTCTTAGCAATCTCGGCTCAAGCCACCGGCTTCATAGTTTGGCCCATCATGGAAGGCAGACCGGATCTCTGGATCATCCCCATATCCACTTTTCTCGTATCTTTGGGATGGTGGGAAAACTACATCTCGAAACATTCACCATTGCCCTTCATTAAGAGAATCGGTAGGATGAGGGACCAATTCGACCAGGCGCGGTACTTCAACTATATGTTTTTGTCTGTATGGAAGATAGTTTGCTTCTTTATTACTGTTTTATTTGTGATTCTTGCGAGAGAAGGAGAAGTTGGATTTTTCTTCACGGAGTTTTCGGAAGGATGGGGAGCTCATCCAATCACTATTTTGGAGGTAAGTATTTGCGCCATTAATACAACGAGTTTTACTAATAAATATTTTTTACCTTAACACAGATTAAACCATTTTTGGGAGGAACCTCTCTTCCTGATATCTCGGAGATCATACCGACAGGTGACGACACAGTTATCCAATCCAACGATTGGTCTCCAATCTACGTTCTGATGATCAACATCTGCGCTGCATATCTGGCATACATTTTTGGAAAATTTGCCTGTAAAATTATGATCCAAGGATTTTCCTACGCTTTTCCAGTCAACCTCACCATCCCAGTATCAATTTCTTTACTAATAACAGCTTGTGGTCTACGCAATGGAGATCCGTGTTTTTTTCACGAAACAATTCCAGATTATTTATTTTTTGAGTCTCCACCAGCTGTTTTCTTAAACGATTTTATTTCGCATCAACATGCTTGGATTTGGCTTCTGTGGTTGCTATCACAGACATGGATTACCATCCATATATGGACGCCGAAATGCGAGCGTCTGGCAAGAACTGAAAAACTACAAGTTGTGCCTATATACGAAGGTAAGTTTGTTTTATGCCTTTACCTTAATAAGCGATTACAGTATATTTTTTTGCTTAAAGGTCTACTTGTCGACCAAAGTTTAGGACTAAACAGAAAACGAGACGATGAATCTGACGTAAAACCTGAAGATCTGGATGAAATACAAAAAGAAAAAGCAGACGAATATTACGAAACGATCTCTAACCACACCGATGGATCGTCACCGAAGAACATAAAAAATTCCGATAACATCACTAGGATATACGCCTGTGCTACTATGTGGCACGAAACCAAAGATGAGATGATAGAGTTTTTGAAGTCAATTTTGAGGTTAGATGAAGATCAATCTGCTAGAAGAGTGGCGCAAAAATATTTGAGGGTTGTTGATCCAGATTATTATGAATTTGAAAGTGAGTTCCACTACTATTTCTTCTTTATTGTCTTAAAAAAGTACAAACTAAAATATTAATCAAATAAAATAAGTAGGTTTCTAATATCTCAAAACCAGTAGCTATAAAATTGGATTAACTCAGCGATAATTTTAAACCGGGTCTGGGAAAGAAAAGATAGTCTTAACTGGCTTTAAAAAATATAAAAAGGTACTGATGGTATTTCTTAACTATTCATGGCATAAGTAATATAAATCACTTGGTTCTGAGTGATTTGAAGATTTAATCCGATTATGTTTAAATTAATTGTACGGGAAAGTCATTAACATTTGAAATTGTCATCCGCGAAATTAATTTGCTTTATTTTAAAGTAGCTTACCTACCTGCCAATACAATCCCAGTTGTCAGAGACTTTGGCCTCTCATAAAATGTGATATCGGTGAAACTAGGCTCTTAGGTGCTTTAGAGGGTGTAGAAAACGATAAAAAAATATTTGCATATGAATCATTCCAATACGGCATCACGCTGTGTCCGTGAGAACTTTTTTGGTGCGCATATATAAGATTTTCCATTCTAACTTGTTGGAGTATAAAGAAGTCATTCACGAAATACAGATGACGCAGTAAGAGAGATTGATTCAAGACTTCTAAAAGCAGCTGTCATGAATTGATTAATGAATACGAAGGTTTTAATAATGATTAAATTGCATAAAACGATCCTGTTTCATATAGTTGGGAAATGTGGATTTTCACAAGAAAAGCATTTGAAGTACATTTGAAGGCAGCAGGAAAGGCAAAGTGACTAAAATTACTTGGGGAAAACTGGGAGGAAGTGTAAAAAGGATGAAAAAGCAATTAACGAAAATAATAAATGAAACAGTGATAAAATACCTTAAGCAACAAATGATGGACCCCAAATTATAACAATAAGTTAAGAAACGAGTTTTGAAGTAAAAATTTAACAAATAAACTCTTTTCTTAATAACTAATTTATGAACAACCTTACAACTATATAAAGTTAGAGTATCATTCAAGAATATTTTTCAAATAAAATTTTTAAAATTCCAGCTCACATATTCTTCGATGACGCCTTCGAACTTTCCGATCACAGCGATGACGAAACTCAAGTAAACAGATTCGTAAAACTACTTGTTGCAACAATCGATGAAGCTGCTTCTGATGTTCATCAAACTCATATACGTATCAGACCTCCAAAGAAGATTCCCACTCCGTACGGAGGTAGACTCATTTGGCAACTTCCAGGCAAAACCAAAATGATCGCCCACTTGAAAGACAAAATGAAGATCAGGCATAGAAAAAGATGGTCTCAGGTAAGATACATAAATTAATTCAGAAAAACAGCAATTTTTAAAGCTCGAAGCTTAACACATGGTACAGAAATGTTTTATCCATTTATCTTTAGATAACAGCCCATTTTCTAACTGGTAGAAAATATTTGTACTTATATAACTTGATTTTCTCCTTAAACAATTGGTTTTCTTTAGCTACAGGCTTGGTATGCCATCTCATTTCACAATTTTTTACAGGTCATGTACATGTACTACCTCCTAGGACACCGCCTAATGGAACTCCCTATTTCTGTAGACAGAAAAGCAACAATAGCAGAAAATACATACCTGTTAACTTTAGATGGCGATATTGACTTTCAACCATCAGCTGTGTTACTTCTTATAGATTTAATGAAGAAAAATAGAAATCTAGGTAAGAAAATACTCGAGAAATAATTTTGTAGAATAATACATTAATGTTTTAATTTTAGGAGCTGCATGTGGACGTATCCATCCTGTTGGTTCAGGACCAATGGTTTGGTACCAACTGTTCGAATACGCTATTGGTCATTGGATGCAAAAAGCTACTGAACACGTCATTGGCTGTGTACTTTGTAGTCCAGGTTGTTTTTCGCTCTTCAGAGGAAAAGCTCTTATGGATGACAACGTAATGAAGAAATACACCACATGGTAAGATATGCGTGCACCACAAAGATCGATTTTAAAGAGTTTGTGTTTCATGATTTATTTTTGCAGTTCCGGAGAAGCAAGACATTACGTCCAATACGATCAAGGAGAAGATCGTTGGTTATGTACTCTCCTTCTTCAAAGAGGCTACCGAGTAGAATATTCAGCTGCTTCGGACGCCTACACACACGCGCCCGAAGGTTTTAACGAGTTCTTCAATCAAAGACGTAGATGGGTACCTTCGACCATAGCTAACATCATGGATCTGCTCATGGATTCTAAAAAAACGATTCAGGTCAATGATAATATTTCGATGCCTTATATTGGATACCAAATTCTACTTATGGGCGGTACCATCCTAGGCCCTGGTACTATATTTCTTATGTTGGTGGGAGCCTTCGTGGCTGCTTTCCAGATTGACAATTGGACCAGTTTCTACTACAATATTTGGCCTATTTTGTTATTCATGTTCATCTGTTTCACCTGTAAATCGAATATTCAGGTAAGATTTTTCGTTAATTAAAAATAGTAACTGTTTTATGATATATTTTATGTGGATGTTAAAAATAATTAAACGAAAATTTTAAAATTATTTTACTAATACTGCAAAAACCTGGGATAAACGGGATGTTTTTTTAATTTTTGTTTTTTGTTTTATTAAAATATAAATAAAATCTACCTTTAATGAAATATTTATATGATGTTGAAGCTGAATTTCTTTTGTCATTATTTTTTTAATTCTTTAGATTCGACGACATTGGCAGAAAGCATAGTTAAGGCCTGTGCCACCTTGAAACGTTTTAAAGAGCCAATTTGATAAAAAAAAGTTTGACGAAATTAAAAATTAGTATATAGGATCAATTTTATATCGTGTTAATTCATGAGTATAAATACTACCTGATGTTTTGAGACAATCTAAGTTAATACCTGTTTTCAAAAATGGAGACAAACATGACATCGAAAACTATCGCCCTATTACTATAGTTAATAATTTCTCAAAATCTTTTGAAATCCTGCTCAATAAACCACTTTCCAATCATGTAAAAATTACAGAGTTACAACATGGCTTCTTGAAAGGTAGGTCAACTACCACTAATCTCTTCTGTATTACCCAGTACATAACCAACACATTCGAAAATAATGCCCAGGTTGATATCATACACACGGACTTTTCCAAGGCCTTCGATAAGCTTGAGTATACTATATTACTCGGTAAATTGAATGCCTTCGGGTTCTCAGGGAACCTGAATACTTTTTTTACTTCCTATCTCAGAAACCGCTCCCTCTACGTAGAGTGTCATGGTCAGAATTCCATTTTATTTACACCAACATCTGGGGTCCCACAAGGATCTGTTTTGGGACCACTTTTTTTCAATTTATTCATAAATGACATTATTGAGGGCCTTGAAGTCAATTGTTTATTATACGCGGACGATTTGAAATTATATAAAAAAATTAACTGCTTCAATGATAGTGCCGGTTTATAAAATGCCCTAGATAAAGTAAATACTTGGTGCAAAAAAACCGCCTTCTGTTAAATGCTAATAAGTGCTCAATTCTGACATTCACTCGAAAACAGAATACAATCACTTATAATTACTCAATCGACAATGATATGCTCCCTAGATCAAATTATGTTCGTGAATGTTCAAGGGCCTTAGGTTTCATTGTCAGAAATACTCGGGATTTCACGAATAAGATTACACTGTTCCTGTTATATAATTCGTATGTCCGATCTAAAAGAGAGTATGCATCTATCATTTGGTGTCCATGTTCATTCAAATAGCCTTGAACGAATTCATAGACGCTTTATGAAATATATCTCTTTCAAGGAAGATGGTGCCTACCCTGCTATAGGAATACCCAATACAGCTTTATTAGAGAGACATAACTTTACTTCTCTTGCTAGTAGGAGGAACACAGCTGCTTTGATTTTTCTTTATAAGGTGACCGATGGCCAAATCGACAGTAATGCTGTTTTGAATATACTCAATTTTCATGTTCCAAGAGTAAATTCAAGGCAGAACACTATTTTATCTCGAGGCCCCTAGAAAAAATGTACACCCTTATTCAGAATTTGCAACAACTACAATGATATCAATGATAGGTGTGACATCTTCTCTTGCAGCATTGCTTCATTAAAAAAATCAGATTTTAATATTTCTTGTATTTTATTTGCTGATTTATAAATCTCATTTGTATCTGTGAGTTCCCATCCTGTAAATGGATTTCTGTTGGGCGGTGCAAATAAAAAAAAAATAAAAAAAAAATAAAAATCAATTACCCTTTCTAGTGACAGCCGATGTATTCATTACCTTGAAAAATCAATCGGTAAATTAACTGTAACAATCTCAACAATAGCTTTTAGAATTGGATACAGTTATAGTAGAAATAAAAAATTTAAAAATTTGAATTGCTAATTCTATCTCAGAGCGTAAATATAGAATATTTATTTCATAGTAAGTTACGTAATGGGTTTTATTTTTAAAATTGTTCATTACTATTGTTTATACTCTCTCGGTAATTACTACCTACAGTTTATTTTTACTTCTATTGTTACCCAATTTTTTAATTCTTGCTGTGACTACCTACATATCGCCAAATAAGGTACGATTAGATCGAAAGTGTAACGATGTTATTGCTTTAAGTTTAAATTCATGAATTCTGAAAATATTCAACAAATCGATTTTGTCATTTTGCATTACAATATTGGGAGTAACAATGAAAGTAATGACCATAATTAATAATGTGTACAACAAATAATTCAAAGCAATCCAATACACCCAACCTAGAAATAACAAACAAAATGAACGATAATTGGCATGTTTAAAAAACCTTTCAGGAAATCTATTATATTTTTTTGCGTCCCACATGTGAAAATGATTCATATCAATCCTAAAAATCAGTATCTAGACACCTTTGACTGTCACTTGCATACTTTGACGTTTCACATACATTTTCATTAAACGTCAGTGTAAATCAAAGTCTGGATTCTGGAATCAAGAGAACGAAACTGTTAAAAATAATACGTTCGGATTCTGAATAGCAGTTTTGAGGCTCTTATTCTGATCAGATGAAGATAGCAGATCTTTTTTCCAGTACTAATCAATAATTTATTTTCCAGTTAATCGTCGCACAAATCCTGTCCACTGGCTACGCTCTAATCATGATGGCTGTGATAGTCGGTACTGCCCTGCAGTTAAGGGAGGACGGTATTGGTTCTCCGTCGGCAATTTTCCTGATAGCAATGACGGGATCGTTCATGATTGCTGCTATTTTACATCCGCAAGAATTCTGGTGTATAGTACCAGGCATCATCTATTTGCTTTCTATTCCTTCTATGTACTTGTTGCTGATTCTTTACTCCATCATCAATCTGAATAACGTATCGTGGGGAACCAGAGAAGTGGCAGTTAAAAAGACTAAAAAAGTAAGTAGAAGTATTTACTGGCTTAAACAGTGGGAATATTAAAACCTGATCAGAACAAAATAATCAAGAAATACCGAATGTACAAAGTAATATAAAGGATGAAGATCTGTCAATGTTGATTTCATCTTTCAGCGAAATCAAAGATGCTTAATACTGGCAAAAATTGTAGACATAATTATTCTACAACTGCTTTTGAAATGGGAGTGATAACTCAAAAGTATAATCAATACACAATGTGTTATCAGAAAGGATCATTTCATTATTCCTCGATAATAATAAGATTTTTCACCATGAAAAAAAATTGAAACGTCAAAGGCTCTTTACATGGATAAGAGTTTTGACAAGGTTTGTATAGAGGGATTAGCATCCAGGATGCTTATATAAAAAAATGGGACATTTCAAGTTAAAATCAAACAGAGGCGGGAGTACATTGACCTTTTCGAGAATCTTTCATCGTCAAAATCAAAAAAAGATTTTTTTTTATTTAATATTAAATCTGCAGGAACTTGAAGAAGAGAGAAAGCAAGCAGAAGAAGCTAAGAAGAAAGCCAAAAATAAGTCCTTATTAGGTTTCCTTCAAAGCGGTGGTACCAATGACGATGATGAAGGCAGTATTGAAATATCTCTGGCTGGACTGTTTAGATGTATGTTGTGTACTCATCAAAAATCTGGAGACGAAAAGGCTCAACTAATGCATATCGCTGACTCGTTGGATGGGTTATCGAAAAGATTAGATCACATAGAGAGGTAAATAAAACGAGCATGAGCATGAAATTATTTGTTTTTGCTGAAAAATTATTGATTTAACAGTTGTATTTTCAAATTTTCAGGGTAGTAGATCCAAGTGGACATCACTCAAGAAAACGAAGCATGTCCTCATCATCTCGTCATGGAGACCATCTGAAGCCTGTCAATGAAGAACAAGAAGATTCTTCAGATGATTCAGATGATGATACTGCTTCAATAACGCCTAAAAATAAACGAGACGAATTGGTCAATCCTTACTGGATAGAGGATCCAGATGTTGGAAAAGGGGAGGTTGAATATTTGAATAGCAATGAACTGCAGTTCTGGAAGGACTTGTTGGAAAAATATTTGTTCCCTCTTGACGAAAATAAGGAAGAAAAGGTAAAAACTTTGATCTGATTAAAAATATTTTGATGACATTTTTACTGTAAATAAATAATTCAGAAAGTTTCTTATTTGTTTTTAACGATTATTTGCAAAATATTATAGGATCGTATAGCAGCTGATCTGAAGGAGTTACGAGACCAATCCGTTTTTGCTTTCTTTATGCTGAACGCCCTCTTTGTCTTAATTGTATTTTTGCTGACCTTGAAAAAAGACTACCTCCATATCAAGTGGCCATTTGGAGTTCGCACTAATATAACTTACGACGAATCTACACAAGAGGTAACTAAAATGGGAATCATGGTATCTTTATTGGTAAAAAAAATCATTATTAGTTCTATATAACGATCATTTCATATTGGAACCCCGGAGAGCTGTTACCGACAAGGAACCATGTGACCCACAAAAGTACATGATTTAATGCTTATTGAATTTTTACAGGAAAGGATAGCAAAAGACTTAATCGAACTGAGGAACAAGTCTGTCTTTGCTTTCCTCATGTTTAATGCTTTATTCGTATTAGGCGTGTTTCTGCTTCAACTCAATAAGGATCAGATCCACGTTAAGTGGCCTTTAGGAGTTCGAACTAATATAACGTTTGTTGAGGAAACCTCAGAGGTATTTACAGGTCTTTAATGTGAGCCTTCTGCTCGGGACTGGATACTAATAAGTCTCTCTGGCATGGGACTTACCTACCGTATTGTTTTCTCTGTTAACACAGGCTTTAGTCCATTGACACTAATACTCAAATGTGACAGTTGCAGTAAGGACTACAAAATCAATATACCATAAAAAGGTTTAAACGTACAGGGTGTGTCACGAAGTATAGATATTTGAAATTTGAAAATTGGGTTACAGGGCTTTATCAGTACGATCTATTCAATGAAAATATTTTCAACTTCCGGTTATACCGGAAGTAGAGATAAACTTTGTTATTTCAAATGACATGTACCATTTTTCTTTTTATTTTTGAATTCAGCATCAAATTCTAAACAATTAATTATTAACATACCACAGGTCTAAGTTTAACAGTTTCCGAAATATTTGAGATTTTTATAAAAGAATTTTAAAAACACGCATTTACTTTAAATTCAATATCTGTCTTAGTTAGTTAGTTGTTAAGCTATTAATTTCAAATTTTATTCTGAGATTGTGAGAATATCGTTCTAGCATACGGTCAAACGTTAAATGCGATATTTTATACATGGTGTCTAGAATGGAGCGTCCAATATCAATATTTTCAATTCTCAATAAGTCGATAATTTCAAATGAAACACCCTGTATTTTATTATCAAATTTTAAATATCTATAGTTCTCTATATATGGCTAATGGACCATCTACGTAACACCCTGTTTTAATGGCGACTATTATTCTTTGACCGGGTGTTCATTACATTTTCCGGTATATCAAGAGCTTATAACTTTTAAACGAATAAAGATAGATACGTGCTGTTTTTACTGAGATACTTCACAATGATACAAGTTTTGTTTAGACTTATAAAAGTTTTTTTCTGACTTCCGGTTAACCAAACAACAGAATGGCGTTTATTTTAATTTTGTTTGTTTGCTTTTTTAATATATATTCCAGGACCTAATCAGTGGCGTAACTAGAGCTGAGTCATGGGGGGGGGAGACCCACCAGTCAACCAACATATTACTCCCTTCAAATTTTGAAGTTGAAAAAAAGATTTCTTATAATATAGGTATAATATAGAGTGTCATCCCCAAAGTTCGCACCATATGGGAAACTTTTTTATTAAGGGTTTTTCGACGAAAAGTTATTCTGGATAAAAGTTTCTACATTCCCTAAAACTAAACATGCACCAACAAAATATAGTAAAACACTCGTAATCTACGAGGAGCCTTCAAAAATTTGATTTTGGGACAAGAGTAAAGTACCATTATTTTGAAAAATCTCGGGTAATGTTATTTAGAAAAGTTGTTCAGCATTAACAAATACATCTAAATTTAAGGTCATGGCCATCTAAGTGAAGTTTTACTTTTTTACCAATTTTTTTTAAAATGGGGACTACGAAAAGAAAAATTTGCTAAAACGATAAATAGACAACATCCTGTATACAACGGTTTATTTAATAACCTAATAACCCCCCCCTCGTTACGCCTATGGGCCTAATAAACAATTATTAATAATATATGTTGAATGCTGATTTTGCAGGCGTATGCTTAAAAATTAATTGATCAGTCAATTCTGCACCAATTTTAAAAAAAAACACCAGCAGATATCTGCAAGAAGTGTCTTTCGTCTCATCAGAAAATAATACGGAGTGTCACATTTAAAAAAGCAAACAAACAAAATTTAAAAAACGCCATTTTGTTTTTTGGTTAACAGGACGTGAAATACTTCACAATCACAATGATACAAGTTTTGTATAGACTCATAAGAGTTTTTTAATTTTTTTTCTATTATACTGATTGATCCTAATTTGGTTTTAGATTAATATTACATCACAGTTTGTTTTACACTTTAAATCGTGGACTAAAGCCAAGTAACAACAGCATACATTACTGGACACTTGTGATTAATACACTTCTCTTTTGCAATTTGATATGTTATGTAACTAGTTTCCAACACATATAGGCAACAAATCTTTCAAAATATTTTCACATCACATGTCCACACGTCAAAACTATATCACTAAAATTGGAAAGGCAATATTAAAACTATAAAGCACGTTGTACATTTTCACCACGATTGTGAAGGAAAAGTTACTTATTAACAAATAAACGAGCATTTTTTTAATTTTCTAACGCACATTTCATTGCATACTTACTAACAAACTCCATTTTATTTACCCAGTTTTCCTGTATTTTTCTTTCATAATCTTTTCCAAAAAATATACCTGCTTTTATTCAATCGCTAAAAATTTCCATTCATTACTTCAGTAATAATATTTTCAGAATTAGTCATTCCAAGATTTTATATTTTTCGTTTGAGAACTCACAGATTTCAAGATCTTTTAATCACTCTTAATTTGGTATAAAGTTATGTAAAAATATATGGAAATCACCGGAAATATTTTTTTTAATTTTAATAATTTCACTTATTTTAATTTTTTTAAATCGTGTAGAATTCAGGAAAGACGAAGCTATAAATTCAATAACATTTAAAAAATTAACAAACGTTTAAAATAATTCTAAAAATCGATATGACTGTTCTGAAAAATTGTATGCGACAATTTCTATTTTTTAATGCTTTTATATTTTTAAATTTTAAATATCTTTTTTAATATATCTAAAAATAAATAAATGCGATTAGACAACTTTCTCATTCTGCTTATTTTTCATAACAATTCTCTACAATTAGATTTTATGTTTAAAAGTCAAGCTTTGTTTCATCCAAATTATTGCTTTCATCTTCAGAAATGGCAGCTTAATAGAATCATATCCATAGATTCCGATTTCCTTTCATTATCATCATTTCACAACCATTTATTTGTTAATTTGGAATAAAAATGCAATCTAATTATTTAAATATGCCATGTGTCGTAAATAATATGAATAATATAAAGCAAAAATATTCTTGAGGTATATAATAACTCCTGAACCATATAGGTTTCCTCTTTTCCCGTTTCTTACTATATGTGAATAATATGTATTACTAAATCAATATTTGTATTTCATATGAACGAAAATCACTTAAAAGACAAAATTTCTTACGTGTTATATAATAAATATTTTATTATGATTTGGACGTTATTAGTGAAGCTGCATTAATAGAATTAATTAAAATGTATATACATAGTATTTTGAAATAAAATTAAGTGATTTTTTGTGAAATATGCATGTTTTATAGTAAGCAAACTCAATTATTTTAAAATTAAAGTAATTAAATGTTCTTCTTTCAAAAACAGTCGAAAAGCCAAATTATAAACATTTTAATATAAAAAGTTATTATCCAAAAAGAAGAACAGTTGAAAATATATTTTCTAACATTGCTTTCAACCACCGTGTATAATTTATCCTCGTTTATATACTGGGTAATCATTTTTAAATATTAAAATTTGGTTTTCTCGGTAGTAATACCACAAGTGATTGAATTTTCGCGGCGTCTGTCAGTTGCTTAAAGAAAATACCACTCGAGAGATAAATTCAATAACGAGTGGTATTTTATTAGACTATTTCACGAACAAAGTCATCAATAATTTGGTTGATAACTTCGTTTGAAGTAGCATCAAAGCGACTCACTTTGAACAATTATTTTTTTGTCACACTGTCAAACTTTGCTTTGCAATCCGTAACTATAATTACCTCGTTGAAAACACCAAGCTGATATATCAATCAGAATTGAAAGATAGCTGGTGGTTTCGCGATAATACAAGCTGTCTTTGGTTTGTGATTGGTCAGATTTTTTAAACAGATGACTGAAAAATACAATTAATATTTCAAGAAAGCCATTGAGTTATGAGCATTTTTTACCTTTCCAAGATGGCTGGCGTCAAAAATTGTAATGTTAAACCATAAGTGATAATTCCAATCTTGCTAGCTAACCATTGTCTAATTCAACCATCCCTCAAACCAAATTTTTATGTACAACAATATATGAACTTTTATTTAAAACTCACTTTGCCTGTAAAGTAAATTAATTTTTAAAATAATTGAGTTTTAGATTGATTTTTACCCGTAGTAAATTAACTTAAAATATTTTTTAACTTTTCTAGGTACACATTACAAAAGAATATCTTCAACTGGAACCTATTGGTTTGGTATTTGTATTCTTCTTTGCCCTGATCATTGTCATCCAATTCGTTGCTATGTTATTCCATAGATTTGGTACATTGGCCCACATATTGGCTTCAACAGAACTCAACTGGTCTTGTACTAAGAAGGTAAGTCAATTTGCAGACAAGTTATGTAATTTACGATATTATCCTTTAAATCCTATTTCAGAAGGAAGAAATGTCCCCTAACGCCTTACTAGATAAACAAGCTGTGGAAATTGTCAAACAACTACAACGATTGCAAGGCATTGATGGTGATTATGACAATGATTCTGGATCTGGACCAGATAGAATTGGAAGACGAAAAACTATACACAATATCGAGAAAGCTGCACAAAAGAAGCGTCAAATAGGAACACTGGATGTAGCTTTTAAGAAAAGATTTGCGAAGCTCAACGCTAATCCTGGTGGAGGTAAGAGCCTCTTCAATATATTTGGTGTTTATTCTTGTAATTGGGCGATAAAATAATTTTATAATTCGTTTTGAAGGTACACCTGTGCTGAGTAGAAGAATGACAATGAGACGAGAAACAATGAAAGCTCTAGAAGTCCGAATCAACTCCGTAATGGCCGAACGAAGAAAATCTCACATGCAAACTCTCGGAGCCAAAAATGAATTCAACGCGACGAACAACAACGTACAAAGAACTCACAGGAGCAGCGTAGCTAGCAGTATACCAGCGAAAGAAATTTTTGAAAATGGACATGTCAATCAATCTTTTGTCGAAGAAGAAATATACGGAAGTAGAAATTCGCTACCAATGCATGCCAGAGCGACTAACGTTAGTTGGATGGGTAACAACAGCAGAATGTAGTAACAGAATGGAAGAATTGGGATGAGCATTATGCTTAGTATTTTAAGAACCCTAAGCACTAAACACTCAATAAATTTTAATGTAGTGTTTTGTGCTTAGAATATTCCCAACTCAGCTATAAGAACATTAAGAAAGCACACATTTGGCATCAACGTCGTTCGCTATATCAACATACTAGGCTACGGTTAGTGCTCGGACGAACAAGTTTTGTAACGAAATCGTCCGAGTATGGACGAATAAATCAAACAGTATCAACGGGACAGTTTAGCCCAGTTGCCAGAGAAGGATATTGACCAAAAGCTCGCACAAAATGTGATTAAGTACTTGAAAGGGTGTAGAAAACAGTAAAAAAATCTTTGCTGCTCTAAAGTGTATGCTAACTTCACAATTTCGAAAATAAAATCGAAAATTTGGTTTTTCCATTATATCTCGAAAAAAAAATAAAAATTTCGAAAAACTAATAGCACCACATGAAAGAGCGGAAAATTTTACTAAAAAATAATGTAAGTTATTTTAAAAAAGAATTTATATTACTATAAAAAATTATTAAAAATAAGAAAGCAAATTCGAAAACTCTACGCGCGCCGATCCGTTGAATACAAATATTCAGGCGAGGCGTTCGAAAAAACTAAAGAATCTTTGTCTAAACGAAAAAAAGAAAGCATTTCAAAGAGGAGACTCTAAGCTTTCTCAAGAAGTCATTAGTTTTTAATTTTTTTTTGTTTTCTCATAGAAAATTTGACCGGAAGTTAGAATTTCTAAAATTCTCACTGATTTTTATAAAACTGAAGATATCTATTAATAGAGGCATAACAAAAAAAAATCCTTGTACATTTATCATCATTATACTTTTACTTTTGATTTAAATATAATTAAAATGATGAACATTATCTCTGTTTAATAAAAATTCTTTTACAGCATTCTTTGGAAGCAATGAATGTTGTAAAAAAAATGGTCATTTTAAAACAAAATTTTTATTAAACAGAGATAATCTTCATCATTTTAATTATATTTAAATCAAAAGTAAAAGTATAATGATGTTAAATTTCAAGGATTTTTTTTTGTTATGCCTCTATTAATAGATATCTTCAGTTTTATAAAAATCAGTGAGAATTTTAGAAATTATAACTTCCGGTCAAATTTTCTGTGATAAAACAAAAAAAAATTAAAAACTAATGACTTCCTGAGAAAGCTTATAGTCTCCTCTTTAAAACGCTTTCTTTTTTTTTCTTTGCGTATATTTTAGGCAAAGATACATTAGTTTTTCCGAACGCCTCGCCTGAATATTTGTATTCAACGGCTCGGCGCGCGTAGATTTTCGAATTTGCTTTCTTATTTTTAATAATTTTTTATAGTAATATAAATTCTTTTTTAAAATAACATATTATTTTTTAGTAAAAAACCAAATTTTAGATTTTATTTTCGAAATTGTGAAGTTAGCATACACTTTAGAGCAGCAAAGATTTTTTTATTGTTTTCTACACCCTTTCAAGTACTTACGTGCCGAGTTTCATCGAGATCACATTTTGTGCGAGGTCAAACTCTCTGACAACTGAGCTAAGTTGCGGTTATGTTGATTTAGAATTGAATGTATGTTGACAAAGTGTACCACAATGCGAATGCTGATCCTGCTTCGTGGGTATCAGCCGTGTGCTTAAAGCTGTTCCCTGTCTAATCAGTAGAACAAAATGTTTATTTACGGGGCTTCAAACGAGGTAGATTATAAATCAAGATCCAGATGAATCATTTCTGTTTAAAAATTGATCTGACCTAAAAGTTTCGTTAATGAAATGTAAGAGCAGTTACACTAATATTGAGGGTAATTGCAAGGTGTCCAGAAAACTAAAAAATAGCCAAACAACTCACTGCTGTTACCTGGCACAATGTTATAAAACATGTGAAAGGAATAAGGAGCAAAGAGAGTGGTTTTGCACCAAACGAGAGGACCGTAAGTATTTTAAACAGGTGCTAAATACTGAAAAATAAAAAATCTTTACACTCAAATGATTGTGGTACCTGTATTTCGTCCTTTTGGCCTGATTTTCCGTACACCTTCAATAGATAGTCAAAATATTCTTGGCAGATTAATATTAAATGAACATCCCTCGTATATAAAAATGAATTGTTTATTAAATTATTCTTCTTTCAGCCCTAAATAAACATTTTACTTAGCCCATTTTCCTTCAAGTGATAAAAATGAGACAAAGAGTACTGAATTATAAAAAATTAATAATTATTTATTAAAAATATCAATATTTCTATCCATTTTTTCTATCTTTCTAGACTTTTTAAAAATAGACGTCCTAAATATGTTTCTTAGAATTAGCATATCTATTTGACTGACAACTATTCAGTATAAGTTTTTTTTATTAAAAACTGTTTAAATTTTACATGGCGAAAACTACAAAAATTTTATTTTTCTAATTTTTTAAAAATATATACTGAATAGTATATACAGTGTTTAAAAACAACAAATAAAAATATTTTATGTGCTTTTCAATAAATTTACAATTATAATTGTAATTTTTTCAAAGAGAGAACATTGAACGTGGTTTTTTATTTTATAAAAGTTTTGATATTAAGTCTTCCGAGTGTCTAAAATGGCTACTAAGGAGGCAAAAATTGAAAATACTCATTTTTGTAACATTAAACTGTTAGTAAAATCCTAAAATGAAAAATATTTTATTCAAACTGTAATACTGATTTAAATCCAATATGTCAAAATTCGAGTAAAATTAGAAGATATTTAACCAGTGTAATTATTTTTTCTGGAAAAGACTTTTAATGTTTATACCTACTTTCTATAATAAACAGTATGTCCTCTCCCAGTGAAAATTTCAAAACTTTGAGAGATAATTTTTTTTTAAATTCAATTTGTACCATTTAAAATAAGAAAAAAAACACTGCCTTTATTTATACTCAAAAAAGTAGGTTATACTGGCAATCTATAAATCAAAATACTCATAAATACTCACCATATCTGTTTTATTTTTCTTTTTTTGATATTATTTTTTGTAAATAAGTCTTTTGTACATACTGCCTACACTATTTGTAATGTTACTTCTAAAATAAGACTTAATTACGCTAGCTCAACTTCTTAGGTAGTAATGAAAATTATTCAATGTTTACTTTAAGATGTATTTATATATTTTTATATTAATGTGATATGCAATAAATAGGTTGTATAAAATACGAAGTTTTTGTCTATACTTAAAAGTTAAGAGTCCGCACCTTGACCAAAATTCGTATGCTTGTAGAGCGCTAGAAAATCCCCTATTACTTCAAAACGGTGTTATTTAAAAAAAATATGGTAAATGCAGAAATGAAGATAAAGACCTGTTTTAAGTTCGGATTGTAATAGTTTTTCAAAATATTGTATCCTTTTTTTACTATCAGTAGTGAAAGTATACCAACTTTCAGAATTTTTTCATAAAATTTGCAAAATTTAAAAAAATATTACAAGACGAGCTTCACTTGAACATTTATCTTTAATTTGACTCTAAGTTTAAAAATATTGAACAAAAATTACTCAAAAATCTATGGGACACAATAAGGCACAAAAGGCTGAAGTGTAGCTGGGATAGGACCAGCATCAGAGATAAAAAATGGGACACAAGAAACCTCTGCAAATATGTAAACCTCTGTATAAATATGATAATATGTTGTAATTTCTTATCGCTGCTGGTTTTAATTTCGGTATTTCCCATTGCATAGGACTATAGTTGGATTTTGTCTTGTATATACTGCAGCAATTATGTTAATTTGGAATAAAAATTAATCTATTATGATTTTGCCCAATAGTTATATTTAAAAAAATATTTAAAATATTGCTGGTGGAATATAAATTAAAAAGTATCTTAAATCCCTGTCCATAACGCTCTACTGATTGGTCGATACATTAACCACACGTGAAAAATGTAAATAAAATTATTCACACTGTCAAGAGGCTTAAAAATGGCCTAGTTAGTATACAGTGTCATCCCCAAAGTACGCTCCATATGGGAAACTTTTTTATTAAGGGTTTTTCGACAAAAAGTTATTCTTGATATCTCTTAAACTAAACCTGCACCAACAAAATGTAGTAAAACACTCGTAATATACGAGGAGCATTCAAAAATTTGATTTTGAGAGTAAAGTACCCTTATTTTGAAAAATCTCGGGAAATGTTATTTAGAAAAGTTGTTCAGCATTAAAAAATACATCTAGATTAGAAGTCGGTTTATTTAAAGACCCAGTAATATTGCAAATTACACAACTATTGTTGTCACGGTCAATTTTTTTGAATAGTAAAATAATTTTCAAAGTTTTTGGTGCAAAGTTATTTTTATTTTTGTTAACACCGAAAATTGCTCAAAATTATACTGTAGTGTCAAAATAAAATAAGTATTTAGGCACAAACTCATTGATTTTCTGGTTTTATCAATTTTTTTAGTAGTCCCTATTTAAAAAAAATGGGTAAAAAAAATAAAACTTCACTTAGATGCCCATGACTTCTAATCTACATGTATTTTTAATGCTGAACAACTTTTCTAAATAACATTTCCCGATATTTTTCAAAATAAGGGTACTTTACTCTAGTCTCAAAATCAAATTTTTGAAGAATCCTCGTATATTACGTGTTTTACTATATCTTCTTGGTGCGTGTTTAGTTTTAGGGGATGCACAAACTTTTATCTCGAATAACTTTTTGTCGAAAAATCCTTAAAAAGAAAGTAATTTGGGGATGACACTGTATAACCAGTTAAATCAATAATCAAGAATAAAATTTGCAGAATATTTAGTGGAAAATCAAAAATATTGATTTATGCTGAAAAGTGAAGTGTCGACCAATCAAAAGAGCGTTGTAGAGATTCAAAGCACTTTTCAAATACAGTCCACTTTTGTTTTGACTAGTCATTAGCCAAATATTAAGGCGATTAGGGCTAGAACCTAGAACAGCACAAAATCCCGTCCAATCGCTGACATGAAGTAAAATAATCGGGAAGTCGTCGATCCTAAAAAAATCGAGAGGCAACTAAGTCAGTTTGGGAACCCTGTTCGCATGGGATAAAATAACTTATTCAAGGAAGTATGGGAAGTACGAGAAGTCAAGATTAAAAAGAGAGAAAGGCCCAAAACACATGGAATCAGGGGGTATTCAAGAATATATTGAAAGAAAGGAAAATGTTTCGGTTAACTAACAATATTTTTGATAAATCGTATAGTTCTTGTTATATTTTGTAGACTTGATCCTGCATCCTAACTGTCATTAAAAAAACCGATTTTGAGTTTTAAGTATTTTATTAAAATATGAGTATGTAACAAATCAAAATTAAAATTAACCATAATCGTACGAAAAACTATAAAAATTACTTATTTTTAAATATTTCATAATCAAGAATTGTTCCTTTCATTTCATTATGTGTCTCTGGCCAATAAACTTCGTGCTTTTCTCTAAATACATCATTCGTTTCTACATCACTTGAATTTTGACGATGTGGAAATTTATTTTTTATTTGTTTGCCAACATGTTCAGCAACTGATACCACGCTTTCCAAAGCTTTTAATTCGTTTGCAGGAAGTATGGTAGATTCCATAACTTCGCACTTTAAAATATTTCCTTCTTCGTCCACATCATTAATTGTGATAAGAATATTATTGTCTTCCTTCTCCTGCTCCTTCTCTCTAACACTTTGTTCGCCATTTTCAGAAACCGATAGAACGTAACCTATAAATATAATAGCATAATTACCGTTGGAAAACATATTTAACTAATCTAAATAATAAAAAGCCAATAAAACCACACCAAATTAAAATAAAATAATTAACGTTCTAATAAAAATAAAAACATTACGAACGCTCATGGTCATTTGCGAGTTAACAATTCACAGTGACCGTGAGATCAAAATTGATCCAGCCGTGTATTATTCGGAATAGATAGCCCAGGGTTTCCGGTAATTTGAACAGAGCGCAAAGTCTAAACCAATAAAAACCGATACTTTGAAGAAGTCTGAACAAATAATAAAAATTTAATTTTTAGCACGTGACTTCGGTCCTCTCAAAAACGAGCGAGGCGTGCAACGAAACGTGGCTTTGTTGCCATAGTCACTCGTTCTCAAACGATCATTAAGAAATTTAAATTTGACATTCCCAAATAATAAATCTTAAATGACGTGCGAAGTTGTGATAGCGATAAGAATTTCAGTAATTAAGTAGTTTTTATTTATAAATCTGAGATAAACGAACTGCAAATATTAGCAAAAGCTTAAATCATTGGGATTTTTCCAAAATATTTTTCGTATAATTCAAAAAACAAAACTTTTCTCACTTTTATATACCTATTCTACAAATATATAGATAAAATTAGTGGGAAGCAGTCAATAGTAAATAAATTAGTATGATTTCTTCATTTTAAATAGAGCTTTCGAAAATGTTTATTTTCTTTATCAAGACGAATAACATGAAACTCACAAAAAATTACATACAAAAAGAAACATCAGTGTGAAAATTTAAAATGACAATTTCTAAAAAATCAGTATAAAATTGAAACACCGAGAGAGATTATAAAATGTATAAGTATGTAAATATATAAAAAATCAATTCAAGGAGGACGAGTTGTTTTTTTAATAGATATGTGTATAATGTATTTATGTATTATTATGAGGTCATTAATATCTGTTCTTTTATTCATTGATTTTTCATTGTTATTTATATGAACCATTTCAAGAAAGAGATGCTTATTATAAATAAGCGTTCATATAAATAACAATGAAAAATCAATTAATAAAAGAACAGATATCAATGACCTCAGCACAATATACACATATCTATTAAAAAAACAACTCGTCCTCCTTGAAAAAAAAGAAAATTTCTCAACTCGTCCTCCTTGAATTGATTTTAAAGAAAATTTCTCAACTCGTCCTCCTTGAATTGATTTTTTATTTATTTATACATACTTATACATTTCATAATCTAACTCTGTATGTTCCAATTCTATACTGATTTTTTAGAAATTGTCATTTTGTCATTTTAAAATTTTAACACTGATGTTTCATTTTGTATGTAATTTTTTCTGAATTTCATGTTATTCGTCTTGATAAAGAAAATAAACATTTTCGAAAGCTCGACTTAAAACGAAGAAATGGTACTAATTTATTTACTATTGACTGGCAAATATGTAGCTGTAAAAAAGAGTTCTTTAAAATTGTAAAAGAAATCCTACAAAGCTGCTGCAAGAACGCAGCCAATGTGTTGGACAGTTAACCCGCGAAATATATTTGTATTTTTATATTTTTAAGAAAATGTATAAAGATATTTTGAATTGAAGTACCTGATTTACCGTCATTATCATATTTGAGATTATAAGTGGTAGGTTGTTTAACAGTGCTGGTCTGCATGGATTCGCTTCGAATCATTTCTTGTGTTACCTCTAGACTTTCATAACGGACAGTCTGTAGTCTAAAAATGCCATCTTGGTCTTTACGATATCTGTAAAATGTATGATTGTAAGCAGAAAAAAATAACCTAAAATGCCTAATCTAACTAATCTACTTATTTATTTAGAGTTTGAGTTTAATGGTTTGTATCCTTTAATGTAATGTATTTATTGTGCCATATTATGTAATATAATTATTTAAATAAATATACTATTAAACTACTAATATGTGACTATAATGAGACACATACAGATGTGCTTTACATTTAGGTGTCTCTATGAATAAATTTAAATTAAAATATATTTTTAAATGTTAGAAACATAAATATGTAACTATTTTTTGTACTTTGTAAAAAAAAGAAGAAAAAAATAATAATAAAAGCCTAACCTGTACACTAAATAAAAATCAAATGGAACGAATTAAAATAAAATTTCTAAATTTCTAATAAAGATGAAAACATTACGCACGCCCATGGTCATATGCAAATCAATCAAACAATTCACGGTGACCGTGAGATCAAGATCGGTCCGGTATTATTCGGAATTGTTTAACATAAAGAGTTTCCGGTAATTTGAACGGAGCGCGATGTCTGAATCAATAAAAAGAGATAATTTGAATAGAATAGAAAAATTTAATTTCCGCCCGGTCCAAAAAGCGAGCGAGGTGGGGGATAACCTAATATATGGAGTTTTGTTAAGTGTCGCATTTTATTCCACGTCTTCAAACTCTACGAGAATGAACAGGAAGCAGCAAATGCAGGTAACCTAGCCTTTAGCCAACTATTAAGGCGATTAGGACTGAATTAGCACAATTCCTTTCTAATCCCCGACAAATATGTTTTATTTATATATATGCAATTTAAACAATAATTTTCTTACCTAAATCTGGAATGACCTGAAGGCCAATGGTAGGTGTGTTGCTTGGTCAAGTGTTTCGTCAAATAAGCGCCTCTCTTAAATTTTTTCTTGCAACAGTGACATTCGTATATTAAACTAGCCTAAAATCAGTTATATTTCAGAACCGAATAGAACTGGCCTGGGTGCCTAGACATCAGGGTATCGATAGTAATGAGAAAGCTGACCAACTTGCGAAAAGGGGATCAGGGGAAATACAGAACAGATCTCCGGAGCACCGAAATGCGCGGTCCGAAGGGCTATAAAAAACTGGATAAGGGAAAGAGACTTGCACTGGCAAAATATGTTAACTGTACAAACTAGTACAGGGTACAAAAATACTGGACAGGGTGAACTAATTAAAATATGAAAAATAATACTTACACCTGCATGTTTCTTGACGTAATGGTTTTCCAAACCTACGCTTGAACGACATTCAAAATCGCACATGCAACATTTTTCAGGATTTTCTTCCTCGTGCGTCTTTAGGTGAGTATTCAAATTATATTTTTCAACAAACCTACAAATATTTACACGGTATTGATTAGACCAAATGAAAAAAATATATATAAGGAAAATATTTGGACTGAAAGATGTACTAATACTGTAAAAAGTAGCTCTTACGTTTTGTCACACTTTGGACACTTGTAAGGTTTGAAATCAATATGTTTAAATCTGATATGTTTTGCAAGAATGGATGGCTTAGGACAGGTCATGTCGCACATGGTACATTTGTAGTGATTCACATGCGATCTCAAGTGATCTCTGAGTAACCTTTCAGTCGGAAATAACTTCAAACACTGAGAGCACTGGTAACTTTGCACTGCAAAAAAAATTTGTGTGATGCTTAAAAATTTAATTCACTTAATTAACTAAAACATATACTTTGGTCTCTGCAGATAAACATATTGGTTATTATTTTTGTAAATATTGTGCATTATTATTTTTGAGTAGATCAAAATATTGAGAACATTCATCAATTTATTTATCAAAGTAGTTCAAATCTACCATAAATAAACATATCCGACAATAAAATAATCGTTATGTTATGGTACATTTGAACTACTTTGATAAATAAATTGGTGAATGTTCTCAATATTTAGTGTCATATTGTTAAATAATGATTAATGATGAATTATTACTTTAATCTACTACATTTTAGCAAAGAGAAATCCCGGAGAAATGCATTTTGAATATTTGACTTACGTTCGGATGATAATTGTCTTTTTCGATGATCACAAAATTTCGTTTTATTAGAAAATAATCTTCCACAATTGGGGCAGCCTACAACTTTTTCTTTAGTGTGAATTCTTAAGTGCTCAGCTAATTTCGTTTGAGTAGCATATTTAGTATTACAGTCTACAAATAAAAAATATATATTCATAAAAAAAATAAAAAGCGATAAATATTTGATTTACCTTTCCAACAACATGGTATAACTTCTTTCGATTTAGCCTCTTTAGGGTTATTTTTTACATGAACATTCATATGATCTAAAAATTCGTATATGGTACAAAAGTTGAATGAGCAGTATTCCCATTCGCATTTGTACCCATTCGGAATTAAGGGAATGAGACATCTGTGAGTTTCTATGCAAGCTGGCAATTTAGTTCTTTGGCAAATATTTTGGCCAATATTTTTTAGTTTTGAAATGTAAGCATGGTATGACATGTGTTGCATCAGAAGAGGTACCGATTCAACTTCATCGCTGTCACAATTTCTCCACTGGCAAATCAAAGAATCTAAAAGAATAGACCATGAGTAACTCATTCACTACCACCTGAGTCTTCTCATACAGAATGATGGCAAAAGTTGCATTGCAAGAGGTGAATCTGTTAAAAATTAATTTGGATATTTTTGCAAAGTTTGGCAAGTGAATTAATCTATAATAAGGAAAGAAAAATAATTACAAAATTACCTGAATGGTTAGACGCGTGATTTGTAAGATGAGTGTTAAAATTATCCCATGAGTCACACACTTCATTACAGTCACCCCACTGACAAAGCAAACTTAAAATTTCTTCGCTTAATTTAATAGGAGGATTCTTTATTCTTTTTACCTAAAAAGAAATTAAACATTTTCTTACTGATATTTACGCCTACTCAATTAAGTTTTATAGTGACTTTTTCGCTGTTGATGTGTCTCCTGAATGTTTTGTAAGCAACATTATATTTTTAACAAACAAAACAGTTTGAATTTAAGGGACTGTTTTTCCTTTTCTAAAGTGCACAATATTTTTTTGAGTCGACGCATATACCTTACTAGACGTTAAAAGTTCATTTTAATTGAATAATTAATATCAATTTTCAAGGCACAAAACTCAAAATCAAAGTTTGCAAGTGTATAAATTTCCAGACATAAAAACGTAGCAGTCTTTCTGACGCCAACATTTTATGAGTGAGTTATGAAAATTGGCTGAAATACATAATCGCAAACAACGGATTTTTATACATATATAGTAATATTCCTAAAGTTTAACCAATGAATGGTAAAAGTATTAAATATTTTAATAAGAACATAAATGCCAAAAATATTGATAAAATATTGTTAATTTGTTGCGCATTGCTTACTCTAACCAGTTTTACAATCTATGATTATTATAGTTGATTTTCTGGTGTCAAAATTTCTTTTTCAAAGTTCAGTTTTCCTCATTTTCTCTGAAATATCTAAATTTTGATGTCAGATTAGTCGTATACGAGGTTTGTCAAAAAATATGATTTTTGCTCAAGAGAAAAGTACCTTTATTTTTGAAGTATGAAAAAAAAGTTATTAAAAAAACTTGTTTATAATGACATTTTACGTCAACATACCAATTTTTAACAAGATATTCCGACTTTAAGAAAATTTTAATTTTTAATATTTTTTTATACATTCCTGTAACTGACAATTTTGAATTCATTGAAAAAGCTTAAAAGAAACGAAAAGACAAGAATTACATACCAATTTTTGTTAATATTGTTCGATGGTGTGTAGGTATGTAGGTATGTCTGAAAAAGATGACAACAAATGAAAAATTCCTTTATTATTGATTTTTTTTAAAAAAATTTCTTCATAAAAATTTCTGCAGGAATTATATTTGCAAAATATTTAGTGGGATACAAGAAAAATTAAAAAATTTTAATCCGGGCTAACTTTTTCCTTATAAACGGAAGTCTAGTATGGGTTTGTAAGGTCCCTGTGAACATTCTTAAATTTTTCAATGAATTCAAAATTGTCAGTTACAGGGGTGTATCAAAAAATATTAAAAATTAGAATTTTCTTAAAATCGGAATATCTGGTTCAAAATTTGTATGTAGACATAAAATGTCATTATAAACAAGTTTTTTTTAATAACTTTTTTTCATACTTTTCTCTTGAGCAAAGTTCATATTTTTTAACAAACCTCGTATACGACTAAAAAATTTGATATCTGATGGTTGCATTTAAGCTTTTAGATCATGCACAACTTTTTATCAAGAATAACTTTTTTTTATAAAACAAATAATAAAAAAGTTTTCCATATGGTGCCGACTTAATTGGACACTCTGTATATTATAATATCTACATGACAAAAATAAAGTATATATGCAATTATCCTTGTAAATGCTCCTGTCAATAAAAGCCGTTACCAACAACTTTATGTAAATTACATTTAAATATCTATTTTTACAATAAACATTTCATTCGTTCCCGGAACCGGAGTATTAGCCAAAACCTGACCTAACCTCACTTTAACTCTTTATCAAAGTTCAATGATGAGCTATTTGATATTTGCCAACGTCACGAATGACATTTAACAGATGATTTCAAGTAATTTTCCTTTTTGATTTGTTGGCTTTTTATGGATCATATTGTAGAATATGAATGTAAAAATGTCGTAAACGAAAAATGTGGTTTTGAATTTTTATAGGCACAAAACTGATATGTTGTCAAGTCTGCGAGAGAAAATTTTAAATGTTTCATTGTTTACAAACAGTGAAGAACAACATACAAAAGATAAACCTGTAAATACAAATGCAGGGGCAGAAATTTTAGCGCATTTTCAAAATCAGTGGGAGGAACTTCACGAGATAAATGAAGACAATGCCACAAAAGCAGAAAAGGTAGCTAAAGAAATCGAAAAGATGTCTTGTTTTGTAAATGACAACAAAAAAAACATTGCTCTCATTAACAATATTTTATTAAACTCAAATTTAACAACAACTATTAACAAGTGTCTAGGCAACATTAAGGATTTATACAATTCATCTGAAGCTATAGAAAAAGGACTGATTGAGTTAGAAGATCTTATAGATAAAGCAGATTTTGAAAAGTTAAAGAACAGGCACAAATATCATCTAGAACAATATGAAAAGAGGAAAGAAGAGTCATTTGAAAATTTCAAAAGTGAGTTGGGAGCCAAGCATTTAAAAAAAGTTGAGGAATACGAAACCAGTAAAAAAGCTTTATTAAAGGAAAGGCAGCAAGTTTTTCAAGATGCTTTCAAAAATGATCTTGAAATGTACAAGAATTTAGGAACAGTCCCACCAAAAATAAAACAGCAAACCCAAAATGGTGCATTATTAGAGGAAATCCAGTTAGATTATGACCAAAATGAACTGGATCAGTTTTTTAATGAAGAAAATACATAACATCTATATTCTTTATATGATAAGATTTGTTATAAATTGTTAAGTATGTAGATAGAGATTATTTTTGTATATACATTTATATTAAACAAAATTTTGATCTTTTGTTTTAGTATAAGTATCCAGTGTTTACTAGTGCAATATGATTGAATATTCACATTTTGATATTATATACCTACTTTATATATAAAATATATCAACCATTTTAATTTATTTAGTTTTTTTACCTAAAAGATAAAAATTTGTAAAAATGCAAAAATTTTACAACAAAATTACAAGAGATTTGCAATCATTTCCTTTATAAAAAATTTGCATTTTCCCATACTTGAAGCTTTAATTGATAAACTATATATGAATTATAACGGTGACAGAGGATTTAGACTACACTTGTATCTTTAAGTTGTCACAAAATTTGACCCAATATTATTTTCAAGGATTTCTTAATGAGAAAAAATATTTGGAAAATAACAAAGAGGAAGCAGCACATGCTCAAGAAACCTAATTATACAGTCCACTTTTACCTTGGCTAGTCATTAGCCAAAATATTAAGGCGATTATGGCTGGAACAGAAAAATCCTCGACATGGTCTTTGAGTCGGATTTAACAAAAACCAGTCCCCTATTGTCCTTCAGTACCGGATTTAATCCAGCTAAAGAAAATGTACAAATGTTCAAATATAATATATAATTAAATAAGAAATAAGTGGATTCCTCTATCAAATTGACAACTCTCTGTCAAAAACTCCCGCTCACAAAATAACAAAATATAACAACTTACACACTACATAACCCCCAACATTTCAAAAATTTTTAAACGCAGTAAAAATATTTTTAAATGTTATAAAACATTATTTGCAGTATTTTTCGTTAATTTTAAATTCTGTAAGTGAAATTTCTTTTCTTCACTGTCTTCATAAAATTGTACAATATTCATAAATACTCCATTTAATTCAACAATTGATTGTTTTAAATTTAACTTTGCTTCCCACAGGTATAAAAATCTATTCCTAAAATAATAACCATTGTAATGTATTTCTCCACACCAAATTTGACTAACTTCTTCTAGTTTTTTGTTATTACCAGATAAAATTTGTAGGTTTTTAATTCTTATCAAATTTCCTTTGAATATATCTTGATATTTTTCTACTATTTTTTCATTAACCACTGATATTTGTGATCCGGTATCTATTAAACTCCAAATGTTTTTTTTAATTTCTATTCCAATGTAAGGTAACCAAAATTTACTTTCTTCCTCCTTTTCTATTTTCAAATTATTTATTATATTTGTGTCTTTATTTTTTCCTTCTTCCTTTTTCTTTCTATTATTTTCCATCCTCCCACCTGTCTCTAGGTTTGTAATTTTTCATATCATCTACTTGTCTGAGATATTCTAAAAATTTTATTGGCTCTCTTATATTATTAATTGCCACATAGTCTGCTATTTCATGTCCAAAATGTCTGGCTAAATATTTTTTTATATCTTCCGACAAAATTGTAGGATTGAGGTGTTTCAATTTGTCCAATTTTCTCATTACATACATTTCCCTACTAATAAAACATTCCTTGTACTTCCCTGTAAAAAAAATTTCTCTTATATTTGTTTGTACGATATCTTCAAAATTTTTACACATTTCCTCGCTAACACTCCACCATATTGCTGCCTGTTCTTTAACAGTCTTTTCTATTCCTTTTCTCCATCTCTCTATTTCTCCTAGTTCCTTTATTTTTTCTTCTATCCCTTTTATATACTTCACTGGATGAAGTATATTGTCCCCAAAGAATTACAAATCATTTTCATTATCATTTCCCATTATTATAATTTTTTGTCCACTTGAAACTTGATTTTTCTTTAATTTTTCTTCTAATTCTTTGAACAGTTCTGTGCATTCCTTATTTTCCTGAATAACTCTTTTCAATTCTTCTTGATTCTTGTCCACTTTTCTAGCTACTGCATTAATAGCAAATTCTACTTCTTCTCTAGTTTCTTCTATTTTTCTTGTTTCTCTAATCTCACTTCAACTTTTTCAATTTCTCTTCTCATTAAAGTTATCTTTTCCTCATCATTCTTCTTGAATTAATTTCCCATCTCCGTTCTTATATCTCCAATTTGTTTTTTAATATTTTCTTCCATATTTATGAAATCTTCTTTATTCTTTTCTAGATTTTACATCAATTTTTCTTGATCTTATCTTCTCTCTTCACTCATTTTCATTAACATCTGCATTAATTCATCCATTTGATTTCTTTCTTCATTAATTGTTGTTTTTATAACAGCCTTTTCTAAATTACTTCTAGGTTGTATTTCTTCTTCACTATCACTATTATTGTCCTTGTCAACATCCTTCACAGTTCTTTGTAAAATTTCAACCATATCTCCTTGACCTGCTTAAATTGCTTCTTTTCTGAGTTTCTCCATTATTTTATGTCCACTTCTTAAATACATTATAACAAGAAAGGCCCCACGTTGCTTGGCGACATATATTTAGATACTACGGCCTTTTTTATTTTTATATTTTTCTATTTAATACAAATATTAACATCTCAGGGTTTTTTAAATAAGTGGATTCCTCTATCAAATTGACAACTCTCCCCTTTCTCTGTCAAAAACTCCGGATCACACAATAACAAAATATGACAACTTACACACTACAATATAATAAATTTTATTCAAATAAATGAACAGTTCTTTATATAAAAGGCAAACAAATTTAGTTTTTTAGTCTCTCCCATATAAATTAAAAATTTTGGAGTAAAAATCCCAAAAAGCAAAAATATATGTTTCCTTTAAACTTAAACATATTATTTTAAGATCTTCCACATAAAATGAGACATTAATAATCAACATAAGTTTCATTTTCAAAAGTTCAGATAGGAAAATTTTGGCTCAGTTTGTTTGGGGTGTTTGGAGTATGTATCTACCTTTTAAAAGAGCTTATCATATATACTTTTGGCTAAAATGAATTAAACTTGTTTATTACATATACTTACTGTCTCTTTTTTATCATCTATTACCAATTCTGAGTCAGATGGAGATGAATCTTCTGAATTCTGTCTATAAATCAATTTTCTTTTCTTAAATTTTTTGTCATTTTCTACAACATGTTCAAATACTGCTAATCTACTTTTACGTTTCACACTTCCATCCTGTTCATCCATCCTATATGGAGAATTAGAAGTATAAGCACTTAACTGTTCTTTTCAATATATATTTGTAATTTAAATATATCAGAAATCATTGAATGAAGAGGGACTATTTCAGAAGAATCGGGAAACTCTTCCATTTGATTTAACTGTATCCATGGAAAATCCTAAAATTATTAAAGGTTGATAAAATCGCATAATTTTTGAAACATATTTTTTAATAAAACCAATTTGTGTATTCAAAAAAATGCTTACTTCATAATTTGGGTCCTGATTGAATTCTAAACTAGAATACTCTGAAATATGAAGCCTAACGCTAAAGGTCGAATCTTCACATAAATTATCTAAATAATTTAAAGTACTGTGAAGCCTCAAAATAAAATCTCTCATACATTGTTCAAGTTTAACTAAAAGAGGATCACTAAAATGTTAAAATCTATTTAAATAATACACCATTTTGTTTTTTAAACTGTAACAAACCTTTCAACAAAGCTGTTAATATCTATAACATCAAAAACATACTTTTCAGCCACAAACCCTCCTGAATGAAAACAGAGAAGTAATCTTTTTAACTGATTTTTCTTAGAATGAAAACTAACTGCTTTTAAAATTTCACTGATATAATTATTAACATCTGGCTGAATACACTGGAACACAGGTATGCCATACTTCCTTTTTCGTGAGTAAATTATATCTGGATACACTTTTCTTGCATATAAAATGTTGTGTATTAATACTTCAATAAGCTCACACAATATATCCGATGGAGCTGGAAATTGAGTCAACCATTAAATTAGTTTTCACTTGAATTAACAAATATTTTACCAATTTTTACTGACATAACAAACACATTACAACAAAACGTGTGTCAACATTTGACATTTATCATTTTTCGAAAAATGCCCGCGCAAACTGATTTATACAGTGTTGCCTGTTAAATCGCTAAGTTCGTTATTTTGTCCGTGCAGAACTGTTTCTTTGTATGAATCGTGTCAAAATTAAACATAGTTATGATAACTTGAAAATGTCCTCATATATTGTCGAGCCTATTCTCTCCGTACATGATTAGCAAATGTTTAAGTTTCACCAATTAAAAAATAGACTTCAAACTGTATTATACCGACCACAAATGAATAATTTCAACAGGTGAAATATGTAAAAAAAACTAAATTTAACATGCATTTCTTATTCTTTATATATTATCGAAGAAACCTTTATAAAATGCAAAGACCTCACAACTCCAGCTAAAAAAATTTTTGAAGCTACTTGTAAAGTATTTATAGAGTTTATTTAGAGTTAGGTAAATATTTCCAGCATCTACTGTTTCGAAAAAATAATGAACCAAACGCAACTTATGACAAAACAAAAAGATAAAAGCGCCATACTCATCCATGTATATTGAACGAAGTTTGCCAAAGTTAATTATAAATGAACGTAAAATATTTATGAAAATCCATACTTTATTGATCTGAAGAATATAGGATAGGATTTTGTTTATTCATTCTATTTGACTTTAATGTAAGAGCATGGCAGATAGAAATGACCACTTTTCAGATTTGAGATTGAATTTTTTGAGCAAAAAATGTTATCCAAGCATAGTAAGTTATTTTAATTTTTTTTAACTATTGCACATACTTCAAGACCCTATAACAAGACATTTAGTGAGTAAAAAAAAATTTAACCATTGTTTTTTAAAAACAGTGAATTATAAAGAATTTGAAACCAAATAGTTTCATATTATAACAAAGTTTATGTAAAAATTAGTTTAAATATGATCAAGCCTTCATGAGATATTTATAAAACTTCTCTACAAAATTTTAATATTAAAACAACCTTCTTTGGTATTTAGTCCAGTGAGTGATGTAATAGAGGTGTATCTAGTATATTTACTTATAAAATATGACAACATTGGAATAATCTTTTGACAAATGACAAATAGATTTGACCTTGACAATTATGATAGTGACCTGACGTTTATAAAATCATTTGTTTTGACGTTTTTTGGTGTACTTATAACTTGCAACAACTAATTTTTGATTAGCTAGTAGATTTGCTTTTGAAGATTTATTTATGCATGAAATATAACACCAGGCAATAAATTATGTGTATTTAGCTCTACTATTCAAATTAGTCGTTTTTAATAATCCATATCCTGGAAATTTCTTCAGGAGACAATAATGGCAGATACTCTTATACTAGATTGGCTTGATGAATTTGAAGCTTTGACTGAAAGTGAAATACATACGTATTCCAGTGAACAAGAGCATAATCATGAGGTAATGATAGCACTCTATAATGTCTTATCTGAACCCCAGAAGTACAAATGTGACCATGTAAGTTTAAAAAAAATAAGTCTTTAATAATCTAAGAAACCTTGCACTTTGTATGATGTTTGATTCAAGGTTTTTTATGTTTTAGCTAATTGATGGAATATGTCAACAATTATTGAATTTCTATAGGTCTGGTGAAGCGCACCTAAAAAGATTCACTGTTCAGTTCATTCCAACTCTTGTGTTTTTACATCTTTCAGATAAATCATATTCTGCTATCCAGACTTTGTTAGTGAGTTTATACAATCTTGAAGTAAGTTAAATAAAATTAAACATATATGTGTTTTGCAATTGATTCAGAGTATTTTACAAAATTTTATTCTATCTTTAGGTGATTGATTCAAAAGGCCAACCTCGCACTCTGTCCTTTAGAATACCAAGTATTGCTCAGTCTTCAATCTTCCACGACTCCAGTATTTTAGAACCAGCATTTATTGCCGAAAATTCCTTAAGGAGATGGGAAGAGTGCAATACAAAACTAGTTAGCTGGGGACCTTTGCCTCAAGTTGAATGTCTCAATGCTCAGAATAGACAAAGGGTCATTACAGCTTTGATTTTTCTTTATAATCAGCAAATAGCAAATGTAATTGTACAAGGAGTAGAACAGACTTGTAAAGGAATTTCTAGGTAAGTTTTTCTACAGCTATATTATTATAAAAACTGATTTTATGGAAATAATGTCTTTTAAATTGTATGTATTAAAACAGTTCTCACAGTAACTTATTTGTTATTTAGGTTAGTTACTCAAGGTTTTAACACAACTTCTGATAGCAATAGAAGTTCAGTCAGTGATAGCAGCATTCAAAATACATTAAGGCCGAGGATAACTGTATCAAGCCCTCTACTGATTGAACTACTTCACATAATCTACCATGGGGCAGAAAGATGCGCTGTTGGGGCTGTTCAAGCTCTCCAAGATATAATAAATAGGGCAAAATATGAGTCATATGCAGGTAATGTGCAGCTTACTACCAACCAATATAACATAACCTATTTTTAATTTTAAATTAATTACTTATTATTTTACAGAAGTCCTACTTGCTGCTAATGCTATTAAAAACCTACTTCAACATTCTCCCTCAGTAAGTGGTGTTGCTCCAAGGCCATCTCATACTCACAGCATATCCAAATCCATGATAACAAATGCATCATTCAGGACGAAAAAACTTCCTGGTAAGTTAATTTAATCTTATAACAATTTTACTGTAATAAATGTTCAGATATTTATGACTTTCTACTCCGGTGTATTGTCTAAAAACTGGTATTTTTAAAATGATCTGGCGAGGATGAAACAAAACAGAGATGTAGAAGAAGAACCACCAAATAAAAATATGCAAGTTTTGTTTTCAAACTTAGCACACATAAATAGTTTCGTTTCAACTGGTTTTCAATCCCAGCAGGACGTATCGATCCCGTTCAAAACACCAAATAGGTCACTAGTGTCTCAGACATGTCTGCGTAAGTCAGAGTTTGTGAAACGATTGTATAAAACATATTTCAACAAGTATTTGGTGTACAATAAAATGTAAAAAACCATTCCAGGAACCGTTCTTTTTTTTTTCTAGATGACATTCCCATCCAAGATCCGAATCAGCCATCGACGGGCGAAGCTGCGTTGGATTCGATCACAGAAGAGCAGGAAGACACTGAAAAAACGAAGAGTAGAAGCTCCGTCAGTGCCTTGAAGCATCTACCAAAGATCCCCGGTATCGGTAAGAAACACAAAACGAAAAATAATCCGCAGGGCGATCACATGACAGATTTGAACGCCACTAATGAGAACGCTAACGAATCGTTAACAAATGATACTAACCACACCGTGCATGTTAGCGCCGTTTAAAGAAGATCTAGGAATTAAGTAGTCAAATAATACTTTAGATTAGAAGAAAGTTAACATTCATTGGCGATGTGAAGATTTAGAAATTATCAATGTGATATTCACGAGGTAATGAATATACTTTGTTTATAAATTCACTCTAAGTTAAACTCCTATATAAATGTCAAATGTTGACGTATGACATTTATAGGTGAGTTAAAATAGAGGGTTAGGGTAAAGGAAGTACTGAAAAGGCTTCTAACAATAAATTGTAGTAGAATCTGTTAGATTTTGAAGGGGTTTCAACATTATAAGAGTTTATTTTCAGTAGTGCCAACAGTGCGAAGGTCGGCACTTTATCTGTCAAATCATACCTAAAATCCGTCTATAATTATACTAACTGCCAGATGTCTGTTAACTAATTGAAATCGCTAATTAAGTCTATTTAACAGTATTTCAAATGTCAATTAAGTATATTTGACAGATATATGAGTTGATTTGTGCAGTTTATAAGGAATCCATCAAAATTAATTAATGACGGTAAACTTATAACAAAAAATAGGCAAATATTTATGTTTTTGTGCTAAATCTATGATGAGTATTATAAGAGAAACTTAGCATGATGTTTTATATTTTGCACTGATCATTAAGGTGCCATCAAGTGAATAGTTTTGTATATACAAGCCATATCTCTTTTTTAACTACATGCAATTGAAGTTTTTATAAAGACAATAGTTCCAATCATAAAAAATAAAAATAATATGACAAGTGACAAGTGGAAAACTGATTTTAGACGTTTATTTATGGATATTCTCTTTTCCCTTTCCTCCCTCTCACTCTTTCTCTCGCTCTCAAGTGTTAGATGATGTTGCTGAATGGACCTTTCCATGAACTATGAGGGAACATTGTAATTAGAAAGTATATGTGCTAATATCACTGAAAATTTTGTTTTTTGAATTCTCTGATAGCTAATTTTTCCATAATCAGGAAAAACATTTGTTTGTGACGTCACGTTCGTCGAAATTAGATTTGGCATCGTTATGCGAGTTGTGCACAATGGAACCTCGAATTGCCGTTACGTCTGAATTGTATGTTCGTTCGTTTGCTGCACGGAGTAAAATATTGTAAATCTTTTGTTATCTCTTCAGATTTATTTCCTTGCAATTATCTTAGACATCTCATAATCCACACTCAGTAAATTTTCCGAACTTGCTTTTACGAAGCCTTGTTTCCATATTTCAAACAAATATAAAATCACACCAAATCGTTAATGATAATTATAACACTGATAATGCACAATGGATAATAAATTGTATGTAATGTGTAATGTTATTAAAAACAAAAAGAAAACGTAAACCTCAAATATCATGCAACATACAACTTTTATTACTCTGAGCATACACCTGACAACTGTTGTTCCGTGAGAACTGTGTTTAGGATTTGCGGTATTGCCAATGATCGTTCTTCATGAAAAGGTAGGCCCGTTCAGAAACTTCGAATGTTTTAGGTAAAGAAAACAGTAGCTAAAATGTTGAATTTTATAGATGAGTCAATCAATTGACAGAGTTCAATTATATATCAATGGCGTAATCAAGCAGTGAGCTTTATTTTCGGGAAGAACATTGATGCGTGTTTCTGAATGTAGATTATGTAGGCGGGTGTTTCCGATGAACGTGACGTCAAGGGTACACTTTCAAAAGTGATATTTTTTTTAAATGAAAAATATATCGTGGCACTCTAAGTGAATTGGACGTTTTATATGAAATACCATCCACTTTCATAAGTTTTGGAATTTATTTTTCGTAAATGTAAAGGTCCATTGAAGTTAGGTAACTAGTTCTTGTCAAACGTTTTTATTTCTTAAAGCTTAAAAATTGTATTCATTTCTAATTTGAGGGATTTGTACTGTTTTTACATTACAAACACAAAAAGTAAGAAAGTACCAATTTTAAATTTGCTTTGCAAAATAGCAGTTGGCAAATTCAATTCGAAATTCTTTATTCTTCTGGATGGATTTATGTTTAATTTGATTTGTAGTCCTTAAAAAGTATTATTTTTGGGAGTCTAGAGTTTTTAAGTTACTGTCAGTGAGAGTTAAATTGAATTTTTGGATTATGCCATCCACAGTTTTCTAGTGACTTTCCATGCCAAAATATATCAGTGAGGTTTCAAATTTTGACATTGAATGTTTGCTATTGGCTTTTAGACCAGCTAGACTTATCAAATTTGTTTTGATGTTGCTGTTTCTTTTAAGTTTTGAGTCACTAGGTCATTAGTATTCCAGTAACCTTCGACAATAATGACTCAATCAGAGGTTAAGTAGCATTTGAAGCATTTCATTGAATATGAGTAATTTTCTTCTAACCTAAAGTATCGTAGAAACTAAAATGATACTTAAACACATCACTTATTTTTTCTACGAGAGTATACCTAATGTACCATTTAAATTTTTCGAATGTGGTAGTAAATCATAACACAGGTATTCGAATTAATCGAGATATATCTAAATTTTTTAAATGTATTTTGTCTTCTTGATGAATATTATATTTATACATATTACTTTTTATATATATTGTTTTATTTGTACATTTATTATGTTAGAGAAAAAATTGATAAGACAAAATATGATAAATTAAAAGCAATACTTGCGTGTTGTAATATTGTATTATTTTAGCTTTTGTTTATAATATTGTGATATATCAAGTTAATTATTTTTAAAAACGCGTTGGTCAGCAAAATTATATTTTTTTGTTATTCAAACATTTATTGGTAGAAAAATTAAAGTAACTTTGCTGGATCAATGCAAATTTTTACAAATCTTTTGTAGTATTATTCAAATTTGTAGTTTTTTGGTAATCATGGTAATCATTCCAAACAAACTTCATATTTGCGTAAACATACTAAAAAAATTACATATTTATGTGTGTGTGACACTTAAAAGTTTTATTGCCTAGATAAGTGTAATTTTCTTAAAACAATAGCCTAAACTCTGAAGCAAATAACAAAAGGTGTCACTAAAATTGTTTCCTACATTTTTTATTATTAATGATCTTATCATTTTTAAACATTTTAATGTAAAAACTTTAGCTATCAAGTGTAGAGATACACCGAGTATGACCTCAATATTACACAGTTCTTTTCTGACAAAAATACTTTAATCGTAAAATTTTCCATTTTTGATTATCACGAATTATAATGTTTTAAAATGTTAAGATCACTTTTTTTTTTAAAAGTGTGGTTTTAAATTATTTATAACAAATAAACGAACTGAATTATTGAATCTCTAAAGAAAAAATAGATAATAATAGGTCCATTAATTAAACTCTTCAGCCTACGATTGCACAAAAAATTTATGGATTTTGTGCCAAATTTAAATGTCATCTGTCAAATTTTTAAGTTTTGCTCTTTCTCGATGACATTTGATATATTTCAAAAATCTTAATGTACTGGGGAAGTAGTTCAAACAGCTTCTGACAGACAACACTTATCGAACTATTTTGCTACTGTATCCTGTTTCAAAATTAAATGCGCTGTATTATTTTAGTTTTCAGTCTCGTCGTGACATACTAATAAAATATTTCAGTAATTATTAAAAAAAAATAATGTTTTTTTTTTTTTCGTGAAAATTAGATAATCAATGTTCTTATTTACTAGGTTCCTGAGACTTCTTGAAGGATAGTTCTGTAAATCCTGTTTCTAAGTAACATATTTATTACAGACTTCTTAATTCTGATTTTAATATTTTATATCCAAAGGAAATTGTCGGCACATCATTCACTATACACGTAAAATCAAATAATTAAATAGATTGACATGTTAAAATTACTTTTGTTCCTTTAACAATTGCTTCAAAAAATTTTTTATCTCACCTTAATGTACTTCTTTGACAGTTAATTCATTTTTTGGTCTGTTCGGTTTATCCTCATGACCATTATGAGTATTTTCACTACAGAATGAGACCCTGCGTTTTATAAAAAGGCCTTCTGTATTATCCCACAATCCCACAATTATTATTATTAATATCTCTTAAGGGTGATACTCTGAAATTTAATCGAGGCTTGGTCATTACAAAATCAAAGTTAGATTGCTACAGAATTAATAAATATTCAGAACTTACCATTTAAAAAAAAAGGACATATCACATAAATAGACCTTTTTTAGTTTCTTCCAGAAATTATTTGTTATAAACCTTTAAAATGCACTTGTTACCTATATTTTTTATAAAATCTATAAAATACTAAACTATTTGTGTTCACAGGCAATGCGTATTTAATCTGGAAGTAGTTAGCGCATTAAGTAGATTAACTTTATTTTTGTAAACCAATTTTTGTCTATACCTACTTAAGAAGTTCATAATAATGTGTTAAAACGAAAATTGTTGGTTGCAATACCAAATCGAAAAGGTGACTATACTAATATATTCTAAAAAGAATAATATGGTGTGTGTGTATGTTTTTATCATTAGTGATGTTCCATTATATTTCGTTCTTACAAATAGCAAGGTGGTCCTGAAGTCCCTTTGTCTCACAACTAAGAAGAATCCATTAAAAAAAATATACCCTGAAATCTCTGTTTTGCCTCTAAAGTCTTCAATTTTTACCATCAGGTTAGATGCTCATTTAAAAAAAATCATCCAGGTGGTGCTTTTAACCCTAAAGTTTAACGAGCTGGTACAAAAATGAAGCATAAAAAGTCCAAACTTAAAATTAAATATTGAGTTCAAAGACGACATCAGAGAATGTATCATTTAACTGATCGGTTACATATGGAAAAAAGATCTGTTGCGAGTTGGATCCTTTGAATTTTTCCAAATAAATTGAGAACTGGATTAAATCTGGCTCGAAGGACCATGTCAGGGATTAGACGGGAATTCTGCTGTCCCAGTCCTTAAAATAGTCTTTAAAATAAAGAAAGTTGAAATATTGTCACGAGGTCCAGTTATTGGCCTACGTGTAGCTGCTACGTATCCAGGGCGAAACGCCTTTTCGACCTTTACGAAGTTACGGAGGTCTCTCCCCGAATACTTAGCAGTTATTACGCTTTAATACCACCACTAACTCTAAGAAATAAAACAAGAACTACAAAACAAATACACTTTTATTGGGTCACCCTTCGAACATACATAGATTAAATATAAACTAACAATAAAATCTTACCTAAGCATACTGGGACTACAGGACCTTGTCACTCTTCCCTTATTGGCTTTTTTCCTTTAAAGACCTGACTTTGACTTTGGGTCGGATGCCGGACTCTAATAATTTTCTCAGAGGAACTTAACTTTTTAACCTACGAATCAGCCTACGAATCAACCCTGCAGCCGACGACTCTCCAGCCAACTACTGACTGACTCTGCGGCTAACTACCGACTCTGCAGCCAACACTCGACTGACCCTGCGGCTAACTACCGACTGCCTAATTTTTTCCCGTCGTGAATCGTTTTTAGGCAAAAATCGCTGACATGACAGAATCCGTAATTTCGATAGATTGCCCTACATTTTAGGCAATCTAACATCGATTTTCCTGTTTCTGCACATCAGCGAAATTTTGCAACGACCTGGTTTAATTAGATGTTTATATTTTTTGTTCTCTATTGAGTAAATAATAATAATAAATTTAAACTAAAATAATTTTGATAAATAAAATTCCTAAACGTTTTTTCGGAAATTAATATTTTATATATATTAGGGATTCGTGACAATATACATTTTAGAATCCCTAACTCGATAGCATCGATGAAATGGTCAGTTAAAGAATGAAAAAAATATGGACAAGTAAGAATCGTGAGCATCTTCAAGAAAAAAAATGGTTAGCCACAATACAGCTAAAATGAGTTAGGACTGCAGTAAAAAAGGATGAACAGGAATTAATAATAATAATTCATGCAGTAGAGGGTTAATTCATTTGGTTCCAATTTCTTGAAGTCTTTAGAATCACTGAAGAGGTTCGAGAAAAATCTAGAAGAGTTTTGTTGTAAAAATTGGTTTTCCAGGCTCGTTTTCTGCTCTCGGACTATCCCACATAATCTTTGCAAATGATGTATCAGGTGTATTAATCATTTGAAGGTCCTTTAGAATACTTCGTTTTCTGCTCTCGGACTATCCCACATGATCTTTGCAAATGATGTATCAGGTGTATTAATCATTTGAAGGTCCTTTAGAATACTTGCAGATTTGGGTTAGAGTTTTGTTGTAAAAACTGGTTTTCCAGGCTCGTTTTCTGCTCTCGGACTATCACACAAATGCAAATGATGTATCAGGTGTATTAATCATTTGAAGGTCCTTTAGATTACTTACAGATTTTGTTCTTCACTTGATTTAGTAGAATCTTCTTCCTCATATGTGTTATCCCAAATTGTATTTTTTTCCGGATCTGCTGCAAAAAGGCCCGTTCTTGAAAAACACTCAAACCAGTCAAACCTCAAATGCTATGTTAAAAAAAAATATAAAAAATACCGGCAAATATTCGCATAACCTAAAATAAATTTGTTTATGATGTTACGACACTGTCAGCAATTCTTAAAACTGAAAATACTTAACTTGGACTTTTGTTAATATCTTGGAAAAAAGTCATTTTTAACTCTACATAATCTGGTGGTAAAAATTAACTACGATTCTTTATCTTTGGGCTTTTCTACTGTATATTTTATAATTAAAAAGTATTTGTTAGTTTTTCTTGATATTTAATGTTTTATTTGACAGGCTCTTAAAAGACAAAATATATTTTTCTAATTTTATTCATGGGATAAAAGGAATTCTACGTCTGTCAAATTTCTTTCTGTTTAATTAAATTTTTCACGAATATTTAATCTTTATTTTGTTTTTAAGATGCCCACATACCGCGACACTAACGAAAATAGTTTTATAGATATTCAGTTTATACTTGGATCCAAATAATTTGAAGAGCGAAAGAAAGTATCCAAATATTAACACAAATAATTGTCAGATTATTTTTGAATATCAAGAATAGTTCTAATAATCCTTTTTAATAATGTAATATATTAACACTTATTTTCTTCGCATCAAAAGTTACATTATAAAATGAAAAAAAAAATGTTTACCATTATTACATTTTAACCTGCACAATTTTCCTTCTGGAAAATATTTTTACTATAAGTTACCTGTACATGTTTTGTGAAATTCTAAAAATCCTTACACTATGTAGATTGTCCATCAAATTAATTAAAGTATTCAAACGAGGGACAAAAATTGTTTTGTTTACACACCGAATGATCCAAACTGTCGAATTTTTCGTAAACCCAGAAATATGTAATAGTTACATAAAAGATAGAACTGATTTGGCGTTTTTAGAGCTTCTATCAGAAAAACGTACAATAAAACTAGTCAAGGCTTAAAATGTATACAAATTGTAGCTTTTACAGCTTATCGAAAAATTAGTTCTGATTTTTGGATCGTGCGGTATATATTTTAATAGTAGCTCGTTATTTTGTGATTCAGGTATTTCTAAATAAAAATCCTATGAAAAATTCCAATTTTATTTAGACTGTAATAAAATAACAGCTATGAGAATTGATATTGTAAACACGAATATTTCTAGGTGTTTGTTATTAATATATTGGTGTTTAGCCAGGTTATGGGCGAGATCTGTTGTATCGTTGAATAAAACATCCTTTGAAAGAATTTAGTCTTACATCTACCTCTCCTTCCTCCAACTGAAATTCAAAATTTTTAAATGAACATTAAGAGTACGATTCAACTGCAACCAACATTGTGATGTATGTTCTAAGTCGAGAAACAATCATCTTAAAGTGTTGCGTTGTCCTTACCACTTAACTTGGTTTCCTTTTTTCCCAAATAACGAACTATATTTTTTTAGTAATGATGTGTTATTAATTCTTAAATATTAAATATCTAGTCACCGAACAAATTGTTCGGTATCTGAATTCGATCTGTGTACATACACATACGTGTTGATTCTTTGTCTTTATGATTTTTATAATTCTGACTTCAATTTTGATAGAGCATCAAAAAGTAAGCTTAGTGTTTGATGTGCCCCTCTGTACCACTTCGGGAACTCCTTCAAAATTGGGTCCAAAATATGAAAATTTTGAAGTTTAAAATGACATTGAATTTAAAGTAGACGCATAGTGAATGACTATTTTGGTAAAAGTGAGTAAACTGTGGCTGTGTTGATTAGAATGAGAACTGAGAACTGTCAATCTAAAATTTTATTAATAATGTCATTACAATTTGTTCGGTTTATGGCAATGCCAGAAGAGCATAAACATAACCTTTTAAGCGTAAGCGACATCCTTTATGTTTTCGAAAACAACTTCACAGAAAGCTAAAAGTCTCAGTCCACGTGGAACTGACTCATCCTTTTATTTGAATATTCAAATGAAGAGAATGTGCCATGATAGGCAAAGATAAGTTCACCGCACCGTGAAATGTATTTGGTCGTGTAGCCTGATTACCACTTATCGATTGCATGTTTTTATTTTTTAAATTTATACCCTTTCCACTCTGGCTCCCGAGCTATAAACTAAAGTGGAACACTTCTTTGCTGCCGGAGAGATCCTTTACCATACCAGCTGGGTATTCGGGTTCAATCCTCAGCCATCACAATCGAAAATTAAAGGCTGAGTTGGTCTCTAAAGGCAATGTGAGAGACTTCGCTCTAGCTCAGGATATGACTTGAATAATAGAGATACTGAGAGTATTTCAAGTTACAGATATATCTTCAGTAGCAATCGAAAATAATCATTACAATACACCCTCTAAGATTTTTTTTATGGTGAGAAATTCAATCTTGTCCAACAATATGTTAATTTTTTTATTTATGCTGCCAGATTTAGGTAATATTCTTGTGACAAATCACGGCAATTCTCTTGAGAGGTATGATGGCGTGTCAAATGAAAATAAAATAATAAATGGCTAAACGTTTAATTTCTATTTGTTTAGTTGTGGAGCTACTGATTAGGTAAGTTATAGGGTGCAATGTGCTTCATAAATTGAGTAGATATTACTTCTGGCCAAAATATCGAATACCTATAACATGTGAGTAGGTATTTACATAAATTCGTGAGTACAAAAATATGGGTATGACCTTGTTTTAAAACCTGAAAAAAGTATTCATTATAGAAGAAATTTTGTGTTTGCGCTTATTTCTATTTTAGTTTCCCTATTTAAATAACGAATTTTATATTAAAATTTAGATCTGGTGTCATATTTTCAAGAAAAAAGTTGAATTTCTAAAAAGAAATTTTGTGATTGTTTTAGAAAATCGTCCATAACTTTCTTTGAAATAGAGACATGACGTCGAGAACATTCTCATTCGATTCATCATAATTTACCACTAATGAGACATATATATAGACCAAAATAATGTTGTGAATCTTAGAAAATTCCAAAAACATAGTTTGGTACTGTCCACGTCTATTGAGACATACGTACAGACCCAAAAACTATTGTGAAACTTAGAAAATTACAAAAACAAATCTTGCATAACTTACCCGCAGCACTAAAGATGACCTTTTGACGAATATTTCAACTATCGTTCGATTTCTCATAAAATTATACACCTAATGAAGTATTTGTATTGACCCAAAAATATTGCTAAGGATAGAAAATTCCAAAGTAAAAATTTTCTGAGACTAAATATTTTATTAGATTTTATCCTGAAAATTGCTTGGTTTGGGGAAAAAAGCACAAGGTAAGCGATTTTTCAATCCGGAAAATAACCGGCTACAGATCTTTATCAAAAGTCGTACTCGATATTTTTACCAAAATAAAAGTTCACTGCTTCTTTAGAAAACCTACCAAATCTGCCAGATACAACTCTTTATAACAGGATGGTGAAATACACTGACGAACACACAGTATTTTCGAAACACCGCTTTTTCCATAACAACCTCTTTGACAAGCCGCTTCAACCTCTCTAAACATTATTTCCTAAAAAAGAAAGATTTAATGATACCGTTTTCAATGCTGACCCGCTTACATTTTTGTTTGTTTCTTTATATTGAAATTCCGGGAAAGTATACGTTACTTTTGCTTCATTGTGATATAAGAAAATAATAAATAAGAAACTAAAATAAGTCTTCATCTGAAACGTCTAATGTTGAGCGTTTGCGCAAAAGTGTGCAGCAGTGGAGGACTATAAATCAATATCCTGATCCTGTATACACGGTTCAGACTTCAGAGGGATATCCTAACCTGCAACAAGGCGACAGATCCGGCGAATGAGTATTTCTGTGTGAATATGACAAAGTTGATTTTCTGTAGTTAATCAAAAGCCATATTGTAAAAATGCGGATTTGTCAGATTTATTTTGCTTTTCTAATTGAGAGTTAAAAAAATGCCATAAATAAAAATTACGCCCTTTTTGTATATTAATTTTTCTTATGTTCATTATTGCACTGTTCAAATATGGTTGCTTGGTCCAATTCTTTCTTTTATTTGAAGTAGATTATGTGGAATATTTTTTCGGCCAGTTTAGATTTACTTTGGTTCCAAAGAACTTGCCCTATCTTAAAGACAATTTGTTTTAATTAAATTTTCAGATCTTTAGCGGCGTTCAGACTTTACAAGTTACTTGAATTCAAGTAACTTCAAAGAAGTAACCTGAAGTCAAGTGCACGTTCATACTATTTCAATATTTGATTCAAGTCATTTCAAGTTGACATTTTTACTTGAATGATACCTGTTTCAAGTTGCAAAAATGGCGTCGAATGATGTTATTCCTCCTGGAATAAAAGTTGTAAATAAGCTAATTGTGAATGGATTACTAAAAATCAGAGAAAAAATTCTACACTTCATTACAAAAAAACACAAACAGAAAATAAAAACAACATAACCTCACAATTTGTTTTTTTAATTTGATATATTAGGTAGGTGTTAAAAAGGCTCGTTCAGACTTTACAAGTTACTTGAATTCAAGTGCAATAATTGGTGCAACTTGATGAAACAAATTGAAAGGTGTGAACATCATTTCACTTGAATTCAAGTAACTTAAAAGGTGCTTTCAAGTTTCAAGTAGAATTAGAAACCAAGTTAACTTTAGCTTTCAAGTTGGGGACTTGAATCACAGTTGAATAGTGTGAACTGATATTCAAGTGCACTTGAGGTAGTGAAAGTGGCTCTGCACTGCGGCAAATTAGTTAACCACATTTACGTCTACGTCCCAATAAAATGTAACAGATCAATAATTTACAGGGTGAGGTCAGGTAAGATTAGGGTATGCCAGGCCAGCTCAGCTCAGAAAAATGATGTACAAAGTAATACTTCAAGGAAATATATTGTCATTGTATAAGGATTATAATCTTTATACAATGATATTGTATTGGCATTTGCCAATACTGTATGGGCACTCGAAAAGCAGTTGGGATGTAGACGCTGACTCTAGTGTGAACCACCCACGGAGGGTTCTAATTGTGAGGATATTTTGTTTTGTATTTTTTTGTAAAATGAAGTGTAGAATTTTTTCTCTGATTTTAGTAATCCATTCACAATTAGCTTATTTACAACTTTTATTCCAGCAGGAATAACATCATTCGACGCCATTTTTGTAACTTGAAACAGTTCAAGTAAAAATGCCAACTTGAAATGACTTGAATCAAATATTGAAATAGTATGAACGTTCACTTGAATTCAGGTTACTCCTTTGAAGTTACTTGAATTCAAGTAACTTGTAAAGTCTGGACGAGCTTTTCAACTGTGATTCAACTCGACCTTCAAGTCCCCAACTTGAGAGCAAAAGTTAACTTGGTCGCTACTTCTACTTGAAATTTGAAAGTACCTTTCAAGTTACTTGAATTCAAGTGAAATGATGTTCACACCTTTCAATTTGTTTCAAGTTGCACCAATTATTGCACTTGAATTAAAGTAACTTGTAAAGTCTGAACGAGCTTTAGCACCACCATCGTGAAGTGGTGAAAATTGTATGAAATTATTAAAGTAGATAAACCTCGATTTATATCATCACCCCGAATTACTCTTCGTTGAAAAAAATCCAGTCATCGGTAAAAATTCGATAGAGTTTCATAACATAACGTACAAACTATATGACTTTGTATTTAATGGCTAGAAATCATTAATTCTACCGCTATTTACAATTTGTCACACTATTTCAACGAATACGTAAAATTTTATCCTTTAAAAAATATTTTGATACGCCTATGTCTATTTCGGTTCGTATAAACTGCACTCCTAAATTTGCCGTCGATTTGAGGAACACCCACCTCGAAAACAGTACCGAACAGCAGTAGTTTATTTTTACAAAACTATTTGGGCCACTTATGGGTTTTATTTAAATTGTCAAGGGCAAAAAGTTTCTTTCTGCCTGACGTTTAGAGCTTCTGGACTAATTAAAATTAGTTGAAATATAATAATATAGAATAAATAACAATTTTCTAAATACTGTGTTAAAAATTTATTTAGATTTAATTTTTCTTAAACTTTTTCCGTCTAATTTAGGGACACCCTGAATTTTTATGCAAATGTAATAAAAATGCCATGAGATAAAACAAGTAAAAGTAAACAGACACCATTTTAGCAATTGCATTTCATGAATGAAAAATAGAGAATGTCTTAAAAAGTATTTAAAAAATATCTATAAAAGTTGTTTTGTACTTACATCATCTTCCAATTCCTCTCAAATAATTATATCAATAAAAACTACACTCAAACTACACAAGGTACACACTACTTTTATAAGCAGACGTGAGTAGGTACAAACGGACGCGATTACGCTTAAACGTCTCAAGAAACAATTTTGATAAATGCAAAAACGTACTTTTATAACTTTTTCTTTTATCTGATGAATCGTACCAAGAAGTACTTCAAAGTTACAATTTACTATAAAAAGTATTTTTTTACATTTATGAATAACTGTCTGTTTCAAAAGTACCTAAAACACTAACTTTAGAGTGAGATAGGGACATTCAGAAACTCAGGTGGCACTATTGTAATCTAGACGTTAGTATTTTGTTTTCTGGGAATTAGTCTGCGAATTTCCTAAGAAATTTTTCGGTTTTTTAGTATTTCGTTTTCAAATAGTTTTAGTGCGGGTTTAAATGTTTCGAAAACAAAATGTATGTTGCAGAAGACTTCAGGAAATAATGAGAGCCGAACTGGAGTCTGAATGGGAGAATTTGAATTTGCGGATTTGGGTATGAAATAATATTTTATTGGTTAGAAACAAACGTATCTACTAGTAGAAATATTGAGTAACTAATCATTTTGCTTTGTTTTGCTTAATTCTGAAAACTATTATAATAGTTTTAAGAGAATTTTGTGGATTAATAGGTAATTATGTATGTCTTCGTCTATTTAAAATGTTAAATTTCGTAAACTCACACATCCACTATAAAGACTGTATCTACATAGTACAGTCACCGTCACCACGGAATGAAATTTAATAAAATTTGTAGAATTTTTCAGTTTCAATAAAATAAAACTGTTTTTAATGGGTAGATATCTGGAATTAATTATAAAAATATGAAATGTTTAAGGTAAACTCTAACCCATAAATTGTTATAAACAAAATTATCCACAATTTGATTTGATTAAAAATTGATAAAATAAAGTATTTTTGGATTTTTTGGCCAAAAATAAGAACTTTGTATTCATGATTATTTTTACGAAAAACGTATATTTTCCGAGTTATAGCCATTTGAAATTTTCCAAAAATGGGGAGGGAGAGGATAAATATGTCTGAATGTGACCAGAATTTACAGGCATATTTATACAGGGTGGTCCTTAAGTAATTGTACATAGAAGTATGGTAGATTGCTCACTTTAAAATATTACGATTCGAATCAACTTGCTCTAATAAAATGTTGCTAATAAGGAATATACAGGTTATTAATGGTTAAATTTTAAGATTTATTTTTTGCAATAACTTTAACGTTTTTGGATATATATTCATAAAAATTTGGAACTGGGGGTTCTTGGGCACGAGAAATCTGGTACCTACTTCGATGAAATTTGTAGAGGGCGCTAGTTAGGCTACATTTGTGGCATAAATGTGCGATAAACTTTTTTGCTCTTTAAGTTAGCGCTATTCTTGTAAAAGAATATTAAAGCCACGTTATTTTAGTAGAAACAAAGTATACTTGTTATTAACTTTAAAACTTAACGGTTTACGAGATAATCGTATTTTAGAGATCCGCTGCATGATTACACTGGTCTGCAAAAAAAATTTTTTTTTTTGCCGTGACACTATTCCTGCTGATTCTTATGTAAAATGATCTCCTGAATCCGAATATGACCTCAGTTTTTCGTCATCACCCACTGTTTTTTTTTCATCCCTCAAAATTATGGAAAGGTGATAAAAATAGGGGGGCACCCCCCGAAAACGGTAGATGATGGGGGAAAACTGAGGTCATATTCGAATTCAGGGGGTCATTTTACATAAGAATCTGCAAGAATTGTGTCAAGGCCAGAAGAAAAAAATTTTGCCGACCAGTGTATTCATGGAGCTGATCCCTAAAATGCAATTATCTCGTAAACCGTTTTAAGGTTCATATACTTTTTTTCTACTAAAATAACGTGGCTTTAATATTCTTTTACAAGAATAGCGCTAACTTAAAGAGCAAAAAAGTTTATCGCACATTTATGCGACAAATGTGGCCTAACTAGCGCCCTCTACAAATTACATCGAAGTAGGTACCAGATTATGATTTCTCGTGCCCAAATACCCCCAGTTCCAAATTTTTATGAATACATATCCAAAAACGCTAAAGTTATTGAAAAAAATAAATCTTAAAATTTAACCTTTATCACCCTGTATATTCCTTATTAGCAACATTTTATTAGAGCAAATTGGTTCAAATCGTAATATTTTAAAGTGAGGAATCTACCATACTTCTATGTACAATTAATTAAGGACCACCCTGTATATCATCAAAATACATTTTTTTTCATCGTGCCTTTTCTGTAGAATACGTATTTTCCATAAGAACAAAGAAAAACATGAAAAATTTGAACGTACTTATAGGAAATAGTATTTTAAATAATTTTTCACTCCTGTAAATTTTTGGAAAATGCTTCTTGTTATAGCGGTTTTTTTTGAGGGGGACAATTTTCTTCAAAATACTGATAATTTGGTTTTCATATATATAGAGTATATATAGTAACATGAAATTAAAAAACAAATTATTTAGGGCGTGTGTATTATATCCCTTTTTACAATATGATTCGGAGCACTGACTAAAAAATAAACACGTATATATAGAAAGGACAATAATTTTAAAATTTTTAAAAATTCGTTTTTGCACGTGCCATCGGCGTCGTTGAATAAATTTAAAAATAAAAACCCTGATTGATAGCTTAGTGCAAAATTTGGTGTCAACATTTTTCTGTAACATTTTAAATGGTAGAACCACTCCAATAACTTGAAGATTAGTAAACCTCTAGGTACATAGGTACAAATCATAAAAATCATACTTGAACGTTTCGCTGACAAAGTCAGTATCATCAGAACCCGATTATCATATATTGCTTTAATTAATTTTTTTACTATTTTCACCCGTTTCCCCCTAATTTTATTCGTAAAATCCGATTTCCAGTCGAATTTTCGTGAAAAATCACTCTATGTTAATTTTATATTCTTGCGATTTTAATTGTGGGATAGATATAAATAAAAACTAGGAAAATCATCTAAATATCTTTTTAACATTTTCAATTTTGTCTTAAAAATAATATATTTTTAAAATAGCACCAGCAAATAAAATGAATCCGCTTCATTTGCATAGGTTCATAAGGATCAAGCAACTAAGACTTTTATGAACAGTTTTGAGGTATTTGTCAACATCCCTAAAAAAGAAAATTTATATAATTATCTACCTCAATTATATGTACATAACAAACGGCCAGGTAGGTCCAAAAATCTTAAAATCCAAACGATAAATCCAAAAAATGGTTTTTCCATATAGGGGTTGAGAGATTCTATATACAAAAGGTGTGAGATATGTAAAAATTACGTGTACAACTCGAGAGTTATGTTTCATCCAGGATTGGGATTGGGAGCTTCTTGATCGACTCTCCGTCTTTAGTATGAAAACGAACAACAATCAATTGGTCTGATTATTTTAAGTACGACTTATTCAGGAGTACATATAAGATCAGTGGCGTGCTTCTGGAAGGAGCGAGTTAATTATAAAAAGTTGTAGGTTTTTAAATTACGGTTTTTCAGTAAGAACATAGTGTAAATTTTCCCTAGAAAAGTGTATATATACATTATGAAACGAAGAAGACGAAATAGTAAGTTAAAAAAAATTTAGTGCTAAGTGTGGATACAGTAAATGTTCATAATATTTAAGTCGTCTGCAGGAAAATTAAAACAATCTTTGTTATCGACCCCAATAAGCATCGAAAGTCCCCTCTCGAAATTGTTTTGGTTCTAAAAATTAGGAGTTCTCTGGGTACATTGAATGCTTTCTCACATATTTTTACATAATCGATAATTAACATAACCGTTTCATATTTGAATATTCTATTCACAATCGATATTTTTCTATCATTTCCACCCGGTCTTATCTAAGATCACCTTTATATTTATAAATGATAATTATATTTAAAAAGTATGTCCAGTTTACGGTATCCAAGTGGTCTCTCCACCTCTCTTGTACGCTTCAGATTCGTCAGACCGGCGTTCATTGATCGACCCCACCATTACATTCCACAGTTGCCAGATTTATTTCGTTCTTTTCATAACAATTTCTTTGTTTTTAAATTATTTAATTTGCCTAGGTTAATTGTTTAAAAACAAGTTTACTTCGTAAAATCATGTATTAAGATTACTAAGTCTTCTAGTTTTTGCTAATACAAATCTTTTATTTGTTACGGAAAATAAATATCTTTTTTCTTTTAGGTTTTATATATATTTTTGAAGCCTATTCCTAGATTTCTAGTTACGCTTGTGATTCTAATGTAAAAAGCACCTAGTATTTTAGTAAAATAACTATATTTGAACTACATTTGTCGAGATAAAAAGAAGAATATATTTTATTCTTAAATTGGATTATTAAAAAAAAGAATCTCCCTTTTCATTGTATTTAAGGCAGGTGTGCATTTTATTAGGAAAGAGGGTAACTAATTCCTACTCTACCTACTCTACAAATAAATCACAAAAGGTACCTTTGATCCTCAATACGCATCTGACGTATACTTTATGAAAATTGACGATTGACCAATAAAACGCTCTTTATAGAACAGATTTGCGTCAATAAAGTAATTGTTAACGTCACTGCCAAGTTGCAAGACAACTAATTTGACATGTTTAAAAAATAAATATCTACTTGTCATCGCAATTGCTGTCAGCCATCATCATTTTATAGCCTCTCTCGCAAGCTCGCTCGGCCATAAAATTATTCGTTCAATAAAGCCCTTGTTTATGTACTTTTTTGTGGAAAAATGTGTCTCCATTCTCGCAAGATATTAATGTAAAGTGAACAAGCGAGAATTATGCAACCTTAAATATTTAACAAGTATCTAACTCAAAACAGTGTAATTCGAAACTGAACTGAACCTGAATCTGTTTCAAGAATCTCTTACCCTGAGAATGAGGCAGGGTAAACACCAGACTTCTGCCGAAACTGAAGAGAATCTTCCCTGATGCTGAAGTATAGGATATTTTAATTCCATGAACTGAATTTTTGTATGTTCCTGGCAAAAAATGTAGACAAGACAAATAGAAAAATAATGAAGTGAAATAAATCAATGTTTAGCCCTTAAACAGTTTTAAATGAGATTATCGTGACAGTTTGGAATATAGTTACTTGTTGGGACACATTCAAAAGCGTCTCATTCATATTGATCGAATTGCCTCATGGGACGTTAATGGTTTCCTATATATTTGGCGAGCCGTCTCATTGACCTGCATCTCTATTAATTATTTTATTATGGTTGGATGATTGTTTGTAGTCTTAGGCAGATTTAAACATTTATTTATGAGAATTTAGATCCATTGAAGCTGTTTGCACCTTGCATTTATTAGCGTTTCAGTGTGCAAAATTTGATAGCATAATTTCTGATTGGAAGATTGTAGAAGTCTAATAAGTTTATATTTTTAAATTAGGGGCAATAAATATTTTGTTGTTCATAACCTAGTGTTAAAAGAATTTAGTTTTATAAATAAATGTATTCTTTGATAAAAAAAACATGATATGGCAACACGGCATGCCATACCTACGGCCACACGCTTTCATGCTTCCCTCCGCCTTCTGCGTTGTGTACCCGCTCTATCGTTGAAATCGAGTTGTCAGGGTAGTTTGAGAATAAGAACCCTGCTTGACAAAGGTCGGGCGTTGTTCTCATTTTTCACAGTACACTTCGTGAATGAATTGAAAACTGTGATTTTGTGTTGTTCCAGTAAACCCAGTGCCAATTAACAAACAATTTGCCTTTGTGCAGTGATTTTTACTAGTCGTTCCATAAAATCAGTCAAGCTGTGGGGCGCCGGCGCTTTTTTTCTTCCCCCTCAGGGGATGTACTACCCGGTAAGTTTAAATTTTCAAAAAAAAAAACATTCATTACATCTAGTTATGTTTAGCAAGCACGCTGTCAAAAGAACGCATTTCGTAATTTGTTTCTGTTTAATGTTTACGAATTCGGAAGCTGCATCTCTCTCTTCGCTCATCGTTTGTCGACCAGACCAGATGTGTGCTGTGTATAGGCACATGGGCGTCCTAAGTAAATTGCGCTGGGTTTTAATTTGGCTTTATAATTCGTTTGTCTAAAAAAAAGTTCGACACAATATACGACAAAGTTAAATCGGACAATACATATTTACGTTTTACTTCCTGAATCAATTCAATTTTTTATCGTCAAATTAGACTTTCACGTGACACTTTGTTCTTTATTAAAATGCACCTTCTTTTTTGGGTGTACTAAGTAACTAGCTCAATAATTTGTTAATAATTATATTTTTAAATTTTCTATTCATTGCTAAATAAGTATCACGAATTTTTGACGGAGCAAATGTTTATTTTATCTTTTAAACTACGTCTACTGGTAATTATACAAAAAACTCGTTTTAGAACACATTTATTTAATATCTGCTTGTACTATTTTAATCAATAATACGTTTCTCTTTTAAAAAGTTAAATTTAAATATTAAATCGATGTTCTTATCACATAAATGCATTAATATACGGGACAAAACAATACGCCTAAACATTTTATACTGTTTAAACATGGTTTTTAGCTAAATAAAACTTGCGTGACATGTACATTTAAATAAATACGATTTAACTTCAATATACATGCACCACCAGACGTAAAAGTTAATGAGAAATCGAATAAAAACAGTTCTAGAGTCGTAAGATGATTTTTTTAAAAATTGCAGTTAGAAAGAAGTTCAGAAGATATGACATCTGACCTATATTTTGAGATAAAATTCGTTAATTTTTGACTAAAATATTCTTCAAAAATATGCACTTTATTTCTTCGTGATAATATTTTGTAGATTTTTAAACAAATTTTAACGAAGGCCATCATCAAATCATTTGCCTACTCCTAATCAATCGACTACTTTTCCAGATGGAATTTTTGAGCCAGTAGACAAATCTTGGGTAAACACCTGATGTGTAATTTAAACTCATTTATATTGAAAAAAAATTGTTATAAAAGTCCCTCATTTAGCCACATTTTATAAAAATAAAAATATTTTTGTGTTCTGTTTTCAAATTTCCTCAATTACTGCTTTCTCTAGCACAGGCTTTCGGCTTTCTATGAATGAAGTTTGCCAAATTTTCGTTTTTAAGTGCACTAACTTCACAGGAGTAAAATTAGAAGTTGAAGCCATTTTTATTGCACAAGTTCACTCAATGATTATGGCTTTTTTTATGATACATTACTTCTTAATGATCAATTTCCTAGTCCTTTAAAGTCCTTCATTATCAAAATTTTCTACCGGTGGTTTCCTTTTTCGTCCATTCTCGTTTCGTCCAATGACCCAAATTTACCTGCGTTGACCTTTTCAATTCTCGATTCGTCTAGTAATTAAAAATGGTACAGAATTTATGGGGATTTAGATAATCTTTTATACTTATTTATATACCTAGGAAATTAAATATGAATACTATTTAACGTGAGTACATAGAAACCTTCAATTTTTCAAAGAAAAATTCTTCCTTTCACACTTTTTCCAGGCTTAGAATTACAATGTCTCTCCTATATTTTGGCAATGTTTGTAATCCCAAAGAGCGATATCGGGCTGTATACAATTGCGTTTTAATTGTTGGGAACCTTGGCACTGCAGCAACCAAATTGAGTCCTTTATTTTTAATATTTCTTGTTATTTCTTCTTCATATATTTTAGTAACAACGTTACTCTCCTCTCGGGCTCGTTTTTTCATATTCGAAATGGTAACTAGCACTTCGTTATTGGCATTATCAGGTACACATATTGAATGTTCCGACTCATTCAATATTTTTGATATATTTCTGTCGGTTTTTACAGTTTCTGAACAACTTCTGTTCGTATATCTCCACAAGATGTTGCTATCCTTATAGACACTTTTTTTACTATATTTGTATCCCAAATATAAAATAATAGGCTGGCCTAACAAATGTAAGTTTGTGCTGCCACGAGTTTAAACCTTTCTACTTGTAGGTATTATATACATTATCTGTGGATTCAAATGATTGAAATATTTAAGAGAGTACCTATATTTAAATATTAAAATTCTGATATTTGTTTCTATTTTAGTTAAGAGCCAAACATTTTATTTTAGAAATTCTTTAGCCGAATTATAGGACTAACAAATATTATATTTAATCTTTATATGGTTTGATTGAATCAGTATTCTCAAATTCGTTAAACTAAGTTTCATTTTATTTGTAATAAATTCTGATAAATTCTTATCTATAGTCATTGTGGTTTTAGTGGTATAATAAGTATCCTAAAGTAGCAAAATACCTAATAAGAATTAAACTAATAAATTTTATTATAAAATTACTCACAAATCGTGTCCATCTCTAATTTAAAAAAAACTCTTTTTCTAGTCCATTAAAACAGGTGCTTTTTTTAAAAGGTAAAGCCACGACATCTAACTCGAACAAGCCTCCTGTTGGCTGTTGAGGATTGCTCGTAAAGGTTAAAAAACCGAAAAAGGCTTTTGAATTCTACAGTTTTTTATAACTCGTAAAGATACCCCCAGATGATATTTCAACGAAAAATAATTATATTTCTTTTTAAATCCTTAGAAGTTCCTCCTATTATTTACATGTTCTGAATAGCTTAAAAATGTAATTCTGAATTTATAAAACATTATTTCATTCTAGTGTGTATTCATTTAATTGATAATTTAATAAACCATTTTATTATACTGTTAAAATAATTCAATATAATGATAAACTACCTAATAATAAATAGTTATTTGTCTTTTGTTTGCTGATAACATTTTCGTTCTTATCAAGATATCAACATAACTGACCGCAACCTGTCTAGTTCGATAAGGATATTTCTCTTGTGAGATATCGTTTACTCACAGATAAATTCATTCCTCCGTTAAATAATAATAATTAAGGTTCAATGGTGGATTATTTATATAAGCAGGTGTCGAAGTCGTTTGTCAATTTTAATTTTTTCTATCAGTTTTAAATATAGGCGACAAATTTTCACGATTAATTAGCGATAAAATATCGCAATATTTGTTTTTTCATTTTGACCAGTTTATAACGGTGGCTGTTCTAACTCACAAGTCGACACATTAAAAATTATTCAAAAAATTCTTGTATGACATTTTTTTGGTTTTCAACAATTTATTAGAACGGTGACCAATCAATAATTTTTTGAAAACGTGAACGACAAATTTTTGGGATTTAGCTATAAGTTATTAATTTTTTAATTTGTAAGACTTTATTCTAGAAACCAATATGTGAACTTTATGTAAGGAATTAATAATTGAGAAAATATCGAGTTTGAAATTGAATTTATTTGATTTAACTTCTTAAGATTGATTTCTGCTTTTTGGGGTCTTTAGTTGGGCCAAAATATTTGTTGTACAATCTTCCTGAATAAATTAATAACTCCAAACTACAATGAACACCTTAAATTTGAGTTTAAAAAGGTGTATTTACTTTTTTAATTTTGAGTAGCCTTAAAGTAGAGATCTTAAAAAATCCCATAATGCAGCAATTCTGGACGAATGCCCCATGTTACGCCACTTCATTATCATAAAGTATAATCTGAATGACTTGTCCAGTTTGAATCACCAATTTCGCAAATCCCAATGTACGTAAATGTCTGTATTAATCAAAGTAATTTTAAATGTTGTTTTTAACTAACTTCTCAATTGGTTTGAACGAGTAAAGTGATATTTATTGCCTAGTTAAAGTGGCTAAAATTATTATTTGTCAATTTATTGAAACGGACGATAGTCATTATCATACTAACGGGGAATTCGAAGATCCAACATAGGGGTCTTAAATTAAATAAATATATTTAAGACTTCAGCATATTCATCAAAATTTTTTATGAGAATAAAAGATATAAGTAACCTGCTTAGAAGTTGGCAATTAGTTCAAGGATTATGTCTCTGATCTATTTGCAGTTATCTGACTGATTGGCAGTTGTCGAGTAGAGAACAGTAGCACAATAATTTAAAAAAAAAAGTATGACGTCAAATCAAATTTACCACGACGTTGTTACAGCCATAGAAGAACCTGCCGTGTCTTTTGACATAATGAACTGTTGTGTCTTGAACCTAAGCGTGAAAATAAGCATGGTGGCCCACTGTGAGTGTATCAATGAAGAAAAACCGAGGGGTAAACCGCGATGTCCATTTTGGTGTACAGACCTCGTCCATTAGTAGCTATTACTCAGCCATTACTAGCCATTAATGGTCATTTTTATGACAAACATCCATTAGTGTACAAAGATTTAACTCGTGGTTTACTCATCGAGAAAAACATTCATAGTGGTGTTTCAAGATTCGCAAATACGTATCAGAAAAATAGTTGACCCTGGCTCATCAAATAAAACACATTTTTTGGCTTTCCAGCAGGCTGAGCTAGAGGGCTACATCTCACCCCGTATGTCACCAACACCATTTACATAATTTTAAGATTACTGGTTGTCAATATTTTAGCTTATGAATTAACCAGTTAAAAATGTTTCTTGGTGAGTTTAATAGGTTGCACGAATCTTGGAATCATCATTATAACACAAACTCAGCGTGATTCACTCAGCCAGAAAGATTATGCTTTCAGCTTTTTGGGATATTCAAGAAATCATTCTAACCGATTACCTCGAAATAGAAGCTACGATTACAGTCAACAATTATGCACAACTGAGTACCAAATTGTGAGACGTTATAAAAATAGTTTAGAAATTGAATGATCAATAATTGAGTTTTACTAGGCCCAATGTATTTTCTGGATTATCCACTTTTATGACTTGTGGCACATCAGAATATGCATAATAATGTGTACACCTAGCGAAAGATATTTAAAAGAAAATATAAAGATTTGTGAAGAAGACCTTCAAAAAAGAAAACAAGCAAATCAATATATAGTTAGGAAAACAGAAAATGATGCAAGTAGATATTTTTAAGTACTTAGAAGTCAAAATACATCGAGAAGAAATAAAGAAGCCGAAATAAATGAAAGGATTAACGCTTAAAGACTATGCTATACCACTCGTAAGAAGTAATCAAGAAAACAAAATTGTCCGTTTTTAATTCCTTTATTGACCAATTTTAACACAGTGAAAAGTTATTTTGTCCTAATTTTGAATTAAGTTAAATCGCTACATCGTTATATTTGTTTTTCTCTTCGTACACATCAGTTCAAAGGATCAGATCTCTCCTTAAACTTAAATTAACTTATTTTGGCTAAATTTACCAGATATAGCAGTCATTGCCGGCTCACTTATGATATACAACCATCCAATTAATTTTTTGTAATATGTACTTGTTTATTCCAATGCTAATTTGAATTTAGTATCGTATCGTTAATTGAATAGAGAAGTAATTTATCAGTAAGAAACGGTTATCTTTGCCAAAAAAAGTTGCCAAAATATTCATTCACAAATTAGTTGGCTGATGAAATAAAATGCACCTTTGGTATTAGGATATAACGTAATCGGGATGAGATGTAAATCGGTTTCAATATAAATCATTGAAATTTACTTATAGTGAATGTATAAAAAATATATTTCGATCGACAGAATAATCTTTACCTCACAAAATGGGTGTTCTGTCTCTTTCATTTTTGAACTTTTATTTATTTTTTATAAAATACATTAAATATACAGCCTGACGACAGTAAGAACAAGATTCGGGTAAACAAACCAAAACTTTATAATAATAATAATATTCTTTATTCTTTGGATCTTTTACAATATATAGAATACGTCAAAAAAATACAAAAAAAATATATAGAAAATACATAAAAATAGAAATAGAAATGCATTAAAATATATTATGTATTAGTATAAAAAAAATACCAGTTAAAATTTGTTTAAGGGTTTTTTTTTAAATCTTTTTGTGACAATGTCCTGATCTGAGACGGCAAATGATTATATACTTTACATCCCATTATTTCTGAACCCCGACTTGTACATTATAGTCTATGTTGCGGGAGTTTAAGATTATTATGGCGCGATGGATATTGATTGTTTCTCGAATTATATAATGTTTTTCGATCATTTATGAAAATAGCTATTTCCAGGATATATAGATTAATTACAGTTAATATTCTTGATTGTACAGATAAAGGTCTACAACTTTCCCTACGTGGTCTTGAATATGTACATCTAATAACCCTTTTTTGATTTTTCAATACTAGATCTACATGTGTAGACGATCCCCATAGCAGAATCCCATATCTCAACCTCGATTCTATTTCGCTATAATCAATGTTTATTAAAAATTTTTCCTGAAAGTAGTCTTTTAGATTACGTATTAGATAAATTTTTTTCCCTAATTCAGATGCTACATGTTTTTGCACTGCTCATTCCATTTAAGTTCTGCCTGAAAAGTGATGCCTAAGAATTTAACTACCTCGGATTTTCTGATTTCATTGCATTTACTGGGGCATCAGGAATTTTTTGCCGTGGCATAAAGTGAACGAATGTTGTTTTTGTTTCATTCAGAAGTAGATTATTACCACAAAATCAGTTATAAATATTCCCTAACAAAGCATTAGTCTTGCTGTCTCTCCTGGCTATGAGATCCAGATGTCAATAGATTTGTGTCATCTGCATACATAGCCAGCTTGGAGTCTCCAGTAAAACATGGTAAATCATTAGTATATATTATAAACAGGACTGGGCCAAGAATTGAGCCCTGTGGTACTCCAATATTATAGGATATTAAACTCGAATGTTTTTTTACATTAGTGTCTCTGGTATTGCTACTAATTTCGACTAGTTGTTTTCTGTTGTTTAAATACGATCTTAACTAAGCATGCGGAATCCCTCGTATTCCATATTTATCCAGTTTATGGTTTAGGGATGGGAGAAGGTATTTTCAGAATTTTAACCAAATAAGTCACTCAAAATTTTACATGGTTTAAAGACCATTTAGTAGGAATTTTAGTAACGTTAGATGCTTGCGGGAAAGATCAGATGGTTTATTTATTTAAGGTAAATTTAAGAAAAAAATAAAGATCCAAAATTAAAGAGGGGACGCCCATTTGTCTTAGAATACAAAAAAACAGCGGTTTGTACAGTAATATGAAAACAAACAAAATTCTAACAAAGAACTGAGAAAATATATAAAAGGGAGTAATAAAAAAAACAGATTTATATTAAAATGTCAACGTTTCGACCTTTACAAAGTTATCCTTTAAGACGCTAAACTTTTTTTATAATTTTGATATTTTTCAATAAAACTTTTGTATTTAAAGAAACATTACAATTCATAAAATTTAGCTAAAATTTCAAACTTAATATAAAAACTGAACATCATTTTATTGCCTAAATAGTGTTCAAATGTGTTTCTGTAGATTTTTGTTAATATTTTCAAATCTAAAAATTTTGTTTAAAAATTTTAGCGCCCTTAGGATTCAAAATATTTTATTAACTGTTCCAGATATATCCTCATTCATTATTGAAAACTTCCTTCTGACCAAACCGAGTCAACCGCTTTTTCCATGTCTAAGGTCACCTTTTCCGAAGTTGTGACACGCGTTGAAAGAAATTTCGCAGATTTTTACTCTTAAACTTTTCCTGTATTAAATTTTAAAATAAAGAGAAAAATTCTCATGTTCATTTCATTTCCATTACTTATTCAGTTAGTGTAAACAAATGATAATTTTAATACATAATACTGCAATTATTTTTGTTTGTTGCTAACATTACAATTACTATTATGTTTTTATTATTATCAATATATTTGATTGTTTTGTTTTTGAAAAACATTATTTTAATTGTAGGTTTTTTAAAAATTATTTGTATTTATACAATAAACAAATAAATGAAGCACACGCCCGTGCTATTCTAGTAACTAATTCAAATTTAATGATTTAAAGATCACAGAATAAATACAATTATTAGTTTAAATTAATTTCTTGGATATAGACAAGGCTAAGTCGAATGAATCATTTAAATTCCTTATAGTCCACTCGACTGTATTGTCGCACATAAAATGAATATTTGCATAGACAATGCAAGTAAACGTATAACAATGGCGGCACAAGGAAGGGGCTAGGACCTATAACGCCCCTACAAATTGAAACGATTCATATCCGATGGATATCAAATTGTATGATATGATTCTAAAACACCATATATTACATTTCAGATATTTTAAATTAAATTAAGCTTATATTTTAACAAAAAAGGGTCAATCCATACCAAGTGGTCAAAAAAAAATAATTGGTTGCTTGACCATCTCAGAAAAAATTAATATTTGGTAGGTAGATTCTCTTATGTTTTGGGGGTTCAAAAATATTTTTTCAAAATTTTTACTGTGTACCATTTGGAAATAGCGGCCATATTTGTTTTAGGCCGCACGCTATTTTTCGCGTTTGCAGGCATCTACGATTTTTTAAATTGTACGGCAATGGATTGTCCTAACCTTTTCAAATACACTGCATTGAGTTCAGTACACAGTGGCCTACAAAATAAAACCATAATTATCTAGTTATATGTATTTATTCATATATTTTCTACAGCTCAAAATTATTGGTCGCAAATTGGCAAAATTCAATTTTTGAAGGGTAATTTTTCATAGAAGGAATAACTTCTGAGCCTTAATATTTTTTTTACTGTTATGCTACACAGTATAGTTACTTTTTATAAAGTATTAATGGTGAGACTCTTACCCATAAAACGATATGCATTTTTTTAGAAAACAACTTTTTGAATTTTTTTCAAAGTTTAACCTGCAATATTTTTGTTGGGGGACCAGATAAAAATCTGAAAAATGCACACATAATAGGTCTTTATGATATCAAACTTCAGTATAAATTTCAACTTTGAGATTCAACTGGAAGTTATTTAAAAAAATTCTCGATTTTAGCCAAAAATACGTTATTTTCGCATCCGAGATATTTGGGCTAATAACAGTACGTATAGTAATTTTATGATTATCCAATTAAATACAATATAACTAATTATATAAACATATAAAGCAGACCATTTATTTTCTAAAGCGTTTCTGGAGAAGTTTCTTCTGATCCATATAAAATTCCTGAAATAGACAAGTAGACAAAACTAGTTTCGGTTAAATGAAAAAAAAATATTTTCTCATCTCATCAATTAAAAATAAAAACAACGAGTCAATCTCACACTTACCCAATTTGTTAGATAAAATATTTAAAGTGTGTATTACTTCTTTTACTTATTGAATGTCAGACCTGATGATGGCTATATAGCCGAAACTAGTTGTCTACTTGTCTTCTTTATAATAAATCAAATATTATCCTTTTACTAGACGCCGTCACTGATGCATATCAAACAAATATTCTCACAAAGAGAGCGCGAATAAGTGCATACCAAGTGTAATTAATATGTTAGCGTAGATTTGATACGGCCTCAGTTGTACTTGGAAAAGTATATTTGTATATACATTGTTGTTTTCTTCTTTGTTTTGTCTCACAGGAATCGAACAAAATGACAAATAAAAAAAGTAACAGGTTTATTAGAACATTTAGAAGAGTGAATCAACTAACAATAGTGTATTTTATTCTTCGTAACAGTAGTTGGCTTTGACTAAATGTCAAATTTTATAATTGGATTATTGTAAAAATACTAAAACTTAAAGAAGTTTTTGGAAATCAAGGCACATCGAAAACAATTTTGCTGCTGGTATCAAAAGCATCTAAGCGATGAATTTTGCGAGACAAATTTAAGGACACCAGAAAATATTGTTAGAAAAGATATTGAAGAAGATAGAGACGTGACATATCGTCAGATTCAGGCTTCGTTGATTGATCAAATTTTTACGTTCATTTAAACATTAGAGATACAAATTCAAAACATGCACACGATGTGACCCTTATCCTTTTGATTTTCATTACATTTCAGAAAGAATTCGTTCACTTGGTAATGTTAGAGATAACTTATCAATGGAAACATCATAACTGTGAAAAACAATTTTGACTGTTGTAAGAATTAAAGACAAAGAGGAGTCTTTATATATTGATTTCTTTTATCGTCTTTTTTACTTCTTTTATTGTAAATTTCTAGTGAGGCAAATCCATTTAGAAAGCCACATCCAGAAAGTCAATTATACTATCCTTTTTTCTTCAACTGACAACTTTGACGGTAAAGGTTTAAATACGTTTTTTAGATGTTTCAACAAGGTATTGTTTCTGGCCAAAATATCATTGTGATTTTTCATTGGCAGAGGCTTTTTGCGTTTTTGTTGACATTTGGAAAGGATAAAATCTTATCTGCACACCAGTACGTTAATCTTCCAGGGGTAACACAGCAAACAGAGACTACCTGTAGTTCGGATTATCTTGACATCAGTGTAGGGGTTCCTCAAGGGTCAGTAGTGGGCCCAATATTGTTTCTAATATATGTAAATGACATCGTTAGAGCTAGCCCATCTATACATTTCACGTTGTATACGTCGATACGTCCATACTTATTTCCAAAAAAATCTAATTATTCCTTAGAAAAAAGATATAATGAAGTTCTTTCTAGTTTGTATAACTGGTTCACTTCATCTAAATGCAGAAAAAAACTCTTAAGAAATGCCTAGTGAAGGGTGGATTTTACTCTTTGCAAGAGTTCTAAATGTTGAAATGGTTGCCAAATTTTTGTTTCTTAGTCTTAGTTCTAATTTTATTTGTTTTTATGTATTTTTATCTATTCCTTGACAAATTCTATTTGTTTCTGCATGTCACAAAGAAAATAAAGTATTATTATTATTATTATTTGATATATTTGGTATTATTCAAATTGGGACTAACTTTATTTTTCACGTACAAGAACTTTGTGTATAATGTTGTCCGATTACAATTTTAATTTAAAAAAAAAATTAAATTATACCTAAAACCGGTGTCAGTCATAATAAAAAATACAACAAAAGCCTTTTGAACAAGTTTTAATGGAATTTCATTTTATATTCCAAACATCCAATCCGTATCGCTGTAAGAATTATTGATCTTTAACCTTATGTTTGTGTTCTTAAGATGGTGATAACAAATAAGTAACCTAATGTGTTTACTTAAGAAATAATACCATTATCGAAAAATAAATGGAGGTTTGTTAAGTACATACTTTTTTATAAATTGACACGCCGAAACAGCTGAAAGCTTTGCGATACGTTTTATTGATTTCGAAATATGGATTTCCAGTTGTTGCGTTTTAAATGGGAATCATTATGTTTCATTTAATTATTTTAGAGAAAATCCCATTCAAGGAGGTTACAGTTTTAAAAATGGGGCTTCCTCAAGGGTATATACTCGTCCCATCTGTGCTTTATGTCTAAAATTAAATCATTGTAAGATGTCTGCTACAGAATCTCTCAATGTGTGTCATTTTTTTTAAATCGTTGTATTATTATTTCTAACAGTGTCTTTATCGAGTTATTCTTAACTTTCTTGAAGATAAGACTAGAACCTTTTTTGTGGGTAGAAGCAGAATTCATTTTACTGCTTATATTGTGGTCTTTGTAATATGAATTCACCCAGTTAAAAAAAATGTAATGATATATATTTGATTGATTTTTCACCCTACAGGACAAAATGATTGATCTGACCTTCTTTGATAATAATTATTTTATGTAGTATTGACAGGATAATTTAGTTTTGCTACATGACTAACCATTACAAACCAAAAAAAATATTGCTGTTTGTAAAAAGAGACAGAAGGTGTAAGAGCATGTACCTTATCGAAAAAAGATCTTGTTACTTGTTGCTTTTATATTTTTCGAACCAGTGGTGGCCCATGAAAAGGATAATTTCTTTTCAACGTGCAATATAGACAGTCACTATTTCATTCATAACAACGTTATTTTCTATTTGATGTCAATACTATACAAAAATATAAGTTATCTGCAGTATCTTTAAACTCGAGTTCATAAGAAAGGTTAAATACAATAGATCATAAAACGCAAACGAAATGATAAGAATATATAAGTCGAAACAGTGACTCACAAAATGGTTTTTATAAAATAAATAATTTTATTATTGTTACTTACCCTCATGTGATAATATGGGCATACTCGAGCAGCGTCCCGTTTTACCTGTTTTAATCCGGGTCCAAATTTTGAGAAGGTCTAGCACCCCATGTTGGGTGTCGGCTAACTTCCGCTAGGGCGCGGCGGAGTCGAATTGGATGTTGTCTAATTACCTAAGGTATTGGAAGGATCCGAGTTGGATGCCGTTGGGATTAACTTAATTTCCGCGAAATAATATGAAAATTTTAATAAATTACTACCATTGTTGCCATATATATGATTTTATTTTCTAAATAGGTAAAGTACCTGACGTTATTGGGATTATGAAATTTAATTTTCTTCTAAATCTAATTTTTAACTACCTGATTTAATTTCTAATTTCTTCTAAACTGTCATTAAGGTTATTTAAGTGGTTGTTAAACTAATATCACAACTTAAGAATTTTTGGTTGATATTTGGTATTTGCTGTGACATTTTCAAAAAATGTTAGCGAACAATGCGAAAAACTGTATGTAAGGCGTATGTCAATACTGAAGGTAATAAGATTCTATTGTTGATCTGCAAATGGAGCACAATCACGAAAGAAGTTCAGAAGAAATTATTAACAGACAAATGTTGAGTAATAAGGTGAAAGGTGAAAAGGAATCTTTAAATAATATCAGTGAAAAACCCCTTAAGCTGATTCTTCAGTTCCTAAGGAACTGAAGAAACTTTGTCGTAGATACGATTACTTCACATGACATAGACAGAGTAAGACAACCACAGTTTATTCTAAATTGCCCCAGAATTTAATTTTTTTTTAATCATACAATTGAAACAAACAAAGCTCAAAATTTTTTGTTGAAAAATGAATGTCATACAAATATAATAAAACTTTTTAAGAAGAAGAGAATTTGTGAATCTAAAAATGAATGAACTTTCTAAAAATAAAATATCAAAATTTTAATTCGTTCAACACGTGTCTAATTATTTTAAAATTAATTAATTTACTTACTATTTAGTTGTACCTACTTAATTTGTATAGTCTTAATAATATAATGTATTTTATATTTTTTAATTTGTATGCAAATACATAAAGTTTGAAAATAAATGTTTTTTATATTTTTCTGTTTTCTTCATAATCCTGGGCAACGATGGCGAATATTTGTATGGATTTAAATTCAATTCTAAGAAAGTATTTCGCATCCAACTTTTTTGATTTTAGGTAGTACCGAAAACGGCATCCAACTCGGTTCTTCCCCTTGGCCGATTTAGATAGATATTATATCTGTCCTTATTTTCTTCGATCGACCGATTTGCACTCTCTTGAAATATAATTTTTAAAATATTCACTCAAAAACTAAAAATAATTACTATCCACAATTCTTAACACTACTGGCTCAAAGAACAGAATGCAAATAAATAAACAGCAACAACGAATTATATATAGGTAGAAAAGTAGACGCAATAAGAAGCTAAAAAATCACCCAGATTCCATACAACTTTAAAAAAATCTATTGTGTCGCCACAAGACTTTCCCGGCAGTTATAAAATAAAAATTAAAAATTTGGTGTTAAAATTCCAAATCAAATGATATTTGGTATCCCAAAAAAAAATTCGTATCGAATTTTTTTAAAGTAAAAATGACGTTTGAAATATTATAAGAGGAAAAACATTTAACATGTCAAAAAAAAGTAAAATAATTTTTTAGGGTCGGAATTTTGTTTACTTTTTCTTTGACATGTCAAATGTCATCTGGATTTTAAATTTTAAACATTTTTTCCATTGCTTAGTTTTAAAATTAAGGAATGAAAATTTCAGGATGTATCTACTTACACGCCAATAAGGCAGTTAAGATACCTAAATACCAAGTAAAAACTTTAGGTCTTTTGTTTTTTTTTTGTAATGTACATAGGGCTACTGCGCCCCCTGGTGGGCCGATTTCAACCAAAAACAAACGGATTCATTCCGCGATGATCCGATACCCACATACCAAATTTCAGCTCAATCGGATCAAGAGTTTGGACACTACGGGTTGCAATTTTATAGTTAAAAAAACTTTGTCTTATATTTTTTCCCGATGTACACAGGGCACCTGCGCCCCCTGGTGTGGCGATTTCAACCAAAAACTAATGGGTTCAATCCCCGATCACCCGAAACCCATATACCAAATTTCAGCTCAATCGGATTAAGCGTGCAGACGCTATCGTGGAAGAATACAGACAGATGGACAGACTTCCATCTCGAAATCGTTTTAATCCTCTCAGGGGACCTCAAAATGGATATATCAGTCGTTATCTCAATTTTTTTTAGCGCGTTCACAATACTTTCCCTTTGCGAGGGGCCGGGAAAGTAAAAATCATTCCAGATTCTGTACAACATTTTTTATTACTGTGTGATCACTGGATTTATACCTGCTAAGAAATAAAAATTACTGCCTATTTTTTTATTAATTTTTTTCACTATTTCATAAATATACAATAGTATAGGTTTGTTTTAAAATTATTAATCTAATTTTATCACAGGAAATTTTTTCAAAAACTTTCCAATGTCAACATCTTGCTCAGATTTTAGAGTATTATTTTTAACACCTTCTAAATTAAGTTCCGTTCTTGTCACCTTTGTTTCTGCCTTTTTAGCTTCAGTCAAAACTTTGAATTTTCGATAGTATCTAGTGATTGACCCACTGATGCTGTTATTTTTAGCCTCTGCTGCATTATTTGTTCTATGTCTCCCATAACAATTCCATAATTCTATTGAATTTTGAACAAAATAGTTCAAAAGTTTCGAACTGGAATTTGTTGACCCGGTTCCACACCTGGATTAATCGTGATTTCAGCCATTATATTCAATCAGCCTTCCACTACATCTTCTGGTTTCACGAAAGGGAGAGCGATGTATTTTCGGATAGTCTGGATAGCCTGAATTCTTCGTCGTTTTTGTAAAAAATTGTCAAAGCGTATTCTTGAACTTTTCGCCAAATACATTCGCCAAAATGAAAGAAAAAACAGCCAAGAAGATGAGTGTTTGGAAAAAGTTCGCTTGAAGTGAACCTTTCTCAAAATCCGTAGTAATATCTTCTGGGTTCCAAATCTTCTCTATGAATGGGTTCTGTTTGCAAACTTTGAGAACCTTTGCGATTTTCATAAAGCATGCTATCAATGTATGGCCAATGGTTTTCCTTTCTCAGTTTGAATTATTTGAAAAATGAGTAAACCAGTAAGGAATTTTAATTTATTAGATTCGACATCCTAAGACCGGTTTCTGCCTTTCGGCTTCATCAGTTAGGCTTTTCGAATCCAATAAATAAAAATTCCAAACTCGTACAAGTCAATAGCTATATCCACTATAAGATAACATTTTTAGATGTGCTACCATCTATGGTAAGAAGAGAGTATTGACATTAAATTTTGACTGAATCTAGTCAAGATGTCACTATCTTCTTTTTTATCCCGTTCAGAGATTAATACAAAGTGAGTAAACCAGTGAGCGACATCTTGACTAGATTCAGTCAAAATTTAATGTCAATACTCTCTTCTTACCATAGATGGTAGCACATCTAAAAATGTTATAAGATAACATTTTATATACTATAAGATAGCGGATATAGCTATTGACTTGTACGAGTTTGGAATTTTTATTTATTGGATTCGAAAAGCCTAACTGATGAAGCCGAAAGGCAGAAACCGGTCTTAGGATGTCGAATCTAATAAATTAAAATTCCTTACTGGTTTACTCACTTTGTATTAATCTCTGAAAGGGATAAAAAAGAAGAGAGTGACATCTTGACTAGATTCAGTCAAAATTTAATGTCAATACTCTCTTCTTACCATAGATGGTAGCACATCTTCTAAAAATATTTGAAAAATGTTATTTACCTGAACAACAGCTGGACCAAACGATATATTTTCAATATTTCAAATTTTGGCTATTGGACGAAATGATATTATTATTATTACTTTATTCAATAAATACAATTAATGATTAGCGATAAATGCTACTGCACCTGTTTCGCATCAACATTATAAATAGAATTATACAATTATACCCAAATACCAGACATCTGTATGAACCTTGACCGATCTTCTTTCCAATTAAGTATTCCCTTTTTTCCAGAGCATTTACTTCAGAATTTCGAGGACTCAAAAGGGTCGCCATGTGTTAATTAAGCAGGTTTTTTCTTTAACTTTGATTTTCCAAAAATATCCATTCCGGCAAGTCGTTCCCGCATATACTTGAAGTTTCGTTCCAGTCTTTTATTGCTCAACATAGATTTAATTTACAAAAATTTGAGGAAAATGACATGTCATACTTTTATTAGTTAATTAAAAAATTAATCCCAGCTAATGCATGTATAAATCCAGTGACCCCACCGCAATAAAAAAAGTTGTACGGAATCTGGGCTGATTTTTTTTTTAAAAAGTTGTACGGAATCTGGGAGGTTTTTTAGCTGTAGGGAATCGGGGGACACCATTTAAACCCTTCTTTTTCAAGTGCTATAAATATGAAAACCATTGTAATGCGTTATTTAGAAATGCCTGTATTATATTGTAATATGTTTAGTAAACTTTTTAAAAGCTACTAGAATTCTTCGTCTATAAGTGGTAGCTGAATAAACTCGCTACCAAATTGTTTATTTTTCCTTTTTACAGAGGCCTAGTATGTTGTTTGCCTTTACTAAAAAATCTCCTGATAAGCCCCTGTTTATGCCAAAAGAAAAGACATTTTAGTACTTGCGCATTCCATACCACAGTTATGCGTTTGATGAAATTAACTATGTCGACCGTATTTTTGAATATCGAGTTAAAAATCGATTATAGAAAAAAATATTCCATAATTTACAGAATAAAATAGAGAAATAAATAAATGAACAAATTGGTATGACCCTTTCGCTTAGCACGCCATATTTATTGATATAATACTATAAACATTGGGAGTACTTAACTGCAATTTGTATATTTTAATCTAAAAAAAGATAGAAGCACGTAGATACACTGCTTTTAAAACCGTAAGGTTAGTTACACTTTATATTTATTTTACTTCAGTATACATAACCATGTGTCTAGCAGATTTTCAGACACGCCATAAATAAAAATGTACTTCTAAAAGGAGCACATAGAACTTGAAAAGCACATAACCGTTAAAACAGTACACTCTTATTTTATATGGATGAATAAATAAAAAATTTGATTAATAACACATGAACATCAAGTTTATTAACGTTATATTTCGTTGATAGCGATGACTATGACTGATGATGGCAGATCTAAGCTTGGCGACACCCATTTTTTTTTGTTTTAAAATTCAATAACCTTTTTTCTTTAATATTTGATAGAAAACCTGCAGAAGTTAAATTTTTCAAAAGATTCGAATTCTTTATTACCTGCTTTGTCCCAGTCAACAACTTGTATATTAGGGTGGGCCGCAAAAACCTTTTTTTTTATTTCGAAGTTGTAATCGCGCGGAAAACTTGCGAATCATATAGACTAAAAAAAGAAAAAAAAATTATCAAAATCGGTTGACATCTTCCGATCGCGCATAGTCCCTAAAGTTTGACAAAATATGAAAAAACTTTATTTTTGCGATTTCTTTTTAATTTTTGAATTAGATGTTTTCGTAATGTAGTAGTTTGTATAACGTCTTCAAATAGAGCCTAAAAACATTGTGTTTTAATTTGGTTTAAATCAGTTGATAAGCCCCAAAATTTGCCAAAATATTGAAAATTTCACATTTTTACGCATTTTTGGTATCACAGGCCCACAAAAAAGAGTGGAATAAACTTTACATGTAAGTATACTACCCCTATGGATTTTGATCCGCTAAATCCGAATCTGTTCTCAGAATTTCCTCTGGACCCCCCAGTTTTCCCCTAGTCTAGTGGAAATGCGTGAAATCGTAGAAATTTCAGTATCTGTGAAAGCAATTTTGATCTACGCAAAACAATAATGTTTTCACGTATCTCGAGTCGCTTAGTTCTAATCTCACTGTCGAATTTCCCTAGAGTACCTCAGAATTCCACTAGCCTAGGGGAGAAAGTGTTAAGTTAAAACTGGGGGGTCGAGGGGAAATTCTGAGACCAGATTCGGATTCAGTGGCTCAAAATCCACAGGGGTAGTATACTCACATGTAAAGTTCATTCCACTTTTTTTTGTGGGCCTGTGATACCAAAAATGCGTAAAATTGTGAAATTTTCAATATTTTTTGTCAAATTTTGGGGCTTATGCGCGATCGGAAGATATCAACTGATTTTGATAATTTTTCTTTCTTTTTTTTTTTAGTCTATATGATTCGCAAGTTTTCCGCGCTATTACAACTTCGAAATAAAAAAAAAGATTTTTTCGGCCCACCCTAATGTATATTATCTACTACTTGTCTTCATGTCTATTACTCTTTTCGTCTTCTAGATTTTCATTTCTTTTTTAATCTTAATTCGTTTTTATATCGCTGTTTACTGTATGTTTCTTAATTAAAAATAACATCTAGAGCTTATTATTTTATTTATTTAATATTAAGAAAGTGGGTATCAGCATTTTTAAACACTGTCAAAATACCGCTTAAAGGACCAGGCACCTTTCTTATGGGAAAATGGCTTTCCGTCAAATTTTCTGAAAAGTTGGTATGATGTAGAACTCGATGCTCTGACAAAAAGTGTCCATTGGCCCAAACCGATCCTATGACTAGTTTTCGAGGTACAGGGTGTTAAACATCGGAAATGCCACTTTTCTGTAACCAGATTTCTCATAAAAGACCTGTTTTACTCGCATATGTTGTAGAAAACATGAATTATAGATTATTTGGCAACAATATTGTATAAACAATTACTGTACAATTTGGTTACTTACAGAGTGGTTCGAAAAAAAGTAATATGGTTTTTTTGAAGAAATTATTTTTTTTATAACAGCATTAAAAATACAAGCAAATGTCATTTAATCATGAATATATAGTTTGAGTAATTACTTCTTGGTGATGAATCATATTGTATACAGGGTGACTCATAAATGTAGTTACAGAAGGCATATAATGTATTTTAGCTTTAACGAATCGCCCTGTATAAACGATGTGTTATAAAAATTTTGTATTATCTTAAATAAATGTAAAACCTGTCACTCTAGCACCACTCTATGTCATACAGCGTGTTAACCTGATTGCAAACACATTAAAAATTAGAAAACCCGTATTTTGTGCACCACCCTGTATTTTAAAAGTTTCTCCGTCAACTTTATAAATTAAGACATTTTCACATTAATACAAGTTCAGTATTTAACTGAGCAAAATTTTGTTGTAATCATATGACCAGTTTTCCTAAAATGGGTACCCATAGTTACTAGTTGTTCTAAAATAATATAAAAAAAGCTTACTAATTATGAAAACAGAGTTATGGGTACACATTTTAGGAAAACTGGTCATAGGATTACAACAAAATTTTGCTCAGTTAAATATTGAACTTCTGTTAATGTGAAAATGTATTAATTTATAAAGTTGACGGAGAAACTTTTAAAATACAGGGTGGTGCACAAAACACAGGTTTTCTAATTTTTAAAGTGTTTGCAATCAGTTTAACCCGCTGTATGACATAGAGAGGTGCTAGAGTGACAGGTCGTACATTTATTTAAGATATTATAAAAGTTTTATAACACATCGTTTATACAGGGCGATTCGTTAAAGCTAAAATACATTATATGTCTTCTGTAACTACATTTCTGAGTTACCCTGTATAAAACATGATTCATCACCAAGAAGTAATTACCTAAACTATATATTCATGATGCAATGACATTTGCTTGTATTTTTAAAGCTGTTATAAAAAAAATAATTTTTTCAAAAAAACCATATTACTTATTTTCGAACCACCCTGTAAGTAACCAAATTGTACAGTAATTGTTTATAAAATATTGTTGCCAAATGATCTATAATTCATGTTTTCTACAACAAACGCGAATAAAACAAGTCTGTTATGAGAAATTTGGTTACAAAAAAGTGGCATTTCCGATGTTTAACACCCTGTACCTCGAAAACTAGCCATAGGATCGGTTTGGGCCAATGGACACTTTTTGTCAGAGCATCGAGTTCTACATCATACCAACTTTTCAGAAAAATAAGAATGGTGTCTGGTCCAATCTTGATTGTTCCAAAGCCCTCTTTTTTCTTGCTTCTATTATAAGTAAAAACCGTATCATTATAATTGTTAGATCTAGATCCAGACACCAAATAACAACCATTTTAGTCATAAATAGAAATCGGCGAACAATTTTACCCATAAAGCTAAAAAGACACAGGACGTATTTGTCTTTAAAACTAGAACCATATGTTCCGTTCGGTAGACTGGCAGACATAAATAAAACGAAAAAAGACTACGTTAGTTTTAAGAAACATATATATACAGCTTGAAAAATAAAACAGTTAAAAAGTTGTTCGGCCTGTTTTCTTTGTGCGAGTGTGGCCTTCTATTAATGGATCTGCAGCCGTCTGAAGATTATTGTCGCGGAATATTATTTGGTTCCTAAAATGGATTTTTTTAAAAAGTAAATACCGATAACAGAAAATGAAAACATCAAAATGAATTTATGAGTTCATCAATCTTCATTTTGAGTAATTATAAAATTAACGCTGTTTAATTGGGGACTTTTGTGCAGTTCCCAAAATCGTGGCGCTGGTATTCAAATTATTATATTTTAAAGAAGGAAAAAAATATTTCTTACTCCATTGTTTTTTGTGTGTTGTTTTGTTGCAAAAAAAACAAAATTGTTAATATAAATAATAAATTGCAACTTTTGTTTTATGAAAAAAGATAAATTTTATCCACATAAATTTGGTTAAATTTGAAGATATTTTACTAAAACTAAGTTAGTGGGAAGGACTGCAAGAACTATACACAATTTCTAAATGTTTGTTCCTTTTACTTTTTAGTGTTGATTTACGATTGAAGATTTCATCTCCGAAATATATTTACCTAATTTAAATAAATATACATAATGTTTATCATAATCACTTCTTGTGTAAAACATCTATGCTATTATTAACATTAAAATTGTAATTAGTATTCAGGAAACATTTAAACGTATTTATTGTTAATGTGTTGTTTCAACTATTTTTTTTATTTATTTTGATGGTTAGCTTTGTGGGAAAACATTTAACAGACAGTTAATTTTAGGCAACATTGCTTGAACATATCATGTGTTCTAATTTTCGTGGATGCTGAACACGATGGCGGTGGTTACAATTCTTCAAATAGCCAAAAATCACCCCCTGACAAGGTCGCCAACTGTCAGTATTGACATTCTTAGACATGATCTGCCTTGATTTTTTGAATGTTTTTAAAAATTGGATCAGAAAATGGGTTCATAAGACCTCTGCCTCTGCCATTTGTCAACAACGTCACTCCCATCTGTCAACACGGTTACCATTTTCGGGGAGTACTAACAGTACTAATATTGATTTTTGAAAAATACAAGACGGTGTACTGGACCTAATAAAAGCCACCGCAGGTGTATCAGCAGATATCTTATATCTGTCAACAACGTATCTGACATCTGTCAACAACATATCTGACATCTGTCAACAACGTAGCTGACATCTGTCAACAACGTATCTGACATCTGTCAACAACGTATCTGACAGCTGTCAACAACTTATCTGACATCTGTCATCGATTGTTGGACGCTAACGAAAAAGTGGGTGGAAAATTTGATTTTCGCTATAAACTAGAAAACCTGCATCATCTCCCGTTTTCGAGGACGCTGAACGCGATGGTGAGTCGATTCTACCTCCCTAACGGCCAATAACCATCCCAAAAGGTTGAAAAACTTGTTTTTCGCTATAAACGAGAACAAATTTTTTTTCACTATTTTGGGGGTGGCCTTTTTAGCCGTTTGGGGGGTGGGGCTAACTCGAAAAGAATTTTAACGCCTAGCCATCGTGTTCAGCATCTTCGAAAACGAGGTGGAGGGATGTATTTGTATTATTCGAGGTTTTTTCCGGCTCACAGAATGCACGATTATATCAGTAGAGCAAATTGTTTTATAGAAGCCCATTCTCGTTTCAAGTAATTATTAGTTGTGTTATTTTGAATATTTCTGGAATGCTTCAAGCTAATTTAGCAAATTTTATATTAGGAGCATTTACTTTTAGATAAAAATATTTATCACTTAATTAAAAATATAGCGATATGATTAAAATTCGTCAGACCTAATTAAAAATTATCATTTCGTAACTTCAAAAACAGAAATACGAACAATCAGACCTTAATGAAACAGGTCATCTATAAAACATTTTCAACTTCCAATCCAGTTTCTAAAGTTCATTAGTATCGAAAAGTTTCCTATTGTCTCAGAAACTCGTATTTCAAAGTTTAGTTCTAAAATTTTCCGCAATTGGAAATAGAGCTCGATTTACCTTACCCACATACTTCAAAGTTTGTCACAGAATTAAGACTTGATTATAACGAACAACGAACTTGTTTTATGAAAGTTCAGGTCAGTATAATAGTTAAAATTTAAAACGATTCACTGAATATCCCATTTGAAAAGCTCCCATGGATCTGTTATAAATTAGAAATAGATCAACGTAAGATTCCGTTCGGGGACAAATAAGGCCCGTGAAACATTCGTTTTTTATCAACTTTTAAACAATTTCCATCATTTAAAGAAATTAAACTTCTCAAAGTCATACCACCAATAAAATATAATATAAATTATATTAAATTTCCAAAAAAAATAATAATTTACTAAATTTCATCGTTTTTGTTTTTCAGGTAAGTTCCATTATGAATTCTGGCGTTATTTCAGATGTACAAGTAAGTTTTATTTAAATAATACGAGTATAGTCGTAAGTAATATCATAAGGGCATCTAATTTGACAAGACTATTTCATGAGTAACAGATTATTCTGCATACACACAGCTTACAAAACATACTACCAATTATATATGCATACATAATAAATATATAGGCATTAATTTGAAAACTGAAAAACAGGTAATTTATTTAATCACAAAATACTACAAACTTAATTATTTAAGATACAATTAAAATATAAATTGCAATTTTGGTACACAGTAGGAAATCTTTGTTAACTCATTGATAACGTTGGATGTAGGTAAATCATTAATGTTGTTGATGTGTCCAGCTGTAGAGTGAGAAGCTCGAGGAGTGGCTGCAGGATCTTCTGTTTTCTGTTTTTTAACTGGAGGTTCTGAGGCGTCACTTCTAAGGGTGTTTATGATGTTGGAATAATGCTCATTATCCACTTGCAGATAAGGCTTAATTGAGTTGTTATTCTAAATGAACGTTTAACCATTAGAATTTTAAAAAGACGGACTGGACAAAAGGTAGGATTCCTGTGCCGTTTTATTGAAGATATGATTATATGCTACTCTTCCTAAAAAGTAGGATTTTTGAAAATCAGTTATTTAAAAAAAATATGTAACTATGTTATCTACCTGTTTTAATCCCAGAATTATCCAATTCCTCTTTAAAATAATGAATTCTGCAATTGACTGCTTCTCCACATCTCCAGGCAAGTTTTACTGAAGCGATATGGTAAAATTTTCGCTGGAGTCCCGCCGGAGTGTCTTCGTCCCATAATAAACCCATTGCGTAGTATTCTTCCAATTTTAATGAAGCAGAGCTCGATTTCATTTATTGGCGCACATCTGCAAATTCCTTCGTTTCGCATTACGAGCTTCCCTACTAGACTTGAAGATAATATCTTTAAATTGATCAAAAATTATTTTCCAGTTCATAAAATACATCTCTTGCATTTTTTTTGCAACGGTGTTCCACATTGTCTTCTCAACTAGTTCTTTGTAATTTTCACCGTTTTCTTTCTTCATATTCCACGCCTAATCTTTCAGGATTAGGTTTATGCTCTAAACTTGTAGTTTCCAAAAGCTCTTTGCCTTGCGGAATTCCGTAAACTGTTTCCATATTGACGTATGGGTTTTTACGGTATTGTACGGTACACTTTTCTCAATCGCCAGATCAATATTAGTCATAGAATCACTTCCAAAGCGACTCATTTTCACTACATAAGCTGACTAGCACTGTTTAAAAACAATATTATAAAATTTATTGACAATAAAATCAGAAAAATTGTATAGCGTCGTTTTCTGGTATCCTAGGAGACCATAATTACTTGTTATCAAATGTATTGTAATTTTTGGTGACAACAGCTGTCAAGTTTTGCCGCGGGTAAACTCGAAAAAACTGCTGACAGGAGCTGCCATACAGTTTTTTCATCTAGAAACCATTTGTAATTCAAAATTGCGCGTTTGTGATTAGTGGAAATTAAGACGAGGGAAATAGTCATCAGTAAATCATTTATTTGGGTTTCCCACTAACAGTTACATACTGACATTTTTTTTACAAGCGTTCTTTTTTTTAACTCCAAACAATCTGCAAGTGCGTCAGAGTTTTAAAACATTTTTATGAGGTTAATTGCAATCTACGAAAATATCTTTTATTGATACATCGAGATTTATAAAGTCGTAACAGACTTTTACGATATGTCGATAAATTGCTGTAAACTTAATCGTAATCGGAAGATTGAATGCGTTACACTTCAAAAATATCAGCGAAACAAATTTGTTGATGTTGAAATATATATTGAAACTGGTAAAATTTCCAAAAATTGACAAAAATACTTTTATTTAAATTATTACCTGTGTTGTGAGATTATTAGTAAATGTTATAAATTCCTCACTGTTCGCTGTTAGATAGACATAACTTATAATTGGAGATGTACAACATGGGTACAGAAAAGGAAAAAATAGCAGAAAGTCTAGAAAATAAGTGCCTTTCAACAAATAAACATTCTTGGGTTGTCAAAGGCATACAGATCACAATGACAAAGCTAAAAAAATATGGTTTTGCTGGAGTGGATAAAATCGTACCTATGGCAAATGAGTGTAGAAAAGGACCTTGAATCACACCATTCAAATGAAGGATTACTGCTAAGAGGGATTCCTCAAGGGAGCGTCTTAGGTCCAACTTTGTTCCTCGTCTACATCAACGATCTTGTTGACGGGGTGACTTGTGAAGACATTGAGCTTGGTCACCGCTGACGATACAAACGTTCTGGTTGTTTGATAGCCTGGTGGAGAAAACATCTGATACGATGGGCAAACCACAGAAAAACAGGGATACCCGACTCAATGAATATTCAATCCACGTATGTTACTCTGACAGCAACAACCCAATTTCTAGAGATACACATAAATCAAAACTTCTGATTCTTTTATAATATTTGGATGCGCAATTTGACGTTTCTAGATTATTACAGTACCTACTTCAGGAGAGGCCGTAGAGACAGACACACATTTAATTATATATATGATACTTTATCCCCTATTATTCGACCTAAATGAATTTGTTTTCCACGTGAACATTTGTACACTTTGTGGTTGTTAATCCACTTCGACAAAATGAATTGTAACCGATACCATCGGAGTCGATGCATCGTTTCAAATTATCGGTTGAAAGTTGTTGAAAATTTTTCAGTTCATTTGCAATTAACCTAACGAGTAAGTGACCTACATCTGAACACTAGCAATTAATCAGAATCGGGTTTCCGTTATAATAATGTAGGGGTTTCATGGGAAATGGTATTTTTAAAACGGCAATTGCGAGAATGTACATACATTTGTCCGTTACTAGTAGGAATTTGAAAAATCGAGAATAATTTGTAAAGCGAGAGACGTATGAGGTTAATAATAGCGTTAGCAATGAAAAAAGGTCATGACTGTAAATTACGAGGGCGTATTGACAAATTATTAGCTTGACATAGAAAATGTTACTGTACTTTGAAGTAAACGTAGAAACCAAATAACATTTTCCTCAATGTTTATTTCAGATCTAAGAGAATAATCAAGAACAAGCTGGTTCATAATTATATCCACCATCTCTTTTCAGCTTCACAAAGTTCTTCTATTTTTAATTCTCCTATTTTGAAAATCTTTCACTTTGGCTAAATTACTATTTAATATCATAAGGGCATCTAATTTTAGTGGCAACAAAAATCCAAAAATATTACTTTGCATTGTGTTTTTTCGATTTTTTTCACAGGAAAAATTAGATGCCCGAATGGTATTTGACAAGACTATTTCATGAGTAACTGATTATTCTGCATATACATAGCTTACAAAACATACTACCTATTATATATGCATACATAATAAATATATAGGTATTAATTTGAAAACTGAAAAACAGGTAATTTATTTAATCACAAAATACTACAAACTTAATTATTTTTGGTACAATTAAAATATAAATTGCAATTTTGGTACATAGTAGGAGTATTGTATGAAATCTTTGTTAACTCATTGATAACGTTGGGTGTAGGTAAATTATTAATGTTGTTGATGGGTCCAGTTGTAGAGTGAGAAGCTCGAGGAGTGTCTGCGGGATCTTCTGTTTTCTGTTTTTTAGCTGCAGGTTCTGAGGCTTCTAAGGGTGTTTATGATGTTGGAATAATGCCCATTATCCATTCGCAGATAAGCCTTAACTGAATTGGCTGAACTGTGGCCAGTAATTTTAATTAATTGTTGTTCACCCACCCCTCCTTTCGCCAGGTTACTGACTGCTGTCGACCGTTTAGAGTGGTTTGTTATTTTTAGTTCTTTTGTATTTAATCCTGCCTTCTCTGCTGCTTCTTTAGTCCATTTCGAAAGTTCGTTTTTTCCCACTGGAATGTTTTTGTACCATCCACTTGATTGTTCTTTGTTCCATGATGGGTTTACTGTTTAGAATAATCTATGAGTTGTTATTCTAGATGCACGTTTAACTATTACAATTTTAAAAAGACGGACTGGACAAAAGGTAGGGTTCCTGTGCCGTTTTATTGAAGAGATGATTATATGCTACTCTTCCTAAAAAGTAGGATTTTTGGAAATCAGTTATTTAAAAAAATATGTAACTATGTTATCTACCTGTTTTAATCCCAGAATTATCCACTTCCTCTTTAAAATAATGAACTCTGCAATTGACTGCTTCTCCACCTCTCCAGGCAAGTTCTACTGAATAAGGTAAAATTTTCGCTGGAGTTCCGCGCACATCTGCAAATTCCTTCGCTTCGCATTACGAGCTTCCCTACTAGACTTGAAGATAATATCCTTAAATGGATCAAAAATTATTTTCCACTTCATAAAATACATCTCTTGCATTTTTTTTGCAACGGTGTTCCATATTGTCTTCACAACTATAGTTCTTTATAATTTTCACAGTTTTCTTTCTTCATATTCCACGTCCAATCTTTCAGGATTAGGTTTAGTTGCTCTAAACTTGTAGTTTCCAAAAGCTCGTATTTCTTTGCCTTGCAGAATTCCGTAAACTGTTTCCTTATTGACGTATGGGTTTTAACGGTATTGTACGGTACACTTTTCTCAATCGCCAGATCAATATTAGTCATAGAATCACTTCCAAAGCTGACTAGCACTGTTTAAAAACAATATTACAAAATTTATTGACAATAAAATCAGAAAAATTGTTTAGCGTCGTTTTCTGCTGTCCTAGGAGACCATAATTACTTGTTATCAAATGTATGGTAATTTTTGGCTGTCAACAGCTGTCAAGTTTTGCCGCGGGTAAACTCGAAAATACTGCTGACAGGAGCTGTCATACAGTTTTTTCATCTAGAAACCATTTGTAATTCAAAATTGCGCGTTTGTGATTGGTGGAAATTAAGACGAGGGAAATAGTCAGTGATAAGTCAACATAAACATTCGCATTTGGCGTACACTTGAATTTTAGATGTATATTAAATATTTTAAAACTAATTCTAAATCAGAAATGTTGAAATAGTTTTTTTGTACGCCCAAATTCTCTATTTTTGTTATCTAAAACTCCTACCTTTTCCTGTTTATTTTTTTAATATTATACATTCTGCGGGGGTACAAATATTTTTTCTCACACCTATCCATTGTTCCTCATCTGTATTGTAATATAATAATATACCATAATATTGTATATAAATGATTTTATCTATAAAAATCAATACCGCTTGACATAAATTAAATAAATAATAAATACCATGAGCGTACCCAATATTATTGACTTTAGTTAAGAAAAATTTCCTTAAACTAAAAAAATATAAATTTTAAAATCACGTATTGTAGAAAACCATATATTTTTGTTATAATAACCTCGTATTTAAATTTATTGATTTTAAACCTTCATTTATAAATATTACGGCTACTATGTTTATTTTCAATAACTGTATCCGCTTTGTCCTGAAAACGTATTGATATAATATTGACCACAGGAATTGAAAACATAATAAATAATTCATAAAGTTGATTGAACTTTACCTGACGTTAAAAAACCAAATATGTTTACATATTGGCTGAATTATTAATGTGTATAGTACATTGATTTGTTTATACACAGGAAAAAAACCCGATCGACGTTTAAACAAATGGAAAATATTTTTATATTCTAAAGCAGAGCTGTGGGGTTCATAATTAATTAAAAAGGTCTGCGGAAATTGTTAATTAATTATTCTATTATCATTTTGTTTTGCTATTGTTAATGTGTTGACAAATTGTCAAACTTTATAGGCGTAGACATTTTGAGAAGTAAAATTATCCATTTTTTAGTTATTTCATTATGATTTTGAGCACTATTATTTTTAAATAAAAGTGCAAGGAATTGCTCAAATCATTTTATATGAACTTCTTAGTCAAGAAAAAATTTGTTTTTATAACGAAAATGTTAAGTTGAATTATCAAAGGATCTTCATACTTTTTAAAGAAGTATCTTATTAAATATTTATCCATTATTTTTCTTCCATAGAAAAAATATCTCTCCAACAATTTTCTTCACGTAAATTTGACATTTTTGATACTGATTCTATTTTTGTTGAATTGTTGTGGTCCTCCATTATGCTGTTTTACTCTGACCAACTATTGGTATAATCTGTATTTCAATGTCCATACAAATGGCTGTATTTAATAGCCCCTCTACACATCATAATGGTCACCATGGCCATGATGGTGACCATTAAAAAATTGTTTGGCTCCACACAGTGGATCACTAGATGGGCCATTGTATGCACATGCCTCCTTTGATGTGTGCAATCGGACCACTTCCAACGCCATCCATGGCCATTACTATCTCCATCATACACCATTCACGGCCACTACAGGCCATCACCCCTGTACACAATGGTGATGGCTCATAATTGGCCATAGTGTGGAGGGGCCATAAAATTCTGGTTTAAATAATGCGACAAACAGATTAATCTTTGTTTAAATTGCTGCGATAAATTTATAGTATTTTTTATTACTGCATTACAGCTAAAACATGTTTAATATATTAAAATTTGCTTCACTGACTTTACATGTAGTCTGGAAATATTATTTCAAAATAAAATAAACATATCATGAAAATAAACATCGAAGTTTACTTGGTTAACGATTAATTCAATGAATTATGTTTATGTACACCTTAACAAAAATTTTTTACAACCAATTGCGTTTATTTTTCTCTACCTCTCAATTTATACTTTCTCGCATTTGCTTCAGTCGTAAATCATTACATAATCATAAATTATTACTTATGTCTTTAGCAAGCATACATATGCATATGCTATTGTATTCGTACTTATAATTTTGAAAAAACGCCGCTTCACCTTTAAAAGGCTTGTCTTTACTTTTATTTGTAGCTTCAATTAACACCTTTGGAACCTATTCAAAGAATCATTCTTGTACAGATTGCCACATAATTGAATTCCCATACATCATCAAAGAATGACTTATTTACGTTATTTTAACACATATTTACGTTAGAGGCATTTGGTAAATACATTAAAGAAATCGGTTTATTCTTTATTTTAAATGATGTTTGCAGATCTTGTTACATTCTTAACATAAAAAAATTAATTTTATGATTGGTGACAAGAACGTAGACATTTAAATATATACAGTACATCACGAACTTACCGAGAACTAAAATTAAATACGCCACTGTTGGGTAACAAATGATCTGATTATATTAAAACATTTGAGCCATTAGAGAGAATAATGGAAAACTTAATCTACTTAACTACAGCCAGTCTGGCCACTGTTATCCGAACATACCACCATTCTTTGATCAAGAGAAAGGCCAATTAATATTTTTGTTAATAAATTCTGTGGTACTGACTTCGAGAAGTTTAATTTCTTAAAAATAAAATGTTTATCCACATGACTAATAAAAAAAAACATCAAAGAAATTAATAAAACAATTTAAAATGCCTAAATACAAAATTTTTTGGAATATTCTAAATCAATTTTTAACATCTGAAAGTACCTATTGCAAAATTGCTGCAATCAGATATTGTATAATTAATTATTTATTGCAGCTCTCTAACTCTAAATGTATTTTTTATGTTCAGATCAGTATACATGTTACAATGGTTAAATACTATCATTAGGAGTATCTACCGGAAATTATTCTAATCTTTTATCAGGTTAAAACATATTTACAGGTTGAAGTTACGTTGTTAAGTCACGGTCCAGAAACTTGCTTGATAGCAGAAATCAACCTTTTTACTTGTTGTTTTTTAATGTCTATTAAATGTCCTAAATCCAATTTAAAATTACAACACTGATTACATTTTCAGGCAGATGCACTGGAAACTGATTCATTTTCTCATTCTCTCAAAAAAGTACTTTCCGTTTTATTTAATACATTTGTCAAAGCGGTAATGGAAATACTTTTTATACTCATCTGCAGTGATGGCTGACACCTCTTCCCTCGTTTTTTTTTGGTCGCTTCCATCAACGCGATGTCTTTTCATGCGCCCCTTCATGGGCGGAAACAAAAAGAAATCTCAAGTGAGTAAAGTGCGTGTGGCAAGGGCGTCTTGTTGTTTTTAGTCAAAAACTGGCGTACTGAGATGGCTGTTTTTTTTTCCAATTTTTGATGGCTGTCTTTCCAATTTTTTTAATGTCTGTGATAAATGGAATTTTGTAAACACAATTTTCCAAATCGGTTCATTAGTTTAAGTTAATCCAGTGCCTGATCAAAGCTTTTTTTTAATAAACAAAATGACGGCTTCTGATAATTTACTTGGAACTATTCAAGGAAAAAAGTGCTTGAATATGTTCAGCAACTTTGGAAATCTTGCAATTATTAGATGTAGTACAGTTTTCTTTATAGATTTGGTTTTCAGATTATGGTTTACTTCACATTCTTTAGTGAACATCTTAATTTCTCCCAATATTGGAAAAAGGTTCATATTACTTTTTGATAAGATTCTCTATATCTTCGAATGAGACTGGCTTTATATTTTTATCATTAACAGGATTCTTTACAGTTTTTATACATGTAAATATTCTACGTAAAATCTTGAACTGTTCTGAACTATTTAGGGATGCAGTCATAAAAGGTAAATTTTCTTCCTTCGTACAAAATCCATTTTCGTAGAAGTTTCCCTAATATTGTTTTCATTTTCACTAATATTAAATTCACCAATAAGTTTAAACATCCAACATATCAAAAAACTCCTCATCACTCATGATATTTGCTAAAGGGTACTCATATTGTAAAATGCAATTTTAATATCTTCCAGAACTTTTATATTTTTCACGAGAAAATGGAAAATATAAAGGTTCTGGAAGATATTAAAAATTACATTTTACAATATGAGTACCCTTTAGCAAATAGCATGAGTGATGAGGAGTTAGGAGAAATTTTTTCACCTTCAAACCGATGTTTTTTGATATGTTGGATGCTTAAACTTATTGGTGAATTTGGTATTAGTGAAAATGAAAACAATGTCCATATATTAGGGAAACTTCTGTACGAAAATGGATTTTCTACGAAGGAAGAAAATTTGCCTTTTATGACTTCATCCCTAAATAGTTCAGAACAGTTCAAGATTTTACGTAGAATATTTACATTTATAAAAACTGTAAGGAATCCTCTTAATGATAAAAATATAAAGCCAGTCTCATTCGAAAATATAGAGAATCTATCAAAAAGTAATATGAACCTTTTTCCAATGTTGGGAGAAATTAAGATATTCACTAAAGAATGTGAAATAAGTAAACCAGAATCTGAAAACCAAATCTATAAAGAAAGAAATGCTTGTTTGTTGTTAATAAAAAATAATAAAAAATCCTTCAATCAGGCACTAATTTTTTTATGGCTACAATAAATTGTGGAAATTTAATTTAAATCCATTGACCACTTTATAAACATAGTTTCCAGAAACAGGTTTAAAGTTTCAGCTTCAGTAATTGCAAGATGTCTATTCAATGTATTATCTTAAAATTTTCATCATGCTTTAATAAAATGCAAAAAAAATCGATTTTTTGACAATCACGACCACCCCCTAACCCCTTGAGGGGTGGGTCTGGCCACCTTGGCCGCTCGGAAAATGTTTTTTTTTCTAAATTCATAAAGTGTGATTGATTTTTATTTAATTTTTTTTACACAATCTAGATCATAGTTTGACGAATGTCTGACATATTTTTTAATGAAAAATATTAAAAAATGGTTCTGTATAGATTTCCCCGGAGGCCCTCCGCACGAGGGGGGGGGGGGGTGTGTAGCGTCATCGATTGCTCCGTTCGTTTGCATCTGAAAATAAAAAAAATGAACTTAATTTTGGATTCTGTAGTTATGATGTGACGTAGGATTTTTGCGATTACTTGATTGGTTTTTATTTATTGTTTTTTGTCGTAAAATTTAGATGAACAATGAACTTTTTTTTTCGGCTCAATAAATGAAAAACTAATCAAGTAATCGCAAAAATCCTACGTCACATCATAACTACATTATCCAAAATTAAGCTCATATTTTTGTTTGTTTTCAGATGCAAATGAACGGAGCAATCGCTGACGCGACATCCCCCCTCCTCGTGCGGAGGACCTCCGTCGAAATGTATACAGCACCGCCATTTTTTAATATTTTTCATTAAAAAATATGTCAGACATTCGTCAAATTATGTTGTGTATTACATTGTTTAAAAAAAATTAAATAAAAATCATTTACACTTCAGAGTTTATGAATTTAGAAAAAAAACCCATTTTGGAACTTGTTATGGTCATAAATTTCTTTGATTCGACTGTTGATCAAATATACTAACAACATTAATTTATTATGTAATTTATGTATTGAGATTTTCTATGGAACTATATCAGTTGGCTTGTTCGTGAAACTGTTTCAATATCCGTGTGAAACAAATGTGTCCGAAGTTTGGAATTACAGATATTCCGATCAAAACAATAGTTGACGCGCCTTTGAAATTTGGAATTGGGCCAATATCGGTTTTCTAGATGTATAAATTCGCTTTTCAGATCGCGTTCGGGAGCGTTGGATTAAAAATTGTGGAAGACAAAAAACGGATCACGAAAACAGCTGTAAATTTTCTATGCAGACGGGGAGAACGATAACCGTGATTTATGGAAAAAGTTTTGCGAATACTGAGGTATTAACGTATAGCGAAGTTTCATTCTTGGTCTTATTCAGCAGTTCTTGGAAACATTTGGGATTGGAAAAATTATGGGATGAATTCGAGCTGAATAAAAATACCGAGGAAGTTACAATTCTAACAGGAAAGTTCTTGATTGGACAAGGATATACGGCTTCTATTTTTGTTGGGTATTTAGTACTTTGCAGTCAACTTAAATCGAATTTAGAATGACATTAAATTGAAATGTGAAAAACAAACAAGGCGACACATTCAAAATCTAAAATATTTACAATTCGAAACATGAAAAACGCTCCTTCGACAATTTTTTTATTATACGAGGGATGTGCAGATTTTTTTTAGTTACTTGCGTTTTAACTTGTACTTATTACACGGCACCCTTTATAAGTTTGTAAGACGCAATACCTTTAGATCGTGCCAGTATTAAGTGAGCAGCGAATAAGTAAAGAAAGGGTTCTTCGGTAAAACGAAATGTAACTTATAACGTAGAACTAAATTAAAATAAAGTCAAAATAAGTAGATTCTAACGTTAAATAAACAAACACTGAACGAAAAAAGTACGTGTAATTAATAAAAAAGTACATCAAATCAATGGACGTCAACATTAATTTTCAGCCGATGACAGCTATAATTAATACAATAAACGTTCGTACGTAAATTTTCTTAATTAGTTACCATTTTTGTACATAAAATCAATAACATATGAGCATAGATTTATGATCGCAATGATAGGCCTATGGTAGCCGGTTATCAATGTTACGAATGATGGATATTAATCTATGGTTAATGTTTTTAAAAACAATGAAAAGTAAGTATACATCTATGATCTCTGTACAATAAAACCATAAATAAAAAGCATGGGTCTACGATCGTCGGTTATTAACGTTAGGGATGATTGACATTAATCTATAACACCAGTACATTAAAACAATAAATAGATTCATAATCACCAGTTATTAATATTATTAAGTTTTATTTATCAGACCTCGCTAAATTAAGGTATACTGGTAATTACTTTATCAAAAATTTAAAACAACGATATTTCTAAAAAAATTTAAAACGCCTATCTCCTAATAATTGGCTCATTTATGTCTACTGATTTGATGTGTCGCGTTTTCCCAAAACCTATATTTTCGAATTTCGCATATGAACAATCAATATTCAACCAACTGGAAGAGGATTATATAAAAAATGTATTAGGTAGTTATTTTTTATTGTTCTAATATTATTGATTCACAAGTCATGTGTACCCTAGGGCTTTCAAAGGGAACAGCATGTTTATAAAAACACTTTTCCAACAACAAGTAAATAATTATAAAACATATTAAGTCTCCAAGGCATAAAATAAAGGTTTGAATTGCTGATTTTCTCAATTTCCATCTCTTGTTGGGTTTTAGCACAAAACAAAAATGATTCCTGGGAGTCCTTTATTGTAAATTTTATATGGGTCGTCTTTCCAAATGAATTTTTGGAACAAAATTTGGTCGATGGCACCAAATATAAAAGTGAAGCATATTTTCCATCTAAAAAAATACAAAATTAATATGCTACTTTTTGGCAGATTATAATTTGAACTTACTTTCGTCGCACGTTTCCTTGAAGCCATTATCTAATAAGGCTCTAGCAGCTTTATCCTTTCTGCAAAAATGCCAGTATTTGCGGAAAACATTTTTCCCAATTTTTTAAAAAGAATTCCCCACTTTCGAACGCGACTATAATCCATATCAACCTAAAATAAATATTAAAGTTAAAAAACCAGCAATTTTTTCTTTTAACATCTTAGACATATAATTTTATAGGTATAAAGTGTGCCAAAATAATATTTACCAAGCGGTATCCCCAGTGTTTTTTGTAACTATCAGAATGTACCTTCCTTTCTTTGTCGATCTCCAGTCCAGAATGAACTAATTTGGCACAATAATTATTATTTTACTGTCCAGAAAATACAAACTGTATCGGAACACCTAACCTCTGCATGTGGTTGCACTTATGTGGGCTATGGGCGCGGCGCGAAGAATTAAACATCTACGCTAGTTGTTCGTAATATTAATGTTCGTAGAGATTGATTTACTATTAGGTAGCACTATTTTGGCGCGTTTTTAAGCAGACAATGGTGGTCATCAAAGCAATGAAAACCGTTAATTAATTTTCAAAGTTTGTAGTTCTTGGATTTATAAAAAGTTTTTATGGTTTTAATGGTAAAGTACATAGGTTTATAATCGCAAAACATTGATTTGATTAATATTTGTATTATATTAAGGATACATTTAATTAGTTTTTGATGTTTTGCGTTTATTATTAACGATTTTTCGGTTATTGTTTTATTGCACTAGTTAATTGTTTTATGAAATTATTCTCCCAATCACCGAATCGTAGCATTAATGTCCAAAAAAATTGACGACGATACTTTTGATTTTACGTACAAATATTTTTTCAGTGAATAAAGATACCTCACCTGTACTAATTGCTTATTCAAGTGCAAATAGAGAATTATTTTGATATTCTCGATTGATCAAATGGGTAGGTACCGTCACTTGCAGTAGTTCGTTTGTTTTTCATTGACATTTCATCCTTTTCTTGTAAGGTCTCCCATTATTAATTGAGGTTATATTACCTACTATGATTGATAGAAAACTATTCATAACTTCCATACAAACATATACCAAAGTTTGTTGAAATTGAGTGCGAATCTTGTTGGACTTTTAAGTCCTTAGCGCCCTGAAAATAACTAAAAAACAACAACATATAACCTGTCAAAACACGGCCAAATATCCCACAAAAATACAGCTTTTGGAAACACTGAAAGCTACGTGTACACCTCTTTTAGAATTTTAATAGGATTATCAGGAGGAACAGTATAACAAGGAAATCGGGAACAAAGAGTGGAGGCAATTTCCTAACTCCGAGCACAATAGCAGTCCTGAGAACATTATTCGACAACGATGCGTACATGAAAATGAATAGGACAAGAACAATACGGCTCACTTCAAAGATTTTGATATTACCAGCTGCTACCTAATAGGATGGATTTTAGACGTGTCCCTGAATATTAATAGGAAAGGAGGACTAAGTTTACCGAATCATACAGTTTCCAATAAATCGGTGAGAAACATTAACGAAGGCAAAATCAGATAATACGCTTAATTGTATTTTCCGGTGAGTGAGGCTAAAAATATATAAAATTTTATTTCTTTCATCTCATACTATGGAGGAAACTTCCTCTGGAAAATCGAGCAGATTTGAGTATTCCCTGAAAGTCTGGCTTTTGACGCGAATTGGAAATTTCATTTTGCAATAAACTATGCGCTGAAGGCGGTTGGCAATATCTCGAAAATACGTTAAATATAAAAAGAGCATTTTGTAAAATTGCTTGGAAGATGAGAGGATACACTTTTCGCTGTTTAGCCTTTTATTGGTAATATAAAACTTTGCTTCAAAAGATATAGGAAATGGAAATACGGAAGGAAAGCTAATGGCGTTTACTTTTCCTGGCTTCTGCTTTGAGAACGAGCCTTTCAATGAGATTAAATTAAAATTGCTAAAAAATTGTAAAAAGAAAATGGAAAATATTCTGGAAGAATATTGGCAAGCGAACATAAACTTTCCAGGTCATGTAAAGGCGAGCAAACAATTACAACAGAAGTTTCAACAATACAATGATCGAAAAAATCTTAGTCCATTCCCCAAGGCGAAATTTTGAGATGATTATTTTTTTCATCTGTCAAAACAGTCAGATTTTGTGGTTTCAGCCAATAACAGCTGAGGATCCTAACCAATCATTGTGTTTTATACTGATAAAACCGCTTCTTATTGTTTTTTGATTTAACTGTGTTTACCTTTTTTGAAATGTCAAATAAACATTTAACAACTTTTATTTAGCATTATCAATTATTATTATACTAAAATGTATTGCAAATCTATGTTAATATACAAATTTCAAAATTTATTTGTAAACTAACCTGTTTACTCACACACACAACATCAGTTTTTGAATACCCAAATACTTAAAAATCCATAAATCTCTTTAAAACTGACAAATGTCCAACTCTATATCCGAATTAAGCCAAACGCAATCACGTATGCCTTGGTGGCCCTGTATTTAAAAATACAGCTCAATATTTTTTGATGTTTCAATTTAATTTGATAAAGAAAATAATGAACATTTAAAGTGTAAAGTGTCTTTTGCATAAATGATTATATTCTCTGTTTTTAATACAAAATGATTCAAAAAATAACCTTCCAAATATCACACGTCCTCTCAAATTTTATAGATTAAATTTTTGGTCTCCATACTCAAACGCCTTTATTTCAGGCAAAACCACTCAAACTGATTTTGTCAAATGTCAAATGTAAACATTTAACAATTTTTATTATATTAAAATGTATTGCAAATCTATGTTAATAACCAAATTTCAAAATGTATTTGTAAACTAACCTGTTTTTAATAGTTTATTTCAAATCGCCTTTAACATTTTTACATACATCACTTTAACACTAAACTTAAAATTAATTAAATTAAGAAATACTTCATTTCATTCTTCTTCTTCGCTTTTATTTACGGCGCCGTTTCCCGGGGTAGCCTTTTAAAAAATCGCCTTGGTGGCCCTGTATGTAAAACTATAACAGCTCAGGTTTCAATTTAAATTGGTAAAGAAAATTTTCAATATTTGTGTGTAAAGTGTCTTTTGCATAAATGACTATGTTCTCTGTTTTTAATACAAAATGATTCAAAAAATAATCCTTTCAAATACGACTCGTCCTCTGAAATTTTATAGATTGAATTTTTGATCTTCATACTTAAACGCCTTTATTTCAGGCAAAACCACTCAAACAAACTGATTTGAGATAAAATCAGTTTGTTTTCGTGGTTTTTCCAAATAAAGCCGTTTTCGTGAAAACCAAAAATTTAATCGATAAAATTTGGAGGACTCGTGGTATTACCTTTGATAAATTTTTCGAAAGTAAAAAACAAGATTTTTTCTTTTTAATATACAAGGTGATCCTTAAATATTTTTGCCCTTATACTTAGTCACTGTTTTTTCAGTGCAACGAGTTGTTTTTAAATAAATCATGAAAAACAAAAAATAATTTTAGTAGTTAAAGGACTAGCCCCGCCTATTTACGTTACATATGGAATTTACGCCACCAGTACGTTAATCGACAATAAGAATTTAATTGCTGTAATAAAAATCAAGTTAATTTTCCAGAAATTCTCTTCAAAGCAACTGTGCATTTGGTAGCCCCTTCAAAAGAAACTATTTAACCTTAATTTATTTCAAGGATTTTATGAGCTGTAAATTGTGCACATGTGCACTCACTAACTTATGCAGGGAAATAGGAAATTTAAAGATTGTATTTGTGCCTTTCTCGGTTGGTTTTACAAAAATAAACTTCAAACTGTTCTTCCGACAAGTTTACAATTTGTATAGTTGTTTATATGAACCAGGAAAATAAACAGTTTATAATATACAAAAACAAACATTATAGGAAGACAAATAGAAAAAGGAGAAAAAATATTTACGACTTTTATTAATCTGAAGACATTAAAGGACCTAGAAAATAATAAAGAAACCTGATAAATCATTGACGAGAGAAGAGGGAACGAAAGAATGTTGGATACAGGAAAAAAGATGGATTACATTTAGAGTCATAATAAACAAGAACAAATTGTCAAACCAGGTGGTAAAACGAGGATGTAAAATCGTAGATAAAAAAAAGAAACAAGCACGGAAAAGTAGGTGGATTGCTCGATATGTATTGCGAAATAGCACTGATTTTGTACTAACGCATGATGTTTGGAAAATAAAGATTGACCTTTTTGACGGCACTTATACGCGTACTCGAACGTCTTGTCATATTGACGAAAGCAAGAAGGCAGCGGTTGACTTTGACTGATGTAGGAAGAAAAATGATCAATCAGATGCATTTCAAATTGTAGATAACTTTTAATTAATATATATTGTAAATGCAAGCCTTCAGCATGCTAAGTGTTGACATATTTATTTGCAATTACATCCCAAATTAATAACTCAAATAATAAGACATATAAACATTCTGCATAAGAATGCACTTATAAATACAACATGAAGTAGTTTGTATATAATTAATCTGTTATAGCTCAATTAACCATCGGTAACAACATATCCATATAGATAAGCTCGAGATTGGTAGACGAATAAACAGCTTCTTAAAAAGTCCGCCCAAGTTGTAAAACGCTTTCAATTGTAAAATAAAATATTGTAAATATTTGCTTTAGATATCTGCGAGAGTATTTATGTTTGAGAGTGGTTTATTGTGATTTAGACTTATGTAAGATTCAGATTGGTATTTCTGGTTAATAATAATAATTTTATAGTCATGTAATGTAAAATTTTTTAGAACTTTCTTTGCTTTTAATTAGAAAATTATATTGTGGAACAAGTGTTGTAGTTAGGTTTTTACTGCACGCGAAATTGCAATATGCTGAAAGAGAGTTTTGCAACACACGTTTTTTATAACCCCGTTTTTAAGGAAATTCTTTTATTTTTTTGAAAAAGACTTCGGATTAAGGAAGTCGAAACGTCAAAAATTAAAAAACTTTTTACAAAATAAGTGGTTTCCATGAGAAGAGAAATTGATAAAACTTTGTTTACCTTTTTTGAAATGTCAAATATAAACATTTAACAACTTTTATTTAGTATTATCAATTATTATTATATTAAAATTTATTGCAAATCTATGTTAATACCCAAATTTCAAAATGTATTTGTAAACTAACCTGTTTATTTGTTTATTTCAAAGGTTTTAATGCCTTTAACACACACATAATCAGTAGTAATACTATAAGTACTTTAAAATAATCAGGTTATACATCGATAACTTGTTGCATAATTACAAAGAGTGTCAGTTTGACAGTTTAAATAATCCGACCGCGAAGCGGGAGGATTGTTCTGTCAAATCAGAATTAACTCTGAAAAACGTATTACATCTTGTATATAAAAAGTTTACTTCTACGATAGGTCACTTAGAAGATGCGTCTTAAGAAACATTTTTAAACACATTTCGTTAATGAATATGGAGGCTTAAATGACACTATCAGCGGATACTGTCAAAGACAGTGACGCGTGACTCAAATATCAACAGAAATAAGAAATATATTTATAAAATATTGTACTTTTGCGGTCATAGTGTTCTGAAAGATAATATTTTTGGCATAAATAAAAATTAGAAACTTAAAATCAATGTAAACTGTTAATACATATGATTTTATGAACTGGAAAATCCACTAGTATGCAAGTCATAACCGAAGAAAGAAGAAGAAGAATCTTGTGTTTTTGCTGAGAAATAATATTTTTATTTTTGGCATAAATAAACATTAGAAAGTAATATACAGTGTGTTCCAAGATTGTCTAAATGTAGAAAATGTCACGTGAATATTTTTAAAGATAGATTGTTATTGAGAAATTGTTTGGAGCTTCATTTCTGATAATCTCCTTACTCTCCTGTGCTTTGACATAACTAGTAATATTTTGTTGGAAATCATTAGGTTCATCGAAGTAAACTGTTAATACAATGATTTCATGAATGGATCAAAAGTTTGTCGCATAATGTGACTAATAATGTAAGGAAAGCATTACATTTGTAACTTCGGAAGTGAATGCATTTGATAAATAAACCTAAAAAAAATAAAACTTTGTTTTTGCAGTTTTTAAATTGGTCTAATTTCATTTGTTTTGTCTGACCTCCCTAACTGTAACTCTCTAATCTGTGACCTAACTATCCTATAAATATTGAAAGCTCTTTATCGAAACAGCACCTATTTAACAAGTTGGTAGAGACTTAAATAAATTGCAAGGACTTTTCTTCATTAAAATTAACCTAATTTAGGATAGCACCCACCAGACTGACAAAACAGATAAATGAGAAAGATCAGTATCTTCTTAAAATTCTAACTCCATCAGTTAAAATCTTATTAGTTTTAATGGAACTTATTGTCCTTCCAATTTCCCTCTTCATTGCAAAGACTTCGATGTAGGGCATCGGATATAAAATCCGAAGCTCTCGTTATCCAATTTTAACTCAGCACAAGCCTTCCGGTATTATTATTGTAGTAAAACTAGCGAGCTAGTCGTAAATTTATTAACGTGAAAAGCTTTTAATCAAGTTTATGATACAATAAGGCGGCATCATTCTCGCACCTTTACGGCAAATAAAATACAAAAATGGCTTCCATACCCTCTGTAGGTTGGCTCTGAAAGCCACTTTAAGGGTAAGATATATGACTCGTATATTTTTATGAAAGCTACTTACAGTATCGAAGCATATTGGCTATATTTTCTATACTTGATTGGTTGCAGAAATTCAATGAAACGTGGACTTGCAATATTCTTATTTTATACAAAATGCTGCAAATTTATTATAACAAAAGTAGTTAAAATATTGGTTAAAATTTTGTCAGCTTGTATACTTTAATTATAGCTCTGTAAAAAAGCTTGTGTGTATGGAATTTCCGATATATAATCTTCTATAACTCATAATGGTTTTTTGTAGATTATTTCAGGTATTCACAGATTGTTTCATAAATATTGAAACATTGAATCCTTTATTCTCAGCTTATGTTAAATCACATATATTATTCGGTGCCCAAATTATTACATAGCCCTTCAAGAAACTCGATGATAATCGACAATGAAAAACAGCTGCTTTAGGGAATAAATAACATTGTGATGATTAAGATAAAACTTCAACAATGGCATGACGTCTGCCAAATTAAAAGTACATTTTAAACAAAGATGATTTGTTTGATTCATGCCGCAAAATAATAATTGTTTTAGTTGGGTAATTTGACCTCCTTCATCGCCTTAAGCTTTAGTGTAATTCTCTGGACAGCAATTTCATAAATAATTATACTTCATTATAGTTGGGCTAACACATAAATCGCATGTGTTGTAAACATGTTATGTTTCTAAATAGGTGTTTGAAGTTTGATATAGATGTTTTTGGCTAAGCACCATCATTTCCCGCTTCCTGTTAAATTATGGAGATTGTTCAAATTCAAATATTTTATTTTTGTAGAATGAGCTTTGGTGAACCAATATGGTCTAAGAAATGAAACAAATCACCTCAAAATCTCGATCCACTAATTTGTTATGAATGTTAAAAATAGAAAGCCATTAGAGATTTTGTTTTTCTTTCACACTTCATCAGCTGGGCTAGTTATCATTATAATCAAATCTCTCGTTGGCATTACCTACAGCAAATTAATGTCACAAGGACAAATGGTGCTTCCAGCTATCGGAGATATATTGAAGGAAACTATATTTCGATTTTGACAGCCAGCGTGTCAGTCTGCTATACTCTGAATAAAAGACGAGTGTAGTAAAAGTGGGGATATAATGTCACATTCCATAGGCGTACTTTGCAAAATAAAAATATACCACTAAATAACACGGGATTAAACTTTTTTTAATCTCTTGTCATTAAAACACTTCAGTACCTAAAATCAAAAATTAAAAAAAAAAATTCAGGAACTATCTTTAAAAGTCACTGTCTTAACTATAACTACTGGTATCATTATCATTGTCTTTTCTGAGGTTTATTATTATAGGGTCTATTAAGTTTTCCATTGCTATATCCGCTTTCCAAAATGAATTTTCCACTTTTCTCAAATGTTCTCCAATTACATCTGAAACTGCCTTCAAAAACTTCGCACATCAGGTAATTTAAATGTTGTATTGTTTTGAGAAACATAACCTTTTAATTGTGACCAAATCAGTTCAATTAGATTTAGAAGGACTGATATTTTTTAGAATGAAGCCATTTTGAAATATATGTTAATACAAAATTCCGAATCAATTAAAATACAAACGATACGGCTATGAATAAATAGTCTGGCTTATCTGTGAAGAGAACAAGTTTATTACAGTAAAAACCATGGAAACATGATTAAATCAAACGAAATCTTTTATTAGGCCGATCAAATGTATTAAAATTTTCATTTTAACTACAAATAAGCATTGAAGGATGCGGTAAAAATTAAATTTCTACCTCTTACACACCTGTACTACATCTACAAATTAAATTACTGCACTCCTTTCTTCTCTAAACTATACGTGTAGTCGGTTTTTGGGGCCAAGCTGACCTACCGTGTGACCATTTTGTCGTTTTTAAGGTGGAATTAACTTTTTTTTCCACTGTCATGTATCCGTGGTGATTTTGTGAAAAACTATTTAAAATAGAAGAGTTATGAATTAAAAGTAATTTTCGAGGACTTTTTTTTTCTAAGGTACTTTTTTGTATTTAAAAACAGATCCTATTACTTTCTGTTTGATTTATATATCCTTAACGGATTTTTGTCATTAGAACGCATATATTCCAAGCAGTAAACGTCCAAAGTGATGGGATCAATTATACCCTGTATTAAGTTTTCCATTTTAGACTTCTAAGCCCTAAAGTTTAGAAAAGTCTTATGGAACGCTTCTGTCTGTACGCATTTATAACTCTTCCAGAACCGAGACTAACGGACAACAGATATGAACTGAGGATACCTTGAATGTATGCACGCCTAAATTTCAGCTTTCTACGTCTTCCTTAAAAACTTTAACCGGAAGTGATAGTTTAGAAGTCTATTGTTTCCGCTCTCTAGCGGGTGCCGTTATTACTTGTTTTTTGTTTGTAAAAAATAGTACAAAGTAATGGCAGTACAATTATAGCATTAATACTGAATTTCCAAGTTCTAACACGTAATAACTACTTTTTAATACCATAATTTTCACTAATTATTTATGTAATTATTTTAAATGTTTATAAATTAAAAGTTGTTAAAAGAGATTGGTTAAATTCCAATAAAAAAAATATTTATTGCCGTTTAATTTATTTTATAGATACCACTTTTATTTTTTATATTATACCTACTCTACACCAACAATAAAAATGAGATCCACTCTGAAATATTGAAGAAAGTTGCTAATTTTTTTATTTATTTTAAAACGGCAATCTACTTACTAAGTTAATATTGTTGAATTTGGTTTAAATTTTCTGTTTTTCATATCTGATATATAAATTGAATAAAAATGGCTAAAACTTATATTTTGCAGCGTTTCCTTCATTCTGGATAAAAAATGGCGGCTAGGTATTATACTCTGGTGTTGGTCATCAATGTGTCGACCAATCAGAAGAGAGTTGTGGATAGGGATTCAAGACACTTTCCAAATATACGAATATTTAAGAAATTTCGTAAAAATAAGCCCTGCAAAAGAAGAAAATTACAGTTGGAAAACTGAATCGTCAATTAAATATTCTAAAAACATAACTTAAAAGAAAATAAATAAAAAAATTGACTTTTTGTTTTTGGATTAGATTATCCGTATATAAGCACTTTAGATAGAGATCCCATCTTCAAGGCAATGTTTATGGCACAGTGGAATTCCCTGGTTGTGGAAAAAGGATTACTCAAACGGGTATGGGAATCAGCTGATGGGAGGTCGTCAATTTCCCAATTGGTTTTGCCCAGGAAGAGAATAGGTGAAGTCTTGAAAGAAATCCATGAAGGAAAATCAGGAGGACATCTGGGAGTCAACAAGACCTTGGACAAAATCAGGCAGAGATTTTACTGGGTCCAATGCAGAGACGATGTAGAAGGCTGGTGCAGAAGATGTCAGGAGTGTGGCGCCACAAAAAGTCCCAAGACGAGGTCCAGGCGGGAAATGAAAAAATACAATGTAGGCGCCCCATTGATGTAGCTGGACCCTTTCCTGTGACGGACGATGGCAAAAAATACATCCTAGTTCTGTCGACGTTCCTCTTCCTCTAGTTTCTCTTTCTGACGTCGTTCCTCATCCCTCTTTTTTTGCCCCGCAAACTGTTGCTTAATTATTTCCACTATGTCCTCCATGTCGTCGTAGGCTGTATTTCTTGTATTCACCATCAATTGCTCAGTAACATCCCACTTCTGACACCAATTCTTACGAAACTGGGGTTCGTTGTCTTATGAAAACAATTCAAAAACTTTGCAAAACGTTTATTCTAAAAAATACAACTGACAACTAAAAAACTTATTAACGCTATCTGTCACTGTCCAAAAATATCCACTGTCGTTTCAAATACCAGGAGCGTAATCTGGATTTGTAACAATATTAAAATTCCGTTCCTATTTCATTGTTCTGCATTCCTCTGAGCCTCAAGGCTTCGACTTACTTCGCTATTTTCCTCAATTTGTTCCTGTTCATTATGCAATCTTTCAACACACAAAGCTCTTAGTTCGAAAAAATCTAATTTAAATATCAAAAGAACTTTCTTTTTGTGAGTGCAATTGGTTCACACCCGTGCGTTAGGACATGAAAGCGTAACTGCGGTCTCTGGGCGAAAGAAGACACCTCCCTGTAGGATAAACGCATTGAGCTTTCCCCGGGCACAGGAGCTCGTTTCCGGGAAACTGTCCTGGGAAATTCGAAATTCGAGGAATCGTAGAACGTTGCGGAAGTTGACGAAGGCACGACGTGATTCGAAGACTGCGACAGGTATGGTGCGGACGAATTAGACTCATTTAGGGCTTAATTAATCTTCCTGATGCGGAAATTATATTTACTGAAAACGTGATAAAGTAAGAATGAGGTACTTTAAAACAAAGTGATTTACGGTTTACTTTTAGTCGGCATTGAGTTATTTAGAAGTATTTTGCACTTTTTTATATTATTTAAATTCATTTTAAGTTTTAAGTTCTTTGTTTTATATCATCAGGGATAGTCAGGAGCGTCATCTTGGGATAGGAAGAAGGATTGTAACGACGTGATAATTTATAGCTAGTTGACATATTCAAGCATTTGTTCACTTACGGTCTCTTCTTTTATAGAATCGAAGAAAATATTTTGTAAATTTTAAGAAATTAAAAATCTCTTTAAAGTTTGTAAAATTTTTTAATTTAATAATTAGCTAAGCGCTTTCGACCGTAAAGGTCATCCTCAGAGCCGCAACCTAAAATGGGGTTTACAAGACATTAACTAACTTATAAAAACTTACGTCAAAATTTGAGATACCTCAAAAGGGGGTTCCAATATATTGAAAAACATGACTATGTGTAAAATAAAATTGATAAAACCTCTTCAAGAGGGTGAACTGTACGTTTTACATCTGTTTGAAGGTTTTTTTAATTAAAATTTTTTACAATATTACTTCATTTAACTTTATTAAATTTAATTTATACTAGAATTTAGAAATATTGACAGAATTACAGAGGAATCCGGTTAACTGTGTCAATACTCAAGTCAATTTAAATTGCAATTTTAACACTTTGTTTAAACTGTTGTGGGAATGTCAGGATGGAACTTTTCAGATTTAACATTTCATATTTATTTCCTTTCTTTTTTGATTGAGATTTTCAATATCAATTCTTTTGGTTTCAGAGTTGTTGAGAATCTTTGTCAAAAAAGCTATTTTAACGTTTGTTAGTTACTGTAGACATTACCATTTAAAGTCAGCTGTCTCTTGTCATTTACTTAAAAATACTTAACTACTTTATAGAATGTCGCATCGATAAAAAAATTTTAATTAAAAAAACCTTCAAACAGATGTAAAGCGTACAGTTCACCCTCTTGAAGAGGTTTTATCAATTTTATTTTACACATAGTCATGTTTTTCAATGTATTGGAATCCCCTTTTGAGGTACTTATCTCAAATTTTGACGAAAGTTTTTATAAGTTAGTTAATGTCTTGTATTTTATATAAAAACTTGTAAACCCAATTTTAGGTTGCGGCTCTGAGGATGACCTTTACGGTCGAAAGCGCTTAGCTAATTATTAAATTAAAAAATTTTACAAACTTTAAAGATATTTTTAATTTCTTAAAATTTACAAAATATTTTCTTCGATTCTACATTTAAGTGTGTACAAGTCATACAGTCTTTTCTAAATCTTGTTCTATAGACAATAACAGTACTAAATGTTGTAAACTTTTCAGAATAAATTCTGTATTAAATTTATAGCTAAACAATTGTGCAACCGTTTGGTACTATTCCATTTTTAAACACTCTGTATACAAGAACTCAAACTATTTTTACTACTTCCAAGATTTTAGAAAACCCTCACATGTACCTTGTTATGTTTTTCCTATTCTATTGCTGAATTATTAATCAACAAGTCTTGAAAAAGGTGCTGTGGATTTGTAAAAAGTCAATACGTTTTTAGGAAAATATTTATTTTTCCTAACCCTTGTCAACAAAACAAAATCGGATTTTACTTCCAATTTCCGAGTGGACCTTTTTAATCTTGTTTCGGATTTTGGGAACTTCTGTGTATGGAAACAATTCAGATTGTGTCAATATCTGATAGTAGATTTTCGTTCGAAGTATGCCAAGCCTTTTTAGACACAAATTTAATTATCTTCATTTTGTCTCTAAGGGTATCTTTAATTGATATTTCGAACTAAATTTACAATAAAAAAGTAACTAATTCAAATATCCTTTTAAGTACGTATTTGTTTGTAAATAAGATATATAATTAACCTGATTTGCTATTTATATACAGAATTCGTAATGTCTTGATAAGGTCAATAAATAATTTCTAAAACTTAATTGAATAAAAACAACTGAAAATATAGAGAAATATAGGCAATTTTAATTAGTGTTTAAATGGCAACAACAAAATTTTAATTTTAAAATATTTAATGCTGGGAACATAACGAATTTTAAAACCAAATCTAAGCTTTGGGCTGTGACAGACCAACTCCTTAGGCCAGTAAGCTAGATCATGTTATCTAGTCGATATTTTTGAATATTTAATAAAAATATCGTATAGTCATATTTTACCGATTTAATAACTTCATGTTACCATTCAGATACATACATTTTACAGTTTGTTTTCGACTTTCCAATTTTATTCTATTCCCTTCTGTCAACACCGAAAAATTTTCCTTTATCTTCAGTTAACATCGCTGTGACAAATTGCACACACAGAGACGAATTACCCTATCCGAAGGCGAGGAATGAAAAACTGCCGAGAGAGAAAATGAGGTTTCCTTGTTCTGCTCTTGTAGTTTTTCTTTTTCTGAAGGTTCATTTCTTAGAGTGACACTCAAAATATACGTTGAAAATGGTTGGAAACAAAACGAAATATATAATTAGAGTAGGCTTGTCTCGTTTGGAATAAATTAAAGTTCATCTGTTCTGGCAGTGAATCAATCCATTTAATATTTCCTAGTCAAATTAGAATTGCCTGAGGAACATTTTGAAACTATCGAGTTCCAATTATTTTCATTGTGTGCCCTCGAGATACAATTGAGATTTTTTTAATAGGATTTAGATGATGAAGTATCCATTTCAATATTTGACTTCTTTTTTAAACCTCAAAATAAATAAATAGTTCGAAAAGCTTCAACAATGAAAAATCAATTAAATCATTTGCAGATTTGTTTTTCTTCTACAAAAATAGACACGTATTTTAGTAGTTGTTTGTTGTTTTAATGTCCAATTTATGGTTTTATTTTAAACTTTGTTTTTAAATGAATTATGTAAACAGAGAAATATTTAAGTATAATATTGTGATTTAAAATGGTTACATTTCTGTTTCATTATTAAAATATTCCCACTTGTGGAAAAAATCTTACGGCACATTTAATAGACCATACTGGATTCAGAATGAAAAAAAAATACTTATTTCCGTACAATTGCTGTACTTTTTTAGTATCTTTGGATGCTAGACACCGGGTATAACTGTATACCCAAGCTGCATGATTTTAGCATTTTATTAACAGTCAGTACATTAATTTTTACACTTTACACATTTTTATTACCTTATTGCATGAGAAAACTTTTATTCGCTATTTTTAAACTTAATTGTGTTCTCGTATCTTAAAATGGTTGCGATTATTTTTCAATACATTTGTATAACCTTAATTATTTCTTTAGTCCATCAAATATCCGTGTTCCACCAATCTAGTTTCAATTTTTTTATTAGCCAATCCACGTAAGATAACAGCGACAATTTAGCTTGTTGGTGCATATCAGCGATTATTTCCCTTGATTTATATAAACCAATGAAATGTCACAATTTTTAAAATTCAGACCAATCGGAATCAATTATCAGCGACTATTTCTCTAGACCAAATATCAGCGATACGTCACATACGTCACATAAAAATGCCAAATACTTCTGTCAGTTTTTGCTAAAGCAGTTCTGTCACAATTTGATAAATTATTGTTAAATGGAAAGATTCGGTGTTTTAGATAACAAATCTATAGAAAAAGCAGTCAAATCTTTGATACCTACGAATATGGTACGAAGTAAGAGTAGTAATTTAATTTTCGCGGGAAATAATCTTCCTAAATATAACTCAACCTTAATAAATTAGCGTCTATTTTTATTGTTGCTAAATTTTTCGTGTTTTTTGCAATTTGTTTCGGCATAATTCGACAAAATTTTGTCTCAACAAATTGATATCAAAAACACTCAAAATTTAGATCCAATAAAAATAGTCGACTATTTATCAAGGTCTCGTTATATTACCCTTGAATATTTTACAGCTAAGATTTAAATGGATAATTTTTGATATACATCCTATTTGCAAGATATGCTACTGTTGCTCTGCAGTATATGCGACAAGTCTTTGAAATACTCAGTAGTATATCACAAGAGCATCGAATATAATCGATTATTTTCGTATGCTCGCGTGGTATTCGATACGATTATATAATGAATTATATAATTATTTTTGTTGACGTTTGCGTCAAACGTATTATTACTATGACAAACCTTTCAAGATGGAAGGTTGCGAAATACAAAAACGATTACACCACGTCGTCAAGGGTATAATCGCTTATTAATAATAATAATAATAATACATGGTAACTAAGTAAAAATTGCAACTGCTATTGGCTAAATTTATCATGAGTTGTATAATCTATTTCAATTTTTAAAAGATATTAATTTAAACTTTTGTCAGGATAATTATGCCTATTTTAAAACTACTGTCGAGTAGCTTATCACCCATACTTGAAAAAAATGTTCGGGTGCAAAGGGTTAGAATCCCAGGCAACGAAATATTAATTATTGTAATGACCTAACTGAAATTAAAAGTTACAGAGTAAAATAAAAAAATTTAGATCCTGACAAACAATTAATTACTTATTTAAATAAACACAAAATACTTAAAGAATGTCAATTTGGTTTTAGAAAAGATCTTTTCGAGCCATACTTATCAAATCGGAAAGTGTGCGTAAGAATTAATCATACCGATAATAACAGATGCCAGCAATACTTTTCAAGTTTTGACAATGTTCAATGTGGAGTGCCACAAGGATCTATATTGGGACCAACACTATTTCTTAGATATATCAACGACTTGGTTGTTATTTTTCCTAGTGGACTGGATCCAATTTTCGATTTATGCGTAGCCTGTCAAATCGTGCTGCATACAGGAACAATGTCGGTGCGGTAAAACAATCCCATTTGAGCTTTTCCAAATATTTTTGTTACAACTTTTGCTACATGAGGCCGAGCGTTGTCATAAAGATGAATAACTTTATCATGTCTTACTTGAAGGCAACGCTGGAACTCCTTTACTCATTTATTCAGAGTAAAGCGGCTTAGCATGCCCATAAACTACTACAGTCACATCAGATTATCAACATTTGAGCTGTCACAGCTACATAAATGGCTTTCGTTGATACCCAATTTATAAAGGTGAGCTGGAAGGTTAATTATGTTTTCTACCAAGTTTAAATAGTCAAAATATTTAGACTGTACAGTTTCTACTAGATAAATGAAGTTACTAATAGATTTTGACATCATCCGATTTTTTGGCATTTCAAAAATAAACTAATGGCGTAGGTCAAGGCTTGCATGTGTAAAATGAATAGTAATAAACATATATTGTGTACCAAATGGTTGATTTCACGATGTGTTTATGTAGGTTCAGTTTTCATCCAGGATAAGTGTATATTACACTAAATTTGAATTAGGAAAGTATACCGTACATATCGTATTTCGTATAAAGAATAAGCAAACGAGTTATATTAGGAATTTTGTATATTTCGGGATACGAAGAAGAGACTGACATTTTGACCAGAGTTGCTTTGTAAAACTACAAAATCATTACACACCATATTTTGTTTTAAATTTCTTTAACTGTATTTAATGACCATGGATACTGGAGCCGAATTATAATTCCTAATGGATTTTTACTTCACTTTAACAGTAATACATTTGGTTTTTTATAAAAATCTTTTACCTGAAAAAATTGATTTTGGTAAACAGCTACGCTCTGGTTAATCATAATTCTAAATCTAATGGAATTTTTTTTATTAAAAATTATTACAGAATGCATTAAAGTTTATTACCATTACTTTAAGACCGTTAGAATTTAGTATCACAGTGCCATTAGTAGTAGATACTGATACAGATTTGTAATTCGAAAGTTTTTTAGAGCGTAAGTCCGCTTTATGGAGGAGAAATAGTATCAGCGTCGTTCTCATTTTTTTATTAAGTTTTTTAACCTTATAACTGTAGCAGTGTTAATTGTCCCCTTAACGCACACATTAAAAAAAAAACTATTTTGTTTTATGTACAAAAATATCATTATTTGCGGAAAGCATTTTTCCCAATTTTTTAAAAAGAATTCCCCACTTTCGAACGCGAAATTATAATCCATTTAAGTTAAAAAAACAGCAATTTTTTATTTTAACATCTTAGACATAGAATTTTAGTATAGGTATAATGTGTGCCAAAGTAATATTTACCAAGCGGTATCCCCAGTGTTTTTTGTAACTATCAGAATGTACCTTCCTTTCTTTGTCGATCACCAGTCCAGAATGAACTAATTTGGCACAATAATTATTATTTTACTGTCCACAAAACACAAACTGTATCGGAACACCTAACCTCTGCATGTGGTTGCACTTATATGGGCTATGGGCGCGGCGCGAAGAGTTAAACATCTACGCTAGTTGTTCGTAATATTAATGTAATGACGGTGGAATTTTTTGAACCATAAAAATGCCAAAAAGGACCATGGGCGTATCAAAACTGCCTAAGGTTGTGAAATAATCACACTTGTTCCCAAGAACAAAGACATTAAATGTGCTACACGGCACCAGCGTCTGGACTTCAACAACTACTCCTTGGGCTATATGCCCCCCAGGTATTGAATTATGAAAGTCCAGACGTGGTTTGGCGCCCGACCAAGTCGGGACTTTAAACCAAAAACTTTGGTTTTATTATTAAAGGAGCTTGCCATCCTTACACCTGTTTCGGCATTATTGTGCCTCGTCAGTAAGGAGTAGACTAGCTCGAATTTCTATCTCTAAAGAAATTCTGAAGATCGCTTTGAACCCACCAGCTCTTAGTACAAACGGTTAAGTCGAGAAAGAGGAGGTGAGTGCAACGACATCTTCACTTTTATAATAAACAAGGACATTAAATGTCCTACACTGCACCATTAAAGGTGGCGTTGCATTCACCTCCTTTTTCTCGACTTAACCGTTTGTACTAAGAGCTGGTGGGTTCAAAGCGATCTTCAGAATTTCTTTAGAGATAGAAATTCGAGCTAGTCTGCTCCTTACTGACGAGGCACAATAATGCCGAAACCGGTATAAGGATGGCAAGCTCCTTTAATAATAAAATAAAAGTTTTTGGTTTAAAGCCCCGACTTGGTCGGGCGCCAAACTACGTCTGGACTTTCGTACTTCAATACCTGGGGGGGCATATAGCCCAAGGAGTAGTTGTTGAAGTCCAGACGCTGGTGCAGTGTAGGACATTTAATGTCTTTGTTCTTGGGAACAAGTGTGATTATTTCACAACCTTGGGCAGTTTCGTAATATTAATGTTCGTAGAGATTGATTTACTATTAGGTAGCACTATTTTGACGCGTTTTTAAGCAGTCAATGGTGGGATTCATAGATTTAACGTTTAGTGTTCATCAAAACAATGAAAACCGTTAATTAATTTTCAAAGTTTGTAGTTCTTGGATTTATAAAAAGTTTTTATGGTTTCAATGGTAAAGTGCATAGGTTTAATAGGATTAATATTAAGGATACAGTTAATTAGTTTTTGATGTTTTGCGTTTATTGCTTAACGATTTTTCGGTTATTGTTTTAATGCACTAGTTAATCGTTTTATGACGTGAAATTATTATCCCAATCTCCGAATCATAGTATTAATGTCCAAAAAATTGACGACGATACTTTATTGATTTTATGTACAAATATTTTTTCAGTGTATTTTTCAATAGAAATAACAATAATAGTATTTATTTTAAAAATGTATTCAAAATTTTCTTTTTCATGATATATTTCGAAACAAGATACAGCACATAGCCCAACATTGCAAGTATTTGATATTTCACGACTAAATCGGAAAACAAAAGAAACAATGGCCTTTATATAAATTCTAAATAAATAAAATATTTCAAAACAAAAAGATGATTTAGACCCAATACTAAAATGTCACCCAGACCTACTTATAGCTTTGCTAAACCCCAGACAAATTTTACATTTTTCCATCCGGCAACTGACAGATGATTTCATAATAATTGGAAATGGACTGGACATAAAAAGGAAGTTAATATTATAAAAATGAAAAAGAGAAAACGAGGAAAGAAGTCAGTTCACCTCTGATTTGCTTTATTGTAAAACATAGAGAAAATGCCTATTTTCATTCTCCTAATCATATCTGACATGTTTATAGATAAATAAGCTGTTAGAGCACACGCCACTGGTTTTTACGAGAACAATTTAACTTTGCCAAGGTGTACACTATGCAATGCACACATTTCCATAGATTTAATCAGAGTTGAGGTGCTTCTTTTAATTGCGTAATAATTTTACGCTACAGAACACTTTTGGTATTGACCCATTTCGTGAGGTCAAGTTTGAAACTGAACAGTGAGAGTATTTTATCGCCGTTGATAGTAGGTTAACGGACTCTCGAGAAATTTAAAATGTTTTGTTATTGATCAATGTTTATCAATTTCGATTGGATTCGGTTTTGTTTTCTTTCAGTTAAAAGTGAAAATATTAATCGACCGAAATGATATCAATATTAAAATCCACGCTTTGCCAATGTTGCAAGTGTCTTTTCCTGATTCAGCTTTTTTGCAAGTTGGTCTCCCAGGACTTTCAGATCCTCGATGCATTCCCTTACCAGTTCAGACGTCCTGTATATTACTGAAAACTGTAAACATTATAAATAACCAATCAAGAGCGATATGCTAACGTTTAGTTGTTTTTTGTGAAGCCAAATGCCCGCTTTAACACTTTGGCTGCGACTCTTTAGGTTGAAAGTAAGTCAGGTGCGGCCATTTTTTTTCTTAGAAAGTTTTTGTTTACATGTGGCTTGCATGTGCGCCATTAAAAACGCTTTGTGGCGTTCGAGACATGCACATTGAAAGTGTTAACCGGTTAAATTGATGCGGTTGCTGATGGCTTTCGCTTTTAAACCATTTTACCCTTCAACCTGACCTGAATTGGTCATAGGGTACATCATTTAATTCTATATACAGGATAGGTCATTCTATTTGGAATGTATTAAATAAAAAAAATAGATATAACTATTATAAGATACAAGGGATTGCTGATATTGTTTCAGCGTCAAAAGATTTACATTCTCTTATTTAATCGTAGTAGGTATATTGAAGACAGAAATGTAATTATGTTTTTTGGAAAATTTAGTTTGCGAAAAATCCACAGGGTAATTTTTTATGAACATTAAATGGCGGTATCGAAATTTACGAAAAGAAAAACATTTATATTGGAAAAAGAATTGAAAAAGGGTAAAAATAATGAGAAAGTATTGAAAAAGCCGTCAAAGTTTAGTAGGTACCCCTCCACTCCACTGTTAAGCCGCTTCTGTCAACTGTCATCTATCAACTGTAATATGTCGTCTATCATCTAGAAACCCTAACGTAACTTTTCTGGGCTTCGGGGCTCCGCACATAGACCTAACCTAAAAGAGAATCACATTATTATGGTTGTTATTGTTATAGTTGAGTTTAAAGTAATAATAGCTAGAACAAAAAGTAAAAACCATTTCTATCTTGAGATTACGTAAATTGGGCAAATCCAAATTGTAGCGCCACCTGTCAATGAGTGTTGGTAAAAAATCATACGTAAGAATCAGCGCCATCTACAGTGAGTGTCGGAAGCATACTTAGGAATCTATAAAAGATGACAGACGGCATATGGCAGTTGACAGAAGGGACGTGGCTTCAAAGTGGAGTGGAAGGGGTTCTCCCAATTGATGGTAACACAGTTGCATAGTTTAAATAAAATGAGTCTAAAATTATCGTTTTTTTTTTAAACAAACCCTCCTTAAGTTTGAACATAACGGGCCTCGTAAAAGTAGGCGTGCCGGTTGTCTCTTGTTCTTCTAAACATCTGAGTTAAAACTAATTAAGAATTTCGATTTTAACTTGAGTTTCAAACTACATTTTCGTAGTTAATGGCCGTCATTACACGCTTGTTGAACTTCACCATTGTTAAGCTACCTTCAACTTCAGTCCAGATTTATTATCCTTCTCTCTTTTGTTTTTTAATTAACGACACCGGAACTTTTGGACAGGGACAGAAGCCTCTGCCAACAAATTAGATGCTCTAATTTAAGTTACGTGTTGACCTTAGCCACCGCTATTCTCCCTTTGCGATGGCGAAAATCAATAAAAACTGGTTGATTTGGTCTATCTAATGCTCCCACTCACCTTTGCGCAACTACCAAAAGCAAACTCATAATAGAGATGAATAGGATGCTCGTTTCCTTTGAAGCTTGTTTTTTATTTAGAAAAGTACGTAATTTATTTTAAAAAGAATGTGCAGAAAGACATGGGGCGTTTTCGAAGAATTTAATCATTTTAGAATAGTCTGGAAACATGCCAAAAAATTCGGGGAATTCTACTATTATTTTCAAGAGTTGGACTTTTTTTAACTATTGTCCACATTCTTTGACTATTTCATCTAAAAGTGCGTTTGCCATGTGAATTTAAATGTCTTTCATTCTATATAACAAAACCACTTTTTTATATTAAAATGCTTTTAAAATCAGTCGTCTGTCACCTGTCAACAGAGTTGCCAACCCACCTGTCGTCTGTCAAAAGGCCCCCGTAGGGATCGTAGAAACCCTAACCTAACTTTTCTCATAACAACATGGGACAAAGAAATTCTAAATTTTTATCCAAGCTTTTTGTGTTTATTTTTAAATTAAGTTATGGTTAACAAATAGCAACATGTATTTATGGGGTAATGTTATTCACATATCGTAGACGAATAATTGACATTTAACTCATGCTAATGAGCATCACACAGTAAACGGTTACTTGTCATGGAATTTTACATAATGTATTCGTATTGTAGGTAATAAACAATGACTCAACTTTCTTTTATTTTTAATATCATTAAATATAGCGGATGAAATTAGACGAAAATATTCTGAAAATGGATGGAAGAACTAAGTCAATTTTTTTTAATTTTTTCGATTTTATACATAAAGAGAAGCTTCTAATGAAGACATGGTAAAAATTAAAAAAAAAATTTATTTGTCCAGCCAAAAAACGGCATTTTTCGAAAAAAAATTGAATTGGTCGCCATTTTTGGAAAAACAATAGTAGAGAAAAAATTTTTATCTTAAAAAGAAGGATTTTGTATGTACTTTTTTCTAAGAAAATTCAACATTTTATTTTTTTATTTAAAGTGCCCAATTTCAGTGGATTTACTTGTTTTGAGACCCCCTAAGTCATTTAAGACCATTTCCAGAAAATGTATGTATGGAGTATGTAGTCCGGAAAAATTTGTGTGCGCTCTAACTCCAACTGCAATCGGAATTTCCTAACCAAATTTTATATTTAGCATTTTTACAACATGCTAATGAGCTGATTAGATTTTGGGCAAAATCGGACAACCGGAAGTGGGGGTTTACTCTTGAGAGTTTTCAGATTTTCGCAATTATTATCGTTTCTATTAAGTTTATGTAAAAATATTAAGAGAAAAAATTTATTTTAAATTAAATTTACTATAAATTTTGTTTAAAAACTTTTTTTAAATTTTGTATTATAAGCGAGTTAAAAATAAAATATGGAATAACATAGTTGCATAATAGCGCAAGCGCAGTAGAAGTGTTTTGTTTCAAGGAGACAATGGCATAGCCTGCCTTAAATATGTACGAGTAATTGGATTATGAGCCCGTAAGGCCGTTAAAGTATGGTAAAGTCATGTGCATGGCCACATCCGATTTTTTTTAATTTTTACTATGTCTTCCCGACATAAAAATAAATATTTTCTCCAATTTTTAAGAAAATTCGAGGATTTTTTGGCTATTTATTGCCAATTCAGTAAAAAAAAATAATGTGCGCGAATTCGTTTTTTGAGGTTAGGATCCATTTTTAAAAAAAAAACCTATTACACGGATCGATACTCTACTTCATCACGGTCATTTTAATTTTTTTTTTATTTTTCCTCGACTCTTAGAGCAGGAGATATTTAAAAAATAGTTAAGCAATCCACTCGAAAAATACCAAAAATGTCGTTTTTGGCACATATCTCGCGAAGCTCCAGCCCAAATTTATTGAAATTTTTTTTAGAAGCTTCTCTTTATGTATAAAATCGAAAAAATTAAAAAAAATTGACTTAGCTCTTACATCCATATAAAATTCTAATTTCACTCCCCTAAATAGTTAGTTATTATTGATAAAAGTAATTTTGTTAACAAAAATAGAAAATATATAAGCAACAAAGAAAAGACGAAATTTTATTTTAAAAATCATCGATGATTCGACCTTCCTATAAGGCCATTCAGTATGAATTTTAATCAGAAATATGTAAGCTAATTAAAATTCCTGGTATGGATGACACCACAAGGTTTCAATGTTGACAACTTAGTTTTTTATGTTAAATTTAATTTAAAAAGTTTTGGCACCACATGGGGAAACTTTAAACGATAGCTAAGAACTCCCACGTACTTCTGTGGATTTACAAAAAGCAATCTATATCAAAAAATTTAAGTAAGCACTAATTTTTACGTATTATCAATATTTTATAGCTTAATTTTTATACTCCTTTTTTTGTTATAGGTAAGTGAGCTACAACATTTAAACATTCTAAGAACATCAAGTAAGGTAAACTTAGTTTTTAGATTACATTTGATTAAATTATCTATCATTTGTTGGTATCAGAAACACATTAAACCACATGGATGGATAATAGATACGACGAAACATATAAATAGATTATCGATCTGTTTAATGATGCTTCTCTACTTTATAAAAAAAAAATATACATCGCTAGAAACTTTTGCATCTCTATTCGCGCTGAGAATTTGGACCCGAGAAATATTTTTGTAATGGCAAACAAAGTTGGGCACTCTCTCATGCATTTTTATTAAAACCCTGTAAATTAAAAAGAAAGAGACCAATTTAGGAGAAAAATTTGAAATTTTTAAGAACTAAACATTTTTATAATTAAAAATTCAGGTAAAATTAAATTAAATCAGCGGAGGTAATTCTAATAATAAATATTTTAAAGTATAAAATCTTCTCCCTTTTTCAAACAATTTTTATCAATTTGTTTAAAAAAAATGTTTGTTGGTAAATTCATATTGTGACCTTTACTTTTTTTAATTTTCTTATTTGTAACATTAAGTTATTTTTAGGACGACAAAAACAAACAAAAATCAAAGTGAAACAACGGTGTGTAATCAATGAAAAATATCGATTTTTTTCTATTAAACCTTAGTGACATTTGGGGGCGACAATTGAAAGTTTTTAAAAATATACATGTGGGCCATCTAAATTTATATGACAATAAGATTATAGAAGCGTTAGTAAGGCGGTGGTGGAAAAAGATTGGGGTACCTAGTATATGTAATATAAGTTATAGAAAATAATGATTAAAATATCACCAAAACTGTGGAGTCTATTCAAAAATATAAATTATATTTATTTGGTGCCTACTCGAGAAATAGCTTATACAATATAGTTAATTATAATACTTATTCACTTAAAACAGTAAATCAGATAATTATACTTATTTTAAGTTAAAAAATATATCGTTAAGTTGTTAATAATACATAAGCCGTTTTCAACATGTACTACATGAAGCCAGACACTGCACAGAGGATTTGCTTTTACATCATAGATATTAAATACATTAAAATTTACACTAAGCTTTAAATCAATTATATTTAGTTTTATATTATACTTTCAAAAAATGTCATGTCAATCACAATTCGGTGGGAATAATTAACCAAATTTTTTGACCTTTAGCGAAGTATTGGATAAGGCAGGCACATTAAATATTTTTGGATTTGCAAAAATGGTACAAATGGATTTCTTTTACTAGCAAATAAAAAATGTGCCATTTGCCTAAAATAATTTTGGCATTTTTATTAAAAAAAATGTTCGGGTTTGTCATTCGATTTCTAATTTGAATGTTACAACAATAAAGGAGGCATTATAACAATACCCAAAATGACAATTCCACTTATATGTAAAAAATGTCATATGAAACTTCAAAAATCGTAATTTGCTATCGGATATTTAGCCTATGAGGAAGGAAGAGAAAATATAACTGGATAAAAAATCGATAATACCACGTTGCACGGTTAAGGAAGTGTGTTTGTTATTTATGTGTCACGTCAGTTTAAATTTATGGTATTGTCTCACCAAATACCAGCTCGAGCTCAGATTTTGGGCAGGATATTTTTTGTAAGTTTGATTTCTCGTATTTACTTTCATATAGGCAATTTAACTCGATCTGTTTGATCGATTGAATGAAAGTAAATACTCTACATCAAACTTATGAAAAATATCCTTTGAGTAAACCTAACCCACACTTAATTTTAATTCAATCGATCAATTATTTGTCGTAAATTATCGCGTACCTATTTTTTATGAGTCGATACTTACAAAATAAATGATAAATTTTACATTATCTGAAAATAAATATATACTCAGTGGTAAAAGCACTGCATAAATCTTCATTTATTCGACTAGCACAACCTAAAAAATGGTAATTTTTCAGCATGTCTAATTGTTAAATTTATGGCACAGATAAAGCATTATGTACCCTATAATCACATTTAAATAACCGTCATAAATCAAATTATAACGGTAAAACTTCGGTAAATTTTATATTGCTTTTTTTATTATGGATAGCTACAAAATGGCGTTAAAAACTAAAAAAAAAAAATTGAAAGTACATTTTAACAAACATATTTTTCAAAAAGTTTGATCAAAATCTGCAAAGTTGTTTTCAAGATAAATAATAGTCGCTTTTGTTTTCAAGCAGGATTTTTTTATCTTGTAAAATTGTACTTAAATTTGGGACTATTAATATAACTTTTACCAAATGAAAAAACTATATTTTTTAATTAAAGAAAATATATAAAACAATCAAGGAAAAACAAAAACCGAATTTTTGTTTTCAATCCCTGAGCAGAAAGGAGGAGGGCCATTTTGGCCGGTTTTCGGCCCCCTACATTTTTGACCATAAAATTTTTTTTTGTTTATTATTATTACCTATATTTGATAATTAATCGATTCCACAACAAACGGAACTTCCCCTAGAAAGAATCAAGGTCAATTCAATATCAAATAGTGCCGACTGTGAGTCGGAAAAAACCATGAAAAATGGACCAATTTACCAGGTTTTCGAGGATGCTGAATACGATGGCCGTATCAGAATTACTCTTTTCGATTGCTGAACCCCCTAAAACGGACAAAAACTACCCCCTAGGGGGTTAAACGGACAGTGCTTCATTTCCCTGTAAAAAACCGTCTTTCCACCCCTTTTCGAGGATGCTGAGCACGGTGGCGGTATCAGAATTTCTCTTTTCGCCAGCCGAACCGCCTAAAACGGCCAAAAACTACCCCCTAAAGGGGTTAAACGGCAGCGCATCATTTCACTGTAAAAAAACGTCTTTCCCCCCGTTTTCGAAGATGCCGAGCACGGTGGTGGTGTTAAAGATTACTTCCGAACCTCACCAACCCCTCCAAAACGTTTTGTCGCTATTAAAAGGAAGGGAAAAAAACACCTCTGTCGGGGGTGAATTTTGGCCGGTGGAGGGGTTGGTGAGGTTCGGAAGTAATCTTTAACACCACCGTTTTCGACATCCTCGAAACAATGGGGGGAAAGACGTTTTCATAAAGGGAAATTTAACCCCCCCTTTAGGGGGTAGTTTTTGGCCGTTTTAGGGGGTTCGACTGGCGAAAAGAGAAATTCTGATACCGTCACCGTGCTCAGCATCCTCGAAAACAGGCAGGGGGGGGAGGTACTCTCAATCCTGGTAAATTTTGGTCCATTTTTCATGGTTTTTTCCAACTCACATACGCCACTATTTGACATTGAATTGACCTTGATTCTTACTAGGTGAAGTTCCGTTTGTTGTGGAATCGATTAATTATCAAATATAGATAATTATAATAAACAAAAAAATTTCTAAGGTCAAAAATGTAGGGGGCCGAAAACCGGCCAAAATGACCCTCCTCCTTTTTTTGTTCAAAATATAGGTTTGAAATAAATTGCCTTAATATTAAAAGTTCAAGATTTGAATACAGGGTGCTTCACACAGAATGGTAAATATTTTAAAATTATGTCCCGATGACAACAGTGTTAATAATTTGAAAGCAACTTTGTACATGTAATTTCTCAAATTTTGTTTATATATACAGGATGTATCAACGTCGATTAACATAAATCTTAAGAAATTGCTGGTGACTGTCTTTTTTCAACATTGCGTGTGGTGCCCTCTTTGTCACTTCTCCATTTCTACCCCAAAAAACGTATTTTTGGCAACTTTTACGTAAATTCGTTAATTAAAAACCAAAATATTGACAAAAAAAATCAATTTAAACACTCTCTATCTCGTGGTGTAGAACTTGTTAAAAAAAGTTGTTAGAGATCCTGCTGTCTTTATTAAAATAAACTTTTAATGAGCCAGTTATAAAAATTTGGGCCACTTTGTAAAATGAATTGTTTTTTTATTTGTGTTTGGACTCTGAGCTCGTTAATTATTTTTATGGCTCCTGTCTGGTTGTTAATAATTCATTCTCACCAGATCAAGTCTGGTTTAAAAAAAACTGTTAGTGTAGTGTCTTCAAACTCCCAAAAAAAAAACTTTCTAAATAGGTAAAAAAAATGCAACAGTTTTATTTTACAATTCGAAAGAAAATTATTATGAACAGTCGAAAGTTTCCGTAATTTGATAATAATTCAAATCTTATTACAAATACCTATTTATTTATTACTATTTTAAATTAGCTATTAAAACGAGACAAATTATTGTCCTATAAGTCATTTGGTTCAAGTTGCTCGGATAAGTTTATTGTTGTTGTTGTTAGACAACATTTATCAAAAAGGATACGGTGTGCCAGACAATCTGACGGTAAGTTATGTCATAGAAAATTATGCAATACGAGCGTATAAGCATTTCTACGACAAGCAACATAATTTCACTTATTGAGCGATATTCAAACGATGATAATGTTTATTGAATAAGAGCCTAATCAATTTTTGAATAATATGGATGTACAAAATAAAAAACTGCTATAATTTATAAAGAAATTGGTACACAACACTCATTATTTGTTTTTCAAACTCTGCTATTTGAATTTTAATTGTAAAAAAAAAAGAATTTCGCGACTAAAATGTGAGTACAATTATTTTCTTCTATACAGAATCTTTTGATTCCACGATTGCAACTTTAAAGAGTCAAGGAAATCTTTAAAATCAGTTTGACTATCAAGTATTCTAATATAGTCCAATATTTGTCACAAAAGAATATTTAAGACCAGTGCGGATTCTTATCACTGAACGAAAAAAGTACGTGTAATTAATAAAAAAAGTACATCAAATCAATGAACGTCAACATTAATTTTCAGCCGATGACAACTATAAATAATCAATACAATAAACGTTCGTACGTAAATTTTCTTAATCCTTAAGTTACGATTTTTGTACGTAAAATCAATAAAATTTAAGCATATATTTATGATCGCAATGATAGGCCTATGATAGCCGGTTATCAATGTTACGAACGATGGATATTAATCTATGGTTAATGTTTTTAAAAACAATGAAAAGTAAGTATACATCTATGATCACTGTACATTAAAATCATAAATAAAAAGCATGGGTCTACCATCGTCGATTATTAACGTAAGGGATGATTGACATTAATCTGTAACACCAGTACATTAAAACAATAAATAGTGAGCATATAAGTTTTATTTATCAGACCTCGTTAAATTAGGTATACTGGTAATTACTTTATCAAAAATGTTAAAACAAAAGGATATTTCTAAAAAAATTTAAAACACCTACCTATTATTGGATCATCTATGTCTACTGATTTGATGTGTCGCGTTTTCCCAAAACCTATATTTTCGAATTTCCCATATGAACAATCAAGATTCAACCAACTGGAAGAGGATTATACAAAAAAATGTATTAGGTAGTTATTTTTTATTGTTCTAATGTTATCTAAATTGAACAAATAAATAATTTTAAAACATATATCAATTGCCTTAAGTATATGAAAAAATTTTAAATGAGTTTCGTCAAAGTAGACGCAAATATTTGAAATTTTAGAGATGTCGTCTCCAAGGCATAAAATAAAGGTTTGAATTGCTGATTTTCTTAATTTCCAGCTCTTGTTGGGTTTTAGCACAAAACAAAAATGATTCCTGGGAGTCCTTTATTGTACATTTTATATTGGTCGTCTTTCGAAATGAATTTTTGGAACAAAATTTGGTCGATGGCACCTAATATAAAAGTGAATCATATTTTCCATCTAAAAAAATACAAAAATTAATATGCTACTTGTTGGCACATTATAAATTGAACTTACTTTCGCCGCACGTTTCCTTGAAGGCGTTACATAATAGGGCTCTAACAGCTTTATCCTTTCTGCAAAAATGCCACTATTTGCGGAAAACATTTTTCCCAATTTTTTAAAAAGAATTCTTAGACATATAATTTTAGTATAGGTATAATGTGTGCCAAAATAATATTTACCAAGCGGTATCCCCAGTGTTTTTTGTAACTATCAGAATATACCTTTTCTTTGTCGATCTCCAGTCCAGAATTAACTAATTTGGCACAATAATTATTATTTTACTGTCCACAAAGCACAAACTGTATCGGAACACCTAACCTCTGCATGTGGTTGCACTTATATGGGCTATGGGCGCGGCGCGAAGAGTTAAACATCTACGCTAGTTGTTCGTAATATTAATGTTCGTAGAGATTGATTTACTATTAGGTAACACTATTTTGCCGCGTTTTTAAGCAGTCAATGGTGGCATTCATAGATTTAACGTTTAGTGTTCATCAAAACAATGAAAACCGGTAATTAATTTTCAAAGTTTGTAGTTCTTGGATTTATAAAAAGTTTTTATGGTTTTAATTGTAAAGTACATAGGTTTATAATCGTAAAACGTTGATTTAACTATTTGTATTATATTAAGGATACAGTTAATTAGTTTTTGATGTTTTGCGTTTATTGCTTAACGATTTTTCGGTTATTGTTTTATTGTATTATTCTCCCAATCTCCGAATCATAGCATTAATGTCCAAAAAATTGACGACGATACTTTATTGATTTTACGTACACATATATTTGTATCAAAGTGGCACGTAGGATTTGCTTAGAAGCTTCTAATTTATTTATTTATTTGTTTATTATCCCTTACGGATAAATTCCATCAAAAAAAGCGTACATTTCAAAATATATGCAATACAATAAAAAATTCCCCCTGAAACCATTCTTCTCAAGCTCACATTTAGACCAGGGGCAATCATTTTTAAAACAAAGAAGGTTTTCCGAATTTATAAATGCTTATTCGCTTTTATGTCTCAATTTTTATGATGTTTTCCGAAAATACCAGTGGTTTTAATATCTGCACCTGTTTTATTTGAAATGGATTTTAGTTTTTTGGTATCACTAGAGATTGTATATGTATAAAATTGGTTCAGTCAAATCAATAAAATAGGAATATATATTTTTTTAAATTTCAATAATACCAATTTATTTTAGCTTTGTGTAAATATTTTGGAATTTTTCTTTTTCTTGTAAAAATATTGAATGAATAATCAAAAAAATTGCTAGTTAGGTTATTTTGATATCGTTATAATTTTAATTTCTTCATTGATTTTAAGGTTTGACTTAATTTATGCCTTTTTCATTCTTTTCGTCTTAGGGATGGGTTAAGGGTAATTTTTTCATTTTTCGCGTTTTTAATCGGTTTTTTGGCGGTAGTTTAACCTTTTTTAGATTTTTCTTTCTTTCTCCACCAAAAAAATCCCATTAAAATGGTTATTAAAAAATAGGGACTTCTAGTCCTTCATTTGGAATCTATTTCTTTCATTTTCATCAATAAACTACAATTTAAAATTGTAATAGATAAAACGAGGTTTAATTCGATAAAAATAAACGACACCGTTTCTCTCTTTGGTCAACACATTTATTATATAAAATCTACAGCAGCCTGTATTGAAACCAATCAAATTTTATATATCAGAAGTGAAACCTAACCATACGGGCATCGTTATTTAATCACGTCCCGCTTTAAATTACATTGCCGGAGTCCGCAGACACCAAGTCGTTTGAAATGTCGTCAAAATGCGGGTTGGAATTCCACAATTTCACTTATACTCATAACCTAATTCAACAATGCAAGTCTTAGAGAAGAGAATGTTGCAAAGAATTTCGGGTTACTTCATCTAAATATCTTGTTTCCGGGCAACAACATTTTATTGTTTAAAAAAATTAGGGACGAATTGGGGTTTCTTGTGACTCTGTTAAATTACTGTTAAAAATTTATTGTGCCAAGTATTGTTCTGCTTCGGTGGTTTGGTTCCTATATCCATCAGAAAGTTTCGTTCTCCTATTTATATAATAACCTCATGGTTCCCTCAAGGGTCACACGTGGGCCCCCTTCTGTTGAACATATACATTAACGATATCTCCTCTTGTTTCATTAATACAAAATTCTTGGAGTTTGCTGAGGACATGAAATTTTTTCGAAAAATATCTAATTCTTCCGATAAACTCCTGATCCAAGAAGATTTAAATAGTCTGACACTGTATTGCCAGCAAAACCATCTTTATCTGAATACAAAAAATGTCAATGTATAACATTCTCAAGGAATAAAGACACTATCGAAAACGAATATTTCCTCAATAATGAACTTATAACAATAGTTTCGGTGATCAAAGATCTCGGTATTTATATCGATTCCAAACTCTTTTTTGACCAACATATCGAATATGTTTCAAAAAAAGCTAATAAAGCACTAGGATTCCTAATGCGCATTTATCACGACTTCAAAGAGGTAGAGTCTGTTAGAAATCCATACATGGCATATGTCAATAGTGTTTTAAGCTTCGATTCTTCTATTTGGAATCCCTATTATAACTGTTATATCGACCGATAGAGAGCATCCTTTCTCAAATGACTATAAGATCGAAGTTTTTATTTCCAAAAAAATATTCAAACCCGAGAGATCGAGATAAAATAATCATTTCCTTTCGAGTACAATCATCATTACCTTTTCATTTTTTTTTCTCTTTATGACAAAGTACGGTCTAAATGAGAATATTATGTATTTTTCGTCGATTTCAGCTTTTTGTTATTGCTATCCAAGTTTGCAAATGGGAGCTCGTCAAGTGATTACCTTTCTTTTTATTTTCAGTAAACGAGGTAAAGTGTTCTGGAATTTACTGGCGATCTATAAGAACGGGCGTTAAACTAGCCACATTCATAAGTACACTGCGAATACTAAATTCTTGAAATTTTAAAACCTCCCTACCTACTAGACATTTTTATCGGTTTTGGCACCGATTCTGTAACATACTTGATAAAATTTACCGCTGACATGCATTTATGCATTTTTATCTTATGCCACACAAGCGTTAAACCATGTTTTAACCGATGAAAGTAGCGATTTTTAGCATTTACGATGCTCTTACTTTTTACAATATACCTGTTATAGTGGAGCCGTAATACTCCACTCCGAACTAGGTAACATGGGAGATTTTGAATATAAATGGAGTATAATTGTGCCAACGCTTATTTTTAAAAGTTCAACCGATGAACGAATTTTTACAGATTACGCTAAACCACTATCAACTTTTAATCTTCATATAGGTAACAAGGTGGGTTTAGTGGCTTCCTACAATGTTTATTATTTATTTGTTTTAGGTGTTTAGGTACTTTTTTGTTGTTATCTTTTTTTAGTTTAAAGTATCATTATCAGCTCAATATTTACTATTCGAGTGCATAGCACTGTCTCTAACTCCTTCGTGTAGCTATTGGATTCTTATCGCCAAATAGTCTGGATAGACAGTTTCCCATTCCTTCTGGTAAAATCTACAAAGAGCTCTACCAAGCTCATGATATAAAATTCATGTTTGTTGAGCCTGTTAGAAGGCTCATTCTCGGGCCAATTGATCCTAATCATTTTTGGCCTAGTAGCCACTTTAGGGTCAGTCTGTTAAGGTTGTCCAGCTCTTTAATAGATTAATGTTATTACTAGAAAAGAAGAGATATTGATCCATAAACAAACAGAACATTTGTCGTTGGTATGAGAGATACCTCAAATGAAAATTGAGACTACATACGGGCGCTAATACATCAAGTGTGCCAATTCTATATTTAAAATTGCTATTTTCAGAATGCATTTTACACTGAACCAAAAAAGTACGTGTAATTAATAAAAAAGTACATCAAATCAATGGACGTCAACATTAATTTTCAGCCGACGACAGCTATAATTAATACAATAAACGTTCGTACGTAAATTTTCTTAATCCTTAAGATACGATTTTTGTACGTAAAATCAATAAAATATAAGCATAGATTTATGATCGCAATGATAGGCCTATGATAGCCGGTTATAAATGTTACGAACGATGGATATTAATCTATGGTTAATGTTTTTAAAAACAATGAAAAGTAAGTATACATATATGATCTCTGTACATTAAAACCATAAATAAAAAGCAAGGGTCTACGATCTCGTCGGTTATTAACGTTAGGGATGATTGACATTAATCTATAACACCAGTACATTAAAACAATAAATAGTGAGCATATATTCATAATCACCAGTTATTAATATTATTAATAAATAAAAATTAATAATGTCACTTCAGATGAAATATTGAATGATCACGGTGTACCACAGAGAAGTGTGTTGGGACCACTACTTTTCTTGATTTATATCAATGATGTTGCTCAACTCCAATGTGGCTGCTTCAAGCATCTTTTTGCTGATGATTTACTAATTTATTTTTCCTCTGCAAACATACAGCACATAGTGAACGTTGTTAATAAGAGTTTGGAGCGTATCTACCGGTGGTGTTGTTCCAATTTGTTAAAAGTCAATTTTAATAAAACCAAATACATGCTAATATGCAATGACCAGCATCTTAGACTATTTCATGAAGGCATTTTTGAAATAAAAATTGGAAATTCCCCGATTTCTAAAACTAACTAAAATATCTTGGCGTTATAATCGATCAGGAGATTAAATTCAAACAACACGCTAATTATATAATAAAAATAATTTCGTTTAAGCTTAATTACCTCTTTAGATGTTCCAGATTTTTGTCGAAATGGTCTAAGTCAATACTTTTTATTACTCTGATTCTTCCTCACTTTACATACTGCTCAACTGTACTATATCTATTAAATCAAAATGAAAGGAACCGGTTTCAAAAACTTCAAAATCGGGCTATGCGAATAATTTTGTCCTGCTCTAGAGATACTCTTATTGTAGGGATGTTGAGTACGTTAAATTGGTTGCCTATAAAAGACTTTTTTCTTTTTAATGCCTTAATTTTGATATATAAAATTAAATCTGGACATGCTCCAAATTATCTTACCACTAAGTTAACTTTAGTACATTCAGTACACAACTATAACACAAGATTAAGAAACCATTTTTACATCACACCAGTGATTAAAGGTAGGGCACAGAACTCAATTTTTTTTAAGGGATTGCAAGAATATAATAATTTACCAGAAGCCTATTATAAATTCAACATCGTTAAACAATTATAAAAGAAACCTTAAACGATATTTGCTAAACAGGTAACGTTTTCAATATATATACATATATAGGAGTTATAATGTAACTTAGAGGTATAGGTATCTACTCTAATTTAATGTGATTGTATTGTATAAGTCGTATAAGTTTATTGTATTATTTTTTATTGTATTACTATATATTAGTTTGTATTGACTAAATAAAGCATTTATATATATAAATTAGGTATACTGGTAATTACTTTATCAAAAACATTAAAACAAAACGATATTTCTAAAAAAAATTTAAAACACCTATCTACTAATCTTTGGCTCATTTATGTCTACTGATTTGATGTGTCGCGTTTTCCCAAAACTTATATTTTCGAATTTCCCATATGAACAATCAAGATTCAACCAACTGGAAGAGGATTATACAAAAAAATGTATTAGGAGGTTATTTTTTATTGTTCTAATGTTATTGATTCACAAATGATGTGTACCATAGAGCTTTAAAAGGGAACAGCATGTTTATAAAAACACTTTTCCAAAAAGATCCAGAATATTTTGCTCTTTTGTGGAAAATCTAAATTGAACAAGTAAATAATTTTAAAACATATATCAACTGCCTTAGGTATATAAGTATATGAAAAAATTTAAAATGAATTTCGTCAAAGTAGACGCAAATATTTGAAATTAAATTTTAGAATGTCATCTCCAAGGCATAAAATAAAGGTTTGAATTGCTGATTTTCTCAATTTCCAGTTCTTGTTGGGTTTTAGCACAAAACAAAAATGATTCCTGTGAGTCCTTTATTGTAAATTTTATATGAAATGAAATGAATTTTTGGAACAAAATTTGGTCGATGGCACCAAATATAAAAGTGAAGCATATTTTCCATCTAAAAAAAGACAAAATTAATATGCTACTTTTTGGCATATTATTTGAACTTACTTTCGTCGCACGTTTACTTGAAGGCGTTATCTAATAGGGCTCTAGCAGCTTTATCCTTTCTGCAAAAGTGCCAGTATTTTCAGAAAACATTTTTCCAAATTTTTAAAAAGTATTCCCCACTTTCGAACGCGACATTATAATCCATATCAACCGAAAATAAATATTTAAGTTAAAAAAACAGCAATTTTTTATTTTAACATCTTAGACATAAAATTTTAGTATAGGTATAATGTGTGCCAAAATAATATTTACCAAGCGGTATCCCCAGTGTTTTTTGTAACTGTCCGAATGTACCTTCCTTTCACTGTCAATCTCCAGTCCAGAATTAACTAATTTGGCACAATAGTTATTATTTTACTGTCCACAAAACACAAAATGTATCGGAACACCTAACCTCTTCATGTGGTTGCACTTATATGGGCTATGGGCGCGGCGCGAAGAGTTAAACATCTACGCTAGTTGTTCGTAATATTAATGTTCGTAGATTTAGGTAGCACTATTTTGGCGCGTTTTTAAGCAGTCAATCGTTTTAGTGTTCATCAAAACAATGAAAACCGTTAATTAATTTTCAAAGGTTGTAGTTCTTGGATTTATAAAAAGTTTTTATGGTTTTAATGGTAAAGTACATAATCGCAATACATTGATTTGATTAATATTTGTATTATATTAAGGATACAATTAATTAGTTTTTGATGATTTGCGTTTATTGCATAACGATTTTTCGGTTATTGTTTTAATGAACTAGTTAATTGTTTTATGACGTGAAATTATTTTCCCAATCACCGAATCATAGCATTAATGTCCAAAAAATTGACGACGATACTTTATTGATTTTACGTACAAATATTTTTTCACTGCACTTATAGCCTTTGAGGCTCATTCTCGGGCCAATTTAATAGATTATTGTTACTACTAGAAAAGAAGAGATATTGATTGATCCATAAACAAATAGAACCTGTGCCGTTGCTATTAGAGACGGGCGCTAATACATCAAGTGTGTCAAATTCTATTTAAAAGTGCTATTTTCAGAATGCCTTTTACTTTAATTATTTTTTGATTCATTCAATCAAGGATTACAGGGCTCATATAACTCTTGTGGTTATTACGGTGACCCTGCGGGATAGCCTTGTGGGTGTTAGGGACTGTGAAATAACCGCTTTTCGGATAGCATCTGCAGTATATGGTCTCTATGGAGATTCTGCTGGAACAGCAGAACTGGAAGGCAAATTTGAGATTAGTTTTAAACTAAAAAGTACATTTGGAATGAAAACATTCATCACATGAATAATATTTAATGTTCTTCCTTTAGAAATATATTTTTTTACTTGTTATGACTAACATTAAGAGACCACACTGTATATTTTTATATTTTTGATCATCGCATTCCAAATAATAATCAAAAATTGATTTATCCACCACTGGATTAACAGAACTTATTTTTTCAGTTATATCAGTCGTCAATTGAAAAAAAAAATGGAGCCAGTTGCTGTAGATTATCGGTAATTACACGAATAGGTCGGTACTTGAACTCGCTGAATTAAATGAATCTTTTATTGCACAATAATTAAAAATAAACCGTCAATTATCTCCGTCCGACTTAAACGAACCGTAGAGCCTTTATTATAGGTCAATAGTCCCTTGTCTTTAAGTGATTACTTTTTGTTTAGATACGTCGTTTGGGTAATGTAAGACTTCACTTTTAAGTGTATCGTTTTATGACCAACAGTAATACCAAATTTTTTCGATGGAATAATCCCAGAGTATCGACAAATTCTATTGGAGAATTCATTGAAATTTCAAAAGTATACAGTGTGTTGGGGGGATGGGTGGAGGCACATCTTTAAAATTGTTATTTAAAAAAATATTGTGTTTAAAAAAATAACAATTTTAAAGATGTACCCTACAATTTTCTTGAAAGAATGAAGAAGTTTTATTATAAGAATATTTTTGAGTAGTAATAATAATAAAGACGGTTTATTATTATTATAATTTTACTCGAAAATATTCTAATAATAAAACTTCTTCATTCTTTCAAGAAAATTGTAGGGTACATCTTTAATAATTGTTATTTTAAAAAACACAAACAAATAGCACACCATGCCCTTTGCAATTTTTAGATAAATTTCCATACTAGTGACGATTTCGGTACTTATTTTCCCAGTCAGCAAACATGAATAGAATTGTAGGGTTAGTAATTCTAAGCAAAATTCATATATATTTGAGGCGGAAAATGCGTCAGTACATACGAAAACACTGCCCTTTTTTTCAGTGCTAGTAGTAAGAATAATGTATCTGTCAGGTGAAAAACTGAAAAAAGTTGTTCATCAAAAGAATTTCCCTCATTTTCGTAGTCATGATAATTTATCAGATGATGGCCTATATTATGATAACAGTCTAAAATACAATCTGACTAATGTGGAACACCCCGAAAGCCTTGCCAGACTCGTCTAATGATCGTCAGGCTATTCCTCTCCTCGTTTAACAGGGTTCCCACAGACCTGGAAAACAGAAAAGTCAGGGAATTCAAAAAATGTTGACAAAGTCTGGGAATTTTGCATTTTTCAGCAGAAGTCAGGGAATTCAACCAGTGTATATTGAAAACCAAATGACTGCACAAAAAATGCGTAAATAGTTTCTTTACTTTCACATTTCATTTTTGTATTCAAAGATATCTTGGTATAATTTATCACATCCACAAATATGCATACTGGTTATATAACTAAAAAATTCGAATTCTTTTTAGATATTCCTTGCAAGGAATTAGATTTTCTTTATCATTTTGTGTCCTTCTATGCCATTATTTTCATTTATATATCATAAATAAAAATTTTCATTTACTTATTTGTATTACTCTATAAATGGTGGATTCTTGTGAAAAAAGTTTGTGCATGGTCAAGGAAAACCTGGAAAACTCAGGGAAAATTTTCTCGCTTCAATTGTGGGAACCCTGTTTAACTACCTGGCAAGGCCTTCGTGATTGAAAAATGTCAGCCAGACGTGTATTTTCAGTAATAATATAACAAGAGAGTGAGAATAAATTGAAATAATTTGACAGATTTTTTGAAAACTTGTTGCCAGGCAATAGTCACGAGAACCCGCAGAGCTCGCGTTGCTATTTCCAAATGGCAACAAATTTGAACTTAACAATTTAAATTAGTACAATGAAAAACGCAATTATTAAAAATATTTCGAGACTCACTATTTATTGAGGATTTGGAATTGCTTGTTATATTAACTCCTGCGTATTTTCTCTAAGATTATTTATTATATTTGAATGATGTTCTTGGTTCAATTGTAAGTATGGTTTAATCGAACTTGCTGAATTATGACCAGTGAGAATAATCACAAGAGATTTATTCCCACTATAATAATGACATAATTGGTTGAAACGTACCCTTGTGACGAATAAAGAAGCATTTCAATGCTTTTAAGAAACGCCAAAAAATAATCTATAAAATTATAATAGAATCTATCATGTGACAAATTTTCAAACCCGGGAAAATAAGAGAAAAATGTTTCTATTTTTCCGATTTTGAAGATGCCGCCAGACTGATTTGCCTATTTCGTAAATCAGTAATAGTTTATGATTGTATCAATTTATATGCTAAAAATAAGAGTTACGGATTAGCAAAAAACTGTCAAATTTTTTAATCCGAAAATTTTCAGCCAGACTCACTTTCCGTTATCTGAGATAAGCCAGACTGCTATTTTTATAAACTTTAGTAAATATAAAATATTTATGCCTGGGAAAATAAGTGGAATCGTATTGTTTTTTATTTTTTGAATCCATCCAAACATTTTAGCTCAATATATTTGTGGTTATCTGACTGGAACTCCATTTTGAGAATGGACTATTTCTTCCGGATTTTAGCTTATTTCTATATATACCGCATGGGAAAAAAAATCACTGCCTCCTGGGCTATATCTTTTTTATCCCTAAAAACCTCATCCATCACCGCAGATGCGACGACAGACATTGCATGATGATATATGGAAGTGCTTTGAATTGTTGTCGTTTTTTCTTTTTTTTTTGTTATCAATCTTTTCCAGACGTTTCTATTTGACTGAAACGCGGTGTTTAAGGTATTTTTGTTCGCGTGAAAATAATCCCGATTCTGCTGAAATACACTGCACTTAACTGAGCAATTTTTACTAAAGAAAGATTAATGGTTAAAAGGGAAAATATGGCAGTATCGGAAACTGTAATTTGGGGTATTACTTTTAACCTATTTAGTTGGTTTGTTAGGAAATTTTAAACTAGCGATGCAATTATTTCTTGGCGTGTAATTTTCCAGCATTTTAAATAAAATTGTGGGTGCGTGAGAGACGGAAAATGTTAGATGGATCTTATTAAATACGTTTACTTTTAGAATTTCATTTGAAAACTTTAATTAATGAAAGCCCAACTGACTAAGCCGAAAAGTAAATACCGGTCGATTGACAAAACTCTTTTATAGCGGCGCGATTTTGTTTCTAAAGTGTGGACGTAATTGTCTAACCTTATTTTCATTTATAATTGGATTGTGTATTTACTCTTATATTGAAAAAAAATCTGGGAAATTAAACCATGCCTTCAACAACGAGTGAATAAACCCCATTTAAGCCCCTCTGAGCGAAATCAATTCGGAATCGTTAAGCTGTTATTGTCGTTTTAATTTTCAAACGTATTGTTGAAAAATAATTAATTCTTTATTTTTAAACTTGTTATCAACGGAGTGCAGTTGCCGTCAACGTTAAACTATTATTTTAATTTATAAGTAGATTGTACATATCCTATTTATAAATCAAAATATCCCTTCTGGTTTAGCGTGAGTACAATTAAGGTTGTTAAGGAAAAGAATAAATTACATAAAAAATGGAAAAGGTATAATAACCATATTGATTATCTGACATTTAGGCTTCTTAGAGGCCGTTCTAAATACTTAATTGACCTTGACTATAAAAGTTATATTGAACGCGTTGAGAGTTCCATCATATCTGATCCTAAACAAATTTGGCAGTTTGCAAAATCTAAACAAGGCAAAACAACTAATATAACCGCTTTAGAAAAGAAAGATGCAAAAGGTATAATTACATGTGGCAAAACGATTTGTAGCGCCTTTTCTTGTTATTTTAATTCTGTTTTTAATACCACAAATGCTAATGCGAACTAATTTGGGAACCACTCAGAACAATTATAGCTATATATCATCAAATTATCAAATACCTAGATCAATTATTATCGACAAAATTAATAAGCTCCCTGACAAAGTTGCAGGCATAGATAATATTCCTACTTGTCTCTTAAAAAAATGTGTTCTTGAAATATCTTAGCCTCTACATATCTTATTTAATAAATCTTTGGAGGAAGGTTACCTTCCTCATGTTTGGAAAAGGGCCTTAATTGTACCAATTTTAAAATCCGGTAACAAGCTGATTGTCGATAATTATCGTCCAATATCGAAATTGTGCAACATCGCTAAACTTTTTGAATTTATTATTTGTGATTACCTTTCTAGCGATCTAAAAAATATCATAAATATAGAACAGCACGGTTTTTTGAAAAAGCGTTCCATAGAAAGTAATCTATTTATCTATTCCCAATTTTTACTCGATAACATGAATGAGTCATAACAAGTCGATGCTATCTATACCGATTTTAGCAAGGCATTCGATAAAATAGATCACAATATCCTTATAAGCAAACTTGCTGGGCTCGGTATGTATTCAATATACTTCTGCTTTTACAGATATTACTTCAGGAGTTCCTCAGGGGTCCCATCTGGGTCCCCGGTTAAATGCTTTACTTTTGCCAAATTTTTAATGTAAGCAGATGACCTGAATATTTATCAGAAAATTTCAAGCCTATCAGATGCTTATCTCCTTCAGCACATTTGATAACGTATCCTTAACCAGAGTTTCCATGGTTACGGACATCGGCATCTATTTCGATAGTAAACTATTGTTTGATCAACATATTCAGTATATTTGTACTAAGGCCTATAAAATACTTGGGTTTATATTCAGACCATGCAAAAGTTTTAAAAGGGTAGAAACAACTCGTATGCTATACACTTTTGGATCAGTTATTTGGAACCCTCTATATAATATCTACATTAACAAAATCGAAAAAATACAAGAGAAATTTATAACATATTTGAATTTCAAATTTTATCCTCAAACTAACAGTTTTAATCTAATAAAAAAAAATCTCAGTTTAATGTCACTTGAAGATAGAAGGCAATTGTATGATATAAAATTCATATTTAAAATTCTTAACAACCTCGTCGATTCTATAGATATCGTTAACTTAATAAATATAAATGTCATTCTAATTCTCCGCTTTATCGTTGCTGTAAATCATCCAATTCTTTGGCAAATTTAACCAACTTAGATATTTCTTCTTCCTTAACAACATTTGGTACCAGGTTAAAAAATTTTTACAAGGGTCATATTCAATAATACTTAGTTCTTAATAACTTGTAATTTTTTATAACTTATCAGTTGTAATTTATTTTATAATTTTTTGTATATTGAAACGTGAGTACTGTTTCTGGGTTCGTCCCGTATTGTATTCCGTTTTGTTAAATAAATAAATAAATCAGGTTTTTAAATAATAGACAACTTATCCACTCGTTCTTTAATTTTCATTTGCGAATATTCAATTAAAGTGGTTAGTTTAATATGAAAAATATTCTGTACCATAATTTAAAAACTGGTCAACTAATAAAAACAACTCTGAAAACTCCCATCATTGTTTACCCCAAATATTTTGTAATATTGTAGTTGTTGGTTTGTTCGGAAATCTGGCTCAAAAGACCACAACCGCGTCGATTTTTATCTGATTTATTCGTTTGTTTTTCACGCTCATGTGTTTTGTTGTGTATGTGCTTAGAATCGAAGTGAGATTGAAGGGTCTCTGAAGTTTATTATTAATTTAAGAAGCAAATTAGTTAGAGATACTGTTAGTATCAAACACCTACTTCAAGCTTTTAATGCATTTAATAGATACAATATGGGTCGAAACACTCGAAACTTTAACATCAAACTTTTCGACCTTATTTGAGTTGAGCCGATGTTGAACGAATCAATGGCGCTATTCAGACATACTTCATTGAATGACAAAGTTACTATTATTAACAATGTCTTTACAAACTACCTCAATTTGGCGTATTTTTGGGATTTTGCGTCTTTTAGTTTATAAAGTATCACTTGCCATTAATAGACCAGTGCAGATGCCTTTGAAAATGGTAAAAAGTGAAATAAAATACTAGTAGGATGAAACCCATTGGAAAAGGAAGAGAAACTACAGTCCTATAGAAAAAAGTTAAATGGCAAAGTTGTAGGTATTAAAAAGATCTACAACTTTTGTATTTACTTTTTTCACATAACCTCAAAATTTATGTGAAAAATTCAAATAACCAAGTTTTTGGTTTTTTATTTTTATCTTTTACAAAAAAAATTTTTTTCACGAAATTTGGTGAATACTTACCTTTTACTTACTTACAATTTTGAGCTACTTATTAAAATTTATAATTTAATTACTCGAAAAACATGGAATGTAACATGGAATCTTACGTTTTTCAAGTAATTAAAGTATACATTTTAATAAATAGCTCAAAATTGGACATGATTTAAAAAAAAATTTCGGATTCGAGTTTTTTCGTTTCTTATTTGCATTTTTTGAAAACATTTACCATAGTAATGTATATTTTTTTTACACCATCAAAAAGTAGAGATTTCAACGAACAAAAAGTCCATATTTTGACGTGAGAATTTTCGATTGAAAATTAGACTGCTTTTCGATATTAAGGTTAAAATAATAAATATTTTAAAACAAAAAAATTACAGTGTGTTTAGGACATAAAAAGGTAAGTTTTCACCAAATTTTCGTGAAGAAAAATTTTTTTTGTAAAAGATAAAAATAAAAAAAACCAAAAACTTGATTATTGGAATTTTTCACATAAATTTTGAGGTTATGTGAAAAAAGTGTAAATAGAAAAGTTGTAGATCTTTTTATTACCTACAACTTTGCCATTTAACTTTTTTCCATAGGACTTGTAGTTTTACCGGAAATCGAGATAAACAGTTTTCTACCCTTAAAAACTTCCCAACCTCAGATCGCCCGTAAATTGTTTTTCCTATCATTTTTGTCATATTCTCTTCCTTTTCCAGTGAGTTTCATCCTACTATTATTTTATTTTGTTTCAAAAATTATCGGCACTGGTCTATAAGTTACGTGAACAGCTTCTGACTCTCTTTTTCACACATTTTCATTCCGAGTCATGAAATTTCTTACAAAAGCAGACAACAGCGTGGAAGGAAAATCGATCTCTTCTGATGAAAGATCGAGGCTCACAGTTCGTGAAGGATATAGCACTGCATCACCCCCGTTCGCCATTCGTTCTTTTTCTTTCCTTTTGTTTTTAATTACAAGAACGGTGCTAGATCATTTTTATGCCTCGTTATCGTATACTATTTCAAGAAAACTCGCTAGGGAGTTAAACTAACATGCAATAACTGGTGTTCTAGTTTTGATGCCGTGGTAGTTGCTACCCAGATTATTAGTACAGAGATGCGATATTAGAGAACGTAAATTTTAACGGATAATTGAAAATGAAAGACAGACAAATTGGTACAGTGATGTAAACGTTGGATAATAATGAGAAAATTATAGATTTACGAGGACTCGGTTGGACATTAATACCAATAATCACAATGTCGATGGTAGTGGACAAAAAAAGCAAATTATTATGAATTTTGTTTAACTAGGGGTCGTAATTTTTTGACAAATTGTAATTTTGATTATATTGACATTGCAATAAAACTTAATAATCCTCATATTAGTGTATTGAAACATCAATCGTCCTCACGTTGGCACATTGTGCGCTTCTAGGATAATTTATTCTTTCGAATGCAAAGAAATTTTTGGCAGGCGCAATCCATAAATTACTATTGAAACATTTAAAAACAATAAAAACTGGACAAATAACACGACATAAAAGTTTTTAATGGCCTTTTAAAACTTAAAAATTATGAGTATTAGTAATAGTCCAGTAAATGAACGCCATCAAGCCTGTCCGTCAAATTTTTTTTTAATTTGCAAGTATTCATAGGTACATTTACCTCCGAAAATCTCTGCTACGTGGAATTTGTGGAATGGTGGGAAAATGGCTCTAGAGTTCCCGAAAATCCGTTTTTCGACGATATCTGCCGAAATATGACCCTTAGAGCATTTTTGTTAGAAGCTCTCCCTAATACGCATTAAAAAAATATAGGGTTTTGCACATCTAACTTTACTATTTACTTTAATAATTGACGTTAAGTGACAAACAACATATTTTACACAATTTTTAATAAGTACAAAATTTTACAAAGTTTGATCGTAAGAAAACTACATTAGTGAAAGTTAAAATTTATAGTAGGTGTTCAAAATGTCTTCCATTTTCATTTATACATTTTCTTGTCCTTTTTTTCATTGATTTACGCACATCTCTTAGCATTGCAGGGGTCACCTGTCTAAATGCTGCAGTAATTCTTTCTTTCATATTTTCTTTTGTGGTAAACTCTTCTTTGTAAACAATATTTTTAATAAAACCCCACAAGAAAAAATCGCAAGGTGTAAGGCAAGGCGATCTAGTAGGCCAATTTATAGGTCCTCCCCTTTCTATCCAACGATCCTGAAATTCCCTATTTAACCAATTGCGAACATCTAATAGGTAATGTGTTGTGGCACCATCTAATTGAAACCACATTCCGTTGCGATAATTTTGAGGCACATTTTGCAATAAGTTGCGAAAATCATGTTCTAAAAAATCTAAAAATATAGCTCCATTTACAGTCCCATCAAAGAAATAGGGACCAATTACATAATCACCTATTATTCCCGCCGACACATTCAAAGACCATCGATACTGTGATGTGGTTCTAAATAAATGTTCATTGTGGTCCGAATAATAATGGAAGTTGTGACTATGTACACAACCGTTCTTATGAAACGTGGCTTCGTCGGAGAATAAAACTTTGTTTAAAAAGTTACGCTCTGTATTTATCTTGTTTATTAACCATCTACAGTATTCCACTCTACGCACGAAATCACGTGGTAATAATTCTTGGTGAAGCTGGATATGATAGGGGTGATATTTATTCTTTTTTATTATGCGTCTAATTGTATTGGAAATATCTAACTGATTGCTTAATTGGCTTGTGCTTATATTGGGATCTTCAACTATATTGATCATTACCTTATATTCGTTGTCAATAGTAACAGCTGTAGTTTCACGTGAATGTTTTTCATACTTGACGGTTCCTGTTCTATCAAATCTATTCTTTAAATTCTCAAAAGTATCCTTTTGTGGATGACGTCTTTCTGGGTATCTTTGACGATAGACCCTACTAGCAAGAAACGGATTTTTTTGACATTCACCGAGTATCCATATCATATCAATATTTTCTTGAACACTATAATTCTTATTAAAATCCATATATACACAATACCGATTAAATATAGTAGACGTAGAAGTAAAATATGTTGTTTGTCACTTAACGTCAATTATTAAAGTAAATAGTAAAGTTAGATGTGCAAAACCCTATATTTTTTTAATGCGTATTAGGGAGAGCTTCTAACTGAAGAAAAATATACAGGGTGTCCCATTTGAAAAAATTAAGTTATTGCCATTTGAAAACTAGACTATTGGCACGCCATCGGCAAACACCCTGTGCAACAAGTGAAGATGTTGTGTGATTATTGTGATAGGTGCATGTTTCATTTACATCATAGTAGCTTTTTTGAGGAATTTTTTAAAAAATGTGGTTTTTGTGCTAATATTTCTGAAGTGCTGTTTTTTCATTAAATCTGCTTAAAATAGGAATAACTTGTCAACGACGCGTCGGATTTACAAATACAAAAAACTCCCGTAAATCTAATATTAAGTAGAATCAGAAGACATAATCGTATACAGGGTGTTCAATTTAAAAAAACCAAATTAATTTTCATTCCACAAAAATTAGTATACATCAAAATATTTTAAAATTGTAGTCTTTTAGTTTCGGTGCTAGAGATCGAGTGGAAATAATTGGCGCACCCTGTATATATTGATGAAAAGGTCAAAATGTGATCTTTTATTTAGTACAATTCTTACCCCAAAAAATTTTAGCACGAAAAGAAAATAATCCTCAAAAAAAATGTCGATTTTTCATAGGGGTGAGAATTTTCTCAATTTTCCGGAAAACCAAAAAATATGAAAAGAAAAAGAAAAATGCCATCGACAAGGGGACAAGCTAAGCTTTCTAATGATGTGCGTTGAAAACCGATATGGTCCTTGATTATCTATTGAATATTTAACACCTTGCAAAGCCAGCCCCATTATCCAAAAGGATTCGGTGAAATTAGTCTTGATAAAAAAATATGAATAAATTTATAGGAGGGTCAAAATATCGACCAAAACAAACTTTGGCCCGGTTTTTCAATAATTCAGAGAAGTAGATAAAAGGAGAAAGTAACATGATATTATAGCTACAGGTTCCTTATTTCATCTGAACTTTGAATTATGAAAAAATATTAATTTTTACGTGATTTATTGAAAAATTTGTAATCCGCTTGGGAGTGTCATTCCTTTAGACCGTGCTCTCTAAATACAGGACAGGACCTAAAAATGGGGGTGCGTTTTGGAGCCGGTTATGTCGAAAAGTACCATATTTTTGACAAAAATGATAAGGATCATTTTTGTAGGTAATGAACTGATCTTCATTTTCGTCCAAACAAAAATTCTCTGTGTCACATTTTCGGAAATATCGGCGAAAATAGGCGAAAAAAACTCATTTTTGAGACCAATGGGCCATTTTCCCGCCCTTCTACTTTCAGAAAGCTGAGATTTTCGGGGGTGAATGTACCCACAAATTAAAAAAAAAAATGATGCCAGACAGACCTGATGCCCGGGTTGGCACCTTCGTTTATTGGACTATTTTTGAAATGTTTGAAGAGATTTAGCTTCAATTGGGTAAATCTGTAGTTTGTTATTTATATAAATAAGGTGTTTTTTATCATGTTTTAACATTAGTATCTTGAAAACCGTAAACAATAAGATGGTTAAATGGAAAAAACATTCTTTTTTTTCAGTCTTCTCGATGTATACTCGGAGAATAAAAATGTTCGTTTTAGTTTTTGCGCCTAAAAATATTAAATAGTAAAAGAACTTTTTATTAAAGTGGCAGATTTTAATCCCGACGTTTCGTCTCTTAAGGGCCACCAACAACTTATTTGTTCCAACCTTTTTCTCCTAAATTTCTACAATATCTCACCATTTTTAATGTCGAATTTTATTTTTTCTTGTAAAAACTTTGGAAAAAATTCTCTAAAAATCTGGTATTTATATTATTGACATTTGTATTTTTTAAATTCACAATTTCCTATTTATTTTCGCGAAAAAAAAAACATTTTTCTTGTATTTGATTCAATTTTCCAGATATTTTTAAAAATCCTTCACATTTTTCCACACTTCCTTTGCCTGCTAATAATTTGTTTTCGTCAATGTTGATTTTTTTATTTTAATTACCCCTTCGGGCATCATTATTGCACGTCTGAGTATAATACAGGGTGTGCTATTAGAGTCCATAAGTACTCCTGTATACTATACGAAAAAAAGTTAATTGTCTTGAATATTTTATACAATAATCGCTGAGTGCGATCCTGATAATAGTATCGGCCTTCGAAAATAATTGAGTTAAATGTGTTTAAGTCATACAACCACACCAATTCGTCTTTCTGCCTTCTATATTTCACTGTTGTTGGCACTTATTTTCGCGAATGTCACCGCCTCTCTTTAATAATATCTTCTACATGCATATATCCAGATCTGGAGAGCATTCCATAGGCGTTTTATGTTTCCCAGTATGACAAATTTATTTAAATTAGTTCTACTAGAATTAGCATCAATTTGTTCCGTGCTGTCAAGAATAATAGTAAGAGTTAAAGATCACTTTACGTAATTTTTTTGTACATTGTGGATTTAAATTTTTTTTAGTTTAATTTTTTATTAGATAAGGGGTTAGTATCATCCCTATTTAATATATTTATTGTTTTATTGGTGTATTATTAAAATTCGTCGTTAGGTATAACGATAGAAGTTTTTTAAAAAATGGATCTTATTATTTTTTAAGCAAAAATGTTTATGCTAACTTCGCTTGTCCATCACAATAACACTGACATATTTGGTATAATTGGAACAGGAGATATAATGCAGGGGTCTAAGAAGTGTTCTTTTTTATAGCTCGAGAACCAGAGAGTGGAAAGGGTATAAATTCTAATCGACCAAAAGTATTTCACGTGGACCGCTTACGCTTAAAGCGTCATGTTTTTTGGTCGTATCAAAAGAGCTGTCCCGTTTTAAAGCTGACAAATTGGAAATAATATATCTCATGTTCTTACATACTAAAATAAGTATTTTTTAAACGAGTCTTCAAAGAGAGATCTATACTTGAATCTCTGGCATCTTTTTATTCTTCCGTATGTCTGTTATTGGTTAGTATATTTGTTTGTGAAGGTCCATCTCTCCTAATTTCAGTTTCTCTGCCACTATAACACAGGGTGCCCACTAACCTGGAAAACCGGGAAAAGTCAGGGAATTTTAAAATGGGACCTGGAAGTCAGGGAAAACGCTTAAAAAACCATAAAAGTCAGGAAAAGTCAGGGAAACGCGTTTGTAAAAGTCAGGGAGAACAGGGAAAAATGAAATCGGTTTGTTCGATCCCCTTTAGAACAGCGATTTAAATATTTGATAGTTAAAAAAAAAAGAAAAAAAAAGTGATAGACACTGTTATATATAGGTCAGGGAATTTTTTCGAAATGGGCCTGGAAAACCGGGAAAAGTCAGGGAATTGAATTTTACTAACTTGGTGGGAACCTTGTAACATTTTTACCCTTCACTATTGTTATTTATACTTCTAATGATCTCCACGATTTCTTTTTGAGGCGGTTCTGCTAATATTTCTTGCTTTTCATATATTCGCTTACATCTTCATGGAAGTATTGCTTCATCACATCTACTAAAGTTTCATCTTTTTATCTGTACAATATAATTTGTTGTGGCTTTAATTTGTGATAAAAGCTTATGATTTCTTTATCGGTCAATTTGGAGTATTGTTTTTTAATTAATACAAGAGTATTTCATTTTTTTAAATGGATTTTTGCAACCACTCAGTAGTTTTTTATTATATAATATAAAAATGTGAAAATGACTGAATTCTGGAATAACAAATATAAAAATTACCTTTCATACCAATTATTTGCTGCGCACTGAATAAATATATTTTGATTCAAAATCAGTATGACCTATTTCATAGATGTTTTTGTGAATGCTACAAAAACGAAATATTTTTAAATTACTGAATACAATCGAGTTTGAATTTTCTACAGTTCCCGTACTCGCTTCAATCTGATTTACTACTGTTTAATCAAGAATAATAAACGAATGTACATAGAATAGATACAAGATTAATCTGAAATTAGTTTCTAAAATTAAAATTTATGCATCAACTAGGTAAATTAGCAAATCACGTATCCATAATTTATCGTGGTTTACGATAGAAAATGCAATTTCTGTTCAGCATAAATTTCCTGGGTGCAGTCGTGATGAATAACAAAATTGAATAGAAATTGATGCAGAAACGCTTATTTTAAAATTTTATACTGAATATTGTTACATGGCTGAGGTGATCTTTGTTTCCTCTTCATAAAACAATCCACCATTTGTAACTAATCACACGTTAAAAACAACTAAAAAGTTTAAAAGAATTGCAAAAGTAAGACGAATTTTTTGTGCAATTTTGACTTGTATCATTTGAAGGTTAATTCATATGGATTTGATAATAGCTCTACTTTTGGGGTTCACTCGTAAGGGTGTGAATTCAAGGGCGTATATTATTATTATCTATTATTCTACAAACTTATTGAGTGAGCAGGTGCTTTTCAACGGCTTATCCTGCCACGGCTTTTGTGTGTAAAAATCGCAAAACAAAAAACTGAAAGGACATTAATAACAGCATGAAAATAATAAATTATTATTTTTAGACGTTCTTAACGCTGATAAGGCATACACGCTATCGAGCAATATCACTGCAGTAGGCCAAAAGTCAGTATAAGAAAACTATATTTACATTCCGATATTTTCATCAAAAATTTTTATTTATACAGTTCACAGCGACGTCTAAAAAAGCCGAAATAAGTAGTCCTTCAAAAATAAATTGCGTTGAATCCATTTTACCTCCAAACACAAGATAAAAAGATTTTGAAAATAGATTCTAGTTAATGCAGAAATTTTTCTCAACAAACGTTTGTTTTTTGCTTTATTAATATGTCGTAATAAAGGTATACCCACATCCCCAACAAGTCATTCATAAGTTTCACATATTCCGTGCCCAAGGATGAAGTGAGATAGATATATAAAATGTGTGAAAATGGCGTCCAATTTATGCTGCGATTCATGGGCGTACCGTTACAGAGGGAAATGGGATGTGACACAATATATTTATTTGTTTTAACGATTTTAATTTTACCACGTCGGTTACATAGGAAATTTAAAATACTAATGAAGATATATTTATTTAATCAAATGAGTAATCGTAAAAAAATTGACGATCAGTTATTTCGCTAGTCCGCTCAGAACAAATAGTGTTCGTCAATGCAGGATCAAGGGAAAATTCATCATTTCCTTGCAAATGTGTCTATGTTGTTTTTATCAGGCTGTTCTGTGACAAGTACATTCGGGATTGAGGTAGGAATAGGGAACTAACTACAAATTAAACACTGATGAATTATTAGTTGTATCATCATGAAATAAAAAAAATAATGTTGGTGTAGTAGGAACCTTCTACGTTTAGATAAATCCTGAAAAATATATAAACCGTTTTAATCTTATCGAACCTACAACAGAAAAAATTGTTAGTAAATGTCGACTAACGAAAACGTTGGCAAAAACAAATTTCTACATCTACTATTTTTTGTGAGGCAAGTCTCGTTTAATTTTTTTTACACTACGCTACATTAAAATTATATACATTCATAATCCACGAAGCAGGCGAGAAGACATTGACGCTGAAACGACATACAAATCGAATCAATTAAGCAATTAGTTAAAACTACAATTACAGAACACAAAAATACAAAATTAAAATTTTAATAAAAGTTTAAGCAGTCGGTATTATGGAAATGTTTTTGATTGCTTAAAATATTCAACATATTCTCAAAAGATTGGTTTGACCTTTGACATTACATAAATTTAGGCCATAATGTTTAAACAATATTACTGGAAGTACCTTATTTCAAGTGAAAAATGTTTGCATTTTAGTAAAGCTTCGCCAAAGTATTTTTAAATCTTATAGCCTAAATTTATTAAAAAACAAATAAATATAGGTATATTACCTCGATATTGGTTTTGTATCTTTTTTCAAATATTTCCTTCCACTTGGTTTATATTCAAAGTCATTGTCATTGTCAAGGAAATGACTTGAACAAATAAAAAAGCATTTTTAGGTAGGACCTTCACTTCCTCAAATCCTAACAAGGAGTACCAAATATTTCCTCTTTCAACATTTGCAAAAAACGTAAAAGTCATGTCTTCGCATAACTGTTTAAATGAAAAATTAATATTACCTAAATACTTAGGTAGTTTGGCAGAAAAACAAAAAGTGATTTAATTTTTAACAAAATATATGAAACCTACATAATTAGGTATAAGTCGTTGCAATAAGTTAAAACAATCCTTTAGGCATTATTAAAGAGTTTATACAGTCGATAAAATACTAATTCGAGGCCCCTGAGCTGTGTTTATAATAATAAATTACATGTAACTTACCGATGAAATGATAAATCGAGATTTAAATAATCCATTGCTACACACAACACACTGATGAACCATATTTATCTAATAAATCAACTTAAACCAATAAATTCAATGTGAAAAAGAAAATTATAATGCTATAACGTATGAAACACAATAATAAATGTACAGATTTGTTTGAAAATGGCAGCCACTATTTCACTACGAAATATTCTATCTGCTGGTTTCGTTGATTTCATTGATAAAGATAGAACGTTTGATAGCGCTTAGTTGCCGCTTCTAACAAATTTCCGTAAACGTAAATCGTGGTAAAGTATCTTTGTCAATATTTATCTATCAATATGATTTGTTGCGTTATTAGTTACGAAAATTAGTGTTAATGTAGATGTACAATTATTTTACCGGAACAAAATATCTCATTTTCCAAGATAATTTTTACATAGATTTAGGATTTTGGTAATGACGGAAAAAATTATAATAACTTTGACAACATTGAAACTAGAAATATAAATTTAATAACACAGCGCTTAGACTGTTGCTTGTTGTTGGCCGAAATGTAAACAAACTCTATCTTATTGTAGTACATCAATGTTCGTAATAAAGGTATACCCAACAATGCCTTTAAAACCATAAAAAAATCAGTGTCACGTAAACGAATAAAATGTAACAACTCACTTTTCCGGATATATTTCATATTGTTTTTAAAATTTAAATTCCTTTTGTTCTAGGTGGATACTTTTTCATTTTATATGATATTTCTCTTAATATTCATGTCATACTCACCTTGCCGTTGCAGTGGTGGAGCGAGCGTTGGAGTTTTAAATATTAATAAAGTCACGTTCCAAACCGACAGCTACATAAATTTAAGGGTGTCTACCGTTTCTATGTTGAATGAAAATAAATTATTTTTTTGTTATCGGATTGTTAGAAGGATATTGAGCGAAAAATTTAGTATTACAAAGGCAAGGCTTATTTTTCGTACGTTCTTTTTCTTGAAATATAACGATGTACTGTGTTAATAAATCACTAGAGCCTGGTCTGGATTGTATAGAAGATGATCTAATTCTTTAAATCATCTTGTTCAACGCGGGCTGTATGACCCAGCCTGTTGGTAAGTCGCACTTGATTTAAGAGATTGACATAACACTTTATCTACATTCATTCTAAAACCTTAAGAAAGTTAATCGATAAAAATAATTTCTTTACAGCCCAAACATAGTGACTAAATTTTTCCATTTTCAATTAACATCATTGGATTTTGTTTTGATTCAGGATATTATCTGATCCAGTTTTCATAGATAGATAGTTTTATTCATTCAACAGTAAGATAAAAAATACTTGCAGACATACAGATACATAAAGGTAAAAAAAATAACGTTTTACGATACATTATAAATATAAGAGATATAATTTTAAGATTTTTAGTCATTTGAAGATATATATGTATTCGACGAAAAGTTTAATTTATAGAAGAGTATATTGGACACAGATAAATGTAGAATTCGGCACGTTTCACAAGAAGGATGAAAGCGCTATGTTGTTGCTCATTTATCATAATTTTTTTATTTAATAATGTACGTAATCAGTAGTAATACTATAAGTACTTCAAAATAATCAGGTTATACATCGATAACTTGTTGCATAATTATAAAGAGTGTCAGTTTGACAGTTTAAATAATCCGACCGCGAAGCGGGAGGATTGTTCTATCAAACTGACACGATTTGTAATTATGCAGAAAGTTTAAGATGTATAACCGTATTTATTTTGAAGTACGTATTGTATTTGATACGATTACTTTTTGAGTAAATTAAGTAAATATAAACATTTTATGAATTTAAATACAAATTGGTACAATGAAAATTACAATTATTATATAGTGAGTTTTTGAACCTGTAGCGTTTTTAAAATCGACTCATATTTGAACAATTATTGATAAACGTCAAAATTTGTCGTTGTAGGTATATTGATGTCGATGTGGTTACTATAGAAATGAAATTATTGTAAAATTTTCGATTGGTGGAGTTACTCTATGTATAATCAGGTATTATCGAAATTATACGAGGTAACTTAACTAAATTGAACGTTCTGATTGGTTAAAAATTACACGAAAAAAATAATCGCTGTAATACCGACTATGCAAATGAAGCAATGTTGCCAAACTAAAAATATCAATTTTTTTTTGTAATTAAAATAGATTTAGGCATAATAACTTACAATATTCAAAGAGTCACTAAATATGATACAGTAGATCCCGTTCGGATAATCGAAAATTCGGATAATTGGAGTTCTGGCGAGGGAAGGGTCTATTCAAAGAAAACTACACAGAAAAAGAGGAAGAGTTATGTATTAACTGATTCAAAAGAAGTTACCAATGAAAATACTTAAACTAAGTAATACAATATGTACTTATAAATTTACGTTCTTTGGTAATTGACAGTTACTTCTTATTGAACATCTCTGGCAAAGTAAGCTGTTTGGCTGCTTTAACCCGTTTTCGGGCAGTCAAGTCGCGCAACCGCTTGACAGTCAGAAGTTGCATGTGCTCACACTCGGGCTGACGCTCCATCCGGTTCAACGCAGTTTCAAGACAAGCAAATGCCTCACTAGCACTAGGTCCCGCCTCGGCTCCAACTTCGACGTTGTCATCTTCTTCCTCAATACTTTCCTCTCTCACACTCGCAATAAGCTCATCATCGTTGAGAATCTAAAACCCGGGATCTGACGAGTCACAGGTCATCCACTCTCCTATATCGTCGGCAGTAACTTCTGAACACCCAGGAATTTTTGAAAGAATGGTCCTGAATTCATCAAGTGACGAGTCATGGTTATCTTCTCCTGTGTCTTCCCTTTCCTTTCTTTGAGCTTCTTTTTCTTTTTTTCCCCTTTTTCTTCTCTTCTTCAGTGGATATGCCTTTCAATTTGTTCCACGCACGTCTTAATGTGACAGTCTTTACCAAGCTCCAAGCTTCTGCCACCATGTAAGCGCAATCTTTTAAATTGATTTTTTTGTGGTTAGCCAACACACCTTCTTCGTGACGGCGGCTAAAGCGATTTGGATAGTCGGAGTTCGGATAATTGGAGTTATACTGTATATTTAAAACTAAATCTAGCTACCCTCAACGTAAGCGCATTTCCAAATGAGACCCTATCATAAAACAATTTGAATAATTTTTGTTTTAAATTTCGCCCCTTTAAAATTTACCTGTTCACATGTATTAAAGCTTATACAATAAATATATAAAATTTTAACTGAAAATAGTATATTATCTAACATGCTGAGAAATCTCTTATTATAGCTGAGCCTAGAGTTTGCAGCCGAGGCGAATTGCCGAATATTTTGTGTATACCCATAACAGTGCGATATCACTTTTCATATTTTATGAAAAACCGCGAACTACGTATCCATATCACTGCATATTTTCTGTATAATTTGATGACACCATCAAGAAATCGTTCGTAGGCAAAGTCGTACAACCTTTTGATTTGAATCAAATTCTCCGCTAACTCTGGGGGAGTACGTTGATAGTCTTGTGACATTTCTCAATCAGTTAATGAGCGAACTTTTTCAATTAAATTAAACAAACTTGCTAATAGGGTTGTCAGGTTAAATTGTCAATGTAGTTACTGACATAAGGCGACTCGATGGGTAAGTCAATGTGTTTATACTGGAATGCGATAGATGAAGCCACCTTGACAATGTAAATTAACTGGACTTTGATTATTGTACGGCGGAGTATAAAATTCAGAAATTTTTACGCGTGGTATAATAGATTCCTTCTCAGTAAATGTATATGATATATAATATTCATATTTTGATACGCTTGAAAAAAATAATAGTTTTTCTAAACAATACGAATTAGAGGCTCATGTTTTTGTTTAGTTTCCATCCAAACTTGTTTAGTGCAGTATTTATCAATTAAAAGTTACCAAATTTTTCGATTGCATAAACCGTTGTAATGTTCTAAGTGAGTACTGAATTTTAAGTTCACATTCCAATTGATATATTCTTTGTTACCGCTTATCCCATCTTTGCATGTCAATTAGCAATGTTGTCGTTACCCAATCTTTGTCAGTTAAATAATAGGATAATGAATTTGATTCAGTTCATTATTTTTTTTTAATTTTCAAATATATCTAACATTGTTTTTCGCTGTTTTGATATCTTCAAATGTTTACTGAACCCTAATAAAAATCTTAATTTGAAGGTACAATAAACTATTCATACCTCATGGCCCGCATATGTCTTATGACCGTGTCTCTGGTAACTATGAACTCTAAAATTAGATTTTCTCTGGTTTCATTCATCGGTTTTATAAAAAAATGTTGTTTTAGTGTCGACTACATCAGTCAGCACCAACAGAAGATAACAAACCTGGAAATCGGATAGATTACGTTAATATTTTATCAAGTAGCTAGAAAATTATTTAAAGTTAAATATGTTCTGTTATTGTATGAAAAGCTTTTTCCAATTTTTCTATGATTTTGAACATGTTTCAATGTTATTTTATTAAATGTATTTCTTATTTTCAAATAATACTTCTATTTTTTTTGTTACAGGTAAGTGACAAACGAGCTTTTCAACACCTGTATCACTATGAAGATATCAATCAGGTAATTAAAAAAAGTGCATGTAAATCGTTATTTTTTTTATTATATGGTTAAAACAAATAATTACATCCATTCCTGTCAAAAATCCATATAAAATACCGGAAGTTTATTTTGTTTCGACACCAATAATACCTTTATGGTGATTATATACAGTGTATCCCAAAAAGTTTTATACAAATGGAGAAAAGTTTATCTCACATTATTACAAAAAAATTCTGTATCATCTGAAAATTCATAATCAAGTATCGAATTTTTAAAATATTTGGTGCCTTATGATTTTTTTTAATTTTAATCTAAGAAGGCCATAAAACTAAACGTGGGCATTATTTTTAAGTTGCTATTAACATTTTCAATTATTATATTGCTCTGTATTTAAATTTAAACACACTTTACTTTTTTGTATAAATTATTATTTGATTTGACCACCTAATATTTAAAAAAAAATATTGTTTGAGTATGGATTTCATGGTGATGCAAAACTTTTAAATTTTAGCACCAATAATTTTTTTATAATATGTCAGATAAACTTTTTCTACATTTGTATAAAACTCCAAATATTTTAAAAATTTGATTATAGATTTTCAGGTGAGGCATTTATCAAGAATGATTTTTTTATACTAAGTAAGATAAACTTTTTGGGACACAATGTATAATCAAGTTGATTTTTCAAAGGTTGTTGTACTAATTTTGAGAATTTATTTATTCTTGAATTAAATGGCCACAATCGAGTGCAATGAATCTTTTCTCTTTAATTAATATTTTTAAATGTTGAAATAAAAGGCCTCTAAAAAGTACCTTGTTTCTTCTTCTTCAATCTCTTTTATCCTTATGGGGTTTTTAATTTATTTCTTTTTAGTCCTTTTTCTCTAGTCCTAAATTTGTTATTGTAACTACATGTCTAAATCAGCACAAGATTGTTTTTAAACAATATCTATCGACACTTTTTAGATGTTATATATAAAAATAATAAACTCCCTTCAATTCACCACCTTACGAGTGAACCTCAGAAGCTCTGCAGCTTGTGCGGGAGAGGGAGGGCTATCATTATTATTTGCCGTGGCGCTCGGGGACGACTTTCTGATGATTGTTGGCGCATTTGCTTTACAGTTGTGGAAAAACCCAGAAAAATCTCACAACACCATCATCGACAACGATGGACTCCCCCAGAATTGAAATCTTTGCAGCGTAAACTAACATCAAAGTAATTAATGTTAGATACGCTACAAATCAAGCCAGAAGTAGACAATGAAAATTTTTATTTAAAAATCTCTGTCTAGACCGGGGCACGAACCAGAGCACGGACAGACCTTTAAATTGGGGTGGAGAATTTCCCCTAGCCTAGGGGATATGCATGAAATCTTAGATATTTCAGTATCTGTGAAAACAATTTCGATCTACGCAAAACAATAATGTTTTCACGTATCTCGAGTCGCTTAGTTCTAATTTCACTGTAGAATTTCCCTAGAGTACCTCAGAATTCCATTAGCCTAGGGGAAAAAGTGTTAAGCTGAGCAAAACTTGTGATTTCTGGAAAGTTCTATTTTTGAGCAAGAAAGTTTATATATTGAAAAACATATATAGTGAAAAACATATTGCGACAATTTCAAGAACAAAGTTGCCTCATGAGCATAAAATTACACTTCCTTCATTCTCATCTCGAACACTTCCCTGAAAATCTTGGTGATTACAGTGAGGAACAAGGAGAACGTTTCCACTAAGATATTAAAGAAATGGAGCGACATTATCAGGGACGATGGGATGAACACATGATGGCAGATTTTTGCTGGTTGTTGAAGAGGGATGTTGCAGGTGAAAGCAAAAAAGAAAGAGAAATCCGCTCCGTCGGACGTTTGACGATAAAAGAACAAGGAAAAGACGAACAAACTAATAATATATAAATAATGGAATTTTCCGTAGGCTCCTTGGATGTTACCAAAATATGGCAATTAACGCAATGTTTATAAACTTTAATAATGCTTACTGTGCAAGTAAAGACAAACAATATACAAATTAAGGGATTTTCTAGTAGGTCGCGAGTTGTAATTTGTTCACATTCAAAATGGAAAACGAAGTAGAAAACGAACTACTCAAACATTACTGACCTGCACACTTATAAACGTTTGAACCTGAGTACTACTACTCCATTAATCATTTTGCCACAAAACACAAACGTACACATTTCTGACAATTTAGTTTAAAGCACTTCAACGTACGTGCTGAGCTTTAAGTACATTTATTTTTTCACTAATCTGTTTGCTCCGTCAACAACTGTGTAAATATATGGTATTTGATAATGATTAGAGCTACTCGAACAAGAGTTTTGTTAATATTTATGGCAAACAAACACCATAATAGGGATTTAATTAATCTTTTTAACACTCATCGTTAACATTTGTTACATGGCTAGGACTCTTTGTTTGGGATTTTTTTTAAGAATGGTCAGATTTAATATTTTTATTAAGTATCAGTAAAATTAATCGTAAATTTAAATAAAACAGTTGGAAGACAATAAAAAAAAATGAAAATTAAGTGAACCTTCCCGTAAGAAAAAAACAAACAGAAAAGTTTGGAATTTTTTCTCAGTAAAAGCATAAAAGATAGAGAATTGAAACTTTTTTATTTTCTTACCCTTCTTACCCAAGATATTGAGTATATAATTTTTTGATATAGAAAACGTTATTTTGTTGAATATTTTTTAAAAACAGATTGAAATACCTATTAAAACTTATTCTTAATCTACAATCGCTGCTCCACCTCAAAGTCATTCTGGGCCTCCTAATCTTAGTTTTTTTTTTCGATTCGTCCTTGTTGGTTGGCCTTGATGTTCCTGCGCGCTTCCCCAGTCGATTTCCGTGAAATTTTCGTTTTTTGGGGTTTGGTAACTCGAGATATTGAAATTCTACTCAAGTCATTTAAAATTTTTAAAGAAATAAAAGGTTATATAATGGCAGTCATATTCAAGCTCCGAGCTGAAACTAAACCATAATAATAAATTGAGAACCCTGTATGTATGGTATACGATGAACGTATATTAGAATTTTTTTTTATATTATATAAAACCGGTCTCGAGACTCGAGAGTCACCCGTCGTTTTGTTAGAATAATCTTGGAACATTTAAGTGTATGTCTAAAACCATAATTGTCTCTTACTTTCGGAGAACTTTTTATATATTTTCTGAACCGAAGGTCTTCTTTAATGAAAACTTTTTATTTTTACATTTTGCAGTTAAATTTAAAATGTTTCTGTTGCTCCTCATCCAAAAGATGCTACGAATTAAGATTTTTCCTTGAGCATATTTTATAGAAAATTGAAACTGTTTAAACTTATTGATAATCAATGAATAAATACATTATTTTCAACAGAGAACCTTCTAATTATTATAGTTTCAGTTACATAAGGTTTCAAAACTTTCGGCATTGGCCAGTCAGAGCGATGTTGTCAAACTAGCAACACAAACGTAGTAAATTTTAATTGGATTAAAATAATAATAATCGTCACTATATATATTTGTCTTTTTTCTTTACATCTTCTCCCGAAGGTACGGAATAATCTAGAAACGTGAATTTTTGCATACATGTATGTAGTTTTTTAGTGCCTTTGGATGGTAATAGACACCCAAAACAATAGTTCACTAGCTGTTGACCTTACGCGTGTTTGTATTACCGTAAATAGTATATAATACGGGTCCTAAGATTGTACCTTGGGGAACTCCATATTCAATATTTTTAGAATCACTTGTTAATTTACCTATTTTAACTACTTGGCTTCGGTTAGATAAATAACTTTTAAATACGAGAAGGTGGAATTTTTTGAACCATAAAAATTCCAAAACTGTACCTTGGGAGTGACAAAACTTGAAATCACACAAGCCCCCAAGAACAAGGACATTAAAATTGTCCTACAGTGCACCAGCGTCTGGACTTCAACAACTACTCCTTGGGCTATATGCCCCACCAGGTATTGAATTACGAAAGTCCAGACGTGGTTTGGTGCCCGACCAAGTCGGGGCTTTAACCCAAAAACTTCGATTTTGTCACTAAAGGAGCTTGCCATTCTTAGACCGGTTTCGGAATTATTGTGCCTCATCAGTAAGAAGCAGACAAGCTCGACATTCTATCTTTAAAAGATGTCTGAAAATGAATTCGACTCGCCTCGTTCTTGATAAAAGTGGTTGCATTGTAGCAAGTGTATCACGAACGACGAGTAGTTGTTGAAGTCCAGACGCTGGTGCAGTGTAGGACATTTTTAATGTCCTTGTTCTTGGGAGCTTGTGTGATTTCATTTCACATCATTTATGCAAACTTTTAAATAATTTAAGACATTCATTTCCGATGCCAATATCTTCCAAAGATTCTAATAGCATATTATGATTTACTGTATCAAAGGCTTTGGCTAAGTCTAGGAAAACACAAAGACATGATTTGCTCTCATTTAACGCTTTATGTATTTTGGTTGTCAATTCAAAATAATAGTTCAATGATTTAGCTATTGGCCTTACGCGTGTTTGGAGATTGATTTATTAGATTTGAAGGTATAATTAAATTTCTAACAAGGTTTCCTAGTATAAATGAAGAAAAATATAATAAAATCTCATTCCTGGATAAAAATACGTAGGTAATTGTAAATTTAAAAAATGCCGTTGTCCAATTTCTTTTTACAAAAAAAAATCCCAGTGCTCAAAAATTATCTTTAATTTACCCGTTCAAAATACGAGGGCTGTTTGATAAGTCAGTGACTTTTTGAAGAAAAAAAATTTTTCTGCAAATAAGCGTTTTATTTCTCAACATACTCTCCTTTTAGCTCGATACATTTAGTCCAGCGTTTTTCCAATTTTTTTATTCCTTCCAAATAATAGGTTTTCTCAAGGCCCTCAAAATAGGCGTTTGTTTTCGTGATGACCTCTTCATTTGACCCAAATCTGGAGAATATGCTGGATGAGGTAGCAGTTCGTAGCCCAATTCATAGAATTTTGGCATCCTGACTACACACGTGTGCATTCGTGCATTGTCCTGATGGAACAGCACTTTTTTCTTCGGCAAATGCGGTCGTTTTTACTTCAAATCAATATCGAATCTGTCCAAAAGCTCTGAATAATATTGGCCGTTGATCGTTTTACCCTTCTGAAGGTAATCGATGTGAATGATACCGCGTGCCATGACCTTGTTGGCCGACAGACTCTTCTTGGCCTTCTTTGGTGCACGTTCACCCGGAGAAACCCACTGTTTTGATTGTTCCTTGGTCTCTGGTGTGTTGTGGTGGATCCATGTTTCGTCCACGGTTACGAAACGGCACAAAAACTCGCTCGGATTGCGGCAGAACATCGCCAAACACCCCTTTGAAATGGTCACACGGTTGCGCTTATGGTCCAGTGAGCAATCGCGGCACCCATCTCGCGGATAGTTTTTTCATGCCTAAATATTCATGTAAAATGTGATGTACCCGCTCAGTTGAGATGCCTACAGAGCCTCAGCCAACTCACGCACTTTAATTCTCCTATCATCCCCAATCATTCCATGTATTTTATCGACGATTTCTGGTGTAAGGAGCTCTTTTGGGCGACCTGAACGTTCGGCGTCACTTGTGCTGGTACGACCACAACGGAGTTCAGTAAACCACTTCTTAACCATTGAAATTGATGGTGCGGAGTTCCCATAGTATTTATCAAGCCTTTCCTTGTTTTCAGTGATGGTTTTTTTACGCAAAAAATAATGCTTAATCAGCACACGAAATTCACTTTTTTCCATTTTCGTTAAAATTTCTGCTCTCAATGGCTGTCAAATACAAATTAAATGAGCCAGCTTGCTCAAAATTTAACAGTAGTCAATTCATAGATGGCGTTGACGCTAGCTGTGTTGCATTTAAAGTTACTGCGCGGGAAATTCAAAAAGTCACAGACTTATCAAACAGACCTCGTACCTACAATATGTTTAGGCCGCAGGAAACGTTAATTTAAAACTCTTTAAATTATCCAATCCTTTATATAACGAAAAAAATAACGTTTCTACTTCTTTCCGAGTTATAAATAATCGATTTACTGTCATCTCATTTATATTTGAGAGCTGGTCTTTCTAAAGGACTTAATTTGGTCATATAGGGACGCCAGCGAAGCGGATAACTTGCTTTTGGATTATTTCATTCGACAGTTGAAAATGTATACATCAAATAATGTTTGAAAGAACACCCAAAGATTCTACAGACTAATCTAATACTCATCAATTATTTATTTTTTAAATATTACATACCTACATATGGTACTAAATCAGTATTTTTCATTGTACGGTTCTCTATAGCACTTAATTATTATTGATGATGTTGTGAAGATCTATTATATGTAGTTAACATCAAATTTTTCTTGTCACTCACTCACAACGACCGTAAAATTCATGAGTCACTCACATTTAGGTAATTACCAATCTTCATCTAAGAAAATTAATGTTCGACAAGGTTCTTCAAGCGTCTCGAGACGATTCGTCGCCATCATTTCCGTAGTAAGGCGTTTCAACTCGATCCTTAATTTATCTGGATCTAAGCCAACTAGTTATTTTATAGTTAGAACCTTTCATTATAGGAAATTCTTCACTGTCTATGTTTGGAACGGCTTAAGTGATGATGGTTGTCATATCAGCGCTTTCGGTAACAGAAGCCACGCCGACACACCTAATAATCGGTAAATTAATCTCAATTTTGAAGATTTAACCCTTTCGGTAATACTGTATTCAAACTTTATTTTTTTAAAGACGCGTTGATATCAGTAACGGGTCAGGAGCATGCAGTATAACCTGATTTATTTACTGGTTTATTATATTGCTTTTGAGTACTTTCTTTCATACTTGTCTCTATTGCTAGTAAGCAGTATTATCAGCTAATATGTCCGTATTACCAAGATGTAGAAGATAGAATCGAGTAAGCTGCTGTGACGTTCTTCAGTTATGTTTTATACTGAAGAATTTTATATGATAGCTGAATATTTGTATTTTGTGTTTCCCGATGATAAAAAGGGAAGGTTCGAAAACTAAAAAGTAGACGGAAAAAGTTTTTTTTCATCGTCAGTTAGCTGTGAATCCTATTAAATCTTTTAAGTCCATTACTGGCAAACTTCCTACCATTTCGTATTCCAGACACGTTAATCGAAACGTCAAAACGTATCTCATATCCGTTGTTGCGTTAAAATATGTTTTGCGCGTCCTCTGAAACTGTGATCCAACCATTTCTGGCTAAAATTAATGAGGAAATATGATGGCGGTAGAACAAAGCTGACCAGGAAATACATTATTCCGATTCATCTTTCTTTGCCACTATCCCTTTTGTCGTTTTGGGCTCGACCATAACTGATAATTCGTTTTAATGCTTCCATTCATCGGGTTGTTTATCAAGTGACTGATGGGTTTTCCCATTAAAGAAAATTGAAAACCTATATATCCAGATTGAAAACAATATTGAATATAGCTGGTGTTTTTAAATGGATAATGCTTCAAACTTATAGTGTGATAGCGTTTGCTCGAGGTTTCGCAGACTTTGGTTTTTGTAGCACGCCATTTGTTGTGTCATAATTTGAATTTAATTTCTCTTCTTTTATATAGTAAAGTAAAATTATTCAAAATCTCTTCTATTCAAATTTCATGTATCCAGCTTAGATTGAGCGTAAAATATTTCTGTTTAGTTTTGGAGAATGGTAAAATACGTATTTGATTTGGTAGAATATTTCAAATCATCGATTTAAAGTTTAACATCTTGTATTTTGAAGATTGATAAAGTACGTATAAATTATTTTCTTTTGTAGAATATTTTTACCGACATTGTTTTGTTTATTAATTTATGCATTTACTTTAAAATTAGTACACGCATGTTCTGTTGTCTGATTAAGTTTTATGTATATGTGTCATCCAAGTGGCAAAAGTATTCTCGATAGTTCAAAATAGTTTTTTATTTAAATTCTAGAAAATTAAGGAAATTATTAACGAACCGGTAATAATATTTGAAAAGAAGCGAGGTGTAATCAATCATCCAGATTGACGTGGAGTGAAAGAAAATTTTTGTATCAGTTTTGAGTATAATGAAACATGTTCTGTTTGAATAACGTGTTGACATTTGATAAAAATTTCAATATAGTCATTCACACCAATTTTGTAATTAGTTTGTTATATTTAATACCGTGGGTGTTTAAATAAGGAGGTCATATTCAGCAACATTTTCAAAATATCAACTTTCGACTTTTTGTTAATTTTGAATGATACCTGATCCACGAATTTTTCTAGTGGACTAAATAATAATAATAATGATTCGCGGTAATCTTACTGAAAATAATTTCAATATTTGACTTTATTTGTCATTTCTCAAATCGAATAATTTAAAATTGTAAGGTTAAATTAGCCTTGCTACCCCTCATCTACCACCTACTTTAGACATCAGAGTGTGAAATATGAACAACTGACACTCTCAAGCAACAACCGAATTTTGAATATCATGAAAACCTAAACGTAAAATTTGCATTTTGGGTCAGTACGACCCTGCCTCACTTTAGCCAAGACAAAATTCGGCTGCATGTTACACTATATAATTTGAGAGACATTCTCACATACATGTCTATGCTTTATAGACTTAACGCTGGATTTATAGGTTAATTTAACGGAAAATTTATTTATGTATAATTTTTTTGTTTATTAAAACGACAATTATCGTGACGCCAATTCATTATTTTTGCAAAAAAAAAAATAACAAATGGGTGTGGATCGCAAGTGTCGCAGCTGAAAATAATGTAATGAAAATTAATTGCATCCTTAAATTAGAGGCCACAAAGCCAACACGAAGCCATTGTGGACGATCATTTTATAAAAAAAAAATCCTCGCCATTAATTATATATTCATCTGCAAAATAAAATCCACTAAAGCTCAAGTGGAAACAAACAAACGTTATATTTGTCATTGTTATACCAACTAATTTACAATTTAAACATTTCCTATTAGTTCAATTAAGCAATTTAGTCATGTTTTAAACAGATGCCATGCTGAGAACTTTTTAATGAACGCCACAGACCTATAGTGACGTCATTTAGGATTATAATGAATCGTATATAATATTTAAAAAATTTAGTAAAACTATTGAGTTGGGAAATATTTTAACTGTTCAATTAGTAAAACAAAACGCTTATTATTACGAGTTTGAACTGTTAAAAGTGTTAAAATGCTTTTAAATTAAAACAATGAGGATGAGAAAAACGGAAGGCGTTTTCAACGTATTTGAAACAATGGTGGCGAATTTGAAACAATAGCGTTTTAAATTTGTTAAACGGTGCTGAAATCTATTACTAAACTATTATTTTGAAATATGCCTTTGTAGTATACAAATAGATATTTTACAAAATAACTGCATATACTGATTTAATCATAAATTATAATAGGTTTAATCCCAGACATTTTCCAGCACGGAAAAACGAACCTCGACAGCGACAGCTACAAGTTTTCTAGCTACTACAAATATGTTTTAATTTTAATTTGAGACTTTAACAAGGAAATTTACAATGTCCTAAAAATAAAATAACCAATTTTGACGTCCTATTGGCAGAAAAAAATGCTTACGTAGTCATTGTACTCCATTGACTTTTTAATGACTCCTGGTTAGCAATGGGCTGCCTATTTTGCCATTCTTCAACATGGGGTACTTTGATATTTGTCAAAGATGAATTCCAAGTTCAAGATCATGCGAAATTAAATTGGTTTGATGTTGAATGTGCGTAATAAATCTAGATATATTTTTTTGTTCAATAAGAGCGGCGTTTGTCTCACACAAACAAATTTCGTGTTCAAATATTCTTTTAAATACTATAATAAAATATATAATCGATAAATAAATTTAAGCAAGTTAAAACATTTCGTCACTATCCCCATTTTAAAAATTAAAAACAAGATCATCTGAATAGTTTCACAAAAGCTTCGAAAAGTGCATAGAACCATAAAGTGCAAAACGTCTACTCTCTTTGTTGTACTTTTTCGTGATATTCGAGAAAACGGATTATGCATTAAAAACTTCAAACGTTAATTATTATGAAAGGGGAAACACGAGTGGCTTTTTTCTTTTAGATATACGAGATCAAAGTGTTTTCCGTCATTTGCATGAAGGAATGCATATTTTTCAAATTTTTAATGCACCTGTGAATTAACGAAGTTTTGATTAAACTAGCTGATATTCCAATTATAAATAGTAGAGGAAGAAAGTAACATGTTGATTGCAATTTTGTAGAGTATAATAATTAGCAAAAGTTTTGCGTTATTTTACCACAAACATCACTCTGTTTGAGTTACTGTCCCATCCATCGAAACTTAAACACCCTTCTGTAAGAAAGAAATATCGATAAAAAAGTCACCGTCAAAATTTCTGAATATTTGATATAATGTAGATCTTGACGTCCTCGTTCAAAATTGTAATTGGTTAAATTGGATCGATCTTATATAGCTTGTTTTCGAGAAATTAAACGATTAAACTGTAAAAATATCAATTTTTACCAATAGCAACTTTTATTAATAAAAAATAAACGAAATATTGTAAACTAAATTACAGACTGTATTAGATTATATTGCAATTCATACTTACAGAGTGATCTCACTTGAGCTTGTAAGATGACAAAATCAACAAATCTAATACAGCTGCCGCACAATTAATAATGAATTGTTACCTTTTACTCATTTTTTAATAAGTTAATCATACAGCTACAGTAGCCACCAGAATTTACAAAAATGTGATTTTTGAGTAGATGTAGATCATTTACTATTTAACTTAGATAGTAAGTATGATATATCGTTGAAATTGGGGAGATTTAAAAAATGTTAAAATACATAGGGCGTTCCATTGAAAACTTTGATCTGGCAGAGCGTTATGAAACACCCTGTAACATTGTAACTAATTTTAAAATGTAAAGCTTAAAGCCTAATTTTATTGTAAATAGCATTTCTCCGTATCTTTTATTATAACAAATCTACTGAGCTTTGTCACAATTTTCAATCACCTTGTATATATACAGGGTTGCTCAGTATATTTTTTTTGATACTTTGATAATTAAAAAATGAAATAATGGTCTTAGCTTTCATATCATAATAAAGCTTTAAACTCATATCGCATACATAGTGGATTGTTTAATTATTTACACTGTATTTTTTTCAGATTATTCAATTATTTATTGGATTTAATAAACGACATAGGAAAAATATAATTTTGATGTGTAGAATCTCTCGTAAAAATTAAGAAACGTTATTAAATAAATGTATAGGGTGGAGTAATAGGAGGTATTTCAATGCTCGATTTTTCACAATTGCATATGATTCTCCAAAAATATCAGTGAAATATTCCTAAAAAGGGATAACAAGTAAACCAAAACGCTAGGGCTCTAACGCATTGGTGTTGTAGAAACGAGCTTAAAATATGAATTATGGGTTCGATAAAAAAAACTCAAATATACCTACCTATTTTTTTATTTATTGGAACAATAAACCTTTTAATTGTTTGGCAGCTGTTTTAGATTTGTTGATTTTGTCATCTTACAAGCTCAAGTGAGATCACCCTATAAGTATGAATTTGTAGCCTGTGCAATATAATCTAATACAGTGTGTAAAAATATTTAGTTTACAATATTTCGTTTATTTTTTATTGTTAAAAGTTGCTATTGGCAAAAGTTGATATTTTTACAGTTTCATTTCTCGAAAACACGCCATAGGATCCAATTTAATCTATAACAATTTTGAACGAGAACATCAAGATCTACATTATATCCAATATTCAGAAACTTTGACGGTGACTTTTTTTTATCGATATTTCAGGCTATTTCTGCATGTTAAAAATACATTCTTTAAACAAAAAGGCCTGTGGAAACATGAATCGCCCTGTAAGGAAATTTATTTTGATTTTATTTATTACGTATGTATTTTGACTACATATATCCGCCAGAAACTTTTAAAAATATTTTACAGGGACTTTTTGGTACACATTTTAAAATTTTGGGGATCTTGAACTTTAACGCACTGTATATCGAAATCTAGCCATAGGATAGGATTGGGCCCATGGATACTATTGATCAGTACATCAAGTACTGCCACATATCAAAAATTTAGACAATTGGTGCGGGGTACTTTATTAACAATGAAAAAATAGGGGGTTAATGCAACTAGTTTCGGCTTAAACAGCCATCTTCAGGCCTAGGAACCCTTTTTTCTATTCGAGAAAATGGATAACTTATTCCACTTTTCTTAAGTTTGCTCTCTCCTCGTTTTAATCCTGATTTAACTTGGAAGCTCTTTGAAACGTTCCCTTTGTTATTTATCTTTAATTTATTGCAGTGACAACCTTCCCATGCGCCTTGTACAACTCATTTATTTATTTTGACAATGTATAGTGGACACGGACTTCGGTTACAAAATTTACTTCAAAACATTAGAGCATATCCATGTAAAATGGCAACATCGTAAAATTACTATTCATCAACCCGAATATTTATTAATGAGTTTCTCGGGCTCTACCTGCAAATGTATGAGTCGCTAATTTTGCGCGTTCTAACCGAAGTCCGTGTCGACTATAAGAGAATTTACGGAATGAAAATCTGAAATAGTTCTTATTGATTAAAAAAAGAAAATAGTTACTTTCTTGAGACATATTTTACCGTAACGTATATGCATACGTCGAAACATTGACCGAGCGCTGAATGGAAGCGTAGCGGCTACAAAATTACTTTCGTCGGTTTCAGTCGAAGCAAAAAAAACAATAGCATTTCCTCTACACGGGTTAATTACTTTTCAGATATTTGGATGCATTTACTTTCTAAAAAAGAATCCAACCGAACGTTAACATGTTCTGCATTTAACCTAGTCTATTTATGTCGGTGAACAAAGGGTTGTTCAGAAATAGACTTCGTTTGACATTCGAGACTACACCAAGCCATCGCGGTTGAAGGCACACACAAGCGAAGAACAGCATATTCTTGGAACGTTGAAATTAGTCCGGCGGCAAGGGGTGCTGGATCCAGAATGACCTCCCATCCCGAATTCAAACAAAAAATAAGAAACATTATTCTCTTGCTGGAAACGACTGTTCCCCTTTGTCTTTCCTTGTTGAAAAACGTAGAACAAGCGCGGCTGCAACAACTATTGACTGTTTCAAATTTAATTTCACTTTCGATCTCAAGGTGAAGATGTTGACGTGATCACCTCGATTTTGGGTTCTCACTTTTTTATATTGAAGTATTTTTAAGATTTGTAGGTTATCGAAACATATCGAGACATTTGTTGCTAATAACCTCAATCAAAAGAAATACATTTAATTGTAGATATGCAGAGGCAAAGAATAATTTTATTTAGTGGAATCTGGTGACATCTGCTGACTTCATTGTGATTCAAAATAATACTGAACTTGTATTTATGGGTATTAAACATCCGGGGGGGAAACGTCGTCAAATTCTTGCAAAGACGCACCGACATTTCCTTGTGCCAAAATATAGTAGATATAAGGGGTCATTCCATAAAAACGGGACAATCTGTGTCCTGTTGATTTTTTCAGGTGAAAACAGGTTATCACTTGCCTCATAATACGTTTTATCTAGACATATTAAACTGTTCTATATATCTCTTAAGTAAAAACACCTTGAAATATAATATTATTAGTGTTTTTTGCCACATTTACAGCTAAAACGTCAACACCGTAGGGTGTCCACCTGCCTGTTTTTTTATTTATATTTAAATATTTTAACTCGACAGATAGTCCAAATATAACCATAATGCTGTATACATTCGAAAACGCGTTGAATTGTACTAACTAGTTATGTCCATTGAGAGTTTTTGATTAATTCTCTATTTTTATGACACATAAGTGTCCTACAAGTTTGGCATCAACACCGTTCTCAAAGATGATGTTGCAAAATGGAGTAAAGTAGTGGGAGTAATTATGTGATTGAATTTCCATTCGAAAAGTTAAAATCTCGTTAGTTGAGCGTAAGGCGTCAAGGAGGTAGGCTACTTGTTCTTTTTTGTTTTGTGCTGTGTATTGGTGACGTTAAGGCAGGCGTATGTTTATTATTGTCAACACCATACGTTGCGTTAAATCTATTTTCTTCGTAAATTTTTTTGTCATATTTTTTTACCTATTGTTAATAGTGACGATAAGTTTAAATTTGCAGTTTTACTCTTCTAAAATGATATTAAACAGTAAAAAAGCTTGAAATATATTTTGGTCAACACCATAGCCATCAACACCATCATATTTTCAACTCATTGCCGAAGAAATACAACCCGAATATGTGTTAGAAGTCATTTTGAATAATGTTTATTGTTTATATTAGAATTTTTGAGACTTAGTTTGATCTTATATGTTTTATTGAATACTAAACATTATTAAGAATATTTAATTTGATCTTACCCATCATTTATAAAACCGTCAACACCATAGACAGTGAGTTAACTCCGAAGTTCAGTAAAACCTAAAATCAATCAAAATTCGTGAAAACCCAATCTATGATTTCTGCTGCTCCTCATAGTGGAGTAGGTAGAGACAAATAATCATATTAAACTTACTCTTAAGTCAAAAGTATGCCATATTGTATTTTGAAAATGTCTTTGGCCAATTGTCCCACTTTTATGGAATGACCCAAGTACCGCCTAGACAAATTTTGCGCTACGGGTTGTTGACATATCGCCGTATCAAATTTACGAATTCTTCCAAAACTGACACCCTGAAAATAGCTTTTTCGTTAATAATTATTTCACCCAGATTTCCATGGGCCAAAATGTAGTAAATTCATTCCATTTTTGGAGAGTTATATGGATTTTTCGGTGATTTTCTAAAAAATCCATGTGTCTCGTTTATTATTAACTTTATCGGATCGTACTAAAGGGCATTTTGTAGATTTGGACGAGCAGATTCCAAATATTTTTTAATTTTTAAGCTATCTCTTCGGATAGTCGAGAAATAGGGGTTGCCTAAGGATGTGAAATAAAATCACACTTGTTCCCAAGAACAAGGACATTAAAAATATCCTGCACTGCACCAGCGTCGGGACTTCAACAACTGCTCCTTGGGCTATATGCCCCACCAGGTATTGAATTACGAAAGTCCAGACGTGGTTTGGTGCCCAAACCAAAAACTTCGATTTTGTTATTAAAGGAGCTTGCCATTCTTAGGCTAGCTCGACATCCTGTCGCTAAAGAATGTCTGAAAATGAATTCGACTCGCGACTCGCCTCGTTCTTGATAAAAGTGTTTGCGTTAGAGCAAGTATATCACGAACGAGGAGAGCCCAACGCCATCTTCACTTTCATAACAAAATCAAAGCTTGCAAACTATAGAAAACTGCAACGAAGGTGGAATTTTTTGAACCATAAAAATTCCAAAAAAGGACCATGGGCGTAACAAAACTGCCTAAGGATGTGAAATAAAATCACACTTGTTAAAGGGGTTAAAAAATTGACCCAAATCGTCCTCGTTAAAACTAAAAAATTTCGATGTCTTTTTTATGTTATGTTATAGGTTTTGGTCCGTAAATTTAAAAAATATCGAGTTTTTTGGTCTAGCTCTAACGGAATTGCCTCGTTACCCCTTTGGACGTTTCATTTTAAGGTTGACACTATTTGTGTGTGTATTTTAGTTTAAAGTAAAAAGTTTGCTGTCAAAATTTGGAACCTCTCGATGCATAATTTATTGTGATTGTACGTTCATATAAAACCACCTGTCAAAATCCAGGTCGGGAATGAAATTCAACATTCAGACAAGATTAACTGAAACTAACAATTGGCTCCAAACTATATTCTTTAAAACAACGAAATTATACACTTGGGAGTTCACAGAACGCTTCCAAGGATAAAATGATGCTATTTATCGCTCTTGTTTCGCACTTATTCCCAACGGTTTCGATAAGATTTCTAGGATTTTAGGACTTATTTATGGACAAATATACTACAGTTTCAACGTTTTCAGAAACTATAAATTTTCAGAATATATGGTTTTATTGTAAACCTTCCCTGAAATTGAGACTATAGCAGAAAACGTACCTACAAACATTGTGCACTAAACACAAAATTTTGCGACTATTTCATTTTTAGTTTCACATTGACAATAATGAAGTCAACACTTTACGATTCGTGGCTAAAATATGCATCCTATCGAAAAAAGTTTAATGTAAAAGTTGTAGATAATTAAAAAATCTAAAACTTTTGTATTGATAATTTTTCAACATAACCTCAAAATTATCGAGAAAATCGAATTTGGTCCACTATCTGGGTGAAAACCAGACCAAATTAGACTCTGAGAAACACATTATAATTACCAGGAAGAAGAACATCAACACTATCTTCAAACAACTGAAGATAGGTAAACAGATAATATAAGTTAAAACTATTTAACAATATCTTTGTTTTCACCTACTGAGATACTTGCTTATTTTTTTCAAATGTGGGATAAAAATATTCAAAATAAAATGAATATTTTTTAGGAAGAGCCTATTGATTATTTTATATACCTTCAAAATGGATATCTATGAGAATCAACAGGATCTTTTCAAGGAAGAATCATTGTCTACCGCAGGAACACGATAAATGGCAATGGCGGTGACTACAAAACCTAGGAATTTGGCTCTGCAAATCAAGAGGGCTACTGCAATGGGTTACTATTCATGAAATGGTCAGACAACGCGAGGTGAAAAATTTGTAATGACCCTTATAGTTCGTTAAGTGAGATTTTAATTACGTATTTACCGATTAAAAATGCGATGTATATCTCAGGCGATTTATTATATTTAGAATTACCAGATTTTTTCATGCCTATAAAATATCACGCTATTTACTATTTTGCAATAAATAATCCATGTATTTAATCGAAACAAATATCATGACAATTAGAAATGCAAAATCCGTTTTCGAATTGACCTTGCACAAAAACGGAAAATCGCGTGTTTCTTGACCATTACAATAAAAGCAGACGTTTCCTGGATGTCTAGTAGCACACAATTTCGTTACTGTTCTCAAACAATCCTTAGAGTTGCCGAAAACTTCTATATAGTGTGTGAAGGATGGAAGAGGATAATGTGGTTTGGTATTATAAAAGATTATTGATAGCGTCTGGTGGTCTGGAAGCAAAATACGTTTTACTTTTTGTGGATATTAAGACAGGATTTCTATTTGTAAACGTAAAATATATTGTTTAACACTCAAAGAAATTTACCAGTATATACAACAGGAATTCGGCGAATTCTACAGGAAATTCCCGCTATATAAGTGTCAGCAGGAATATTTGTTAATTTTATGTGACGATTCCGGTCTTTTAATTCCTCTAGAAACAACCGGAATATGTTGTACTATTTACAGAATCGTTACATTGATATAACTAAAATCTTCCAGTTATTTTAACGAACTACCTTACTTTCGCCGGGACTTCCTGTTTAGTAAATAAACTAGATAGTTGTATTCGAAGCTTTTTACAGGAACTTCCAGTAATTAATCGGAACTTTAGTATCGATTTAACAGGAATTTTTCGTTGAATTAAAGATCTTTCATTCATACATTACAGTACTAGTTAGTTGTGTTCCAAGCTCACAACCTGAGCTTTTACAAGAATTTCCTGTAATTACCTAATATTTAACTGGAATTTCTTGCATTTCCTATTGTAGAAAGTATATTTATTTCAATACACAAATCCAAAAGTATCTAATTCATAACAAATAACAATTAAAATTAATTAGAATTAAGAATTAAAGAATATCGTATGCTTCTTGTCCGGCCTCCCTATGCAGACTGCCGGGAACGTAATACGGGTTGCATACAGGGAAACCAACACGAATGACTCAATAACGAGTTTCCGCGTAGGCGCGTACTGCTCAGACTAGCGGATTGAATTGTGGGATTTACAGGATATTCCTGTAACATTCACGGTGGTTTATTCCGGTTGCATTTACGTATGTTTTACAGTAATATCTTGTAAATATAGCAAAATATTATTCTATATACACAGGAAATATTCCTGATAAATTAACAGTACCTTATTAGTGCTATACTTACCGGTTTTTACTGTTCATACAACTCAAGTCACTTTAACTGGAATCGACCTGTTAGATTGCAAGTACAGATTGTTCTCAGAACGGTTTTTTCTTGTTATAATAACAATAGTTGCGTTTAAACAACAGGATTCGTTTTTTTTTTTCAGTGAAATTGTTTGTTGTAGTGCTTGTGAACTAAAAAATAAATCTCATGCCATCTCATCCCAATATTTAGTTTATTAATTAAAATCTGACAGTATATCGAATTACCATTTACCATTAAAGGCTCGTAGAATAGTGAATCGACATACTAAAGTAAATATTTTTTTTCCAGCACATGGTCCAGACGGGTATGACAGGTCCCTTCCCTGGTGCGGCAGCTGCCACTCCTACAGGTTTTCCAACACAAAATGGCGAAGTCAAACAGGGGGCGGAGGAGAAACCAGCAGTACCTGCTCTCCTCCCGCCCCCGACAGGCGCTCCTGCCCCAGGTACAGGTCCTCCCTTTAGTCCTCCGCCACCGCAACCTCCCACGTCAGTGGAACCGCCAGTGAGCATAGCTTGTAGTCCCGCGGCGTTGGCGGCGCAGACACAACCTCCATTTAAATGTGAACAGATTCCCACGGTACGTATTTTAAAAATTATCCGCTACTGATTTATGATGTTATATTGAGGTTTATCTTCTGGGTCATAAAATTTTTGCTATGAATCATTTTCAAACAGAGTATAGCATGTTAAATTTTGAAAATCACCCCAATAGTTACAGTTGATTCGCCGCTTTATATTTTCAAATCATTTAGCCGCAAATCAACAACAATTTGCTTGCGATTTTTAGGAAACTGAAAATGGCCCCTCAGTCCCACACCCAACGTCAGAATCATCAGATGGAACGAATTCATCCGCAGCACAGGCAGCTACAGATCTTTCAAAAAGTCAACCAAAAAGGTTACACGTTTCGAACATTCCATTCAGGTTTAGGGACCCAGATCTTAGAGCAATGTTTGGGGTAAGAACACCGATTTTTATAAATAATTTCATTTCGTTACAGAAAAGTTATTAAAATAATAATTACATTTTAATTTTCCAGCAATTTGGCCCAATTTTAGATGTAGAAATAATTTTTAACGAACGTGGTTCTAAGGTATGTATAATTTGATTAACCATAAATTTATTAAAATATTTTAATATGAGAATTTCGAGCCAGCTCTGTTGCTATTAAATTTCTAGTTATTGCAGGCAATCCTTAAATATTTTTAATTCTATCGTCAGCACAAACACTTGTAGCGCTATTTGATTTATCATTTTAATAATTTCAAATTGTTAAGATTTATGGGTGTTTATTATTACAGACTTTTTAGAATTCCTTAGTTTCTTTTGATGACGAGTCAGTGCTATTTTGGTTTAGATTTATTATTTAACATGCTTCCTATAATTAAATGTATTTTGGACATGTGCATTTTGACACAAAAGCTAATTAATTGCCCTAATTTAACATTTTTTGCTCTGCAAATTTTCGCAATAATGATTGTTCTACTAGCTTAAACTTAAGTGAGCAGAACATGACCGAAAAAGTGGTTGAAACAATAAAAATTGCAATTTTCTTTGCACAGTTATTAACGGCTCATTAAAGGCTAATTAAATGCCCTAATTTGAAATTTTCTGCTCTGCGAATTTTCGCAAAAATTACTGTTCTGCTCATTTATGAGAAAGCTAGTAGCAGAACAGTAATTATTGCGAAAATTCGCAGAGCAGAAAATTTCAAATTAGGGCATTTAATTAGCCTGTAATGAGCCGTTAATAACTGTGCAAAGAAAATTGCATTTTTTATTGTTTCAACCACTTTTTCGGTCATGTTCTGCTCATTTAAGATAAAGCTAGTAGCAAAACAGTAATTATTGCGAAAATTCGCAGAGAAAAAATTTTAAATTAGGGCAATTAATTAGCCTTTAATGAGCCTTTAATATTACATGTATTGATTTTTAATTCTGCTGACTTCGTTCTGCTAGCTTAAGAGACGTGTGGAAAATCAAATGTATACCGGGTACTCTTGAGTGATTTCAAAGCTTTTTAAGATTTTAAAAACTAGGGACTACGTATGGTGTTAAAATTAAGTCCTACTTTTAGCTCATAAAATAATAAATTAAATACTACAATTCTAACAACGCTAGATTTTCGCTTTATTTAATTGCATTAGAAATTCTTAGAATTCTCGACGAACTGCGCAATTAACTCATTTGGACACACAACCCTGTTTCCCGCTCTTTTGAATGCGTTTTACCACACTTTCATTGCTTCTGGTGGTATGAAGCTATAGTTCGTTTCAAGATATTTGGTTGACTTTCTAAGTACCGCAAGAAACAATATTTAAACAAACATTATTTACTACCAAGGGGGCATACAGAAATAAATTGCTGTACTACTGAAGAAAGAAACCGAAAAATTTCTGCCTCAGGTGGGAATCGAACCCGTGTCTTCAGTATTCCGTACTGATGCCCTGACCTCTTAACCAGCTAGCTCATTGTCAGGGCATCAGTACGGAATACTGGAGACGCGGGTTCGATTCCCGCCTGAGGCAGGAATTTTTCGGTTTCTTTCTTCAATAGTTTTCACCCCTGGTGTACAGGAATGTATTTTTCCGTTAGCTTTTCACTTATTATTTCAGTATTACTATTGTTTACGTTTAAATTGATAACCAAGGGTACAACAGTGGTACTAGCGTTTCGATATGTATCTTCAACCTTAATAACATGTTGAACCGAATTTTTCCAGCTGACAATAGTTTTAATTTATTACACTTGGCTTTAATGTGGGTTAAACGTTTTCGGATTTGTGTCTGGATTTTACCTGATGCCACAAGTGTTCGATGGGGTTAAATATACAATAATATGGTGGAAGCCGTAGTACTGTGTGACCCATATTTTTAGCGACAGTATCACAAACACTCGTTTCTAACATCGAACGCTGCTAAAACTTTTAAAAGATCTGTTTTTTGTAGTATTCTTAAAAATAAAGATGTTCCATATTCTTCGAGATACGTCTATTTTTCTTCCGCAAAATTTTTCCTCGAGTAAGACTTTAGTAGCAGACATCGATCAGAACAAAATTTAATTTAATTAAATCAAAAAACGAATGTTTAAATTTCGGTTCGTGATAGTTTTTTTGTTTTAAGACATTGTTTTAAGAAAGGCATTTTTCCTTATCCCCCTTCATCCTCTCCTAGCCAGCAAATTACATCAGCGATACATTGGGTAAGTTGAGAATTTTTGGGTAATATTTTCAACAAAAGGTCAACGAATACTAATTACATACCTGCCTTCTATTTTCTGTTTACAATCACAAATTGTGGGCATTTTATAGACCCTTGACCGATAATCCTATTGCGATACTTGAAAAGTCAACCAAAATATCTTGAAACGGACTATACCTAGTGGCGAATGTAAGACACTAAAACCGGTCAATGTTTACCCTTTGAATGAGGGGTAATATTTCTTAAACCTCACAGATGTTATCATGATAATCGCCTTCGGTTTTGTTCAATATAAAGTTTCCTAGCTAAGTAGATATTAATACTAAAAATCGTGATGAAAACATAAAATATTCACTAGTTTTCAAATTAAAAAAAATCGCCTAGCATATTTTGAAAAAAAAGGTATTAAATTTATATTTTGCACTTAAGTGTCCATACATACATTTTTTTATTAAATGCACAAAATTTTCAGGGTAACACACCGATTTTGTAACACTATATTTTTAAGATAAAATTTTAGTAATGGAAATGTCATTCTGATACCCTATTAGAACGCATCTCAAATACTTTTTCTTCTACTTCCGATTTCAGCGGAAATATATCCGTAATAAAATGTTTGATGATGCATTAAACTATTATTAAAAATAGAAGAGATGTTTATATGTTTAAATTTTTATTCTCTCCAGAAGGAAAGAGCATAATTTTTAATTTTTTGCGAAATTCTGTTTTAAAAACAATATTTTGGCACTGAAATAAGTTGTATTAAAAATAATTTAGTAACGTCATGTTTGCAAGTAATTAAAATCGAAAAATTGTTTAAAAAATCAATATTACAGAACCAGAATGATGTCAGAAATTTATTTTTTTACTAACATTTGCAAGATGTCGTTTACCCGGAAGTGAAAAAATAACTACCGCATACTAAAAAGGTAATTTAGAAGTCATATACATTTCTAGAATTTAAAAATCTTAAAAGGGCAGAAATTACACTGTCGCTGTGTCACTTTGTATACTAAAATGTCTTGCTGCAATAACTTTTTGATTTCTGTAAATGTATTTTGTCTTGATTATTTTCTATCTCAAAACTAATCTTGGCATTGTTCCATAACTATTTGATCATCGGTTTGTTGTTTGGCTATTTTTATTGTGAACCAGTAAGTGATCACTTTGAAAAATATTTTGTAGCTAACCTGTTTTTATTTAGTTGATATGTCATATCGTAGGGGTTACCGAACGCTTCAAAGCCTGTAGACTGTGCATCTCTCGTTCATACTGTATGTAGTCATTACTGCCTAGAATTCTAGAACGCGTAGAAACAAAAATAATTTTGTTTTTTACTAAAATTGATTTTATTTCGCAAATATGTCACCCGTAATCATAAAATCCTAATTTGCATATAATCTGCCTCCAGAAAACTATTAAACTTACGTTTATTTGGAATTTGATTTATTGGATAATGATAAGGCCCAACTAACGAAGCCAAAAGGCAAAAACCAGTCTTGTGTTAACAGAATTTCCAAATCCGATTCTTTATTACAATTCCTACAAGCTTTGCTCATAATTTAGTCAAATCAAATGATTTTAAAATTAGCACTTTTTTTTCAAAAATATTTTTTTTAAATTTTTTGATTAACATATAGAGTGTTCCAACGAAAACTTAAATTTTAAACGATTTTAAATCAATTTCTCTCTCTACTACAACCTGCTTAAATAATTTAAATAGCACGGAGAGTCGAGTAACACCACGTTTAAAAGGTTTTTGTACTCTCTACACATCTCTAGTTATTAAACAGTAGTTACGGAAATTCATTCTTGAATTTTTTAAATTCCCGGATATAATAATAAATATTATAGAGGTGGCCAATGCGCATAACAAGTGAGAAGTGAAATTTGGTGGATGGTAACGTATTTTTAATAAATTAATTTAAAAAAAGTTAAAGAGCTTGAAACAGTTATTGCAACATAGGATTTTTCTGGGGATTTTTACTTTTTTTTAGAAGAAAAATCAATATTAAAAAAAGAGGGTAGACAATTAGATGAAGTCCTAAAATCGATACCAAAAAAAAATTATTTTTTTTAACTAATATACAGATCTGGCAAAATTTTAACGGAACATAGGATTTTCAATATATTTTGGAGCTCATATTTCTTAGATTTTGTGCTTGTTCAAAATACATTGAAAATCCTATGTTCCGTTAAAATTTTGCCAGATTTGTGTAAAAAATTGTCAGTGTGAAAAATATATTTTTTGGAGAATTTTTAGTAAAAAAATTAATTGTCATTATAATTTAAGAAAAGACATTGTTGGGCTATACATCTTTCACAATATTTATTTGTCTTGACTGTTTCACTATTTTTTTTTGTTAGTTTAATTGTAAAATATTTTATATTAACTTTCCTAGGGGGTTAATTACCTACTCTACTTTTATTTGTTCTCATTTGTAAAAGGGATTTTCCTCTTGGAAAGTTTCTACACGTTTCTGAAATTTTGGCATGCAGTTATAGGACATTTTAATACATTTATAACATTTTTCACTGCTTAAAACATTAATGCAATTTTTAATTGTTTTCAAGGTGATATATAAATATTTTGTTTTCATAAAAAGTTTCATAACACCCGGATCTATTATTAAATTATTGTCATTTTGGTTTCAAAATATTATAAATCAGTCACACTTACAGTTTCAAGAATGTTAATAATTATTACATTGATTTACTTGGCATCGAAATATTTTCATACAAAACATCATTGGTATACCGGGTGATTCAGTATGTGGGTATGTTTGAAACGGAAAAAACGCGTCTACTTTAAAGCCCTACGCTGACATGGGCATGTTAACTGTGACTAAAAATTAATACAGGGTGTCCCAACTAAAATTTGCACCTAAATATTTCGAGTTTTGTTTAAATTTTGAAAAAATGCTGAAACAGGTCAATTTTAACCTAGAGGGGGCTCAATTTTGATCGTAATTTCAAACTTCTTTTTTCATCCCTCTATCGCCCAGAGCCACCACTTGAAAAATCTTAAATGGCAAGGGGTGTTAAGTGACACATCATTTTGAAGCTGCTTTCATTGTCTAATGTAACCCCGTTCTTTTTTTTATTTTGAATGTCTTTTTTTTGAGAAAACTGGTCAGAGTCAAGGTCATTTGAAGGTCAAATTGAGGTAACCTTCTGGGAAAAATATGAAACAATTTATACAAAGATTTTTTTCAGGGGTCGAGCGCAATTTTAGAGCATGAAACAGTTCATTTTAAAACGATAAATTGTTATCTAAAACTTAAAATGCTTTTTTTTGAGTTGGCGCGAGTGATAATTCAAAAAACGTTTTCCCGATATGGGACCAAAACGACTCATTTTATTCGAAATTCAATTTTACATAGCTCAAACCAGGTTCTTCTTTTCTTAGATACTTAACCGTCTTTATTATTAACCCGCTATGTATATTTTAAAAATAAGAAAAAACATTTTACATGATCCTGTGATCCGCGCCATTGAGCCCTCTAATTTTCGAAGCAGACCGTTATATCTATACGTCAAAAAGTCTAATAAAGATTTTATTAAACATTTAATCATTTGCCTTCAAAAAATCACTGATTTTTAGCAGTTTTATACAACAAAGAACCCTTAAAAAATCGGTAAAATGGATAAAAACACCCGGTATCTATCAACCCTTAACGTATGCGCATTTTCCAATATAACACCATCGAGAAGCTACGGTTACCGAGCTACGAATACTTCGCTGAATCATCCGATATAAAGATAATTATTTTTACGTAAACCAATTTGTTTAATTACAGCATATTTAATTAAAACTTGTTTAATGTCGCCAAGAAAAACTCGCAATGAAAATAATTCCATACACTAATTAACTAATGTTTTTAATAAAAAAATTAATGGTTTAACAAAAGATTAATAATAAAAATAATAGGTAGGATAAAACGACACTATAATTTTTGTTGCAAATATTTTGAGACCTAAAGTGAGGCAGTTTCTATTTCCTTTAATAAAACGCACTTCTATGGGCTTTTTTAGTGAATTAACACCCTATTATATAACATTTCATTTTTACGATTGATAGCAGCAAAGCTGAGTAGGCTCTTTGTCACTTTCTTTATATACAACAATATACACAGTGTAATTACTATATATGACGTGCATGATACTATATACAAATATTTCTATTATTAAAATATATATATATACATAAAAATTTGTGCAATTTGATGACATTGATAAAAAGAACAATATATATGACATATGATGGCGTAGGAGAATTTTGGTTTTATTTTATAATTTTTATTTTATTTTTATCTATATAATGATTGTGCTGTAGAGGCTATTTCTCAGTTCGTCTGGTTTTTATTGATATGTTCTGTCTAAACTTCATGTCCATCTCACCAAATAACTGATGAAAATTGTGATGACAATGACAGATAATACTTCCTTCTTTTTTTATATCACTTAATAATACTTGCCAGTTCATAATATACTAGAGTAGTAATTATTTCGATATTATTTATTAAGAAAAGAAGCTAATATTATATTGCCATTGCTGTTACTTCTTGTTATCATATTGGCTTCATATCAACAGTTTTTAATTCATTAAATATTGTAAAAATAAATTTCCATAACCTTTTAGGGAATTCTACTTCAAATGCACAATGGGGGCGTTTCTATTTAAATTTTTTTAATAAGCGATTTTTTAATTAAATAATAGTAATATTATTAATTAATATCAATATTATTAATTAATATTATTAATCAGTTAATTAATTAATTAAATAATTAAATTTTTTAGGGAATTCTACTTCAAATCGCCAATGGGAGTGTTTCTACTTACTTTAATTTTTTTAATTAAATAATAGTAATATTATCAAGTAATAATATCAATATTATTAATTAATTAATATTAATATTATTAATCAGTTAATTAATTAATTAAATAATTAAATTTGAATGAGAAATTAGTTAAAATAGAAAAAAGTTTTGTGTCACCTGTCACTTCTATAAATTGTCTAAAATCTGATCATCTGGGATTAAGGCGTGAATTTTTCTTTTTCACTTAAAAAACTGTTGAAATTGAATCCATATTAGACTTAGCTTGAACTGTTTTAAAATGTTATAAATTTCTAGCAATGACTGAACATTTGTGTTGGTTTCTAACGGTGGCTTTTGGGATGTTTGCTACATAATTTATTTAGATACTTAGTGGAGCTTTCTTACTTTATACATTGTGTTCAGAAATAATGTAGATTATTTGCCAGTAGTCGACATCAAACGAATGATAGACGTTTATGTTGATTACACATGTCGCATCTAATTATGTTTGCGATTCTATTAGTAATTTATGAGATTTTGATTTTAATAATAATGTTATATTCTGTCTGTTTTAATTTTGAAGTAAAGTTTTATTATTTTAGTTTAATATTTTTACAAAATCATTTTTCAAAGTAATATTTTCAACACGATAATTTTACCATTTATAAAAAAAGGTTTTGGCATTGGTCGAACACCAAATATTTAAGGTACTTGAAACCTTTCCTAAAATACGTATCTGAAGCAGGTATGAAATACCTGGCTAGCAGCTAATTGAAAGGTTTCTATTTGCAAATTAAAATATTGACGCAACTTGAATTTTTAATATACAGTGTGTCCCAAAAAGTTTTATACAAATGGAGAAAAAGTTTTCTTGATTAATCACTATATAAAAGCTAAGGAAGGTGTGGAGGGGGTAAATTGACATGTAAAGATATGGGAAAACGGTTTTTCGCACGTAACTCGCTAAGTTTTATTTTTATTATAAGGGCTCGCGAAAACGCATATTTTAACCCATCCAAATCGGTCTAGCGGTTCTCGAGATATTGCTAAGCGCTCCCTCTCTTCTCTCTCACATCATCTCGCTTTTCTCCCACAAATACTCTTCCGGCATCTAATCTCACGGCGGCTGAGCGAACGCACTCGCTTTTATAAATATATCACGCACGCCTGCAGTGCTTAATATAGATAGAGCTTTGGGGTAAAAAAATCTTGAAAGAGAACTGATTGCCCTTGAAAATGAGCCTAGCTAGAAATCACTAACCCTATCCCTTGCCCTTCTACAGGGAAAAACGCTTCATCCCCCTCCCTCCCTTCCTGATTATTGCATTGACTTCTTGTAGGGTTCAAACCAAAGAGAAAAAAGTGTTTATTGTCTTTTTTGTCTAGGAATATCAATAATCTACAATTGTTCATAATTTTTTGCTACTTAATTACAATGCAATGAACATTTTGCCCTCCACTACAGTTTTGTACGTATTTTTCTCTCCGTCCACATCATTACTTTTTGTTTTCCCTATATTCCATACATTTTAAAAATTTTGTACCTGATTATGGATCAACAGGTCATGCAGAGCTTTTTATCAAGAATAATTTTTTTTGTGAAATGTAAGATAAACCTTTTCTCCATTTGTATAAAACTTTTTGTGGCACACTGTATGTTGACGTGATAAAAAGTTTAAAAACAATTATTTTCCAGTTGTTTCTAGCTGTTTTAAATTACAAACAGGTGCCCCCTGGAGCGTTTATAATACATTTTCACTTGCACCAACATAGAACGTTCAAAACGCCTCTCAAATAATTGAAAATACCTGGTTTTTAAAATATTAATTTTAAAGAGTCTAAAAATCGTCAAAGAAAGTTCTAATCTATAACAATCGTTTTATGTATATATTGAAAAAACACTTTCAGAGGTTATGTTCTATTAATCCTGTTTTCAAGTTAGTAACTTATGTTTTAAGTGTTCTTAGCAGATTAATGAAAAATTTCATTATGCATTCTTAACCGATCGATTTTCTAAATTCATTTTATAGTCTCCTATCATAAATTTAACGTGAATTCTGCCGGGTGAATATTAAAATTTCAAGATCCATTAAAAGTTTAATTTGCAGTAAACTTTCAAATTATTTGTGAGTCAGATATTTCATACGCTTGCTTCGCGTAAGGAAGGCACAACAAGAGGACAACCAGCAACAAGTACAAAAATAAATTTCTTGTTGAACTATAAGTCATTTACAGGGTGTATCATAAGGAATGGTCAATATTTTAATCATAGGTTCAGGACCTCGAAATATTAATATTTTATTAAATAACTCTGTGTCGAATGGTATCTACTACCAAAATACAGGGTGTTGAAGATAAAATTTATTTTTCGTTTTTTTTTATTTGACAGCTGTGCATTTTCATTTTAGTTTCAAAGCCTACTATGTTGACATATGTTAATGTGCATTAAATAGATACTGTGGCTGGAATATTTTAAATGCAAATATCTCGAAATGAGCTGAATTTATGCTATTAAAACAAGTATACCTTTTTTGTTCAATTTTACAGGGTGTATCGTAAAGGCTTGAAAAAAAATCAAAAAAGGCCAGTAATAAAAAAAAATGATACTTTTCTTCATCCAGTAGAGTGTAGGTGGCGCCCTCTTTATCTAATCCCAAAATTGATAACACGCTTATGATTTACTTACTTAAAAATATAACCATACCAAAATTCAAATCAATATATTAAATAATAAAGAAATTATTGCGGAAAAACGAAAAATAAATTTTATTTTCCACACCCTGTATCTCAGGACCCAGAGTTATTTAGTAAAATATTAATATTTAGAGGTCCTGAACCTATGATTAAAATATTGACCATTCCTTATGGAACATCCTGTATTTAATAGAAATAGAAAAAATTCCTTTGTCAGGACTTAGACATTAAAATAAAATAACTAAAACACTTTTCAATATTAGTCTAAGATATAAGAACCACAACCTGTGACTCAAATGTCATCATTAATTTCAACCTCCGAGACTCTGAACACTCTGTGTATAAGAACACTGCAAAAATGACATTCACGTAGAATATAATTCAATGTTTTTTAACTGCATCGGATGACAAGAAGAAAATGTTCTGACAATTATATGCATGTGATTTCACATCTAACCAATAGTTTTCTGATTTTTCTGTTGATTGCTTTTTATTTCTATGGAATTATTTGCTTGAAGTGTTATTTGCTTTTTAAATGTAAGCAAACATTCAAAGTGTTTGTATGTTTTGTAAATACAACAATCACTTTTTACAGAGTCAAATATAATATTCATACTCTATTATATTATTTTATAATAATATAAATATACGTATAAATATTTATTTAAAAAAATTTAATTAATTATTTGACTCATAGATTGTAGTACCTCTCAAAAAAATTGTAAGTGGTAATGGGTCTGTTTACTTTCATTTTTGACCTTATTTTTTTCGAAAATTCATTGAGTATATAGTCTATTCGAACTTTAAGACAACAAGAAAGGAGATGCCGCCCTATTTGAGTGTGACGCCGCAGCGCCGGCGACCTTAAAGAGAAATACAGTCATAAATCCCATGGTTCCTTTCTTCAAAGGAAAGCCGCGCGCTTCGGTCTCAGCGGTACTTTTGACGGCGTGTTCCTTTCTTTCTGACTTATTACGTGGACAGACTATACCCTCTGATCTTTCTTAAATTCCGACTAAAAGGTTATTAAATCACCGGAATCCTCTCGAGTGAATCAGCCCATTAAACTCCGTCTTATTACTTGTCAAGTCCATATTTCTTCTTCTATCAAAATATATTGAATTTTAAATTAAGGCACGGCTGCATTTCCGGTCGTACTTTTTAATATTTGTTATTTAAGAATTTCAAGAAATTATCTTTATTCGGTTAATATATAATCATTTTGATTAATTCAGTAAATACATAGAATACATAAGTAATTGGAACTATTAATTGTAAAGTAACAAATAATTCGACGTTCCTAATAATTTACAATTTTTGTAGATTGTAATTATTTTTCAAATAATAATTAACTGCACGAAGGTGGAATTTTTTGAACCATAAAAATTCCAAAAAAGTACCATGGTAGTGACAAAACTGCACAAAGGATGTGAAATGAAATCACACAAGCTTCCAAGAACAAGGACATTGGTCGGGCACCAAACCACGTCTGAATTTTCGTAATTCAATACCTGGTGGGGCATATAGCCCAAGGAAGGAGTAGTTGTTGAAGTCCAGACGATGGTGCTGTGTAGGACATTTTTAATGTCCTTGTTCCTGGGAGCTTGTGTGATTTTATATCACATCCTTTGTGCAGTTTTGTCACTCCCATGGTACTTTTTTGGTTCAAAAAACCTTCGTGTAGTTTTCTATAGTTTTGCAAACTTTGGTTTTGTTATTAAAGTGAAGATGGCGTTGGGCACTCTTCGTTCGTGATACACTTGCTATAACGCAACCACTTTTATCAAGAACGAGGCGAGTCGAATTCATTTTCAGACATCCTTTAAAGATAGGATGTCGAGCTTGTCTGCTTCTTACTGATGAGGCACAATAATGCCGAAACCGGTCTAAGAATAGACATTTCTAATGTCCTTGTTCTTGGGAGCTTGTGTGATTTAATTTCACATCCTTTGTGCAATAATTAATTGAACAAACAGATAATTTAGTGAAATTATTAAATAACAAATATTAAAGAGCTGTGGCTAAATTTAAAAATCAATATATCTTAAAAACTGGCGTGGACAGTCATGTTCTTTGATAAAAGACGAAAGGTATTTTCAGAAATTTAACACGCTGAGTCATTCGAAGGAATTCCTGTAAATTAAAGACCTTCTGGCAGGAATTTGTTTGCTGGAATGATAAGATAGTGAATTCTAGAAAACTAAAGCTCAAACATGAATGTGAACAGACGATGTCGGTACAAATTAGTATCTAAAAAAGATTAAGAAATAAATCATGAATAAAGTGGATAGTCTAAACAAAGATCATATTAAAATCAATTTCTAATTCAGGAATTTAAACGATTACAGAATTTTTCACACTCATAAACAAAATAACTAGTAATTTACAGAAATTATTTATTAGTACGTGACTCATATAGGATTAATGTTAAATTTTAAAAATAAAGTTATTATTTGAAAATTGGTATGATGCCAGTCGATTGGTTACGAATCATTTATCGATATTTGTTTGTATAAATATTCTATCAGGATAAAACAAAATAATTAAGCTAGAAATATTTCTTATTCGTGTGTTTTTGTACAATATTTGGTATTTTTTATTATATCAAGAATTGTATATTGATTACAAGTTAAAAATGATTACAAAAATGTAGTTTTTAATGTGTGAAATCAATGTAATCAACATCCCAAACTTTGTTATAAACCAATTATATTGTTCAAATAGTTAATGTATTAATGTATTCACACAACACACTTACATACATAGATACACACAAACACACATGTCAAAAGTTTTTCACCTTTTTCATGAATTTTGACCCAAGCAAGATTAAAAGTTAATGATAAATTTTGATAGCAATATTGGTTTCATTCTTTGGAGTAAGACAAATGAAAATTAGTTTACAACCACAATATTTATCGTTTAATTTAGTGTAAAAGGTATTACGTACATTTACTGGGTCATAAACCTAATCCTAGAGATAATTTTTTACTAACTATAGTAACCAATCAAATTACTTAATTTAGAGTCATGTGTCAAATTTCTTCCAATCAGCTATGGATTACAGCGATAACACCCTACATGTGGTGTTTTCAGTTTGGTGTTTTCAACAAGTCAAGTTTTTGATTAAAAATTAATTAAACGTCAAACTGACAACTAGTTTAAAAATGTTTAAATCTACAAAGTAAAAAATTATCTTATCTAATACCCCTCGGGCCTTGATAAATCCTCAAAATTTTGTCATAGAGAATCCTTCAAGCGTGTTGCTTAAGGATAATAGCCCTCGGCCTTCGGCCTCGGGCCATTATCAAGCAACACGCTTTCAGCATTCTCTATGACAAAATTATCTCGGTATTATCAAGGCCCTAGGGGTATTACTACTGATAAGTCTACGTATAATAATCCACTTTTTATACAGGGTGAGTCACGGTAGACGCGACGGTCCATTGTGGCTAAACGGTTAATATTTTGAAAATTTTGTTTATTCATGGATATGTGGGTTGATAAATGCTACATTTTAAAATTATTTTGAAATATACAGGTTGTCACAAAAAAATGTGGCGTATCAAAGTTATATTATTTCTTATGGAAGACCCTATATTTTCTCGAATTTATAGATTTTACGTTAAAAATAAGATAAACTTTCTTAAGTATTCCCTATACCTAAACTTTTTACTTTTCGAGATATTTTGATATTTCTAAAAATGGAACCACTTACAAGAAAACCAATAACTTCGAAACCTATGGAATCAGCCAAATCCAATTTTTTACTGAAAAAAATTAGACTAGCAATTGAAAGCAATAATGTATTTAGAGTTGTTTAAAATTATACAGGGCGTCCAAAATGGGGCGATTCTCTAATGACATATTCAAACGACAATTTCGTTGTTATTTTAAATAAGACACCCTGTATTTCTATAGTCCTATTATGTAGCAAATTCCATTACCTTTTAAAAATTATAAAGGTCTACTATGCCTAAATCTATTAATTTTGGAGTTATTTTTATTTTTGTTCAATTTTACATTATTTTTCTATCGTAATGCCTATATATAACACTCTGTATTTGATCAGCTTTGACTATTGCAACATCATTTTTTGTCTAATATCTAATGATACATTTTCCAACAGTTTCCAGAAACTTTTTCTTAAAAGTTGCAAAAATTTCCTCCCATTTAAATGGCCATCAAAGAAATATGGGCCAATAAATTGGTCGCCTGTAATTCCACCGTATACATTAATGTTCCACCGGTTCTGATGATCTATTATGTGGAACAAATGCTGGTTTTGAGTATCATAATAATGAAAGTTATGACGGTTAACTAATCCATTATTATGAAAAGTGGATTCATCTGAAATTTTTTCGGATCATAGTCTAAGCTGTTGTATTTAGGATTTAGGCATAGTAGACCTTTGTAATTTTTAAAAGGTAATGGAATTTGCTACATCATATGATTATAAAATACAGGGTGTCCTATTTAAAATAAGAACTATATTGTCGTTTGAATATGTCATTAGAGAATCACCCCATTTTGGATGCCCTGTATAATTTTAAATAACTCTAACTACATTATTGCTTTCAATTATTAGTCTAATTTTTTTTTAGTTAAAATTGGGTTTGGCTGATTCCATAGGTTTCGAAGTGATTGGTTTTCTTCTATGTGCTTCCATTTTTAGAAATATGAAAATATCTCGAAAACTAAAAAACTTAGGTATAAGGAATACTTAAGAACGTTTATCTTATTTTTAACGTATAATATATAAATGCAACAAAATATAGGGTCTTCCATAAGAAATAATATAACTTTGATATGCCACACTTGTTTGGGACAACCTGTATATTTCAAAATAATTTTAAAATGTAGCCTTTATCAACCCACATATCCATGAATAAACAAAATTTTCAAAATATTAACCGTTTAGCCACGATGGACCGTCGCGTCTACCGTGACTCACCCTGTATATCAAAAGATATCTAAATATCTAGAAACGAAAAATGTAATAAAATAAAATTAGATGTACAGGGTGTTTTCTGAAGATGTAGAGGGGTTGATTCTTTAGCGGTATACTTTTTAATTAATTTATTCAGTTTCAATTCATTTTCTCCATACTTTCCTATTTAATGCTGACCTGAATAAAAGTTGCTCCAATTCCTGCTAGAAAGCTTTTAAATTACAGGAATATTACCGAGTGACTCATCCTGTTAAATTTCTGAAACTATATCATACAGTTTAAAAACCAGCAATTAGAATTGATGTGTTCTTTGATCATTGGGATTTAGATAACGTTAGCGGAAGGCAGTGAGAATAAATGTATTTTCAGAAATTTAACATGCTGCGTCATTGGAGAGGATTCGCCTGGTTTAAAGACCTTCTGGCAGGAACTCGAGCATCTTTGCTTGTGGCCAACGAATTTGAATTAAACTCTAGTAATTAGGACAAACCCTCATCAGAATTTTTAGCTTAAAAAACCTTTAAAAAAAATAGTCGATTAGAGAAAACAAGTGGTAAGCTTTTTTTTGCTTTGTTGAAACTTACAATCTTACTTGGTACAAGAGTTAAAATTGTGGAATACTTGAGACATTAGTATATGTGAGCCTCCTATATACAATTTTCCAGTCAATATTTGGGCAGTAGATGGATATGAGAGAGGCGGCGTGTGGTAGTGTAAATAGTTAGGCGCACTCAACGAATGCCGCCATATTGTGCCACTACTTTTTTGAGAGGCTTAACAGTGTAACGTAGTCTAACCCAAGACTAGTTGATCGTGTGGAATGAGGCTTCTAGAAAACAGAAAATTCAAAAACCCTAATAGCACATTATGGTCCAATGGAAACTTAGATATATATCTAGAAACTCAGTACATAGTTAAAGAATATTTAATTTTGCAAATATTTGGTGACGATTATGAGGAAAATGTTTGTTCCATTGGACTTTTTGTGCTAGTAAAATGTTGATTTTATTTTCAGATTTTATACGAACTACTTACTTCTACTATAAAGGAGTTAATTATTTTGACAAGATGTTATTTAAGGTAGTGACTAATATTTGTATTACTTTAACTGAGAAGCTCATTTCTATCTTAGAGTTGTCCATAGGGAGTCAATAACAAATATTTTTTCTATGGTTTAATAGAAGAATATGCTCTCGAGCTTCTGCTAGGCTATTTAAGAAATTAATTTTATTATCTCTCTTTGTAGATTTTTTAGGTTTATCATTAAGGTACCTACAAGCCAGATTTATAAATATTAAATTCATATAATAAATGTACAAGTTGCGCTGTTTTATTCTAAAAAAAAATATACAAAATAAGGTAAATTGTTCAATATTAAAAATATTTTAGAGCTTCCCCATCTTACATTTGCCCTTTTATTATTTTATTTTAAAGCCTGTCATTAGTCCTTTCTTATATATAAGTATATCATGTGATAATTGATAAGATATCCGGGATTTTTTTATAAATTTAGAAAATATGTATACAGGGTGTTTCATAAGGAATGGTCAATATTTTAAGGACCTCAAAGTATTAATACTTTACTATACAACTCTGGGTCAAATGTTATCTACTACTAAGATACAGGGGGTCGAAGATAAAATTTATTTTTCGTTTTTTTTGCAATAATTTCTTCATTATTTAACATATTGACTTAAAATTTGGTATGGTTATATGTTTAAGTTAGTAAATCATTTTTTGATGAAGAAAAGTATCAATTTTTTTTTATTCCTGGCTTTTTTGAATTTTTTTCAAGTCTTTAGATACACCCAGTAAATTTGAACAAAAAAGGTATACTTGTTTTAATAGCATAAAGGCACTCTTTTAAGAAACTCTTTTGTTATATCTTCCAATTTTTCGTGAAAATCTATATCTAGGAAAGTTACCAAAAAAAATTCGTGTGACCGTTAAAAAATTTCGAAAAAAATGGTAATTTAAGAAACTTTCTTTTCGTTTAAATTTAAGTAAAAAACAGATATTTTGTGTTTCTTCACTTCAGAACGGAAAGTTCTAAAGTTATTTAATATTTAAGAACCGTTTTCAAAGTTCAAATAAAAAAATATTTACAAAATTTGAGTAACTTTACTCAGGTACATTTTCCATCAAAGTAGTTTTTTTTTCAGTTAATTAATTTTGTATTTATACTTTTTTACGTAAACAACTAATGATTCAGGAGGTATTTTTCTAAATCAGTTTGTTGCATTTTATCTGACATATAATTTTTTTTAGTAATTATTTTACGTATGACCCTTGTTTCAAAAATAACTTTAAAGCAACTTTTAAAATTAAAGTCTGTGTACTTTAATTTTTGACGTTTATTTTTTCAATTTAGTACCTCTGATCTTTCCCGCAAGCAAATGAATTACTTAATTAACGGAAATTCACTTGAGTGACTCAACTAGGTTTCTGCAAATGATAGAAGGGAGTGAGAAGAAAGGTATTTTCAGAAATTTAACAGACAGTTCCTCTAGAAAATTTCCTTGATTTAAAGAATTCAAGTTTATGTTATTTGCTTACAGGAAAGAACAGGCTGTACTTAAAAATTGAGAATGATCAGTCCTATTGATAGCCCACTTGCCAGAGAAGGATATTGACCAAAAGCTCGCGCAAAATGTGATATCGATAAAACTTGGCACTTAAATACTTTAAAGGGTGTAGAAAACGATAAAAAAATCTTTGTTGCTCTAAAGTGTATAAGTGTATGCTAACTTCACAATTTCGAAAATAAAATCGAAAATTTGGTTTTTCCATTATATCTCGAGAAAAAAAATTTTTCGAAAAACTAAGTACCACGCGAAAGAGCGGAAAATTTTACTAAAAAAATAATATAAGTTATTTTAAAAAAGAAATTGTATATAAAAAATTATTAAAAATAAGAAAGCAAATTCGAAAACTACGCGCGCCGAGCCGTTGAATACAAATATTCAGGCGAGGCGTTCGGAAAAACTAAAGTATCTGCCTAAAATGTACGGAAAGGAAAAAAAAGAAAGCATTTTAAAGAGGAGACTCTAATCTTTTTCAGAAAGCCATTAGTTTTTAATTTTTTTTTTGTTTTCGCATAGAAAATTTGACCGGAAGTTATAATTTCTAAAATTCTCACTGATTTTTATAAAACTGAAGATATCTATTAACAGAGGCATAACAAAAAAAATCCTTGTACATTTATCACCATTATACTTTTACTTTTGATTTAAATATAATTAACATGATGACCATTATCTCTGTTTAATAAATCTTTTAAAATTATCATTTTTTTTTACAACATTCATTCGACGCAATTTTTATTTTCAAAATAGTGTTTATTTATTTATATAAATCAATTTCTAAATTATTTTTAATTTTAGTTAAAAAAAATAATTTTTGATTTATATAAACACTATTTTGAAAATAAAAATTGCGTCGAATGAATGAAAAAATGATAATTTTAAAACATAAGTTTTAAACAGAGATAATGTTCATCATTTTAATTATAATGAAGAGAAGGGGGATGAAAAGACCTTTATATCTCACAACGTTATTTATTGGCGACCGGTTTCGACAATATTATGTCATCATCATCAGACACACCTAGATGGAAAAGTTATGGGGTTAAAAAATTAATTGTCAAAACAGCAATAAAGTTTAAAAAATAAAATACAATCGAAGTTAGTGAAGTTAGACTCAAAAAACATGATACAGGTCACTGTGTTAAAAAAATTTTAAATGTTAACACAGTGACAGAGTTACCATGTTTTTTTGTGAAAATCTTGACGCTAATCCTTCATGGATAAGCTATGGTGAGTCTAACTTCACTTTTTTTTTATTTTTCAAACTTAATTGACAATTAATTTTTTAACCCCATAACTCTTCCATCTAGGTGTGATGACATATTATTGTCGAAACGGTCGTCAATAGATAACTTTGTGAGATATAAAGGACTTTTCATCCCCCTTCTCTTCATTACCTACCACCCACATATGGCTACCCCTAACTTAAATTTTAATTATATTTAAATCAAAAGTAAAAGTCTAATGATGATAAGTATACAAGGATTTTTTTTGTTATGTCTCTATTAATAGATATCTTCAGTTTTATTATAAAAATCAGTGACAATTTTAGAAATTATAACTTCCGGTCAAATTTTCTATGAGAAAACAAAAAAAAATTAAAAACTAATAGCTTCCTGAGGAAGAGTCTCCTCTTTAAAATGCTTTCTTTTTTTTCTTTGGGTACATTTTAGGCAAAGATACTTTAGTTTTTCCGGTCAAATTTTCTATGAGAAAACAAAAAAAAAACTAATAGCTTCCTGAGAAAGAGTCTCCTCTTTAAAATGCTTTCTTTTTTTTTCTTTGGGTACATTTTAGGCAAAGAAACTAGTTTTTCCGAACGCCTCGCCTGAATATTTGTATTCAACGGCTCGGCGCGCGTAGAGTTTTCGAATTTGCTTTCTTATTTTTAATAATTTTTTATAATAATACAGTTTTTTTTAAATAACTTATAATATAATATTTAGTAAAATTTTCCGCTCTTTCACGTGGTGCTACTAGTTTTTAGAATTTTTTTTTTTTTTTCGAGATATAATGGAAAAATTTTATTTTCGAAATTGTGAAGTTAGCATACACTTTCGAGCAGCAATGATTTTTTTATCATTTTCTACACCTTTTGAAGTACTTAAGTGCCACGTTTCATCGATATCACATTTTGTGCGAGCTCAAACTCTCTGACAACTGGGCTATGAGCAGCAGATGATATACTAAATACTGACTTTTCCATAATTTGAAAATTGTCGATCAAAACAGTTTTCTGATTTGGGCATTTATTTATGAATTATCTGTATTTTTGCAACTGGCAAACATACGACCCTGATCAAATGAAAAATATTATTTTTTCTCTACTCTGGCTATTCGTCTAAGATTTTAATGACCGCGGTGTGCTATTAGGGCGGAAAACCAATGGCATGCGTCTTTATGAACAAATGTCTAACGTCATCATGTCATTGCACGAGTTTGAGAAGCTGTTTATAATGCATGTCTTGTCTGTCTTTGCATGCAGGGTTTCGGTTTTGTAACATTCGCAAATAGTGCTGATGCGGAGCGCGCACGAGACCGACTACATGGCACCGTGGTTGAGGGAAGAAAAATAGAGGTGTGCATGATTATTATTCATTTTTTTTCTGTTCTCTTATATTATGAGTAACACGGTTATGAAACATTTTTAACGCGAATTTATTGTACAAAAGGTTTTGGCAGGGTCCTAAAAACGTCACTAAACTTTTATTTACTCTAGAGGACATACAGTGTTCAACATAAGTCTTCCTCCCCCTGTTGACTCAGTTGTGTGGAAGAATATAAAATTTAAAAAAAATTACGAAGCAAAAAATACAGAAATAAATCTTTATTGACTATAAAAGAATCTTCTAAATCTAAATGAATAAAATTCAAGTCTCTCTAAAGCAAATATTTTGTCACTCGATTAATTTGGAGTCAAATCATAGATTCCGCATATACAGTGTGATCTTTTTTCTTGGCAAACAATTACATTTTGAGTCAAAACTTAACACCCAAATTTAAATTATCGGGGAAAGCGAATCCCACTGTATAATCTCTAAAGGAACGGGCACCTTTCTTATGGGAAAATGGCTTTCCGTCAAATTTTGTAGAACTCGATGCTCTGACAAAAAGTGTCCATTGGCCCAAACCGATCCTATGGCTAGTTTTCGAAGTACATGGTGTTAAACATCGGAAGTGCCACTTTTTTGTAACCAGATTTCTGGTAACGCGAGTAAAACAGGTCTGTTATGAGAAATCTGGATAAAAAAGTGGCATTTCCGATGTTTAACACTCTTTACCTCGAAAACCATAGGATCGGTTTGGGCCAATGGACACTTTTTGTTAGAGCATCGAGTTCTACATCATACCAACTTTTCAGAAAATTTGACGGATGCCATTTTCCCATAAGAAAGGTGCCTGGTCCTTTCTTAAGGTTAAGCATTCTAAAAAGAAATAGCAGTTTGTGATTGTAATGAACTAGCAAAGAAATTATTTCAATCATTGATCATTAACAAAGCGTTTAGGTACTTTTGTTTTTAATGTCAAGGCGATTTCAAATGTCAGTTTTTTGTGTGATCCCATCTGTCACATGTCATAGCTTAGATAGACATGACAAGCAATGACAGCTAGCAGTGTGACCAACACAAACATCTGACATATGATGTTTTAAGTGTCCGACCAAATTTTTTGTGCATGGACAATAATCGAATATTTCGAAAAATCGTTGCTCATAAAAGCGAACAGTTTCTAGCTATCTACGTGTAGCACTGGCCTGTCCCGTCCCTCCCCGGTAAAAAAAGGTCAAAACCCCGTGTGACTGGCTTGCTGGCTTTAGTGACTAACCGGTAGCACACCACTCCCTTGCTTCACACGTGTTGTTTTGACGTTCTTTTGCCGCACACACTGTCAGATTTTTTTGTTCAACAACTTTTTACTCAGATTATTAATTGGGTGGAATGTCGTCTTAAGTTAAACGAATTGCCGATTTCAATTTGTATGTTTTGGCAGTTTTGCAGTGTAAGAAAAGAGAAGAATATTCTTCCTTTCCTGCAACATTGTCTCGAACTATCTGTTTCTTCTCTTAATTATTTTGATGCACAGTCTTTGTTGTAAAGATTGTGAATCAATAAAAGAACTTGGCTAACACATCATCTCATTTCTATCAAACTTTTAAATCAGTTTCCTAAAAAATCTTCATTTGGATGTAACTACTTATTTTTTCCATTTTTTATACAGAATATTCATCTAGAGATATTAATATTTTCCTTAAAAATTAATTAATTAACAAATAACAAATTGTTTTTGGTTTACGAAATTATAGGACCTTTTTACACTAAGGCATAATTCCAATGACAGCTTAGTAATATTACAGTCTAGAAGCATGAATTGAGGCAGGGGCCATCAAAAATCAACTTTACCTTTATCTACTAAACGTATCAAATCAGTGAAATGAGTTGTAAATATTAAAAAAAATCTCTATCCTTCAAACACAATTATTTGTTAATTCTAACATATTTTTTGTAATAAATAAAGCTCTAATCAATGTCGGTACCACACATAATCAGGATATAAAGTTGAACAAATAAACGGCAACTAGTTTCGGCTGTTAGCCATCATCAGGCCTACAAAAATTTAACAAGAAAGTAACAACAATCATATAATGAACCTTGACAACTTACCCGGGGGTAAAAATTATTAAATTTAAGAAAATTACAAAATATTATTAAAGAAACATTTTAATAGTTAAAGAACTTTGACATCCTGCTAATATTGAGGTAAAAAATGCACTTCCAAGATTGTCGACTGAAAAAGTTGGAACTGGTGGAAATGAGCACCTGCCCAGCGCCTTCAAAGATGTTGGTACATTTCCGTTTTTTGTACTAAATATTTATCCTTATATGTTAGCTCTAACAAATAAATGCGTTGGGCAAATAGAGAAAATTAAAATAAGTTGTAAATATAAGAACATTTTTTTCTGAGGGTATATGTTTACCAAACTTGAAATTTCTTGTGATAGTTGCAAATTTCAATGGTGCTAGAATCATGAATAAATGATTCATCGAAGAAGACAAAACATCTTTTTGCTGTTACAACATTAACAATAAGAAAAATACTTGTAAGATCTTCCACGAATTCTGTACATCCGATTAATGTGTGCTGAACAGAAAGACTCACTTGCTAATACTATTGCACTAACTTACGTGTTCTTTGTTAAAGAGGTGACTAAGAATCAACCTTTTTGTTTCTTTCGTTATTAGGTAAAACTTCAGCATCCTATGACTTTTGTTATGATGGGACCACCTCTATGATTTCCTTTTTTTTCGGGTAGATATTGTATGTTATATCTTACGCCTCAAACATACTCCTCGAAGTCTTTACAAATTTCCCACCATAGCATCCTCTTCGACCTGATTAAAATTCCGCGAGCTCCTTTTTTCTTCATCCTCGTCATTTTTGTCCTAGCTCCGTTAGTATACTGATCTAGACAAATAATTCGAGACGGTTTGCTTCTAGGTCAGGTCCAAGGGGACGGGGGGGGGGACAATTGCCAAAAAAAGTCCGGCAATGGGAGGATATTTCTCATATCTGCGTAAACCAAATTTTCATTTTTTTGAATTTTTTTTTGTAGATTCTAGGTCCATTTATATCCTAAAAAAACTCACTTTTTCCCCCAAAAATGGCCCAAACATTTTTTTTCGGTAATTTTGACATTGCCAATCGTTTCTTATACAAAATTAATTCTGCGTAAACCACATTTTAATTTTTTTGAATTTTTTTTGTACATTCTAGGTCCATTTATATCCTAAAAAACTAACTATTTCTCCCAAAAATGGCCCAAACATTTTTTTTCGGTAATTTTGACATTGCCAATCGTTTCTGATACAAAATTCATTCCGCTTAAACCAAATTTTAATTTTTTTGATTTTTTTTTTGTCCATTAATATCAACAAACCCAAAATATTAAAATTTTATATAGATAACACTAACAGCCGACGAAGTTGCCCCCCCCCCCCCCAAATCTCTGGGCTGGAGCTGCCCTTGTCTAGGTCTTTTTTCAGTGCTTTTAACGTTCCAGAGATACTTGCCAGTGTGCAGTAGTCCGGCAATTAGAGGATATTTCTCAACAAACCCAAAATATTAAACTTTTAAGGTCCCCCCCCCCCATATCTGATGATAGATGTAGTGAAAAGATATCAGAGGTGTCTTTGTGTAAAAGGATTCTGCTGACTATACATACATTAGACCTAAATATTTCATTTTGGTATCGACTTTAAAAGTTGTAAAGTGTCAGACAGTGACACTGTCATTATGACAGTTGTTACAACATCGCATGCTAGCTTTAATAATATATTCATTGTTGCATTTTCTCACTCTAAAAATTTTTAGAATTTTTTTGATAATAGTTGTCTTTTTTATAAGCACTTTAGAGAAAATATGAAAATTTTTTAACGAAATGGTTGATTTATTATTTGAAAAAATGCTGTCAGTTACATTTTTTGATACTACTCCAGGGAAAATATTAATATTGATAACATTAATTCAGATTTTTAGTTTTTACTAAATTTTTAATATTTTTTATTTTAAGTTATGTTGTAGCCAAGTTAATTTAGGTAGGGTATCACCATTAAAAAATAAATCAGAAATAATTGTAAATAAATAGATTTAATAGAAAATATTCATTAATTGATTAATTAATTGATACCAAACCTAAAGTTGTAAAGTTACTGAACTTCGAATAAGAATTAGAAAGCTTAGTTTCTGGTTTCAAACTATTTGTGCTAATTGGCAAAAACATCACACAAGCTTCTTAATATATAAGTACATAGTTTGTCTCCCGACATCCAATATATATGTTAGTTTACAGCATATTTAGAAATCTATTAACAGTATTTTCAGAATTTGAAAATTTGCTTTTGTTCACTACAAGTAGTTTTAATTTTCTCAATGTTGACGGCATTTTCATGTGTGACATTGAGCACTAAACAACGCTATTGGCATGGTAGATGTATGTTTTGATTTATATTGAACCTCGTTCCTTCAATTGTTTAGCTTTTGATGCATTTCATAGGTTGGTTTTTAAACGATTTGTACCCTCGAGTATTCGAACTGAAAAATAACTGCAATTCAGCTAAAATGAAAATTTGAGTTGGCAATTCTCGACTTATTCTGATAATTCCATCTAAGGGTAGTACAGAAGAGATTTACCAAGTTGTAAAATTATATTCTAATGATTTAAAAATAAAGAATGCCAATCAAATCATTTACAGCAGTTATTAATTAAACATTCAAAATATAGTTGTCACGGTCGTAGACATTTTTCTAATTTTAATACTATTTTAGATGCAAATGATTAATATACTTTAAAGCATCTGTCCAATTAGTAAAACAATTTTTTTTTTCAGTTAAATTGGGCTTATCTTTTAGTTATATTTAGTTTATTTTAACCTAAAAAATTCTATATGTATGATACTTTTTTTAAAAGCATTTGAAAAATCTTCCTTTTATACATTTCTTTAAATCGGCATTATTTTTGAATGAACTTGAGTAATTACCTCTCTGAGGTGAAAATTTCGTACTTTTTTTTTTAAATAAAGTCTACAACCTTGATTTAATAATAATTTAATAATAAATAAAGATTTAATAAACTATTTGTAAGGATCTACAGGATAACTAACAAATTTGTATATTACATTAACATACTTTAATATTAAAATATAAATATTCTTAGCAATATTTCCAAACGTTAATTAATTCCAAATTAAAAATTATATAAATCGTTAGAATGTTAATAACATTAACAAAAATCATTCTGTACTACTTCTCAGACAAAAATCAAAAACCAAATAAAATCAATTCAAATTGTAAGCAAGACTTCACAAAATATAAAAAACAAACAAAAAGCGAAATGACCTCTATTATCTCCAATTTGTATACATTGTCCCTCTAGACTTTTTCGGGGCCAAAACACTAAAATTTGGCAAAGATGACACGGTAGATCTGAAACCCCCTCCCGCTCCCCGCTACTCGGCTCGCCGAGGAGGTAAGTGGGTAAGGCCAGGGAGGTGGCGCCACATTCACCGAGAACCGGCAGGTTGACTGTGGCGCCACCCCATGCCACCAATACCAACGAAAAGTTAGGTTAAGTGGCCTATATTATAGTAGTTATTATTCTTAAAAAAGTTGAGTTAACAGGTATTGAAAAATGGTTAATTCAGCTTTGTTGAGGATGTTATATCTTAGTTATTTTATCTTCTTTTAAATAAGAAGACAACGAAAGCCACTCAAAATTGACTTTTTAATATGTCTAGCGTTAAATAATTATTTTACTATTTATCTTACATATACAATATTTACCATTTTCTTTTTTCTACAAGTTCAAAATGATGCAAATTGAATTAATTTTGAGTGGTTTGAAAAGTGACCATTCTCATTGATTTTTTATTTAAATTAATTACTTTTGAGTTACTTTTTGAAATGTCCATTAAACAAAATTTGCCATAAAATAATTTAAAACAAAAAAAATTGTCATTTAAATATAAGAAACAAAAAAAACAAATTTAAATGTTTGATGTGTTCTAAGATATTAACATGTGGTTAATATATATTATTATTATTTTTTTTTTTTTTTTTTTTTACTTCTGTGTCAACGGCATCGACTACTATGGTCATTAGCCTCGTGTTCTGTGTAGGCTTTGTTACTGTTTCCCAGCGCCACTTTAGGAACAGCACTGTTAATTAGAACCCAACAGTGAATGGTCGAGTGAGGAATCACACCTGGTATATGAAAATCAATTTCTAAATTTTTAATTAATTAAAAATCAGAAAATGATTTCTGCCTTTGGTGTGATTCGAACCCACAACCCTTGGATTATGAGTCCAGTGCTCTACCGCTGAGCCACTCACCCCCTATTATTATTATTATTATTATTATTATTATTATTATTTGTATAATCAAAAATCAATGAAACGATCTGAAAATAATGAAAATGGTTACGAAATGCTTTAATTGTAGTTGTTTTACATCATTTTAAGTTTCTTTCGAAAAACAATTTAAAAAGTCCAAAAAAAACCTAATACTATTCAATTTTATGAAGACTGTAATTGAAATACGTGAATATATTGTAACTGGTAAAAAACAAACTATTTGTTTTTCTAAATCTTCTAACTTCCTATATGCGCCATCTAGATCAATAATAAATACACATAAATTGATCTAATAATACTAAAAGTTTAAACTATAAAAAACCCGATAAAAACATTAATGGATTCGCCGCTTTGAACTTACACGCCGACCATAGGCGGAGGTATTTTCTTTTACTTGAAATATAACTTTGTGTATTTTTGTTTGAATATTATACACGGTACGCTACTGTTCTGCATGTCATAAATAACTCCAGACAACCAAATAGCAATAAAAATAATGGTAAAATGTTCAACTAAGATAATAAAAAGTATAAATTAGTGGTTAATATGTACCCGCATCTCAATTACACCTTTTATAAAGCATATGTCACTGTAACATACCCTAATGGGACCGTATGACCGTTTTAGAATCTTTTTAAGAAACAAATTTTTCCTCCACATTGTGTAAAACTACTATGATTAACAAAATGTGCCCTAGTAAAATTATATTATTCTAAATTCCGAGATTGCTCTCATTCTTTGTATTTTCTCTAAAATCATCACATCCGACATCTTTACTATGACACATTTGAACTTATATACATTTATTTATTATTGTGAAGTTCCAGTAGTAATCCTATTATATTTAAAATATATTTTTTTTTATATATCCCGCTAGTGATAAATTACAACCAGAAACACTTCTCGGATTATTGGCTTTTGTGTAACTCATAAATTTCAATTTTGGCTAGAGTTCAAACTATTAATAAAATCTGTTTATAAAAGACCTCAAATTGAATGTGAAAATTTAGGAAGGTGCTTAAAGATTGATAAATTTTAAGTGGATTACACTTAGGAATGCTACTGTACTTTTCAAAAACAGAAATGTGTAAACCAAATTCATATTTAAATATTACAAATAAAATATATGTTGCAGAATTAGTTGCAGACTTGTTATCGCAATTTATTATACAAAATTAAAAATCGTCAAACATAATACATAGTTGCAAAAATAGCAGGTTACTTCAAAAACAAAATGATTATATTATCTATTTCTTTGTGTTTTAAAGTTTTCATTCAGGTGCCAAGTGTAACAGTTTGCCAATTGGCATTTTTATTTAATTTCTATTAATTTAATCTTTAAATATGAATTTGGTGCAAATATTAGTGTAATATACGGCAGAGAATATTTTAAAATTCCTGCCCATGTCTAATGGAAGCACTTGTTTTTATTTTATTTTAGAAAAACAAGTGGTTTTAATAGACAATGTTAAAAAGAGTGAAATAATTATTTTTTCAAACTCTAGGTTAACAATGCAACTGCTAGAGTACAAACCAAAAAACCTCCAGCTTTACCAACAGGTTAGTGTGAAAAAAAAACAAGCAAAATCAAACTTTGTCATGAGATATCGACATTTTCTCACTATACCTACTCCGTTTGAAAATGCATGATAGCACAGTTTTTATGACAAAGGTCTTTATACCGGATTGTTCAATGCAGAAAAAAAGTAAATGTTGATACCTTCTTATCTGAATTTTCACTAGATTTTAGTATGACCACCCCGAAAAATCTCGAATACAATACATCATAAAATGTAAATAAGCAAACCCTAAGTACCCACATTTATTTTTATAAAAATAGTATACCTACTAGATATTAGGTTAGGACATTTCCTTAAAATTGAATAATAAATATACACACATCCAAATTTATTTTTCTGATATAGATACTAAAAAAAATATTGGCAAAAAATATTTTCTCATAAAACACTCATATTTCGTTTTTAGAAATACGGGGTGATTCCATATAAATTTGTTTGTTTGTATTTCGGGTACTAGCGTCATATAAACTTATTATAATTAATATAAATATAGAGTTACATACCTAAATAAGTAAGTCGTTTTCTCCCGATAAGGAGTCATCATCATCAGTTTCCTCATTTCCCACAGAAAGTATAATTGGTTCTATTGTTTCCTCTATTAACATATCAAGTTTCCAGAATTTCTCTTCCTCTGCTATGACGTGTCTTATAGCGTTTTACCAATTGTCCGGTGAAATTTTTGACATAATAGTTGACGAACATCTTGGAAGTTTAAATGTTGTATTGTTTCTCGCGACATATCCCTTCATTTAAGCCCAGATTAGTTCAATGGGGTTAAGTTCACAGTGATAAGGTGGTAACCTCAACACTTTAACTCCATGTTCTTTTGCTATTTCATCTACACTATACTTCTTAAATGTTGGTGAATGTTGTTTACATAACTGCAATAGCTCTTTTTTGAGTAATCCCTCTTCTGCCAATATTTCTTTGGTTAATAGCCAATCAGAGAGTTCTTGCTTTTTTCATTTAGTGTTAGTTAGGTAATCGTTCCTTTAATCTTGAATGGCAACTGGCATTGTCCATAACTATTACAGAATTGGTCGTTAATAAATCTATCATTTGACTAAAATATTCCTCAAAAACATCAGCAGTCATTTATTCATGGTAGTCTTTCGTAGAATTTGAAACAAATTCTAACAAGCCTCTATCAACAAATCCTTTATCTCCTCCAATATGAGTGATAATTAAACGCGGACCTTTACCATTTGGAAATTTTAATCCAGTAGACAAACCTTCTATAAATGCCTGACGAGCATTTGTAACCTGTTTATCTTGCCAAACTTTTTTTACAAAATGTCCTTCATTTATCCATGTTTCCTCTAAATAAAAAATATTTTTGCCTTCTCTTCTTAATTTTCTAATTTCCCTTAAATATTGCCTCCTCCAATAAATAATTTCATCTTTCTCTATGAGCCCAGATTTTCTATCGTTCTTCTCCCAAACGAAGTCTAATTCATATAAAGTTTTCCACAATTTGTCTCTTTTAACGTTTGGCAAAGGTTCGTCTCCATTAATGTCTACTAAAGGTTTATCCAAAGTAGGTATCTTTTTTGTAAATAAAACGAATGCACTTTTCTTCGGATTTCATAGTACCGTCTATTTGAGTAGGTTTTCTCCCAGTTGACGTTTTAGGTGCTACTGTAATACTTCTATCCTTTCGTTGCTTCAAAAGTCTATAAATGGTTGCTTCCAACTCCGGTCATATGTGAACACTTAGAAACTGTACTCCGAACAGTACTATTGAAATGTTCATGTACAAAAGCGTCATGTACATTTAACACTAAAGTTTTCATATGCACGGTTAAATTGCACTTTAATTTCACAGAAGTATAATTAGACGTTTGTGCCATTTTTATTGCACAAGTTCACTTGATCGATATTGCTTTTTATCGCCTATTATTACAAAACTAACAATTCTGCGTGTTACAATCACAGGACTACCCAAACAAAAATGTAAATTTTAACTAAAATAATTTACAATCTGCACAACACTTTCTGCCGATTAGAAATTTTAATCCTTTCTAAGAAAGGCTACTTAAATTGATCTTGAATTGTAAATATTTTCTACCTGTAGTGATTACATACTTACCATATTCTTGTTGATTAAAATGACAAGAAATTTTAAGACAAGAATTCAAATAAATTGGAATTTTTAAAAATTTTAGGAAGAAAACCCAAGATTTCATGTTGGAACAAATAATAATAATTATCCGCCACTGATTTATGATGTTATATTGGGGTTTATCTTCTGCGTCATAAAAATTTTGCTATCAATCATTTTCAAACAAAGTATAGTAGCTCGAAAGGAAAAACTTTTAATTTTATGTTCTCGTTTTTTAGTCCCAGTTATACAATGGTCAGACGCCACGTTACGGGCAGGAGTGGCAGCAATCCAACGTGGCCGAGCAAGGGCAGCTTACCCTACGGCAGCGGCTGCAGCAGCAGCAGCTGCAGCTTTCGCCAGACACCCGGCGCCCCTCACAGCAGGAGCACTTCACGGGTACACTCCAGTCATAAATACACTACCAATGGACGGGAGCGTATACTATGATCCGTTCTTAACGGCCCACGCTGCTGACCCAAATTATACCAGATTACAGGTAGGTTTTATGGGTTGCTGATATTCTTTTCCACTGGTTTATTCATATAGTCTTTATATGTATTTATATTTTGAAAGTTAGTTGAAATGAGTCACTTGTCATTATATATAAGGAAACTTGTCTTAATGATAAGTCTAAGCATTGATTTTTTATATAAATTTCGATTTTAACAAGATCAGTTGATACAATGTTACTCTTTAATCCCTAAAAATGGTCAAATTACCTTCAATATGTGTAAGAAAATGTTTATTCATCAGTTATAAGACTGTGGCGATACAATTGATTGAGAACATTCAATGGCAACAGTCTTATTGAACTTACCTTAAAGGGCATGCGCCCATAAACATCCTACATGGATCAGTAGAATTCTTAAAAATACCTGTAATAATCTACCAAGAGAACTATTTTTTTATGATTCAGAAGTGGGATAAATGTCATATCTACCAAAATATTGAAAAAATAATTGATTCATTCGAAAAAAATATTCGCATTCCAATACTACTTTATGTATGTCCTTTGACCTTATAAAAGTCAAATAAAGCATGTATGAAACTAAACCAAAGGAAAATATATTTTCAAAAGTTGAACCATCTATCTCTGTTTAGTTCTCTTTCTACTAGGGGCGTCTAGGTCAAAGTAATCTATGTATTCTCCCAGCTTACTTGATCTAGCTGCCTGAATTGTGTATCTCTATTTTCAATGTGAGGTTAAGTATCTACTAACCGTGTCTTCTAATACAAAAATAACACTGGATGGAAACGTCAAATTACAATGTTTAACTATCCTAAAAGTAATGGAACTTTGATGTTTCCATACTAGTAATGCAAAAAAGGAATGCTTTTACTTGTATCATTCCTCATTGTACCATTAATGTTTATTTTAGAATGTTTTTCTTTTAAAATCTATGTATTGGAATAAATATTTTTATTTACTTCTATTCACATTATTAATTTCATCTATTTGTAAAAAAATAATTGGTCGATGTGCATTGGACTGTAATGTATAGCATGTTTATATAAACATAAGTTCTTCCCAAATGTTCTCAAAGTGCAACTATTAGAGGTACAAATAGTAGTAATGCATTAATTAGTTCTTTCATTACTATGTTATTGATGTTATTGGAAAACAATACTTAACATAAAATTTAAAGAAACATGACTATGTAATAAATTAATTTACTTTACTATATTGATTCAAAAAATATTTAATTTAAATTATTTTGGGAAATTAAAATAAACAAATAAGAAACATTCACACTGACACCTTTTTTTCTTAAATAACTTAAGTTAAGTATTGTTTTTTGTCTTCAAATATAACCCTTCATATCTTAATCAAATATTGTTTGGTTGTTTACTTCCCATTATATTTTATTAACTGTAAAGTTTGACAAATTTCATCAAAATAACCTAATAATTTCACAACGGGTCTGTTCACATTCATTTTGACCATTGTTTTTTCTAAAATTCATTAAGATTCTCCTGATTTTTCCTACAAGCAATTAACGCTTTCCTACAAGCAATTAACGTTACTAAAATTGCTGCTAGGTCATGTGATTCCCCTAGAATGACTCCCTGTTAAATTTCTGAAACTACTTCCTTCTTTGAGACTATTCTTCAATCAACTAAAACTGAACGGTCTTCTAGCTGTATATTGTCTTTAAAAATTGTCTTTTACCTTCATCCTGGTTGCCTCCTACTAAAACAATTCAATAATATAATGTATTTTCTTAATAACCAAACAGTCAAAGAGAAATCATAGTTTTAATGGTATTTATGAAACGTATGTGTACTAATTAAATTATTTTCTGTTTAGATGTATTCCAATCAAATCTGCACTCATTTTAAATTATTTTGTTAAACCAAACAAGTAAATCCTACCTCTATAGGTTTGTTTTTAAATAATATGCATATTTTTTAATAATAATTAATTTTTTGGTAAAAAAGATTCTTGGTTACATTTTATATATGTTTTACTAATTTTAATATTTTTTATCTTGCCAAAAAAACTCAAGCATTGTTATAAGGCATATTTCTGTTGCAGCATTTTATTTTCTGTAATATTTTGTACTTTCCTTTTATAAATGGTACATTAGGTTTTTTTAAATATTAATGTTTCTCGTCTTAGTGAAAAATTAAATAGGAACTTTCTGAAATTTTTTCACAAAGTACTGTACTCTACTCTGATGATAAAGTATCAAAATATAAAACGAGAAGCAGATGTCTTTTTTAAATTATAAATTTCGTTACATGTTATATATTAACTGTGAATAATAAATTAAAGAAACTACTTTTATGTTTAAATAAATTTATTGTTGACCATTTTCATTCGATTTCTCATGAAATTTTAAGTCTACTAAGGTAATACCTATTAAACCAAAAACTTTCTTGTTATCGTAAACCAAAAGGAAGTTCGGTAATATCGCGTGCCTTAATCAATTTTACCTTTTCTTACATCGAAGTTAAGATTTCTAATTATATAAGCATCACAAGAAATATCCTAACAACGGCGGCTCCAATTGCAATTGCCCCCCTTCCCCCCAAAGTCCGGCAATGAGAGGATATTTTTCATATCTGCATGAACCAAATTTTAATTTTTTTGAATTTTTTTTAGATTCTAGGTCCATTTATATCCTAAAAAACTCACTTTTTCCCTCATAAATTGCCCAAACATTTTTTTTTCGGTAATTTTGACATTGCCAATCGTTTCTTAGACAAAATGCATTCTACGAATACCAAATTTTAATTTTTTTTGTAGATTCTAGGTCCATTTATATCCTTAAAAACTCACTTTTTTCCTCAAGAATGGCCCTAACATTTTGTTTTCCGGTAATTTTGACATTGCCAATCGTTTCTTATACAAAATTCATTCTGCGTAAACCAAATTTTAATTTTTTTAAATTTTTTTGTGGATTCTAGGTCCATTTATATTCTAAAAAACTCACTTTTTCCCTCAAAAATGGCCCAAATATTTTCTTTCGGTAATTTTGACATTGTCAATCGTTTCTTACACAAAATTCATTCTGCGTAAACCAAATTTTAATTTTTTTGTGGATTCTAGGTCCATTTATATCCTAAAAAACTCACTTTTTTCCCTCAAAAATGGCCCAAATATTTTTTTTCGGTAATTTTGACATTGACAATCTTATATATTAAATTCATTCTCCGTAAACCAAATTTTAATTTTTTTGAATTTTTTTTGTAGATTCTAGGTCCATTTATATCCTAAAAACTCACTGTTTTTCCTCAAAAATGGACCAAATATTTTATTTCGGTAATTTTGACATTGCCAATCGTTTCTTAGACAAAATTCATTCTGCGTAAACCAAATTTTAATTTTTTTGAATTTTTTTTGTAGATTCTAGGTCTATTTATATCAACAAACCCAAAATATTATACTTTTATAAATATAATCCTAATTCAAATAAATACAAAAACTAATATTTATATTTTTTTATAAAAAACATGTTATTATTCACAGTATGTGCATAATTATCACCTCGTAATATCACAAAATTTCTTCAACTTGGGTGTCGTCTAAAGCACTTAGTAGCCAAGACGTGATAAAGTGCGCTTTGGATGTGCATGGCATATTGCATGGCTCTGTATCTGTTCTAGGCAGCCGCAGCAGCAGCCGCAGCAACACCTTTACTAAAAACACCCCTCTCGACTGCCCAACAGGCGAGCTACGCAGCTGCGGCGACGTATACCGCAGTGGCGGCCAGATATGGAGCAGCTGCCGCCGCCCAACCAGTCGCGGGCTACGCCGCAGTCGCCGGTTACGGCAGGGACTATGCGGATCCGTATTTGGGTGCCGGAATCGGACCGATGGCTGGATATGGAGTAAGTCGATGTAGTTTTAAACCGTATTATCTCTATTTTTATACTTTAAACAGTGTAGAAATTAAGTCTTGTCCACTCCTATTCCCCTGACAACTCAGTTATGTGAAAGAATATAGTCTAGAATAGTGCTTATCAATTAGAAGGACAAGGAAACATTCTCTAAAAAAAATTTAAAAACTGAACCTCGAAAAGTATGAATCCAAGTAAAATTATTACGTCCATGAATCTAGCAGAGCAAGGTCAGCAGAATAAAACAAAAGTACATTCATAATTAAGTGCTAATTTAGTGCCCTAATTACAAATTTAATGCTCCTTTTTTTCTTATAAAAAACGCATGTTCTGCTAGCTACAGATGAACCTGCTCTGTCAGCTTCATGGACATAAAATTATTACGCCTTTATTCTTTGTAAATGAACAATAGCTGATGGGCAAATTGTTATAAGCAACTATTAATACGCGAAAGATGTTATATTTTAAGTATTTTACAATCAGAAAACCATTTTTTGTGAATTGTATCATTCAAAAAATATAATAAATAAAACAGTTCCCATTTCATAAAAATGTGCTATCAAGAGTACTAAATTTTTAAATTTATTGCTCTTGAAGGTACTGCCACCTCAAAATACAAAGAAAACAATTCGGCTATTCGAAAATATATAGCGCTGCTACCACACGAACCAGTAATAGAGCACATTGAAGCTACACCAGCCATTCTAGCCCACCAAAAAACCTATGGGGTAATTTACAATAATTTTTTTTCCTACGACAACATAGGAAAGTAACAGATATTGCTCTCTCTCTACTCCGACGGAAAGTGGTACTTTCCGCACACGTATAAATTACTTTCCTATCTCTACAAGTTCATAGTTATTGTTTTGTTTTCAAATTAATGTTAATTATCAATATTTGTATTTATTCTACTAGAAAAGTGATTGTAAATAAAACAGCATTATTTATAATACATTTTTTTACCCACGCGTGAACTAACATCGCCCACGCGTCGAAAATTGTACTGCGCACAAAAACGTCGCCGAGCAACTGTGGACGAATCGTTGGCTTTAAAATAAGCCTCAACCGTGTAGGCACGCTGCGAACTCGTCCACTGTCCCATGGTAACTTAAATCCGCACTTGCCCGCTATACGCTCGACGTAATATTTTCATGAAATTTCGAACAGGGTCGGCGTAAGGTAAGTTTAAAACCTAAAATCTACTCTGGGACATCCTGTATAAACTAAATACAAACAGATAGAACCAGTCACAAATAAAACCATCACATTTCACAATATTTGGTAAAATTATAGCGTGGTCGTAGGAAAAATAGTGTACATTACTTGTGCGAAAGTGATTTTCACACTCGTGTGCTTAAGCCTCGTGCGACAATATTTCCCACTCGTGTGAAAGATATCACGCCAGTGCCGATCCTAGACATTTTTCTAGTGGATGCGAACAATTCACTGGCGCCCCTCATACCAGTGGGGTAGCTTGGCGGGGGGCGTAATACCGGGAGGTCTGGGAACATTTTTAAAATTTGAGTAGCCTAAAACGCTGTTTTGGACTACTTTTTATTACATTACATTCAGAAAAAACTAAATTTTCAAGCTGTGGCGCCCCCTGGCCGCAGCGCCCGCTTGCGACCGCATCCTTCGCATACGCCTTAAACCGGCCCTGCTTTCCGCACTCGTTATGTAATATACTATTTCTTGCGTAATAAATTTCTAATAAAAGTTTAGTAAATTACCCCATAGGTTTTTTTTGGTGGGCTAAAATGGCTGGTGTATCTTCAAGATACTCTTGTTCGACTTTGTAAATTAGGAGGAAAAACAAATATTTCAAAAATGAATTAAAGTTTAATTGCACAATAAAAAAATAAAACAAATTCGTGTTTTATAAAAGCTAAATCAGCCAAAAGGTAAACTGCTCAAATGCGCTACTGTTTACCAAAAGAACTCTTTTCTCAACTTCATAAATAAAAAATTTACACACATAACTGTTTGGCTGTGGGGTAGGCGTGTACAAGTCTCGATAGATAACGTAACGTTCAGATGTTCCCCGTTAACCACTGCTATTAAGGAGTATTATAAAGCTACAGTTATTTTTAATCAATGTTTTTTAACTACTAATCTTAATATATCGTTCTTATATTATATTTTGTTATTTTTCAGGCCGCTGTGTATCGTAGTGGTTACAACCGTTTCACGCCCTACTGAACATATCAGCAGCTCCGTAAGGCCTAAGAACCTAAATACTCAAATAAGAAACAAACTATTGTTAATTTGTCTTGTGTACGTAGCACAATGCAGCACAAACAAAAATTTATGATTTTATGAATAAGGAATATAAAGAGCCAAAGAGCTGAAAAACTCACTAACGTAAAAGCCCATGTGATAGCCCAAAAAAGCTAACCCAGCTCTCTAACGTTAAGCATTAGTTTTTAAATCGAGGTTTCCATTCACTTATACTCAACACGTATATATTATTAAGTGGACCACTCGGTGCTTAAATGGACCACATAACATTGAGCTTTCTTATTGTAAAGTTGGATAAAAGCTGAGAAAAGTTTATACTCAAAACCGAACAAAATTTGTAAATAAATTTTTATTTATAGTAGGACAGTTGGTGAACAGTGTTTTATATCGGATGAAATTTTGTAAAAGATATTTTTCAATTTTTCAATGACCTGTCGATACATTCTGACAATTTTTTTCTATTTCTTATGGAGGTATGAAAGATTTCTGCATCTGTGCCTCTTGAAAATCATTTATCCATCTCAGAATTGGATTTTCGATATCATTATTAGATGTAGAAAAATTACGACCGCTATAAAACACTGAACCAACTTTTGGATTATTATACCCGGTGTTTAATACTCATTTATATCGTAATCGTATAGTGTGCCACAGAACCTATTATCATATTTATACGTAATGAAAATTACTCATAAGAATTGCTCAATTTCCCATTTTTTTGTTCTGCGTTAGGTTTAAGCATAAAAAAATGTAAAGAAATAACGTTCTCAGACTTTATCCTAGCCCAGTATTGTTTCGTAATCTCAAAAACTAGTTGAGGTGCTCCTTGGACAAATTTTAGAATGTACCATGTTACTTCTTTTCTAGTTATTAGAACAAACTAGCGAACAACTTATTAAATACTAGCGAGAGTAGGAATAGTATAACTACTTTATGACACCTAACGAGACTTTTGTTTTTATTATTTAAACCTTTTTTTTATTTCGCAACATTATGGCAAGGAAGAATTTAAAGAGTACGGATGGTGAAAATGATCAGGGTTAATTCTATTTAGGGTAAGGACCAAACTTTTGGGATAAGTTTCATTTCCAAATCTAGTTTCTGTTTATTCTTAATTAACATTAAAACGTTAAAAGCACTTGATTGTACGTCGGCAGTTTGACAAATCAATGACAAATGACAAGAGGAATTATTTTTAATTATGATTCATCGAAAAAGCGTTTATTTTAATAAAATGTCAATGTCATTGCTTAGATAGATATGACAACCAATGACACATAGCAGTGTGTCCAACACAAACATCTGACCAACTTCTAGTGCATTTTTGATCGATTATCACCAAACAAGACACCATTGCAACCATCTCCAAATGGTTACGTAAAATGTGTGTCCATTTAATCGAGGTGCTTTCAGCTTCATTATTTTCACTCTCCCATCATCCATTGCCATTTAGAAGAAGTGCTTGTATAAAAAGAACGAAATTGGGTAAACCACTTTTGAATCATATCATAGGATGGAGAAAATGTTCCATAATATTTGACAAGCTTTGTTGATTTTTCTCTTGAAACTAAATTGACAAAAATTTAATTGACCATATTTCACCTGAAAAAGATGAGGCAATTGTCGTTATGCCGTTGGCAGCACTTGCTATCAATTTAATGTCACCTATCAATTGTAATGTTAATTCTTTGTTATATAAATTTAAATATTTGAAGTATTTCAAATTTTCCAAGATCAAGTTTGGCTTTAGAAAGTGAAAGTTTGTGCTAACACCTATTTCTGCAATGGGGCATAGAACACTTTGCCCCTGGATGTCTTACCATTTGGGAGGCATCACAAGAATAACTTTAACAATTGATAGGTGACATTAAATTGACAGCAAGTGGTGCCAAAGGCATAACGACAAATGTCTCATTTTTTTCAGGTGAAATATGGCCAATTAACCAATAAAAATAAAGCGGTTAATTTATGAGTAAACAATACAGAGTTGGAATCGGAACTTATCCATATTCTTCGATAAATCGCTTTTTAAGAATAATTTGATAAATTTCACAATTTAATTTGCTACAATTAAAAATCCACTTACAGTTCCTTAATTTTTCTTTATTTATTTAAACGGTTAACATTAACAGTTTTCTGATAAAAAATCTCATTGAAAACAAAGGATTAGATTAGATTCTTCCTGTCTAAAAGGACAGTAGCTGCAAGTGGACGATTAGAATGACACAAAGAGACAAAATATAGGTAAAGAAATAAAGAAGAGAGATAAATATCCAATAATGTAAATATTTTATTCTAGATTTTGTTCACAATAATTTTGATGCCATATATTATTAAAAATATCACTATAATTTTTCAGAATCTCGATCTCCCTCTATTTTTATTATGTTTTCAATTTAATTACAATGAATTACATTTTTTTGTATATACACATAAATTGATCATCACAAATAATTGTTTAGTTATTTCATTCGACTTGGAACTCAAAAATGTTTATTTGGTTCAAGTGTGATTGATTATAAGAAAAAGATCAACTGTTTTGTAATACTCATGCCAACAGTTTTGAACTAAACAAAGTAGAATTAAAAACAAATTCAAATCCTTAAAAAAAATATTCTATCATTTGACAGCCATATAATGACATTTGACAGCCACATAATGACATTTGACAGCCATACAATGACATTGACATATCTTTTTTCGATGTTATTACTGTTGCTACATTTGAGGCGAAAAAGTTTTTTGATTAAATATATAAATGAGCATTGTTATGATGCAGTTTGACTCTTCTTCTTGGTCGATTATCAGGAATCTTTTGATCAATTTCAGGAAACACTGTCGTAACAGTAATATTAAATAAAATTGGCATCATTTTTTATTTTGTCAGAAAAAATGTTCGTCTTACTAATGAATTTAAATTAATTCTAAAATCCAAAAATTAATATGAGGGTAAATAAGTGGAATAAGTTATCCATGTTCTCAAATGTTTGAGTTTAACAAATGCAAAACAGCATAGACTTAACATTTTAGAGGCCGATAATCTCTGAACTTTCTGTTGTTCCGAGTCTTTTACGCTGTTTTGTTTCTGTTAAAATCAAGGTATCTCCACCCTAAGTTTTGTAATGGTTAGTATTTCCTGAAAATTTCACAAAAATCAGACTAAAACTAAAGGCTTAAAAGGTTATTAAAAATTTTGCTCTTAATTTTTGATGTTTTTTGCGTTACCCATGGGTAAGTTGTTAAAAGATATTTTTTGTATATGTTTGATCTTTTCCACGGCTGTTAGTAAATATATGTGGTACCGACTTTAAGGTGTTCCATAAAAAAAAAATAATATGAGGGTGTTGATTTTACAAATTTGTTTTTAATTCTATAGGATTTTGTTCAAAACCGAATTCAAGCAATGGTCAGTCAGTTTGTACTGTTGTTCAGAATTAAGTTTAGACACATAACAAAGACATTGATATTATAAATATAATGAATTTAGTTTAGTTTTCTTAGTTATTAAGATACATTTACACTCTGACTGGTAGACATAAAGTTTATGTAAAATATTTTCTATAAATAATTAAAATGAAGGGTATAAGTGCAACGGAAACATTATTTCCTTCGTGTTTATTGTAATTTGTTTTGATTATTATCTATTTTGATACTCTTAATTTTAGGTAGACGGTACAGTCTGCATTACATATCGACTATACAGTTATAGAGCTCTCTAGATATGTACAGTTATTTTTTTTTCAGTGATTCGTTTATATTTTTGTGTAAAGTTGAAGGATGTATTTTCGCCCTCAATAACTCTTCTCTACTCGGATGTATATTTTTTTCAATGGTATCTCTTGCCAAACTGTTAAACTTCACGTTATATGTTGAAAGTTTGTTTTGAAATTCGACCAAATACAACAAACTGTCTTTGAGAGTTAATTTTCTTTGTTAAAATCTAAAAATTAAATCCCCAATTTGTCACAATTTAAAAATACACGTCCCGGCAAGAATTCCTTGTATGTGATCACCGGTAGGTAATCCAGTATATGCAGATTCGCTTTGATCTCCATTTCGTCCATCTTCCACCTGTCATCTGCCTATATACATTTATGAATGCCTCTATACTTGTTTGCCTTCATTTCTAATCCCATCTAGGGATAGGGTCTCGTCACTGTAATTAACAACTTGTATAACACCCTGCTTATGCTCTTTTCATTAGGTTAAACGGTCTATTATCCCTAGAGCTCAGATTTGGCCGAATATTTTTCATAAGTTTGATGTAGAATATTTGGTAAGGCAATTCCATCAATTTAAAGTGTTTAAACTGTCGTGACACATAAACAAATAACAAACACACGTCGTTAACCGGGCAACGTGGTATTATAGATTTTTTATCCAGTTATATTTTCTCTTCCTTCCTTATAGGTTAAATATCTGATAGCAAACTACGACTTTTGAAGTTTCATATGACATTTTTTACATATGAGTGGAATTGTCACTGAATACATCTCTTAGGGGTCGTTCAGACGATTAAATATTAAAACAACACATTGACTGTCTGAACGGCCCCTTAGTTTCTCCCGGATTGCTCCTCATATTCCAATTCTTTTAGTCAAAAATTTGACTACGACCGTTTTGATTCTTTCTGTATGAGACCGGCCTACAATACTGATTTTTTTTGCATAGAGACGCTTCTTCTGCGCCACAAAAGTTGTCAAATAAAATTGATTTTTATAATCTTGCAAAATTATGGTCATAGTGTCTTATAATTTTACTATTACAATCAACACTGATATAACTATTTATATTTTAAATGTGTAAACAGTTTTGCAACAGATACTAATTACTTTTATTTTTACTGTATATTATTTTAGTTTCTTGTAATTGATTTTTTTTGACATTGATTTTTTTTGTCGGATATAATATTATATTATAATGATAATTATTTTTTGAAAATACATCCCACCGATTGAAGCCAATTTTTCTCTAGTCGCTGTATATATCCCATACACGTACAAATCATCCCATCTACTGGATCTTCTATTGGTTGTGTTTCATTTTTACATTCTTCATAGACGGACGGGTGCAAATTCGTTGTGATTTGGAAAAATGCTTTAGAAGCTTTTTTATCCATACCATGCTCATGTATCTCAAAAAATATATTTATTTTTGACTAAAAATGATTATGGGCAATTTTATGTTTGTTTTTCAAAACACAAAATGGGTTTTTCGAATGGGTCTGTTCACTTTCTTTATGACCTTTATTTTTTCTAAAATTCATTAAATAAAGTTACGTAAATTCCTACTTAAATGCCTTTAAATCACGGAAATACCCTTGAGTGCCTCATCCTGTTATATTTCTGAATATAATTCGTCGTTATTAATTAATTCTCCAGTTTAGTTTGAATATAAGATGAAAGGTATTTTCAAAAATTTAAGAGACTGTCACTCAATGGGATTTACGTGATTTAAATACCTTTTAGTAGAAATTTGGAGAAGTGGTAAAAATAATAGTAAACGTACCCCATTTGATGGTAATAAAATGCTTGTTTAGTATATTTTCCAGTACCAAGAAACTTATTTTCTACCCATCCATTGCAAACAATCTCGATTCAATTTCGATTTTCTTTATAATTAAGTGAAGTTATGAAGCACAAATATAACGTTACATCTACAATTGTTATTTTTTTTTTAACAGTTTATTTGCAGTTAACACTTTTCCTTTCAGGTGATATGAGTGGTGATTGTATGTGACAACTATAATAAAATAAAGAAAATAATATGGCAAACGGTGTTTCATTGTTGATGTTTCTAAGGCATCAATATTATATGAAAAATAGTCTAAATTGCGGATTTTTTCAAATTTTTTTATTAAATCGTTTAATAAAAAAGTTTCGACTAGCCAATTTTTGAAAAATTTAGAAATAAAGTTTGTCTTATTCATCACAAAATTATCTCGCAAGGTTTTTCAAGAAAAAATTTTGGGAAAAAAAATGAGAAGAAAATGAAATAAAAACATTAGAAAAGAGAAAATCAGTATAAAAATGGGAACAATTAATTTGGAAAGAATGGTGCATATATAACAAATGCGATATCAGTATTTTGCACTTTTTTTTCAAATATTTAAACAAATTTTAAATATTCCGATGTTTTGCTAGCACAAAAAAATCTTTAAGACTGACCTGAAAATCAATTTAGATTGACATACTGTACGATTGCGTTGCTAAAACAAAACAAACTGAAATGGTAATCAAAGTTTTAAAGGTTTTCGTATTTCTTAATATTCTTTATTTTTTAACTTCACCTCTGACATTTCTTAATCTATTCTTATCAACATAAACAAACATCTCCTAACAACCATTATCTTTTTTTTAAGTCCTTCCAAAATTTGTTTTCTTAATTCATTTTTATATTAAAAAAAATAAAATCAAATTTTAATTTCTATTTTTCCTACTAAAATCTTTTATTTTTCTTTGATTTCTTTTCGTATACTTAAATTCTCTTCCTCTGCTATTCCCAAATTCATTTTCATATCCAAAAATATTTTTTCTAATTTCATCTTCCATCTATGATAATTTCTTTTCAAATTGTCTATTTCCTTCTGTATTTCCTTAATTCGCTCGTCTATTTTATTTTCCTCTTGTTTTTGTTCTCTTAATTTTGTTCCCGTCTCCTTTACACTTTCTTCTACTTGTTGATGAAATTCTGTTAAAGTTTCATACCATTTTCCTTTTATATTTTCCATCCCTTCTTGAGTATCTTGTACCCCCAATTTAATTGCCTTCATTTCTTCTTTAATGTCTTGCTTGACTTCTTTTACTTGTTTTTCAATTTTTTCTTTGAAAATCTCTTCTGTTTCTTGTATTTCTTTTATTCTATGTATTTGTAAATTTTCTATTTCCATAATTCTTGCGATCACTTCTTCCCTCATCTCCTGTTTAGTGACTTATATTTTATTTTCCATGTTTAATTTTGATTCATCCAATCTTTTTTCCACATTTCCTAGTTTTTCTTCCATTTTCTCTATCATTGTTTCATTTCTTGTTTCACCTCATCCATTATTTAAATTCTTATTGTCTTGTTGTTGTTGTTTAATCTCTTCTTTAGATTGTTCAATTGTTTCTTTTAACATTTCGAATATACTCATCATATCCATTTCCCCTTTCTTTTCAGGAGTCTCGTTCTCCTGTATATTTTCTTCTATTTTCTTATTCATACTGATCAAAAATTTTACTTGCCCCACGTTGGGCGCCAATTGAAATGGTAATCAAACTTTTAAAGGTTTTTAAATTTCTTAATATTCTTTATTTTTTTAACTTCCCCTCTGACATTTCTTAATCTATTCTCATCAACATAAACAAACATCTCCTAACAACCGTTAACTTTTTTTTAAAGTCCTTTTTACATAATTTTATTTAATTCGTTTAAAATACACTTTCCATAATTTTGTCCCATTTTTACACTATAACAACACATACGAAAAACAAAAAATATATACAGCGTGGTTCTAAATTTAAAGTATAGGCAATTTTGATAAAACATCCAGTATCTCGGTTATAAGACGTCTGACCCATTAAGTAAAAGTTATTTAGAATCGTCTAGGCACCTCCATTATGTACAGTATCTACAAAAGACACTCTGTATATAAAAACATTTCTACCATAGAAGGCTATGAGATATTTTTGACGTAAGGTTGCAAGAATTATTTGACATTTAGTAAGTTTACGGGGTTAGAAAGTGAGAAATTTCGTAATTCTACATAAATTTAAATAAAAATGGAAAATCCAAAACAACTACAAATACTCGTCGAGAATATAGATAATTTTACAGACAATAAAATTCAAGATCTAATTACTAATTTTCATTCGTTTGATTCGTTTATCAATATTAATATTTTGAACTACGATTTATTAAGGTATGAAGAGATATATTGGTAAAAAGTTTTATTTTTTATAGAAATGCAATGTTTGTATTATTTTACTACAAGTTTAAGAAATATATTTGTAATCTAATGCCCATTATTTTTTAGTTTTTCAACTTTTTCAACAATTTTTTTTAATTTTTTAGAAATCATATTCTGCTCTTCCAAAAACTAATTACCCGTGATGTATTCTATAAAAGTGTAGAACCTGTTCGAAATATTTTTCATTTCATTTTTATTAATATTCCGATGTTGAAAGATGTACAGTCAACAGAAGTATTATCATGGCTTTTGAATTTAATGACAATTATAATACAAAAGTAAGTGAAAACAATAAAATCACTTACCGAATCAATTTACGTCACCTAATTTTTTCAGGGCCAAAAATTTTAAAAATTTCAAATCATATTTTCAAAAACAAAAAGGTAAATGTTTTGAAATAGTGTCAATGATTTTGAACTTTTTCCATATCAGTAATGTAAACGATTTCACATCAATTATATACGAAATATTAATGTTAGATGGTTACTTGGATGATGTGTATTCTGAAAATTTTACTGAAATACTAAACAACTTGATGGAATTCAATGCATATTTCGAAGCTACTGTAATATTAGAAGTGGTTATAGAGAAGTAAGTTGATTGTTATTAAAATATGTCCCTTTTCTCCGCTGCAATTTATTTTTTCTCAAAATATTACACTTTGAATAGAAATTGCTAATCTTTAATTATACTCCTTTGAAAATGCATGATAGCACAGTTTTTATGGCAAGGGTCTTTATACCGGATTGTTCAAATGCAGAAAAATCTGGACTACAATACATCATAAAATGTAAATAAGCAAACCCTAAGGGATTAACCAATAATTCTATACCTCAGTGACGGGGAACACGAAATTACTTTACAGTACAATAAAATTAGAATTGTAAATGGGAAAAAAGTAGGGGCAAGCTGAAATTTTGCAGGTTGTTTTTGGTCAAAGGGACGAACTCAAATCCAAGTTTTCGACCTTCAACCCCTTGCAGAAGGGTGGTTTTGGGGGTGAGTTTGTTTTTTGCAAATGACTCCCTCATTATTAATCTAACAAAAAAACTTTCAAGAGTAATTTTGTAGAGAATTACGTTTGCAACAACTTTCAATTCTTGACTTTTTTTCATAACTGCATTATTTTATTTATAATAATTATTTAAAAATTGCAAACAATCATTATTATCACTAAATATTTCATATATATATATATATATATATATATATATATATATATATATATATATATATATATATATATATATATATATATAGTTTAAGTAGAAAAAATTCGTGGGAATCAGTCAATATAAAATAAATTAGTTTGATTTCTTCGTTTTGGTCAAGCTTTCGAAAACGTTTATTTTCTTTTTCAAGACTAATAACATGAAATACGGAAAAAATTAAATACAAAAAGAAACATCGGTGTTAAAATATTTTAAAATGACAAAATGACAGTTTCCAAAAACTTCAGAATACAATTGTAACATACAGAGTGTGATTATAAAAAGTATAAGAATGTGTAAATATATATATAAAAAAAAAAAAAAAAAAAATTAATAATAAATATCAATTCAAGGAGGACGAGTTGAGAAATTTTCTTTATGTTTTTTTAATAGAAATGTGTATATTGTACTCAGGTCATTGATGTCTGTTCTTTTATTCATTGAATTTTGATTGTTATTTATATGAACCATTTCAAGAAAGAGACGCTTATTGAGATTTCGTTCATTATCGAGAATTTTGACATTATTATAGTCAATCACATGATCTTTATCTATTACATGTTCAGCAAGGCGACAAGATCTCACATTCCTTCTGCAGTCACTTTTGTGAGAAGTTATTCTATCTTTAAGCATCCTACTTGTTTGACCAATGTATACTTCATCACAGTTGCTGCATGGGATTTCATAAATTATATTTGATTTATTTTTGACTGGTATGGGTGTTTTCAATTTAGAATGTATTTGTGAAATAGTTTTCAAATTGGTTTTAGCTATTTTAATATTGTCTTCATTTTTAAACAAATGTATGAGTTTTGATGTCAAACCATCTATATGTGGTAAAGATTTAAAAATAGAAATTTGGTCAGTTGTTGTTGGATGGTTTGAATTTGAAACAGAAATAGAGGTACTAAATAGAATTTTATTCACTAAAGATTTAGGATATGAGTTTTCTAAAAGAATGTTCTGAAGCTCTTTTAGACACTCATCTCTCAAAGATGGATGAGTGACTTTAACCACTCTGTTTTTGAGGTTATTAATTAAATTTATTTTGATTTTCATAGAATGGTTTGAATGAAAATTTAGGAACCGATTACTATTAATTGGTTTTCTGTACCATCTAGTAATGATTTTATTGTCATTCGTTCTTATTAGTTTTAAATCCAGGAATGATCTAAGAACAATTTCCAAAGAAATAATTAACGTGCAAAATATACTAGATATTTCTCTTCCACAAAATATCATCATTGACTTCAAACGTAGAATGAAAATCAAGTATGAAAGAATATTTAATATAATAAAAAATACTAATATACGTAAACTTGAAAATTTAAAATCAGAAACATTTAATAAAATAAAATTTCAAAATAAATGGTTCAAAAATTTAACAGATTTAGTAATACCTATCGAAATTCAACAATTTCTCTCACTTGGTCCTAAGTTTAGTGTGTGTCCAACTATGAAAGATTTAAGAATAGATTCGCTTCTTGCAGATTTAGAAAACATTATCGAAAATTTCAATGAAACAAGTAAAAACCTATATCGTGCACAATTCACCAATATCATCACAAACTTTTCTCATATAAATAATAATCACATTGATCAATTTACTATTATGTTCAATAAGTGCAAGATATATCTAAAACAACATCCTGAAGTTTGCATTATCAACAGTGATAAAGGTAATGTAACTGTTGCAATGTATAGAGACGAATACATTAATAAAAGCCAATTACTTCTAAATGATACAAAATATTACAAACCACTTAGAGCAGATCCGTCTTGCACTCTACAACAGAAAGCTAATAAAATTGTATCTGAACTAAAGAAGAAAACAATGATTGATGCAATAATTGCTAAAAAGTTAACTATATATAACTCAATTACACCACGCTTTTATACTTTACCAAAAATTCACAAACCCGTTTTATCAATGAGACCAATTGTTTCCTCTATAGACTCCCCTAATAGTAAAATAACGAAATTTATTACTGAAATATTGACCAACTCATATGACAACGATAACATATATCATGTTAGTGACTCTTTCTCCTTTAGTGAATTCATTAACGATTTTCAATTAGCGCCAAATTATATTCTTATAAGTTTAGATGTGGTATCTCTATTCACTAACTTACCTTTAGAGTTAGTTAAACGCTGTATCGACAAAAATTGGAACAAAATTAACAACCTCTGCAATATTGAAAAACAAATGTTTATGAATATAATTGATTTCATTTTTGACTCTACATGTCTTGTCTTCAATCAAAAATTCTACAAACAAATTTTCGGTACTCCCATGGGTTCTAATATCTCTCCAATAATATCAAGTTACGTTTTAGATGAACTCCTAGAATATTGTACAAATAAAATCACATTCGAAATTCCTTTCCTCAAGAGATATGTTGATGATCTTATCCTCTCTGTACCAGGAAACTGTATCGATGAAACTTTAAATATTTTTAACAGTTTCGATCCAAATATTCAGTTTACCGTTGAAAAAGAAACTGATAATTCAGTTCCATTCCTGGATTTAAAACTAATAAGAACGAATGACAATAAAATCATTACTAGATGGTACAGAAAACCAATTAATAGTAATCGGTTCCTAAATTTTCATTCAAACCATTCTATGAAAATCAAAATAAATTTAATTAATAACCTCAAAAACAGAGTGGTTAAAGTCACTCATCCATCTTTGAGAGATGAGTGTCTAAAAGAGCTTCAGAACATTCTTTTAGAAAACTCATATCCTAAATCTTTAGTGAATAAAATTCTATTTAGTACCTCTATTTCTGTTTCAAATTCAAACCATCCAACAACAACTGACCAAATTTCTATTTTTAAATCTTTACCACATATAGATGGTTTGACATCAAAACTCATACATTTGTTTAAAAATGAAGACAATATTAAAATAGCTAAAACCAATTTGAAAACTATTTCACAAATACATTCTAAATTGAAAACACCCATACCAGTCAAAAATAAATCAAATATAATTTATGAAATCCCATGCAGCAGCTGTGATGAAGTATACATTGGTCAAACAAGTAGGATGCTTAAAGATAGAATAACTTCTCACAAAAGTGACTGCAGAAGGAATGTGAGATCTTGTCGCCTTGCTGAACATGTAATAGATAAAGATCATGTGATTGACTATAATAATGTCAAAATTCTCGATAATGAACGAAATCTCAATAAGCGTCTCTTTCTTGAAATGGTTCATATAAATAACAATCAAAATTCAATGAATAAAAGAACAGACATCAATGACCTGAGTACAATATACACATTTCTATTAAAAAAACATAAAGAAAATTTCTCAACTCGTCCTCCTTGAATTGATATTTATTATTAATTTTTTTTTTTTTTTTTTTTATATATATATATTTACACATTCTTATACTTTTTATAATCACACTCTGTATGTTACAATTGTATTCTGAAGTTTTTGGAAACTGTCATTTTGTCATTTTAAAATATTTTAACACCGATGTTTCTTTTTGTATTTAATTTTTTCCGTATTTCATGTTATTAGTCTTGAAAAAGAAAATAAACGTTTTCGAAAGCTTGACCAAAACGAAGAAATCAAACTAATTTATTTTATATTGACTGATTCCCACGAATTTTTTCTACTTAAACTATTATTGAACAGTCACGAAAATATCCACTTATTATATATATATATATATATATATATATATATATATATATATATATATATATATATATATATCGAATGATAGGAAATATATATTATTTATGAAATATTTAGTGATAATAATTAATGATTGTTTTAAATAATTATTATAAACAAAATAATGCAGTTATGAAAAAAATCAAGAATTGAAAGTTGTTGCAAATGTAATTCTCTACAAAATTGCTCTTGAAAGTTTTTTTGTAAGATTAATAATGAGGGAGTTATTTGCAAAAAACAAACTCACCCCCAAAACCACCCTTTTGCAAGGGGTTGAAGGTCGAAAACTTGGATTTGAGTTCGTCCCTTTGACCAAAAACAACCTGCAAAATTTCAGCTTGCAGTTTTTTCCATTTAGTCAATGGTAAATTGTCTCTATTTACTGTAGTAGTAATATAAGACAGTGGCGTAGACAGGATTTTTTTCGGAGGGGGCCCACCATTTCTCGTAGATATGTGTCACAGACTCATGGTACACCCCCTTTTCTTCTTTGTTTCTCTAGCTATATTTCTCAAAATTTGGATCATTGAATATGCTCACTAGATGGCACTTTTTGACATATTTGGAAAAATTATCAACTTCCGGTTTTTCCGGAAATGGCATCAAGTTTCAATTTTCAAATGGAACACCCTGTATATTATTACATTTTTGAAATCTGCGTAATTATCTGAATCCAATGATACCTCATAGTTGAGATTTCATTTGTCAGAACACCCATTTTATTTTTTGATCTAGAGAGCCATAAACCCCCTAAAATTATTCCAAATAATCAAAATAATTTTACACTATCGCATTTTCGATTAAAATAGTATTGTGGTCCGAAGTACATGCGAAAAACGTAAAACAAAATGTTTTTTTACAAAAAACTCGATTTTTTCAAATAGTACCATAATGGTACTCTGATGTCATTCGAAAGTACCATCGCTGGGGTATCCATCCATATTAACTCTTTTTGTGTATAACTATTACGAACAAAATAATGTAGTTGAAAAAAGTTTAAGTATCTTCTTGTTCCGGAAAAACCGGAAGTTGATATTTTTTTCCAAATATGTCAAAAAGTGCCGTCTAGTGAGCATATTCAATGTTCCAAATTTCAGAAATATAGATAGAGAAACAAAATTTTTGCCTCTTCAATTTAATTCGTATATCGCTTGGTTTTTGAGAAAAAAAAAATAAAAACTGTATATGTAATAGAAAAAAACTATCTAATTGATATTAGGAAAAATGTATTTATTTTATTAGAAAACGTGTAACTTTCATTAAATTAATAATTTCACTCTTATTACATCAAAAGGAGGCTCTCATTGCCGCAAATGAGCAAGACAAGTTAGGTATATCAAAATCAACCAAAAGATTTTTGAGTATATAATTAATAAAAAACTTTGACACCCAGTTTCTTGAAAAAGAAATACGTTAAGACACATGTTTATTGGAAATAAAAATATTGATCCTGAACGTTTGACGGTTTAACCCTGGGTCTCCCTGCTTGCAATGTCGACTATTTAAATACATTATTTTATTTAACAGCAATTTGTTAATTATTAATATAAGATTAAACGACAATTAATTATTAATATAAGATTGAACTTTGAATGAGCATTATTCAAAGGCAATTCTGCGAGTTTGTTTGTTGTAAAATTCCTCAATGATTGCATTTTCTTCTAAACTTATAGAAATTTCGGGGGGGGGGGGCTACGCCACTGATATAAGAAATAGTAAACTGTCAATATTAAGTACCCACATTTATTTTTATAAAAATAGTATACTTACTAGATATTAGGTTAGGACATTTCCTTAAAATTTATTAATAAATATACACACAACCAAATTTATACGATATAGATAATAAAAAAAAATTTCTCATAAAACACTCATATTTCGTTTTTAGAAATACGGGGTGATTCCATATAAATTGGTTTGTTTGTATTTCGGGTACTAGCGTCATATAAACTTATTATAATTAATATAAATATAGAGTTACATAACTAAGTCGTTTTCTCCCGATAAGGAGTCATCATCATCAGTTTCCTCACTTCCCACAGAAATAATAATTGGTTCTACTGTTTCGTCTATTAACATATCAAGTTTCCAGAATTTTTTCTTCCTCTGCTATGACATGTCTTGTAGCGTTTTGCCAATTGTCTGGTGAAATTTTTGATATGGAGTCACATAATAGTTGACGAACATCTTGAATACTTTAAATGTTGTATTGTTTCTCGCGACATATCCCTTCATTTGAGCCCAGATTAGTTCAATGGGGTTAAGTTCACAGTGATAAGGTGGTACCCTCAACACTCCATGTTCTTTTGCTGTTTCATCTACACTATACTTCTTAAATTTTGGTGAATGTTATTTACATAACTGCAATAGCTCTTTTTTGAATAATCCCTCTTCTGCCACTATTTCTTTGGTTATTAGCCAATCGGAGGGTTCTTGCTTTTTCCTTTAGTGTTAGACAACGGTTCCTTTAATCTTGAATGGTAACTGGCATATTCCATAACTATTACAGACTTGGTCGGTAATAAATCTATCATTTGACTGAAATATTCCTCAAAAGCATCAGCAGTCATTTCTTCATGGTAGTCTTTCGTAGAATTTGAAACAAATTCTAACAAGCCTCTATCAACAAATCCTTTATCTCCTCCAATATGAGTGATAATTAAACGGGGACCTTTACCATTTGGAAATTTTAAGCCAGTAGACAAACCTTCTATAAATGCCTGACGAGCATTTGTAACCTGTTTATCTTTCCAAACTTTTTTTTACAAAATGTCCTTCATTTATCTATGTTTCATCTAAATAAAAAATAGTTTTGTCTTCTCTTCTTAATTTTCTAATTTCCCTTAAATATTGCCTCCTCCAACAAATAATTTCATCTTTCTTTATGAGCACAGATTTTCTATCATTCGTCTCCCAAACGTAGTCTAATTCATGTAAATTTTTCCACAATTTGTCTCTTTTAACGTTTGGCAAAGTTTCGTCTCCATTAATGTTTACTAAACGTTTATCCAAAGTAGGTATCTTTTTTTGTACATAAAACGAATACACTTTTCTTCGGATCAGTTGTTTCATAGTACCGTCCATTTGAGTGGATTCTCCCAGTTGACGTTTTAGGTGCTACTGTAATACTTCCATCCTTTCGTTGCTTCAAAAGTTTATAAATGGTTGCTTCTCCAACTCCGGTCATATATGAACACTTAGAAACTATACTCCGAACAGTACTATTGAAATGTTCATGTACAAGAGCGTCATGTATCGCCTATTATTACAGAACTAACAATTCAGCGTGTTACAATCACAGGACTACACAAACAGAAATGTAAATTTTAACTAAAATAATTTATAATCTGCCCAACACTTTCTGCCGATTAGAAAATTTAGTCCTTGCTAAGAAAGTTGAGGGCTACTTAAACTGATCTTGAATTGTAAATATTTTCTACTTATAGAGATTACATACTTACCAAGAATTGAAATAAATTGGTATTTTTAAAAATTTTAGGAAGGAAAACCAAGATTTCATTTTGGAACAAATAATGCTAAACATTTTAATTTAGAAATTATCCGCCACTGATTTATATATTTTCATTTTCAAACAGAGTATAACTAGTTGATTTGTAGTAAACGGCTGTTGGTTTGTTGCATTGTCTCCTTTATGGAAGATCTTTATCCTTTCCAAGTTTTTTCTTTCGATTTATATTTGAATGCAATTTTCCTTGTAGAATTTGCTTTTCGGTACCACTAGAAATATTGATTTTTTTCTTTTGGCCTGTAACTTCAGTTTCTACAATGTTAATTACTCTAGGTGATTGATTGTGATTATTATCTATGTTATGTTTTCAGGTATCATATATCATCAGAAATTTTCAGTGTTTTTTCGTGTTGGTTGCTCAAAAATGGTTGTAAGTTATTAATTGAGGTAAATATATTATAAAATACTAAATTAAATACGTAACATTTGATAAAAAAAGTGTACAATGTATATCCACAAATTTGGATGTAGTATTTCAAAATGGCTCAAGGAGGGTACTATATATATTTTTTGTTTATTTACGACTTCTTTAGTAACTATGAATATTTCTGATTTCTGATTGTAATTCCTTTTTAACTTTATTATCCTCGTCCTCTGCTATTCCCATATTTACTTCTATATCTTTATTTATTTTAGCTTCTAAAATTTTTATTTCTTTTATTGTTTTTCTTTCAATTTTTCTAACCTCTTTTTTATTTGTTTCCATTTTAGTTTCACTTTTCCCTATTCTTGAATTGATGTTATTTTTGTTTTCTTGTATATCTTTCTTTAACTTGTTCTCAGTTTCTTTTAATTTTATCTCTTGTAACACCTCTACAATCACAAAATAAATATGCTCAAAACAACACAACGTGCAATGGAAAGACAAATGCTGGGAGTGTCCATACAAGACCGGAAACGAAATGAACAAATTAGACGCATAACTAAGATCAAAGATGTTGGGGAGACAATAGCCGAGCTTAAATGGAGTTTTGCAGGTCATGTGGCTAGATTACAGAACGAACGTTGGACAAAGACCATACTACAATGTAGACCTTATCGGTGAAAACGATCCAGGGGACGACCACCGATGCGATGGACTGATGATATTAAACTAACAGCAGACCTGGCGTGGCTGAGAGAAGCACAAAACAGGAATAAATGGTTACATATAAAGGAGGCTTATGTCCAGAACTGGAATGAATAAAGCTATTAAAAAACACCTCTACTTCTTCTATTCTAGCTATCATCTCCACTCTTATTTCCTTTTTCGTCTGTTCTATCTTACTTTCAGTGCATAATTTTGACTCTTCTATTTTTTTAAAACATTCGCTACTTCTTGTTTTATTTCCTCTTTCATTTTTCCCAATTTGTCTTCCATCTGTTCCATATTTTCTTCCGTCTTTCCCATTATGTCTTCCATCTTTCTTCCCAAATCTTCTGTATTTTTATTCATTTTCTGCATAAAAATAAACATTTTCTCCATAGATTCCTATATTCGGTTGGCGTTCTACTTCTACAGGTATTGACTGTATTTTATCTTCATTACTTTCATTACCATTATATTCTTCTTATTGATCTACATTTTCTATTTCTTCTTGTGCATCTATTATTTTATCTCGAATAATATTTATTTGCATTTCCTTGTCTCCTTGTCCTTTCTCTTCTGACAATGGTATGTCTTCCTCTTCCTGTGCTTCTAAACCTATTCTTTTCCCATTTCTAAGTTCCATTTTGGTTTAGTTTAGTTTAGTTTAAAAATTATTTATAATAATAATCTCCAGAATTTTAACATCTGACATTTTTTAATCTCATTAACATAAACTTCCAAAACAAACATGTCATCACAACCATCACCTTTTTTTTAAAGTCCTTTTTACATAATTTTTTATAATTCGTTTTAAAATACACTTCCCATAATTTTGCCCCATTTTTAAACCATAACAATATATTAGTGCTGTTAGATTTAATCGTATTAACTAGAATGTCTATAGAATGTCTAATTATGACGTTTTTTTAATTTTAAGAATACGGTAATTGATAAATATTATAATAAAGCACAAAAATGAAAAACTAAACGGAGAAATTAACAAAGTTTCATCACTGAAAAATGTTGATGGTCTTCTCGTTTAAGTATTCTCTTAAAAACATTGACCTCTTAGTTGAATTCGAAGGCAATTCCATTAAAAATTTTGTATTGTTGGATTTTCTAAATCAGAAACCAATTTTATGGATCTATTTGTTTATTAATCTGGCACAATCTGAATATTCTTCACGAAATTGATGTAATGATAGTATAGTTGCAGGAGTACTTTGAATAAACATTTTATGAATGATTTAATGTAATGTTTATTCTATTTCACTTGATAAAAAAAATTGAATTTGAGTTATATAGGGCACTCTTTGGAATAGGCCATTTGCAAATACTATTAAATGAAGTCGAATGAGGGATAACACAAAAAAGTATAGAAAATGAATATTAATATTTTTTTAGATTTTCTTATTAAAATAAGAATAATAATAATCTTCTGTCACCTTTAATTTACAAAATTTCTATTTATTTTGAAAATATAAACATAAAGTTAAGTAAGTAAAGTAAATTAATTAAGGATTTTTTATTCAAAGATTACTTAAATTATTCCGAAAAATTTTTAGAATGATGAAGAGGTTCTTTTACTAAAGATTTTGAAGGCTATCAACTGCTTTTATACAAAATATGAAAATTTAGCATCGCACACCAGCATTACACAAAATATAGTTAAATCTGGTCTACAATTTTTATCAGAAAATACGGAAACCCTTATATCCTTTTTAACCAAACCAAGTTTGAGAGTAGATTCAACAAAATTATTAGCTTATATACTCGTATCTCAAGATTATGAAAACGGTTGGGATTACATGTTTAAAAAACTTATGAGTTTGCCAATTGACCCCTCAGAATGGATTCACTGTGATCCTGAATTATTTTTAAGGATTTGTTACTTAGTGTGTACAAACAACAGGTTAGTGCAATTAAATTCAAATTCTTTCACGAGAAATTCCTAGTGGCATCCTAAAATGATTGTTGAATATTGATAATTAAAAGTAGATGTGGCATTTGTTTGAAAAATAACGAATTTTAGAGAAAACACTCGATTCCACTTTGTTTTTGTAATATTACGTGTTATTATTGCTACTATTATGTTTCAATGCAGTTTCATCAATAGGAATTCAATATTTTCAAAACCTTACAGAATCAATACTATTATTCTGATGATATCTACGTTACCGTGTTTATTTGAAAATTTAATTCACCTGAAAACTATTGAAACTGAAACCCCTAAAAATACAATACATTTTTCTCAAATGCTGTTGTACGTCCAGAAAAAAATTGTCTGTAACATATATCAGTCGAATGATTGGAGAAGAAAAGAAATGGCTTTCGGTCGATTTCTCCCAAACTTCGAAATTTATTTGTCATCCAATCCCGATCAAAAGTGTCCACGGGCCCAAGTCAATCCGATGTACAGATTTCAAGCTAGCGCGAGTTTAACCTGATTAGAGCGAACTCGATATATGCGCATTTATGGACAAGTTAGGTGTTCACCGCTTTGCGTATATGTCATACACACCCACATACACACACACGCACACATACAGCGTCTTTTAGAAGATTTTATTTTGATTTCTAAACTTTTTTTAAGAATTTATTTTTTATTGACATTACATTTTTTATTTTTCAATCACTTTTTTGTTACCATGAATATAGCTAGACTATGTCCGACATGGGAGTTTCATTAACAGTTTTAAACATATCCGGCCACCTTGAAATAAGTACAAAACTAAACGTTCAATGAAAAAATACTTTTTGTAAGAGAACGCTTAACAATTATATCCAGTAAAAGCGTCACTCGCCATTATCTCCTACAAACTCCTACGAATCGCATAGAGAAAGGGGTAGCTAAGGGAAAATAATGAAGTAACAGTATATGTTTAATGCAGAATGTTGACATTTTTTTTTCATATATGTATGACTTTTTGTAGTTTGGGAGGAGGGCATAACGAGGTAATGGGTGTGGGATATCATGGGGTATAGGAGCAATACAAAATGAGCTGGAAAATTTAAAAATGCCGAAGAAAGTATCCAATCCTAATGATCTACCCACAAAAAAACTACTAAAAACAAACAAAAGACTAAACTTGCAGCCAAAACGCAAAAGAACATTGATGAAGACACAATTTGTCTACATATAAATACTTTTCTGAAATCACTAGAAGGTTGGATAGGCTGCCAGCTTTGTGGAAATTGGGGTAACAATGCTGGTGCCGGTGTGGATGATGAAGACGCCGAAGAAATTCACATTTGTTTGTTGTGAAAAAAATTAGCTTACCCAATCATACCCCATGGTACGGGGTAAGATGGTTTTTCACATGTTCCTCTTTAATAATTCATGTCAGAAACATCCGTCAACAAGATTATATTAGATGTAATCATTGATTCTCAAGGTGGACCGCGAATGATAGATGTCTAAATTCTAGAACATAAAGTTAAATACATGTTACTTTAATAGGGGCACTATAAAAATGAGCTGGAATAAGCATTGTTGTTATTTCGCTGATTGCAAGATGGTTTTTCACATGTTCCTTTTTAATCATTCATTTTAAACAAATAGGATGAGTTAATCTCCCAAAGACTACGCCAAATTGTAGTTAGATTAATAACACATGTACCATAAATAAATAAGAATACTAACCATAATGATTATGCTGCATTTTTGTTACTTCAACATTTTCCCTTAGCAATAAAAAATAAATTCTTAAAAAAAGTTTAGAAATCGAAATAAAATCTTCTAAAAGACTTTGTATGTATGCGTGTGTGTGTATGTGGGTGTGTATGACATATATACATCATATAAACCATAAACGTAAATCTAACTTGTCCATAAATGCGCATATATCGAGTTCGCTCTAATCAGGTTAAACTCGCTCTAGCTCGAAATCTGTACATAGGATTTACTTGGGCCCGTGGACACTTTTGATCGAGATGGGATGACGAATAAATTTGGTTTTGATAGAAATCGACCGAAAGCCATGTCCGTATCAAAAACTGCGGGGTACAAGAAATATGAAAGAATGACAAGTTGCTATTGATTTTTGACATCTTATTATAATAAAAATGCTAGAGATTCAGAGTTCGACTTCACGACCCAATAATTAATTTTAGTAAATCTTCAGTGACGTTCAATTTTTTATATATGATCACATCGTTTCTTTCACCAACGAATTTGAAATTTAATATATTAATTTTTTGTAAATCCACTAATTTAGGTATTCTCTATAGGGTTATTCTGTGGTCTCCAAATAAAATCTTACAAGCGATCAGCTCTTTAATTTATTCATACCAGAGGTATTCCTTAAAAACGAAATTTCTGAAAATTATATGCTCCCTTTATCCTATCATGATGGTCGATTCAATTACCAAGCACAATGTAATATTGGGAGACGATTTATTGATAATGATGTCAAGGCATTATGACTTGGAAAATATTTTTTCTTATCATTTGAGCCAATTGAATTGGATCTTACGAAGAGGAGACATTTACCTGAAAAAAGCTGCGATATGCTTTTGGTTAAAAAATAAAGGAGATTTTGATTCTTTGAGAAAGTGTATTTTGAGTTCTAAGATGGAAGACTTGTTGATAAATATTATTGTTGATGCCAATTTGGATTGTGACATTAGTATTGAGTAAGTATTAAAGAATTTAAGATTGATTAATTCTTTAATCTTTTAATAGTTTAGAAAACCCAATTTCGCAAAATTTATTGTTTTTTTTTATTTTCTTAGAGCAGCTGAATTAATAAGAAACATAGAAAACCCAAATTTGAAAACAAAAATTGCTAAAATGTTACCATTAGTTTGTGATGTTCAAGAAGTTTTCGGACGTTTAATGATTTGTAATCCCGAAGTACCAGAAGATAAAAGAGTTGCGTTACAACTCAGCGAATTTATGTCGACAATTCTATTTTTCATAGTAGATGAAGAAATATTCGGTCTTGTTTGTGATTACAGCAAAAAATTAGTAACATACTTAAAAACTGATGCAAACATTGTGAATATATTTTGTAGAAATACCGGAAATATTATATTTATGATGAAGAGATTAAAAAAATTGAGTGACACACCAGCGATTAGCTTGATGGGATTGTTAAAAGTTTTACTGCTTGTTCAGGTAAGTTTAACTAAAAATACCAATTACTCCAATATGTATCAAAAAACAACCAATTTTTTTACCTTCAAAACTGTCTTCTTCTTCTTCTTCCGCTGCTATCCATTAATGGATGTTTGCGATCACTTTTGGCCATTTTTCCCTATCTCTGGTGGTGTGAATTAATTCTCCTGTGGTTCCTATTCCTGTCCAATGTTAAGATATTTCGGAACCACGACATCCTCTTTCTGCCTACACCCCTTCTTCCCTCTATTTTTCCTTCTATTAATAGTTGGAGCAAATGGTATCTTTCGTTGTGTAACACATGTCCCAGGTTAGGCTGTTTCCTGCGTTTTGCCCAGCAATTCGCGTTCTCTTCCTATCGTCCTCAAAATGTCCTCGTTGGTTTTTCTTGCTGTCCATGGGACTTTCAAGATTCTTCGATAGATCCACATTTCAAATGCTTCCAGCCCATGCATTGTGCTTTCGCATTTTGTTGAAATTCTTCAGAAACACTTTCAGAGTGTGACTCATCAAGCTGATTAATCTGTAATCTTCACATCTTGTTGCGTTGTTCTTTTTTAGGAGTGGTATAAAAAGAGATGTAAGCCATTTGGTTGGGAATTTTCCTGTGTTGTAAATTTGGTTGAAAAGCCTTTGTAGCCTCTTAATACTTTCGTTGTTGAGTAATTCAGCAGGCACTAAATCTAGTCCAACCGTTTTCTTCTTCATGTGCCTATTTTCATTCATTTGGATGTAGATGTAAAAAGGGGTGGCCTGCGGCCTATTTCCACTCCGCCCTTTGCAGATCTTTTGTGGTTCCCTTTATAATTAGCTGACTTTTGCGCAAGCTTCGCCCTTTTAAGTACATTTAATTTAGGATCTCTGACAATGGCTCTTCAACTTAGCTCTCTGCCTATGGGTATTTCGTTTCCTTCTGTGAAAACCTTGTCCTTGCATTTTTCCAGATATTTTTAGTGGAAAATTAAAGGAACTTTCCTTATTTTTAGAAACGGAACCACGCAAGTATCGACAACACGATACATACGTCATTTGCATACGTCCTGAGTGGTTCTACTATTAAATTAGAAAAGTGTCTTGATGTCCTCTACCTCCTAACAACACAACGTGTTTTTATCAGATTAACCTATGAATCATTAAACTCGGTATTGCTCAGACTGTTTTCTCTTTGCGAAGATCAGGAACTATGTGTGAAATCTTTGATATGCATAAATGAAATACTGAAATCTAATCACTGGTTGGCCACGTTATCTACAACTAACTTTTTTGTGGAAACACACTGCAGTTTGGCCGTAGATGAAGTATCTTGGCAACAATTTGTTGTATTTTTGACTACATGGATTAAAATATTGAAAAAGCGTTTGAAGATGGATAAACAATTTTATTTTGCACACACAGGAATTATTAGAAATTATATCAAGAGATTGTGTGGTTTACCACAAGAAAGGGTAAATAATTTTTATTATTTTTAATAGTTACGGGAAGGATTAAATTAAGCGATTTTTATTTTTTTATCATAAAAAATTGTACATTTAAAAGGGTGTGGTCTTACCTATATCCAGAAAAATATAAAGCTTAATTTAAAATATTGAATTTTCGATAAAAAAATCTGTACAAAAAAAATTTTGCGTATAAAGTTACTGTCATTTATGTTTTTTTAGGTAAATTATTTATTGAACGCCCTAAACAAATTTGATAGAAGATCTTCAAACGTATTTTAATTTAAATTTGTATTATTTATTTTTTAATTATGACGTAAAATGTTAAGTTAAAATAGAATTGACTTTTGTTTTTCTTGATTTTCGTGTTAAAACGTTAAAATAAATAATTTTGTTTTTTTTTTAATTTTATTGTTGGTAAATAAAAGGAAATTTATTTTTTCAATTTTGTTAATTATTGTCCATTCTCTTTCAGTTTACTTTTTCCAGGTTAATTAAAAATGAATTCAAATTTTTGAATTTTAATTTATCTTTAATTGGACGTAAAATTTAAAGATTCAAATAAAAAATGTTAAAATAAACATCGTATACAAAAAGAAACAAGTAAAACAATAATATTTTATTTTAAGACAATTTGTGGTATCTTTCTTTAATATCTTCTTTCATCCCGACCTTCATTTCTTCATAACACGTTGGTATCATGTGGCCCACATATGAAAAAGGTAAGTTTAGGTCTCTTGAAGATAAAAATTTTGTTTTTTTAATAACATCTAGTAAATTTATGTAAAAAAGCTTAAAAAGTGTGAAAAATCTCGGAAAAATAGTGAATGGTCTGGAAAATTAAGTCAAACCAACGCCAAAATCGTATTTTTTTATAGTTTACAATGGAAATAGGAAATTTGAAAAATAGGAATATAACTTTCATTAATTTTTATTTAAAAAAATGGAAATAGTGCGAAAAACAGGTAGAAACTGCGAGAAAATTGTAAAAATACAAGAAAAAATACCTCAAATCACAAATTCGATGCTGTAATGGTTTTTTTCTGTGAAAATTCTTAGGAAATTGTGAGTTTGAAAAATGCAGTAGTGACAATAACTGATTTTTTTCACGATTTTTTACCACAAAATTAAATTAAAAATCGAACGAAATTAAAAACCCAAACAATGGGTAATTTTGTATGAAAAATAAGTTGGCATTATCGAAATTTATGAAGAGATCACTAAAAATTAAAAAAAAAATGAGGGAAGGGAAGCGAAAAGTAGTGAAATAATTTAAAAAACCTTAAAATCTATGTAAAAATCTTTTTTTCTTCCACAAAAGCCTAATATTAAAAAATAATAAATTAAGTCAGGAAAATGATTAATAGATGTGGAAAATTATGTCAAATCGTAAAATCACTACCACAAACGTTTTTTTAGGCCAATACAGAGGGATGGTATATTTAAAAAAATACAGATACAAACAAGTTTTCCGTAGATTTTTTCAAAAAAAATTAAAGTACATAAAAACAAAGCAATTAATTTTGCACATCTGTTCAAAGTATTCAAGCTACAAAGTCCCCAAAAATCTTTTTCTGACTAGTCTTCCTCAGTATCCCTATGTCAACTGGAAGTAATTCATCAAGAAAAAATCTAAAACGAACTGTAAGCTGATTTGATTTAATTTTTATTTCATACTTTTATGTTTAAGTAAGTAAAAAAGAATGTAAACTTTTACCTGTCGTAGATGCATATGGGCTTATACATAATATATTAATAAAAATATTAAATAATATTCAGGTATTATTTTGACAGAACCAATTAGGTTGACAACTACAATGTTATCATAACTTATTTTGGTATAGAAATTGGAATTCTTTTGTGTTGTTGAACTTTTAAATTCCAATAATAATTTTCTTGCAACCAGACTCTGTATAAAATAAAGAACTAAAAAGTTATTTTCAGAACATATGCGGTATTTTAATAACAGAGCCTACAATAGACTTTCTATTTTAAAAGAAGCTATTCACGAGAAAGTCCTCGACTATTATTAGAAAAGTGTTACAGTTGTTAAGTTACTCGCAGTTGACTTAGGGGTTTTTTGTCTTACGAAGAGAATATGTTTAGACCAGAATGCTTTATCATATTTTTTATAATTTGGTACGAGGATAAATCTATATCCAAATCTATAATATAAAATCGACAAATATCAAATTAATTTTCTTTCATCATATTCAGCGCTGTCCTCTTAATTTTTGGATATAGGCCTCTCCGCCTTTTCGCCATTTATCTCAGTAGTGTGCTTTCCCCATCCACTTTACTTTTGGTTCCTTCTGTATGTCGTCTTTAATTCCGTCTTGTTCATTCTTGATCTTTTTTCTCTGTGACTTCCTTCGCCTGTCTGTGGTCTGTCATTCTCATAACATCTTCAATTTCTGCCTCCCTACGTATGTTGATATATCTGTTACCTTTGTTCTTTGGGGTATATGCCAAAAGCGCGCGGCGGTTAAAGGGTACGTTAGGTCAGCTTAGCTCAAAATTATGTATAAAGTAATATTTCAAGTAAATATATTGTATTGGCATTGTTTTATTTAGTTTTCTTTTCAGGTGTTTTCCGCGCAATTGACCAATCTACCGATGCTAACCCGCGCGAAATTGACCCATACAATATCAAATATCTGGAAATATTTCTGACCTTTTGGTTCTTCCGAGGGCAGTTCTCGAGTTCCCAAAAGCTGTATCCTATTTATTTTTTAGCAAAATTCTTCTAAAATTTGATTTTAAAATTTTTTAACATTCAGAAGAATTTTATTTGCTTTATTACATAGATCTTTATCAACTAAAATTTCATAAGAATCGAATGAAATAGTATATATTATATACTCCCATATTTTATTTTAGCTAATATTAAAAAAGTTCGTTTTCTTTTATTAGAGTACGTGATTTCGGCAAACTTTGCTTTTGGAATTTATAAGTATGTTTTGTAGCTATCTGAGTAGATTTTGTTTTTGAGGGGCCCTCCTGCTTTTGTGCATGGTTTTAGTTATACCTACAACAAATTTTCGATAAAAATATTTTTAAATTTCAATATATTTATTTAAAATAACTAATTTATAATGAAAATCATATTTTTTTTTATAGTTTTTACTGTCTACTTAAAAAAATATTTAATTTGTAGTTCCTTGTTCAAATTTAAGGAATTTGGGGAATTATTTTTAACTATGGCAACAACGCCGCCATGTAACCTTTAGTGATCTTATGAGCTAACGGTATTGCCAACATTTAAACTTTTAAAAGCACCACTTTAGACGTCCAGCAAAAACCTATAAAATAAAATTAAATTGTATAAAACAAGTTACAATTTATTCGTAAATAAGCTAAATGTTTTTAATAAAAACGATTTATGTAGTTACGTGATGCATTTTGAATTATTAAATTGATAGAAATAGCTGCTTTGATATTTGGCAACTACGCGAACCACTTCTGTTATTTCTGTTCTTATATCCATTTCACCAATCACGATCAGTTCAAGTTTAGTCGCGACCGGTATGACTTCGTAGGATATTTTTTTTTGTTTTCCAGTGTTTTTTTCTAGTGTGTGATTTGTGTACAGTGCGATGTACTCGAAATTAAAATAAGGATATGGCCGAGCAGCACCGTGAACCACCTGAACGTGAATTAGAACAGCAGATTCTGCTGATAAAAAAACAGCAGCAACTCCAGCATCAGATCTTGCTTCAACAGTTCCAGCGAGAGCAGCAACACTTGGTAGAGCAACATGAGCAGCAGCTGCGTCAGCATTTAGAACAATTTTGGGAGAGACAAAAACAATTGAAACTTAACGAGATTAGACAACGTGAGCAGCTGGAAGTGTTGCGAAAAAAAGAAAAACATGAGGAAAGTGCAGTGGCTTCGACTGAAGTTAAGCAAAAATTACAATCATTTTTGCGCCAGAGGGCTTCAGGAGGCAAAAGTAGACCTGATAACTCTTGTTGGTAAGTTTGTAACTTAATTTTTAAGTTCAAAGGATAACAGATAACAGCTGATTTGGTGGTTTCCCATGACTGCCAACCTTATAAATCGTTTTTGTTTGTAAACATTCCAAATAGTGGGTGACAAGTTCATTTAATGAATTATTACTTTATGAATAACAAAAAACTTCTTGCATTTAGTTCTGTTAATTTAGAAAAGTACTGTTTAATTATTAGAAGCTTAGATTCTCTGCGACTCACTACTATAACAAACAAATAGTATTGAAGACGAATTGAATGTTTTTTCAAAAAATAATACTTGTTCCTATTTTGTCCATGCATTTTCCTTAATTATGCACTGTAAACAATGTGTTTGTTTTCTTTCTGATACAATTTGTTATTTCTAAATATTCTTCCTAAATATGAAAAGATAACGTTTTTACCTGTATGCTAAATATTTCCTTGATAAATAACTATTTTTCCTTATTTAATTAAGTACTTAAACAAAAACAGTGAACAGTGACTATAATGTCAGTTTTTGCATTTTTAAATTAATCTAATTAAAAAAGCTACTTTGGATATTAGGAAAATTGCTACCGTTGAAGTATTTTTGTTAGAAGAAGGTATTTTAAAGTTATTTTCCAGAAAATAGGTGTCAACATTATACTCATTAACGTAGTATTAAATACATATGGTAACCAATATTACAGAAATCCAAAATTAGGGATATTTTCTCATTAGTAGACATAACGATTTTGATATGTCGATTTTTAATAAAATAAGCATATTTTAGATCTCAGTCATCAAATTGCAATAAGGAAATACTGTTTAGCGTGTTATTAATAAACAAATTAATTTATATTCCAGTTGTGACATCTGAGATAAATAAAAGTGTCACCTAATAGTCAATAAGGTGTTCTTATAGAGAAGGGTAAATAACCTGAATTGAGATTTTTAAATTAATAAATAGAGAAGGAAGAAATCTTTTGATAAAAAGAAAATATTAAAATCTTTATTGATAAAGTTAGAAATATTTGGTATTACTAGCAAATTTCTAATTAATTCTAAGTACACAAGCAGTATCAATGATTTCTGACAAATTATTTAATTTATCCTTAATCATCTTTGATGAACTATATACTAATGATTAAGTTGATTATGTAGTTATTTTTCTTTTTATAACCTATAACCAATAATTTTTCATTTACCTATTTAAAATACATCAAGGTAAAGTCTAACCTCATAATTGAACGATTGATTACAAAAACAGTTCTGACGTAGGCGCGAGTTATAAATAAACCTGCTATTTTTAAGATATTTATAAATTGTTATCTTGGAGGATACATACATACATGAGCTTTATCAGCACCTTTTTATTAAACTGGCTAGTTTTAAATAAATCAATTATAATTATTTTTTAGTTTTCCTTGTTTTTTATTTTTTTCAAATCCTTGGTTGTCCTTTATAATGTGGATTTACCAATTTTTTAAAGAAATTTCTTAATTTTTTCACAGATCTGAATAATATTAATTTTATAGCATTCAACAATTCACTAGTAATATTATTGAATAAATTTATGGATAATTTCCTGAAATATGTGAAAATGCCAAAATTCAGTTTTCCTGCATTTTTAAGATTTGTCAAGACATTTTTTTTGGGTTAATAAATACGTCTTATTCGAGTTTCCCGAAAATATGAAAAATGATCTAAATTTTGTAAGCAAATTCGTTGTTTGCTGTTTAATATATACTATATAATTAAATAAATTCGTATTGTTTTTTTTTTAAATAAAACAATTTTAGTTTAAGTTGTTTGTTTTCGCCATTTTTTTTAATTCCTAATAATTAATTATCACTTTTAATGGCTCGTACGTAAATACAAAATTTTAGTGGGAATTTTTGGAACAAATAATACGTAGTAGTTTTTTAATCGGGATTTCCGAAAAAAAACCTCATATTTTTGTTGAGCAGCTGCTGAAATAAACTTGAATGCTGTTTATTTTTAACATCAAATGTCGTCAAATTCGAATTACACATTTTATATTATGTCCTAAGTTTGTAAAATGAATTCACAAGCGTTTTATTTTTACCGATTGCGTTTGAAAATAAACTTTTGAACATTCAAGATTACACATGTGTAGTAATAAACCCGTTAGTCGTTATCTATTTCTGAACGAAATCATTGCCGCATCCACAGGGAAGGTATGATTGTCTGAAGTCCCAATGACTTTCTGGATATCAGTTATTACGAGGGATCTTTCATAAATACCTGAAATACTCCAAAAGTAGTTGATATTTTTTGTCTAACTCAACTTCAAATCTTGTAAACCTTATTTAGAATTGAAGACAACGAACTTACTATCTGAATTTTCTAAATTTTGCTATTATATAGGGGACTTGAAAAAAGTACTTTTTAGTTCATTAAACACAAATTTAAAAAATATCGAAAGTTTTAGAGATGTTAATGTTTTAAGTTAATATCAATACTAATTTGTAATTTTTTTACAGATAGTGCACACTTGACACTTTTATTTGGAACGTTCGTAAAAACACAAATTCAAAATTGATAATTGGAAATTTAGAAACAGCATAAAAATGCAATAAAGAAAATTGATTAAAGTTTTTAATATTTCTTAAAGATAGACAAAAAATATATTAAAAAAATGAACAAATTTATAAAAAAATAAAATATTAATTTTTCGTCGTATATATTTGACAAAGAAAAATTTTATTAACCTTTCTTATCACATTTTTTGCGTTTTTTTTTTCATTTTAAAATTTTTAGCTTTTCTAAATATTTTCGTTATAGTTAGTCACACATTTGCATTGTTTATAAATCCGGTATATCGGATGCGACCTTTGATTAATTGTTAAATTACACTTATTTATAGGTACACTAAAACTTTTATCGAAATTATATATTTTTTAATTGACGATAAAAAGTTTCTCATGTTAAAATTTAAAAAAGGAAACAGTTAAAGTGCTGGTTTGATTAATTGTTTAAATACTATTGTTATATGTTATATATATTGTTACATTTTTTTTACTAAAATCATTATGTAATTTTACTTCACTTTCTATATTTTTATGTTTTATTACATTTCAAGAATCCGTACCAGATATTCGAATACCTTTATCTGTATCCACCCCAACTCTGTATTTGGTAACAAATAAAACCTTGATTCTAATTTCTATTGAAATAAATAAATTTAATTAAACCAATCTGGCAGATAAAAAAAGTCTACGGTTATGAGCGCAATAGATGTTCTTTGCGGAAAAACCACTGACTTTTGGCTAAATTTCAAAAAATAATTTCATTAATCAGACTCGTACAAATAGTTTTTGCTAGAGATGTCTATCTTCAAAGCAGCTGTGTCTTTATCAGAGGAAATAGACGAGTTAATTTATTTAATTGAGTTTTCTCAGATCTTTCATTGTTGAAAATGATTTGCTTAGTTAACTTGAATAGTTTTGTCTAAATGCTGGTACATACATATGCATAGTGACATGCTACTACATTCACATTCTGCCTTTTCATGATTTAATATTTGTATTATATGATTGAAGATATTTGCGACGACCTCGAACAGTTCTTATCATGGCTGCTATGGATTTGCATAAATAATTATGGAGTAATTTCCAAAACCACGGGGTAGTACTAATACAATTTTATAATATAATCATTAAAAATAAAATTACATCTAATTGAAATAAAAATTAAAAAAATACTCTCTGATTAAACTAAAAATAAATCAATACATAATCACCTTTTAATGACTATTTAACACAAATGAGCATATTTGAACAAGTAACTTTTTAAAAAAACTGTTTTATTAAAAAAATTCTACCTGCAAACCCTGAAGAACATTTGAATTTTCCAAAATAATTATTGCCACAAATATGCCACCACAATTTTTTCTTAAATTGTCAGTTAAGTCGAGTGACACCTTATTTTAAGCAAAATTTCACGCTCTATTCATTTATAAAAAAATTCTATTGGAAAAAACAAACTAATACATTTTTATTTCGTACCTTAGTTTTATTTCGTACCGAAGTTTCTCTTTTACTCTTTTAGACCACAGTCTTGATTTTTAATTAGCTAAAATTTTTCCTCAAAGTTTTTTTTATAATATTTTTTAAATATTTAACATAAATGTAATTTCTTAGAGGATGTATCAAATCGAAACTTCAATTGTTATCAATTAATTCTAACCTCAATATTATATTTATGAATCTTCTTATTGGGATATAAAAAATGTATGTGGCAAGTATTCTCAAGGATACGTAAAACAATTGTTCAAGTAAAACTAGGTAGTTGTTAGTCTATATAAAGAATCCAATAAAAACTATTTCATTGCTGATAGTAAATTTTAATAAACCTACGTAACTCTACAGGTAGAATCAATCTACATCCAACTTTCATTATTGACCTCAATTTTTTATTAAATTTCATGCAATTTTTAAGTATACCCTTAACATTTTTCAAATGATCTTTTTTCTTTAATAATAAAACACTGTTACAAGTTGAAGTACAAAGTCAACCGCTTATAATTTTTGATATACATTAATACACATTTCTTTTTATAGTTTTTACAAAAATTTTAGTCACTTCAGTTTACCAAATTTTATTACGTAGTCTCAAAAAGATGTTTACCAATTTCTCCAATGAATTCTATCATCACATCCTTATTTCCATTCTGAATATTTATAATCGCTTCCTTAAATTCTCATATTTTATTGTGTCCTCTTCAAATTCCTGCTTCTCGATTGTCTCCTTCTTGTTATATTCGTCGATTATCCATTTCAAGAAAAATAATAAACGCAATATCCATTAAAAAAATCTAAAATCAAGTTAGCAAAAAAATTAGACATTTTCAATGTACTTTTAACAACGTCCTGATAAAACGCATTCGTCCTGAAGATTTTAAACTTTATACTCTCTTAAAATACTCTTATTTATGGATATTAAAACCACTTATTTTGTTAAAAAGTTTTTTAATTTGACGTTTCGATTTCCTTAATCGGAAGTCGTTTTCAAAATGACAACAAAATATATAATAAACATTTTTACTATAGAAACAGAACACTTACATTTTACAAAAATATGACAGCAACATAGGACACGGAGAAAGATTTTGAAATTGAAGATGTCAAAATCTGTTTCCATCTTATTTTTGTGACGTTTCTGGGATCGAATTTTAAAAGAAGGATAGCGCATTTATACTTCGTCATAGATGAAGTTTTCTTATTAATATGATCATAAGAAAAGCAGTTGAGAATGCTCTTCTAGCATTGCCATAAACGGAACAAATTGTAATGACATTATTAATAACATTTTTGATTGACAGTTCTCAGTTCCCATTATAATCAACACAGCCACAGTCTACTCGACCAAAATAGTCTACTTTAAATTCAATGTCATTTTATACTTCAAAATTTTTATATTTTCGACCCCATTTTGCAGGAGTTCCCGAAGTGGTACGGAGAGGCACATCAAACCCTAAGCTTACTTTTTGATGCTCTATCAAAATCTGAAGTCAGAATTTTAAAATTCACAAAGATAAAGAATCAACACACATACACACAGATCGAATTCAGATACCGAACAATTTGTTCGGTGAAAAAACATAAAAACTTATGATACTATCCCGATATATCCAAATTTTTGAAATGTCGACCGAACAATTAGAAACACATTCGTTATTATTTAAGCATATCAATGGTGCTTCTTTAACTTTGCGGTTATAATTATTAGGTTCTTTTAATAATCTAGTTGAAGAATTCCATTGTATTTTATGACCAAAATCCCATGCATGTTCACATATTTTTGATTTTTCGAATTGTTTATTTTTAAGTCTAATATGAAAAGGTCTAGATGTTTCTCCTATATAAAATTTATTACATTCGCATGTAATTTTGTAAATACAATTTTTTGTATTTTGAATTTCATTAAAACGTTTTGTATTTACTATTAAAGATTTTAATGTATTATTAGTTTGAAAAACTGTTTTTAAATTAAATTTATTGCCAATCCTTCTAATTTTTTCGGATAATTTTGGAATATAAGTGATTTTTACTATATTTGAATGAAGTATTGGGGGATTTAAATTTTGTTCTTTGTTTTTGATGTGTCGGTAAAGTTCACGATTTATAAATTTACTTGGGTAGTTGTTCTTAATCAATACAGATTTAACAAGTGATAATTCATCATATTAAGGAAGTCGAAACGTCAAATTAAAAAACTTTTTAACAAAATAAGCGGTTTTAATATCCATATAGAAGAGTATTTTAAGTACAAAGCCACTAGAGTTATAGAAATGAATTTATAGTCTCTTAGTTTAGGAGCTCGTACTTACAGTATTTAGGATTTATTTTCGCGGTCAGTACAAAATATATATAAAAGAAGATTTTTATAAAGTGGTAGATCAAATAGATACACGTTTTAGCAGCGAAACAATAAAAAATGCAAGCTGTTAAATATACAGAATCATTCACATAATGTAATAGTGATCATGACATTCGGAGTTATTTTTAGTAGCATTCGATTGACTTTCATAAAAGCAAAATCCACACGGTTTCGACACAAGGTAATCGTTATACGGTCGACTAAAAATAACAACGGAATAAAAATTTAAATATTTGAATAACCATTGTTTTCGACTAGAGAAAAGTATTAGCCAATTTATATGTTGGTTTTATTAAAAAAATGGTGAAGGCGGGCATTTGGGGTTTTAGGGTTTTAGAGTGGCACCCACTATCCTTAACTAATTGTTTTCTTAAATAAATTAATTATTTATAATTTTTTTGCTTTCTTATCTTCTTTCTGAGTGACCTGCTCGATCTCCTGATTTGTGTCCATTAGATTTTCTTTTATGGCACTCATTAGAATCTAACACATGTTACAAAAGTCGCTGCTAAGTCAAAGAGTAAGGAAGTGGAAGATTTTTATTAACAATTAAACAATTATTTATTATATGTGATTTATTAATGCCATTTCTTAACTTTGAGTTATTTATTTCTTACCCTAGGTTTCAATTTGTTTTCTTGATGAATTACGATAGTTTCAAGAAGACACTACTTAAAGTATAATGACGATAAAGTGTCATTTTGCACTTCTTCAAATTATTTATTAATTATTTATGGCTAATTTTTCGTAATTTAGTCGAGAAAACCAAAAATTTGTCTCTGGATGGCTGTTGACAAATCCTTCAATTTCCGTATATATAAAGTGAAAATTATAGTCCAATTAGCAGGTAGGTTGCTCGTTGTCATTGTCACGATCATTAGTGCGTTTTTTTAACCTTTTGTTTAATTTCCAAACCCAATAATTAACTGGTGGATTTTGATTGACGCAAATAAAAATTAGTGTGAGGCAACCTTTGGGGCAACCTGTTAGTATTTGGATATCTATATTGGTTATTTTTAATTTTAATTTAAATATCAATAGAGAATTACAAGAATAGAAGTAGTAGGTACATGTTAAAATCATTTCATCCAATCGCCTATTGCCTATTGCCTTTTGCGTTTGTCTTCTACTTTTTTTTTCAGAAAATAAGTAATTTAAAATACTAAACTATTATGAACTACAGAAATGATATTATCAGTGTTAATGACAATATTTATTTTTATAAAGTCTGCCTATAGAAATTAATTTTTTTACGTAATCAGGAGTGAAAAGACTAATTTTATTACACTTTTCATAACGTGTTACGTACAAAAGTTTATCTAACCCCTATTTAAGACAGAACAAAAACCACAACATTTTCAAATATTCATTGATATTGCATAAATTTTATATAGACGTTTACAAAGAAATGAAGTTTTAATTATTTGATACAACGCCTTTTGTTGCTTGTTCTTAAAGTTTTTCTTAAATTAAGGTTTGAAATATCCAGTTACGTAAAGATTAATTACATCTCTAGCCTTTGATATTTTATGGCCTTGGTCGATTTAATTTAATTTTTCCTTTATTTTTTTTTAAATTCATTCAGAATACCCACTGATCTTTCTCGCAGGCAAATACAGTTTACTCAGATTCTTACTAGAAGGAATATAAATCAGGGAAACTCCATATTTACTTATCCTTGTTTTGCTTCTCATAGATACGAAAGAGATAGAGAATATAATTTGGGAAATAAATAGATGATAATTTTTCTCAACGCTTCATTTCCTGATAAATGGCAACACACTCAGATATGTTAAAATTATTATAAACGGAATAAATTTATATTCGAAGGTAAGCAGTGATTAAAAGGTTTTTCCGGATTAGTTTGTTTTTTTTAACAAACATATCGCTAGCTCTAATTTCTATCGGGAGAATATTCCAGAATTTGAACACGTGGCTATTTATTTGTTTTTTAAAAATAGTCCAATATCGTAATTTAAACACGAGTTTACTCATTACTTGAAAATAGCATTGAATTAGTCTAATTATTTGCATATCTAAATGACATAATTTGTATTGAAATAACATAAAATTATCAGTAGCGATTATGGACGAGCGAGTGTAGATTAAAATTAATGTATATGGATATGTTTGGGGGTAATGAGTTGAGCGATAACACCATTTGAAGAAATATTTGGTTATAATTGGTGGCTGTATAAAATTTGGCATAAAAATACGTTAAACTATTTTTTACATTATAATATCCCTAAAGAGACAGTAAAGGTCGAAACGCCGACTGATTATCACCAGCAAAGTTTATTTCTTATATGATTCGCTAGATACGACATCCTGTAGTGTCTGTTTGGCTCTAGAGGGGTAATGACGAGAGGGGGTGAAGGGGCAATAGCGTACTATGATACAGTGGCGTACCATTTGGAATATTTTGGTTCAGTGTAATATATTGCCATATTTATACAACACATATTTCATTTTCTAAGGAATAAGTGACTTCCATGTAGGTTACAGTAAAATGGGAATTAATGTGAATCGAAAATAAATAAAATACCATGGAAGACTACGAAAATTGTTTAGAATGGGAATAATCTGAGAGGTTGAATACCATCATCTTGCGTTTCTGTTTATTTCAAATGATATATCATACTATGATATGCTTTATGTATCTTGTATTAATTTTGTAGATGTTATGTTTATGTCATACAATTGTATTATTCATTTGGTAGCCTGCAATAGACCCATATATTTGAAAATAACCATACATACATTCTATTCAGGTTGTGACTAAATTTTCTTGGCTAATTTTATCATGATATCAATGATCGCCTTTATTGGTTTTAAATCGTCATTGACAACAATAATTAAACCTAGCAATTATGTCAATTCAATAGTTAACAAAAGCGTTGAATACGAGTAAATAATTTTTTATAGCAAATTAAAAATCCCATTAATAAATAATACATTAAACTGACACAACTTAAACTGTATACATTCTAAGTTCTTTATTTTTAAAATTAAAATAGTCAGTGTATTCACGAAAGCACATTTGAAGAAGAAATTGTGATAAGTTAAATGTTTTAAATTTTTTTGGGATTTAGATAATCGAAATTTATGTTTTCTTATCTTGTCTGGTATTATAGTGGTGGATTTGCACTATTTTTGTGAATTTCGAGAACTTTATTAAAAATTAATAGTGATGGTAATGTCATAATAGAAATAACTTAATTGCTGCTGACGAATTACCCCAAATAATAACTCCGTAACCTTTCTGAGAATGAATGAATAATTTTTTTACTTAAGTGATTAGAAGCTTCTGTCTTTCAGCAAACTTTTAGCCACTGTAGGTTCGAGTATCTCGACCCCCTCGAAAACTAACGAATCAAGAGGTTTTTATTTATTTTTTGTTATTTATAGATTTGCGAATCAGGCTCGATTACAAACAGGAAATATTTAGCGTCCACAGGTATGATGATGATTATTAGCTATCGTCGCGTGGGCGGCAACTAGATGAAATTGAGTTGCATAAACAAACAGGAGGATGGTAAAATTAACCTGCGCTAAAAATAAAGTTCGGTGCAATAAAACGGGAACAACGGAACTTTCAATCTATTATGCTTTATGGAGTCGGTAAAAATAGAAAATACTAAAAATATACACTCATTCACACGAATTTTATCGGGCAACCGAGGCTTATATCACTAACTAGAGGATATTTATGGTTTAGAATTTATTAATAGCCGATAAACGACAACTTTTAGGTGAAAATTTGTAGCAAAGATGAAGGAATTTCTTAATCTTTTGTTTGGAAATCCTTTAAAAATTATGACGTAACTATTACATCGGATAAGATTAAGTTGTTATATATCAATTTATGTTCTTGATATAGTTAACGGGGTTTTCATCAAAAATATGCTTAACAAAATTGATTGGTAAATGCGTTCTAAATAACCCAATAACCCATTTTTAACAGTCTCACATTATTTGAAAATCAGATACAGGGTGTTGTATCCAATTCTTTCGAAAAAAATGGGTTCTTACATTCTTAAATTACTAATAAATACAGAAGATTATTGGTTGACTTTGCAAAAATAGAAAGGCATGATTTTAAACAGCACATATTTAAAAAAAAATATAGAATGGTACATTGAGATCCCCGGATGATCACGGACTGTGGAAAGATACTAAGAAATTCAAAAAGCTTTCACTGAAAAAGCCTGATAGAAACTGGGCGCCAAACACCTAGCAAATGTTTTCATACTAAATCCAGAAAATAACGTAAATGGAGGTGAAATCAACAATTATCTCAATGCTCCATGTCAATTATGATTACCAGTCAAATTATTCTCATCAGGTGAAGTTCCTAATGAAATAACTAAAATAAATTAACATCATTTATTTTGATTGACCCTATTGGCGGAGAGATATCTATCCAGAAAAGAAAATCATAATGATCGCGAGACCTGGTAAACCACCAGTAGGTCCGTTAACCAATGACGGCTCCAAGGGGGTGTAGTAGGGGCAATTGCCCCCCCCTCCCCCCCCAACCCGGCAATTAGAAGATATTTCTCATATCTGCGTAAACCAAATTTTAATTTTTTTGAATTTTTTTTGTAGATTCTAGGTCTATTTATATCCTAAAAAACTCACTTTTTCCCCAAAAATGACCCAAACATTTTTTTTCGGTAATTTTGACATCGCCAATCGTTTCTTATGCAAAATTCATTCTACGTAAACCAAATTTTAATTTTTTTGAATTTTTTTTGTAGATTTTAGGTTCATTTTTCTCCTAAAAAACTCACTTTTCCTCAAAAATGGCACAAACATTTTTTTTCGGTACTTTTGACATTACCAATCGTTTCTTATTCAAAATTCATTCTGCGTAAACCACATTTTAATTTTTTTGACTTTTAATGTAGATTCTAGATTCATTTATATCATAAAAAACTCACTTTTCCCCTCAAAAATGGCCCAAACATTTTTTCGGTAATTTTGATATTGCCAATCGTTTCCTATATAAAATTCATTCTGCGTAAACCAAATTTTAATTTTTTTGAATTTTTTTGTAGATTTTAGGTTCATTTATATCCTAAAAAACTCACTTTTTTCCTAAAAAATGGCCCAAACATTTTTTTTCGGTAATTTTGGCATTGCCAATCATTTCTTATTTAAAATTCATTCTGCGTAAACTAAATTTTAATTTTTTTGAATTTTTTTTGTAGATTTTAGGTTCATTTATATCCTAAAAAACTCACTTTTTTCCTAAAAAATGGCCCAAATATTTTTTTTCGGTAATTTTGGCATTGCCAATCATTTCTTATTTAAAATTCATTCTGCGTAAACTAAATTTTAATTTTTTTGATTTTTTTTTGTAGATTCTAGGTCCATTTATATCCTAAAAAACTCACTTTTTCCCTCAAAAATAGCCCAAACATTTTTTGCATTTTTTTTTTGTAGATTCGAGGTCCATTTACATCCTGAAAAACTCACTTTTTTCCTCAAAAGTGGCCCAAACATTTTTTTTTTCGGTGATTTTGGCATTGCCAATCGTTTTTTAGACAAAATTCATTCTGCGTAAACTAAATTTTAATTTTTTTGAATTTTTTTGTAGTTTCTAAGTACATTTATATCCTAAAAAACTTACTTTTTCCCCAAAAAATGGCACAAACATTTTTTTTCGGTAATTTTGACATCGCCAATCGTTTCTTATGCAAAATTCATTCTACGTAAACCAAATTTTAATTTTTTTGAATTTTTTTTGTAGTTTCTAGGTCCATTTATATCCTAAAAAACTCACTTTTCCCTCAAAAATGGCACAAACATTTTTTTTCGGTACTTTTGACATTACCAATCGTTTCTTATTCAAAATGCGTAAACCAAATTTGAATTTTTTTTGTAGATTCTAGGTCCATTTATATCCTAAAAAACTCATTTTTCCGCCCAAAAATGAACCAAACATTTTTTTTCTGTAATTTTGGCATTGCCAATCGTTTTTTTAGTCAAAATTAATTCTGCATAAACCAAATTTTAATTTTTTTAAATTTTTTTTGTAGATTCTAGGTCCATTTATATCCAAAAAAACTCAATTTTTTCCTAAAAAATGGCACAAATATTTTTTTTCGGTAATTTTGACATTGCCAATCGTTTCTTATTCAAAATTCATTCTGCGTAAACCAAATTTTAATTTTTTTTTAATTTTTTTGTCCATTTGTATCTGTAAACCCAAAATATTAAACTTTTATATATAAAGGAAATAGTGCCCGTAGAAAGTATAGAAAGTATAATAATATTAATTTGGATTTAAAACAGGTAGTTGATAAGGCCTGGCTTGAAGTTTAAATATGAATATGACAAGCCAAATCTTCCTTATTATAAAATTTTACATGATTGAACGTTTCTTCCAAGTTATAGTCAACACATGACTATCCATTCCATAAAATTCGAAGTTCCCCAAGAGGGCGCCCTAGGACCTTTCATTTCTCTCCAATTTATTGCGACCATTCTTCTCACAGACAATGGCTATATTTGCTCACGATACATGACGATCCTGATTAAGATCCACATCTAGATTCAGAACTTGATATGGTTTTCGGGAACACTTTAAAATTATATGAACCTAATGCAAATCTGGCTAAAAAATGGAAAATTAAAGATAGACACCGCAGTTCACTTTGACAACGTGAAGAAGTATTTGTTCACCTATTCACTTAAATGACTACCCAGTTGGACCAAAAACTTCTTGGAGAAACCATATCAAGGAAACAAGCATTACTTAAGTCTCAAAATAATAGCGAATAGAATCGCAGACATAAGTTCACCGCGACGTGAAATGCATTTGGTAGCATAGCCGACCCATTATTCGAATACAACTTAGCGATTCAACATGTTTTTTTTATTTATACTTTTTCCACTCTGGCTCCCGAGCTATAAAACTAAACTGCGCTATATGTTCTCCACATTCATAGTTTATGTCAATTCTGTCTGATTGATTCGTTTTGTATAAATGTTTCGCTGTTTTATTCTTGCTGTATTTCACAAACAAGTAATAAAAATATAATTAATATAACGATAGGTTTTTTAACGTAAAGATAAACGAATAATTTCCACTGCGCTTGAATTAATAAGCGCGTCGGATGAAATATTTTTAAATAAAATTTCTCCTCCAATCATGATACAGTGACCTTGCAAAATCGATTGGATACCATGACAAAACAGTTTATCTACAACGGAACCCTCAGTGACCTGTCTGATCCTCAATTGACCTAAGTTTAGCTTAAAAATCTATAAATAGTCCACTTGTTGATGAAAAATAAAAAAACAAACTTGAACAGAATAATTGATTTAAGGACATCATTTTAATAGATTTTTTCTTCGTTGATTATAATGTACCATATGCGTAATATACAATTCATAAAATAAAATTTAAAACTGTTGTATACCTTCATTCTTCATTCGGATGTAAGTTTAGAAGACAAACTCATGGTGACTTTCCTAACTGTTTATAGAGTAAGGACCCCCTATAAAGTTAGCAGAGCCACTTACAAAAAAATCAATGAAACCAATTCTAATAATTGTCGAATAGTTGTCGAGAATTTGTGTTATTTTTTTTTTCTAGGGGGTGGCTCTGCTAACTTAATATTAAGTTAGCAGTGCCACTCACAAATAAACATCAAATATCATCACAATTGTTATGAATAATTGTCTAGTAATTGTCGAAGTCCATCTCACGTAAATATATACCAGGAAATCCCAAGGTTTCTGGGGAAAATTTGGACTTTTGGCAACAGCGCATTTGTATAATGATCTTTTATGGGTTTTTTTCGTGTCATTATTGACAAATATAAAGTTTTTTATGAAACCTCCTATTTACCAGAAGCAAAAATACTACGTTTTAATGCGGAATAATAGAAATATTACATTTTCACAGTAATACACTCTGCTAACTTTATAGGGGTGAGTTACTTACGAATTAGTTCCAGCACCTGGTTCATCTGCTCCTGTGTTTTTTTGCCGTGATCTGGAAATACAAATACAATAATTGATATTCAGTAATTGCAATCCTGTCAATTACCGGAATGTTTCCAGAATAAATATTGGCAATCAATTTGACTAATTTACAACGGGAAAACATTATAGACATCAGATTTTACAAAACCTGCTTTCGCCAGGTTACGTTTTCTATTCTAAATGAGACTTTTAAGGTTATTTTGATTGATAAACTAAATTATTATTAGATCTAAATATTTTTATAAACTTGTATGAAGTCAAAACGGAATTTGAACTAAATGGCAGTTTGTTCATGGTCGCCAAATCGATGGAGAAAAAGTTGTCACTCGAAAACAAATTGTGAGCCAATCTTAAATGAAAGAGTGTCAATACGTGGTTCAACAATATTTTACTAAACTGTTAAATTTATAAGAGTTTTAATTTTCAATTCATGTTTACTGTTTAAAACTTTGCGATTTTCCTCTAAATGAACAAATTATGTATTAATGTGTTTTATTTTAAACTAAACAGATGAGGTAATTTTTCGTAAAGATGATGAATATCTTCACCTAATTGTATCCACCTACAAGATTACTAAACCTGATGAAGATGAAACATCTTGATATAAATAACGAATAATGTACATAGGCGACGACACAATGGAATAAAACTTAATTTTTTTCAAAAACCTGAATATCAGAGTGTGCGTGGTCAGAAAATGATGGAATTTTGAATGATGAAAATTCGGAAAAACGTAAATGGAATTCCGTAGACGTTTCGCAGATATGTAAATTTTTTTATTGGAAAAAGTTGCCAGTATTAGCATCAGTAATCGTGTTGTCTGCAATAACTTAAGTTGTTACTGAATTATTTCCTTTAAACATTGGTGTTTTTTTAATTTTTTCGATTTTATACATAAAGAGAAGCTTGTAAAAATTTTTTGAATAAATTTGGACTGGAGCTTCGCGAGATATGTGCCAAAAACGGCATTTTTGGTATTTCTCGAGTGGATTGCTTGACTATTTTTTAAATATTTCCGGCTTTAAGAGTCGTGGAAAAATAAAAAAAAATTAAAATGACCGTGATGAAGTAGAGTATCGATCCGTATAGTACGTTTTTTTAAAAATGCATCCTAACCTCAAAAAACGAATTCGCACACATTATTTTTTTTTACTGAATTAGCAAAGAATCCTCGAATTTTTTTAAAAATTGGAGAAAATATTTATTTTTATGTCGGGAAGATGTGGTAATAATTTAAAAAATATATATGTATTTGTCCAGCCAAAATCGGCATTTTTCGAAAAAAAAATTGAAAAAAAGCGGAGGTATGTTCAAATGTCAAAAAATAAAAAAGTTCTGAAAAAACAAGCGTGAAATAACAAGAATTAAAATTAATTGGAATTATTAAAATTTACGAATAAAACATTTACATACGAAAATATATATTTGAATATGAACATTTCAATCATGAATTTAAAAAATTTAAATATTTTCTAAATATCATAAAAATTCTATTTTAAAAACGTACGAATTTGAAATTCAGCACAAAGCGGTAAATAAAGAAGGAAAAACGATTGGAAATTTATAAAATATCTGAAAAAAAATAAGAAAAATAAGGCGAGTGAATTACGTCAGATTATAAAAATTATGACAGAAGAGATTGTTTTGAACAAAAAAAAACAATTATTTAATTGAATTAATTTCAGTCACAGATTTAGAAAATTCTAAAACTATTCCAAAAGTCCAAATAATACAAAATTTTATAATAAAATTCATACGAATTTGAAAAAAACACAAAGGGGTAAAAAACGATGAAAAAAAGGTATTAAAATTAACGAAAAAATGTTCAAATGGAAAAGATGAAAAAAATTAAGACAATTGAGGGAAAAAAAAATTAAGCAAAAATTCAAATATATTCCAAATACCATAAAAAATGACAAGGTTGTTATAAAAATTCACCAAAAAAAAAATTCTAGAAAAAATGATGAAAATTGAAAGAAATATTGAGAAAAAAGCGTATAAATGCCTGTTTCATTATATGATGATTTTTACTTTGTAAATCTTTCTATCAAAAGTATAAAAAAGTTAAATAGTTTGCAAGTGGTGATTGTTTGGTCTTCTATACAATTTGTTTATTATCAAATATTTTGAAATACTATTTATTTTTAATATGTAGTAAATAACTTGCTTTTTATACTATTAAAAAGTGATTTCTAAGTAAAAAATAATACATTAGAATTAAAAAATTTAGAAATTTCTCTCTCCCTTTTTTCTTCTCCATGTTTTGCGTCCTTCTTTTCTTAACGGGGCTTCTTGTCAAAACGCCGTGGCGCCGCCACTGTAATTATATCAAATTATTCAGTATAAATAGTAATTTTAAAAATTGTTTTTATGAACCGAATGAATCACGAGTTTAAATTGAAATAATAGGACTTATCTACCCACAATTCTGGGTGCAGTGAAATTGTTATCTAAAAATAAACTCTCTACCAAAACAAATGAATATTTTATTTCACATTTGCTACTTGGAATAATTCGTAGCGAAAATTTTGTTTCAATACAATAAGTATAATTTTTTTTATGCGGTGAATACATTTTTAATGACATTTAATGACAAAATAATAGTAATAGACGTAATAGTCAATAAAATATTATTATAAAACCGACTGCAACAAAAAAACGTAATAGACATTGTTAAAAGACTCAAAAGGGTCATTATGGGAACTAAGTAACAGGGGTGGATTTAGAATATTTTTTAAGAATAGACCACATAATTAAGAGTGGTAATATGTATTCTTTTTTTCATATTTTTTAAAATAGAGCATAAAACTCTTTTGAGCCCGAAACACATTCTTTGCCTTTGTTGAATTTTTCCATAGATATAATAATAATAAGTTGCATTTATTTGCCAGTAAAAAAATACAAACAATGAGTACATCAGGCGAAATCTAGCTAGAGCTACTCTACTTAACCTTAAGTTTACCCATAATAATATAAAAAATTAATAAAACTCAGACACATTTAAAATATTTACTAAATTTTACATCAGAAATATCAAGAAATGATCAAAATTACTGAAAAGAATACAGTTGTGTATCGTCTGCAAAAGAGTGTAATTTTAAACTATCCAAAGATTTATAAAAGTCAGAAATATATATTGAGAAAAGAAGAGGTCCAAGGACAGAACCTTGAGGTACCCCTGAAGTGACTGATTTAAAATCGGATGAATTGTTGTCAATAATAACTTTTTGATAAATGAAAAATTCGTAGTGAAAGTACCCCGCAGTTTTTGATACGGAAATGGCTTTCGGTCGATTTCTCCCAAACTTCGGGAATTTATTCGTCATTCCATCCCGATCAAAAGTGTCCACGGGCCCAAGTCCATCCTATGTACAGATTTCGAGCTAGCGCGAATTTAACCTGATTAGAGCGAACTCGATATATGCGCATTTATCGGCAAGTTAGGTGTTCAGCTCTTTACGTTTATGGTTTGTATGATGGATATATGTCATACACACTCATATACACATACAGCGTCTTTTAGAACTTTTTTAAAAATTTATTTTTTATTGACATTACATTTTTTATTTTATATCATTTTTCAATTCTTAAAATTTTAAATCAAAATTCATTTCTATAATTCGTAGTCGTTACTTAAACTTATTTTTTATCTAATAGTTGCTTGAACTAGTATTTAAATGTAATTTATGAATTAATAAAATTAAGTTATAGAATATTACAAATTTTTTTTGATTAACATCAAGAGACAATTTAAATTGACACATCTGGCTAGAATTTATGACAGTGTAACAACAAAAATGTTAAAAATATTGACACTACGAATGATATTTTAATTAAAACCACGAAATAACTAATTTGCAATTAGTCAGACTGGAAGGCGCGTTTGCTCTCAGTCCGTTAGCCCAAATAACAGTAGATTTTTAAGTTATGCGGGCATCTCGGCTAAAAATATCCCTACACCCACAAATATCACAAAAACACGTGGGCTAGATGTAAGTAAGCGAAAAGTAAGTCGATAGAAAATAAAAAAAAAAGTTTCACAATGATGTAAGTTCTAAAACGTGTTGCTGCTGCGTAAAAATTTTTCAGTTTGTGTTAAAAATAAAAAGGTTTTACTGTAGACCTAAAATACGTACATCAAAAATAACTCGATTTATTTTAAGAACATTTATTTTCAACAGATTTATTTTGGGAAAAATTGTTTGCTGATATTATGTCGATGGGAGACTCATGTAAAAATAAACAGGAGTGCCGTTTTCATTTTGAATTCTACAAACAGTTGAAACATTCTCGAGTAAATTCTACATATTTACAAGTCGAGTAAATATTACCTCTAAGTATATGTGAAATATCGTATTATTTGTATTGTGGGATTTTCATCTTTCTTGTTAAAAAAATGGAAAATATCCGAAAAAACCCTATGTAGATTATTGGACATTTGTTTTAAAATTTCATTACCCGATCTTTCCATTATTTTCCCGATGGTTCTGCTATTTTCCCGTCATTTTCCATGTCTAACTTCACAATTTCGAAAATAAAATCGAAAATTTGGTTTTTCCATTATATCTGAAAAAAATAAAAATTTCGAAAAACTAATAGCACCACGTAAAAGAGCGGAAAATTTTAATAAAAATTATATTATAAGTTATTTAAAAAAAAATACTATACAAAATTATTAAAAATAAGAAAGCAAATATTCAAGCGAGGCATTCGGAAAAACTAATGTATCTTTGCCTAAAATGTACGCAAAAGAAAAAAAAAGAAATCATTTTAAAGAGGAAGCTCTAAAGCTTTCTCAGGAAGCCATTAGTTTTTATTTTTTTTTTGTTTTCCCATAGAAAATTTGACCGGAAGTTATAATTTCTAAAATTCTCACTGATTTTTATAAAACTAAAGATATATATTAATAGAGGCATAACAAAAAAAATTCGTGTTACTTCCTCAAAATTTTTCTCTTTATTTACGAAATGATTTTGGTTTCAGGTCCGAAGTCATGGATACAGGCTCAGAGTCCTCAACCACAAACAACGATTTTCCTTTACGGAAAACAGGTATGTAATGTTTATATTATTTTTGTAAATTCCAAACCTACGTTGAAAATTGAAAAAATATGGCCTAAGGAAAACCCAACGACCCAACTGTTAAATCCCTTTGGCCAGTGGCATACTACATGGATTTTCTACATATTCGCAATTAAAAAAATGAATAAATTTTATCTTCTTTCTGTCTCTGACTTCGAAACTTTTTCACGTTTTTTTTACTATACCTTACAACTAGTTTTACTTCATTAACACGATTCCTTGTTTTTTACTTTGGTAAGATCAATATTTTTTAACATTTAAAGGACACATTTATTCCTGGAGTTATTCTAAAATTTTATGCGTATTGATTACGTGAAACATTTATTAAACCCTATAAAGTTAGCAGAGCCACTTACTTCCAAAAAAATCGATGAAACCTATTCCAATAATTGTCGAGAATTTGTCGTGAACGCGCTCTTAATTTTTTTTCTAGGGGGTGGCTCTGCTCACTTAATATTAAGTTAGCAGTGCCACTCACAAATAAACATCAAATATCATCACAATTCGAAGTCCATCTGACGTAAAAAAATTTCAAAAAATCCTTTCCTTATGGCATATATATTTACATTTTTCTTGGGATTTCCTGGTTTCTAGGGAAAATTCGCATTTTTGGCAACAGCGCATTTGTATAATGATCTTTTACTGTTTTTTGGTATCTTTATTGACAAATTTAAAGTTTTTTTATGGAACATCCTATTTCCCAGAAGCAAAAATACTACGTTTTCACGGTAATACACCCACGTAACTTTGTTGATTTATTATTTTTTCATCCAGAAATGAACTGAACAATTGTCGAACGACCGAAATGTATTTGTCGTGAGCGCAGAAAAATGTCGCGATCTTAGATTTTTTTCTAGGGGGTGGCTCTCCTACCTTATTAAGTTTTTGCTGCTAACTTATTAAGTTAGCAGAGCCAACCGTAAAAGATCATTATACAAATTTTCCCCAGAAACCAGGAACTCCCAACAAAAAGGTATATATGCCATAAGGAATGGGTTTTTTGCATTTTTTACGTCAGATGGACTTCGACAATTATTCATAACAATTGTGATAATATTTGATGTTTATTTGTGAGTGGCACTGCTAACTTAATATTAAGTTAGCAGAGCCACCCTCTAGAAAAAAAAGTAAGAGTACGACAAATTCTCGACAATTATTCGACAATTATTGGAATATGTTTCATCGATTTTTTTGCAAGTGGCTCTGCTGACTTTACAGGGGTCATTTATTAACTCGAAGGACCTTTAGATGATTAAATATCTTAACTTTTTAAAGAATTTATTTTCTTTTTGGGTTAAAGCCCCGACTTGGTCGGGCACCAAACCACGTCTGGACTTTCGTAAATCAATACCTGGTGGGGCATATAGCCCAAGGAGTAGTTGTTGAAGCCCAGACGCTGGTGCAGTGTAGGACGTTTTTAATGTCCTTGTTCTTGGGAGCTCGTGTGATTTCATTTCACATCATTTGTTCAGTCAAATAAATCACTTTTTTTTACCATGTATACATGTCCGCCATGGGCGTTTCATTAACAGGGATTAAACATAAAACAATTAAACACGTATGGCGTAAATTTTTTGAGGTTTAGTATTTGACGTTGTCAAAACCTGTTGCATTTGATGCAAAAAATTTGTTTTAAAGAAAACACTGCCACATTACCACATTCTACAAGTCTCTGGTAATTCCCAATTCCGCATCAAAAAACAACAAATAATTTGTGCGCTTGTTTTTTCCATGAGCTAATTAAATAACATCTCTACTAAAATATTTTATTTTTATTTTCAGCGTCCGAGCCGAATCTGCTCAAAGTTAAGCTGAAACAGCGCGTGATGGAACGTCGTTGCAGCCCGATGAGTAAACGGTTGCCGCCCTCGCTCAAGAAAAAACTGCTCAGTTCGTACCTGCCGCCCAGCGAATCGCCGCCTCAAGAACCGCCCAAGGAGCTCAGTCCGCCCTGCGAATCGGAGGAGTACCAGCGACATGCGCTTTTTAGTAGTCCCTCAATGCCGAATATTTCCTTGGCCGCACATCACGTGTTGACGCCCGATTTATCAGAGGCGGCGGTCAGGGCAGCCTGCACGGCACGGTTGGGTGAGTATTTTAATATCTTATTAATTTAATGATTTCTGTTTGTATCGTATGTATGATTTACTGCTTTTTCCCAGTTTTTAGCGTCCCAAAAATAACTGTTTAAAAAACTTATTTTTTAAACACCAGCTCAGCGTGTCGTCACTGATTCTACACATATCAGAGTAACCATAGCAACGCTGTCATAGTTGTCAGTTGTCTAAATTTAAATGTGTTTATTTTGTTTGTGATTTATATGTTAACCCGACTCGTTAATTTAATTAAATGTTTTGCCATTATAAACCAAGCCACAACGAAAAATATGAAATATATTCATAACAAATAACAATCATGACATATAAGTGACATCGTTGCCATGGTAACTTTGTTTTGTGTAGAATCATTTACATGTTACCAACTTCGTTGTGACGTCACGTCTATCGCGGCCCATTGGATACAGAAGGAATAATACGAAAAAGAACATAAAATGCTTTCCAAATTGCTACTATTTTAAAGTCTATTTTAAGCTGGTCGACGAGCAATTTAAATTTTGCGAAATTACGTTCAACGTTTTTTTTTTCGGAGAGCAAGAGTCTTAAACCGATTCTGGAAAAGAAGTTCATTATTACATATCGATTTTATCGTATTTTGAATTAAATAATTTAGTCAAGGACGTCGTGAACGATTAGAATGACCGAATTCAACACTCGTAAATATTTAAATTCTTTAACGCGGTGTTATGTCAAAGCTAGCGTGAAACGTTAAACCCCAGGAAGTTTCTTCTCTGTTATTAACGTTTATATCTGCTACAATGAGGAATTTTGAGCGAAACTCCTATTTTCATTTTCCAAAAGTAAAATTTTACTTTGAAATTATGTATACAGGATGTTTCTATATTTAGTTTGAATAATAAAATATAAGGGTTGACTGTCCATAGTATGGTTTTCAACACGTATCTGTACCATTGGCGGGGGCTGTCTTCCACCCATCAGGTGGAGTTGAGGGTCGGGAGGCTATGGAATATATTAAAAAATGTAACCTAAAGGGGGGGGGGGGCTACATCTGGACCGATGTAATTCAATACCTGTGGGGACAAGTAGTCCCAGGAGTAGTTGTTTATGTCCTGATGCGGGGCAACCCACGATATATTTGGTAATTGGAAAAATTTGTTGTGTTATATTGGAGAAAATTGTTGAGGTTGCAGAAACAATTTTTACTCTATTATTATTATTATTATTATTATTATTATTATTACTACTTTTCTAGGTCCTTTATTTCAAGAAAATAATTCTCAATTTGTTTCTTTATTCTTTTGTAAAAAAATGGGTTTGTTTATTTGCGCTCTATCTTGGGATTTGTTTAAATGTCAAAACTGAAATGTAACTGTGATGTTCCTAAAGTGGCATTGGGGAAGGGAGTAAGTAATCAGAAAACGAATTTGGAAGCATTTGTCACATACATATTGGCAAAAATAGTGGAGTGAAATTAGAATTTTATATGGATGTAAGAGCCAAGTCAATTTTTTTAAATTTTTTCGAATTTATACATAAAGAGAAGCTTGTAAAAAGTTTGTCAATAAATTTGGGCTGGAGCTTCGCGAGATATGTGACAAAAACGGCATTTTTGGAATTTTTTGAGTGGATTGCTTCACTACAAAAAAAAAGTATTTGTCTAGCCAAAATCGGCATTTTTCAAAAAAAACATTGAATTGGCTGAATTGGCTGCCATGTAGAGAAAAAATGTTTAACTTAAAAAGAAGGACTTTTGTCTAAGAAAATCCAACATTTTATTTCTTTATTTAAAGTGCCCAATTTAGGGATTAATAAAAAAAATCAATTTTCACTTTTTTTATGTTTATCGCGATATTTATGCTTGATTCTCTTAGAAAAACTATATTACAGTCCAAAAAATGTTTAAAAAAATAAAAAAAATATTTCAGGTTCTAAGTAAGATTTTTGTGATCAATATAAAGTTTCAAATATTATTACGAACGATTTGGCGATCTTTTTAAGATTTAAAACTCAGTCGGTAATCCTGTGTAAAATGGGTTAGGTTTAGGATGTCGTTAAAAATTATTTATAACCTTAAAAACTAAATAACTAAAAACTAATCTTGAATTTCTTCAACATAGGGGGATGATTTGGTAGTAAGTCATGAATAAATTCTTGCATTCTTTGGGAAAGCTTTAGAAGAAGAGAAACTTTCCTTTTAAGTCTTAATCAGTAAAAAATCCTATACCAAAACTCTAAAGCCACAACGATATTTAAATCTGTTTATTTACATGTATTATTTGTATCTACACAATTGGAGCCGTATTTTTTTGGAAAAAGTATTTGTTTTCTTTGAATCTGCAAAATACAACTGCCTTTTACCGTCAAAACAAATTAAAATCATCAATAAATGTTCACTAGCCCACGGACTATAAAAAACCGTTGCTCTTTTCACACCAGTAAATAAATAAAAGTTTACAAAATACTGAAGGCGAAATGCTGTTTTATTGCAAAAAATTGCATTGGTTTTTAACTTTATTTTAATTTGTATTTGTTTCAAGTTATTGATTTGCTTATTTTTTTTCTCAAAAAATTACTTCTTGAAAATTACTCATATCAAGGTATTTTTTCATTTATTATCTAAAAGACAATTTCTATATTACAATTTTAAATTAAATTTAATATCTGATAGTAATGGCCTCAAACACAGAACAAAGTATAGATAATAAAAATTATATATTTTGCAAAGATTTTATTTTTCCTGTAGTGGAGTAGATCTGGTTTTGAAAACGAAGTCGCTCTTTTAAGAAAAAAATTGGTGATTTCATAGATTCGAGGTTCCTCTTTCACGTGATCACTATATGAAAACTAAGGGAGGTGTGGAGGGCGGTAAATTAACAAGTAAAGATATGGAAAATCAGTTTTTCGCACGTAACTCGATGAGTTTTATTCGGATCCAAACGACTTCTATATATAAAATAAAGTGCTCGCAAAAACGCTTAAACCCGCCCAAATCGGTCTAGCGGTTCTCAAGATATAGCGATTTGAAAATATATTGATTTTCGCCGCGGCGAGAACACACCTAGAGCCGTGTTCGCGTTTTCCGCATGGAAGAAAGTGACTTCGGGACTTGATTTTTTTCCTCCGACAGATAGTCATGACCCAACCATTGTGTCCAAATTTCAAACCGCTAGTTTAATTTGGGGGGAAGAGGGAGGGCAAACACTGATTAATTTTTGACTCGAGGTAACTTTTTTAATTCTTGACCAATACGGGTCATCAAAATGGCAAACTCTTTCATGAGGACACTCCTACAGGATGTATTAAGGAGATGATGGTTTTCGCGAAAACGGACAAATGGCGACCGAATTTCGGATTTTGCAAATTTTAATTTTTGATTTTCACAACGAAAGAGTAAAATGAGGAAAAAATTTTATTCGCCATCGGTTGCGGAATTTTTTTCTCTTTGATTTGAGCCCTACAAGAACTCGATCCGATAATTAGGAAGGGCGGGAGGGGGGTGAACGCGTTTTGCCCGGTAGAAGGGCAAGGGATAGGGTTAGTAACTCCGTGCTAGGGTTGTTTTCGAAGGCAATCAGTTCTCTTTCAAGATTTTTTTACCACAAAGCTCTAAGTTTATAGAGGACTACAGATGTGAGAGAGACGAGAGATGAAAGAAAGCGCTTAGCCCCTATCCCGGCGTCTAATTTTACAGCGGCTCAGCGAGCGCACTCGCTCTTATAAATATATCAGGCACACCTGCAGTCCTCTATAAACTTAGAGCTTTGTGGAAAAAAATTTTTAAAGAGAACTGATTGCCTTCGAAAATAAGCCTAGCACGAAGTTACTAACCCTATCCCTTGCCCTTCGACAGGGCAAAACGCGTTAACCCCCCTCCCACCCTTCCTGATTATCGGATCGAGTTCTTGTAGGGCTCAAATCAAAGAGAAAAAAATTCCGCAACCGATGGCGAATAAAATTTTTTCCTCATTTTACTCTTTCGTTGCGAAAATCAAAAATTAAAATTTGCAAAATCCGAAATTCGGTCGCCATTTGTCCGTTTTCTCGAAAACCATCATCCCTTAATACATCCTGTAGCAGTGTCATCATGAAAGAGTTTGCCATTTTGATGACCCGGATTGGTCAAGAATTAAAAAAGTTACCTCGAGTCAAAAATTAATCAGTGTTTGCCCTCCCTCTTCCCCCCAAATTAAACTAGCGGTTTGAAATTTGGACACAATGGTTGGGTCATGACTATCTATCGGAGGAAAAAGAATCAAGTCTCTAAGTCACTTTCTTCCATGCGAAAATCGCGAACACGGCTCTAGGGGTGTTCTCGCCGCGGCAAAAATCCATATACTTTCAAATCGCAATATCTCGAGAACCGCTAGACAGATTTGGATGGGTTAAAATTCAGTTTATGCGTTTTCGCTTGCACTTTATTTTCCATATCTTTATATGTTAATTTACCCACCTACCACACCTCCCATAGCTTTCATATAGTGATCACGTAAAAGAGGGTCCTCGAATCTATGAAATCACAAAAAAAAATTTTTCGAAAAGAGCGACTTCGTTTATCGGTTTTTTTCCGCCAGATCGACTCCACTACTGGACAAAAATTACAAACAGTAAAAAAAGTGGACTGGACAGTATTAGAAAAAAAAGTAGAGACAAAAATAATGGTACTAGACAGAAACTGCCACTTACTGTAACCGAACTAATTTGTCATGATAAATGTTATCGTATACTGCTTTAAAAGGTCCAGCCCCTTCGCGAAAACAAAATGCAGAAGTTCCACCAACAAAGATTTTAAGATCATCCGGAAAATTTGAATTTAAAAATTTATGCTTATTTTGCGATATGGGGTTTAATTTTTGTCCCTTTTAGTTTTTGAGGTTATAAATAATTTTTAAACATTTTTTAGACTGAAATATAGTTTTTCTAAGAGAATCAAGCATAAATATCGCGATAAACAAAAAAATTGAAAAAAAAATCGAATTTTTTTATTATTATTCCCTAAATTGGGCACTTTAAATAAAGAAGTAAAATGTTGGATTTTCTTAGACAAAAGTACATACAAAATCCTTCTTTTTAAGATAAAAATTTTTTCTCTACTATTGTTTTTCCAAAAATGGCAGCCAATTCAATTTTTTTCGAAAAATGCCGATTTTGGCTGGACAAACACATTTTTTTTTGTTTAAATTTTTACTATAACTTCCCGACATAAAAATACACATTTTCTCCAATTTTTAAGAAAATTCGAAGATTCTTTGGTTACTTATTGCCAATTCAGTAAATAAAATAATGTGCGCGAATTCGTTTTTTGAGGTTAGGATGCATTTTTAAAAAACCCTACTATACGGATCGATACTCTACTTTATCACGTCCAATTTCACTCCACTAAAAAGAGCCACATCTAGACTAATTTGGAAGTCAAAAGAGAGATTTTGGAAATAAAAAGAAAAAACATGGCATAATCACAAATATAATAATCAAATTTCTTGTTTCAGGGATGCCCCTGACCGGCCAAATGCTGCCCGGAACGCTACCTTTTTACCCCTCGTTACCGTTGATCGAGAGCGAGCACGAGGACCAACCCCTGGACACGATCAGTGAACTTCAGGAACCCCAGGCGCGGGGTGTGATCAGGCCTTTGGGTAGGACGCAGTCTTCGCCGCTACCTTTGGGTCACCCATTACTGGGCGGCCCGCCGCCCCCCGATCTGCAGCCGCCACAACCCCATCCTCAGCCACCTGCTGAAGAACAGGAGCAAAGAGATTTAGAACTGAGAGCAAATGAGTCTAGAAGGTAAGTTCATCATTTTCTTCATTTTATCTAATAAATAAAACGCCTCCAAGTCAGTATCAAAAAATTTAATAATCATACACGTAGGGGGGCAACTAGTTTCGGCAGACTGCCTTCATCAGTATAACGGTATATAATCAGATAAACAAATTTTAACGACATCAAATAATCCACTTACCCATAGGGTACTGAAGTAAAAACATCAAATATGAAATAACATTAAATTAAAGAAACATTAAAAAAACTTTAAAAACTTTGTAATTAATTTTCAGTACCCTATGGGTGTCGTTAAAATTTGTTTATCTGATTATATACCGTTATTATAGGCCTGATGATGGCCGTCTGCCGAAACTAGTTGCCCCCCTATGTGTATGATTATTAAAATTTGTGGTACTGACTTGGAGGCATTTTATTTATTAAAACATTGGACACATTTGAGAAAAATGGATAACTTACTCAGTTTAATTTTATCTATTTACTATTAAAGAGTGTGAATAACCAGCTATTAGTTTTGGTTTTATCTGTACTTTACATTTCGTGAACAAAAATACGTAGTAACCACTAACTCCAGGACGTTTAATTGATACAGGGTACAAAGGGACTAGAGTGGTTATGGAGCTTCCGGAGACACAAACCACAAATTCGTGGTAAAAATCAGCTCCGAAATATCGTTGTGATTCAATTATAAGGTGCATTAACCGTGAGAGGTCTCAAAAATTTTTTTGAAGAATATTATGGACGATTTTATAAAGTATTTTCAAAATTTCTCATTAAAAATTCAGTTTTACTCGATTTTCTACAAAAAAAAAGTAAGTAAAACTAAAATTGAAACAAAAAAGTTCATCTTTGGGAAGAATAATATACAGTGTGTCCAATTAAGTCGGCACCATATTTATTATTTGTTTTAGGAAAAAAAGTTAATCTTGATAAAAAATCGTGCATGGTTTAAAACCTAAAATGCAACTATCAGATATCAAATTTTTACAGTCGTATACGAGGTTTGTCAAAAAATATGAATTTTGCTCAAGAGTAAAGTACCTTTATTTTTGAGATATGAAAAAAAGTTATTAAAAAAACTTGTTTCTAATGATATTTTACATCAACGTACCGATTTTGAAGAAGATATTTCAACTTTAAGAAAATTTTCATTTTTATCATTTTTTGATACACCCCCGTAACTGACAATGTTGAATTCATTGAAAAAGCTTAAATGGAACGAAAAAACAAGAATTATATACCAATTTTTGTTAATATTGTTCGATGGTGTGATTAGTATGTCTGAAAAGTTGACAACAAATAAAAAATTCACTTATTGATTTTTCAAAAAAAATATTCTTCTTAAAAAGTTCTGCATCACATTATAATCAATAAGCAGGAATTAAATTGGCAAAATATTTAGTGGGATACAAGGAAAATCAAAAAAATTTAATCCGGGCTAACTTTTGCTTATAAACGGAAGTCTAGTATGGGTTTGTAAGGTAATGAATTCAAAATTGACAGTTACGGGGGTGCATCAAAAAATATTAAAAATGAAAATTTTGTTAAAGTCGGAATCTCTTGTTAAAAATTGGGGAAAAAATCTAGTTTGCGGTCACAGCTCCAATTTTGATGAAATATTTTTTTTAGACTAATTTTGGGTCGCTGATCAGCATTCTGCAATCAGTTTCGTGCGGTCTCATCAAACAAAAAAGTTATGATTTTTTTAAAGTAAAATGGTCAGAACGTAAACTCTTATCATATTTTTCGGTGTGGCTAGGGTCCCGTCCCTCGGGACTCCAATTTTCTCCCGTCTCCAGAAAACGCATGCGCATTGCGTAACATAATAAATATATTTTCTTGAAATATTACTTTGTACATCATTAATATGAGCATACCTGACCTTATTTCTTACCTGACCTCATTATTTTGTACATCATTAATATGAGCACACCTGACCTTATCTCTTACCTGGCCTCATATTATTTTGTACATCATTAATATGGGCACACCTGACCTTATCTCTTACCTGGCCTCATTATTTTGTACATCGTTAATCTGATCACACCTGACCTGATCTTATCTGACCTCATTATTTTGTACATCGCTAATCTGATCACACCTGACCTGATCTTATCTGACCTCATTATTTTGTACATCGTTAATCTGATCACACCTAACCTTATCTGGCCTCATTATTTTGTACATCGTTAATATGAGCACACCTGACCTTATCTCTTACCTGACCTCATTATTTTGTACATCGTTAATCTGATCACACCTGACCTTATCTTATCTGACCTCATTATTTTGTACATCGCTAATCTGATCACACCTGACCTTATCTTATCTGACCTCATTATTTTGTACATCGTTAATCTGATCACACCTATTCAGACGTCCATTGGATGTTGGTTATTTTTCAATAACCAATAATCATGGCGGTTTCCCATTCAGGTGCACATTGAAAATTGAAATACAACTGACATTCGTTCCTGAAGGTTAGTTCAAAAAACCAGTAGCCCTATTCAGAAGATCATTTTTAAGTAAGAACAGATAATCGAATATTGGATTTTAAAATAGTGTTCAGGCTACTATTTTGAGTATTGGTTATTTGAATTTTGTCTGTTACACATTTGTTTTGTTGTGCCAGAATAATAATAATTAATATTTGTGAGTAAAATTTTTACTTTTCCGCCCTCCACTATACCCTAGGGGAAAAATAATGTAATCGTGCAAAAAAAGTCCACAAAATATTTTTTTTGCATTCATTCATCGTTATTTGGCCTGAAAAACGCGAAAAAATACGTATGGGTCGAGACCACTGAAATGCTACAAGGATGACGCCTATTGATTTTGGGGCAGGTCGGATATGTCCATACAAAAAATTTCTTGGAAAAATTTAACATTGAGAAATCCTGATAACCAATGTTGTTTATTGAGTCCCGGAAGGACGGGACGCTAGCCACAGCGAGAGTTTACGCTGATCGCAAGTCAAGTGACCATAGTATTGCCAAATGTCAGTAAGTCAAATTGTTGGATGCATTTTTTGGTTATGTTTTATAATTTAACATATTTACCTGAAATATTACTGTATCTTGTACCTTAAGTCTTTTGGTTTTAATATATATTTATATAAACCTACTTATATACATATTTATCTGGTAAGTATTAAAGAAAAGTTGACAATTTATTTTACTTAAAAAATTCATAACTTTTTTGTTTGATGAGACCGCACGAAACTGCAGATTTGTGATCAGCGACCCAAAATTAGTCTAAAAAAAATATTTCATCAAAATTGGGGCTATGACCGCAAACTAGATTTTTACCAAAATTGGTATGTTGACGTAAAATGTCAATATAAACAAGTTTTTTAATTACTTTTTTTTCATACTTCAAAAATAAAGGTACTTTTCTCTTGAGCAAAATTCATATTTTTTGACAAACCTCGTATGCAACTAAAAAAATTGATTTGATTTAGACCATGCACGACTTTTTATCAAGAATAACTTTTTTTCATAAAACAAATAATAAAAAACTTTTCCATATGGTGCCGATTTAATTGGACACACTCTATATACATTATCGATTTCAATTTGTTGAATTTTTTATCATTAAAATAAATTAACAGGTCATAAAAAACCATTTAAAGTATTTTAATTACAGCAACTACAGAGTGTTTCAATTAAATAGGAGATAAGTGTCGGGAAGGTTACAACCATTTTTAGATAATTTTATTCAGAACTCTATTTTTAGATCTCAAGGATCAACAAGTATTATTAAAAAAAATATATAAGTATACATTTTTCTCTAATTGATGGAATCAAAGTTATTTTAAAACGTTATATAATATACTCCGCGTTCTTTATTTGAATTTATTAACTAAAACAAAATATCATTAAAATAGATTTGCATATTCTACATTTTCAACCTTGGTATTATTATTTTTTTTTATTGCTGTTTATACATTAACATTTACTTATATATTACAATAATCAGAATTTCTTATAGTAAATCCATTACTTATTTAAAATATTTTTCTGTTTATAATGAATTGATTATAAAATGCTGTTGTATAAAATATCTTTAAACCCTTAACGCACACATTTTTTGAAAAAAAAAAAGTCAATTTTGTTTTATTTAAGAAGGCACATTTTAGAACATTGCTTTAGTAAAAATTAAAAAAAAATAACTTTAATGTTAAATTTCGGATCCAAAGTTCGTAGGTCATAAAAAGACGTACAAAATTATTTTAATTTAAGTTCCCTTTAAGTATACATATTTTTAATATCTTTAGTTTAACAATAAACATAGACTAACAAAAAAATAACAAAATAGAAAGAATAGGGCCCTATAGACAGGTATAGTATAACCAGAAATCAATATTAGCCGACGATCCTCATTATTACATATTGTTCGAGATGTAGTAAAGCAATAAAATTGTGTTTGAGCATTTCCATTCGATTTCTTATTTTTCTACGTTCTTTGACAATACTTAATTTCCGCTCTGTATAATTAGCGGAGTGAAATTAGAATTTTATGTGGATATAAAAGCTAAGTCAAATTTTTTTCATTTTTCCGAATTTATAAAGAGGAGCTTGTAAAAAATTTGTCAATAAATTTGGGCTGGAGCTTCGCGAGATATGTGCCAAAAACGACATTTTTGGTATTTTTCGAGTGGATTTCTTCACTATTTTTTTAAATATCTAAGAGTCGTGGAAAAATAAAAAAAAAATTAAAATGACCGTGATGACGTAGAGTATCGATCCGCATAGTAGGGTTTTTTTAAAAATGCATCCTAACCTCAAAAAACGAATTCGCGCATATTATTTTTTTTTACTGAATTGGCAATAAATAACCAAAGAATCCTCGTATTTTCTTAAAAATTGGAGAAAAAATGTATTTTTATGTCGGGAAGACATGGTAAAAATTAAAAAAAAAAAGTATTTGTCCAGCCAAAATCGGCATTTTTCGAAAAAAAATTGAATTGGCCGCCATTTTTGGAAAAACAAAATTTTTTATCTTAAAAAGAAGGATTTTGTGTGTACTTTTGTCTAAGAAAATCCAACATTTTACTTCTTTATTTAAAGTGTCCAATTTAGGGAATAATAAAAAAATTAAAATTCGATTTTCATTTTTTATATTGATTTATATTGATTCGTTCCCTCACAAAAATCTTACTTTAGAACCTGAAATATTTTTTTTCTTTTTTTAAACATTTTTTGGACTGAAATACAGTTTTTCTAAGAGAATCAAGCATAAATATCGCGATAAAAAAATTGGAAAAAAAATGAACATTGAATTTTTATTTTTTTATTTGCTAAATTGGGCACTTTAAATAAAGAAATAAAATGTTGGATTTTCTTAGACAAAAGTACATACAAAATCCTTCTTTTTAAGATAAAAAATTTTTCTTTACTATTCTTTTTCCAAAAATGACGGCCAATTCAATTTTTTTCGAAAAATGCCGATTTTGGCAGGACAAATACATTTTTTTTTAATTTTTACCGTGTCTTCCCGACATAAAAATACATATTTTCTACAATTTTTAAGAAAATACGAGGATTCTTTGGTTATTTATTGCCAATTCAGTAAAAAAAAAATAATGTGCGCGAATTCGTTTTTTGAGGTTAGGATACCTTTTTAAAAAAACCCTACGATACGGATCGATACTCTACTTCATCACGGTCATTTTAATTTTTTTTTTTCCACGACTCTTAGAGCCGGAGATATTTAAAAAATAGTGAAGCAATCCACTCGAAAAATACCAAAAATGTCGTTTTTGGCACATATCTCGGGAATCTCCAGCCCAAATTTATTGAAATTTTTTTTTCAAGCTTCTCTTTATGTATAAAATCGAAAAAATTAAAAAAATTGACTTACATCCATTTTCAGAATATTTTCTTCTAATTTTACTCCGCTAAATTGACGTTTCTCTACTTCCTCAAATGAATCATCATGCATTACAATACATTCCAGTTTTACCAAGAAAAATAATATACATGTGACGAAATAAAATTGGGAAATACGGTAAAACAAATCATTCATAAAAACATAATTTTCCAAAATCATTGTTAAATTCTGTGTACTAGCGATAATCGTACGGATTTAGTTGTTTTTCAAGTTAGCACAATAATATATATCTGAATGAACCTTGTTATTTGAACGTTTCGTCAAAATCAGTTAGAGGAAATGTGTGAGTAGAATTTTACGTTCGTTTTATTTGATAAAATATTTGTTATCACCCCTATCACTCGATAGAGGATTAGTATAATTTCAGGTATTTAACCTTCGCAATCCATTTTGTTCATTTTTAATTAAAATGCGCTCGTCATTTTTGTCATGGCGCAATTTATAAATAGCTAATAGTTAAATAAACATCTCTACACTTGAGAAAATGTTTAGATATGTGCAAGGTCGTATCCAGGTGGGAATCACTAGGGTTTAATCTTTTGAATTTTTTACTAGCTACTATAGATAAAATACTAACTACTAAATTCTTTTAGCAACAAAAATACATAGAAAATTTTGGATTTGAAAAATACAGAAGTTAAATAAATATTATTCTCTATATAAAGTAAACAGTAGACCAGATTGAATGGAACCGTTCGCCGCGTGGAAACCAATCGCTAATTGCGCTGACCGCCTGTTGCATAAATTACCATAAATCACCGTACATTATTTTTATTGCTATTCTGTCGTCTGGAGTTATTTATGACATGCAGAACAGTAGCGTACCGTGTATAATATTTAAACAAAAATACACAGTTATATTTCAATCCATTAATGTTTTTATCGGTTTTTTCAACTCATTCAATTGAGTTTGTGTGGATAAGCACAACATGCATGTAAATGTGGAGGTAAAATAGGTGTTTAAGCGCAATTTTACATAATTATTGAACTTTTTAGAAACGTGTAGGTACTAGTTTTTTCAAGAATAAAAAATAATAACTAGTTATAAAACGGTCTGAAAACTAAAAAAACATTTCCGATCATGCGGATCCAGTGTGAAAAGATTTCATATTCGTGTGTGTACATTATTTCATTTCATAGAAATAAAATTAATAATGTAGCAGGAGCAAAGGTTGCGAATTTTTATTTATCGTGTCATGGAGTGGTTTAATAATTAGGTGCTAAAAATAGACTGACGCGGTTGTAAGCAAGCGAGAATCAGATGCGGATTTAAAAATTTCAAGCCCCGTACACGACAATCGGAAAAATTCGTTTTGAAGCGGTCTATTTCAAATTATCGTTATATACAGGGTGGCCCATTATAAAAAGGTACTTATCACGTAATTTGTGCACGTTATTGGGATTTTTGAAAAGTTGGTACACTCTTACAATACGTATATTGTTATAGTAGAACCCACCGCTTTATGAGAAAGAAAAAACGCTATAAAAACAGCAAAGGATACCGCCAATAGAAGAATACTGATTGATCTTGACATTTTTGAGTATTTTAATGTCGAAAACACCGTACACTGTCCATATACATAAAAATAAAATGATATTTTGTCTATTAGGACCACTGTGCAAAGATTCAATAACCAAGTTACTGGAGATCGTTAGGGGTAATTTGCGTAAAATTTCTATATTGATTAACTTTCTTTAATATGAATTTACATTTTAATTTCTATAACGCATATTAGATTTGAATAGAGGTTGACCACTCCACCTGGCCTATAGCTTCATTTTCTGATCTCTTGTGAGATTCAGAAACGTTGCTAATTAAAATTTTGTCTCAAATTTTAATTCTAAAATTAAAAACACGGTGAATAAAGTCATAAATATTATAAATTAATTAAGCTTACCTACCCTATCTCAACCCTCACCATCGGAATCACTGTCATCAACATTGATAATAAATTTGGTCGGACTCGTTATATAAGAATTTTCTTCTTAGATGACATGTTTGATTTTTTCTGCCAATCATCAGCTGAAATTTTGTTAATTTCTTCTTTTACCAAATTTGCTATCAACCCATCAAATTTGGGAAACACGTTATGACGCCTTATTCTTTTTTTAAGTTGTCCCCAAATTAATTCTATGGGGTTAAATACACAAAAATAGGGCGGAAGGCGCAATACCTCGTGGCCCCTTTTTGATGCCAGGAATCTTTGGGACTACAACCTGATACCACATAATCCATTGGAATATCATTTAGTGATTGTTCCGATTCTTTAGATCCACTTAAAGAAACTGTATTTTCCCAAGGACGAAACATATTGAAATTGACACCGAATAAATAAATAAGAAGTACACTGTAACAATGTTTCAAAATAAAAAAAAGTATGTATATACACGGAAGCCACGAATAATATTAATTGAAATAAACTAACGCCACGAATCACCTACCACCTACTATTCACTAAATCAAAATTCAAGTGCGAACACAAGCACAGTGTATCACTGTATGAATATTTTCCTAGCCCTCACTACTGAAGACAATATTTGTCTAACTTCCTACTTCCTACTTTAATTGCAGAACAAAATGATCCCGCTTTATACAAGTCGCTAATACCGACAAAGCCACTTGTCGGCACATCTACAAGCCGCCAAAGTAACCTGTCGCACATCTGAGAATTTTGTTTCTGCAATTGAAAATGTAAAAACTATAACCACACTTCCATTGTCGCCTCTTATGAGTGTAACCTCACAGTTTAGTTAAATTAATTTAAGACAAAATTTTAATTAGTAATTCAAATCTAATATGCGTTATAGAAATTAAAATGTAAATTCAGATTAAACTCATAATTAATAATTATACCCCATTCTCCCCTGTAACAATATCCAGCTAAGTTGGTTATTGAATCTTTGCACAGTGGTCCTAATAGCCAAAATATTATTTTATTTTTATGTATATGGACAGTGTACGGTGTTTTCGACTTTAAAATGCTCAAAAATGTCCAGATTCATGAGCATTTGTTCTATTGGCGGTAATCCTTTGCTGTTTTTTCATTCTCATAAAGGATTGAGTTCGACTATACCAATTCTTGAATATATTTTAAAACATACGAGGTTAACAATGTAAAATAATTATTCTTCAAATCTCCATAATTAGTGCTCACTCGCCAAATAGCGGAGTAAAATTAGACGAAAATATTCTGAATTATTTTTAATTTTTTTGATTTTATGCATAAAGAGAAGCTTGTAAAAAATTTGTCAGTAAATTTGGGCTGGAGCTTCGCGAGATATGTGCCAAAAACGGCATTTTTGGTATTTTTCGAGTGGATTGCTTCACTATTTTTAAAATAAAATTAAAATGACCGTGATGAAGTAGAGTATCGATCCGTATAGTAGGGTTTTTTTAAAAATGCATCCTAACCTCAAAAAACGAATTCGCGCACATGTAGTTTTTTTGTCTGAATTGGCAATAAAATAACCAAAGAATCCTCCTATTTTCTTAAAAATTGGAGAAAATGTGTATTTTTATGTCGGGAAGACATGGTAAAAATTAAAAAAATGGATTTGTCCAGCCAAAATCGGCCTTTTTGGAAAAACAATAGTATCGAAAAATTTTTTATCTTAAAAAGAAGTATTTTGTGTGTACTTTTATCTAAGAAAATCCAACATTTTATTTCTCTATTTAAAGTACCCAATTTAGGGAATAATAAAAAAAATAAAAATTCCATTTTCATTTTTTTCCAATTTTTTTATCGCGATATTTATGCTTGATTCTCATAGAAAAACTGTATTTCAGTCCAAAATATGTTTAAAAAATATATATTTCAGGTTCTAAAGTAAGATTTTTGTGAGGGAACGAATCAATATAAATCAATCAAATACTTTTTTTTTTAATTTTTACCATGTCTTTCCGACATAAAAATACATATTTTCTCCAATTTTAAAAAAAAACGAGGATTCTTTGGTTATTTATTGCCAATTCAGTAAAAAAAAATAATTCGTTTTTTGAGGTTAGGATGCATTTTAAAAAACCCTACTATACGGATCGATACTCTACTTCATCACGGTCAATTTAATTTTTTTTTTATTTTTCCACGACTCTTAGAGCCGGAGATATTTAAAAAATAGTGAAGCAAGCCACTCGAAAAATACCAAAAATGCCGCTTTGCACATATCTCGGGAAGCTCCAGCCCAAATGTATTGACAATTTTTTTACAAGCTTCTCTTTATGTATAAATTCGAAAAAATTTAAAAAATTGACTTGGCTCTTATATCTTACATCTTACATAAAATTCTAATTTCACTCCGCTAAAAGGACCTCATGCTTGTCTAAATTAGAATTTTTTTGCATATTACTGTGCATATTGTTTCGTATATGCAGTGACAAATTCCACCAATGAGAGATAACCAAAGTAATCTATAAATAATAGTCAAAAAGACAAACAATTGACAGAACTGTATGTGAATGAATAATATGCAAAATAATATCCTAAATTAGAAATGTTTTGTTAAGAACAAATTAAATATATTTTATTCTATAAATATCCTGGAAAATCCTTATTAGTTTTACTTGAAATTTGAAACAAACATTAATTTTAGTTACATTTTTGCCTTAAATTTGTATAATTATGTAAATGATCGATTTTGAATGGAACAAAAAAAAATGATGTAGTAGAAAATGTACTATTTTCGTCAATTTTTTAGTAATATCCAGTAATTTGAGGACACGCTAGCATTTATGGTTGTTCATAAAAAACATAGGGACTTTTACTTAAAACCAAATTGCTCAATTACTTGTCGATTTATCTTTTTTCCGTTAAAATTTCCGGAATCACATCCAATATATTGTCGATCAAATTTTACAACCATTATTTATATCAACATAAGAACCTTTCTATTCTTGCATTCTCAATGTTTTCCAACAGATGGCGTTACCAAAACTGTAGTTTAAGATGGTAACGCATCTGTAAAGACACCTACTCGAGTGGAGATCGAGAACGGCGTCGTCATACAGCTATGACGCGGTGTGATATTCTTATCTTGTTCTAGTTCTACTATAAGCAAGCTTCTTCGAAGTGTAAACAACTTTTTTCATCAGCTAAAGGCACACAGAATCCTTGTTGAGATTGGTTTAGGTGCCTTAAAAAATAATAATTTTGATGTGGCAGAGAAAGAACGCTCTGGTGCACCAAAAAATTTTTAAGAATTGGGGGCCTTAGTAGGGATTGCCTTACTAGGGTCTGGGAAAATTTCCTATCTCACTAGCATTGTAGGCCACGCCCCTTTTTCAAGATGGCCGCGCGTCACACTGGTCGCCATTTTTTATACAAATTGCAGCGCCATCTGAGTGTCGGAACCTGTAATCTATGTAGCGCCACCTGTCGATGAGTGTCTGTAATCTACGTGACCTGTCAATGAGTGTCTGTAATCTACGTGACCTGTCAATGAGTGTCTGTAATTGCCAACTCAACAGGTTTACCAACTCAACATTGGGGATGGGGAAATGGGGGAATCAGCGCCGCCTGAGTGTCGGAATTAACTCAACATAAGGAATCAGTGCCACCTGAGTGTCGCAATCTGTAATTGCCAGGAGGGTTGCCAGCTGTGGAAAACGCTGCGTACGTGTGACGCGCGGCCATCTTGAAAAAGGGGCGTGGCCTACAATGCTATTGAGATAGGAAATTTTCCCAGACCCTAGTAAGGCAATCCCTACTGGCCTTACTTCGTGAAAACAGACAGATGATAGCTGAACTTGCAAAATCAAAGAGTTGATCACATGTTCAAAAGAATGCGGGATCTAAAATAATAAGATAGTTAAATTTTTCCTAGAATTTTAAGGTTTATTTTTACACAATCTTTCACATTATGTAACACATAGTTTATCTGATACGTGTTTAGATAAAAATGATGTTAAACACTACCGATTCTAATAAATTTTGACACCTGCTACTTTATTTACTTTTTGATATTTGAAAATTCCAGTTTATTCAAACAATTTATCGACTCATTTTTATATGAGATAAACGGGACGAACTGTAGAAATAAATTCTTTGCTAGATTTTTACAACTTCATAGATATTCCAATCCATGCTCTCTTGGGGAATGTCGAAAACGGAATAATCAGGTTTATGCTTCTCAAAAGCGATGCCTTACAAGATTCCAAATACGAGTGGTACTATAAAAATTTTTTTTTTAATTCGGTGCATTTTTTAAATGTATACAATATAGTACATTTTTGAAAATCGATCTTTATGCCCTTAGAAGAGACTTGGCCTAGCCTAATCTCTTTATTTATATAAATCAGAAATTAATTATTTTTTTTTAAATAAAGTTAAATAAACAATATTTTGAACATAAAAGTAGGGTCGAAATGCTGTAAAAAAAATATTATTTTATTAAACAGAGACAATGTTCATTTTTTTTAAATAAAGTTAAATAAACAATATTTTGAACATAAAAGTAGGGTCGAAATGCTGTAAAAAAAATATTATTTTATTAAACAGAGACAATGTTCATCATTTTAATTATTTTTACATAAAAAGTAAAAGTATAATGATGATAAATGTACAAGAATTTATTTTTGTTATGCCTATTTCAGTGAGAATTTTAGAAATTATAACTTCCGGTCAAATTTTCCATGAGAAAACAAAAAAATAAAAACTAATGGCTCCCTAAGAAAGAGTCTCCTCTTTAAAATTTTTTTTTTGCGTACATTTAGGCAAAGCTAATTTAGTTTAGATATATCTAACGCAAAAACCAAATTTTTGATTTTGGTTTCAAATTTGTGAACTTACATACACTTTAGAGCAGCAAAGATTTTTTATCGTTTTCTACACCCAAAAAAGTTCCTAAGAGCCTAGTTTCAGCGATATCACATTTTATAAGAGATCAAAGTCTCTCACAACTGGGCTAGTGAGAGTAATCTGAAAATGTGAAAAAGTACTGACATTATTTCTGTTATGAAAAAGTCCTAGAATGGTTTTAAATTATTTGGTAATGTGCAGGCAGTTTGCATGTTTGCATAAATTCATTTTAAACGTTTGGTGCAACATATTAATTTCTCCCACTTTGAGTTTGAGGAATTCAGTGAATCGCGGAAAATTATTGATTTTAAATTGCAAATTTTTAAACTGTGCAATTTATTAACCAATGATTAGATTAATCGGTAATTATTAAATTTGCATTTTATTTCTATTTTTAGTTTTATTAAAAAATGCGGAAATTGCAGAACCTCCTTGAAACCTATTTTTATAAAATTTTAAGAACTTGATGACCCTGAGCTATCTAACCCAGTAAATTTATTTCGGACCCAAGAAATTAAAATAGCGTGGTGATTAGACAAATAAAAACCATTAAATTTAATTACCATATATGTACATATCTTTCAATAAAAAACAGAAAAGGAAGTGACTACGCCTAAAAAATAAGTATTTTTTTTAATTGGAACCTAGGTGTGTCACCTGGATCATTAAACAGTTATTTTAATTCTCCATAATAATGACATTATTTCTTTAGTGAAGAAAAAAATACAATTTAATTATTTATTCCCTAGATTACATAACTACTAAACCCTAAATAATTCTGAAACCGTCCCTGTCTAAGCAGAACATAAATCTTACAAATTTTTACTGTTTAGAAAATAGCTGTCAAAGTAGCATTTTACAATTGGATAATATGTGTAGAATTCAAATATATAAAAATATAGAAGATGTCCATTTAAATTTCCTGTGAAACAGTCAGCCATCTTAAATTAGACCAGGGCCAAACCGACTTTAAATACCCGAATTCATGGAAAATTCTTAGCAGTATGTGGGTGCTAAATATATGTTTTGATGGTTGGATATTGGTTGTTGCGATTTGTTGCTGAAATATACATCTTATCGAAAAAAAGTTTTATCTAAAAGTTGTAAATAATTAAAAAATCTAAAACTTTTGTATTGACCATTTTTCGTTTTTTATTTTTACCTCCCGCAAAAATAATTTTTTTATGAAACTTGGTGAAGACGTTCTTTTTTGTGTTTCAAATAAAGCTGTAATTTTTTCAAAACTAAATATTTATTTTTTGATTTTATACGAATTTAAATTTAAAAAAAAAAAGTGTTTTAAAGGGTCATATTTTTTTGGTATCATCAAAGGAGCCGCGTGTTTAAGCATATAAATTGGAGATGCTATATCTCCTATTCCCACTAAGTATACAACTTTTTTTATTATTATTATACACCCATAAGGGCAATCTGGTCAACAGTGACCAATGAGCAATTTAATTCTAACTTAATCTAATAGAGTTTGAAACTTAAAACTAAGGTATACTCATCAGCGTTCCTTAGGTTCTGTAGAATGGATTGCACTAAACTTTAACGTGCACACACAAGCTCTGCTTTTGCACTAAAAACACTAATCTCAAACTCAAACGGCTTGGTCCTCTTAAGTCTTCTTTCTAACAGTATTGTCAAGGAGCTGGATAACATTGACATGATGTTGAAGTCTTTCTTCATAACTCTTGGCTAATTTCTTGATGGTCTGGTCAACAGTGTCCATTTCCAGATCCCTATTGAGATCACTATTGCGAATGTACCAAGGGTCATCTACAATGTTCCTCAGTGCTTTATTTTGAAATCTTTTGATGATTGCTAAGTTGCTTGCTTTGGTGCATCCCCATAGTTGGATACCATAGGTCCATACCGGCTTAAGTATCTGCTTATAAAGCATAAGCTTATTATGTAGAGACAGAGTGGAGTTTCTTCCAATTAGCCAGTACATTTTTCTATATTTCAGTCCAAGTTCTTATCTTTTCTTTTTAACATGCACTTTCCATCGGAGTTTGGCATCTAAAGTAATACCTAAGTATTTTGCTGTGCTTGAATATGGAATCAGGTTATTGTTTATTCTGACTGGAATATGATTTATCCTTTTGTTTGTAAAGTCAATGTGGAGTGATTTAGTTTCATTAAGTTTAATTTTCCATCTCTTCGTCCAGTCATAGATAAGGTGGACAGCTGTTTGCAGCTTGTTGGTTGCTTCTTTATTGCTCTTTCCTACTGCTAGAATGGCAGTATCGTCGGCGAAGGTGGCTATGGAATTGTTTTCTAACTCTGGAATATCACATGTGTACAGTAAGTATAGGACAGGTCCTAGGACATTTCCTTGTGGTACTCCAGCCTTAATTTATTCAAAATCGGAAAAGGCTTCTTCTTGCCTAATCCTAACGTATCTTTCCGATATATATGAATGGAGGATTTCTGTAAATTGTTTTGGAAGGAAAAGCTTGAGCTTATGTATTAAACCTTCATGCCAAACCTTATCAAACGCTTTTGCTACATCAAGAAAGATAGTAGCACAAATGTTTTTCTCTTCTAATGATTTCTCTATAACGTTGGTTATTCTATGAACTTGGTCGATAAAGTCGAGTGCTTATTTCTAAATCCAAATTGGTGGTCAGGAATAATTTCTCTTTCTTCGATAAGTGGTTTTAGTCTTTTGAGTAGCAGTTTCTCAAATAGTTCCGACGACATAACAGGCAGTAATGAGATCGATCTGTATGACGATGCCTTATGTGGTGGTTTCCCTGGCTTGGGTATCATTATGACTTCCGCAATTTTCCAAAGGATGGGTACATACTTCAGTCTGAAGGCAGCATTTATTAGGTTAGTTAGTTTAATTATTGCTTTTTTGGGTAATTGTTTTAAAGTAATTAAGTCAAAACCTGGAGCTTTTTTCGGATTCATATTTTCTTTTATTTCGGTGATTACTTCTTTGGGAGAGGTAAATTCTATTTCTTGATCAAGCTGTGGATGTTCTTCCAGAGTGGGTTCTTCATCTTGATCTTCATGAGGTTGAAAGATTTTTTCTAGATGATTTGCAAATCTTGTTGCTTTTTGCTCATTATTTCTAGCCCATTTACCATCTTCCAATCTGACAGGTGGTATTCGCATTATGGATCTTTTCAATCTCTTAGTAGCTTTCCAGCGTGAATAATCAGTACTACTGTCGCCTGTCAGTTCTCTTGTGTAAATACTAATCGATTCTTCTTTAATTTGTTGAATTTCTCTTTTGAGTCTTTGGGTACCATTGTTGAGTATAGTTTTATCTTGTGGGGCTCTAGATTGCTATACAACTAAAACTTAAATAAATAGGCTTAAACAAAAAATTTCGTCATTGATTTGTGATATAAGTTATGATTATGATATAAAATTGATTTTATGGTGCTTTTGTATCGTTAGAATTTAAAATCAACTGTCAAATTAAAAGATGAAATAATACTTTAAAGTGGAAATGTGTCTACATAGACTATATTCACATAGACCAGCGGTTCTCAAACTGTGGTACATTACAATATTTTAGTATATTACAATATTTTAGTGCGTCTCTTTAACATTTTGTTTTAATATTTATTATTCAGAAACACATATATTTTTTCTATTTTTTTACTTTTACGGCTCTAGCTTCGAACAGTTTCGCGACGCATTGATTTTTAATGGCGAAATGCTTTTATGGTGGTACATATTTTTTTGTTTCATATTTATGTGGTACAAAATTTGAAAAGTTTGAGATCCGCTGACATAGACTATGTTCACACACGCCTGCTGCTAGATTTTGCCAAAATCACGCTCGAAGTAAGTGTAAGGTTAAAACTATTTCGAATTTTGAATAATCATTTTAGAGAGTGATTCTAGACATCCTCAAGACACCTAAAACGTTTCCTATTAACATAGTTATGCTAAACACAACGACAGTATCACTAATCCAATAATTTATGGGATTGTGTGTTTAATTTAGAATTAAATTAATGTCGTTAAATATTTCAATAACTTCGATTAAATAAATAGGTGCGATTAACGTTCTAATACTTTCTTATTTATATTATCGACGGTTCTAATAATAGAAAATATGATAATTTACAAATGTCGGATATAATGCAACCTGCTATTTTAGTCTTATCTTCGTTGCAAGCACAATATTTTATTATGTATTAAATCGTTAATGTTTTTAGCTACGCGATTGTACGGAAAATCCACTTACGGACTGAATTTTTAGTAATAACAAAAACAAAAAATATTTAAATTTTGAAAATTTCAATGTTAACCGCAAAACATATCAACACCTGGTACGTCATTTGTGTTTTTAGAATCCATTACGTTAATGTATACATTATTTTATTGTTTTATTTTGTGGAACGTATATGATCCACATTAATGGATAAAAAAAATTAATCATTTTTTGTAAGTAAAGCAAAGCAAAACAAAACCTAATCGCTTCATTTTGTCATTCATTAAATATTTAAAAACAAAAAGATATATTTGGTGCTTATCCTTTTTTTATAAAATAAAATTCAAAGTCTTCTCCACATAATATCTAAACAAAAAAATGTTTTTCGGGCGTCTAGGCACCCATCTTCAGTTACAAATAACAAACTAAAATAGAAAATATTGTTCGAAATATTCTTTTTGTAAAACAAAAAAAATAAGAATATATGGAAAAATGAGTACTTAAACATTTTTGGAAAGCGGCATTGCTGCTGTATTTGGTCGAGCCCATTGTGCTGCCAGACTTCGGCCGGGTCTTTTAAATAACGAGCCTGCCCTGTTTGAAATCTATCATGGAATGTAGAACGTATCTGATATAGACCAACTGTGTTTTGAATGTAATAATTATTACACTAACAGGTCATCCCGGTCTAAATATAGATTGGAGTAATTGCTTTTTCCTATGCCTTTGTCTGTTTTTTTAAACACGGCCACAACCACTCGGTACAATAGCGCGCGAAAGAAAAAAGGGACTGTAATAGTTTTATATTTTCTTTAAGAGTCACTGCTCCTTTAAATTTTTGTGAATGAACCATTAATATATTTATTTTCTAATAATTTGTGAGAAAAGAAAAAATACACAAAGTCGTCTCCACACCGAAACACAAACATGTTTCGACTATCACTCTTGTCATCATCAGTGTAAGAAACAATACAAAAGTACCTAAAAATCAGAAAAAACTGTAAACTACACGAATTAATGGTTACAGAATGCTATAAATTTACATAAACTTTTTTCACGTCAAACTAACAACAAATAAATAAGTTAAAAAAATTAAAAAAACATCTACAGACCATTCCGTACGTATGGGCCAAAATTCAATGTTTTCCTAACTGGAAATATTTGTCCCCAAATTAAAAAAATTCAAAAGAGAAAATAAAAATTAAAAGGGAACTTTTAAAAAATAAAAATATATCACAAAAACACTGCAAGAGGGTAAGAAGGAATATAAAAGTTTAGAGAAGGAAGTAAAAAAAGGAGAAGGAGAAAAAGAAGACGATTCTGAGTTTTATTTTAAATTATTTAATTACGTTTTTGTAAAAAGTGAAATAAATACCAATTCCTAAGAATGTCGATATGTCACAAAACGAGTTGTTGACTTGTTAGTGAATTATAAATAATTCAGTATATTTTATTTATATTTACCGTCTTAATGTGCTAAAACAGTCAGATTTAAAAAATCCGCTTGATGACTTAAATAACTTGATAAAGATTCTAAAATTAGATAAAATAAGGTTATCTCAAATGAACTCCAACGTACAACTTCTATCACTTAAAATTACGTTAATAGAAAGCTTAAATGGCGCGAAGACCAGATAACTAAAAAAAATGTTATTGTTGAAACAATCGCGTTTTTTATATCAACTGTCTGAGAGACATCGAACATCGTAAGTTTACTCAACAGGGCTTAGGCCTTAGAATGAGGACGGAAAATGTTTAAAAATTTATAAATTAATTCCAATATTCGAGGAGAAAATATACTTCGGGGGTTCATGAATATGTTGTTGCTATAACATTTTCGAAATTTTCGATATGGGCAAAGCTCAGCCTTTTCTTTCCTAACACCTCATCAGAATGGCTTCCTACCTAAAAAATGCACTAGTGACGCAATGTTTTCCGTTCTTCTTCACTTAATGATATACTCTTCACCGCTTCAGTATTTTGTGACTTGGCAAAGGCCTTTGATTGTGTTAATCATGAAATTTTAATTAAAAAACTACAAATTTATTGCGTACGTGATTCTCCTTTGCAATAGTTTAAAACTTACCTAGAAAATAGAAATCAACAGATGTGTGCGAATGGTGAGGATTCTACAAAGCTGCCAATAACCAGTGGAGTACCTCGAGGTTCAGTATTAGGTCCAATTTTATTTTTATTTATATATCACCACAAGTGATGAAAAAAAGAGCGTTCCCGGAAAAGAGCTGTAACTCGTTTACCATATATTTTTTTTTATAAAAAAGTACACAAGTACATTAAAGCATATATTTATTTAATTTTGGATATATCATTTCAATAAATATTAGAAGAGTCTCGGGGTCCGCAAATACAAATTGAAGGGGCAATTTGCGGACCCTGATTTGCTAACAATCGGGATCCGCAACTGTCGTTAGCTGGCGGCGGGAGATGGGCGAAACATAACTTATGTGAATATGTGATGTATACCATCCTTTTCCAGTTCAGTAAATGTAACATTTTCTGATGAATATAGGGAAAACGGAAATATAATTTTTAATTCACAGATAGATGAGTGATAAGGATATTCAAATCCAAAATGCTCAATCTCAAGTGATAAAAGATGTCCTATCTTCTATCAAAAAATGTAGATTTATCAATTATTAAATGACCATTGAAACTTAAAATAAAAGCATAGAAAAACCATATGTTGGTTTGAAGAAGATAAAAAATAAAACTGGATTTTTAACCAGACATTAGTTTCAAGGCAAAAAAAATATTGCTTGCAATTTTTAACAATCATGAATTGGTGGTTGAAATTTTATTTCATAACTACAAAGTTCAGCCTAGCGATTTACCTAAAAGTTGTGAACTCATGAATTGTACGATTTATGAAAAAGAAGTTGATAATAAAATAATATAATTTTTTTTTGAGGAATCTGCATTTCGACTGCTTGAAAAGCTTGTACATGAAAAAAAGAAAAAAATGGTTTTGTGTGGCTCATGTTTGATGTGGGTACATAAAAGTTGTTCTGGGCTCTCTAAACTATCCCGTTCAAATGGTAAATGCTAAATACCACAAAGATTTTCAATTCTCATGGAAGTCAACTTCCCTTACAAAATTTCCCCTTCAATTTGTATTTGCGGACCCGCATTAATTAGTAATAAGGGTCCGCAATTTGCGGACCCCGAGACTCTTCCATAAATATTTATTTATAGTGGACTGAAAAAGCCACAAAATTGTTTAAACATTTTTGTTTAAGTTACAACTAAATGGGACCTTCACAGATCGATAGAATAGGTCCGTGGTCATCCGAAATGGCCAATTACGACGTTTTTTTGTAGGTCAGACAGTTTCTGTACTGAAAAATGTCATTAATCTGCCAAAATTCAGTTTTCATACTTTTTCACACATACGCGGTATCTCGGAATCTAATGGAGATAATTACGAACTTTTTCTTTTAATCGATAGGGGAGAGATGGCCGCAGATAACTGAGTTAACTACACTTTTGAGAAAATTTTTGTTTTCTTGTTGAAGTAGGCAAAACTTCAAATTATACTTTTTATGTCGTACTTTTTTTTGTTATTAAGCCACATTTAAATAAAAATATACTAATTATTAAAATAGTATAGAGCTTACATCAGAAATGTCCCAATTCGATTTGTGAATCTGAAAACATTTCGGGTTCGGGAGTAGAAATACGCAAACTGTTACTACATTTTTCATACTTGCACTCATTACAACATTTTAATCCTTGAGCTACACAGGTACACTATTGCAGTTTTTATCGGAACATTTTATAGCTAAAGTTTTTCTTGTACAATTGGGTACAGGTTCTTGAGAGGAAAATGTAGCTTTCCAGATGTTTTCTTCAAATGTCCAACCATGGCCAGTTGGATCTTCTTGCAAAACATCTTGTACATGGCTGTTGTACCAAATTTTTAACTGATACCTACACCTGTTAAACAAAATTACATTAAGGTTTCTTGTTAAAGATTGTTAAAAAACCATTGCCTAAGGGCATGATCAGTAGGAGGCAGTTCAGAAGCTGGACGATTGGATTCTGTTGTAAGGTGCCATCGCAGTTGATTTAAGGATGTAATATTTCTGTTTTTATTTTTGTATAAATAAAGGGTATATTTGACACCCACTTCCATGGCTTCATCTTCTGTTGGGAACGGGAGGTTTTCCAGGCCTTCAACTCATTTACATTTTTATACAATACATCAAAAGCAGTTTTCTTTCCCACTTTGTACATAGAATAAGTGGTGTCACAGCAAGTTAAGCAATGAATTGTTAATAGTTTTCGTCAAATTTCTTTTCCCAAATTTGTTACTATATTATTGATTGAAAAAAATATGTACTTTTGCCATGTCCCATCTGTATCTATAAATAAATTGCTTTGTGTCATTTCTGGTACGGTGCAGTAGAAATGTAAAAGTAGAAGATGGACATCGGTATCAACAGATTTTACCAAAATAGTGTTGCCTGATTTGAGTTCTGCCAACACGTGGAGTATTAGTCTGGTATCAGCTTCTTCTTGATTACTATTCAATTTTGGCAAATTTCTGGATCCTTCGGATTTATTTATTTTGAAACAAGGATTAGAACTCTCAAAACCACCTGCGATTATGACCGTTTCTAGATCATGTAACAGATTTGGTACCACTTCCATCGCATAGTTTGTCATAAAGATTAATAATGATCGTTTATTGGCAGAGCATCGATAATCGAATAAATTCTCGAAACTTTGGAACTTTGCTAGCGCCAGCCACTTTAAATTCACTATCTGAATCACCAGGTCTTTGCCTTTCTATACTTTCTATACTTTTTAAAGAATCCGCTAAGTATGTATCAAATACTGCCGTTATTCGTTTTGCCCCATGTTTTCGTTCTTCTCTTAAAATTTTAGTGACAAATATGTTTGCTAAATCATTGAAGGTAACAAAAGCCGGATTGAAATGATAAATAAACGGCAGCGACGACGTATTGCGCTGTGAAGACGAACGGAACCGACTCTTTGATAGAAAAACTCGGATATTTAATTTGCAATATTTCAAAAACTATAGGTCGTAACGTACTGCGGTTTTTTGTAAAAACTTCCTTAATATCATACTTTCATTTTATTCGCTGATAGTATGGCAAAAATACTCAAAGCCAAAAAGTTTCTCTCTTACCTAAAAAATTTCTACGTAAAAAATATAATTTGAAGTTTTGCCTACTTCAACGACAAAACAAAAAAGTTCTCAAAGGTGTAGTTAACTCATGTATGAGTGGCCATCTTTCTCCTATCGATTAAAAAAAAAGTTCGTAATTATCTCCATTAGTTTCCGAGATATCGCGATGTATGTGTGAAAAAGTATGAAAACTGAATTTTGACAGATCGATGACATTTTTCAGTACAAAAATTGTCTGACCTACAACAAAATGTCGTAATTAGCCATTTAGGGTGACCACGGACCTATTCTATCGATCTGTGAAGGTCCCATTTAGTTATAACTTAAAAAAAATTATTCAAGAAGGAATCGACTTTTTTCCTGTTTTTCAGTCCACTATTAAGAGGCCAAATCAACCTTGAAAATCACGTCGTTTTCGAATCCAACTAATCGTAACCCTTAAAGTAGCTGAATTAAAATAATATCTATTATTGAACCCACTGCTTCCCCTACAAATTGTGTCCTCGATCTTCGCCCGGATTAATGGACCAAAAGCCCAGTAAATTGGAAATAGTTTGTCAAATATTAGTGGTTTAACCACTTGCTTTGAAACTTTCACTCTACTTAAATTTTCCCGACCATCTGTTCATGCACATACCTAACTACTTAATCTCAAAACTATTTTGAGCGTACCTACGTGGCAAAATAAATAAAAATACATTTTAATTTTACTAGTTTATACAACATTTCTTGGAATTGAAATCACTCCGACGAAAATAAAATAACGTGGCATTTTACATCAGCAGCACTCGCAAAGCTACGAAGTTCGAAGTTGTTTTTGTTTTCTTGCTTTTGCAGTAATTCCCGTGAGGGTTTCCGATGCTATTTTTGTAAACGTAAGGTGGTCGCTTTATACTTTATCGATTCCGAGCTATTTTTAGAAAAACGTGACAAGGACAGACAGCCGGGAGAAACGCCGACGCGCGAGAGAGACCCTACTAGCGAATAATAGAGACGGAACGTGTACTGGATCTCTCAAAAATTTGCTCGTTTTTCAATTTTATAGGATTATAAATATTAAGATTTTCTTATACTCCATCTTGTAGAACTTGCCGAGCAGATTCAAAATCACACTTCAGGGTCAATCCATATCAAGTGTTGCTTGACCATCTCAGAAAAAATTATTATTTGGTATGTATGTACATTCCAATATGTTTTGGGGGTTCAAAAATATTTTTTCCCTTTGGAAATGGCGGCCATATTTGTTTTATGTCGCATCTACGATTTTTTAAATTGTACAGCAATGGATCGTCCTAGCCTTCTCAAATAGACTGCAGTTCTGTACACTGTGGCCTACAAAATAAAACTATAATTACCTAATTATATGTATTTATTCATATATTTTTTACAGCTCAAAATTATTGGTCGGAAATTGGCAAAATTCAATTTTTGAAGGAATACACGGCTCGTCTGAACGCAACTTAACCCTTCTGTTTTTTCTATCGCATCATGTTCCCCAAGGTCTAAATAATAAGATACAACTTTTTTTGAAATCATCCACCGACCTGTTTTAATTTTCGCGGTAAAATTTAAAAAAATTAATAACGATTTTTTGGTCGGAAAAAGTAAAACATCTTATGTTTTATGTCCTCTCAGAGGATTCCAGCTTAAACAAATCGAAAGAGAAAAGTCTGAGGAAGAGAATGCACAAAAGTACAAGTCAAGAAAACTGGGCAAACTCATCCTAACATGCGAGTACATACACATGTGTGTGTGTTTGTAGATACCCCCCTCTCTCTTCTGGGTATATATATTTTGAAGCTTGGAGAAATTCCGGATCGATAATGAAAAATGCCAAAAATTTCAAAACCTGGATTAATCCTCCAGTTTTCGCTGCTGATGACGATAAACAGATTCTTTATATTATTCCACCTCCAGAACCACATCTAATGCTTGGTGTGGTTAATAAAATAGTCACCCATATGCAAGATGAATTTGTGCAACGAGAATTTACTCAAGGAGGTACCAAATTCAATGGCATTTCAGGTAGAATATTATTGAAAAAAGTGGATAGTCTCCGATCGTTTTGCTCCATTGGGTGTTTGAAATATGTGGAAACACTGAATTATTTTGATTGTGTAGTACACAATTGTTTTGGAATAGAATTAAATGATTGTTACAAAGAATCTATCGCTCAATTCAAGACTAGCTATTTGGCCCTAGGACTATCAGTCACACCAAAAGTACATGCAGTATTTTATCATATAGAAGACTTTTGTGAAGGACATAGAAGAGGGTTGGGGTTTTACAGTGAACAGGCCATGGAGACAGTGCATTCTGATTTCAAGACAATGTGGAACAAATATCAAGTCTCTGAAATCACCCAGATTATAATGATAAATTACTAAAAGCTGTAATTGAATATAATAGTTACCACGTATAACAAATTGAGTCAAAATTAATGTTACTGAAATAAAGGTTTTTGTTTTGCTCGACTTTCATGAGTTTTGATTTATTTGAAATAATTTATTTTATTCCCACGTATGGGGTTAGAAAACTAATTCGCAAATGAACAAGATTTCGCCCAGTAATTTTCTGTATTCTCTTCCTGAAACTTTCCTCTTTCGATTTTTGTATGCTGGAATCCTCCGGAAGGACATTAAAAATAAGATATTTCACGCATGTCAGAGTGATTGCGAAAACCTATAAAAAATTGCGGAAAAATCCAAATTTTTCGAATTTTTCTGATTTTTATCTGGTCCCCCAACAAAAATATTGCAGGTTAAACCTTGAACAAAGTTCAAAAGTTGTTTTTTAAAAATGCATATCTTTTTATGGGTAAGAGTCTCACCATTAATGCTTTATAAAAAGTAACTATACTGTGTAGTGTAACAGCAAAAAAAATATTAAGGTTATTCCTTCTTTGAAAAATTACCCTTCAAAAATTGAATTTTGCCAATTTGCGACCAATAATTTTGGGCTGTAGAAAATATATATATGAATAAATACATGTAACTAGGTAATTATGGTTTTATTTTGTAGACCACAGTGTACTGAACTCAAGCAGTTTATTTGAAAAGGCTAGGACGATCCATTGCTGTACAATTTAAAAAATCGTAGATGCCTGCAAACGCGAAATATAGCGTGCGGCCTAAAACAAATATGGCCGCCATTTCCAAATGGTACATAGTAAAAATTTTGAAAAAATATTTTTGAACCCCCAAAATATAAGGGAATCTACCTACCAAATATTAATTTTTTCTGAGATGGTCAAGCAAACCAATTATTTTTTTTTGGACCACTATAATAGTTTTTGCCATTTCGTTCGTTATAGTTTTTACAGTTGAGCAAAAAACTTATAGAAAGTTACTAATACTGGTTACTAATACTTCGCTAATTTTCCCAAAAATAGGTTTAATAAAAATTAGGTGGTTATTATCTTCTTTTTAAAAGTCGCTCCAACTTTTTTGGTAATAACACTGATTTAATAAATTAAATTTAGTCAAATTAAAGGGAAGACTTTATTTACTCTTGATAAAATTTTAATAATTCTTTCTTTGTGACACAAATAATCCCCTATTTTACATAACCGGTATTATATTTTCACCAAATTAATTGGGTTCTTGCAAATAGATTAGTTTAAAATATTAAATGGCCTATAACAATAATTAATTTGTCTAGGTGCACGCTAATGTGTACAAAATAAAAAACTTAGGTACACGAGAAAACGTCATCATTGTCCATGACGTAGTCTTTTAGCGTGCACTTTTAATTGCATACAAAATTAACATCGTACACAATAATTTTATTCTTATGAAATTCATGACGAGATTATTTATTAGTGCGTTTCCGTTTGATGCCTATGACTTGTTCGGCAACTCTTGATCTAGCTTTTGTTTTAATTTTTTTATTGCATAATTTTCATTTTGTAATTGAAGAGACTCGGGTTGGAAAGACTTGCTAAAGGACCCCTCACCATTTAAATGTAAAAAACGTCCCGGTCAAATGGCTGAAAATTTCGTGAAAAATTCTTCAAACCTTTCTGATTATGAGCATCAGAAACCTTGCAAAAATGGATAAAAAACACAAATTCCTAATTTTTAATTTTTCAACTTTAACAACGTTGGTCATCTAAAACTATGAAATTGGGGATTCAGAAGGCTATTCTGAAATCAAAATCCGACGGTTGGCCAGTTTTTGAAAATATCACAAAACAAGTATACAGGGCCCGGTAACCTCTGTCGTATATCTATTAACTCTTATTGTATAAAACTTACAGATTTATTTGAAAGGTATTTTCATGTATACATGATAGTCTAGGAAACTAGGCAAATGACTTAACTTTTTTCATTGGGAAAAAGGTTGTTTTCCCGAGATTTCTGGGAGTTTTACAAAGCAAGTACTAACTATGTTGGTACTAAAAATGTAAAAAAATATGTCATTCCATTTGAAAATAAGCCATTTGCCTAGTTTACTAATGGACCACCCTGTACACATGAAAATAATTTTAAAATGTTTGCTTTTAACCACCATTAATAAGAGATAATAGAACTACGTCAAAGGTTTGCCGGACCGTGTATACTCGTTTTGTGATATTTTCAAAAACTGTGACCAGCCGAGTAGATAAACAAAGCAGCTACGACTATCAGCATAGGGAATTCAATGTGTTAGAGAGAGAACGTGATATTATGTGACGTATCTCCGTTGTTATTGGTCCTATTTGAATGTGGTAAACGGCATTGTAATATAGAGGGGGTAAATAATAGGTACGTAAGGAAAAATCATGCGCAGAGACGTTGCCAGGTGGGCCGTAACGTCTAACTTCGTTGTTATTGGTCCGATTTCAATGGGACAAACGGCATTGTAATACAGATGGGGCAAAGATTAGGTACGTAAGGAAAAATCATGCGCAGAGACGTTGCCAGATGGGCCGTAACGTCCAACTTCGTTGTTATTGGTTCGATTTCACTTGGACAACCGGTATTGCTATGGGGCAAAGATTAGATGCGCAGAGACTTTGTCAAAAGAGGAGAAGGGGGACCGTGGAACCGATTTGAACCGGCATCAATAAAACTGTCAGATGTTGGATTCGAACCCACGCTCACTCTCGTGAACCCGAGCTTAAATCAGGCGCCTTAGACCGCTCGGCCAATCTGACTTATACTATACGTTCAGTTCTCCGTCCGACCAATTATGCAGGGACGTTATCAGAATATCTCTGTTATTATTGGGCATGATTTTTTCTTTGCGTATCTAATCTTTGCCCCATAGGAATACCGTTTGTCCTATTGAAATCGAACCAATAACAACGAAGTTGGACGTTACGGCCAATCTGGCAACTTCTCTGCGCATGATTTTTCCTTACGTATCTAATATTTACCCTCTCTATATTACAATGCCGTTTACCACATTCAAATCGGACCAATGACAACGAAGTTGGACGTTACGGCCCATCTGGCTACGTCTCTGCGCATGATTTTTCCTTACGTACCTAATATTTACCGCCTCTATATTACTATGCCGTTGACCACATTCAAATCGGACCAATAACAACGGAGATACGTCACATAATATCACGTTCTCTCTCTAACACATTGAATTCCCTATGCTATCAAGTCGTAGCTGCTTTGTTTATCTACTCAGCCGTCGGATTTTGATTTCAGAATGCACTTCTGAGTCCCCAATTTCATATTTTTATACCAAAAGTTGTTAAAGTTAAAAAATTGAAAAATTAGGATTTTGTGTCTTAACCTATTTTTCCAAGATTTGTAATGCTTATAACAAAAAAATAAGTCATAGAATATTATTCGGACTTCCTATTCTTTAATCAAAAAGGTTTGAAGAATTGTTCACGAAATTTTCAGCCAATTTGACCAGGACGTTTTTACATTTCAATGGGGCGGTGTCCTTTGCCAAGGAATTTGTCAGAAAAAGAGCTTTTTTCCTTTTTTGGCTTACAGATTTTGCAATTGCATATCTATTATTGATACTGATTTCGGTGTTATGTTGCAACTACCAGCAAACACTCGTTGATTTTCCAGGTACAATTCTTTTGTCCATCTTTTGTGGCAAAAATTTTTGTCAAATAATGTTTTCTTTAACAAGACACGAAGTGCAAAAATATGTTTACAAGGAAGTAACATTGACGTGAAAATCGAACTTTTGTTTGTTTTTCGTTTCATATTGCCTCAAATCATTTTGAAATTCCTCAAAGGAACTAAACACCTGATTACAACGAATAATTTGAATGTATAATTATATTCCCTTAAGTAAAAGTCAGCACAAACGAACATAAACGTTTTAACATTTATACGGAACATAACCTCATTTATTTAACGCGCACACTAAAAGACTACATCACGGACAATGATGACGTTTTAGCGTGTACCTAAGTTTTTATTTTGTACACGTTAGCGTGCACCTAGGCAAAGCGTTTCTTAAATTATAAAAAAAATTGGAAGTATTTTGATCATAAATATGAAAAGTTTAAGAGTGTTTTAGATTCATAACATTAGCTTGCATTTTTTTACTGTAATTATTATAAAATACTCCGTCTATTGAGTTGAAATTGTGTCAATAAGTTGGTTCTCCATAGTTTCCTTCTGTTGGGGGATGGATCTTTGATAATTTTTGATAGAGGGAAGCACCTTTGTAGTTTTTTTTACCATTTTTTAAATTCTTTTACTTTTCCCAAGTATAAATTATTCCACTTTGATTACCGACTTTTTTCTTGCAGTATACGGCCGCTGTCGAGAGCGCTAAGTTCCCCAGTAGTACACTTAGGACCACCAGGTGAAGTGTCAACGCTGTCGAGGCGGAGAGCTTCATCAGCGCCCACCACCGGACTTGCCTATGATAACCAGATGCTCAAGCACGCATGTATATGCGGCAACAACGCCATTCATCCCGAACACGCTGGAAGATTACAAAGTATTTGGTCCAGGTTGCTCGAAACTGGATTAGTATCCAGGTAAATCACAAAATGTGTCTTATTAGTTTTTCTATCTTCCTTTCTATGATTGTTATTTACCTACAAACGAACATTTTGAGCCTGTATCGTTATTATTAAACTCCTTCCATCTTCCATCCATCAGCCTTCAGTTGCTTTATGTTCTTGAAGTTCGAGCCCCAGCTGGGGAAATTTTCAGCGTATTCTAACTTTTCCTTTAGGAAGTAAACTACTCTGTATTTTGAAAAATCGCCTTTTCGGACGATTTTCTATGCTTTTTTTCAAGCATGCAGGCCTTACATGTTACGTCTCTTTCTTCGATGATATAGACAAAATTGCAAGACGTTTCCAACTTTTGCTTTTTAGAAATTTTTGGGCAAAAATACTACTACTAACTACTACTATTTTTAATCATTATTGTATCAATCCCATTACCAAATATTGATTTATTTTCTTCATTGTGACAATGAACTAGAACTCTTTAGAAATATTTAATATCTTTTATAAATGATCTAAAATATATAGTAACGAAACACACGGTAATTTTTTTTTATTTATAACTTTTTTTTATTTTAATTTGCTCAAAAATTATAACAAATTAAATATTTATATATAACTTAGGAATTGGTGAAATATCTTATCGAATTTATTGACTTTCCAGCTTATCAAACTTGATCTTAAATAAATCTTTCTTAATATGAATCTGTATACGATAAATCCTAATTAAATAAAGAATACAGCTTTTTTTGGAGCACAATTATTTAATTGTTTTTTATTTTATTACATAATAAAAAGATAACAATAAAAAATCTAAGTTTGTATGTTTCATTTTAATTGCCATGCTTAAATTTTGCATTACAAATCATAATTTCATTTCAATTTAAGATTATTATGTCAAATTTTACCATGAATGGATGTGTATTTATTTTTGTTTAGTAACAAAGTTTATAGTTATGTGTGATCTAATGGTTATCAAAAAATGTATATAAAGTGTTAATCATTTTTATACGTGATGATAATTATATTTTATAATCCGGTCATAATGTTACAAAAATACTTGTAAGGTTGTCTTGTCGAAATTAAACAATTGTTTTTGTTTAACTACTCTATTAAATGTCTGGAATTGATTTTTTGACGTAAGCAAACTATTTTATGCTTGTCATATATAACAAGTTTTCACTAGAAAAGAATCCGTAGTGATACAGTGGTAATATTAAATTAGAACTTTTGGAAATTTTGTCACAGTCTTTTAAAGATTTTTTTTTTTGGAAATACAGTATGAATTCAGTTTTCTTATATCAAATCATAATTAGACATTCGGGATTTCAAATATGCTGTTTACAAAATAATTTCATAAATTTTAAATAGTGAAAACCTCCAGAACTTTTGAAATAAGACCTGGTGAGCACCAATCTTGATATAAGAAAAAAATAATAATACAAAATATGTGAATATGTTTTGGACATAAACCACAGTGAAATTGTTTGCCTACAATAAATAATAATTATAAACGCAACATTAAAGACGCTGCATAGACTTGCATAAAAATAATAAAAATGATTTCAAATGTTTCGTGGATTACAGAAATAAGTTAAAGACAAAAAAATTATTGACATCAGAGGCAAATACGTTTGAGAATATATTTATACAATTACAATGTTTTTTTTCAGATGTGATAGGCTCAGACCACGGAAAGCAACACCCCAGGAATTACAGACTTGCCATTCAGAATCTCATGTTTTGTTGTATGGAACCAGTTCTTTAAATAGGCATAAAACAGATATGAGTAAATTAAGCACCTTGCCAGTTACCGCCTTTGTCAGACTTTCTTGTGGTGGAATTGGGGTATGTACATTTTAATTATAAAAATATTTCAATTACCGATCGATTTGATTAACTGTTTTACTGTCGGGAAAATCGTTACTGTTATTTTTTTTTCACAATCATTTTTTTGTCATTTCGTTTAATTCGCATAAACCAAATTTATGTAAAGAACTGGTCATAGTAATGGGGGCCACTAATAGGCCAAATTCCATAGATCAGAATTTGCGTAGATTTGGTAGATTCGACAGGGAAATGGATATCGGAATTCCTGATGCCGCAGGAAAATATATAAGTAAGAACCCACAGGTAGTCGCAGTAATTAGATTTAATTTTGAGAAGAGCACTTATAATTTTAATTTTGTTTATATTGAATTTAATAATTAGATAATTTTATAGGTAGGTATTTATGTAGTTTATATTTTCTAATGTAATTTGTAAAAAAAGTAAATCTAACAATATCGTTTTCTAAAAATAAAATTGAATGTCAATTATTGTTAAAAATATCACATATCTTATCAAAAACATTAAATTTTATGTCTAAATATATAATTAAATAACAAATATTAAAAATATCCATTGAAACTTTCCTACTGTTATTAAAAAAATTATCTAAAAATTAATTATTACTTTGAAAAAATTTTAATGAATTTATCTTTTAGACGCTCCTTTGTCATCAATGTTTTTAATTATATATACAATTTTATTTTTTAAACCAACTAAATTGGTACTAATTAACTAAATATTTTAATTAATCAACAACAATTTATTTTTTTTTATTGATGAATTATTTTGTTTTTTATTGTATTGAATCATTGTCATCATTATTGATATACAAGTGTATAATAAAATGCAAATTAGGGTATCAGTTGTATTTATGACAGTCGAATTGCGTTTTATGGTAACTACATTCCAATACGCCATGTACTTGTTAGAACAAATCATAGTGACATTAATACTTAAGTTTTTGCAGGTATTCATGGGTACATTCACCCCCGAAAATCTCAGCATTCTGAACTTTGTATTTGTGGAAGTGCGGGAAAATGGCCCATTGGTCTCAAAAATATGTTTTTTTGCGCCTATTTTCGCCGATATTTCCGAAAATATAACAATTAGAGAATTTTTGTTTGGACGAAAATGAAGATCAGTTCATTACCTACAAAAATAATCCTCATGATTTTTGTCAAAAATATGATACTTTTCGACATAACCGGCTCCAAAACGCACGCCCATTTTTAGCTCCTGCCCTGCACTTAGAGAGCACGCCCTAAAGGAATGACACTCCCGATTACAAATTTTTCAATAAATCACGTAAAAATTAATATTTTTTCTTGATTCAAAGTTCAGATGAAAGAAGGAACCAGCTATAATATCATGTTACTTTTTCCTTTTATCTATTTCTGTGAATTATTGAAAAACCGGGCCAAAGTTTGTTTTTGCTCGATATTTTGACCCTCCTATAAATTTATTCGTATTTTTTTTATCAAGACTAATTTCACCGAATCCTTTTGGATAATGGGGCTTTGCAAGGTGTTAAATATATTCAGAAAGATTCAATAAATTATTTTTGTGTATTTTCATAAACAACATGTTTTTTAGGGCGTTTTTTTTTTATTTCCGGAGTTGTCGAAAATGCTCGGGTCTATCGGGAATTAATAGATAATTAAGGACCATATCGGTTTTAAACGCACATCATTAGAAAGCTTAGCTTGTCCCCTTGTCGATGGCATTTTTCTTTTTTTTTCATATTTTTTGGTTTTCCGGCGAATTGAGAAAATTCTCACCGCTATGAAAAATCGACATTTTTTTGTGGATTATTTTCTTTTCGTGCTAAATTTTTTTGAGGTTAGGAATTGTACTAAATAAAAGATCACATTCTGACCTTTTCATCAATATATATATATATATATATATATATATATATATATATATATATATATATATATATATATATATATAGTATTTTATTAAGTACACGAGAAACAACACTGCCTTCAAATTTTCTCAAATTGGATTTTTTACAATAAATTTATTAATCAAGTGCAAAAAGTGAAAAAAAGTTGGTTATTATTGCCTTATCTTTGTCTTCAGACAAAAATGGGAGGATATTCAAATTTTCCGTTTTCACCACAATAATTTTGCGAATTTTCAGATTCTCAAAATTGCGAATTTTTTGGAAACGCCGGTTTTGTAAAAAATATTAGTGTAGCGAAAAAAATCATAGTGACAACTTTTGTAGGTAATGAACTGCTCTTCATTTTTTGTCTAAAGGGTCATATTTCGGCAGATATCGTCGAAAAACGAATTTGTGGGATCTCTAGAGCAATTTTCCCCACAAATTCCACGTAGCTGAGATTTTCGGATGAAAATGTACCGGCAAATTAAAAAAAAATTTTCACGGACAGACTTGATGCCCAGGTTTGGGGTTTTTCTGGCGTTAATTTACTGGACTATTATGAATCTTTTGTTGTCTTTTCTCGACAAATCTAAATTATATTAAAATAATAATCTTCAAAACTCAAGAGCTGGTTAGCAAAAGTTTTTTAGTCTTAAATATTTTTCTTGAATGTTTAAATGTACCTACTAATATTGTTCAAATTATTTTTTTTATTTTATAAAATCGATTATAATTTATATTTTTTAATTAAATAAAATTTATAAATTATGTATGCCTACATTCTTTACGTTATTATGTTATCAAGCGAGATTAGGTTAGGTTTCATCATAAAATTTTAGGATTAGTAAATATCCTCAAATTAATCGATTTTTTTCTTACTGCCGAATTTTTTTATGCCGTCCCAAATAATTCCCAGTTAAAGTATAACATACTTTGAGTTAAAATTTCGGATCGAAAAATAAAATAATTATTGTCACACGCTTGTATCGCCAAAGCAATACGCCTTAAGAACCCTTTGGTGCTACTATTAAAAGTCGATGAAACTGATAAGAAATCCTTGAAATAGTTACTCATGCAAATACGAAATTACTAAGTTACAATATCCGAAAAGCTGAAAATATAGCCAAGAACAACAAGAACTTGTTTAATGCCAACCACATTAAAGGACATTAAAGGAATAAAATTGATTTTTTTTTGTGGGTAGAAGATTACGTGTGTCTTTAAATAAACTCTAGTTTCTAACAAAACACATTAGTATTTTACTGCGATATTACATTTTAATTACTAATATTGTCATATCTAAAATAAGCTTCCTAACAACAAATTTTCGACATTAAAGAATTCCAGTGTAATTCGTAATATTCCAGCATTACAACCATTATGGATTAAATTTGCAGCAAATTAAGACTTAACAAAAATTTAATATGAAAGTATAATGCTTTTACTTACCGAAGAAGTCTATTGTCAAAACGTCAACAAAACTTATTATAAATACTCAAAATTGTAATAAGCATATAACTTGATCAATTAAAAATGATGTCGCGGTTTACATTTTCTTACTTATATATAGTAGGCATTGGCCTTATCCTGGAATACCTTCTGAGAGTTCACTCACGTAATGGTTGAGTGAACGACCTTGTTGCTACACGTCGCATGATAACAATAATACGACCGACGGTAACCTTATACTGGGTGGTGGATATACATGGTATATCACAGGTAGTAATGGCGTAGAATCTTATAATTTGGGAGAAAAGTAGGACTAACAGCACAAAAATTCCCCATGCTCATATAGGGGAACATAGTGCGTATGGAGTCGCGAAACGGGGGACATCCGCGAGGATGGTAGAGTGCTAGGGTGGAGTATAACTTCTCTGGGGAGATACTGCTCTAGTCAGAGCTCATTAAAAAATAATATCATAAGGACAAATCTAGTGAAAGGTTCAAAATGTAATTGCAGTTGTCTGTATTACAAAAAGAATAAATAACATCATCTGTCGTGGTTTCAATTTGGCAATCTACTAGGTAACATTTTACGAACACAAGTTAATTAATTTTCATTCATTTTCGTTGTTTACTACTAAGGGAATTATGTAATTTTGCTTTATCAGGTGACTAATTGTTTTAACTTCGGTCGTATTTATATAAATATGTAAATGTATCAACACTTCCCTGATTAAAACATTATCAGACGGAAACACTTTAATTTCGTTTGATTTATTATGAAGAAAAATAAATTAAAAATTGCACAGTCCTTCTATAGGATAATTATTAAAAGTATACATATACTTTTTTGAAGCATTTCTATATTTTTTGCTGGATTAATTTTATCCAAAATTCGGAAAAACTGTATTTTTTTCCTGATATTGCTGGCTGTATTGTTTGAAAAAAGGACGCCCATGTAATACATTAGGTTTTTATAGTTTTTTATAGTTTTATTACTATCAACTGTCTATAGACAAAAACACTTAAGAAAAGGGGCTAGTGAGGAATTATACTGATATGAAAATTAATTTCTCATTAATTCAAAAATGTGACTTCTGACTTTATAAAGAATTGAATCCTCCAAATTATTACTACTACAAAATATTTTAAGAGTGCAAAATTTTGATAAAAATATAATTGGGGCTTGAAAATGAATATTTATTCTAGGTGGACTCAGATACGACATGGAATGACATTTACACTGCTCCAGCTGCCAGGATGGCTGTAGGTTGTACAGTGGATTTGGCTGTACGAACCTGGACTGGAGATATTAGGAACGGTTTCGCGATAGTTCGGCCACCAGGACATCATGCTGAACCTCAACAAGCCATGGGATTTTGTTATTTTAATTCTGTAAGTACTAGTTTTTATTTCAATTTTTATCAATTTAAAGTGTAGATATTCTCTCACCCTTAACTATGTACAATATATCATAAATTCGAACAAACAGAACGCGAGAAATGGTGTTACTTTCTGTCTGTTCTTTCATTGCCAATTATCCACTTGTTGTCACCATTGACAACTCCTAACTTACAACTCTCTTCCATAGGCGTACATCATGTTATCCGATCTATATGTTACTCTCTCTTGAAAATACTCTGGAGGATGAAAACTTTTCTTTATAAATTAATAAACTGGTCTGTTTGGAATAGTAGACCTTCAGTAATCTTTGATACAATTCTGTTTTATTTTTGTCAATAATCTTGAAAGAATTATCGGTTATCCCCCCAATATTCTTCCAAGTAATCATAATGTTTTGTCAAACAATTCATCACTTTTAGCCCCACGTTGGGCGTTACAAAACACAAGTAATAGTTAACAAATTTAATAAAGTTACAAATAAAATATCTGTCTTGAAACTGACTGCAACAATCTCTATTATTACTTTATTCAATAAATACAATTAATGATTAGCGATAAGTGCTACTGCACTTGTTTCGCATCAACATTATAAATAGAATTATACAATTATACCCAAAGACCAGACATCTGTATGAACCTTGACCGATCTTCTTTCCAATTAAGTATTCCCTTTTTTCCAGAGCATTTACTTCAGAATTTCGAGGACTCAAAAGGGTCGCCATGTGTTAATTAAGCAGGTTTTTTCTTTACCTTTGATTTTCCAAAAATATCCATTCGGGCAAGTCGTTCCGCATATACACCTACTTGAATTTTGGTTCCACTCTTTTTGTATTGCTCAGCATAGATTTAAATTACAAAAATTTGGGGAAAATAACATGTCATACTTTTATTAGTTTGACAGTTTTATGATATAATAAGTTGCCTGAAAAACATTAATCATCTATAATTTCATTTCAATGACCAGCCCAAACCACTTGAGCTAGAAACATGAAATTTGGAGAGTACTTTCCGTTTGTGAAACAAGGTGTTCCAGTTTGTATGGAAAAACAAACTTCGATATTAAATCTTTGAAAGAATAGTCTTCAAGAGAAAAAATAAACTCCTGTTTCTTCGTTTGTTTTAATTTTAAACTATGGACCATATGGTGTTAAACTTTAAATCGAAATATTCTACCCCCAGACCAGACTGCTGGAAAATATGCCACATTTTTTTTAACTAAATTGAAACCTAAACATGCGATGTTGAATTTAATATGAAACAACTTCAATTTTTTTACACTCGGATTAAACTCACATGGAGTTAAAAAGAGTAAACTGAATTAGTCAAAATATGGAATGTTAACGAAAAAAAAATCCAAGTGTGCGAAACCCGGGACAAAACATATATCATAAATTCGAACCAACATAATGCAAGAGATAGTGTTCTTTTCTTCCTGTTCTTTTATTACCAATTATCTGCTTGCTGACACAATTAACAACCCCTGACAACTCTTTTCCATTGACGTGCATGATATTGAGGTGGGGTAAAATTTACGAAATAACGAAATATATTTAAAAAAATGACTTGTAATCTTAGATATACTAGTGACATAATTGTGATTCTGTTATTTACAAATTTCATAGAATTTAAAAAAGTTATTAACCTAACGTGTCGAAAACAATACTAAAATAGTTAAACAAATATTATTTTTAGAACAAAAGTTTTAAAAGCAATTTTAGTGGTCTTATTAATAACATATTTTAGTTGTATATATTTCCCTTTTACGTTGATTTATGAAACTATTAATCACATCCATATTTTCAAAAATGTCATAATTTGGATTTATTTATTAGACTTTTTCATACAACTAAGCATAAAATAACAATAAAAACAGTTAAATTTCTCAACATAATTACAATTTTTGTCAATAAAAATACAAACTACTTCAGTATTTGTATCTAGTGGACACAGAATCAAAATAATTTAAAACAAAATACAGGTGGCGATAGCTGCGCGGATCCTCCAAAGGGAGCACCGTGTTCATAAGATACTCATTTTTGACTGGGACGTACATCATGGCAATGGCACCCAGGAGATATTTTATGATGACCCCAGGGTCCTAGTCATATCAATGCATCGGCACGATGACGGTAATTTTTTCCCTGGTACAGGAAGCGTTACCGAATGTGGGACAGGAGCGGGAGTAGGGTAAGTCAATTTGGAGATTTATTTTTAAGTTCACCAGACTTTTTCCATAAATATTACAATTACAAATTCCTACTGCAATATTTGTAATCGTTGCAAAACATAATTATTTTGATTGGATTCATGTTTAGTTTAGATTGAAATATTAGAAGAAAGGTGTTTTCAGAAGTTTAACAGCCACTCGAGGGAATTCCCGTAGTTTAAAGGCCTTTAGTTAACACTTTTCAGACGTATAATGCCACTTCTAAGCAATTTACAAGTGCAGTTTTTAATACTTGATATTAAGTCTTTCTACTAGCCAATTAAACCAGCCATAAGTTAAGTACGATGTTTTTTTTCTTAGGTTTAACGTAAACATTGCCTGGTCTGGAGGTTTGAATCCACCTCTTGGAGATGCCGAATATTTGGCTGCATTTAGAAGTATTGTCATGCCTATAGCTAGAGAATTTGACCCAGACGTTGTGCTAGTTTCATCTGGTTTTGACCTAACGGAAGGACATCCGGATCCGTTGGGAGGATACAAAGTGTCTCCAGCATGTTTTGGGTAAGTCAAACATAAACAATTGCAGCAGAGCTGGAAACATATCATTCTCAACAGGTGATTTATAAGGAATTTTTTTAAAGGGAGTACCTTTCCAGACTTCCATTAGAATGTATTTTTAACAATCCTTTGGGGAATGGGATTAGTAGAGAGTCTTCCAGGATACCAACCCCAGGAAAGTGGTTCACTATGAGAATATCCAATGTTTTCTTTCCAATTTCCGTTCTAAAACCATCGAGTCGTTTTATCGAGTTTAGGTATTGTTTTGGATTCCTGGCACATACACCTGTAATAATCTGATAGAACGTTTTTAAAGATCTCGTTTGGGCGTTCTGATTGCTTTATTATACTCCGTTAAAGAGGATCTATTTGGTTCCTAGTTACTCGATTGAAGAGCCACCATGGTGTCTCTTGTCTTTAAGTGTGCAGTTTTCGGTATATGATGCTAAAATAGCTTTTTGAATATGTTCAATAGCCATTTCTATTTCAGCGCTATTCTATAGTATCAATTTCGTAAGCTTAAAAGGATCCGCCCCAGTTCATACCTTTTGAATAGTAAAATTTTACCAATTCTTCCTCATGACAATGCATGTTTTTTTTTAACATGGTGTTTTGCATCTTTTTTTTTTACAGATACATGACACGTCAGCTTATGTCTCTTGCTCGAGGACGGATAGTTTTGGCACTAGAAGGCGGTTATGACCTTCCTTCCATATGCGATTCTGCCGAAGAATGCGTAAGGGTTCTGCTCGGCGATCAACCATCGCCAATTAATGCCATGGAATTATCACGCATTCCTTGCCACAATGCAATCCTAATCATGCAAAAGGTGATCGCAATTCACAGCTCGCGCTGGCCTTGCCTGCAAGAAGCAGCAAAGAACGCCATGTGCTCTTTCAATGAAGCCGTTCGTAATGAAAAAGAAGACAAAGATACTGTGAACGCAATGGCCAGTCTCTCGATGCAGCATCCTGTAACCACGATGTCGGTATCGCCTATTGGGTTCCTCCCGAGTAACAGTCCTCAAAATGTCATTCGCCCTAGCGCCTGAAGGAAAAGGTACCTCAAGACCTCATCAGGATCAATATGAAAATTGTCACAAGCCGGGGCTCAGAATATGAATGTTTTTTAGGCATTGATGTTTACTAAACGTGAGAAGTTGGTGCAATGAATTAATTTTATTTTGAAAATTCCTAGGAAATTGTTATGAAAGTGGGGGATGTTGATGTTACACATACAAAAATTGGTGTTTTAAGATTGTATTGTCGAACTGTAAAAGTTTGATGCCACTGGGCAAGACTTATAGTACAAAGGCCTAAAAAAATTGTTTACGTCAAGTTTTCAAATGTAATTTGTCAGTTTGTCATATATAACCTTGTAGATCAAAACCAGCAACGGTCCTAAATATTTTAAATATCTACGTTACAACTGTCACATAGTTGCGGATATTCGCAGTTCACATAAGATCGAGATTTGGCGTGATAATCGTGTTTCCAGATAGAAATTCTCCCGTTTTTAGTTGAAGTTTGAAGTCATTAAAAAAATATGAGACGACAAAGCCGATACATGAAATTTAATCCATAATATGAAAAAATGAATTCCAAAACATCCACAATGAAATTGTTCATATCACAGAAGTCAGCAAATAGTCAATTAATAAAATTTTCAAAATGCCCTCCCCCTTGCTGTTGACGAGCCTGTGATATCATAAACATACTGAAAAAATGACACGCCTTATTTTCTGATCGTTCGCTCTTATTTCTTGAGCAGCCTACTAAACATAGTGCAATAACTCCTGCTGGGTGTACGAAAATAAAGAGGATTATGGTCTGGTGATCTAGCTGGTCATGCTGGACCTCGTACTTTTAGAATTCATTTCAAAAGTGCAGAGTTGAGATTTACATCCAATTCATGTGTCGTGGTTGAGGCGTATTGGTATCTTTTTGACATGTATGCGGAGTTTCCATGTTAATATTTGATGTAATATTATTGTCATATTTAATTGTGTATTGTTTATCGGTTTATCCTCCGATTTGTAAAGGCTACTTACGATGACTTCGCTTGGTTGACTTTGATAGCGAATCAGAGGTGAATATTAAGAAGTATAGAAAGGGTCCCAGTACAATGCCTTGAAGCACTCCTGATTTGATAAGGTACTATTCTGAGATTCGTTTCTGTAGCTCATAGTGGTTTTTTCGTTTATATTGTCAATTTACTAAGAAAACAAACGCATACAAAACCACTTCATTGAAAATATTTCCATTAGCACTTCAAGTGATGGGTCATTTCCTAGAGCTCTCATGTTTGATATTTCCATCGATTTGCTTACTTCTTGTTCTCCTTGTCCATTATTAAGTAATTTTGATTTGTTTTGTGAGCAGATAAATGATGGGTTTTTAGACCCAGAAAAACATAGTTTGTCATTGTTTTTTGTGAGTGTGTATACGTTTTGAACTTGAATGTGTGCCTGAGATCGAATTCTAGTAGAACTATCTGGTCGAAAACAAAATAAACTTGGTCCCCATTTTCAGTCGTCCGCTCGACCAGTTTTACTACAGTGGTTTGTTCGATTATATTGTCAATTTACTAAGAAAACAAACGCATACAAAACCACTTCATTGAAAATATTTCATTTAGCACTTCAAGTGATGGGTCATTTCCTAGAGCTCTCAAGTTTGATATTTCCATTGATTTGCTTACTTCTTGTTCTCCTTGTCCTCCATGTCCATTATTAAGTAATTTTAATTTGTTTTGTGAGCAGATAAATGATGGTTTTTTAGACCCAGAAAAACATAGTTTGTCATTGTCGTTTGTGAGTGTGTATACGTTTTGAACTTGAATGTGTGTCTGAGATCGAATTTTGGTGGAACCATCTGGTCCCCCCCATTCTCAGTCGTCCGCTCGAACAGTTTTACTGAAACTGTTCATTTTTTCTGTAAATATGATTCCTTGTGTCAACTGTCTAACTTCATATCAAAAAATGACTCTTTCCGAATTATCCTAGCGACGTTGGTGTATATTTGCCTTGCTTAACAGTTGCATATATGCATCTTTCAAAATTAAAAATTGGATATTGGGCCAAACCGTTTTGCATGTTTAAGCAGATAGGATGACTTAATTTTGTGAAAGCTTGCTGAGGATGCCTTAGTGAAAATGAGATGCTTGGTAATGGCTCAAATTATTATTTTTTTATTACACAGAATATCCTGAAAACAAAAATTAGCAAGAAAGTTTTTGGTAAGATTATGGGACGGTAATGACTCAATTACCTTTATTTGGTCTCTAAAGTACAAACATACGGGGTTGAAATATGTGACATTGTAATTAAAATATCCCATTACTACTTTTGGATCAGTTAAATTTTTCTGCTCTATAATTAAGAGTAAAAGTTTTTTATCAACCAGTCCTTTAAAATTTCAAATATGCAATTTTAATTGGTATAAGGGCATTGCCCAGTGGCTCAGTTCGGCCATTGTTCAATTAAAAAATGTTGGAATTTATTGTTGTATAGATAATTATTAAATGCAAATTTAAACTCAACTACTTTGTAAATAGATACAGGTCGCTCATAAACAAGTAATCAATGAATATGGAATTTATCACTAAATTTACATATTTTCTATTTTCAATTGTGAGTATGTCAAAAAGAGACACATTTATTGGATTCGAAAGCCTCACTGACGAAGCCGAAAGGCAGAAACCGGTCTTAGGATATCGAATCGAGTAAATTAAATTCTCGTTGGCTTACTTTGTATTTTTCCCTTAAAGAAGAGAGTGACCAGAATCGGTCAAAAAACTTTGCGATCTCTAATGCAAGTTGGGAATTCGTTGCATTGTAAAGTTGTCAAAACTCAATTTTAAGCTTCATGTATCAGTTTTACTGACAGATGGTAGTACATTTGCGAATTTTATCTTATAGCAGATATAGCTATTGACTTCCGCTTGTTTGGAATGTGATTTATTGGATTCGAAAGCCTAACTGACGAAGCCGAAAGGCAGAAACCGGTTTTAGGATGTCTATTCGAATAAATTAAATTCCTAACTCGTTTGCTTACTTTAAGATGGATCTCCAAAATGATGTCGCTTAATTAGCAGTGATCTTTTAACACTTTTGTGACTATCTTTATAAAATATAAATTTTTTTTAAATAGTCTTATAGATCTTTATATTATTTCTCTTAAACTTCGATTTCTACCATAACTTTAAAATAACGACACTTTTACATTATCTTTCAGTTAAAGTCATTGCGATTTGAAAGCATTTCATGCTGTGTCATTTCCGAATTTGGGAATAGGATAATAGGACATATATTTTGCTACTTTTTATATTAATATCTAAAGTATGACCAAATGCTGAAATCTACTCGAAATAAACGTTACTGTACTAAGGTCATGACAAAGTGTACGTGATTGTGGGCAAGACAATGACGTCTGATTTACTGCAAAAATTCAAAAAGTTTAAAATTTAAAACTTCATTAAAATATAAATAAGAATATCTAACATTCCATTTTAAAAATCTCAAAAATTGACAATATGAAATTTTGTTTCTAAAAAAGCAAAAAATTATTCAATCAAAATATCCTTAAGAAGAGAAAACATAAATTTGATAAAAAAGTTTAGACTGTTGTCCCGCCTAACACAATTTTTTTTACTTAATCATTTATTTTATCTATTTTTTAAAAACATGCTATTTGGAAGTTTTAAATTTGTAATTTTTTTATATTTAATTATAAACAAAACCGGCACTAAGTTTTCAATTATAGGATGCAGTGAGTTGTACATTGAACTTTGAATACTTGGAGTGATCGTGTATCTAAAATTTGTTTAAATAGGGTCAACAATCCCTAATTATGTTGAGATAGAGGGTGCAACCCTTTTTTAAAACTTTTAATCTTGTAAAGAAAAATTGGAAGATTGTTCGCGCACGATAATTTTAAATAAATCTGTAATTTTTGTTGTATATATATATAAGAAGTGCAATTGATTTTTCATTACTTCCAATTTTTCTCTAATTAAATTAAAAAACGAAACATTCCTGCAGTCACTTGAAGTGATTGTCTCTTATTAAATAAAATCAAATTTATCGTGTGTTTTATTTTTGTTAATATATTGAAAGTTTTTAATAAAATCATTTATTTACTTTTATTCTTGAATTTTTATTGAAGATTCTACGTGTTAAATTTGGTCGAGGTCAAAGTATATATATATATTGTCGGGAATTAGACGGGAATTGTGCTGTTCCAGACTTAACGGGGCCTACCCGAGCATTGAGCTCACAGTTACTGTGAATTCTTGTTTGCAAGTGACCATGATGATGCTACAGCAAATTCTGTAGTAGAATTCCCATGAGTAAAATGTCACGAAGGTTAGAAAATAGTAGCGGTTCCTGCATTAGCACTGGCGCCCTCCAAAATAACTTCTCAAACGGATGTCCTAAGGTAACCCACCCTCTGGAAAGTCTTATACGACAATGTATTAAGAGCCGAACTTCCACAAGCCTGTAAAACAGTAGCGTACGCAGATGACCTCGGACTCGTAGTCGAAGCCAATAATGAGGAAGACATATGCCTGAAGGCTGATACCGCCTTGATGATAATAAACAGATGGATGCGAAAAAATCATCTCAACTTGGCCCCCCAAAAGACGTAAGCTGTGATTCTCAAAAGTCCGAGGCAAAGAGAGGAAATCAGTTTTCAGATTGGTGGAATGCGAGTAGCACCAAAAAAATGTGTCAAATACCTTGGTATCTGGCTGGATGAAGGCCTTACCTTTAGGGAACACGTAAAGGCCACAACAAGAAAAGCCGCAGACAGAACAATGTCCAGGTTAATGCCCAATATAGGGGGCCCATCGGCTGAAAAGCAAACAGTTCTGGCGGGAGTCGTCCAATCAATATTGATATACAGTACACCAATATGGGCAGAGGTCCTGCGTTTCGGAAAGTACAGGAAAATGGTAGAAGCAGTCCAACGCAAAAGCTTATTGAGAGTAAAATCAGCATATAGGACAACCTGTACTAAGGCAATACAGGTTATTGCTGTCATACTGCCAATTGACATATTAATAGAAGAATCTGTAGCAAATTATAACGCCCGTCTCGAACAACCAAGAGAGCCGAGAGTTAATATGAGGGCCAGATCCATACAAAAATGGCAAGAGAGGTGCGACGAAACCAGAGAGGTGGGTCAATGGACCAAAGAACTAGTACCAAGTCTGGAGCAATGGATTCAATGCCCACATGAGAGGATAGACTACCATTTATCTCAGTTCCTGACAGGCCATGGATCATTCGGCACATACCTACATCAAATAGGTAAGGCCCCAGACGGCAGCTGTGTCTATTATCGTGACACTGATACTCCAGCGCACACTATCTTCGTGTGTCCAAGATGGAATATGGAAAGAGTACGATTCCAGGCCAGGACGTAGGTAAACAGAAGGAGTTTTATTGGGGTAGTCTGGGCCTGCACACCATTGCCTGGGAGTCCGCTCTCGCCAGCGAAAGGCAGAACAAGTCGTAAAGGATTTCTTCTCCTTCTTCAAAAAAAAAAGTATACTATTGTAGATGACCAATGTTGTCGAACATGTGGGCTTAGAGGCCACAACATATTTTGTGTTAGTGTCCTTGTAAAAAAAATAAGAAACATCTTTGAAAAATCCGTATATTCTATCTAAATCCGCTATTTAGACATCTGTATTTTTCGAATACACAATTTCCTTTTTATTTTCGTTAATTTTTCACACATTGTCACTATTTTGCCGACTTTTTTTACCGCTCCTAATCATTTTTGAGATATTGCCCCACCCAAAACGTTTTAGATCCCAGGTATAATTTATTGAAAGAAATTCAAATTAAGAACACGAACTTGGATTGGAAATAGTAAATTTTTTGATATTTTTAATTGTATCCCATTTGCTAAAAGTGATTTAGTAATAGTCTCATGTAGGATTTGAACCTTTGAAGAGAATTTATTTTACATTTGGTGACACTTGATCGATATAAATTCAAGATAGCAGGTAGGTACTGAAAATTTTACATAAAAATATTTTTAATTTGTAATCATTTTTTTTCAATTCTCGTCTTTTTTTAAATTTTTATTAAAAAATATATTGTGTTTGCCTTTATTTTCTATAGCATCTGATGTGAAATTCAAGGTGCCTTCAGCAGTTATATTTTATGTGTTAGTGGCAACTTGACAGGTGCAATAATAAAGGTTGTTTTAACTTTAATTGTTTAATACCTCATGATTTGCTTGAAATTATACAATGTTCTAGTTCATATATACATATAGTTCACATAAAAGGTACTTCTATAGATAATACAAAAGTTTAATTTATAATTTCATTAATCTTGCAGTTGCTGAACTACATAAGACCCAAAAATGAAATGAAACTACGTTTCCTGAATGAGGATACGAGATCAAGTAGCTGAAAGGGGTTAAATCAATATTCTTGTCGAGGGTAATTATTGGTATTGATCTGAAATACATGGACAAACTAACAAGTGTTATTGCAAAACTAATTTTTAAACCATAAGTTAATCCAAAATGAATATACAAATTATTCTTTTCACTTCTGTAATTAGAAAGGTCTTCGTCAATTTTATTTATTTGTCTTTGTATTCTGGAATATTTGGCGAAATTATCTGTAATACTAATGCTGTTTTGTTCTTTCTTTAAATCATTTTTTTGAATTATCAGTTCTTTTTCTTTAATGGAAGGTTTGTTGAACCATTTCAAAACCTACAAATAATTTTATTACTGTAAATTAACATTATAATTTACTAACCAACTTGTTGTCCTAGTAGTGTCGAATGAACACTAATAAAACTCAAAAGAGTAGCTACGATAAAAAGAAACATGCTACTTATAAGAATTAAAAATACTATTTCTGGCTATCATGACAAAATATTTAAAAACAGAAATATAACACATAACCTTACTTCTGCTTCTTCTTTATACTTTTTTTAGCGCTATGTCATCTGAGACAACCGTTTAAAACTAAAGACCTCGACTAGGTCGCTACACCAAAATCTTCTAGTTTTTTAAGAAATACCTCTTAATATAAAGTATTTATATTATATATGATGGATTTTAATCTAATATCGTTGTTTATACTTCGATTAAGTTCAATGTATTTTATTAAATTTATTGTAATAATTAAAATAATAATCGTGGGTTGCTAGATCCCCACGATAATTTCCCTAGCCAAATATCTTATTTTAATCAAGACCATTCAGAAGAAACGTGGCGAAGGCGAAAGCAAACATGTCAACATGTTAGTTTGATGAGTGTACTTTTAAATTAAAGAAGTTTATTACTGTTGAATGAAAATAAATACATAAGGATTTTTATGTGAAAGTATCAATAATTCGTAGTTCTCTATAGTAATGTTAAAATGGAAAAACAACTTATAATTACATCCAAAGAAATTGAAAATAATGTTATGAAAAAAGAAACACCTTTAGAAAAACATAAAAAAGGACTTACAAGCATTAGAGCTGTAACATTCTTATTATTATGGTATTTTTTTAGTGGATGTACTTTATTTTTGAACAAGTATATTTTGAGTTATGAGAATGGCAATCCAACTGTTTTAGGTAAGCTGTTCTCTGTTGTAATATAATTTTAAAAAATGTTACTAGAAAACCAGCAGATTACTCAAAGGTTGAAATTGAAACAAATATTTAACAATAATTATATTTTTAATAATTTATGTATTTACACTTGTTTTAGCTGCATGTCAGATGTTAATGACGGCAACTTGTGGATTTATCCAATTATACTTTCCATGTGGAATGTATAAACCAATACAGCGTTTAAGTAAACCACCAGGATTTTTTAGACATATGGTGTTAGTTGGTTGCTTTAGGTATAGCTATTTTGACAGAGGATTACCATAAAACCTAAAAATGCTTTTAATTATTTTAGGTTTTTCACTGTCGTACTTGGATTAATAGCTTTAAATTATGTTGCTGTGAGTTTTACTGAAACTATTAAAAGTTCTGCACCTCTTTTTACAGTATTAATCTCCAGGTTTTTACTAGGTAAGTGGATACATATAATGGTAGATATTTAAAATTATTGCAATCTATCTATGCCTTCAACTAAATTGTTTACTATATTTTTACTTCATTAAATTGGGTAAGATATTTAATAAAACTTAACTGTCCGTCGCCTCAAAAAAAAAGTAATTTCGAGAAAAACGCATTTTATTTTGTTCCAAATTAGCTAGCAACAGCCGGTTTGAAATTAACATTTGGGGTTTAGTAATTTTGAATAGAAATTAAATATACTTAATTTATTTTTCAGGAGAACAAACTGGTCTATACGTAAATTTAAGTCTTTTGCCAGTTATGTCAGGATTGGCATTATGTTCAATAAATGAAGTTAGTTTTGAATTAACAGGTTTTATGGCTGCTATGGCTACAAATGTCACTGAATGTGTGCAGAATGTTTATTCAAAAATGCTCATATCAGGGGATAAGTTTAAATACACGTAAGTATTTTACAAATTCCTGGGTACATGACATCATAAATTAAATGCTATTTTCAAATTCTCTGTTTAAAGACACTTTTAAGTCTCTTGTTACATCAGTTTATTCTTAGACAATCTAGACATTTATCTAATAAGTGTTGAACTGGTTGCAAAAAGAGTTTGTACATGTAGAAGGCTCTTGGTGATTAATAAGATGTTTATTATTATATTTTGGGTACAATTCCATAGACGAAAATAATGAAAAATGAATGACTTCGCGGTCTATTCAAAATTAACGGCTTTTATTTAATTATTTCATTTTAATTTGTTCGATTTGATTTTTATTTAGTGTACAGGATTGGCATTTATTATTTAGATTAGTTAAATATGTTGGATGTTTTTCCAAGTAGAGAAAATATTACGATTGGTGTTACTTTTTTGGGTATACCTAATAGCAGTTGGGTGATAATACATAGGGAATGTGTGACTAAAATTAGAAGTAATTATTTTGGTTATTGGTTTACTTAAATGTATAGTTACATCAGAAGAAGCCAAATCAAAAACTAATATTTCAGTGTAAAAATTTAAATAATCAACCTATTCGTAACGTTTTCCTACAATAAACTGCTATCGAAACCAAACACCACTGATTTTTTGCTTATAATTTATTAATTATAAAATAATATTTTCACAATTTAGTGCCTACATTTTCTTTTTGTTCATGAGTTGCGACAGGTTTGTGATTTCTAAAAATAGTATAAATCATTTGCTGCTTATAGCAGTCATACACTTTCACTTTTATTTAAAATGCACATATTCAGTATTCTTAAAGGTCAGACGTGCAGATTGTAATTAGAAATTCAAATGCTAATGTCTTCATATTACACACAATAAAATTATAAGAAGAAACTTGTTTTGTAGTAAAATAAGTAACCTTTAAACATTCTCCTTTTAGATTTTAATTTGGATATACCTTAAAAATTTTATCTAAATTTTACAGATCCTTTATTTTAGTAAAATAATTAATTTTTAATATCTAAAATTGAAGCACAGTTTAGAGATATTGTTCAATTACTACAAACATACAAGATAAATAAAATATTGTTTAATTTTTTGTACTTCTTTTTGTTCATTTTTTGTTCTTTATAAGTATAATTTATCTGTTAGATCTGATAGATAAACTCTGAAGTAAATGTTATTCTTTCTTTTGACACCCATTAACAGTTTTTCATGTTAATTGTTTTTTTAGCCCTGCAGAGCTTCAGTTTTATACTAGTATAGCTAGTATTATAGTACAAATACCTGCCACATTATTAATGGTAGATTTTGTAGCAAGTGAAAAAATTGGCTACAAACTAATTCTATCATTTATTTTAAATGGAATATTTTTCCATTTTCAAAGTATAACGGCATATGTACTTATGGACTACATTAGTCCTGTAACCCATAGGTAGGGATTTATCTATTCTATATTTTTCGTATTAGTTGTACTTCATATTTTTAATTTTTTTAGTGTGGCAAATACGGCGAAGCGAGCCTTTCTAATATGGTTGTCAGTTGTCATGTTTGGGAACCCAGTGACAATGCTCAGTGGCCTAGGCACAATTACTGTGATAGTTGGTGTTTTATTGTATATTAAAGCACAGGAATACGATAATACTGACAGACTAGCTACTCGTAATCTTGTACATAGAAAGGTTCGAGCCATCTAGCAAATTTAAAATTAAAAAAAAATATATGTTAATAGGAGTAATTAAAAATGGGTAAATATATACTGAAGTTTTGAAATGTGAATTCATATTTATGTGTTTGGAAACGTAGTATTTTTGGATGTCTATTTTTTTATAATTTATAACTTGAAACTTTTCCATCCTCCTATGGGTATTATTTTATTTTTATATTTATGATTTTATTCTAAATATAAGTTTTTACCTGAATATTTTTTAGATAAACACATTTCGACATTCATTAAATAATTTTTTTATCCGTTCACTATGCATGAAACAACTTGGTACAAATCGTTATTTTTATATTTTTCACTCCAGCTTCCACAGTTTTCTATGTTTTAAAATTTGGTTTTTTAATCAGAAATTGACGAGTTGTTGGGAATGGTGAAATAAATTTTTTTAAAAAAACTTTTGTGTTAAGTGCACAAAAAAACATTGAAATTGATCTGTACATTTTTGTTTACTTAAATTAAATTATTTTTAATTTTTTTAAATTCATAATAATTTTGTATAAATTCAAAACAAAAACAAGGGATCATGAAAACTAAATATTAAAATACAAAGGTCAGTTTAGAATTTGAGCGTTGGGTATTTCAAAATATAAAATACAATTTTATTTACTTAAAATACAGGAAGTCCATTCATAAAAAAATATTTTTCATCCTTTCACTTTTCGACATCGACATTAAAATAATTTTTGGCCCTTCTTCTATCTTTCTGATTATAATATATATTATTCAGCTCTCTCACTTAAGTCTAATTTTAGAACATAACAATGGCTATAGGCGGAAACTAGTTATTATTAAATAAATTTGTGTGGTCGACTGACTTTGCGATTTTTTTTCGCCTGACTGCGGTTTTTTTCCATTTTAATAAAAAAATATTTGTTTTATTTTTTTATTGTTTTTTGAAAATTGTCTAAAATTATCTAGGTATCTATTTTAGAATTATTTAAAAAATATCTAAACTTATATTTTAAATATCCAAAATTTTGCTATGGTATTGATTCTTATGCAAAAGAACTTAAAAAAGATATATTTTTCTACCACCGTGTCTGAAGTACTAACTGTTTTTTTAAATATTTTATAAAAAATAATATGGTAGTTATTTTATTTTGGGGTTGTTTAATTAACGCTGTGTCTAGGTGCACGCTAACGTGTACAATAAAAAACTTAGGTACACGCTAAAACGTTATCACTGACTATGATGTAGTCTTTTAGAGTGCACCGATTTACCGCGTGCACGTTAAATAAATGACATTCAGTATAAATGTTAGAACGTGTATGTTCGTTTGTATTGATTTTTCCTTATGTGAATATAATTATAAATACAAATTATAGACGTGGTCAGGTGTTTAGTTCCTTTGAGGAATTTCAAAACGGTTTGAGGCAATATGAAATGAAAAACAAACAAAAGTTCGTGATTAGACATAGCAGATCTATCGAAACCGCTAGGAAAGTTTCAAAACGTTCACTAGATGACAAATTAAAGTATTATGAAGCACATTATAACTGCATACACGGCGGGAAATTGAGACTGAGAGGAAAAGGATTAAGGAAAACTAGATGGGTATTGGTAGCAGCTGTATTTTGAAACATTTTCCTACTGTTTTGAACGATGCTTAGGCCTACCTCAGACGAGACACTCGGTGGCTGGCCACCGACTCACCATTGCAGAAGATGGGAGCGCTCAGACGAAATTCTGTGTCAGGAGTCACTGAAGGTGTCTAGTTCATAAGTAGAAAACTAAAGTGAGGGAAAAAAAGAAAAAACTTGCGCAATCGATAAATTATCCTTTTTTAATGAATTAATGTTAAATACAATTTTTCATGAAAAATAAACCCCTCTCGAGTTTTAGGGCGTAGAAAATTACGATTTTCACCACACTTCTAAAACTTTTTAAAATATAACCGAAAAAAGTTTTACGTAAAAATTGATATGAACTAATTTTATGGCCTTGAGCTAATAATTAAAATGATTTTTTTTTATTTTTTTACGATTAATACGAAGTAAGATATGACAATTCAAAAATGCGTGTTTAAAGAAACTGGATCGTTCTAGCGTAAATATCTTGAAAAATATGACTTCCACAAAAAATATATAATATAATATAACATCATAATGAGAGAACAACATTGGAAACATTTTGAGACCATCCAGAACCGTTTAACATAAGCAGAAAAAAGTTATGCTTTGAGCAAATGTTCTTCCGAATAATTTCCATTTTTTTTTATCTTTTGCCTGTGACGAGATACAGCAGTTTGAAATTGCATTTAGAACCGTCAATGTCATTTTTTCGGATCAGATATTGAAAAAACGGTCATTCCAATGAAAAATATTGGCATTTCGGCGATATCCTAAAAGCTTTAAAATGGTTTATTGTACATCTCGATATTATCAGCCCAAAAAAAAGTTACGGGCAAAAAATACATTTTTTTTAGAAATGTACGATTTTTGTGGTGAAAATCATAATTTTCTACGCCCTATAACTCGGTAGCGGTTTATTTTAATGAAAAATTGTATTTACAATAATTCATTAAAAAGTATAATTTCCCGATTGCGCAGTTTTTTTTTCTTTTTTTTTCACTCACTTTTTGATGCATTTCATAAGAATAAAAGTTATTGCTTAATTACAGTGCACGGTGTTAATTTTGTATGAAATTAAAGGTGCACGTTAAAAGACTACGTCATCGGAAGTGATGACGTTTTAGCGTGTACCTAAGTTTTCTTTTTTGTACACGTTATCGTGCACAGCGTTTATTTAATAAATTGGTTATAATCAACGAACATGCGTTTGTTGTTTGTGAAATTGCAGTGGCAGTTTTAAAATATATACAGAGTGTCCAGAATCACGCGGAAAATATTTGGCTCTAAATGTCAGACGATAGAATGCTAATAAAATATTAAAAAGCATAAATCCGATAAAAATGAATTTTCGCCACTGTCTCTACTTTGTATATAGTCGCAAAATTAAATATCACAAAACCAGTGTTTCCAATGGATAAATTACTCCTGTTAATATAATTTTTTTTAATGTTTGTGCTAGTTGTAAAAAAATTCAATGAAACAAATTTAGAGAAACGAACGCGAAATAATCGCATAATTTGAAACGCAAGTATAATTCAATTCGTTCTTTTTGGGGAAATATTTTTTTACAAGTAGCATTAATATTTAAAGTTTATTATTTATTAGCGTAAAAACAGGGTGTCTAGGAAGTTTTTAAAGTGTGAAAAAAATGTATACTATTTTACGTTCTTTTTTTAAATGATTTTTGTAAAAAAATGTCCATAACGTGTGATTGTAGACTGAAATTTTTAAATTCAAGTTCTACCTTGTAAATAATAGTTACCTGGTGACGACTTTTAGAGTCTTCCACATTTTTTTTTATTTAAAAAAACACTATTTTTTGTTGTTAACATTATTGTTAGTACGAACATGTGATATTTTCTTGTCAATTTGAATCAATCAAATTTTATTTTCAATAATCCATAATCCATATCACTCTTACGAGGCAATGTACTTTTGTACTTTTTTTTTTGGCTTTTTTTAATTTGGTATTAATCAACAAACATTCAAAAATTCGATCGATCTAAATAAGTCCTTTATAAACAAAAATTAGGCGACAAATATTTGATGCAGGGTCACAACATTTTTTTTTATTACCATATCCATTCAACGCTTTTCTAGTGGAGCTATGGTTATCGTACTATATAGGGAGGTCCTTGTTCACTTTTATTTTGACCTAATTTTTTCTAAATGCATTAAGTATGCCCTCTGATCTTTCCCGCAAATACCTTTAATCTAATTCCTACTCGAAGGCGTCGTGTGAGTCGTTAAATTTTGGAAAATACTGTTCCTTTCGTTTTTCTCTGAGTTAACTAGTATAACATATAATCATTTTGAGTAGATACCGAGTCAACTGTTCGCATAATTTTTAAGTAAGTAATCTAATATATTAATATTTTAAAGTATTAACGGTGTTCAATGTAGAATTCATTGTTTACCTTTAGGAAACGAAGGTAAAGATATTTTTGAAAATATAAAGCGTGTTTTAAAAGCTTTCGAGTAGGAATTTGAGTAATGGTGTACATATAAGTAGTATAGAAAACATGGTTGTGTGAAAAATCATTCCAATAATTATAGAATATTTGCGTTCTTAATATGTTCCGTACTTATTATTTTTTACTAATTTTCCTTAGCAAAAACGAATCTGCACTGGTGTAGACTCTTGTTAGAAAAATTGGATCACTATGGTGTGTCAAGTTTTGTAAGAGAAAAATAACTTGTAAAACATTAGCAATACTTTATTGAGTCAATAAACACATTTTAAATAATCGCTTTTTATCTGCTTTACTAAAATATTTAGTTTTTAATTTGGACTGCTTATTACAAACTGAGAAACAATCGTTCCAAAGTTTCGTAAAGATTCCCAAAAACATTATTATTTTCAGCAATCTTTTAATTTCGTGCTCCGTATCTTCTTAAATAGTTTGAAAATTCTGCTGATTCTTCAAAGCCACAAGTAAATTTCCTCGATTTTCGATTTTTATAAATAATAATAATAATAAAAGAACTAGGGAACGAAATCATTGAAGAAATAAATTGTAAGTTTTCTTACTTTTTCCGGTTAAGTTTAATTTTACAAATGAGCAGTTTTAGCATCAATTTTGATTCTCTTATTAAAGTGAAGATTCACCATCCTTGCGGGGATCAGTTATTGGTAGTTTGCTTCATTGTTCTCTATCTCCACCATCATGGAAGGGAAGGGAATATTATGAAAGTTGTGTAGTGAATTAAATTTTTAAATCTAAGAATTAATCGTAGACTACCATTTCATATATTTTTAATACTAGAAACCATTTTTACAAACCGCATTCCAAAATATATACGAATCCTTAATTTGTAATATATTGTCCCTGTTATTGTGTAGTATAAGACAAAAAAGATTATTTGAGTAATTGATTTCGATTTTTTTTACATAACTTGTAATTGATGTAAATAAAAATATTGTATTACTTGTTTTTTATAAATAAATTGTTTCTCAATAATTTTCTTTATTTCTGCAAATATATCTTTTGATACAGAGTTATATAAGATGTTTCGGGTAAGAAACCATTCATCTTCAGGAATGAGAAGGTTCAAATAAACGCGGATGCGAAAATGCCTTTTAATACAGGACATCAATAATTGGATTATTGTTAAATATTTCAGCAAAGTTTGTGCCTGTAATAACATAGGCAATTTAGATGCTAGATCACATAAGTTTTGTCTCGTAGTTTTATTCGAATCAGTAAAAATTTTTCCATCTAATTGAAAACAGGAAAATGTAAATAGTTTTAAAAAACTGCTTAGATGGTGTTATTTTTAGCGGCACTCTTTTTTCGAATAAAAAAAAATAAAATTACAAATAAAAACCAACTTTTATTTATGTACAAATGAAAAAAATCCTATTTTCAATAAGTTACAAACCTATTTGCTATCGCTAAAGTAATATTGGCACTTGGGTGGCCTGCACATTTGAAAAAAATGGAAAAAAATATATCAAAATAAGACATTAAATTATCTAAAAAAGCATTTTAAGTTTTAATAAATCTACTTTTATATTTACATAATTAACCTTTAAAATACGATGTTATTCTGAACTACCCCTTTCTAAATGTAAATGCCATATATTCACAAAATTATCTTTAATTTAAAAAAATTATATATCTGCGAATATATGGGATTTTTTATGATAGTAATATAAAAAATAAATAGGTAGTTTTATTCACTATTTGTCATAAACATTATTGTAGGAACATTGCTAGATTTTTAGCACAATTTCCAGTAGAATCAGCAATAATTTTAAATCTTAATTTAAACTTTTTAATCATATACAGTATGTCTGAAAAAGTTAGCAACAAACGGGAAATTATTTATTAATCATTTGTCAAAAATAAAATGTGTAAAATATTTAGTGGTATACAGGGAAAATACTAAATAATTTAGCATTTGTTGGATTACTTATTGCATAAGATAAATTACAAATAAATGCACTTACTGATTACATTACTCATCTTCTCAAGGAAAAAGTTGTAGGTCTCTGTTTTGCAAGAATTGTCAATAATAAATTCTTAATTAGAATCCTATATTTTCAAAATGCAATATCAACATCAAACAGAGTAAAAATTTATATTTATAAGGCCATAAATCAAAGAATTCTTATTAACATTTTCAAATGACATTTTGTTTATTTTCTGTATTTAAATTTAAAAGCACTACTCTTCAGCATAAATCAATATTTTTTGTTTTCCCTGTTTACCACTAAATATTTTAGAATTTTTATTCTTTATTATTGATTTATATGTGATGCAGAACTTTTTTTGTAAAATTAATAACAAAAAAAATTTCAAATTTGTTGCCAACTTTTTCAAAAATTTGCTAAAAACAAAACAAATTGAACGTAAAACCTATTTTAAATGATTTTTAGTTTTGCAACAAAACCATTTTAATATTGAAATACTTTAAGCAAAAATTGAATTTTTTTGTTTTATTACCTTGGGTGTAGGACAGCTTAGAAAATCAATTTTTTTATATAAATCTGCAATACAAGAAAATTATGTTTAATAAGTAGCGGAGCTTATGATAAAACACTGGCCCATGGAGTTAATACCCATTTTTTCAAATGACCAATTTGGGTTTAGATAACTCCGCAAGATAGATCACGAAAACCCACAAACTTTTGATAAAGTTTGGCATAAAGGGCTAGTTTACAAACTATACCTAATGTGAAATTTATCTGTAGAATTATTCTATATATCAGATAGATTATTCAGAAATATAGGATAGGGGTAATATTAGGGACTAAAAGAAGAAACAGCAGATGTGACTCAAGAAAAAGTATTGGGTTCTAATCTTTTACTGGCTGCATACAAGCATTGTTCCTCAGTACCTACTGAGATTATATCTACAGCTTTACAAATAACTGGTATCTAGAATTAAATGAAATCATCTACCAGTTATTTAAATGATAACATCCTAAATAAAAACAGTGAAGTTTATTCGACTGAAAGCTATGTTAAAAATAATAGAATTGAACTAGGATTAAAATACACTGGCTGATAGTGATAGGACCAAAATCTCATGTGGATACATCATAAAATATTGATTAATAACCAAATATTAAAACCACTCTGGATGTATGGTATTAACTTATGGGGTTCTACCAAGGAAGTCTATGAGCAGAACATTTATCTCGACGCCAAAACAATTCAGATTCTTAAGCGAAGATTGAATAAATAGTTTTAAAATTAGAAAAGAACAAATAAAAATAAATTGCAGCCTTGACAAAATCCAAATGCTGCCGTATATCCAACATAATTAAAGCAAACATTTTTTGCTAAAATATTCACATCTGACAGAAATAAAAGAAATGAAATAAGAATTAAGTAAAGTAAAAAATTGGATTAAGATGAATACATAAAATGTAAAAAATAACATTCATTGAAATACTAAACCAGTCTCGGATCTCCCATTTAGGCTTTACTAGCTAGTGTTCCGGGAGTTCTTCCTGCTAACCTCCTTCTACCTGCTAACAATTTATTTAATCCCTTAGGTTCCTCCGTCGTCGTGCTAGAACTAGAAGAAGCTGCTTCTGTCTCTTCTTCAGCCGGCGCTTCAGGTTCTGCTGCTTCCTCTGTGGAAGGCGATTCCGCTGGAGCTTCGCTAGATGTCGCTTCGGTTGTTTGTCCTGGACGTTTGCGACCTAATAGAGGGTTGATTCTGCGCACCTGGACTGGGGAGCTGGCTGCTGTCTTTTGACGGGCTTGTGGAGATATGCGACTTTTGTTGCGGAGACGTCCAAGTGGAGAATTGTCGGCGGGAGCTGGTGTTTCTTCCTGAAATGAGTAGTTAAGATTAAATTTAAATAACCATTACATTTAATCGAATCAACATTTTAGGACGCCAAGGTTCTAGCTAACGAATTTAAATTTGATTGTACCTAATTTATGTATTTTAAAGTTTCTTGTCTTACTTTTTCTTTATTTTCTTGTTCATGAATCTCTGGTTCTTCATCTCCTGTTACGTGGTCTTCTACAGGCGCCTCTGTACTTGTGGTTCTTCCTCTAGCTCCAATATTTAATCTAGGTCCTGGTCTTAAAGGTCTTACTGCTGATCCTCCATTGATTCTTCGTGATCTTACTGTTGTGCTACGTAAATGGAATAACAATATTAGAAATTTGCAAAATTATAGAGAAAATAATTATGAAAAAGAATGAAAGACAAATTACAAGAAAGAACAAACATGAGTTAACTTAGAAGAAGATGAAGACAGACACTTTGATCGAATTAGAAGAAAGGGAGAATATGGAGTAGGAGGAAATAAGTTTAATTAGATAAATAAATATTTTTAGAAATACAGGTACCTTGTATCCGCAGTAGATCCAGATACTTCTCCTTCATTTTCAGCAGATGGAGCAGCGGTAGTTCTTCCTCGAGTTCTTGATGATCCGAAGCTTGGTCTTGCACGAGGCAGTGAAGCTCGGCTAGAAGGAGCCGCAGTACTTCCTGACTCATCTTTTGAATCTTCAGAGGGAGCTGCTGTTGTCCTGCCTCGTGGTCTGGTTGCTCCAAATCGTGAACGATTCAACGTTGGCTGAAAAAACATTGTTTTGTTATATACCTGACTATTTCTTAGGACTGTAGTATTAAAATGCTTACCCGTGATTGACCAACAGGCTTAGCTTCTTCATTATGAGCTTCCTCTTCAACGACAGGCGTAGCTGTAGTCCTAGTTCTAGATCTTCCACCGAAACTTGGTCTTCCGAATTTTTTCTTGGGTTCTGCCGCAGATGCTTCTGTGGTACTGGTTGTATGACCGGTTGATTTTCTTCCATTTGGAACGCGTCTACCGGCTCCAAATTTGCTCCTTCCTATATTCGTGGGGGGCTCCGTGGATGGGGGTGGCGGAGGAGTTGTCGTGGTCGTAGTTGTAGTTGTAGTAGTAGTGGTAGTGGTTGAAGTAGTTTCGAGTTCTAAAAAAAAACAAAAAATAAATAAACTCCAAACTTCCGAGGGCTTATTAGCTGTATCCGCTAAAAGGAAGGGTATTTGACACTGTCGTCATTTTTAAGTGAACCCTTAAATAAAGCATAAATTTACCTGTAGATACTTCATCAGTGACATCTTCAGTGGATCCGGTCTTACCGTCTTCAGTATTTGCTTCACCTTCTTCTCCAAATAATTTTTGGGTTCCTTGTGAAATGGCGTATAAATCTAAAGCTACTTTGTCCATTGGTGACATGGCAGTAGTTGTAGGATCTGCCGAAGTGATGGTACTTTCTTTTGATTCGTCATTATCTTCGTTTACGGGAGCTGCCGGTTTGTTAACTGGTTCTTGCTGTGTCTGTAAAATATAAGAAATAATCTCGTTTTGTTCCAATTCTAATATAATTCCAAAAATATTCCTTGATTGTGTTAAAAAGCATTGTTATTTATTTAATAAAAATAAAATTTATTTTTCAGTGCCAGTTAATGATTGTTACTTATTAATACAACATTTCGGTCAGTTTTTTCTTAAAATCAGATGCACTCTTTTAACCAAAAACTATTTGTTATTTTAATCTTATAAGTAGTGCATGTGCGTCAAATTAAATATGATAAGTGAGAAACATGAATAAGATACCACAATCGACGTTTGTTGTTTTGCAACTCTCGCTGCGGTTATACTGAGGATGGGTGACCACTTGCATGCAGGGTTGTAGTTTCGGCTGTGCTGGTATAGTATTATCAGTCCGTTGAAATAGGGAGAAAATATAACAAGCTTATAAGGTTTATGTATTTCGCGTAATCAAGTATTGCAACAGACTAGCTGTGTTCTTCTTGCAGGAGCACACGTAAGATATCACATAGGTTCTAAATCAGTTTTTTAAACCTCTTTGAGAAAAATAATAATGAAATATAACAGAACATTAACCATGATTAAGAGAGAATTGAAGATGATTGGTAATTTAAAAATAAAAATCCAGAGACTTTAAATATGTGTGAATGTTTAAAAAACAAATATAGCGAAAGATGCGAAATATTAAAAACAATTTGTAAACTTGCAAAATGGAAACGAATAACTATTAGTGCAGACTACAAATCTATAGAAACGTTACTTTAAATTTTATTAGATTGTGGGTTTTTATATAAGAAATTTAACATTGTTTCTAACATCGTTTCGTTGTTATAACACATCTTAGTATTTTAAAAGTTAAAATCGTTAATATTCTTAAATGAAATAATTATCTTTTATTGAGTAAAAGTGTGGATAAATGTAAAAAAATTGTGGAAACGTCTGAAAAATTACGTCAAATCTTAAAATTGCCTTTTAAATCATTTTTTTTTCTCCAAAAAATATGTAGAAAATTGTGAATTTGAAAATTACTGATAGACGATGCTACAAATATTTGATTTTTTAAAATTTTTTTAAGAAAAATGAAGATCCCTCATTAACTTTATACGAATTAAAATGAAGAAAATTATCATTACCAAAGCAACAATTATATTTTAGTTGAATTTAGGCATTAATTATTCATCAATATGTTAATTAACTTGAACTAATATACACCATTAATGTGCAAGATTAGTGTGTTGTATCATATTGTACAATTTATATTCATTACTGGTTGTTCAAGTTCGACGCGCTCATTTGGTATGGCTCCCAAGAAACGTACCGGGCCTTCAGGAAGCTCTTGAGGGAATGAAGGTTTTCCTTGACCGGATCCGCTGCTATGTGTGTTGAAAGTGTCGCTATCAATCAAATCTAAGTTCACTCTATGGACGTTGGCACGTGTTCGACCTCTTGAACCCTGTATAAAACATTTATAATGTAATTTAGATCAGAGATGGTCAGAATATGGCATTCTGGACCAGTAGGAAATTGTATAGTGTAAGTAGTAGGCTGTTAATGACGGTAAAATAGGTACCGAGAGATAAATAAAATTGCAACGACAAGCCAGATAAACCAGCTGTCGAAATTAAGCTAGAACGATATAAGAAAAAAACCAAATTCTTTGCATTAACAGAAATGTTGGAAAATATGTGGATAAATATGAATCTAAAAGAATAACCTTGATTTTGTCACTGAAGAAGAACGTAAATGATTTTTACGCAAGTAAATATGATTACATACAGGCGAATATTATTTGCCCAAATTAGAAAAAAAAATTAAAAATGTGTTGAGTAAAGAAAAAAATTAAACCGATCTTTTAAGAAACTGTAGATTTTATTTTAATATAGTACAGTCCGGTTTCAAAGAAATTAATAAGTCAATCAATTAAGGGTCAGTTTAAAGGTGCGTAGATTCAACCCTACCTGTGTTTCATCTGAAACATTGTCGGCCTCACTTGCAGCCTCGCCGGCTGGCCTTACTCTTCCACGGCCTCTGGTCACTGGCACTATTTCCTCTTCTGGTAGGGGAGTGGTGTTCAGGTTTCTGCTTCTTAAAATACACGACTGATTTTAATGAAATGAATAGATAAAATCTTAGTTAAGTCGGTCAATGAAAAATGTATAGTGCTTTTTTCAGAAAACCGTATTTTGTAATTAAAATTATAATATTACGAAATAGATGAACAGATTAGTATTGTTATATTGTGATAAAAAACTTTAATGTCGGTTCTAATTTTAAAAGTATGTTAGGAGGCCGTCATTTTTTGTTTTTCGTTGAAATCTTGACTTATTTTAAGGTATGAAAACACTTCTTTCGTAACAACGTTTAACGTTTCTATCAGTGACATTATACTTTGGAACGTGGATTAAAAATTAAAATTAAGCAATACAAGATATTTTTTTTAAAGACGGATGGAATAAAGATAATATGTGAGAGTTGTTTTTACTTATTCAATATTTTCTACAAATACTGGAACAACTTTAAGTATGAAAATAAAATCTTATCCCTCTACTAATCCAATTATATAAAAGAATATAGAAAAATGCTTGAAAAACTCGATTTCTGTTTTACCTAAAGATTTTTCCCTTTTCAATTTTTTGTGTAAATAAATTTAGGAGTATTTTTAGAGAAATCAGAGAAATTGAGGTATGGCGAAAACGGACTAATAAAGAAGTATATAATTTTTATGGATAATAAAAGATAACCAGTAATAGAAGGACGAAGGATAAGACGGATGGGATACATATTAAGAATAGCAGATGAAAGAATAATCTAAATAGGGAAATAAAGAAAGTCAAAATAGATGATTTGATCAACTATCAAGTAGAAAACAGCATTGACAGACTTGAAAGTACTGAAGTCATGCTTGTTGCGCTTTAAAAATACAAAAGTTGAGATATTCATTTTATTTCCACACTGTATGCCTCATCAAATAAAAATTTACCAAGCTCAATTGGAAAAGAAAAATTGTTGAAGCGGTTTCAATGATAAAGAAAACAGTACGTCCAATGAAGTCAAAAATTTGAATTAACTTTTAAGAAATAATAATAGATCTACCATTAATAATGCGAAACGCGAAGCAATTGTAGCATTAATCGACAATACTAAAAACAAAAACATATTATATACCGTTCGTTCCCAGAAAGTATCATAATGGGTAAATCCCGCAGGGTTTCATTTTGAGGACATTTTTTTTTGTTCTTATAAATGCCGCAAAATATCATCATACAATAAGTACTACATCTTAACAGTAAATCCAAAAAGTTGCTTATAAGTAATCAGGTTTTCATAATTATTAAATAATAATATATGCCCTGCAATTACTTCCCTTACGAGTGAACCCCAGAAGCTCTGGATACAAGGATAAATGGCATATTAAAAATTCTATCTCACAGAACAGCCAGAATACAACAATAATCATTTTCTCCTCGAAAATGGTTTTATATAAACTATTACGACGAATATTGATTTTTTGCATATTTTAATATGAAAACAAATCTAAAAAAATCGTTTAATTTTATTGTTTATAATTTAGTTAGTACCTAGGCGGAAATCTGGTGTTAGCAGGCAATCGCTCTTCATTAACAGTTTCATCTTCTCCCAATTGTCTCCCTCTATTTTTACTACCACGTGATGGAAGGACTTCATTACTTTCTGGTACAGGTTTTTTGTCACTGGATGGGATTTGGTTTCTGGCAGGACCATCATGCGCGTTAGTAATCTAAAAATATAAAAGCTGAGCAAGATTTGTTTAACCCTTCAAGATGATAATTAAAACAAAATGTTTTACAGAGATAACACCAGAGTGAGCGTTAGTGTCGACATATGTTAGATAAAATAAGGATTACTAATGGGTAAATCTAAAAGAAATCCTCATAAGTGCTTGTTTACATTAATTAGTACTCTCACAAACAATTATAATTTTAAATAATGAAAAATCCAATAACAAAATATACTTACAGGTTTGTCTTTGGGATCATCATCATCGTAATAATAATATACATATTCATACTCATACTCTTGCCCGTTAGGTCCTTTTTTAATTTGAATCCTCGATCTCTGCTTATCACTGGCAGCACCCACCAGAGGAATATCGTCGATAACAGCTCTTGGAACTGATTTTCCTGTCGTTAAAACTGGACTAGGGCTGGTGACTCCTAAATTTTCTCGTTTTACTTCTTTTTTGACCCTCTTGCTGCCCCTGCGGCGTTGAGATTTTTTCGTAGTGGTAGTTGAGGGTTTGGATGTAGTTGTTGTGGAGCTTACGCTTTGGTATCTGAAAAATATATTTTTCCTGCAGCGGGCGTTACTTTAGAACCTTACAATCGGGATAGACAGAATATTTCACAAAAATTGTTGAAAGTCAGGTGTTATATATACAGAATTGATATTTACCAGATCTCTTAATTGATATATCACACTCTAACCCAAGAAATTTTAGAAAATCTAAAGTTGTCTCCATAAGTAACTTTTGTCTGGCGTAAATATTGTCATGTTTAGTTAAACCTTACCTTGATTCTTGAAGAACCTTTTGCACAGGTAATTTCTGCGCCATTTTACCATTAATTGAAGATTTTTTAAACAAAAATACTCAATTTGTTGGAATATTAAAATTTCTAAAATAGAGCTCTTTTTAAAAAACAAATATTACGAATCAAATGTATGAAAAGAAAAGCAATAAGAAAATTTTATAATTAAGTCAGAGTGGCAGGATTAAATGTTTTGTGGTATTTTTTAAGTGTTTAGTACTATATCTCAGAAACTGTTTTATGAAAGAAAATGCAGGAAACTACTTTCAAGTTTCTAGGTTTTTCGCAGAGGACCTAATTCGCGATGGCAAAGAACTATGCATGACATTCTTACCATTCTAACAACGCCACCTAGTGCCTGTTGAAATAACTGAATTGAAATATTTTAATAAATAATAAATTACCTTATAAACGATACAAATTTTGTCAAAATCAAAATGGTAAAACTGGAAGTAAAAATGTTTTATTAATTTAACGTTCCCAATCAATTTTAATTTTTCAAAGTTTGGTTAAATTTACTCAAGAATACCGTTTTTCATAATTTTTATACTATTAGTTATTTATAATAGACAAGTGCTTTGTTACCATTGCGAATTAGGTCCTTTAACAGCGACCCTATAAAGTATAATTTTCAACATTTTCTCACAGCCGAACGATACAAAATTTCTGAGAGACTGCAACTTACCACCTTTAAATAGACACCTGGTATATTTACAGAGATAAAAAATTTATAAAACCAAAATATAAACAATATTCAAGATCAGATTTTATCTTAGCCTTACAGGCTATACGATTAGGAGAAATACTTCTTATCCATAAAAAGAAAAGAATCCAAATTACTAAACACCTGCAGCAGTAATTGATAACACACGACTATGTCAGTTAGTTTCTAAAAGGATTCTCAGCAAACAGAGTCTGATACAGCAATGGTTGGAGTATCTTTTGATTGAAAGAATATTGTACTGGACCAGAGTTTTTGAGTACCTAGCTGAAGTCGAGCTCGCTTTTTTATTAGTACGGGATATTTTTTTTGGTAGTCTTAGTATCAAAAGGCGATGTAGCAGTCAATAAAAGCAACTACAACGCCCTATACTATCACTAATAATTCATTTTTTAATAGCCTACTGCAACAAAATTGTCTCTTACTTAGCTAGCAATGCTTTCACGTCAATTTTCGTTGCGCCAGGAGGTGCAGGAGCAGGAGTTTTTTGAGCCTCCCTTTTAATAACCTTCTTATCTACATTTGACACTTTAACGTCGCTATTCTCTTCGTTTTCTTCCTCTTTCTCTAATTTGTAAGTTAGAGAAGGGGGAAGCTTATGAGCCGTTTCAAATTCCTTTTGTTCTTGAAGAGGTTTTTCGTTTCTTGTTATTGGTTTTGCTTCGTTGCTTGTTGATTGGACAAAGACGTATTCTTCGCCCGGTTTGGGCTGTGTGATGAGGTCCGGTTGGTATGGTAATGCTTGTGTAAGGGCTAGTGTTGTGAAGAGTAATCTGTAACAAAAAGAATAAAAAACTCATACTTTTGTTTCTAATTTGATGTCTTTCATTTCATTCATTTTTTTAAAATACAAAGAATCTTCACTGAAATCTGGAGTTGCAGCGCGTCTTGATGCGCATATTTTTTATAAGGTCTGATATATGACTTGTACAGGGTGGCCAAATAAGAATGCGAGGTAATGTATCTTGGAAACCATCCAGCGTAGAGGCTTGCGGAAAAAAAGTCATTACTAAAACGGCCAAGAGAAAAACCTGGAAAATATTTTCAAGTTTCTAAAATGGCCGCTAGGGGGCGTAATTGCAATCTTGAATCTAAGAAAGTGATGTTTCTGTGAATTCCGCTATATTAACATAACAAAAAAATACATGATCTTTAAAGTAGAGGATAATCTGAATCTTTTTTGTTTGACAATTTTTGCTATATCTCTAAAAATAAAGTGGTGGGGGGTAATCAAAGGTTTCAGTAAAAAACACCCTGTATATTCGAAACGGCTGAGCCGATTTTAACAAACTTGGGCTAGTTGAAAAGAGCTATTCTTGGGCTAAAAATGCTATAATATTTGAAGTTTTGTCAGTTTCAGATGTCGCCGCTAGAGGGCTTTTTTTTCGACATTTCGACAGAAATGGTTAATTTTCTCAAAAGTAGGTAAATGATGCCTAAACAAGCTCGCGAAAACCGCATCTCGGTATCTCGTTCCTAACCTAAAATTTAGGCCAAAGAAAATTTTATACGGAAATCTCTTAAATTTTTATTTTTTAAACTAATTAATTCCTTTTATTATGTAAGTTGTGGCCCTAAAAAGGACCGAATTAAAAAAGAAATGTTTTTAATGTCCCCGTAAATGCTCGAAATTCTGAAGCCTCTCATGGGTAGACAAAACTGCAGCTTCAATTTCGGCTCTCGGTATGTTACGTAATGCATTACGAATCCGATTTTTCGTATCTCTCTGGTCGTAGGTTGAGTCTGAAAATTCAAGACAAGTTAAGTCTGGTGATCGCGCAGCTCATGGAAACAGACTTCCTCTTCCAATCCAACGCTGTTGTAATACTGCACAATAATGGAGAATTTTTATTTCTAATTCTTTGGACCGGTGAAGCCACCTTTAAAATCTGCACAATATGCATTATTGGTCTGCAGAAAATCCGCATTGGTTGCGTGAAGTTCAGCACCAAGGACGTTGGAGTTTAAATGTGTGGTGTGGCATACTTGGAGGCAGAATTATTTTTTTTAGCAATCCCTAAGTGGCAATATCTTTCTTGACTTTTTGGCCAATAAATTACCGTTGTTGTTGGAAGATGTTTCACTGGAAACACGTCAAAACTTGTTTTTGCAGTTGAATGGTTGCCCAGCAGATTATGCTATTATTGTGCGAGAGCATATTAATGCAGTATTCCAACAGTGGTAGATTGGAAGAGGAAGTCTGTTTCCATGGCCTGCGCGATCACCAGACTTAACTTGTTTTGATTTTCAGACTCAACCTACGACCAGATACATATGAAAAACCGGATTCGTTAATGCATTACGTAACATACCGAGAGCCGAAATTGAAGGTGCAGGTTTGTCTACCTATGAGAGGCTTCAGCAATGCATAGAGCGTGATGATCAGCATTTAGAGCATTTACGGGGGCACTAAAAACTTTTCTTTTTTAAATCGCTCCTTTTTAGGGCCACAACTTACATAATAAAAGGAATTAATTAGTTTAAAAAATAAAAATTTAAGGGATTTCCGTATATTTTCTTTGGGCTAAATTTTAGGTTAGGAACAAGATATCGAGATGCGGTTTTCGGGAGCTTGTTTAGGCATCATTTGGCTACTTTTTCATGAAAAAGAAATCATACCAATGCGTTTAATTTTTTTGAGAAAATTAACCATTTCTGACGAGATGTCGAAAAAAAAGCCCTCTAGCGGCGACATCTGAAACTAACAAAACTTCAAATATTATAGCATTTTTAGCCCAAGAATAGCTCTTTTCAACTAGCCTAAGTTTGTTAAAATCGGCTTAGCCGTTTCGAATATACAGGGTGTTTTTTACTGAAACCTTTGAATACCCCCCACCACTTTATTTTTAGAGATATAGCAAAAATTGTTAAACAAAAAAGGTTCAGATTATCCTCTAGTTTAAAGATCAGGTATTTTTTTGGTAGGTTAATATAGCGGAATTCGCAGAAACATCACTTTCTTAGCTTGAAGATCGCAGTTACGCCCCCTAGCGGCCATTTTAGAAACTTGAAAATATTTTCCAGGTTTTTCTCTTGGCCATTTTAGTAATGACTTTTTTTTCCGCAAGCCTCTACGATGGATGGTTTCCAAGATACAGTACCTCGCATTCTTATTTGGCCACCCTACAGTTAATTAAATAGGCATATTTGATAAAATAAATCAACGATTTAATGTATTTAATAGTAATGCTTGGATCATGATGACTTTCTAGTGATTGTGCAGGGCAAGAAGTTAACGATTAATTAAAGGATTAGTGCCACTATTTCTAAGAATTTGCAATCGATAGAAAAAAAAGGATGATTGGAATTAATGTAGTCTTGGAGGTCTTCCTATTGGTATGATTCTTTAATCAACTATTCACTGTTGGATTCTAATTAACAGTGGTGGGAAACGGTAACGAATTTTCTATAGAACAAGAGGGTAATGACCATTGCCGTTGACAGAGGTAAAGAAAAAAACTATGCGAAAGTACGCGTTAAAATAACTAGTATTTGCAAACCTAAAGAGTGCACTGTATAAGCAAAATTCTATTTTTTTATCAAGTAAATTAAAGTAAACAAAAAATGTACATCTTAACTAATTTTATATTGCCAAAGTGACAAAACGAAAATAATTCATTTCGATAGAAAAATAGACAAAAGCTTTAATAATCAATCTAAAATACTAATAATTCATTGCCCATCGTGCTTTTTGTCTCAATCAGCTGTGAAGAAGTTGCGGCTGAACCACTTAAAATTTCGTCTTCATCATCTGACAAAAAGTTTGTAGAAACACAGTCGAAGAGAGCAAAAAAGTGGAAGCAGTATTTGACTCTGGGATAATGTTATGAAGCTGTGTTTATTATTGCTAATACGTTGCTATTTAAAAGTCTTCACATTTTGTTTTAATTTAATTAGGAAGGATATTTTCCAGTCACGTTCCCATTCTCTAACGTCCCAGATCAATCTCATTTATTTAAATTCAGATTGTGTTTGTTTCATTTGTTGCATTAGTTGATTGGCAATGAAAATAACGCGCTAATGATTTGGCCATTATTTGATGATTCTCACATTGTAGTGTAAGTTTCTCTTTCTATTTGCAAAAGTAAAAGGATTATTAGATTTAATTGCACTTTTTCCGTTTGAAGGATTTGGTTTTAAAAGGATATGTATGTCATTAGAAAATTAGCTTAATTTCTAGACACTCTAATAGTTAATTATATTTAATTTACCATATGAATGGATCCCAGTAATTTTATACAATTAATAATTATAATATTTTTGATGTTCCTTTATTGTATTTTTATTTATATATTTAAGTAATTGGACCACTGCTGTTCTATACTATGTATGTATTTCTACAGAAAGGAAACGCCAAATATATAACGCCATCTTCAAAAGTATCTTCCTGAATGGCTATGATTGCTGACAGTTAAGAAAACGTCTTGAAAACAGAATTCTGGCAGTCGAAATGGGTTCTTAGAGAAGATCTGCTAGAATATCCAGAACTCACAGATCCCTAATTCCAAAAATAATACAGCAAAGGCACATATGCTGGAAGGACATGTAGAGAGAAAGACAGGAGTGGCTATCAAAACGAGAATATCAAAAGTCGACATTGACATTAGTAAGCGTTGGAACTTTTCCTTGAAGAAAACAGAAAGTAAAGACCATGATAACTGTAATGTTTGACAACAGTTCATTTGTTGATTTAAAGTTCTTTATTTTAAATTTCTTCAGATGCAATGACAGATGATAACGATAAATGTATGCAGATATATTGAAACTACCAAAAAAGGATCATTGTACTTCGTAATCCACGAAAAAAAAACTGGATTATAGAATTTAAAAGTGGAAGGAGACCTTAAATATGTCAGAACACTCATTTCTGTATCTACTTCACAAAATTTTGATGATGACAACTGTCATGAAACTTTACAACCATTTGGAAGACGATTGTTTTAACTTTTTAAAACGAATTAATAACAGATGATGGGGAGGAATGAGTTGCTTATCAAGACCTATTTTTTTAAGTTATATACGTTGTATTGTAATGCAAGTTATATACAGTTTACAGTACTAAAAATTTTTTTACAATATACCTTTGGATATATTAATGTATGCAATAAATTATTTAATATCCATTAAAGATTATATTATGTATGATTTGCGTATTAAAGCAAACATCTATCTTTTTATAACCTTTCTATTTACCGCAATTAAAACAATTCTTATTTATTCAGATGTGACCTTTAAATACTGAAGAAATTTCATAGTAATAATTTCTGCATCTAAAACGTGACTGCTTTATTAATCCGATTATAAAAAAATCATTAATATTCTGTAGTAAATTACACATTAAATAACATTTTTATAACTGTTATTTTCCATATTAAAAAACAACTAGAATTTGGAGGCTCTTTAGTATTAGTTTGATTTTTCGTTTTTTATTGATGCACCCATACAAATCGGGTATACATTACGAAACTGTTTCTTTTTCAGCTTTTATCACTGAATAATTTCTGAAATTTGTTATGTAATTAATCAATATTTCACTTTCTGATTTGTTTTAAATAATAATGGCGGTCGAAATAAGGCATAAAGTTGGTAGTTTTGTAATATTGAATCTAGTCAACAATGACCAATGGAACAGTTTAGTTCTAGGCCAAATGTTCTGAATAACTCTAGATTTATCTAACATTTATTTTTTCTAACATTTAATGACAGTAATATTATTGTGCCTCTGTTTTAGACTATCACTTAAACTAACATTCGAAAATATGCGCAAAAAGTTTAATAATCTGTGTCCAAAATATTAATAAATAATGTTCTGGCAAATTTCGTTACCCATCGTGATTTTTGTCAATGCAAGAGCTGTAAAGAAGTTGCGGCTGAAAAGTCGGGGCAAAATTTCGCATCCATCATCTGACAAAAAGTTTGGCACAGCTGCTTAATTTATTTTTCTAACTTTGGGAAATCGTAAGTGTACAGGGTGGCCAAATAAGAATGCGAGGTACTGTATCTTGGAAACCATCCATCGTAGAGGCTTGCGGAAAAAAAGTCATTACTAAAATGGCCAAGAGAAAAACCTGGAAAATATTTTCAAGTTTCTAAAATGGCCGCTAGGGGGCGTAACTGCGATCTTCAAGCTAAGAAAGTGATGTTTCTGCGAATTCCGCTATATTAACCTACCAAAAAAATACCTGATCTTTAAACTAGAGGATAATCTGAACCTTTTTTGTTTAACAATTTTTGCTATATCTCTAAAAATAAAGTGGTGGGGGGTATTCAAAGGTTTCAGTAAAAAACACCCTGTATATTCGAAACGGCTAAGCCGATTTTAACAAACTTAGGCTAGTTGAAAAGAGCTATTCTTGGGCTAAAAATGCTATAATATTTGAAGTTTTGTTAGTTTCAGATGTCGCCGCTAGAGGGCTTTTTTTTGGACATCTCGTCAGAAATGGTTAATTTTCTCAAAAAATTAAACGCATTGGTATGATTTATTTTTCATGAAAATGTAGCTAAATGATGCCTAAACAAGCTCCCGAAAACCGCATCTCGATATCTTGTTCCTAACCTAAAATTTAGCCGAAAGAAAATTTTATACGGAAATCCCTTACATTTTTATTTTTTAAACTAATTAACTCCTTTTATTATGTAAGTTGTGGGCCTAAAAAGGACAGATTTAAAAAAGAAAAGTTTTTAGTGCCCCCGTAAATGCTCTAAATGCTGATCATCCCGCTCTATGCATTGCTGAAGCCTCTCATGGGTAGACAAACCTGCACCTTCAATTTCGGCTCTCGGTATGTTACGTAATGCATTAACGAATCCGGTTTTTCATATGGATCTGGTCGTAGGTTGAGTCTGAAAATCAAAACAAGTTAAGTCTGGTGATCGCGCAGGCCATGGAAACAGACTTCCTCTTCTAATCTACCACTGTTGGAATACTGCATTAATATGCTCTCGCACAATAATAGCATAATGTGCTGGGCAACCATTCAACTGCAAAAACAAGTTTTGACGTGTTTCCAGTGAAACATCTTCCAACAACAACGGTAATTTATTGGCCAAAAAGTCAACAAAGATATTGCCACTTAGGGATTGCTAAAAAAAGATAATTCTGCCTCCCAGTATGCCACACCACACATTTAAACTCCAACGTCCTTGGTGCTGAACTTCACGCAACCACTGCGGATTTTCTGCAGACCAATAATGCATATTGTGCAGATTTTAAAGGTGGCTTCATCGGTCCAAAGAATTAGAAATAAAAATTCTCCATTATTGTGTGAGAGCATATTAATGCAGTATTACAACAGCGTTGGATTGGAAGAGGAAGTCTGTTTCCATGGCCTGCGCGATCACTAGACTTAACTTATCTTGAATTTTCAGACTCAACCTACGACCAGAGAGATACGAAAAATCGGATTCGTAATGCATTACGTAACATACCGAGAGCCGAAATTGAAGCTGCAGTTTTGTCTACCCATGAGAGGCTTCAGAATTTCGAGCATTTACGGGGACATTAAAAACCTTTCTTTTTTAATTCGGTCCTTTTTAGGGCCACAACTTACATAATAAAAGGAATTAATTAGTTCAAAAAATAAAAATTTAAGAGATTTCCGTATAAAATTTTCTTTGGCCTAAATTTTAGGTTAGGAACAAGATATCGAGATGCGGTTTTCGGGAGCTTGTTTAGGCATCATTTAGCTACTTTTTCATGAAAAAGAAATCATACCAATGCGTTTAATTTTTTGAGAAAATTAACCATTTCTGACGAGATGTCCAAAAAAAAGCCCTCTAGCGGCGACATCTGAAACTAACAAAACTTCAAATATTATAGCGTTTGTAGCCCAAGAATAGCTCTTTTCAACTAGCCCAAGTTTGTTAAAATCGGCTCAGCCGTTTCGAATATACAGGGTGTTTTTTACTGAAACCTTTGAATACCCTCCACCACTTTATTTTTAGAGATATAGCAAAAATTGTCAAACAAAAAAGATTCAGATTATCCTCTACTTTAAAGATCATGTATTTTTTTGTTAGGTTAATATAGCGGAATTCACAGAAACATCATTTTCTTAGATTCAAAATTGCAGTTACGCCCCCTAGCAGCCATTTTAGAAACTTGAAAATATTTTCCAGGTTTTTCTCTTGGCCGTTTTAGTTATAACTTTTTTTCCGCAAGCCTCTACGATGGATAGTTTCCCAGATACAGTACCTCGTATTCTTATTTGGCCACCCTGTACAATAGGTATATTACCGGGCCTAGCACAGTTTCTTATGGAACACCAGATTATTATTTCTTCAATTCAAAAATATTTCCCCGAACTGTAAGAATGAACTCATTGTGTCAAACCTTATCGATATCTTGAGCTATTACGTAGCGCAAACTTTTTGTCATCTAAGGATTTTTCTATAGCATTCGTTATTCCAAAACATTCGACTTACAGTGGACAACGAAAATAATTTAAAAAAAAATCAGAAGCAATTGCAGAGAAATTCTGACAATGGTATTTATTTCGGTGACGAAATATATTTGATATTCACAATAATTATTCAACCGACACATAATAAAATATTTTCTCCAATTCCTACGTAATCATTATTGTAAAATATATTATGTGTATCCACTACCCACTCGATATTATATTGCTCCAGATAAACCACAAGCGAGTATATTCCGTTACGACACAATTATAGAAATTATTTTAGTGTAATGTAACAATTTGTGCAAATGAAGCTGATAATTACTATTTTGTTTTGGATTTTGCATGGCGTTATCTTTTTTACAACAGGTTGAAGCTGAAATATTAAAAAAAAATAATAATAGAAGACAAACAATTTTGTTTGTGACTGTTTTAATTTTAGTTTTCTTTTACAGGGTGTTTCAGAACTATGGGATCAAACTTCTAGGGATTATTCAGTGCAACAGTAGAAAACATTTGAGTGTAGGGACCCATGTCAGGCAAAGTGTCACTACGGCACTACGGCCCTAAGACGCGCTAAAATTTAGAAAGACGATGAATTGCCTAAATAGGATTTAATGCATTTAATTTTTGCCTTTTGTACATGATATCATCACAACAATTGTTCAAAATATCTTCCTCCAATCTGAATACACCGATTTAAACGTCGCACATGATTTCGGCGGACTTGACTAAAAATTTGATACTCGTTTTGAATGATTTCAAATGCTGCTGTAATTCGTCCAATTAAGTCTTGCTCTGTTTCTACTGAAATTTCGTAGACCAAAGACTTTACATGTCCCCACAGGCAAAAATCTAGCGACGTTAAATCGGGTGACCTAGGAGGCCAAGAAACTGCTCCACCTCTGGCAATCCAACGGTGCCCAAACTGCTGAGCCAAATCCTCACGTACTTGTACAGTAAAGTGAGGCGACGCTCCATCATGCTGAAACCACATTTGCTGTCGAACGTTTATTGGAACATTTTCAAGAAGTTCTGGAAGAATTTCCTCCAAGAAACGCCGGTAAATAGGTCCTGTTAACCGTTCCGGTAGAAGGTATGGCCCAATCAAATAATCATCAACAATGCCTGCCCATACGTTGACAAACCAACGTTGCTGATGTTTTCTAGGAAAAATTGCATGGGGATTTTCTTCGTCCCAAACATGGCTATTCCTGCTATTAAAAATACCGTCTCTTGTGAAAGAGGCTTCATCGGTCCATAAAACATAGCGTAAAAAATTTAGTTGTGCAGCGATTTGATGAAGAAGCCATTGACAAAATTGAACTCTAGGATGATAATCGGCTGCAGTCATTCCTTGAACTTTCTGGAAGTGGTAAGGATAAAGTTGTTGTTCGTGTAGCACCTGCCAGACGGAAGCGTTACTCGTATTCATATCCTTAGTAATGTGACGTGTGCTACTTGATGGTTCGTCGGCAACTCGCTGAAGGACCTCTTCTTCAAATTCGACCGTTCTTACGGTTTGAGCAACACCAGTATCATGCATATTGGTTTTAAACATGCCTGTCTCGGAGAGCCGCCGATGAATAGCAATAAACTTTTTGTATCCCGGATACTGTCGTTCGGGATAACGTTCTTGATACAACCGCGCTGCTGCTCGTGCATTGCAGCTTGTTGCTCCGTATGCCAAATGCATATCCGCCAATTCTTGATTGGTAAAGTTTTCCAGTAGCAACAATTAATTTTTGTTAAATTCTTGCAAACTTCACAAATACGATAGCACGACTAAGGCGATATGGAATGCAGCTACAAAAAACAATCTCTGTTATCGTTTTTAAAGATAACAACACACAAACGCCAGTAAATTCTTTAAAATCATCTGCTATAAAATTTTTAAACATTGACATTGACATTTTGTACAATTGTTGTGATGATATCATGTACAAAAGGCAAAAATTAAATGCATTAAATCCCATTTAGGCAATTCATCGTCTTTCTAAATTTTAACGCGTTTTAGGGCCGTAGTGCCGTAGTGACACTTTTCCGGACATGGGTCCCTATACTCAAATGTTTTCTACTGTTGCAATGAATAACCCCTAGAAGTTTGATCCCATAGTTCTGAAACACCCTGTATAGACGTAATTGGACCTAGAAATAAAGAATTTTGTCACAAAATTTTAATCAGCAGTTACATTTTTAAGGAATACTGAATTTCTAGGGAGAAGATTTGAAATGACTTCAGAAAATCGTACATCATTGTCATAAAAATCGTGACTTTGAAACAAAATTGATAGAAGGTGTAATAAGGATCAGGTCATAAACAAATAACGTCAATGAAGTATGTGATATCTATGGTGTATCTCAGGGCATTGGTTAATATTATGTCCTAAGTTTGTTTTAGTTTAAATAACACTACTAATACTACTAATAAAAATTAAAAAAAATAAGTATGGCTTCTTATAAATTAATTTTTTTGGTACCGTCTCGCTCTATTCAACGAATACGATATATCGAGCATTAAAGTCTGCTTTCGGTAACAAAGACATAATTGATCCAATAAGGAATCCAACTCTCGACATCCGTCAAACTCAGCAGATGAAACAGATAAATGGAATGCTAATTTTATTATTATCAGGAAAATTAGTAGCACTTACATAACTCATTGGTACTGTATTTGTGTATAAATTCAGCAACAGCCGTTTGTACCGACATAATAAACACATGGTATTTAATTGATAATAATTAAAGTTCTGGTGCAAATGGCAAATTAGATTGATACAGATCAAAAGGTTGTTCAATTACTTTTATTACATAAAATCATCATCTTCACGCAATCGAGACAATCAGGCTTATTCAGACGTCCATTGGATATTGGTTATTTTTCAATAACCAATAATCATGACGGTTTCCTATTCAGCTGCACATTGAAAGCAAGAACACAACAGACATTTTATTTCTGAAGATCAGTTCAAAAAACCAATAACCCATTCAGATGACCATTTTTAAGCAAGAACAGATAATTGGATATTGGATTTTAAAATAGTGCTCAGGGCTACTATTTTGCGTATTGGTTATTTGAATTTTGTCGGTTACACATTTTTTGTTTTTTGTGTCAGAAGAATAATTGATAGGTATTTGTGAGAAAAATGTTTACTTTTGTGCCGTTCACTATACATCTAATGTAATCGTGCAAAAAAAGTAAAAAAAAAAAAATTTTTTTGCGTTCGTTCATCATTATTTGGCCTGGTTTTTACAGAATTTTTGTCTGTAAGTGTGTCGTCGTTTTGGGGCAGGTTGGGTATGTCCATACAAATTTTTTTTTTGGAAAAAATTTTGATTTTTTTTTGCTCCAAAAAAAAAACGTAATTCGTGTAGAGAACACAAAAAAAAAATTTAATGTATGAGCCTCCCTAACAAAAAATTGGAAAAAATTTGAAATTGCACAAAAAGATTCGTGCAGAACATATAAAAAAAAATTTTATGCCTGTCCAAAAAAGTAAAAAAATAAGGAAAAATGTAAGACAGACATGATGTAAAATAAGAAAATGTTTTAGGCTAAAACCATTTATTTTGAGTGCGTTGTAGTAATGGATCTATTGAATTTTCCCCTTTTGATACAAGCAATTATAAATGAAGATGAAAGGTAATTCTAATTTTTACCATAATTTGATGTTGTTTTTTTAACTTCGAACGTAATGGTTCAAAAAGGCAGTTACGGTCGGTATCTCTATCTCTAGTCCCCTTGACAGGATTTTCAGAAAAATATATAGTTGCAATAAATTAACAGCTTGGTACACCTGATTAATAGAATGTCTCCATTAAAAAAACAATTTTAAGAGAAGCTCTATTGTAGATTAAAAAAGCAATTAATAACACTTAACACTATGGATACCTACACCCAAATACTTTCAGTATAACAAAACTTTGCGAAATTTACGTAAGGAAATTCAAAATTCCTTTATGTTTATGTGGAATATACAAAGGTTTCCCACAAAAAAATGTAAGAAAAACGTATTAAAGTTGGAGATATTTGATCATGAGTGTATCATTTTATTCCAATGAAATACATTCAACACGCCATGATAATATAAAGGAAATACACATGTACAATTTTTCATAAATTTAAAAATCTTAGAACAGATATTTCTAATACCTTAAATGAATATTCCAACTTGAGGAGGCTATTTTGAGTATTTTTATTATTATTAAAAAGGTATGGTTATGTATTGATGTATTGTCATTTTTTTCAATTTGGTGTGACAAAAAACCCCAAGATTTCTAGCTATTGGTATCTATCTATCTGTGATGGGGGTGTCGATACACTGCGACCTATAAGATCTATTGTGCCCCCTACTGCTGCCCAATCGTTAAGGATGTCTCAACGATTAGAGCAGTTCCTCCAGTCCTATTGCTTTCAAAAAGTTCAGGATGTCGGTAGGCTTCAGGTTAGGTAAGTCTTCCTCTTCTATTTGATATTCTCCGAGGTATCGTACCCTTGGATTTTGCAGGGTAAAGCATTCTGAGAGAATGTGGATGGAGGTTTCCTCCTCTTCCTCGCAGAATCTGCATTCTTCTTTGTCTACTAATCCGAGTTTCTTTAGGTGGCCTCTCAGCCGGCAGTGCCCTGTTAGGATACCCGTTAGTATTCTGAGCTTATTTTTACTTTTACTGACGCAGTCGTCAGATCTCTTCTGGTTGTAGTTTCCCAGTAGTGTCTTGGCCTGCCTCATTCCTTGTAGTCCTATCCAGTATTGGCATCTTTTGTTATTTACTTCTTTTCCAAGTTCATCAAATATTGTACTGGTGCTTATTCCGCAGAAGGGTTCAGGTCCCAGAAATGGTGTTTCAGCCCCTTTTTTTGCGAGTATGTCTGCTATTTCATTACCCTCCACTCCAGTGTGTCCCGGAACCCATAGGAGGGTAACAGTGTTATTCTTGCCCAGTTCGTTTAGATTCTCTAGGCACTCCCAAACCATCTGGGAGTTGATTTCGTGGGAGTTCAAAGCATTAATGGCTGCTTGGCTGTCTGACATGATGATGATCTCTTGTCTGCGAAAATTTCTTTCTATGTTGAACTGGACACATTTTCCGATGGCGTATATTTCAGCTTGGAAAATGCTCGGAGATTTGCCTAAACTTTCAGAATATTTGGTTCCAGGCCCATATACTCCTATTCCTGTTCCTTCTGTTGTTCTAGAACCATCTGTGTACCATTTAATGGCACTTCTCTTGAGTTTTGGGATGGTATCTTTGTCCCATTCGCTTTTGTTACTTAGCTTTGTGTTGAATTCTTTCACAAAGCTAAACTTCTTTGTCATCTCATCTTGGGGCATGTCCCAGGTTTGATGATTTCCAGGAAGGAGTCGAAACTTGCGTTTAGTTGATCCTTCTCTGGTCATTCTGTAGGTTGTTCTTATCGCTATACTCTCCACTACTATATGGAGGGGTGTAAGGCTTAGAATTACCTCCATGGCGGCCGTTGGGCACGTTCTCATTGCACCTGTTATGCATACGCAGGCTAGTCTTAGCTATTGGTATCTCTGTGTAGACAACTTCATAGTGAGAACATAACAGATATCTGATAACTTCCGACACTTTACGGTAGTCGTCTGAATACGCCAACTTTTCAACATTGAGGAATCCTGATAACCAATGTTGTTTATTGAGAAATAACTAACGGTCGTCTGAATAAGCCAGAATATTCTGATAAAAGCGAATCACTGAAGAGTATAAAACGTCAAAAAATACTAAAAACAATTTCATAATGAAACTAAAAATAATGTCAAATGGTTGTTACTTAGAAGGTGCGTTAAAATTTCGTAAGCCTGCTTCAAGAAGCCGAAAACGTGCATAGAAATCTCGTGCTCGGTGTTCATTAAAATGTTGAAAATTTATCAATACGCTCTCGTATTTAAAAAAAATATTTATCTTTTATAGAAAGGATCGAAGAGTTAACATTTAAACTCAAAATGTCTTTGTTAACTTTGGCAATTATATATAAAAATAAGTCATAAGTAATTGGGTTTTTATTCCTTGCTGATTATTTCGCATATGACCTTAATCTCATCACTTTTTCAAGCGTAATTATTCCTAATGAAAACCAGTTACATCTATCAAAAAACACAAGTGGCATGTTAAATATAGTGATTCTGGTTCAATAATGTGGTTTTTTCGTGCGATATTATAAAGAAAGTGCATATTTTAATTGAAAGTTCTCATTTTTTCTGTTTTTCACTAATGATTTCTATCTAGTAAATAAATATATAAAGTATGGGGTTAAAATAACTTTTGAAAGAAAATTTTTGGTTGTAGAAGTATTAAGATTGAGTCGTTCAGGAGGAGGATTTTTCATTCAATATACAGCAATTTTACACTGGTCCAAAATTTATTTAAAATTAAATAATAGATAACTTTTTAGCTCTCATTTAAGGGGACGTGATACTTTACTTACTAACTAAAAGGCCTGCGGGGCAACGGGTGGATCGGAGGTAGAAAATTCGCTACTGATGGGTGGAGCCTAAATACTATGCAGACCGATATCGAACACTTACGAATGCAAATAGCAAGAAAACATATTCCTATTTTTTAAATTGATGCAAACTTTTGTTTTCAAATATCATTTACAAGGTTGGTTTTCAGTATTTTCCAATGATTTTTACACCCTTGCAAAGCTGTCCTTTTTGTATTCTGACGATGCTAATTTCACCTCGAATTATAATTTAATAAATGCAACATGATTTGTTAAATAAAGCGTACAAGCGTAGTGTGACTTTCAAAATGTATCAATACATAGATATATCGAATGAAATGTACAGAAAAGAGATATCTACGATATCTTTAAAGGGAAGGAAATGGCAGTAAAATGAATTGGTAAAAATAGTTATTAAAAGTTAATGGATACAAGCTTTTATACAAATACACTAAAAATATAAATTATAAAAGATTTTCCCTACCTATTAATATCGCGCCTTCTAAAGGTCCATTTAGAAGATCAGATCAGTTCTCCGTTCAGTCTCAGTTTCAGTCGAACTGTCAGTATGTGTAAATACAGTTTTCCTTACAGTTTTTTGTATTTACACATACAAATAACTGACAGTTCGACTGAGACTTCCCGCAGAATCGTATATTTTTTTGATGATCCAACGTTTCGAACTCAAGATATTAAATAAAAAGTGGCAAAAAATAGGTGCAAAAATTTTATTTTTAGGAGGAAAGAGCTCTCTCTCGAATTCCAGAATTTGACTAGTCTTTCCCGTCATCTGATTCAATAGTAACATCTCTACTACCAAAATTAATAGATTGTTTCACTCTACTGAAACTAAAAGAGAAAAGTCAGTTTCTTGTAGTATTACATAAGTTTAACAAACACAAAACGCATCTTATTTTTTTAAATATACTGCCAACTTAAATTTTCTGGACCTTTGATACACTAATTATATCAGGAAGCTCCACTATTTTTGGTTACCTTCTTTCTGTATATTCGAATCCATTCCAAAAGCTGCAGGCTGCAATAAATTACAATTGGAAAAACAACAATTTCGCCTAGGTATGGGCGCCTTGTCGCCGATTTTTGCATATCCTGTCTACCACATCTCGAAATTCACAAGTGGGTCACTACTTTCGATATCATTTGTTACATGAAGAACCATCATCAGGTGTCAGTGACTTCCTCGAACTGTGGTGGGCGAGGCAAACCATACGATAGTGAAAGAAGAGGAGAAATTGGTCTTTCAAGGTCAGATCATGACCTTCCGTGGAAGAAACCGAAGAAAGTGATTCCGTAAAGTGTTAATTCCCCTTTGGGCGAACTTTTTGATGGGACACGTTGTTTTTTCGTTTATAAACAGGAGCGGCGCAAAGACGAACGTCTAATATAGACTAGAATTTTACTATAATTATTTTTATGAAGTCAAATTACATATAAGATTTTTTTTCCAATCGCACTATAATTTATTGGTCGCGGTGGCCTTGGACGTACAGTTCTAGTTCGAATCCGCATTGAAATTGTTTAATTTTCATTGTCCACTTCTGGAGTTGAGTTGTAGCATATTTGACATTACCGTCCATTTTCTTCCAGTAATAGTAATAAAATTATAAAACCTAATTATCCATGGATGCCCTTTTCTCATTAGCCCATTTGTCAGAGAGTTTGACCTCGCACAAAATGTGATCTGGATGAAACTTGGCACTTAAGTACTTGAAAGGGTGTAAAAACCAATCTTTGCTGCTCTAAAGTGTATGTAACTTCACAATTTCGAAAATTTTGTTTTTTCCATTATATCTCGAAAAAAATATAAAAATTTCGAAAAACTAATAGCACCACGTGAAAGAGCGGACAATTTTACTAAAAAATAATATTATAAGTTTTTTATAAAAGAATTTGTATTACTATAAAAAATTATTTATTAAAAATAAGAAAGCAAATTCGAAAACTCTACGCGCGCCGAGGCGCTGAATAAAAAAATTCAGGCGTGGCGTTGGGAAAAAATTAAAGTATCTTTGCCTAAAATGTACGCAATGAAAAAAAGAAAGAAAGCATTATAAAGAAAAGACTCTATGCTTTCTCAGGAAGCCTACTGAAGATATCTATTAATAGAGGCATAACAAAAAAAAATCCTTGTACACTTATCATCATTATACTTTTACTTTTGATTTAAATATAATTAAAATGATGAACATTATCTCTGTTTAATAAAAATTATGTTTTAAAATGATCATTTTTTTTACAAAATTCATTCGACGCAATTTTTATTTTCAAAATAGTATTTATATAAATCAGAAATTAACATTTTTTTTAAATAAAGTTAAAAATAATTTAGTAATTGATTTATATAAATAAATAAACACTATTTTGAAAATAAAATTGCTTCGAATTATTTATTTATTTATCGAATGAATGTTGTAAAAAAATGATGTTTAAGTGTGTTTAAGAAGAATTATTTTATCATAAAAATAAAATTATCTATTGAAAAAAAAATATTTTTTAAAATAAGCCATATTATTTTTGTATCTAAAAATATCCGTTATTTATTTCAGAATTTAGAAATCGAAAATGCATATAAATTTCATTTGCAGGAAAAAGTATGGGCTTTCGCTCATTATATTTTATATTATAAATTATTATTTTTTAAAAATAAAACTATGTAATTGCTAGTCTGTTTACTATATTTAATTTTACGCTTCGGTGATAATTTTTTTGCATAAAATATTATCTAAACCTGTCGATTACGTGACAAAATTTCTACGATTTCAGATAACATTTATGGAAATAAACAAAATAAACTAGTTCGGATTTAACGATTACTAAATCAGGAATTTCGGGGTCAATAATTGATAAGATAAAATGGATGGAAATTGGAACTTTAACGTTTTTCACTGCTTCTTGCCTTTCGCCAAGTAGGCTTTTTTAAATTGTATGTATTTTGTTATTTGAGTCATCGCCCTCAGTACTATGCTGATGATCCTTTATGTTTTATAAAAAGTAAAAATACTCCAACGATCCGGAATATACCTACAAATTTTGTTTAAAATTATATAAACTCTAAAATTACCATTATCATCGAAAATACACAGGAAATTGGTAAATTTTCCTACGTTTCTATATTTTTTAAAGGAAAGGGAAAATTGTAGATAGCAAAGAAGTAATTTTAGATCTAATGGCACAAAAATTTACAAAAAAATGAGAAGTCTGAAAAATTAAATAAAATAGATAACAAAATTTAAGACGTCAAAATCTGTTTCCATCATATTTTTTGTCTCTGTTTTCATAATATTGTGATAAGAAAAAACCCAGATAAAATAATTCTATCCCGATATAGATCCATATTGCAATTAACTTTTTTGTAAAATAGGCATCCAAATTTTTGAAATATCGACCGAATAATTAGAAACGCATTCATTATGTCAGTGCCGCTTCTTTAACTTTGGGGTTATAATTATTAGTTTCTTTCAATAATATAGTTGAAGAATTCCATTGTATTTTACGGCCAAAATACCAAGCTTGTTCACATATTTTTGATTTTTTGAATTGTTTATTTTTAATGTACGTTTGATGTTCATTAAGTTCATAAAAGGGTCTAGATGTTTCTCTTATATAAAATTTATTACATTTTCATAAACTGACATAACAAAAAATATAATAATTTACTATAGAAACAGATCACTGGACAATTTATTAATTAATTATTTTTTTGTAGAAATTATATAGGAAATTGTGAATTTTCAAAATTTAAGTCGAATAATCTAGATAGTAGAATTTTTACAAAACAAAAAATCTATACAAAGTAGAAAAATTAATAGACAAAAATTTAGTGAAAATAAGTTGTGAGGGACGTGAAACAGTACAAACTTCGACTCGAGAAAATTAGAAAAAATCCCAAAATGGCTGCCACAATCGTTTTTGATTGGGCGGAAACACCCTAGGAAATTGCAAATTTTAAAAGTATTTTTTTTACAAGAAATGCGAAGATCCATTTAGAGTTTGTATCAGTCCATAGTACAAATCTTCTCCAAAACATTTTGATATGATCTTAGAACATATTCTCAAATATTGAATAAAAAAATTGTTAGTTTCGATTTCATTTCATATTTTTTATAAATTTAAAACGTGATTAAAAATTTCTTTTAATCATAATTCATTAAATAAAAAACATTGTAGTCTGCCTAAATGCTAGTCCTGCATAAACTTTTCATCTAATAAAAATGTGACAATAGATAGGTATTTAGTGTATAAAATAAATAATTTGCATAAAAAAATCACACATATTGTAAACATGCAACAAGTTGCGTAATGAATAGTGCAGGTTACTTCTAGTGAATGCCAGCTCTAAAAAGAACGGATAATTACAGAACCTGAAAAAACCATACAACACGATCCGTTTTCTAAACCGACTATGTCATCTCCTTTCTACATGCGGCCGTGAGTCTGCTCTGAATCTAATTAATCTATTGAATCGGTTATCTATTAACTGAGTTACAGAACGAATTAAAGTTATTGCAAGCCGCGATTTTCAAAGGAACGGGCTACTGGTCTTTCAAGGATTTTACTCTCACTATGCTTATCCTATTCAGATTGTATATGTCTTAAAATCAGTGGTAGCGATGGATATGCCCAAGTTTAATTCTAATCAGTATACTTTCTTGATCAAAAAGTTTTTGTACCAACTAACGAATAATACACGAAGGTGGGATTTTTTGAACCATAAAAATTCCAAAACTGTACCTTGGGAGTGACAAAACTGCACAAAGGATATGAAATAAAATCACACAAGCTCCCAAGAACAAGGACATTAAAAATGTCCTACACTGCACCAGCGTCTGAATTGAATACCAGGTATTGAATTACGAAAGTCCAGACGTGGTTTGGTGCCCGACCAAGTCGGGGCTTTAACCCAAAAACTTCGATTTTGTCATTAAAGGAGCTTGCCATTCTTAGACCGGTTTCGGCATTATTGTGCCTCATCAGTAAGAAGCAGGCTAGCTCGACATCCTGTCACTTCGTGTAGTTTTCTATAGTTTTGCAAACTTTGATTTTGTTATTAAAGTGAAGATGGCGTTGGGCTCTCCTCGTTCGAGATACACTTGCTATAACGCAACCACTTTTATCAAGAACGAGGCGAGTCGAATTCATTTTCAGACATCCTTTAGTGACAGGATGTCGAGCTAGCCTACTTCTTACTGATGATCTAAGAATGGCAAGCTCCTTTAATGACAAACCACGTCTGGACTTTCGTAATTCAATACCTGGTGGGGCATATAGCCCAAGGGGTAGTTGTTGAAGTCAAGACGCTGGTGCAGTGTAGGACATTTTTAATGTCCTTGTTCTTGGGAGCTTTGTGCAGTAACGAATAGTAGTGTAAAATCTAACACTATGGAGGTGTGATTGGTCACAATTCTGCTCCACTTATTCCAATCAATATACAAAAATACAAAGAAATAATCCAAACTCAGCCTGGTTTAGAAATCATATCATTCCAAGACACTATATTACATCTTTAATTAGTACCAGTAATTAGTGCCAGTTATCCAAAACACCTGTTTAAAATTAATGTAAAAGAAAATGAATATTGCGATTTTTGTAGTTCAATTGGAGACCTCAATGACGTTTATTTCGAATGCAAAAATTGCACAGAACATTTAAATATACTTTATATAAATCTTATAAAAAATAATATTCCTTCTCCCTTAAATATAGAAACTCATTTCTCTGATAAAATTATCGATTGCTTTTTCAAATTTCTGAGAGATACATCTATGATTAGAATCTTAATCTTGTTTTCTCTGTTTTATACCTATTTGTTTACCCCTAATCGAGGCCTACCACTGTTTGTCAAAAACAAATGTCCTGATCGGTCCCTGGACGAGAAGCATGTGTCCCTGTCATATATTGTTTTTTTTTCTCTTACTATAACTCCTGCTGTTAGGAAATATTTTTGGGTAGTTCTAATTATAGACGAATCCGATGCCTGTCTGAATGGCAATTTGCCTACGCCAAAAAAACATGTTTATCCTGAAACTATCTATCAGCAAAATTTTATACTAGTATTGCCAACGGTGTGGTAAAACTAATTTTGGAAATTATCAAAGTAAAAAGTTCTACCTTGAAATCGATATATTGATCGGTAAAAACTTGATTAGATTTCCAGGAAAAAGTGTTACAAATTTGAAGTATTTAAGATTTACTCATTGTTTAATATCGCTTTGAATTTTGTACAAAAAATTTTGTTTATTTATAAAACAGAAACTGACAATGTAGACCAACTATTGTTGCATAACCAAACTTACACTTTTTCAAATTGCAAAACAAAAGGAATGTGAAGTAGAAAAACTGTATATTGCACGTTTTCTTGTATAAATGTAATAACTCAACGGTAGTGGTTTGTAGGAGCGCGAGCGCTCTAAATCCCGAGTACTTTTTTTATATACTTTACTTAATTATTAAACGTCACTTTTTAAAGGTGGGTACTGACTGAAACATATTTTTACTTTCACGAAAAATGTGTGCGCACAAAACACGTACACGCAAAATTATTTATGAGTAGTAAAATCAAAAGTATATCGTTAAATTCAATTTTTTGTCCTCTTTTTGGATATGGTAAAATATTTTTGAAAATTCAACATACAGAGTGTTGTTTATGAGCGGAACGAATTTGTTAAATTTTACTAAGGACGGGCCTGGATTATCAATATTAACAATATCTCAATTAATTTGTTAAGATGTAGAGAGTATATGTACCAAATATTGTAAAATTATACAGAGTGGTTAAAAGCACAGGAGGCAATGAAGAAATGAATATTGTACATTCCCTGAAGAAACAAATTCTAATAGGTAAATGGAGTACATCACAATATTAGTAGATTGGATACAAAATATAAAAGACGTATTAGTCTGCAAGAACATTTAGCCGTTAACCTACGTTTCTTAGTTACCGGAGAGTCCTTGAAAAAAGCTTCGCTACTTTTTCTAGTCTTTCAGAATGCGTTATCTCGTTTCCAGTTGCGCTATACGGCGTTTTTCAGCTGCAATGTTTGCTTTTAGTGTCCTAGAGATAACTAGTTTAATCTGTAATCTCTTAAAATCAATTTTTTTCATTTAGCAGGTCGACCACAAGCATGTGATTCCAAAAGTCGCTACTGTGAGGTTCCTGGCTTCCTGAATAATCGTCTCCATTCTCCCCTGAAATATAGCTCTTGGCGTATGAGTAATAGCGCAGATATCAGGACACAGACGGCATGGCGTTTCAAAGACTGTCAAAGCTTGCAGAACAAATATCAAAAAATCTTAAGAGTTAGGAAGAGTTACTTTAAAAACAATTCGCCAAAATTCACTAAGTACTTACTAAGTCATAATAAAAGAACCAGTTGAATAATTTTAGGCCTGTTAATATCACATTGTAACAGAAGAACTTGATGATTCTTCTAAAAGACTTAAAATGAATTGGCGATTAAAATCGGTTACACGCGAGAGCTACAGTTAGTGCGATAGTATCTAATAATGACATCTAAATAAGATGAGAGAATAAGCACAATAGATAGAAGAGTCTTTGATTCCTCGGTCTATATTAAATCTAATATCATCTAATTTATGTGTTAATATTCAGCAGTTTTCAATTTTCAAGAAGCCAAAAATTAAGTCCGTCCCTGACATAAGAAGTGTCATAATTAGTACAAAAAGTCGTACGTTCTGCGTAATGATCATGCACCTGACTATCTGGAACCTGAAATGCATGTATCTAAATTTAAATTGATTATCGAATCTGACGAATTACGTAAATATTTAAATAATTGTTATTTACCTACTTTCTCCTACGACTATGGAGAAAATCAATATCAATAATGTAGCTTTTTGGAATATTTAATTGATGATTTAACAAACTTGTGCCAATGGTTTTACGAAATAATCGATAAATGACGAGAATATTTGGATATTTTTCCTTATCTCATATTCTTTCATCTACAGCCAATAATAAACAATTTGGGGTTGGTAAAAATGCAATCTTTTTACTACTGTCACCAAGGGTGTGAGTACCAAAGGGTCTAAACAATTTTAACAGTAAAAATGAGTCAGGGAAAGAAAACTTTGCCCCAAAAGTGAGCTTAAAACAGAATTCAGACAAAAAGAACCAAGAAATTGCAGCAGTAAAACATCTTTCTGGGTTTTTTTTTCAATAAAACTGAGAGTGGCTTCATTCCCTTTGTTTTCGTTTGACCCAATATATGGAGTTAACAAACCCTCTCTGGCTAGTTCATCAGCCTTTTCGTTGCCCTCAATGCCACAGTGTCCTCGAACCCACATCAAAGTTATTTTGTTGTGTTCTGAAAGGACACTAAGTTCTTCATGGCATTCCCATACCGCTCTTGATGTCACTTTTGGGTTCATAAGAGCCTTCGGTGAAGCATGGCTGATGTTGGTGTTGTTTTCATAGCCCCGATATGCTAAGGCAGGCAAGTCTTTGTACCTTGCTCAACTCGCGGCCGCTAGTTTTTGGGTTATCTTTGTCCACCATACCAAAGATGCGTATGTGATCATGGGTTTCACCATCTATTATCTATCTATCTGTGATGGGAGTGTCGATACACTGCGACCTATAAGATCTATTGTGTCCCCTACTGCTTTAGGTGGCCTCTCAGCCGGCAGTGCCCTGTTATTCTGAGCTTATTTCTACTTTTACTGACGCAGTCGTCAGATCTCTTCTGGTTATAGTTTCCCAGTAGTGTCTTGGCCTGCCTCATTCCTTGTAGTCCTATCCAGTATTGGGATCTTTTGTTATTTACTTCTTTTCCAAGTTCATCAAGTATTGTACTGGTGCTTACTACGCAGAAGGGTTCAGGTCCCAGAAATGGTGTTTCAGCCCCTTTTTTTGCGAGTACGTCTGCTATTTCATTACCCTCCACTCCAGTGTGCCCCGGAACCCATAGGAGGGTAACAGTGTTGTTCTTGCCTAGTTAGTTTAGATTCTCTAGGCACTCCCAAACCATCTAGGAGTTGATTACGTGGGAGTTCAAGGCATTAATGGCTGCTTGGCTGTCTGACATGATGATGATCTCTTGTCTGCGAAAATTTCTTTCTATGTTGAACTGGACACATTTTCCGATGGCGTATATTTCAGCTTGGAAAATGCTCGGAGATTTGCCTAAACTTTCGGGATATTTGGTTCCAGGCCGATATACTCCTATTCCTGTTCCTTCTGTTGTTCTAGAACCAGCTGTGTACCATTTAATGGCACTTCTCTTGAGTTTTGGGATGGTATCTTTGTCCCATTCGCTTTAGTTACTTAGCTTTGTGTTGAATTCTTTCACAAAGCTAAACTTCTTTGTCATCTCATCTTGGGGCATGTCCCAGGTTTGGTGATTTCCAGGAAGGAGTCGAAACTTGCGATTGGTTGATCCTTCTCTGGTCATTCTGTAGGTTGTCCTTATCGCTATACTCACCAGCTGGCGATAATCTAATATTGATTTGGTAGCTTGTATAATGATTTACTCCGCAAAGCTGTGGATAGGAGTAGCAAACATATTTGTTAATATCGTAAAATTGAAGCCTGCTTAAGTCAAGAAAAAGACAAATTCCAGTGGAGAAATATCTAATATTTGTAATAAAATAGAAGTAGGTAAGTTTGAGTCAGCCGATAACCATATTCGCGGTATTATGAATTAATATTCAAATCGTTAATGTCATCAGACCAAAAATTTGCACATCTGAATATTTAACAATTTCCTACAAAACGCTATTACATAAATGTGACGAAACTTTTTTCTTTTGATACATTGTTGCATATTTATTAACTTGTTTTAGTATATAGAATGCATACCGAAAAGACAACGCCCAAGAATCAATATAGAGTGTTTGATGTATATTAAAGTTAAGTACTTATCATCTCAGTAATTAGATTATTAGATCCTGGAAAAGGTCAACCTATCAGAATTATTAATCGCATGCGATATAGTAGTATGAAACAAATAACTAAAAAATATCACTGATTATAACCCAAAATAAATAAACAGAACATGATTTAAATATTAGGATCGATAATTAGAAGTGGAAGACAAGGAAAATAAAAGTCGATAGAATATACAACTAATTAAATATAAAAGTTGATAGAAATGAATGAATCCAACACTAAAATATGAAAGTGATACAAGTAAAAACATTGAAAACTGAAAAAAACGCAATTAAAATAAGACTTAACAAAATTAAAAACATGTCTAGAAGATATGGAAGTACCAATTATTTACAGAATATATAAAACAGGTGTTGACAAAAATTCTGGAAATATAATTTGTTTTAAAATTGGTTTAAGTGAAACAAAACTTTTTATTCTAAAAGCAACTACCCTGTATATATCGAAGGCTCGTCTATTATAAAATGTCAAAGGTTCTAACATTAAACACAAAAATTATTAATTGAGAAGTACTTTCACAATGTGATTACTTGACAGATTTGACGTCCAATTGTGTGGTTTCTAATTTAGTGAATGTTTTTTTTCTACACACTGTGTGATACTAGTTGACATTTCCAATGAATTTTTTGTATAAAGGAGCGGCAATATATGAATAATGAATAAAATAACAGTAATAGTAATTTTAAAATACCTGAATATTGCAAAACGTTTTGAATGCTTGAAGTATAGAAGATTTTAAAATAAAGTTTTCTATTATATTCCGGAAAGGGTAACCACAAGGTTAACATTAAAAGCACGATAACAATTATTGCAGAACTGAATGCTTTGGAAATTTAATTCTTTGAAATAATTCCGCGAGCATCATTTTTTTATGCAAACGAATTATCGCAGGTAAACAAGACTTGATAATATCAAAAATAAAATTTGAAAAAAAAATCACTAAATCAAGTAGTAAAAAATGATTCGGCCATAAGAATCTTACTTTAAAGACAGGATCTGCTTCAGGATTCCTGAAAATATCACTTACAGTTCTAACTTTCCCCACTATGGAACAGCTGTCCTGATAAAGAACTCAATTAAACACTATGAGCTAAATAAATACATCAAAGATTACCTACTAGCAACGGGAATATAAGTAGAAGATTGACATAGTCTTCTAACCATTACTGCAGTTTACTGTCCACCACGATGACGTCAAATAAAGAAGGAACAATTTTACAGCATACTAGGAAATCGCTTCATATCTGGAGGAGATTATAATGCTAAAAATGCATTTTGGAGATCAACACCACAGAAGAGCCGACCTATTGGCCAACAGTCAGAAATAACTGGGAAATCTACATCTAAACACTCACCTCTAAATACAGAAGATGAAACAAATGAAGCAGAAGAAAAATGTACTCAAAATATTCAATCATCTGTATAGAAATTTCAGAATCAATAAACAAACTAAAGGCAGCAGAACTACCTATCCCGGTCGAAAATACGGTAAAGAACCTAAGAACCTGCAGGCAAAACAGGTTTAAATAGTGTCACATTAGAGCTAAAAACTTTGATAACCATAAAAATATGGATCTCCAAAACTATCTCTCTCAATTAACAGCTCAGAAGTAACTGAATACTCGCTGTGGTAAATACATTGAAAGCTCAAATAATCACAGATTAAAAATAGACCAATTCAAACAAAAGATGGTAGTTGGTCGAAAACAAAGGCTGGTGTTTGCGACCTACTGAATCCTAAAAAAAAATAACGCAATTTTGAGGACAGGACATTTTCGCCTACAATGTCTCAGCTCAGCTCATGTTAATCCTGAAGCTTGGGAAACCCTCCGAAGACCAATTAGTTTACTAATTGTTGCTCAAAAAACTAGAGCCTATCTTAGAGACAAATTCGATAATCTCAGTTCGTTTCAGAGCACATCTCCCCACCGCGAGCAAATGTGGTACCTCCTGGTAAACTCAATGACTAATTTGCTGATAGATACAAAGAGGATTTGCTAGGCACCAAAATCACCAGATTTGAGTAGTCTTTTTTTTGGAGTTACGTTAGAGACGAAGTATATAAGGTACCTACAACTACAATCGATAAAATAAAGGAGAGAATTTCAAAATGGTACGCAATAAATGCTTACAAATAAAATATGAATAAAATAGTGTGTTTCATTAAAAAAATCGCAACTTTGATCCAGGAATGTGTTATGGAACACGTTGTATATCTGTAGTTAATTTTATAATATTAACTTTAGGTTTGCTTGTAATTTGTGGAACTTTCAACAGAAATTGACGCTAGCGGAAAAGCTGTATTTTAAAAACTAATCACACTGTATTTGGCGGCAAATTATAAAAGCAAGTTTTACTTTTTCTGTTAATAGCGCATTAACAATAAGGAAGGAAAGTAAAAACTATCTGAAATGTATCTTAAACTCGTTACGCATTCTTTTAAGTCATTTCAATCCTCATTCATACGAAATAGTTAAAACTGCATTTAAAATTACATAAAAACAGTATTTTTTTTAATTGACGGCGTTCATTAACCGTTGCGTTGGCTCAGCAGACACTTCAATCTCGTGCTACCCGCTCCCTAGTTCAAATTCAGATAAAAGTAGAGATTTTTTTTAATTTTCAGTATTCACTTTATTGTTATTGCTAATTTAAGCTGCAAAATATTAATCCTGGTGGTCCATATTTACAACTGTAATCAAATATACCAGTTTTGCTTTTGGAATTTTCTGCTAAGGGGAAAATTGGATGGTGCAAATTTTTATCAACGTTTCAGTCCAAGAAAAACTGATTTTTAAATATTTAAAAAACAAGTACAGTAACAGTTTTTCTTAACAAGATTTCAATTCTCATAAATTACATGATACGATATCAACAAAACGTTATATCGCCAAGTTTTGCAATACATTTACCCGAACTGAACAAATTATATTTCCTAAATATCAAAAAGGTAGTGAAATATTTCGTTGTTTTTTTTTTAAATTGGACCTTACTAACACGTCAATGGGCGCTTTCAAAATCCTTACATCAATCGGGTATACGTATAATTCCTGAGTAAAAAATCATTCAGAGAAGATTTATTTTAATTTATTTTCGTTGATCTGATGATTCTATTATCTACTGACGAAACGTGGTATTCAATTAATTCGGTTTTTTTTCATGTAATCTATTATTTTTGTTTTCCAAAATACTTACAAGAAAACCTTTCTCGCCATACTGCTCGTCGATATCTCCCTGAAGTCCTTAAGAAACTGAAGTCGGAACCGGCCCTGTGGAGCCGTTAGAAACACAACACTGTGTCACTGTGTGAGTTAAAACTGTGCGGGGCTCACTTTACACTCAACGCCGCATATCCCAAGTATGTACTGAAACGTCGTTTCTTCGGCACTGAAACAACTGAAGGCGAATTCTTGTCGAAGGTAACTTTCGCTCTTTTGCCAGCCAACAAATGACAATCGTAGTAAGAGGATTGCCACCGCCAACTCACCTTTTATATGGAAGAATCTGCGAATCTTTGTTTTGTCACTGAGTCAGCACGACGCTGAAGATGATGTGCAGGTAGTTGAAGACTGGTAAACACCTTATGGAATGTGTTTTTGGGAGAAATTTTTAACACTATATGTATTAATCAATTATTGAGTTCTCATAAAAAAAATTACAAATGTCCAAAATAATTTCGGTACGATATAAAAAATCCCAGAAAGGGTGAGAATGGTCCAGATATCCAGCTATTACAATTTGCCAACATTTCGCTGAAGTTCTATAAATAGAACACATTGCATCTGGTTGTCTTTATACCCCTGACCAATAGAAATCAAGTGACGAAATAGCAGGCAAATTAAAGAAAGAAATGTTTTTAAAATAGTTAATATAAAAGTGCATAATTAAGTCAGTTGGTATGAAAGAAATATACTTCTAATAAGAGTAATAAAATATAAAATTTGATATGAAAATTGTGTAAGACTTAGTTAACTGAGAATTTACCATAATTCATTGTATTCGTACTGTGTGATATTATATTTTTATTTAAAATCACAAGAAGGACAAAACCAGTCAATATGCTAACCTTTTGTGTCTTAAAAACCCTTGAAAAGGCACGAAGTTTTTACAAAAATATATCACCTCCATTTAAGAGGGGCCATAGCCCAAGAGGACTCGCAATTATCTTGGAATAAATCATATCGTTTTTGTTTAAAAAACAAGCGAAAAAATAAGGTTATTGGTGGTGCCCAGGCTGCTATGGTAACGCTTTATCGTTTGTATGTTGCTGTTATTGTTGTTTTAGCGATGTGTGTTTTGTGTCTGTAATCCTGTTTTTTCAGGACCCAAAAGTAGTATTTGTGAAGGTTTACTGCAACCCCCGAAATTGGAGGTTGGTCCCCACCACAATTTTCACAAACTCCTGGTTCTTCTCTTGGCTGTTTGCCTTTATCATGTGTTCTAGTCCATACTTCAAACAACGTGGGGTTTTGTGACATTTGGAGATGATACGGTCCCACTTCTGACAGCATTAGTACAGGATAAGTTGTTTCACGATTTTTCTGATTTCCTATGTTACTTTGGTGTATAGAACAATTCTTACTTACCTATTTAGGTTGTCCATGGGGATGGCTGGGTCATTGGTTATTGTTGTTTCCATTCGGAAGCATTCTCTCACCTAAATTTCTTAGTCCTTAAGATCTTTTTTAACAAAAGAGGGTTTGATTGCCGGAAATGTGGGTGTGATGGGCAATTTTATCCTTACTCATTTTGTTACATATTGTGATATAATCACTCTCGCCCTCTGTAAATATTACAAGTAGTTTTAAGGTGTATTTTTCTTGAACTCATTAATTTCCTCACTGTGACGATGGGAATAAAGAAATATCAAAGGAAGCTCAAAACAATTGCTCTATTTTGCTATTGCAAGTATGTTCACGAATTTATTGCAAAAATTGACTATTATTTGAGTGGTTTTTATTATATAAGCATTAATCTAATATTATATGCAAATTTAACACTTATTTGTTGCTCTTTCCTAAAGATAAACACTTCATTAGTATAACAGCAAAAATTATAAGATATTTGTATTTGAAAAGAGGACTTTCAATTGCTACCATACTCACGTATTGTTTTAAAACCCGTCATTCATAGAACAATAATAATTGTCTAATATACCGGAAAGAAAGTACTTGCTATTCAAAGTACTTACCTAGATGTAACGGAAGAAGTTCCATTATTTGATATAATCAAGCCTAAAAATATGTTTCCTTTACATTTCTTTGTCCTCGATCGATGATTAGGTGATACTTTTATTAAGAAGCAAAAATAGAATATTTAGAACATAATTTAAATAATTTTTTTAGTATAAAGGGTGGTCCGTTCCATCACTTCATAAAGGAAACAAAATTTAGGCTTCTTAAAAAATAAAATTTTAAACAAGAAATATATATCTGCAGCAAAATGGTACACAATACAGTAATTGTAACTTAATATCCAAAAAACCGATTTGAAGAAAACTAAATAAGTACAAATGGTTCCATTAGATGGCCTGCCAGGTCTCTAGACTTATCCCCTATAACTCTTCTTAATTCTAATTCTATTGAACTTAATGAAGAGTAAATTGTATATATCCAATATTTTAAAGATGTCATATGTATGGAGTATTATTCGTCAAAAAATACCACATTGTGTGTATTTTTAATTTTGCATGTATTGGATTGTTGGATCTTTATGTTTCTTGAAAAATGTAAAAATTAATATTATTTCCACAATTTCCCATGTATTTTCGCAAAAAAACGATTTGATCATAGATATTCAAAAAATCTTTTATTACAATATTCCAGTATTCCAAATAATTTCACTTTATTGCAAAAAATTTAAAAAATCAACAGTCCAGATTATTGGAGATTTAAATTTTTAAATTTACGAATTTTGATGTATGCGTTTCCAAAAAACCCAATTTATTAGTCTTTACATATGTATTTTAATCAATAATTGAGATTAATTGCTTTAGTAATTTTCGTGGAGTTGACCATATGGACTTGTTGCAGCATTATAACGGTTAAAAAATATGATTACGTCATTGAAAATGAGTGGAATTTATCACGTATCGATGGTAGGTAAAAATCATTTCAATGATTAACCAGATTTTAAATTCAAAATTGTAAAAGCGTCTATAAAAAAATATCAGTATCTATTTAAAGTCCATCGGTGACGCTTCAATCAAACTCGCACTTAATGACTGCACCCATGTTAAGGACCTTAAAGTAAATAAGTATCGTAAATTACTCCTTAATCTATTCTGTAATTTGCAATTAAAATAATAGAGTGGTTGGGCGTGACAACGGCATTCCTTTAACATTTCTTAAGATGGACAAAATCAACTAAAAATATATCAGTTTGCTAGTGTAAAATTTCTTTTACGTTATTTTGAAATTAAAGTTTCAAAACTTTATTGTATTTTGAAGGAAATAAGGATACATTTAAAAAATTACGATTAGTAAAATGTTCATATTGCAACTAGCAAGGCAGTATTATGTTGGTTGCAAATTATTGTGATAAAAAAACATGCCATTAACACCTTCTTTTTAAAAACGGGTTAATGTACTTGCTTCCAATTTACATAATCAATGATTTAAAATTCTTGATTATTGGCCAGATATTAAAATAAATTAAAAAACTACAAAGTACATATTTTAAACTTACGGTAGAATATATAACAGAATATATAACAGAATCATATCTGCAGATTGGTATTCCCAAATCAATGCCTACCAAAAAGGAATGAATAACTTTCTACGAAAATGTTACATTGATCTGGGCAACCTTGGTCTGATTTTGCAATAAATTTGCGTTAAAAAAACTATCATTACATTCCTACCTTTACATTGACCTCGAAATTGTTATTTACAATTACTACTGATCTCTTTAAAAAGCAAAAAAATAGAATTATGTCGAAACTAACTTATTGTGTTTCAAAACTTGTCAATACTTCTAAGATATTTATAAAATTAACAGTTTTAGGGGAAGATAAAAAAACCGCTTTTTACTATACTTGTCGAACCGCGATTCTTTTGCAGGATGGCACCATACAATTCAGGAATCTGCTGATCGATGTCTGGATATAAAGTAACGTCGTGGTTAACCTTCATTCCACTGGCTGGGATTCCCCAAATTTCCAAATCCCTTCTTCACACAAATACTCATTTATCCGTCCTTTAACAGACTGCATGTCTCTACTATATAGCTCCCTTTCAAACAGATTGACCCAAGACCTTATCACCATAGAACACCGAATCACCGAAATCAGGACGATTTTCCTTACTAGGGAACCACAGAACATAAGACCTACAAGACCCTTAAGACAACTACTCCCTCGACGTCAGTTGACCCAAGAAGCAGAAGACCCACAATACTCTTACTAACAGTTTGCAAAAGAAAATTAATATATTAATTTCTAGAACATTTTTCGTGCCATGCTGCAACCACAGTCTGCGTACTCTAAGCAATATTATTACCACTATTATTCTATGGTTGCAAGTCATCGATATTTTATTTCTAATTAAATGTTTTATTATACAGGGTGTTTCATAGTTAAATCGACATACGTTAACTGTAAATAGAGGGTACTTAGGTGATTCCAAATAACCTTGGTTAATGGGTCTAACGCCTTTAATAACCGAGATACGGGGTATTTCATCCATTTCGGCCAATATTTTGATAAGCCGTAACTTTAGAACCACCCTGTAGATTTCTCTCATACTTGGTATAGGTATAGTGTGTTAATAGCCCAATCCTATAGTGTAAGAACTACAATTAAAATCCAGATCCGGATTAAGAAGAATTTGCAAAATTTGAAAATCACCAAAACAACATCCTGTATGTAAGAGTTTTTAAAATTGGGATGGATATTTGAAAAGAATGGAAAAAAATGAGTTAAAGTGAAAATTTTTTTTAAGTGCACATCCCTACTGGAGTTTTAACGTCAAATTACATCAAATGCATTTTTTTCATTTTCACAAGCAGTAACTTTCAAAATACCTGGTAGATTTCTTTCACATTTGGTACAGGTATCATTTTTTAGTAGCCCAATCGTATAATGTAAGGACTATACTACAGTTAAAATCCAGATACGGATTAAGAAAAATTTGTAAAATTTGAAAATCACCATCGCAACACGCTGTACATAAGATACTTATTAAATTGGATCAGACATTCGAAAAGAATGGAAAAAACTGAGATATTTTGACATAAATGCACATCTCGTTCTACACATTACTAAACTTTTAAAGTAAATTCAATTAATGCAATACATACATACATTTTCATAAGCCATAACTTTGGAAACACCCTGTGGATTTCTTTCATATTTGGTACAGGTAGATTGTTTAAATAGCCCAATCGTACAATACAAGAACTAAAGTTAAAATCCAGATCCGGATTAAGAAAAATTTGTAAAAGTTGGTAATCTCTAAAATAGCATCCTGTATATCAGATTTTTTTAAATGTAATCGGATACCTATATAAAAAAAGAAAAGAAAAAGACAAAAGATGTGTTATACTAAAATATTTTTATAAGTGCACAAGAGCGTTCTACAAACAAAAAATACAGATTTAATTTTTCGGAATAATTCTGGATACAAAACTCATTAAACTATCAAGTAAGCTTCAGCAACAACACATCTTTTTTCTTTTCTTTTTCAAATAGGTATCCGATTACATTTTAAAGAATATGATATACAGGGTGCTATTTTAGAGATTATCAACTTTTACAAATTTTTCTTAATCTGGATCTGATTTTTAACTTTAGTTCTTGTATTGTTCGATTGGGCTATTTAAGCAATCTACCTGTACCAAATATGAAAGAAATCTACAGGGTGTTTTCAAAGGTATGGCTTATGAAAATGACAATATGCAATACGCATTAATTGAATTTACTTTAAAAGTTTAGTAATGTAGAACGAGATGTGCATTTATAAAAATATGTCAGAATATCTCAGTTTTCTCTATTCTTTTCGAATGTCTTATCCAAAAATATCTGATGTACAGCGTGTTGCGATTGGGATTTTCAAAATTTTACAAATTTTTCTTAATCCGTATCTGGATTTTAACTGTAGTATAGTCCTTACATTATACGATTGGGCTACTAAAAAATGATACCTGTACCAAATATGAAAGAAATCTACCAGGTATTTCGAAAGTTACTGCTTCTGAAAATGAAAAAAATGCATTTGATTTAATTTGACGTTAAAACTCCAGTAGTAGAATGGGATGTGCACTTAAAAAAAATTTTCACTTTAACTCACTTTTTTCCGTACTTTTCAAATATCGATCCCAATTTTAAAAAATCTGATATACAGGGTGTTGTATTGGGGATTTTCAAATTTTGCAAATTCTTCTTAATCCGGATCTGGATTTTAATTGTAGTTATTACACTATAGGATTGGGCTATTAACACACTATACCTGTACCAAGTATGAGAGAAATTTACATGGTGGTTCTAAAGTTACGGCTTATCAAAATATTGGCCGAAATGGATGAAACACCCCGTATCTCGGTTATTAAAGGCGTTAGACCTAAGTTCCCTCTATTTACAGTTAACGTATGTCGGTTTAACTATGAAACACCCTATATATTATATATATTTATTTTTTATTTTGTAATGATTTATAATTTGTAATGTATGAATAAATATGGCTACCTACTATTATTTTCTTGGTTTAGAAATCTGTTTTTGTAATTGGACTTTCTTGCATATGAATATTGAGACGAGCACAACTTTGCAGTCGAACGTGTGTTTTGATTTTGTGCTTCGTGTATTTAGCTGTTATTTGTTAGTTAAAAATGCCCAATAAAAATAATACAAACTATTGCGTTTGTGGGTATACCTCTATGAAATCTAAAAATCCGGAATTACACTTCCATTATGATCCACCCAAGAAGCAACAAAAAAGGTGTCATCGAGGAAGTTGATCGTCGTAAATTCCGGGAAAAGTGTAATCAATTTTAAATCTGAAGATTATATTACAAAATCAGGTAAGATAAAGATTAGCATTTCTGAGAATATTTCTTGATTACTACTGAAATGTTTGCAGGAATTCTTTCAAACAAAATAGCACCCAAATAGTGCAAAAAGGATGTGCCATCACATCATTTGCCCAGTAATAAGCCACTTGATGTTAAAACCATTAAATGTGCAAGTAATGATGGTTGGTTAGAAGACAGCAAAGTGTTGCCTATAAACTAAGTAAACCTGTCCTTACAAATTGTCGAAACTGTACAGTTGTACTTTTATATATGTAAACTTAAAATCTAATTAGGTAATTTTAAAAATACCATTATTATGTTCCCCTCTTGTACAACACCTGTTTTCAATAATTATACAGTTACATAAGAAAATGTTAAATACTACTAAAACTGAATAATTCAAAGTTAGCTTTGAACTTATGTTAAAATAAAGGATTAAAAAATATACATTTTGAGTTTATTTTGAAAAAACCAAAGTAGATAAAGAAAACAAAAAGTTTTGCAACAGATACATTTGGTGGCCTATGAAGTGTTTTAAGCCAAGAAAAAATTTTCTTAATTTTTTATATTTTAATTTGATAATGATTTAAAAAAATAATTTTGAAACAAGGAATGGGATATATTTTACCATAAATCAATCAAAAGTAGGTTCTTAGAAATCATTTTTTATTTAAATCACTTTTACAATTACAATTATTATCCTGAAAAAATTGAAATAAAATTTATCAGCAGAAAACTGTTGTATGTTTCTTTGGCATATGATTTAGCTCCCTTCCAATATCATTCTATATTAGTAGAGGTGAAGATGATAATACCTCTAGGCTATATTCATCCTGAAACACAAAAAAAAGCACACAGAAACAGAAGTAAACAATAAATTTCTGAAAAACGTAAGATATGCTAAATAAATAACCTCAATTTTAGAATAACGACACAAAAAACAGGTTCAATTGAGTCTAAATACTTACATGTACAGGTATATTATGGTAATTTCCAAATCAAAAACCTCAAACAATCACAAAACGTCTTAAAATACTATAAATAAACCATTCACTCAGTATAACTTAATGCACTATTTATCAAAACTTACGCGTTTCGTTGAACAGCCGATCGAGGAATGTGGCGCCACCATCGGTAATTATTTGTCTCAATACTCCGAAAGTTTATAAAAATTATTGATTTAAACCCTTGGTATAAACGAAAATCTGATTACCCAAAAACATATGAAAGTAACATTTTTATCATCTGGTGAAATTTAATAACTACATTTTAATTTTTAGCAGTTAGTCCAGAATTGACTTTTATAAAATGTGTTACACAATTTTTTACGTACATAATTTATTTCTAAAATAATCCCAAAGATACGTATGGATTAAATTTTTTATGACCAGATAAAAGATTTAATAGGCAGTGAAAGTTAAATGTTTTTAGGTGAGTTATTTCTAGATAGTCTGAATATTTAATTACATACATAGTACTTTTTAACGATTCTTGTTCAAAAGAATTATTTGATTTAGGTATATGGTGCCAATCTGGAATTTCACAGTATATTAGTAATATTATAGGAATACGTATTGAAACATGCGTTGCAAAAGTTACTGTATTTGCGCAAAATTATAAGTATATTCGTTCATATATTTACCGTTTGAACTTAATAATTTTATAATGTATTTTTACCTGTTACATAAATACTGAAAATCGACGTTCGTCGAACTTACTATCAACTGGGTAAATGGTAGGGTTGGATTATTTAAGTCGAATTTTATCACGAGAAAATTTGTTTCAGAATATTAAGTAAATATTTTTAAAAACCATTTTCGTCCACTCATGCCATATTTGAAAGGTTTAGTGTGTAGTAGTTTGTGAGTGTGCAACTGATATTTATATATATATATATATATATATATATATATATATATATATATATATATAGTATATTACATAACGAGTGCGGGAAGTGACACTTTTCACATTAGTGCGACAATCCCACGAGTGTGAAATAGTATATTGTGCAACAAGTGGGAAAAGTTCAACTTTGCTCACGAGTGTGAAAGTTTGTACACACGAGTGAGAAAAGTATTTTCCTCACGTGTTGCACACTATACTTTTTCTACAACTGCACAAATTTAAACAATATACGTAATGTAACTTAATATTTATTTTTACGGTTTGCAAAACTAAAATAACATTAAAGTATCCTACCTCTTAACAGTTAAATAATTTTTTTAATTTTATTTTTGTATTTCTTCTCCATTCCATAAATTTTTTGTATGCCAATTCAAACTTTTTTCTTGAAATTACCGGCAACAAATCTAACGTTACTTTTGCTGCTGTTTCCAATATCTCTGACGGAGTATTATCAAAATCGTCACTACTGTCAGTACCCATATTATTTATTATAAATAGGTATGTCTTATTAAGATAATATTTATTGAAAATTGCGATTTTTATCAAAGCACGAATGAAAACTACCTTAAGAATTTAAAAAACTTCTATAATCTGACATTTATACAACTATTTAAAGCTGAACAGCAGCCTACTAAGTTTTTGTCGATTTTTGTTGATTCTCCATATAAATGTATGTGGTGTGGGCAAAGTGCCGTGAGGAAAAATATTCCCGCACGATATGAGCAATACATGGTTTTGAAATTAAGTAAGCTATGAGAAATACGCTACTTTTCATAGCAGTTGTAGAAAAAAATAACTATATAATTTTACCAAATATTGTGAAATGTGATGTTTGTATTTAGTTTATATTATAAATAATGCTGTTTTTTTACAATCAGTTTTGTAGTAGAATAAATACAAATATTGATAATTAACATTTATTTGAAAACAAAACAATAACTATGAACTTGTAGAACAGATAGTAAAGTAACTTACACGTGTGCGGAAAGTACTATGAACATATACTTTAAAAATGTGGCCCAATTGTGATTCTTATAGTTAACTGCAGTAACATTTCGAAAAGGTAAGAGAAAACATTTGTCACTAGATGCTAATTAAATTATATTTATTATTATTATTAATTTATAAGGAAAATTTCACACCAACATTTATTAACCAATAAGAAGCTTTCGTTTCAGCTCGTTACTGTAGTAACCACAAAACTTGGTGGTAGTATTTTCCTCCTGGGTACCCGGTACCACAGCGATTGTATTTCTGTCAAGTGTCAAATTATAAAAATACACCCTTCCGTTCACTGTAAAATAATACAGATTGGTTGATAGCTAATAGATAGATTATTTTAGACCTACAAATGTTTCATACAACTAAAATCCTAGGAACATATTCTTTTGGTATATACGAAGGTATCTTACGAAAATGTCATATTATAATTTTTTATATTACTTTGGTGTGAAATTTTCTTACCGAATCTACCACGATCTTGAATTACTATCTGGAAATATCTCCTCAAGCATGAATTTTTTTAAAAAAGTTTCCCTCGTCTTCGAAGATAACTATTAAAAAATTCATGCTTTCAGAAATATTTCCGATAGTAATTCAAGCTCTAGTGAGATTACTAGTGATACGAACGAAGTTATCAGAAGGAAGTAAGTTTGAAATTGAATCTATTCGTTTCGACTTTCTAAGACTGGTTTCTGCCATTTGGCTTCATCGTCCAATAAATTAAATTCCAAACGCGCGTAAAATCAATACCTAGTTCAGAAAAACTAGGCAAATTATCTACCATCTATCAGAAAAACTGATAAATAAAGAAGAAAAAAGATTTAATATCTTAATAATGTAGAAAAATGCAAGTTTGACTGATAAAATTTGGTCAATGTCTACCAGTGTACTAGTATATGAAACAAAGGCAGGTACACTGTGCTTTTCCAACCGTTTTAAAGGTCTGACTAACTGAATCTAAAAAATCGAGGGAAACTGAATTATCAATCAAAATCAAAGAAAATTTGACATAATCTAAATAATTCAGTTTGGGATCATTTAAGTAGTAAGGTAAATGTGCTTAGCCAAAAAGGGGTTAGGGTCGTATAGCTACCAACCCCACACCAAATTGTATAATGTTTTACTTTAGGCACTCTCCTTATTTAGGCACTTTCCTGAACTAACAGAATAATATGTAAATGTTAAATTTTGCATACATATATTATTAGAAATGTGTAAGAATCTAACGAAGCCAGATTTTGTCCCTTAGTGCCATTTTGGTTCTGTTAATCCAGTAACTTTAATTAAAATTCATATATTGCAAGATTTTGTTTATAAGCTCGATAGCGCAGAGCGTTATTTTTTTAAGGCTTCATTCGATTATTATAAGGTTTCGCAATAAAAAAAGGATTAACAAACCAAACTTCAAGTGAAGAACCAACCAAAAATTGGGAAAAAATTAAGAAAATTGTGAAAAATTGATTCAAATTCTAAAATCGTTTTTTTTTGACGAAAATAAATTTTTAATAATACTCATTCAATAGCGTACGAGATTAAGAACCAAAATAAATAGGTAATTTGTGTGACAAATCGATTGCCATTATCGAAATTTGTTAAAAAACAATTACTGGAAAAAGAAAAGAATCAGTGTATAAAAAGGAAAATCTACGTTGGGAAATTACGTTAAATAGTAAATTCGACTCCAAATTTGCGAGACCCTAAAACGTGCGGAATTGAAAAAAAAATCTTTTGAACGTCCAAAAATTCCAAAATCAAATTTTGTTAAAATCGTTTATATTATTTAACATCCAAGACGAACTTATTCAATTTTATTTTGACTTACTTTGTCGATATATTTTGATACAAAAGTATAGAATTAATTTTTTTAAACATGTCTGGCAATACATTATGAATATTTATTTTTAATCGAAGTGGGTGTTTGGTAGTTCTCAAGTTTCCAGTATTTTCGCATATGATGAAATAATATCGTGAGGCGTATCCAATTGGATAAAGTATTTTTTTAATTGATTTTAAAAACATAATCTACTATAAAGAATCCATATTGTACTAATATGGAAAAAATAAATCATTTTGACTTATGAACATCGTTACCTCAAGTAGAGAGCTCTAAAATAACAAAAGTAACAAATTTAATGTCTATATCAAAAGATGAAAGGTTGAAAAATTATTTTTCTTTATTATAACTCAAACTATCAGAAAAAAATAAAAAGATATTAATCAACCAGTCTATATTTTTTACTTGACAGTACTTTATTTAATGGTAGTTATGCACATAAGAATTTTCGTTTTACTTGTAAAAATAAATTGTACATCTGTTTTTTTTTTCAAAAATTTTCAATACAAAAAAATAATTGTGTTAGCATTTTTACATTTCTAGATAATTTTCCCCCTAATATACAGGGTGGGCCAAACTTCTGACATAGGATTGCGTCGTTGTAGTAAGAGATAAAACTTAAAAATTTTGTGTGAGCTAGTACAGTCACTGGTTGCATATTTTGAAAATAGTTTCGATTATACAGGGTTTTCCAAAAACTCGTGGCAGCACAAACTTACATTTTTTAAATTGAACATACTATATTTTATTCAAGAATCGAAATATCTCACCGAGAGCGTTAAAAAAATAAAGCATGTTAATTTATTATATGGGTGTTTCAAAAAGATATGACCAATTATTAGCAAAAATAACCCCATCTTTAACACTCCGTAAAACAGTAAATCAAAATAAATCAACAGGTCTTTGTATTCAAATGTCATTCTCATATCGTTGGCTGTGCTCACCACTATTAATTACTTTTTATCTGTTGCTTCTTTAATACAGAGTGAAACAGAACTCAAATAAAGAAATATCTCAAAATTTTCAAAGGGATCACCCTATAAATCTTTTTACGATTTGTTAGTACAATTAATAAGCTTTCAAACTATTTTTAAAATGCGCACCCAGTAACTTTACTAGCTCACACAAAATTTGAAAGTTTTATCTCTTACCCTGTATACTGTTTCACCTCTTCTTCAACAATTTTTTCCTACTTTTCTATAATTTCATCAAAAATTACTTCTTTCTATTTTATTTGACCTTAGCGCAATATAAATTATCTTGCAGCTCCTATTTGCATTTGTTTTTAATTTTTAAGATCATTAGAATGATTTTTTATTTTTTTAATTTACTTACACGCTGAACACACACTATGTTATAAATCGGTCATAAACTTGCCTTGCCTGGGGTTGCCTACAAATTACAGGATTCTCGCTATATTGAATTTCCAATAGGCTTTAATAGTCAGTCACAAAACTATTTTGAAATGTCAAAAGAGCCTCAATTTGTTGGTGAAAATAGTGCACATGCGAGCGGCTGATTTTTCGAACTTTTGGCTGTGAGTTCGTTTGAACGACAAAACTGATGAGATGACTTTTGCTGTAGATGTTTCACATCAAATTTCTTACTCTAAAAACGGTAGAAAGGTTCCTTGGAAATTGTTGAATACAAATACCATACAATCCAAAAATAAATTACTCATTCATTATACTAGCCTTAAACTACTTTTCTTTTAAATTTTCAGTTCATCAGTTGTAGCCAAAAAAGAAAAATGGACGGTAACACGACCTTCGCCTTCCTTCCGAACGACACCATAGAAATAGAAAATGATCCTTTTGGGGAAGACACTGAAACTGAAGCAGATCAATTTTATCGGCTTGTGCGAAAAATTTCAGTATTCAGAATGATTACGGATATTATAAATTTTTTTCTTTGTTGTAGCGTCATAATAGCTGACATTTATTTAATAATAATAATTTGCAAACACAAAAGGTTAAAAGAAACAAAAACGAATAAATACGTGATGCATTACGCAATTTTCAATATATTAATGTTTGTTAGTTTACCTCTTTTTGAAGTTGTCACAAGTGTTTTTGGACTTGGGAGATATTTTGGTTGGCATATGTATTGTATCGAACGGCAATTAGAGAATGTTTTTATGCTCGGTTTATTTCTTTGTTCCCTGGCACTTGCTTTTGAATGGTTAATAAAAATATACTACAACTCAAACGTAAATCAATTTTTTCTCAAAATTTACAATCATTCTCTTACAGTTATATATTTAATTTGTTTCTTTTTTATGATAATAAATATGATACTTTGTATAAATTCCAATTATTTGTTTACAGTTTTGCTTAATGCGGCTCTGTATTTGGGTCTACTTATATTTATTTTAATTTGCAATTGTTTAAAAGGTAAAATCAAGAATCCCTCAAACAAAAAAGCGTTTCCTCTTACAATTTCGACTGTTATGACTTTCTGTTGGTTACCAATATTTCTTTATCATTTTTTGGAAGAATGGTTTTGGCATTCCTACACCTTTAGATTCATAATTTTAGTTACCTATTTTATACCGCAATATTTGTCATACGAAAGCCCTATTATTGTTATTATATTATTATCCAAATTAAATAAATATTATAGAGTTGCTTTTACAAAATCCTGTAGCAGATCCGTACAAGATTACGCTGCTGATGACGCAAATTTTGAGGAATCTGATGATGATAATGAAATTATAGAAAATGTTAATAACTTGACCAATAATGCCACACTTTTATAATATTGTAAAAAGGGAATTATGTATAAAACAATAAAACTATATTATTTTTTATTTTTTTTTTTATTTTAATGTTTGCGTTTTAAATCATTTTGAAAATAATTATTACCTTAAATTAATATTATCCCGGGCCGGATCAAAAGGTGTGGAGGCCCTGCGACAACAAAAAAGTGGAGGCTCTTAATTATTTTTGGAACAAAATAAACAATTTTTCTTTTTTCGATGTGGATGAATTCATTTCTTTAGGATATAAGGTTTTCCGCATATATACACATGTTTTATCGGATCGAAGAATAATATTAACATTAAATTTAACAAAAATATCGAATATCGCGCTTTGGACGAAAAATGTGTGGAAAAAGTGGGAGAACTGCTCTTCCGTTGTTAATTTTGCATATCATTCGGTATTCGTTAGGAAATCTTACCTAATAATGTCTATTGCGGAGGCCCCGGGGCTGCAGCCCCATTTTCTACCCTTAGATCCTGCCCTGATCTTAGCCAAATAAAAAAGGAAATCCGACTAAATCCAAAGCTATGATATTTTGTAATATCGCAAAAATTTAGATCTCATTTTAAATAATAATTTAAAATTTCAAAAAACTTCTAAATTAATATCTTATATAAGTTTGAAACACGAACAAAACAAGATGTGAAAAATCGAATAATATCGAATTTCATTATTTGTGGTTCAGCGCAGTTTAGTTACATACTTATATACAGAAGTGTCAAAAGTTTCTCAAATCGGTTCGCGTAAACAGTAAACGACATGCGGGCAACCGATTTTTAGAGATTCTGTCAGTTAATTATAATTATTTCATGTTCCGACACACAAAACTGATAAGCCAATCTTTTTTGTTAACTTTTTGTACATTCAATATCGACTAAACTCTACAAGTAAACGGCAGCAAGTTCTGTGGAAGTTATTGAATTGAAATACACGCATTTAAAAAATACTATATTTTTTGTATGATGTATACCAGCCCTAAACTACTTTTATTTTAAATTTTCAGTTAATCTAAATCATCAATTGTAGCTACAAAAAAATGGACGATAAAACGACCTTCGACTTCCTCCCTAACGACACCCTAGAAATAGAGAATGATCTTTTTGGGGAAGACACTGAAACTGAAGCAGATCAATTTTATCGGCTTATGCGAAACGTTTCAGTATTCAGGATGATTACGGAAATTATAAATTTTTTCCTTTGTTGTGGCGTCATGATAGCTGACATTTATTTAATAGTAATAATTTGCAAAAACAAAAGGTTAAAAGAAACAAAAACTAATAAATTCGTGATGCATTATGCAATTTTCAATATATTAATGTTTGTGAGTTTACCTCTTTTTGAAATGGCCACATACCTTTTTGGACTTTGGAGATATTTCGGTTGGGAAATGTATTGTATCGAAAAACAATTAGAGGATGTTTTTCTGCTCGGTTTATTCCTTTGTGCCCTGGCACTTGCTTTTGAATGGTTAATAAAAATATATTACAATTCAAACGTAAATCAATTTGTTCTCAAAATTTATAATCATTCTCTTATGGTTATATATTTAATTTGTTTCTTTTTTATTATAATAAATATGATAATTTGTATACATTCCGATTATTTGTTTACAGTTTTGCTTAATGCAGCTCTGTATTTGGGTTTACTTATATTTATTTTAGTTTGTCATTATTTAAAAGGTAAAATTAAGAATCCGTCAAACAAAAACATGTTTCCTCTTACAATTTCGACTGCCATGACTTTTTGTTGGTTACCAATATGTGTTTATAATTTATTTGATGATTGGTTTCCGTATTCCTACACCTTTAGATTTATAATTTTAGTTACCTATTTTATACCGCAATATTTGTCGTACGGAAGCCCTATTATTGTTATTATATTGTTATCCAAATTAAATAAATATTATAAAGTTGCTTTTACAAAATCTTGTAGCAGATCCGTACAAGATTACGCTGGTGATGACGCAAATTTTGAGGAATCTGATGATGATAATGAAACTATAGAAAATTTTAATAATTTAACCAATAATGCCACACTTTTATAATATTGTAAAAAGGGAATTATGTATAAAACAATAAAACCATATTATTATTTTTTTCCTTATTTTAATGTTTGAGTTTTAAATCATTTTGAAAATAATAATTACCTTAAATTAATTTTATCCAGGGCCGGATCAAAAGGTGTCGAGGCCCTGGGACAACAAAAGAGTGGAGGCTCTTAATTATTTTTCGAACACGTTAAACAATTTTTCTTTTTTCGATGTGGATGAATTCATTTCTTTAGGATATAAGGTTTTCTGCAAAAAGTGGGAGAACTGCTCTTCCGTTGTTAATTTTGCATAGCATTCGGTATTCTTTAGGAAATCTTACCTAATAATTTCTATTGTGGAGGCCCCTCTCTTGTGGAGGCCCCGGGGCTGGAGCCTCCGATCCGGCCCTGATTTAAGCCAAATAAAAAAGAAAATCCGACTAAATCCAAAGCTATGATATTTTGTAATTACTTAATTGTAAAAATGGTTGCAAATATCGCAAGAATTTAGGTATAAAGAAAAATGATGTTTTATAAAATTTTTAAATTTACGTTGGGGGCCAAAATTATTATGATTTAATTTATAGACTTTACCTTGAATATAACTTAACTTCAAAACTAGAGCAGATATTATCTCTCTCTTAAGGAGGGTTCAAATGATCAAAAATTTAAACAAATAAATGAAATAAAATTTATCAAATAAACAAATCAAAATACATTATTTAATTATTAAATAATTAACAAAATCTTCCTGTAAACCTTGATTAAAGGTTCTTAAAATAATCATTCATCCTTAACATTCATACCCTAAAATTAAATATCCATGTGACACTTGTCTGTGTGACACACATGGCGAAATTAAATGTTTTAAGTTTTTTTTTTAAACTAATCACTAATTTTATGTCTTTTGGAAACAGAATTAATACTATCTTCTATACTTTCTTCTTTATCACTAATTCTGTCTTTAGGAAACAGAATAGGTACCTACTAACTTCTATAATGCCTTCTCTGGAAAACCTTTTCTTTTAATTCTTCGCTATTTTATTACTACAATTTAGGGGTACATCTATTTTTCTAATTTTGATTTATCTATTTTAATAAGGAAAACATTTCTTTTCCAACTCTATTATTTTTTTTCTTCCTTCAAAAATCAAACAAAACATCTTTCATTTGTTTTTAATCAACAACCATTTTTTTTCAAAAAATCAAATTACCAAATTTTAGTTACTTTCAAAATGTTTAATTTATGTTGGTATTAAAATTGAAATTTTGTAATTTTGACATTTATTTTTTATAAGGTTATGTTCTTTTTTAAAATACGCTTTCCATAATTTTGTGTAATTTTTTAAACCATAACAATATTATTTGTATGATGTATACCAGCCCTAAACTACTTTTATTTTAAATTTTCAGTTAACCTAAATCATCAATTGTAGCCACAAAAAAAATGGATTTCCTCCCTAACGACACCATAGAAATAGAAAATGATCCTTTTGGGGAATACACTGAAACTGAAGCAGAACAATTTTATCGGCTTGTGGAAAAAATTTCAGTATTCACAATAATTACGCAAATTATACATTTTCTTCTTTGTTGTGCCGTCATAATAGCTGACATTTATTTAATAATAATAATTTGCAAAAACAAAAGGTTAAAAGAAACAAAAACGAATAAATACGTGATGCATTACGCAATTTTCAATATATTAATGATGGTTAGTTTACCTCTTTTTGAAATTGCCACAAGACTTTTTGGACTTTGGAGATATTTTGGTTGGCATATGTATTGTATGGAAAGACAATTAGAAGATGTTTTTATGGTCGGTTTATTCCTTTGTGCCCTGGCACTTGCTTTTGAATGGTTAATAAAAATATACTACAATTCAAACGTAAATCAATTTGTTCTCAAAATTTATAATCATTCTCTTATGGTTATATATTTAATTTGTTTCTTTTTTGTGATAATAAATATGATAATTTGCATGAATTCAAATTTTTTGTTTACAGTTTTGTTTAATGCGGTTCTGTATTTGTGTCTACTTATATTTATTTTAATTTGCCATTGTTTAAAAGGTAAAATCAAGAATCCCTCAAACAAAAAAGCGTTTCCTCTTACAATTTCGACTGTTATTACTTTCTGTTGGTTACCAATATTTGTTTATCATTTTTTTGAAGAATTGTTTTGGCATTCCTACACCTTTAGATTCATAATTTTAGTTACCTATTTTATACCGCAATATTTGTCGTACGGAAGCCCTATTATTGTTATTATATTATTATCCAAATTAAATAAATATTATAAAGTTGCTTTTACAAAATCTTGTAGCAGATCCGTACAAGATTACGCTGGTGATGACGCAAATTTTGAAGAATCTGATGATGATAATAATGAAACAATAGAAAATGTTAATAATTTGACTAATAATGCCACACTTTTATAATATTGTAAAAAGGGAATTATGTATAAAACAATAAAACTATATTATTTTTTATTTTTTTTTTATTTTAATGCTTGCGTTTTAAATCATTTTGAAAATAATTATTACCTTAAATTAATTTTATCCAGGGCCGGATCAAAAGGTGTGGAGGCCCTGGGACAACAATTTTTTTTGTTTCGATGTGGATGAATTCATTTCTTTAGGATATAAAGTTTTCCCCATATATACACTTGATTTATTATATCGAAGATTAATATTAACATTAAATTTGACAAAAATACAAATTTCGCGCATTGGGTGAAAAATGAGTGAAAAAAGTGGGAGAACTGCTCTTCCGTCGTTAATTTTGCATATCATTCGGTATTCGTTAGGAAATCTTACCTAATAATTTCTATTGTGGAGGCCTCGGGGCTGCAGCCCCGTTTGCCCTCCCTTAGATCCGGCCCTGATCTTAGCCAAATAAAAAAGGAAATCCGATTAAATCCAAAGCTATGATATTTTGTAATGACTTAATTGTGAAGTTTCAAATATCGCAAGAATTTAGGTCTCATTTCAAATAATAATTTAGAATTTCAAAAAACTTCTAAATTAACATCTTATGCAAGTTTGAAACACGAACAAAACAATTTTTTATTACAAGATGTCAAAAATCAAATAATATCGAATTTCATACTTTTAGTCCAATAAACGAAGGTGCCAACCCGGGCATCAGGTCTGTCCGGCACATTTTTTCTTTAAATTTGCAGGTATTCATGGGTACATTCACCCCCAAAAATCTTAGCTGTCTGAAATTTGTGGAAAAATGTGGTTTTTTTCGCCTATTTTCGCCGGTATTTCCGAAAATATGACACTTAGAAAATTTTCGTTTGGACGAAAATGAAGATCAGTTCAATACCTACAAAAATGATCCTCATATCATACTTTTCGACATAAACGCATCCCCATTTTTAGCTCCAGCCCTGTATTAGAGAGCACGCTCTAAAGGAATGACACTCCCGAGCGTATTACAATTTTTTTAATAAATCACTTAAAAATTAATATTTTTTCATGATTCAAAGTTCAGATGAAAGAAGGAACCTTTAATTATAATATCATGTTACTTTTTCCTATTATCTACTTCTCTAATTTATTGAAAAACCGGGTCAAAGTTTGTTTTTGCTCGATATTTTGACGCCCCTATAAATTTATTCATATTTTTTTATCAAGACTAATTTCACAGAATCCTTTTGCATAATGGGGCTTTGCAAGGTGTTAAATATATTCAGAAAGATTCAGGACCTCATCAGGAAGCTCAGGAAAGACAACCACCATGTGTTCCTGGAAAAGAAATCCACTGTGGAAGTTCATCGTCTGTGTAGGTCGAGGTACTACGTAATGAAAAATGGCAAGTTGAATATCTCTGACAAACATTTTACCAAGGACTCGACAAAAACTCAGCCTTAAGAAGAAAAAGATTTTGATAAGGAAGTGCCGTATTTTCAGATTCTCAAAATTGCGAATTTTTTAAACGCCGTTTTTTCAAAAAATATTACCTAGTGTAACGAAAAAAAATCATAGGGACAACTTTTGTACGTAATTAACTGCTCTTCATTTTTTGTCTAAACAAAAATGCTCTACGGGTCATATGTCGGCAGATATCGTCGAAAAACGGATTAACTCTAGAGCCATCCCCCCCCTTCCACAAATTTCACGTAGCTGAGATTTTCGGAGGTAAATGTATGTACCTATGAATACTTGCAAATTAAAAAAAAAATTGACGGACAGACTTGATGCCCAGGTTTGGGGTTTTTGTGGCGTTCATTTTCTGGACTATTTGTTCAGTGACATACTTATATACAGAAGTGTCAAAATACTCTCAAATCGGTTCGCGCAAACAGTAAACGACATGCGTGCAGCCGATTTTGAGAGATTCTGTCAGTTAATTATAATTATTTCATGTACGAAGCACAAAACTGATAAGCCAATTTTTCCTGTTAACTTTTTGTACATAAAAGTTCTGTGGAAATTATTGAATTCCAAACATGCATTTAAAAAATACTGTATTATTTGTATGATATATACCAGCACTAAACTACTTTTATTTTAAATTTTCAGTTAACCTAAATCATCAATTGTAGCCACAAAGAAAATGGACGGTAACACGACCTTCGACTTCCTCCCTAACGACACCATAGAAATGGAAAATGATCCTTTTGGGGAATACACTGAAACTGAAGCAGAACAATTTTATCGGCTTGTGCGAAAAATTTCAGTATTCACAATGATTACGGAAATTATAAATTTTTTTCTTTGTTGTGGCGTTATAATAGCTGACATTTATTTAATAATAATAATTTGCAAAAACAAAAGGTTAAAAGAAACAAAAACGAATAAATACGTGATGCATTACGCCATTTTCAATATATTAATGATGGTTAGTTTACCTCTTTTTGAAATTGCCACAAGACTTTTTGGACTTTGGAGATATTTTGGTTGGCATATGTATTGTATCGAAAGACAATTAGAAGATGTTTTTATGGTCGGTTTATTCCTTTGTGCCCTGGCACTTGCTTTTGAATGGTTAATAAAAATATACTACAATTCAAACGTAAATCAATTTGTTCTCAAAATTTATAATCATTCTCTTATGGTTATATATTTAATTTGTTTCTTTTTTGTGATAATAAATATGATAATTTGTATGAATTTCCATTTTTTGTTTACAGTTTTGCTTAATGCAGCTCTGTATTTGTGTCTAATTATATTTATTTTAATTTGCCATTGTTTAAAAGGTAAAATCAAGAATCCCTCAAACAAAAAAACGTTTCCTCTTACAATTTCGACTGTTATGACTTTCTGTTGGTTACCAATATTTGTTTATCATTTTTTGGAAGAATGGTTTTGGCATTCCTACACCTTTAGATTCATAATTTTTGTTACCGATTTTATACCACAATATTTGTCATACGGAAGCCCTATTATTGTTATTATATTATTATCCAAATTAAATAAATATTATAAAGTTGCTTTTACAAAATCTTGTAGCAGATCCGTACAAGATTACGCTGGTGATGACGCAAATTTTGAAGAATCTGATGATGATAATAATGAAACTCCAGAAAATGTTAATAATTTGGCTAATAGTGCCACGCTTTTATAAAATCATAAAAATGTATTTATATATAAAGTAATTAAAATATATTAGTTTTCTTTCTTTACTTTTTTTTATTAACTTATTACGACAGGTTAATTATTAATTAATTTAATTTAAAAAATGGAATAAAAATGTAGTTTATTAACAAAAAATTAACTTAAATTTAAAAAGTTGCATCCGCAACTTTGCTTAACAATAAAAGTGTGAATATTCTTCTCTTTATTAAATATAACATTGCCTATCTATATCACGCTTAATTTCATTTAGGTCTCTTTTCAATATTTTTCGAATTACGAACCTGCGAAACTCCTTCACTCAATCATCATCAAAACTTGTTGGACACATCCAATATAGCTGAAATCTTGAAAAATAAAAAATTTGTCAAATAATAACTAAAAGAGTTGCACTAGATAGATTGCTTTAGAATTAATGGTTTTATACAAATCTTTTACTATACTTTTAAAATAGGAGAAAATAAACAATAAATTATTATTAAAGTTTAATCATAATTAACTCTCCTGGGGCCAAGTGGGGTCCAAACGGACCCCAGTCTTTACATTTTTATTTGTATTTTAAGTTAAAGTTATTCTTTCACTAAATCCATTAAACAATTTTTTTTTCTGTTTTGAGAAATATAGCATTAAAAAATTATGAAAACAAAAAAAACATGGTTTTTGGCCTTTGTTTCGGTACACGTCGATTGATAATAATGTGATGTTATTGATTGTATGACAACCTACCTCATCAAAAGGTGTTATTTGTGTCCCAGGGCTAGAGATAGCAAAATGAGATCAAAATGTTCCAACTGCAAAAAATTTACATGCAGCAAACATTCGGAAAAGAAAATTGTGTGTCAAATGTGAAAAATAATTAACTTTTATGAGTACCTTCGTTTTTAATAAATGAATGTAAAGATTATACAGATCTGGCAAATTTCAACAGAACATAGGATTTTCAATGTATTTTGGACAAATAATTTCTCTTGTTCAGGAAACGTATTTTGGAGAAATTGTGTCACTAGTCGTTTATTGCGACTTGAACAACCGTCCTGTTAAAACCAAATGTCCCCAAAATTAATAGGAAGTAGCAGAACCAATGGAATAATTTGATTTTGCAGGAGCTGTAGATATTTGTTACCATTTAGGTTATCATCGATAAAGCAGGGACCTATCATATAGTCTCCTAACATTCCTGTTCAAACATTGAGTTTTTGTGTGTATTGAGTACGCACAGGAATACTCAGATGCTGATTTTCCCGAGACCAATATAATAGATGGATTGTGTTTCCAATGTAAAGAAAACTATGACTCATCTGTAAATAAGACGTTTTCAAAAACAAATCATTGTCATTTTGTATTTCCATCATGGCTTGACAAAATTCCATCCGTCTAATGTGATCACGGGGAAAAATTTCCTGTTTTTTAAACTTTATAACAATGCTAACCATTCCTTTTGACTTTTTAATAATTCGAGAAATGGTGGACTGTGCCTATTTTCAAATGCTACAATAAATAAATTTATTGTACCAACCAAAATAAAACTCAAATATATTATAAGGATTTTTGAACCCTCAAGTGGAAGTAAATCAGTTAAAGTCAGATACCAAAACTGTTAAAAGTAGTAAAACATATTTTCGAATACAGTAGTATTCATCATCAGTACAAATTTGAAATACAGGGGACAAAAAAGCTAAAACAATAGGGAAACCAATATTAAAAATTGATACAATGCTTCAATTATATTGAGATTAGACTATAAAAAGACAAAATGGTTACTTACGTTTTAGAGACGTAAAAAATTTGTGAATCGAAAAAATTAACTATTAAATAAACATTATAAAAAATGGGGTTAATGGAATTAAAAGCCTTCTCACCGAAGTTAAGGGGGAATCGTTGAAGACCACCCAATTATAATCTCAGATCCCATAAGGATGAAAAAAGTAAAAACTTTAAAAATTTAAGAAAAACCTCAAAAATATTGGTTAGCTACCATGCGTTTGAAGTATGACTGAACACGTGTATAATTGAAGCATTGTATCAATTTTTAATATTGGTTTCTCTGTTTTAGCTTTTTGGTCCCCCGTATTTCAAATTTGTACTGATTATGAATACTACTGTATTCGAAAACCTTTTTTACTACTTGTAACAGTTTTAGTATCTGACTTTAACTGATATACTTCCCCTTGAGGGTTTAAAAATTCTTATAATATATTTGTGGAGACGACTTTGAGTTTTATTTTGGTTGATATAATTGAAACTCCACTTTGAGTATGGACTATTTCCTCCAGATAAATTTATTGTATCTCGAATCGAGTGGCCCCCAAAATACCAACCAAAATACCACTTTAAAATTTGTATCTTTTCCTCCTTTGTGAACGTGATCATTTTATTTTCAATAGCTATCGGCTTAATACTAATTCTACTGCGATTGCCTTTCAGTAGACTGAGTGGCAAGTATCACGTGCCAGTTGCTCGAGGCAGGAAGGGGAACAGTGGTTCAATTGAATAGTTGATACGTCGTCTGGTGGATTTCTTATATATTCTGCTGGTCGACTTCTACATGAGCTCTTGCCCAAAATACATTGAAAATCCTATGTTCCGTTGAAATTTTGCCAGATCTGTATATATTTTTTATAACTACTACATACAACCCTTTTTAACCTGATAAACAGTTAGAAAAAACAATTAGAAAAAGAAGAAAAAATAAAATAATGATATAAAATGCTAAAACAAATTGACCCCACTTGGATATTTTTCTTTCAAATTTCACTTGGCCCCAGGAAGGTTAAAATATCTATTTGTAAATATTTTTTAATAATTTAAGGTTATCACTTAAAACAAGGCTAATTTAATTATTTTAAACAATGGCCCGCTTCTACGCCGAATAATTACTATCTTTTAAAATTTTATTGATACATCCGCCGGTCTACATTATGATATTATGTACATATGGTTTCCGAAATATAATCAGTTATACGTTAATTTCATACCATGACAAACCGTGTCGAAATATCCAAAGCAATGGATTTTTAAGGTTAGTACCCATTATATTATGTTTATAAAGGTATAATGTATAATATTTCAGTTAAATAGAAAAATATTTTATGCACATATTGAAAATTGTACTTTTTATTTTATTATTTGATCAAAAAAAAATTGAAATAAAACACAGTATGTTGCTACACAGAGACAATTTAAAATAACTTCTTTCTCCACTTTTTAAAACGCTAAAACGCTGACATATCAAGTCTTTAAATAATTTTAGAACTAAAAGAGGACCTATATGTGATTCTCGAGGGATACCAAAAAATACTATTATTTCACCGAACACAAAATCACCAACAACAATATTAAATAAATATAATACTTTAATTTATTTTAACTATTTTGTTCATTGGCGATGTTTTTTTGTTTTAGATTACCTGTTAGAATCAAAATGGAATTATTATCAAACGAAAATCAAACAAATGGGTCGTTTTTTATAGAAACCGATGACGAGGTCACGCAATATATGAACCTTTTAGACAGAAGTCCGACTTTTATCAAAGTTATAGATATTTTAAAGTTTATATTTTGTGTTTGTGTTATCGTAGCTGATATTTATTTTGTAGTATTAATTTGCAAGAACAAAAAGATAAAAAACTCGAAAGCCTATAAGTACATACTGCAGTACATGATATTTAATATTATTTTTTTATCTACATCTCCTGTATTTACTGCTATTGCAGAATATACTTCATTATGGAATTATGTAGATTGGAATACATATTTCATAGAAAAACAGATTCAAAGTACAATTTGGTTATGTTTAGTTCTATGTGCGTGTGGACTTGCTTTAGACTGGCTGATAATAGTTTATTGGAAGTATAATTTGAAACCTAGTCATCAAAAATTATACTCTTACTCTCATATTTTTATATGTTTAACAGGAATATGCTACGGATTTATTAATAGTATTTTCATTTATACAAATCATTATTTATGTAATACAATTATGGATTTGTCAGTTTATTTTTTCATAGTTATATTTATTTTAATTTGTTCTTATTTAAATTATAAATCACTAAATAGGGATACGTATTCGTTAAGGATTGCGAATGTTATTATTTGTTCATGGTTGCCTATTTACATCTATCGCATTTTACTAGAAATATTTCATAAAGAAAGTACCATTAAATATATTTTAATTATTACATTATTTATACCAGAAATATTGGCTTGTGGAAGTTCTTTAGTTGTCATGATATTGTTGGGACGGTTGGACGAACTTTTTAAATTCCCTTGTCGAAATTGTTAACAACTACTCCTTGGACTACTTGCCCCCCACATGTATTGAATTGCATCGGTCCAGATGCGTGTTGGAAATGTATCTATGCTAGTATACTAGTAGTAATATAACCATCGACATTTACCTAAACAACAAATTGCATTATTTATCTTTACCTAAAGTTTTTTTCTTGGAATTTTTTTTATACAAATAACCATCCATAAATATTAATGTGAATTCCAATACCATACCTGTTTTCTCAATTGCATGTTTTTTTAAAATTAACTGAAACAAAAACAGGCCGCAGAGAATTTGTTAATGGTAGCAGAAAACCTTGAAAGTTTAATGGCTTAGGTTATTCTTGTGAAGAACAGTCACTTTTTTCTTTCTTAATAAATCTGAAAATACCCAATATTTTAATTTAGAACGTCATGATTTTTGGTCTTATCTGAATCTGTGATCACGATACCAATTTTCTGTTTCTTTACTTAAATTATTTTTATTTATTTAACGAATATTGGACCGGGGTCAATCCATACCAAGTGGTCCAGCACTAGTTGCTCGACCATCTCAGCAAAAAATAATATTTGGTATGTAGATTCCAATATGTTTTGGGGGTTCAAAAATATTTGTTCAAAATTTTTATTGTGTACCATTTGGAAATGGCGGCCATATTTGTTTTAGGACGCACGCTATTTTTCGCGTTTGCAGGCATCTACGATTTTTTAAATTGTGCAGCAATGGATCGTCCTAGCCTTCTCAAATCAACTGCATTGAGTTCAGTACACCGTCGCCTACAAAATAAAATCATAATTACCTAATTATATGTATTTATTCATATATTTCATACAGGGTGCGCCAATTATTTCCACTCGATCTCTAGCACCGAAACTAAAAGAGATATCAACAAGATTTTTTGGAGGGGTAGACAGTGTCACTCGGACTACAATTTTAAAATATTTTGATGTATACAGGGTGGCTAATTTTTGTGGAATGAAAATTAATTTGGTTTTTTAAATTGAACACCCTGTATACGATTATGTCTTCTGATTTTACTTAAGATTAGATTTACGGTAGTTTTTTGTATTTGTAAATCCGACGCGGCGTTGACAAGTTATTCCTATTTTAAGCAGATTTAATGAAAAAACAGCACTTCAGAAAAATTAGCACAAAAACCACATTTTTTAAAAAATCCTCACAAAAGCTACTATGATGTAAATGAAACATGCACCTATCACAATAATCACACAACATCTTCACCTGTTGCACAGGGTGTTTGCCGATGGCGTGCCAATAGTCTAGTTTTCAAATGGCAATAACTTAATTTTTTCAAATGGGACACCCTGTATATTTTTCTTCAGTTAGAAGCTCTCCCTAATACGCATTAAAAAAATATAGGGTTTTGCACATCTAACTTTACTATTTACTTTAATAATTGACGTTAAGTGACAAACAACATATTTTACACAATTTTTAATAAGTACAAAATTTTACAAAGTTTAATCGTAAGAAAACTACAATAGTGAAAGTTAAAATTTATAGTAGGTGTTCAAAATGTCTTCCATTTTTATTTATACATTTTCTTGCCCTTTTTTTCATTGATTTACGCACATCTCTTTAGCATTGCAGGGGTCACCTGTCTAAATGCTGCAGTAATTCTTTCTTTCATATTTTCTTTTGTGGTAACCTCTTCTTTGTAAACAATATTTTTAATAAAACCCCACAAGAAAAAATCGCAAGGTGTAAGGCAAGGCGATCTAGTAGGCCAATTTATAAATCCTCCCCTTCCTGAAATTCCCTATTTAACCAATTGCGAACATCTAATAGGTAATGTGGTGTGGCACCATCTAATTGAAACCACATTCCGTTGCGATAATTTTGAGGCAAATTTTGCAATAAGTTGTGAAAATCATGCTCCATTTACAGTCCCATCAAAGAAATAGGGACCAATTACATATTCACCTATTATTCCCGCCCACACATTCAAAGACCATCGATACTGTGATGTGGTTCTAAATAAATGTTCATTGTGGTCCGAATAATAATGGAAGTTGTGTCTATTTACACAACCGTTCTTATGAAACGTGGCTTCGTCGGAGAATAAAACTTTGTTTAAAAAGTTACGCTCTGTATTTATCTTGTTTATTAACCATCTACAGTATTCCACTCTACGCGAGAAATCACGTGGTAACAATTCTTGGTGAAGCTGGATATGATAGGGGTGATATTTATTCTTTTTTATTATGGGTCTAATTATGGTATTGGAAATATCTAACTGATTGCTTAATTGCCTTGTGCTTATATTGGGATCTTCAACTATTCTGATCATTACCTTATATTCGTTGTCAATAGTAACAGCTGTAGTTTCACGTGAATGTTTTTCATACTTAACGGTTCCTGTTCTATCAAATCTATTCTTTAAATTCTCAAAAGTATCCTTTTGTGGATGACGTCTTTCTGGGTATCTTTGACGATAGACTCTACTAGCAAGAAACGTATTTTTTTGACATTCACCCAGTATCCATATCATATCAATATTTTCTTGAACACTATAATTCTTATTAAAATCCATTTTTTATACACAATACCGATTAAATATAGTAGACGTGATACAATACAAAATTTTATGCTGACAATTAATGCCATAACAAAATATACCTACTGTCATTTTCATAGGTAACTTGATTTCTTATTAAAAATTGTGTAAAATATGTTGTTTGTCACTTAACGTCAATTATTAAAGTAAATAGTAAAGTTAGATGTGCAAAACCCTATATTTTTTTAATGCGTATTAGGGAGAGCTTCTAACTGAAGAAAAATATACAGGGTGTCCCATTTGAAAAAATTAAGTTATTGCCATTTGAAAACTAGACTATTGGCACGCCATCGGCAAACACCCTGTGCAACAGGTGAAGATGTTGTGTGATTATTGTGATAGGTGCATGTTTCATTTACATCATAGTAGCTTTTTTGAGGAATTTTTTAAAAAATGTGGTTTTTGTGCTAATATTTCTGAAGTACTGTTTTTTCATTAAATCTGCTTAAAATAGGAATAACTTGTCAACGCCGCGTCGGATTTACAAATACAAAAAACTACCGTAAATCTAATATTAAGTAGAATCAGAAGACATACTCGTATACAGGGTGTTCAATTTAAAAAAACCAAATTAATTTTCATTCCACAAAAATTAGCCACCCTGTATACATCAAAATATTTTAAAATTGTAGTCCGAGTGACACTGTCTACCCCTACAAAAAATCTTGTTGATATCTCTTTTAGTTTCGGTGCTAGAGATCGAGTGGAAATAATTGGCGCACCCTGTATGAAATATATGAATAAATACATATAATTAGGTAATTATGGTTTTATTTTGTAGGCGACGGTGTACTGAACTCAATGCAGTTGATTTGAGAAGGCTAGGACGATCCATTGCTGCACAATTTAAAAAATCGTAGATGCCTGCAAACGCGTAATTTTTCAGAGTAATTTTTCAAAGAAGGAATAAATTCTCAGCCTTAATACTTTTTTTGCTGTTACACTACACAGTATAGTTACCTTTTATAAAGTATTAATGGTGAGACTCTTGCCCATAAAAAGATATGCATTTTTAAAAAACAACTTTTTGAACTTTTTTCAAAGTTTAACCTGCGATATTTTTGTTGGGGGCCAGATAAAAATCTGAAAAATGCACACATAATAAGTCTTTATGATATTAAACTTCAGTATAAATTTCAACTTTGAGATTCAACAACAAAAAAATATGTTATTTTCGCATCCGCTATACAGGGTGACACAGCAACCATGTAACAGGCTACAGTATCTGTGTTTCTCAAGATAAAATTAAAAAATTTTAGGGCATTAAATGGGACCTTAGTGGCCTCATTTTAGTCAGTTTGTTTCACTTTTACTACTTCCGGTTTTACCGGAAGTGATACCAACTTTTGAATTTTAAACGGGACACCCTGTAGATTATTACATTTTTGGAATCTACATGACAACTTGATTTCATCGATGTATCATACTTGGTATCTCAAGTGAATAGAAGGAGCTACACACAAAAATACGAAAAATCAAAATTGGCTTAAATAACATACCAAAGAAATAAACAACGGGAAAAAACGGCACAATTATGCACTTAATTAGAATAGAATGCGGTTATTGTTTTAGGAAAAAAAACAAGGGTTGCAATTTAAATAAGGTATGAAAACAGGGGGGAAAATGGGTTAAATTAAAATAAAATAAAAAATCGTACAGTTCAGATGAAATCAGGTTGTCATGTAGATTCCAAAAATGTAATAATCTACAGGGTGTCCCGTTTAAAATTCAAAAGTTGGTATCACTTCCGGTAAAACCGGAAGTAGTAAAAGTGAAACAAACTGACTAAAATGAGGCCACTAAGGTCCCATTTAATGCCCTAAAATTTTATAATTTTATCTTGAGAAACACAGATACTGTAGCCTGTTACATGGTTGCTGTGTCACCCTGTATACCTACAATAGATACGTATAGTAATTTTATGATTATCAAATTAAATATAAACTTTGAATCTCAAAGTTGAAATTTATACTGAAGTTTGATATCATATCATATCAGACCTATTATGTGTGCATTTTTCAGATTTTTATCTGGTCCTCCAACAAAAATATTGCAGGTTAAACCTTGAAAAAAGTTCAAAAAGTTGTTTTTCAAAAATGCATATCTTTTTATGGGTAAGAGTCTCACCATTAATACTTTATAAAAGGAAATACACTGTGGTGTAACAGCAAAAAAGTATTAAGGCTGAGAAGTTATTCCTTTTTTGAAAAATTACCCTTCAAAAATTGAATTTTGCCAAATATTATTTTTTTCTGAGATGGCCAAGCAACCAATTATTTTTTTTTGACCACTTGGTATGGATTGACCCACCGGCGCTGGAATTTTTGCCGCCCCATACAAAATGACAAATTGCCGCCCCATTTAAATCCACACATAAAGGCCCTCATTCCCGAGTTATTGGCATCCAAAGTTTGAATTAAAAACTCGTTTTTGTTTTTAATTTCCAAACTGTCTATTTGATCTTTATGAAATTGTAAATATTCTTTGATTTTAGGGATTTTAGGGACAGACACGAACAAACTATTCCTAATGGTTAAGAATCCCAAATTTCTGCAGGGACGACAGTTCACTTTAATTTATACACTGAATACCAAATTGCACATTCGCCATTTTTATTAGGACCATATCTTGGATCCAACATGCCATCTCTTTTTGGTATATATAATAAATTTTTCTACTCGTACTTCTCTCGTAACCTGAGATCAACATGTTCAAACATTCTTCTCCCTGGTTAATACTCTATTTGAAAAATGTTCTCCTGGCGTCTAAACAGTTTCGATAAGCCAATCAATACACTAAGTGCATGTTTGCATATTCAAGAAAAGTCAATTTAGTGGAGTGAAATTAGACAAAAATATTCTGAAAATTGATGTAAGAGTTAAGTCAAATTTTTTTAATTTTTTCGATTTTATATATATGTATAGAGAAGCTTGTAAAAAAATTTTCAATAAATTTGGGCTGGAACTTCGCGAGATATGTCCCACAAACGGCATTTTTGGTATTTTTCGAGTGGATTGCTTCACTATTTTTTAAATATCTCCGGCTCTAAGAGTCGTGGAAAAAAAATTAAAATGACCGTGATGAAGTAGAGTATCGATCCGTATAGTAGGGTTTTTAAAAAATTTCAAAAAACGAATTCGCGCTCATTATTTTTTTTTACTGAATTGGCAATAAATAACCAAATAATCCTCGTATTTTCTTAAAAATTGGAGAAAATATGTATTTTGATGTCGGGAAGACATGGTAAAAATTAAAAAAAAAAGTACTTGTCCACCCAAAATCGGAATTTTTCGAAAAAAAATTGAATTGGCCGCCATTTTGGAAAAACAATATTGGAGAAAAATTTTTTATCTTAAAGAGAAGGATTTTGTGTGTACTTTTGGCGAAGAAAATCCAACATTTTATTTCTTTATTTAAAGTTCCCAATTTAGGAAATAATATATATATATATATATATATATATATATAATATTTATGCTTGATTCTCTTAGAAAAACTGCATTTCAGTCCAAAAAATGTTTAAAAAAATAAAAAATATATTTCAGGTTATAAAGTAAGATTTTTGTGAGGGAAAGAATAAATATAAATCAATATAAAAAATGAAAATCGAATTTTATTTTATTATTCCCTAAATTGGGCACTTTAAATAAAGAAATAAAATATTGGATTTTCTTAGACAAAAGTACACACAAAACCCTTCTCTTTAAGATAAAAATTCTTTCTCTACTATTCTTTTTCCAAAAATGGCGGCCAATTCAATTTTTTTCAAAAAATGCCGATTTTAGGTGGACAAATACTTTTTTTTTTTAATTTTTACCACGTCTTCCCGACATAAATAAACATATTTTCTCAAAAAAAAATAATGTGCGCGAATTCGTTTTTTGAGGTTAGGATGCATTTTCAAAAAACCCTACTTTACGGATCGATACTCTACTTCATCAAGGTCATTTTAATTTATTTTTTATTTTTCCACGACTCTTGGAGCCGGAGATATTTAAAAAATAGTGAAGCAATCGACTCGAAAAATACCAAAAATGCCGTTTTTGGCGCATATCTCGCGAACCTCCATCCCAAGTTTCTCTTTTTGTACAAAATCGAAATAATTAAAAAATTTGACTTAGCTCTTACATCCATATAAACTTCTAATTTCACCCTACTAATTCTGGGATTGTAATAATTAAGGCAACAAGATTGTAAAGTGACAACCACTGACAACTATTTCTAAGCTCACTTTAATAAAATTAGAAATCACCTAAAAAATGTGAACTTTGTAATATTTAACCTTCAATATATACCTGTAGTTCTTTATTAAAATTATGAAAATGTAAACACAGCCCACTTAATTAACAACGAACGATCTAGCTGAAAAATCCAACCAACATCTAGAGATTCAATGAGAGGGTTTTTCGTAACAATATTTTTTCAGTTCAACATTTCGCGACATATGTATCAAATTTTCATCTACTTCCGAACATTGACTTTATTTTTTTTAAACTTCTAATGTTATTTTGATCCACGCTATACAATTTTTTACCCCATACTTATGGAACACCCTATATACGATGAGTGATCAGAGTCAAGATCAAATCACTCTTTTTTTTGCTACAAGGAATCTCTTCTTCCTTGTTGATTCCTGTTTACAAATTTTTTTTATTTTTTTTTCACATAACTGTCTCGAATAGCTTTTGTCGAAATAAAAAAAAAAACAAATCCTGCATGTCTCGCCATTTCGAATTCGAACAATAGCAATTTGTATTACATGCTATGTTTGCTAATAATGCCGCTTTGAATTTAAAGATAATAATAAAAGTCCTATTGAAAGAAAGTGAACAAGACGTCCTTGATTAACAAACCTTATTATTTCGTTTTCAAAGATGCCGGTTAACACAGTGACTCAGGTTAATTTATCGAACATAATTCTTAAAGTGAATAAGTACAACAAATTGCGTATTTTGGAGTTCATGCAGTAACGATATTTTATTATCTGTCAAAATTTAAAGGATTTCCTTTAAAATGGTCCCATAAGGTACCTTAAACTTTTAACAGAAAATGAATTGGCCTTTTATGATATAATTGTAAACGTTTTGATTGAAGAAGTACTAGAAAATATAATTTTTAATGTGTAGTTATTATAATTAATATTCCAGGGATGAATTTAGATTACATCAAAGATCAATTAGGGGCTAAAGCACTAGTTGTACTTTACAATTCTAAAAATTTGATGATTGGGGAAATTGAACTTTCTCCAATGATTATTCTACGATTTTCTGCGTTGAACGTTGAGAAATTGACACGGAGCCGAATTAACAAAATGCAGAACAGAAGACTTACCCAAGACGATGACAAACATGCGCAAACATGCACTCTTAAAACACAAATAAAGTCAAAATGATCATTAAAAATCGAAATTAAAATCGTTACAATCGCACGAAAACAAAGAAATATTATTTTTGCACTTGAGTAATTGCTCAAAATCATATCTGCTATTGTGAATACAAGCTAATAATCTTAGTTTTAAAGAACCATTAACACTAGGGGTTAGTCTGTCATTTTGTTGAACTTCTTCATCTAACTGAGTTATTTTCTTTGTTGATTATTTATCGGTTCATTAAAAAACAATGGATTTAAGTACGGGATCTTGCAGACCGCCTAGTAGGCCCATTTATGCCTATTCACTACTGGGGAAAAATTGTATTCACAATTTGTTGAACTTCTTCAGCTAACTGAGTTATTTTCGTTGTTGATTATTTATCGGTTCATTAAAAAACAATGGATTTAAGTCCGAGATCTTGCAGGCCTCCTAGTAGGCCCATTTATGCCTATTCACTACTGGGGAAAACTTGTATTCACAATTTGTCATATTTTTTGGTCAAAATGAGAGGCCTTTCAGTAGATACCACATCTTATATCCTAAAGAAAGCAATATTTCTTCTAAAAATATTTTCAGCACCTCTTGAATGAAATACAGATATGCAGACTACTTTAATCTGTATAAAAAAACTATTCGAGACCTGGTATTTTATAAGATTATAAAAATGCATAGATCGATTACTTATTTTTATAAAACCCTTAATGCGCCCCTGTGTGCTAGGCCAGTCACGTTGTCTCCACGTGCAAGTTCGTTTACGCTCCTTTTGTTTACGCTGGACAAACTATAGTAAAAAAATAAATAATTGATGAAAACCGCATGGTTCGATTACGTTTATTTATTTACCAAAAAAATGATTTAGAATTTATTATAACACTCTGTATTATCGTGATTATTTACGATTATTATCTCAAAACTTTAAAAAATATTATTGCCATAGCATGATCAAAAGTCTTTTCAGCCAAAATCATTTATATAAATCATTACTTATTCAGCATGATTTAAATTTCTTTTCAAATATATAAAATCTGAAATTAACATATGGTAAAATAGAAATTACGACATACCTACTGTGGTGCGTTAGTAATAAAATATAACTGAAGACGAAGACGTTTGATCGCTATCAAAGAAAAGCATCTATTGCTATATGTATACGTAGTACATACATACACCTGACATTGCATAAGCGTAGAGGTAATTTAGTAATTTTAGTTAATAAAAAAAACTATTTTTTCTCAAATACTGAAATATATAAACGTTAGGATCAGGCTACTACATGATACAGAATACAGTTTTGATAATTAAAGACTAAAAATGATAAATAAGAAAAGGAAGAAGAAAAAGATCCATTACTCTCAAATTCAAAGATTAAATAAAACCTAAAATTAGTACCATACAAATTCGCAGAATATAAAGAAGCAGATGAACTTATTCTACAACAAACAACAACAAATACAATGAATAATAAGCGATAAGTGCTACTGCACTTGTTTCGCATGAAAGGCATCATAAAACACCATCATCAACATTACAAATAGAATTATACCCAAAGACCAGACATCTGTATGACCCTTGACCGATCTTCCTTCCAATTAAGTATTCCCCTTTTGCCAGAGCACCCACTTCAGAATTTCGAGGACTCAAAAGGGTCGCCATGTGTTAATCAAGCATCAATATTTACCTTTGATTTTCTAAAAATATCCATTCAGGCAAGTCGCTCCCGCATATACACCTACTTGAATTTTCGTTCCAGTCTTTTGGCATTGCTCAACATAGATTCAAATTACTAAAATTTTGGGAAAATGACATGATGATTGACATTGATATTCTGAAAACAACTCTCCTGGTATTTGATTTACATCAATTCCAGACTCATGTTGATGTGACCACTGTCTAAATATCAACTCTCTGATTCCGTTAATATGTGGGCAAGTCACTCTAGGCATTAATGTGTTTCAGTTTAAAGTAGACATCTCATTTCGAATCGTTAGACGTCTTCAATTGTTATGAAAATGTTCAATACAACCAATACAGTCGAACAACACCATTTAAACTCTAAAAAAATATTTATTAATATTATTTGGTTATTAGAGTGTAGATGGATGGCATTGTTCAACTTCAATTGTTGTATGGAATATTTTCATAACAATTGATTACAAATTTGAAGACCTTTCGGTAGGTATACAAATACCAAAAAATATTTCCCCAGATTTTTTAGCAACGAAAAATTACTATTATTTGAATTCGATAAAATTAGGCGTTTTTCGTCAACAAAAACTACAAAACGCAAAGTTGTTAAAAGATATAGAAAGTAATCTGGAATTGCAGTTTCTTCTTCTTCTTATTCTTTCAATGCGTATCCCCTGATGGATCTTTGCGATAACATTTTCAATTGTTTCTTTATTCCTTGCGGTGTGTTCAACGATTGTATGTCGCGTAGCCCTGTCAACTGTCTGATATTTCGCAGCCAGGACATTTTTTTCCTTCCGATCCCTCTCCGTCCTTCGATCTTGCCTTCGATCAATAGATGCAAGAATTGATACTTCGTGTTTTGCATTCTATGCCCCAGATATGCCGTTTTTCTTTTCTTAATCAATTCAAATAGTTCACGTTGTCTGTTGACACGTCTTAGAACTTCTTCGTTTGTTAATCTAGCCGTCCAAGGTATCTTCAGGATTCTGCGATGCAGCCACATCTCGAAAGCCTCTAATTTGTTAGTTACAGTCGCCTTGAATGTCCAACCATCCATTCTGTAGAGAAGCAAAATCGGAACCGGTAAACACTCTTCGAAACCTCTAAATTAGTTTACTCTTTCTATGGACCCTGCGTTAAATGTTCTGGAGGAGTTTTCAAATGTATTTAGGTTTTTAGAGATAATCCTAAACTTTGTTTTTTTGATGTTGATATTTAAGCCCATTGATTTGCTCTGTTCTCCTACCTTGTTGACCAGTTGTTGTAGGTCATGTATGTTATCAGCGATTAAAACAGTATCGTCAGCATAGCGGATATTGTTAATCCACACTCCAATAACTTTGACTCCCATTTCCACGTCTTCCAAAGCCTCTTGGAATATTGCTTCCGAATAGAAGTTGAATAGGAGTGAAGACACCACACATCCCTGTCTTGAGTTTTTTACACATTGCAATCTTAAATTACTTTTATTTAGTACCAGTTTACTGGCAATTGGACGAGATGGTCCTGGTAAAAACGACGAATGCGCAAATTGACAAATAGTACCTACTTAAATAAATGACTAATATTACCCAAGCAGCTTATTTTATCGAATTCGATAGAGTAACTTTTCGTTAGAAATAGTGCGTAACCGGACATCCTGTATAAAAACTCCCATTCAAGTTATTATTTTAAGAAAATAAATTTTAAATTGTATAAATTATATAAATGTGTTTTGAATATATATTTAGTACAAGAAACATTTTAATTTTAAGGCCTTACTGTAGGGGTCTTAAAATGAATCTTATTTTTTTTGGTACAAATATATACTTTTCAATATAATACATCTTTTTAAAAAAGGTCTCCGTTGCTTGAAGCATAATTAAGTAAAATTGATCCTGCAAAAAAATTCTCCTAAATTTACACGTGAATAGCTAGATAAATACGTACGGAATTTTAAAAATAATAATATTAATTTGTGTAAAAATGTTTTAAAAAGAGATTTCTTAATAAGTCAATCGGATTGAAGCCAACTTGAAAACCATAGTTTTGAGAAAAACCAGTTCAAAGTTTCTAAATTTTAAATTTGAAAATTGTTAAAAAAATTGTTTACCATTAGTCTCCGATGTCAAAACTTCAAAATCGCAATTTGACACTTCGTTGCTTAAAAACACTAGAAAAGCCAACATTCTGTTAGGTAGAAACTGTTTCTGCATCTTTTCTTCATACCCTCACAAAATTTTATAGCTCTGCCTCAAATAGTTTTAGAGTTATGGTATTTTAAAGACAACCATGTCAAAACCTCAAAATCACAAATTTCAACTTTGTCACCTCATTGAAATTATAGCAATTTGAGCCTATCAGAAATTATAAAACCTCCATTAATTTCATTATACTAAATAAGCCAGCTTTATCGAGCACCATTTGCTTGAAACGTTCTTAGTTTTTAGGATCAATTAAAACATTCGTTATACTTTTTCGTGCAACCGCTCAAACATTATTCAAGCAAATCGTCACGACTTAGATCTTCATATAGTGACTTATTCGCGTTTATAAAATTTAAACTATTTTCAGCATTTTCTCTTTGCCATGAATACCATGAGATAGCATCTATCGTGCTGTGGCTCTTTATCTCTTAAAAATAAAAAATGTTTCGGTGTATAATATAATCATATTTTTGCATATTTGTGTGAATTAAAAAGCGTTTATTTCAAAAAATTGCAATAGCATAAGGCATTAATACAACATAATTTTTAACCTATTGAAAATTAAAAAATATATATATATTTAAAAAGAAAAACAATATTAATTGATGGGCATTTGTTATTGTATAAAGTTGTAATTTTTCATTTTTTGATCCTAAACTTCTTCGGAATGGAGTCACTTTCGATTTTTTTGTTCAATTATTGATCTCCTTTTACAATTCTAGAAACACAGTTAAAAAACGCATTGAATCAGTACCCAACAAAAGATGTAGTCTACAGGTACCAAAATAACGATTGCTCAGTATTAATGTGGATTTGGGCTACATGTTTTAATGGAAAAACAGATTATTTCTTGGATGTCCTCAAGAGTCGTGTCCTTGACTTTATTCCAGTAGAAAAGCTATTGTTTTGCACCATCCTTTTTAAACATCTATTTGTGACATTTTAACAGCATTGTCTATGTTTAACAATGTCTCGCTTAATTATATATTGTGTTCATTTGAAAACATGTACAGTGCAACACTACATCACCAATTTATTTAGAAATACAGTTTCTATAGTGGCGCCTATGGGTTGTTCTAATGAAGAATTTTAAATGTGTATATATTTGACATTACGAAAGTGAAGGGGATCCTAAGAATGCAAATGATAGAAAGTAAAGATTTGAGCTTTATTGGTAAATAATTTCATAGTACAGGAAATAAATGTCGCCTATTTCTCACACAAGTCATTGTTTTTTATTAAAATTATTGCTGCTTTGTCGGCAAGGAAAAAAAAATAATTTAAACTTCTTAAATCTTCATAGTTGAGCTAAGATGTTTCCATTGATATTTCTTAGTTTGAGGTTACAATTTGAACTGCTTTAGCAGACAAATTCTAATCCAGGACTTCGATGTTGTTTTCTCACGTACTTTCCTGCAATCCTTTAAAATTCATCTTTCATTTTAGATCCGAATTAAGCCGATAATTTCGAAAATACGCAAATAAATTGAATATGGATGTTTCTTCTCAGCAAAGATGGGTCGCTTTACCACACTTACCGCCAACATTTGACGAAGCTTCAAGATACATCAGATTTGTAAGGGGATTAAAAAGTATGAAAGAAAAAACCACGATTAGATAATTATATTTGGTCAAGGTACGATTTTTTAGACAAAATCACTGCGACTTCTTCAAAATATCTCCTGCCAGTTAAATAAAACAGCAATTTCCATTTCGGATGGTTACAACAGGAAGAAAATATAGAACATTAACTAGAGAAGCAAAGGCCATAATTACCTAAATCAGATATTTATGTTTAGTGGGGAAGCCAGTTAAGTGGAACCTTTTTTGGTAATTTCTTAAGGGGGTGTCCAGTTATCCGGAAAATTTTATTTGGATTGATATTATTTTATTTTACGTTTTGGTTACAAATTAACATTTCATATTGTCACGAGGTCCGGTTATTGGCCTTCGTGTTGCTGCTACGTATCCAGGGCGAAACGCCTTTTCGGCCTTTACGAAGTTATGGAGATCTCTCCCCGAATACTTAGCAGTTATTACGCTTTAGTACCACCATTCACTCTGAGAAATAAAACAAGAAGTACAAAACAAATACAACTTTATTGGGTCACCCTTCAGATAAATATAAATTAATAAATGACGATGTTAACAATTATATCTTACCTAAGCATGTCAGGTAAAGGGCTGGTTACGCTTCTCCCAATTTGCACTATTGCGCTGAAGGTTCTCGCACCCAAACCAGGACCGTAACTCGCGGACTATCAACTTCTTACTTTATTTACTTTATTTATTTAAACGTGAATTTCTTTACTCTCACCGAATTTTCTTCTGGCGGTCACCTTTTTGGGTAGGAGACCCGTTCGTAGCTAAGGACCGACTAACCCACTAACCCCTCTCTTTCTTCTTGAACCGTTTTTAAAACCAAAGATAGCTGAATGTGCAGAATCATTATTTTGGTTGGATCGCCCTACATTTTCTGTCTAGCTTAGACTCGTGCTTGAGCCCCCCAACCTTGACTTTCGTGATTCTGCACATCAGCGAAATTTAGCGGCGCGACCTGGTTTGGTTAAATGTTTGGGTTTTCGATTGATTATGTGCAGCTTGTATTAAAATAGTTTTGATAAATAAACTGTTCTAAGAAGATTTTGACTTTTCTTAAATATTTTAACTATATTTGGGATACGTGACAATATGAACTAACTTAGGATAAAGAAGTAACAGACAAAATAAGAATGACATGTGGCGTCCCTTAGGGGTCTGTATTGGGCCCAATATTATGGAATTTAATGTATGACGGCGTCCTGAAGGTGCTAGAACCCGGCGGGATCACAGAAATTTGTTATGCAGACGACCTGGGAAAAACAGAAACCTTAATGATGGTAGGAAAAAGTAGAACGAGGGTACCGATAATAAGAGTTCAAGGAATCCATGTACAATTTAAACCAAGCATAAAATACTTAGGGGTATACTTGGATAAAGCTGTGACATTCCGGGCATATACATCGGACAGCAGAAAAAGCGGAGAAAGCTATGAGTGTAATAGCCAGAGTAATGCTAACAGAGACCTAGCAAACGCAGAATCCTTTGTAGTGTAGCAGAGTCGATTTTATTGTATGCTGTACCGGTATGGATTAAAACACTAGAAAAGAAAACATGTATAGAAAGAATTGGAAGGATGCAGAGGGTAGCAGCGATTAGAATAAGCAGGGCCTACAGAACAATCTCCAGGATGGCGGTATTATTTATAGCGGGCATGATTCCTATAGAATAAATAAAACATAGGCAATTAAAAAGGAGAAAAGGAGACGCACGTTACAGAAATGGCAGGCAAGGTGGGTAGAATCAAGGAAAGGCGAATGGACAAATAGACTCATCCCTAATGTAATAACATGGATAGAGAGAAAACACGGAGAAGTAAGCTATTACACCACACATGCAATTAGTGGCCATGGTAACTTTAATAGCTACTTGTATGCCATAGGACGAGCACCGACAGAGGGTTGTAGAATGTGTGAAGATGAGGTTGAAGATGCACAGCACGTTATCTTCAGATGTATAAGATGGGCGCAAGAAAGAAATAGTCTGAACAATATAATAGGAGCAGAACTAATGGTGGAAAATTTTATGGACCTAGTGACAAGGGACGATAATACATGGACCCTAGTAGTGCAATACATAGAAAGAGTAATGAGGGCCAGAGATCAAAGGGCTGAAAAGAGATAAAACGCCGCTAACCCACCGCCCCGAAGTAATACTGACGTAGTTCCATGGCGGATCGGGAGGAGCGTTAAAAAGAATATGGATTCGTTTAATTACAAACATTTTTTATATCGACTGTGAGTCAACTTAATTGAATTTTGAGATATATTAAAATATTAAACATAAGATCGGTTGTGATTTATAAATAAAAGAAAAACCTTTTAATTTATTAAACAAAACTTTGTAATTGTCGAATAGTTTTACCGAAACATATATACATAAGTTTTAACTATTAATTTTTAACAACAAAAACAAATTGTTACTCTTTTGTTATAAGATTTTTGAATATGAGTAGCCCAGAGCTTAGGTTTCATCAGAACAAAGAACACTTATTATTTTATAATAACACCAGTTGTGTGCGTTACATAAGTCTCATCCTGTATAATTTCTGCTTAGGAACAGGTGCTGTGAAACAAATTAGTGTTAAATTAAAATTGTTTTGTTCAAACTTCAAGCTGAATGTATGTTCCCATATGCACAAGTTTTGTAATATTGCCATTTTTAGTGGACAACCAAAGAATTAGATTTTATTTATTACCTTTAAAATAATCATAATTGTGATTTCTAAAGATAAAAAGAACTAAGAATATCTTTGATTTGAGCCCGCTTACAACAGGCAAGATTTTAAATTGTTTTTTACTTAAAGAATGTTGAAAAGAAGAATTGAAAAATGAATTTGGAAGTATGAAACAAAAAGTAAATAATAAATCGAGTTAACAATTTGGTACGATAGTTCGAGGCGAAATCCGCTAGGTTATCGAGCTTATACACTGTAGTCTGCAATTTCTGGGTTTTCACCAGTTTTTCGACAGAATTATAGAACCCAAAAAGGCGCTAACAAGGAAAATTATAAAAGCTGACATTGTTCTATTACTTCAGAAGTAAAAATGAACTACATATACCGGGTGACAATGAGACTAGGGCCATGCCTATATCTCGTTCATTTTTCAACCGATTTGAATAAAATTTGGAACATAGATATAAGACACAATTTTGGATTGACAGTCGTATAAAAACAAAATGGAAGACTTCCGGTTTCGCCAGATATGTCACCAACTTCGATTTTTTAAATGGAATACCCTGTATATTTGATGTTTTTTAGATTCTATGGCTCAAACTACATACGACAGTGTTGCCAAATTTTTTATTTTTCAATAAAAAAATTCAAATTTCCAATTTTTTTTTAGCACAGGAGGCCTTTATCTGGTCAAAATTTATTCTAATTAACATCAGTAATTCATAGTAATAGACTTTTCATCGATATGATCAATAACAAATTCTACAGCGGGAATTTAAATTTTCTAAATTTATTTTTAACGAATAAATCGTTCTTTTCAAATGGTACCTACCGAGGGCCATCTTGTCATTCGATAGAGAATTTAATTACCAATTCAACGATATACATACATTATGTACCACTTCCTTTTTGTTCAAACCTAAATATGATCGTTTATTGAATTTGTACAATACCTATTTCGTACCATGCCGTAGAATTCCAATCCGTTAAGGTTTGATGAAATTAAAGATAACCATGGAATAACAATACGTGTTTAATATCACGTCAAAAATCAAATATCAATTTTACTTGTCATCTCGTTTTGTTAATAAGTTTTTTCGAAATGGAAAATAATAATCGTTACTCGCGAAACGAACAAATCGATATGATATTGATTTACAGAGAATCTCAGAAGAACGCTGTCAATGCAAATATGCTATACGCTGTTCGTTATCCGTTGAGACGGCACCCATCAAGAACCTATTTCAGAAAATTGGAAATGATGCTAAGGAAAGAACCAGCTGATCATGACCACATCAACTTCATCGTTAGTAAAGAAGCGGAAACTAATGTCTTAGCGTATGTCCAATTTTCTCCACCTGCGTCATTGCGAGAATTGGGAAGTGAATGTGGGATCAGCAGGGAAAGTGCCAGAAAAATATTAAAAAACATAAATAATCGCTCCTATAAATACAGTTTGCATCAGCATTTATATGAAACTGACTCAGAACGGAGACTAACGTATTGTAATTGGCTTTTGCGTCATAACGATTTTATTACTGATTTTGTCTCGAAGATATTGTTCACAGATGAGTCTAGGTTTACGAATAACGGTATGTTTTAATAGGAATAATACACGTTATTGGGCTAAAGAAAACCCTAGGCTGCTGAGAGAAGGTAATTTTCAAGAAAGATTAGGATGCATAGGGACAAAAATCATTGGACCAATTTTTTTCGACGGGTGTTTAACAGGCCAAAGATATTTACAATTTTTAGAAAACGATATTCAGAATAATGATAATGATTTACCTAAGAATATCAGAGAAAATATGTTTTTTCATCAGGATGGTGCAGGACCTCATAACGCTAGTATTGTTCGGAAATATCTTAATGATACCTTTGGGCAGAGATGGATTGGAACAAATGCTCCAGTCAGATGGCCAGCACGATCACCCGATTTAACCCCTATTGATTTTTATCTATGGGGTCACATCAAATCCAAAGTATATTCAAGAAGACCAACTACTTTGGAGGACTTGAGAGATAGAGTTGAGCGCGCATTTCAGGAAATTCCTGCCCAAGAACTAATAAATGTGATGAGGTGCACAATAAATAGAACTAGTCTATGTGTAAAAAAAAAGGGACATTTCGAACAGCTCATAGGTCATTAATAAATAAAATGATTCTTGGCTGGTTGTGAAACTGTTCTATTGAAAATAGGATTATAATATTTTAGTAATAATTTGTATGTTGATATTTCAGTTGTTAGATTTATTCAAATAGTTCGATTATATTAAAATTATCTTTCTTGCAATTTATCATCATTCTTAAGTAAAGTTTGAAAGAATGAATAGTTACCTACCAATTTTTTGAGATTGATTTTATTTCTACTTTTCCTGGACATTGCACAATATTTTGTACAAATTCGTGGTACATAATGTATAGCGTTCTTCTGAGATTCTCTGTAAATCAATTTCATATCGATTTGTTCGTTTCGCGAGTAACGATTATTATTTTCCATTTCGAAAAAACGAGATGACAAGTAAAATTGGTATTTGAGTTTTGACGTAATATTAAACACGTATTGTTATTCCATGGCTATCTTTAATTTCATCAAACTTTAACGGATTGGAATTCTACGGCATGGTACGAAATAGGTATTGTACAAATTCAATAAACGATCATATTTAGGTTTGAACAAAAAGGAAGTGGTACACAATGTATATCGTTGAATTGGTAATTAAATTCTCTACCGAATGACAAGATGGCCCTCGGTAGGTACCACTTGAAAAAAACGATTTATTCGTTAAAAATGAATTTAGAAAATTTAAATTCCCGCTGTAGGATTTGTTATTGATCGTATCGATGAAAAGTCTATTACTATGAATTACTGATGTCAATTAGAATAGATTTTGACCAAATAAAGGCCTCCTGTGCTAAAAAAAAAATTGGAAATTTGAATTTTTTTATTGAAAAATAAAAGATTTGGCAACACTGTCATATGTATTTTGAGCCATACAATCTAAACAAACATCAAATATACAGGGTGTTCTATTTAAAAAATCGAAGTTGGTGACATTTCTGCCGAAACCGGAAGTCCGCCATTTTGTTTTTATACGGCTGTCATTTCAAAATTGTGTCTCTTATATATATATGTTCCAAATTTTATTCAAATCGGTTGAAAAATGACCGAGATATCGGCATGGCCCTAGTCTCATTGTCACCCGGTATACAGAGTATCACTAACTTCGACAGGAAAAATTTAGAAATAGGTAGACTAAGTCAAAATAACATTAGTAGTTGTATATACATTTTTTTTCCTTAATCACACCATTTCGGACATAGTCGGCCATCTTTAGATATTTATTTTACACGGACACAATTTTCGTAAAAATTAAATTTATTGATAGAAGTGAATTCACCAAAATTTCAAATATATTTTTTACCGACTATTTCATTTGTCTTAATTTCCACCAATCCCAAACGCGCAATTTTGAATTTCTAGATGAAAAAACTGTATGACAGCTCCTGTCAGCAGTTTTTTCGAGTTTACCCGCGGCAAAACTTGATAGCTGTTGTCACCAAAAATTACAATACCTTTGATAACAAGTAATTATGGTCTCCTCGGACACCAGAAAACGATGCTAAACAATTTTTCTGATTTTATTGTCAATAAATATTGTAATATTGTTTTTAAAATGAGTCGCTTTGGAAGTGATTTTATAACTAATATTGATCTGTCGATTGAAAAAAGTGTACCGTACAATACCGTTAAAACCCATAGGTCAATATGGAAACAGTTTACGGAATTCTGCAAGGCAAAGAAATACGAGCTTTTGGAAACTACAATTTTAGAGCAACTAAACCTAATCCTGAAAGATTGGGCGTGGAATATGAAGAAAGAAAACGGTGAAAATTACAAAGAACTAATTGTGAAGACAATGTGGGGACACCGTTGCAAAAAAATGCAAGACATGTATTTTATGAAGTGGAAAATAATTTTTGATCCATTTAAAGATATTATCTTCAAGTCTAGTAGGGAAGCTCGTAATGCGAAATGAAGAAATTTGCAGATGTGTATTTTGTAGTATTTTGTGATTAAATAAATTACCTGTTTTTCAGTTTTCAAATTAATACCTACATATTTATTATGTATGCATATATAATAGGTAGTATGTTCTGTAAGCTACGTGTATGCAGAATAATGTGTTACTCATGAAATACTCTTGGCAAATACCATTCGGGCATCTAATTTTTCCTGTGAAAAAAATCGAAAAAACACAATGCAAAGTAATATTTTTTTAACAAAATACATTCGTGCAGGTGCAAAAATCCTCGTCTTCGACTCTGACTTTTGTTGCCACCAGCACTCACGCTTCTTGTTAAAATATTACTTAGCAACGTGTTTTTTCGATTTTTTTTCGGAAAAATAAGATACCCTTATGATGATTACTTACGAATAAATTAAATAAAAAAGTAATTATTAATTTAAACTACTTAGTAATTACTAATTTATGTATTTTTGTATCAAATGAAACTCAAATTAAAAACAAAATAAAATTAAAATAAAGAAAATAAAAAAATCGACCTAATTAGTGACGAATATTTCTGAAACGGAGTGATTTACGAAAAAAACTTTACATGTACTACTAATAATATTTTGACCCGCTTCTAATTTTAGGACACACTATAATTTTGGTGATTTAATTCCATTCCTTAAATTGGATTTTGCCAAAACCAAAATTCCGATCAAGAGTCTATATTTTTTTGAAACTTGTCTCGATTGTAACTGCTAAAAAGTCAGCCGTTCTTGATAGCTCATGTGGGCCAGTCTATCGACCAAAGTAGAAGTTTGGTTGGTACACTTACTTTCTAGTGTCAAAAATTCTTTTATATCCGAACTCATTAGCAAAAATTCCCATCTATGATCTGATTTTTCCAAAGCGATTTAGAAAAATAATTAATGTTCTTTTTCCGATACCCAGTATAGTGAGCATTTTATTTTAATAATCATGGGTAATGACACCGAATTTAAAAAAAAAATAATTTTCAATAATCTACAGAAATCTAAATCTAAAAGGTTTTGAAGTACACCACAACCCTTCAACAAAAAAAATAAGGGAACTATGCTACTCAGTTAGGATAATCTAACTTAATCATATTGTATATTTTAATATTTTTTAATTCGTCATAAATATTCAACAATTTCCGCTGACAGTTTCTTGCCTGATCGACTATTGGGGTCTCCATATTTATACAGTGAGGATGTAAGTGTTCCTGCTGTAACTTTTTAATGGCTTAATATTTTTTAACCAAATTTGGTATGTATATACTACAGTATAATTACTGTTTCTTTAAATATTTTTTGATTATACAAAGTGCTCCAGAAAGATGCAATAATACCAACGATAATTTTCCTTAAAGAGGTAACTTCAAAAATATATAATACTTAGGATCTAAAGTAAATAGTTTAAAAGTTGTAGACTATTGAAAATTGTTCTTTTTTGAATTTATTTAAATGCTGTGTGAAAAGTAATCCAGATTAGAGTAAAACAAGTTCGCGATCCAAGATTTTATATATCTACTAATAAATAATATAGTCATAAATTATACAAGATCGTAACGAATTTTTGAGGTGAATCATCGACAACTTTCCTAAAAAAATGTAACATCATGTACCCCACGTGGGTTAATTAAAAAAGACATTTTAAAATCAAGTTATAATAAAAAATCGTTGATATTTCGACATCTATAAGGATTCTTGGGACACTATTTTGACATAAATGTAATAACAGAAATATACAGAAAAACATTTAAATACGGTTTATAAAATTTAGGAAATAAAAAATCATAATAAAAAAATTGATAGGGCAAATAGATTTAGAATCCTTTTATAAGAAGTTACACTTGGAGTTTGTTTATTTATTATCATTAAATAAATTAATTGTGTACATAGGTATGTAATTATACGAATCTTTAAAAATTTGGCAAACACCTCATAAGTATTTAGGTTCTTTCGCCAGCCTAATTTGGGTATAACAACTAACACAATATAGTATAAAAAATTCTGAATATTCAACCACACAAAAAAGATGAACCCAGAATAGAAATAGTCTTAATTTTAGTCTTTTGTTTTACATTTTTACCTCCATTTAGTCCCTTCTTTTGTCAATTTCTTCATTCATTCTTTCTCTCTTTTATGAACTTCTTTATGTCATATTATTTCACGTATCTCTGAGTTTTCTTCTGACATCCTTGTACCCTATTGTGAGTCTTTTATTTGGCATGTCAAAACTATCTTGTTATGGTTTGTTTCTATTAATCTTTGTTGCTACTTTCGTTTTTATGTTTTGTCTATTCCCCTATAACGCAGATTGCGCCGCCGTATTATAGTTATTTATGGTACTAGTGTTTTATGTTGAAAATAAGTCACGCGAGAAAATTTATACCACGAGGCCGTCAGGCCGAGTGGTATAAATTCTCAAGTGACTTAGGAAACATAACACGCGAGTGGCATACAATGTTTTATCCAACAAGTGGAAGAAATCGTTTTTATGAGATAATAATTAATAAGCTTTGTGATCAAATCAAAGCTACTTGCGTCTCAATACCCTATAAATGTCAGAATGACTTGACCGTGATTTTTTTACATTTTGGTCAAAGTAGGTTGTTTGTTTGGTTGCCACGGGCATGATACATTGTTAGCAAATGTTTAAATAAATTTTGACACTTGTCAGTTTTCCTTTCAAAAAAGGGAAGCTTCTTTGAAGAAAAAAGTATAGAAAATGGAGGAAACCAATGAAAATTACGTTCCTGATGATATCCTTACGGAAGCGGAAGAAGCGGCGATGCAGATTTTGCCAGAAAAGTCCCGAGATGCTTACGACAAGGAGTTCAAAATGTTTGGGTCTTGGATTAATTCACGTAAGATAAAAGGTATCGATGAAAATTATCTACTTGGTTATTTTTTACATTTGCAAAAAAAATTAGCCCCATCGTCGCTATGGACCAAATACTAGATGCTTCGCTCGACTATTCACCTTCCAAAATATGGCAAATTAACGAGCTTTTTGAAAAGCAAATCACAGGGATACAAAATTCAATACATTAGAACGACCTGAAATAGACAAGTTTTTGAACGAAGCTCCCGACAACGAGTACCTGTTGATGAAAGTGGCTTTGATAATGGGTATAAGCGGTGCTTGTAGATGCGATGAATTGGTCAATTTGAAAATAGAAAACATTCAAGACAAAGGGAAATATTTTCACGTAGTTTTACAAGACACTAAAACCAAGAAATCGAGAAGTTTCACCATACTTGAAGAAGGATTTCCAGTCAACCCGATCAATTTGTGTAAAAAATACATGTCTTTGAGACCAAAAAATACTAGTTCTAGCCGCTTTTTTGTTTTTTACAAAAATGGGAGGTGTACCATCCAGTATGTGGGATTAAATACGTTGTCGAAGATACCTTCAAGAATTGCAATGTTTTTGAAATTGGAGGAACCAGCGCTCTACACCGATCACTGCCTGAGAAGGTCTTCGGCGACTCTTTTGGCCAATGCAGGGGCTAACATCACTACTTTGAAGCTTCACGGAGGATGGAAGTCATCGACCGTAGCAGAAGGATACCTAGAAGAATCGGTGCACAACAAAATACAAATTGCAGAAAAATTACAAGGTTCTAATGCCTCGACTTCTTCCAGCACTATCAGCAGCTGTACCGATATGGGAGCGTCTGGTTCCAATAAACCAACGAATTTTACCATGACTTCAAATTCGAATAAACCGTTAGCGTTTTCCTTTAATTTCCTTTTAATAAATAAATAGAATACTACTTTAAATATGAACGTGAGTTATTTGATAGTTTACTTGTCTAAAGTGACAGTCATAACTGTCATGTGTTGGATAAAATATTTTACCAGCTTTTTCTTTCATTTATTTGTTTGTCTAATTTTTTTATCCTTATTTATATTCAGTACTTGAACATCATGTATTTTATGTCCTGTTGATATGATCATGCTCTCATACATGTTTATTTTATTCAATACGTACGAAGTATATTTAAATTTACCATACCATTTTCAAATTTGTATTACTTTAGTGCATCATCGATTATAACTGCAACCCCCGATGCAAGTTGGGAATTCGTTGCTTTGTAAAGTTGTCAAAACTCAGTTCTGAGCTTCATTTATCAGTTTTACAGATAGATGATAACACATTTGCGAATTTATAGCGGATATATCTATTGACTTTCGTGTATTTGGAATTTGATTTATTGGACCCGCATGCCTAACTGACGAAGCCGAAAGGCAGAAACCGGTCTTAAGGTGTCGAATCGAATAAGATAAATTCCTAACTCGATTACAAAGGAGGAATTGTGTAACGTGAAAAAATGTCAAGAAAATCACTTTTTATTGACAAAATACATTGTTCATTGTTCTAATTTTTTCAATGAGAATTAAAAACCTCAATGAACCAAAGAGACAACGATTATTCAAAGTATGGCCTTTAAATAGTTTGTTCATACATACAGGGTAGTAAAATAAAAGTAGCTAAATAATTTAAAACTTTGTTTTATTCTACGCAAAGAAATAATAGTTCTTCTTTAAATTTTTTAATAAAAAAAACTGAACAACAAAAATTATTATCGCTGTTTTATCTTAACTATCCCTTCTCGTACACATATTTTAGTTTATGAAACCAGATATGATCGATCCATTTAACAGTAATAACTTTTAAGAAATTTAAAAAAATATTTTTATTGTTTTCAATATTAAATAGAATTTTTTTATAACAATGTGTAAAGTAAACAAGAAGCGAGGAAGACTCTCATCTCTTTTAACAATTTTTGATAATGCTACACCTAATATAAAATTAATTAACTTCTACCGTGGAATCTTCTACCCGTTCTAGCGGTTGCAGCAGTGGAGGATGGTTCGTCAGCAGGTTCGCCATTTTTATCTTTCGAATTGAATCTGTTCCGTCTTCCGGAAGGAGAAGAAGATGTACTTTTCTTTGGACTTTCTTTTTCCGCGACTGATGGAGCAGATTCTTCTTCTTTTGATGATTGAGCTGGTTTGCTTATTTTAGCTAAAATAAAGAATATTTGTTAAGTCATTTCACTTTAATTTGATGATATCCATTATCTAAACTAAACGTTTAATTTGAATAATCTCCAATTATTGTTTGATAATGTTATTGAAGGACCCAAATACTTACTACTAACAACTTGCTCCCTTCTTCTTTTTAAAGTTCTCAGAAGTTCATCATTACTTCTGAAAGGTCTTACAACTCCTCCTTTTAAGAAATTCTTCTTGGGTGCTTCTGTTGTCGAGCTTGCCTCATTTTCTGGTTGTTCTTCTTCGTAATCTTCTTCAGCAACTACTTCTTCTTCCTAGAACCGTAAATAAAACTGCTTAACACACTTGGAAATGTTTGTTTTTTGTATCTTTTTTTATACATTTATTTAAATGATTTTGTAATAAAAGTGACACCAAATTGTATAAAAATAAATGTAAAACCACTTTCGCGTCAGAACACAGATCATATAAATTGATAAAAGCAGAACAAATTTATCGAACTTCAAAAATATTGAACATGAAAATCAGTCATACGATATGTAACGAATTATTCTAATGAAATAAGTAGCAGTTCTAGTATAATATGATTTACCGCAGGAGCAGCTGTAGTTGTAGTCGTGCTTGTAGGTTTACCATTAGTCCTACCAGCTAAAGGGTTCCTGCGATTTGAACTGAGTGGCCTTGAAGGTTTTTTTGGAGGTGGCGCTGGTTCCTCTTCATAGTCAGCTTCGTTGTCTTCTGCTGGTCGTGCTGAACATACGGCTACGATTGTGACTAGACCAAATATTAATCTGTAAAAGAGAGAAATTATTTATTTTCGTCAATCATAATTTGTCCCGTCATTACACTGAAGATAAATAAGAAAAATGCCAATAAAAAAAATTATAAAATTGTTTGTAAATTATTTATCCTCGCGTACTAGTAATTCTGCCAACATCATTTTTTTTAACCACAGGATTGCTTGATCCACTGATTTTCTTAATAAATATACAGGGTAATTCTAAACGCTGCTGACAAAATGTTACTGTAGAAAGATCTTTAAATATAAAAGATACCAGAATTTTTTTGTTTTGAGGAAATTGAATTTTTAGGGGTTCAAATGGTGCTTTAAACGAGGAGCTCTTAATAAAACATTCTTATTTTATTAAGTACTCAATCAATTTCATCATATTTTTATTTTTGATAAAGAGCGTGATTTACTCATAAAAATATACTCTTCCTTTTTTTCGCTACAGTGCACCGTTTGCTGAGAAAAATGCAGTTAACCATCTCGTTTCAGTATTGTTTTAGTTCGACTATTTCCCTCGTCTTAATTTCCACCAATCACAAACGCGCAATTTTGAATTACAAATGGTTTCTAGATGAAAAAACTGTATGACAGCTCCTGTCAGAAGTTTTATCGAGTTTATCCACGGCAATACTTGACAGCTGTTGTCACCAAAAATTACAATACCTTTGATAACAAGTAATTATGGTCTCCTAGGACACCAGAAAACGCTAAACGCTAAACAATTTTTCTGATTTTATTGTCAATAAATTTTGTAATATTGTTTTTAAAATGAGTCGCTTTGGAAGTGATTCTATGACTGATATTGATCTGGCGATTGAGAAAAGTGTACCGTACAGTATCTTTAAAACCCATACGTCAATATGGAAACAGTTTACGGAATTCTGCAAGGCAAAGAAATACGAGTTTTTGGAAACTACAAGTTTAGAGCAACTAAACCTAATCCTGAAAGATTGGGCGTGGAATATGAAGAACAAAAACGGTGAAAATTACAAAGAACTAGTTGTGAAGACAATGTTGGAACACCGTTGCAAAAAAAAAATGCAAGAGATGTATTTTATAAATTTTGATCCATTTAAAGATATTATCTTCAAGTCTAGTAGGGAAGCTCGTAATGCGAAACGAAGGAATTTGCAGATGTGCGCCAATAAAAGGAAATCGAGCCCTGCTTCATTAAAATTGGAAGAATACTACGCAATCGTTTTATTATGTGACGAAGACACTGTAATGAAGCTATTTTTCACAGACTAAATAAATTGAATAATTTCGGGATTAAATGAAAATTTATTTAAAATTAAATAAAACGTTCGATTTTTATTTGGCTCACCCTATACATATTTTTAAATATTTCACGAGCTAACGCCGTCTAAAGATAGTATTGCGCGCGCCGAGAATCAAGTCGCTAGGGAAGGGATTTTTACCTGGTAGGAAGCCTTCAGAGCTTAGATGAAGAATAATTTTAAAATAAGAAATATTCATTTATAGAAATCCGAAATTACCAGTCGAACAAAAATTTAAGTAACCGTTTTTAAATTCCGAATTTAAAAGACCAGCCGAGGTACAACATTAATTTTCCGTAATTTTCGTATTTGAACTATCGCCGTATTTGCCATGTTAATAAAATCGTCGTACTTTGCTCCGAAAACGCGTTTAATTTTGTAACGTATTAACATACCGTTTTGTTTTTCTGATTTTTTTTTAAATCCGGTTTATCATTTAGTAATTTGAGAACAATTTATTCATTTTTGGGGATTCGTAACTATTTTATTTTAGAAGGAGAGTTATTTAGAATTTTCATTCCGATTTCATTTGTATTTTTGTTATTTTTCCGAAAAATTAATTGAACGTGATTCCACTTAATTTTGATTTCTTTTCGTGGCCGAATTTTAGAAGGAGAGTTATTTAAGTTCTCAATTTAGAATTTTCATTCCGATTTCATTTTTATTTTTGTTAATTATTTTTCCGAGAAATTAATTGAACGTGATTCATTTAATTTTGTTTTTCTTGAGTTAGTTTGCTTTTAATTAAATCTCAATTTAGCTTTTATTTTTTTTTCACCTCCACAATTAAATCCTGGTTACCGTTCTAATCATTAAGACTGAGTTATAGTAGTTTGCGCCACTTTGGGATCAGATCTTGTCTTTGTTGGTTGCTACGGCTGAACCCTTAAACAATATCTCCCCAATTTGCAAGGTTAGGTCACCGTTTAGTAGTTTGCGCCGCTTTGGGATCAGATGTTGTCTTTGTTGGTTGCTTAGGCTGAACCCTTAAACAATATCTCCTCATTGCAAGTTTAGGTCACCGTTTAGTAGTTTGCGCCGCTTTGGGATCAGATCTTGTCTTTGTGTTTGCTTAGGCTGAACCCTTAAATAATATCTCCCCATTGCAAGTTTAGGTCGACGCGTTATTCGAAATCTTGGGACCAGATCTTGTCTTTGTTGGTTGCTACGGCTGAACCATTAAACAATATCTACCTGAGAGTTTCGAGCGGGTTGTTTTAGTATTTACAGCTTCCGGACTGATCTTGTCTTTGTTGATTGCTACGGCGGAACCCTTAAACAATATCAGCTTCTGCAAGCTTAGGTCCGTGAAATCCGTCGTTTTGGGACTGATCTTGTCTTTGTTGGTTGCTTAGGCTGAACCCTTAAACAATATCGCTCCCCAACCCCGCGATCTGATATTTACCCTGTTTATGTAATAAGATAAGAAAGCTAACTAACTCACCTGATTTAAGTTAAATAATTTAATAGTAATAATTAACGTTTCCGATTAATTATGATTATTTAGAAAGGGTGTAAAAACATTTAGCCGATTTTAATTTCAGAATTTAACAATTTTAACAAAACCTACCAGTCAGTTTCATGAATAATAATATTAAGTAACTCTCCTGATTAATTATTAGAATTAATGGAATTAATTAACGCTACCGGTTAATTTCGAGTATTTACAAGGGGGTTAATAAAATTCTTTCGGATTAATTTAATCATTTAATAACTCTTCCGGTAAATTTCAAAATTTAAATAAATTTCAATAAAGTCTGATTGAGTCACTCCGTCATTACCGTATTTCATAGAGCCGAATCGAACGTTTCTTTTAAAGTATTATTTTCTTCGTTCAGAGTTAAAGTGGGTGGGCTTTGAAATAACAAACAAATTTTATTGTGTAACATAGCTAAAAACAATATAAGTGTCACGTTAATTTCATGGTTTATATTCACAACCTTTACCTCTTTTCAGGGCTATTAAAAGTATATAATAAGTTAAAAATAATTAAGTGTGAAATCAACAAGACCCCTAGAGAATACCGTATCTCCATCTGAAGTTACCTGTGCCCCTAAGACGCCGTTTCTAAGGGTCGTGGAGCATACCACATAAAAAAACTGGCGCTCGAGCAATCTCCGTATTAAAGCGTCACTTGTAAGGCATATTTTTCTTAGTGGCAAGAAAAAGCCTTATAACACTCCGGCGGGACTCCAGAGAAAATTTTACCATATTGCTTCAGTAGAACTTGCCTGGAGAGGTGGAGAAGCAGTCAATTGCAGAGTTCATTATTTTTAAGAGGAAGTGGATAATTCTGGGATTTAAACAGGTAGATATTTTTTTAAATAACTGATTTTTGAAAATCCTACTTTCTTCAATAAAATAGCCCAGGGTGGAGAAAAAAATGGCCGATAGTAAATGGCTAGTCCCCAACACGAAGAACCCTACCTTTTGTGCAGTTCGTCTTATTAAAATTCTAAGGTTAAACGTTCATCTAGAATAATAACTGATAGATTATTCTTAACAGTAAATCCATCATGGAACAAAGAACAATCAAGTGGATGGTACAAAAACACTCCAGTGGGAAAAAACGAACTTTCGAAATGGACTAAAGAAGCAGAAAAGAAGGCAGGATTAAATACAAAAGAAATAAAAATAACAAACCACTCTACGCGGCCGACAGCAGTCAGTAACCTGGCTAAAGGAGGGATAGGTGAACAACAATTAATTAAAATTACTGGCCACAATTCAGCCAACTCAATTAAGCCTTATTTGCAAATGGATAATGAGCATTATTCTAACATCGTTAAACACCCTTAGAAGTGACGCCTCAGAACCTCCAGCTAGAAAACAGAAATCAGAAGATTCTGCAGCCACTCCTCGAGCTTCTCACTCTACAGCTGGACCCATCAACAACATTAATGATTTACCTACACCCAATTTTATCGATGAGTTAACAAAGATTTCAAACAATACTCCTACTGTGTACCAAAATTGCAATTTATATTTTAATTGTACCATAAATAATTAAGTTTGTAGTATTTTGTGAATTACCTGTTTTTCAGTTTTAAATTAATACCTACATATTTATTATGTATACATATATAATAGGTAGTATGTTTTGTAAGCTATGTGAATGCAGAATAATCTGTTACTCATGAAATAGTCTTGTCAAGTGCCATTCGGGCATCTAATTTTTCCTGTGAAAAAAATTTAAAAAACACAATACAAAGTAATATTTTTTTAACAAAATGCATTCGTACAGGTGCAAAAATCCTCGTCTTCGACTCGGATTTTTGTTGCCACCAGCACTCATGCTTCTTGTTAAAATATTAGCAACGTGATTTTTCGATTTTTTTCGGAAAAATTAAATGTCCTTATGATATTTCATTATTTTCAAATTAACATTGTAATACTTTAATTAGAGAAAATTATTCCCTATCTGGTTGAAAACAAATGTCATCATATTTCCAACTAATAATAAAAAACTGGCTCCTCCATTATTTTCAAGAAAGGTCGATAGGTGAAGGCCGGAAAGATCCTCTTTATAAGTATAGGAATCATCAAAACAAAGTCTCCAATGATTTAAAAGATCGAGAAACTGATATTTCAATTACTATAAAATATTGAAATATTGATCATTTTGAGTAATTTACAAGACAGACTGAAAATTGTGAAGTTTATTTGTTTTTATTTAAATATAAACCTTCAAAATAGGGATACACAATTTTCTGACATTGTCACACCATTCAAATCTACTTGGTTTATTGTTTTTTTTTCTTTTAAAAAAGGTGACCGCTGAGAAAAAGTTTAAAGCCTTCAATCAAAAAATGATGAGGCACATAAAATTTGACATAAATCAAACAAAAAATAAAACAAATGTTTTTAAGGGTCAATTTTAAAGCCCCATTTAACCCGATAAAAATTCGATTTTCTCAAAACAAAGAAAATTGGTATCTTTATTTTTTAAATCTATGTACAGTATCATCATTCCGTATATTAATGATATTGTTATGGTATGGGGTAAATGCTTGATGCATTTATTTGTTGAAGATTGGTTTCTCCACAGCTTGGACAAAATATGCAACATGATCTTGTAGAAAAGTGTTGAAAGATAACATCAAAAAAACTACATTTATTCTTGGTGGAAAGGAGAATAAGTATAGAAATTTTGTATATAATGTTTTTGAGTATAGAAAATATCCCATAGGAAATAATTTTATAGGTAAACATGAATAAAAATCTCTTTTTACACCTTCTAGCGTTGGCGAAATATAACTTTTTATATTATTACCTTCACATCTTTTATGACGCGCTTGATTTGGCTTATCGATTTTTAGTTGATACACCTTTGATTTAATTGCGTAAGTTATTTGACTAAATCATTTTAACATGAAACTTGTGAAATGCCTGATCTTGAATTCGGTGGCACCCTGACCTTGTAATTTGTTCCGGATATCAGCATATTGAGACTTACTTTCTTTATTGATTCAAATCAAGAACGTTATATAAATGCTCCATGTTTTATTTGGTTTAATTTCGTGAGACTGTTCATTTAAACTTTGATATACCTACTTTTTCAAGTAAAACAATTTTCGTCTAAAAGTACAAATCTCATCGACTGAAAAATGTCAAAACTCATTATTTGTTTTTGCAGTATTTATGTATTTTAAAATTAATCCGCATAGTATTTATCCAACTTCCTGCTTATCTTTCTTCATTTTATACTATTGTTCGCTGAATTCTCCGCAATTCTTGTTTCCTTCCTGTACAAATCTTCTTTAATTTTCTTTATCCACATTTATCTTCGCCTACCTCGTCTATAATTTAGTCATTCCACAACCATCTTTCCCCATATCACTTCCTGTTCCTGCAGTCTTTCCTGTTTTTTCCTTATTTCATCTTTTAAGGATACTATTTTTCTTTCGGCTATTCTTACTTTCTCTTTTTTTATCAATGTCATAACTTTGGAAGGTCACATTTTGTGTTATTCTTTTTATATTTAAATGTTTAAAGCTTTGGCCTCCATATTTTATTGATTCCATATTAATACAATCTTTACTTGGTCCTTTTGAATTACAGCTTCTATTTATAACCCCCTCTAAGATGAGATCTTCTATATTTGTATTATCAGCATCCTCTTCTTCTATTATCTGCTTCTTTTACTTAACAATTTCGAAAAATATTTCATCTACACCTCTTTAAACTCCATTTTACTCTCTATTTTCCTGTCTTCTTTGTTTTTATAAACTTTGCATTTTGTTTGCATTGTTTCTTTTTGCTTCGTCTATCAACTCCTTTTTGCTATTTATTATTATTTATGACATTCCTATTCTTTTATATTATTCAAGTTGGTCCCTTTTTTTGTTTTGAGATATTTTAATCTGCTTTTTATTTCTTCCTCAACACTATTTATGCAATTGTCATTGTACCATTCCAGTTTTTCTTTTTCTCTTCCCACTGATTCCTGTGCTGGTTGCTAATTCTTCTTTTTCTGCATTAAGTGTTTTATTTTCATATTTCTTCTCTCATTATTTCATCTTTTAATTTCAGGATTTGTTCAAACTTTTTAGGTTTTGCCATTTTAAGCAATAATTGCAAATTAATAATATCCACAATTACTATTACCAAATAAATTTAGTATGCCATAAATATATAATATTTTATTGTTATTATGATGTAATAATAATGTTGTAACACATATTTAAATTCAAAATATTAAAAATATTTCATTATATATTCATTTATATTTATGGGCGTAGAAAAAATTGTGTATGCAACTGATGAGTAAAGCATTTTTTTTCTCTTCACGAAAAAATATTACTCGATCATTTGTTACATAAAAAACTATTTTTTTTTTCTAGATAATTAAAGGGATGAGAAAATTCAATTTATTACTATCATCTTTACGATTATTTTCAATATATTTTTTATCTTTGTCTAATTTGATTTAAATAAATGGGAGGAAACTATAAGAAATCGATAATTATAGACAAGTTTACCTTGCGCACGGCTTTCTTCTATTTTGATAAGTAGAATAAATTTCCTGGCAATTTAATTAGAATTAACATGGGCGTATCCAGGAAGGCAGGGAGAGCACGTTTCCCACCATCTAAATCGTTAAAAACTGATATAGTTTATTCCTATGTTGTTATAACTTTGTCATTTGCTTTTTTCCATCTTTTTCTATCTTCAGGCTCCTTATGTTTCTTCATTACTAACCCAACAATCTTGTTTTTTATCTATTCCTGGTTCGGTCTGCCATGGGTTTCCAATAGCAGATTCTTCTTATTATATTTAACATTATGTTTTCTTCCATGTATGTGTGTAGACCCTGTAATTTGATAGTTCTAACTGTTAAATATTTGCTCTATAATTAACGATGTACTTAACTTATTTTTGTATAACTTTTCGAGCCTCTTGTAAGCGTTAAAATTCCTGAAATATGTCTGTCATTGTTAGTAAATATTCTATGAATATTCAATAGATATTATTGTGCCTATTTTTTAGTTACCAATGTAAATCATAACTAAATTATTATAGCATTCAATAAATTTTGTCTGATAAAATCAACGTTACGCCTATGCAAATTAACATTTGGCGCAGGTATTTGCAAAAAAAAATTGTTATACAACATCACAATTTTACACTCATCTATAAAAATATTTTGAATACATGTTACATAACTGTTAATTTACGCTGTCGAAAAGGTATCTGCATAATTCTGCAATGATTTTAGTAAGAATAAATGTAGAAGACATCCGAGGACCACAACTTTTTATTTGTCATAGATAATTATGTGCCAGAAATGTCATTTTTTCCAGTGTTGCTGCTATAACTTTATATGGTAAAATATGTAGTAGTAGCAGTAGTATTGTTTTTATTAGCATAACTTTGCTACAATAAATTGAACAAACACATAAGAAATATAACATTATTAAACTGTATAGAACAAAAAGAAGGAATATCTCAATCAAAAGTAGTTTTAATATATTGTATAACGTTTCTTTTAAATTCTTTAAAACTATTTGTAGAGCGCACATATAAAGGTAACTTGTTATATATCTGTATCTGTAAATCTAGAAGGGTGGGTCACCCCACAGCACGTAGGCCACATTTGGCCCATTGTGCGTCCTTCTGAGGTTGAGCCTTCCTTCTAGCTCGTCAGCCAGCCTACTTGTTTAAAGTAGGCGATGACGTCGCCTGAAGGTAGCTCCCTCATGTTGGCATGTGTTAGCCACCGCTCGCCGAAAAGAAAATGTCTCATTTGTGAGAGTGTCGGGCATTCGCAAAGAATGTGTTCGACAGTCTCGTCTTCCTGTTCACATCCTCTACACAGTGGAGTGTCAGATAACCCCATCCTTTAGAGGTGTTTTCGTAGATGACAGTGGCCAGTCAGGATACCTGTGGCTGTGCGCAGGTTCTGTCTGTTCATAGTCATGTATTTTTTGGCTGTTTCGCTGTTCGGATACTGTAATAGTTCCTTGGCTAGCTTGCAACCTGTTTCGTCGTCCCATCTACCCTTAAACTTGTCAAGGGAGTGTTTCTTCAGTAGGTCAGCCACAGCTGATGCCGATAAGCTTATGAAAGTGCCAGGTCCCAAAAGTTTTTGGGAGGCTGCTTTCTTAGCTAGAGAGTCAGCTGCACGGTTGCCTTTTGATTTTCCATGACCTTTGATCCAAGCTAACGTGACCACGTTGTTGTTGCAAGCTTCGATCAGGGCCTGGTGACATTCTAGTACTAGACCTGATGTACTTGTTATATATTTAACCCATCAAAAAAGAGTGATTTTTTCGTGCCGGTTTTTCTAACGGCTGGAATGTAGACATTTGTGACTGATCTTGTGTTATATCGATGTATATCATTAACAAAATTAATTTTATTGAACATGTAACTTGGCAACATATTATGTAGAATTTTAAACATAAATATTAAATTATTAACACTCTTAAATTGTAAACAATCTAACATATCACATATTCTTGTATATTTATCAACCCTTAAAATAATTCTCATTGCTCTATTCTGTTGCTTCTGTAGTCCTCTTTTTTCAGTTTCATTACAATAATATAATATAGTAGGAATATATTCAAATTTTTCTGTTTGTTTATTTATTTATTGCAATTCTGCGCTTACATCTGACCAAGTACATAAAAAAGTACAGGAAGACAAAAATATTGAGCTATAACTATCCCAATATAGGTAATAATGGAATAAAACAAGGCACTATGCGAATATAAAAGAAAGAAGGCAGCATATGGTTATGTGATATGACTTTTATCTTTTAAATGACTTCAGACCAACACAGCAAATTATACAACTCAAAATTGACCGTACTAGGATACAACATGTCAAGAAATACCAACACAATTAGCTACCGTCTTTTTAATAAAGCTCCTGTAGACTCAATTAATTTTGCGGATGGATTTAATAGCTCTCGCACCAATCTACAGAGATGTTTAAATTAAGCGGACAATAATGGGTCTACTAAAGTTGGTTTTGTCTTTCTAGGATTTCTTCTACAGGATCTCTAAAACTCTGATTTCCAGTTCAAAAAATGTTTAACTATCCTAGATTAAGTCTGAATTCCAATTCAAAAAGTTATAAGTATGTATCTAAAGTTTCACCCAAGGTTCGTAATTTTCATTCGAACGACCATGCCACATTTTTTTCTCCCAAGGCTGGTGTAAACAGAGACTTAACCTGATATTGTTATTAAGGATTACTAACACTAATGATTGTGTAAATGACTTGTGAATAGACATGCTTTTTAGATTTTAGTTGTTTTGAATATATTAATAGATATCCTACATATATTTATATATAGAATGTCACACAATATAACTTTCAATTAACCCATAGAGTTAAAATATAAACTGTAATTGTCCAATATTATTAAAGCACCTGTTGAAATAACCCAGAATAATTTTTTCTGGTTTAATAAATATATTTTACTAGACGTAAAATTTCATAAGAAATCCAAAAACGAAGGTTCCAAATTCGAACGATTTTTTTTAAGGAAGTTATGGACAATTTTATGAAGACATGTCAAAAAATACCATCGGATTTTAGCAAACTTTGTTTTTAAAAAATTCTACCGCTCAAAATAATTTTTTCTGGTTTAATAGATATATTTTACTAGACGTAAAATTTCATAAGAAATTCAAAAACGATGGTTCAAAATTCGTAAGATTTTTTTAGGGAAGTTATGGACGATTTTGTGAAGACATGTCAAAAAATACAATCGGATTTTAGCAAATTTTGTTTTTAAAAAATTCTACCGCCCAAAATAATGTTTTCTGGTTTAATAAATATATTTTACTAGACGTAAAATTTCATAAGAAATCCAAAAACGATGGTTCCAAACTCTTAAGATTTTTTTTAAGGAAGTTAAGGACGATTTTGTGAAGACGTCAGATTTTAGCGAAATTTGTTTTAAAAAAATTCTACCGCCTACAATAATTTTTTCTGGTTTAATAAATATATTTTACTAGACCTAAAATTTCATAAGAAATCCAAAAACGATGGTTCCAAATTCGTACGATTTTTTTTAAGGAAGTTATAGACAATTTTTTGAAGACTTGTCAAAATATATCACCGGATTTTAGCATACTTTGTTTTTAAAAAATTCTACCGCACAAAATATAAATCTTTGTCATCGTAAGCAAGGAACAGGAACTAAATGTGGTTGAAAGACTTGTTGAATTGAAAGGAGAAAATAAAAGCGCACCAGTGTAGACGTACCTTTAAGCATTTTAGAGTAGACTGTTGTAGACTGTTGCCAGACTGTTACCAGCTATTCCGAATATTTTATATTCAATTCCTTTATCGACTTTATGTACGTTTGTGTCTGTATCTACTCAAAATATCTGTTTTTCTGTAGATTGTATAAAAATTTATCGTTTTTATATTCATAGAGAGCCGTATTATGTAAGACAATCTGTATGACACTTGATAGTATGTTTTGAAAAGTCATATTTTATTGATTATTGAATATTCATATTGATATACTATTCAATGATAATAATTATCTACCTATGGCATTAACACATATACCGATTTACACCCACATTAATGTTTTTATGCAGAATTAATCATAATACAAGGAAAGATAAAATTTTCTGAAAATAGTATAGGCATTTTAGAAAGAAGACAAATAAAAATAAGGTCCAGACGCCAGTGCAGTGTGTGACATTTTGTAATGTCGTAATTCTTGGGAGCTGTGATTTTAACTTATTTCACATCTTTTGTACAGTGATTACTCCCAGTAAAATATTTTGGTATCCAAAATATTTCATTTTTATCAAATAAAAAACACTTTAAAACATAGAAATTAGTCACTTATTGTTGTAACACTTTGTACATGAATAAACTTGATATAATTAACAAGATAGAGTGAACACAATTTTTATAAGCAAGATCCTGTTCCCCTAAAACTTTTCATTTCGCCGGCCATGCCCAAAATTTATCAAAAATATGCATCTACGTGGGCTGATTTGGTATGTGGACGGTCGTAACTTTCTAGTGTTGACTCAATTCACAAAGATCCTGGCGCCACATGCACTGACTGAGCTTAAAGGCACGTGAATTCTTTCGTCTTTTTTTTATTCAAAAGTTTTATTTTATAACATGAGAAAGTTTCACTTCATCCCAATTCTGAATTATCAATAGTTTGTATATTGTAAATGTGATTAGGATTCATTTGCCTATATTCAAATTAAAATGTATTTTGAGAGTTTAAGTTTTTTTCAAGAAAACGCGTTCTTTGCATCTATTGCCTAAGTATACAAATTTTTGGAAAATAAGTCTTTAAGTAAGCCTAGAAATATTAAAAAATATGGATGTTATAAAAAAACCATTGATACTATTACACCTTTCCGGAGCACCCTGTTGAAAAATATTCAAAGGTTATGGAGGAAATTTTTATTTCATCAATGCTTTAGTTCGGAGATCCCAATAGTCGATTAGGCAGGCAACTACTTGTGTGTTTCTGACTTTTAATTTTGTTTGTTAAAAACTCATAAAAATTTTGTACTCGAGTAAGACATCTTCCATATTTTTAATGTGATTAGGAGAAAGTATTTTAATATCACTTACACAACATTTTTTGTTAATTAATGTATAAAATGTGTTTTTAGGAACAGTATTGGGTAACTGCATGCCTTTAACCACTTAGTGCGACCCTGTCCACCTCCATCAAGGCTAGAGGGGACATTGGACCTTTGATAGTAATAGTGGTTTGCATTTCTTCCCTTATATATACGTTGTTGTGTTTGTCTCATAAAAACCCATTTAATCCAAAGTGAAGCTAAGTATTTCTTTCCTCAATTCTGAAGTACAGTTCTCATAGTACGAGAGATGAAGATTTTTGTCTCATAGCAGCCACTCAGAAAATCACTTTTATAGATATAGTCGGGTCAGTTGATGCGGAAAAATCAATTTTCAGACAAAAAACCTGCCGCCTTATAGATTTTTATAGCATTTCGAAAATGTCAACAAATCTGACGTCACTGACCCATAGCCAATATGTCTGAAATTAGTCGTAAATGATTGAATACCTTACCCAGACGTCGAAAAAAATGATATCAGACAAATTGAATGTAGCATGTAACTAATCAGACAACTTTTCGATACAGCGATGCTCATTTTTAACGTATTTCTAGCTTCAAAATAAAATCTCGAAAAAATACGTTTGCTAAAGCTCCCTCAAAAACACATGTTTATGGCTCCCCGCGAAGATGCTACACTTCTGGAAGTGACTACTCACCAGTCGGCTCTAGGGTCATCTAATCTATCGATTTTACTCGGTTTTAGCCGGGCTTCTATGAAACATGGTTCTGGTTGTCATCAGTCTTAAGTTTAAAAGCTGCAACCCAATCATTTCTAACATAGAAATCAAAACACAAACGTGAGCGGACTAATCGGAGCCTCAGCCGTAAATTAAATCACGCGTTCTGTTTTCCCACTAATGCAGTCGGTCGGTGGTTGTCATGACGACCGCAGTACAGATTTTAGGCGGAATATGTTTTTTTTTATTTATTGCATTTTACAATCTACTCATAACAAATACAGAATAATTAGTAAATCTGATATGGAAAGGTGACTTGGGCAGGTTCCATCCAGCGATCGATCTCTGGATTTTTATCTATCTATATCTTCTGGTCATAATCTTCTTAGTCGTCTTTCGACGGGTTGATTGAAGAGTTCATTAATTAGCTGTTTACTATGTTCAGTGGCACGGTTTCTGTATTTGTTGGCATTGGACCTAATCACTTCTGTTACATATGGGATGTTCAAGTCATTATGTAGTGTCTGATTTGAGACGTACCATGGAGCAGCAGTTACCGTCCTGAGTATTTTTGTTTAGTATGCTTGGAGTATTTTTATATTACTTGGTTTACTGCATTCCCCATAGTCCTATCCCGTATGTCCAGATAGATTTCAATATGGCCTGGTATATGATTATTTTGTTTTCCATGGATAGTTAAGATCTTTTGTTCATCAACCAGCTCATATTTTTTTGATTTTAAGTCCAATTGGCGTCTTTTGGTTTGTATATGTATCCTCCATGTTAGTTTCTGATCCAGGTGGAGATCAGTTTTGGTCGGTATAAGCGTGTTATTTATATGCACTGGTGGACAAACGTCTCGTCGTATTGTAAATGTTATGTGGGCAGACTTGGTTGGATTCACTTTAATTTTCCATTTTTCTAGCCAGTTTTGAAGTAGATTAAGGTGTTTTTGTAGTTTCTCGGTAGCTCTTGCTGGGTCGAAATCTGATGATTGTATTGCTGTATCGTCGGCAAATGTTGCAATTGTTGTGTCATTTGTTAGTGGTACGTCGGCTGTGTATATTAGGTAGAGAATTGGCCCTAGGACACTACCTTGGGGGACCCCTGCTCTTATAGGTTGGTAAGAATAGAACTCGTCGTCGATTTTGACTTGAAAGTAGCGTTCACTGGAAGATGGCGGATTGTTTTTTTTTAATATTTAGTTAAGTTAGATAATATGGGAAATATGTCATAGTTACTATTTTAAATTTGGCTGCCACTACTTTAAATATACGACGACATTATTTACATCTGTAGTAGGCGGATAAAAATATTTGGTTTTAGAATTTTTAAATTTTTTCTGCAAATATTTCTTAAATATTATTTTAGTTTTGAAATCTAACAAATTTATACAAAACTAACTGATTACGATGATTGTTTACTACTTGACTATTCTTCTTTTTCTTTTATTTGAAATAACTCATTGACATTTTAGTTACAAAAACTCTTTACAATAAATAACTGTAAAATGTCGTTTAAGGTGGGTCACGAGACATGTAAAAGGTGAAGGTAAGTCGTTGTACACGAATTTACTATAAGTTTAGATACAGGATGTCTCGCTTATAAATTACTTTGAATATAATATATAATATACTGAATCGGTTAGACCCGTTTGAATCATGATTTAGAGGAAAAAAACATGTTGGATCAGCCCGTTTCTAGTCTCAGTACAGATTATGTTAACAAAAGTTTAATTAAGGTCTTTGTATTTTGAAAAATCACAGGCAAGTTTAATTCATCAAGTATATAGTTTTACTAAATAATTAATTGTAGTACCATCGGAAGAAAAACAATTTTGTAAATATATGTTTTATTCATAGAAAATTGTTATTCAAATGCTGTTAGTGTGATTTCTTATTCAATTCAAGTAAAACAACTTGTAGCTTATTTCAATTGAAGGTAATAATGGATTTGCTTCGAATGTATCAGAAAGTAAAATTTAAATTTCGCTGGGTAATTCCAGAGGAGCATCAGTGGCATTATTTTTTCAAAAAAGACTTAAAAAAATACTTTATAATAATTTACAGCTAGATAATTAGGTGGCCTTGGAATCGACTCGATGTTTTTGAAAGAAGATTTTAAAAACCCTCAGAATTTTGAAGAAACTAATGGTTTAAAGGAAGAACAGTCTCTCAAGTCCTATGTATTTTTAAAGTTAAAAAATAAATTATAACTATTATATTATGTTTGTATGATGAAATATATAAATAAATAAACAAATAAATAAATAAATAAATAAATAAATAAATAAATAAATAAATAAATAAATAAATAAATAAATAAATAAATAAATAAATAAATAAATAAATAAATAAATAAATAAATAAATAAAGGAACATACTAACTTTGGCGAATTCACCTCTCTCAATAAATTGGAGTTATCTCAAAAACGGTATTACTTATCAATACCTAAATATGGGCAGGTACTATTTAAAAAAGTGTTTAAAGAAAATTGATCACTCCTTCAAATGAAAGTTAACATTTATTTTTTCCAGATTTTTTAATAAAAAAATAGGTTTAAATAAAAATATAATTCAATGTATTTAACTTTCCAAAAGGTGCTAATATAAGAAGTCAAATTAATTAAATTAAAAGAATAAAAAAATTGAAAATATAACATTTCTATATGAAAATAATAGATTTATTTGATAAGAAATTGGTAATAGTGGAGTGAAATTAGAATTTTATATGGATGTAAGAGCTAAGTCAATTTATTTTAATTTTTTCGAATTTATACATAACGAGAAGCTTGTATAAAATTTTTCAATAAATTTGGGCTGAGGCTTCGCGAGATATGTGCCAAAAACGGCATATTTGGTATTTTTCGAGTTTTTAAAAAATACATCCTAACCTCAAAAAACGAATTCGCGCACATTAATTTTTTTTACTGAATTGGCAATAAATAACCAAAGAATCCTCGAATCTTCTTAAAAATTGGAGAAAATATGTATTTTTATGTCGGGAAGACATGGTAAAAATTAAAAAAAAATGTATTTGTCCAGCCAAAATCGGCATTTTTCGAAAAAAATTGAATTGGCCGCCATTTTTGGAAAAACAATAGTAGAAATTTTTATCTTAAAAAGAAGGATTTTGTGTGTACTTCTGCTAAGAAAATCCAACATTTTATTTCTTCACCTTTCTACTAATTACTACTACTCACATATGGCTACCCCTAACTTAAATTTTATTTCTTTATTTAAAGTGCCAAATTTAGGGAATAATAATAAAAAAAATCGATTTTCTTTTTTTATATTGATTCGTTCCCTCACAAAAATCTTACTTTAGAACCTGAAATATTTTTTGGACTGAAATATAGTTTTTCTAAGAGAATCAAGCACAAATATCGCGATAAACATAAAAAAATTGGAAAAAAATAAAAATCGAATTTTTTATTATTCCCTAATTTTTTTCTCTACTATTGTTTTTCCAAAAATGGCGACCAATTCAATTTTTTTCGATAAATGCCAATTTTGGCTGGACACATACATTTTTTTTTTAATTTTTACCATGTCTTCCCAACATAAAAATACATATTTTCTCAAATTTTTAAGAAGATTCGAGGATTCTTTCAGTAAAAAATATAATGGGCGCGAATTCGTTTTTTTTAAAAGAACCTACTATACGGATGGATACTCTACTCATCACGGTCATTTTAATTTTTTTTTATTTTTCCACGACTCTTAGAGCCGGAGTTAATTAAAAAATAGTAAAGCAATCCACTCGAAAAATACCAAAAATGCCGTTTTTGGTACATATTTCGCGCCCAAATTTATTGAAAAATTTTTTGTATAAAATCGAAAAAATTTGACTTACCTCTTACATCCATTTTCAGAATATTTTCGAATAATTTGACTCTACTATAAAGCCGAATTTCCAAAAAGAAATTTTTATTTTAATTTATCCCAAGCTTAAAAAGAGAGAACATACTCTTAAAACATGCAATATCCGCCTCACAAAAATACACACCTTCAGTTAAAAATTCTAAGTTAGTACGTACCGATGGAAATCCAACATCAATGTATATAAATTTTCGATTTCACATGCATTGTGCAACGGAAAAATATTTATAATGCTTTAGGCAACAGAATAATTATTGAGGTATTATCATTACCTTTCAAAAAAATTATTTGTTATACAAATAAAAGATGCCAATTCGCAAATATTTAATTATTGTTTATTTAACAATTCTTTAAGAAAACAAAAAAACGTTTAAAAAATGCGCATACATTTTAAAACGTAATTTATTGAAAATTAGCGGAAACATTTCTAATCAAAGCAAACCAAACGCGAGCCACTTTTAAATTTTTCCAAAAAATATTTCAATACTTTAAAAATCTACTAACTAATCATTATTAAACACTTTGTGATTTGAATTTGTCCAGATATAAAATATAAACTATTTTAAATTCATCCTGTTCCGCATTTTTAAACAAACCCGACGCGATACAATGTTATATCTTATATCAATCAACTATTTCATAGTAGTAGTCAATATTACTGTTAGAAATATATGTTTACTACTCAAGGTAAGTAATGCAAGGTTGTCAATCGCAATAAACATAAAAGTAAGTGTTAATACTAATAAGAAAATAATTCTTATTCATCACATTGGATCTTATCAACATATTGGCAACAAATTTTTTTTTTATTTGTACCTATTATTTCTCGTCTTAATTTCCACCAATCACAAACGCGCAATTTTGAATTACAAATGGTTTCTAGATGAAAAAACTGTATGACAGCTCCTGTCAGTAGTTTTTTCGAGTTTATCCGCGGCAAAACTTGACAACTGTTGTCACCAAAAATTACAATACCTTTGATAACAAGTAATTATGGTTTCCTAGAACACCAGAAAACGATGCTAAACAATTTTTCTGATTTTATTGTCAATAAATTTTGTAATATTATTTTTAAACAGTGCTAGTCAACTTATGTAGTGAAAATGAGTTTGGAAGTGATTCTATGACTAATATTGATCTGGCGATTGAGAAAACTGTACCGTACAATACCGTTAAAACCCATACGTCAATATGGAAACAGTTTACGGAATTCTGCAAGGCAAAGAAATACGATCTTTTGGAAACTACAAGTTTAGAGCAACTAAACCTAATCCTGAAATATTGGGCGTGGAATATGAAGAAAGAAAACGGTGAAAATTACAAAGAACTAGTTGTGAAGACAATGTGGAACACCGTTGCAAAAAAAAGGCAAGAGATGTATTTTATGAAGTGGAAAATAATTTTTGATCCATTTAAAGATATTATCTTCAAGTCTAGTAGGGAAGCGAAACGAAGAAAATTGCAAATGTGCACCAATAAAAGGAAATCGAGCTCTGCTTCATTAAAATTGGAAGAATACTACGCAATGGTTTTATTATGGGACGAAGACACTCCGGCGGGAGTTCAGCGAAAATTTTACCATATCGCTTCAGTAGAACTTGCCTGGAGATGTCGAGAAGCAGTCAATTGCAGAGTTCATTATTTTAAAGAAGAAGTGGATAATTCTGGGATCAAAACAGGTAGATAACATAGTTACATATTTTTTAAAATAACTGATTTTCAAAAATCCTACTTTTTATTAGGAAGAGTAGAATATAATCCTCTCTTCAATAAAACGGCCCAGGGCGGAGAAAAAAAAATGGCCGATAGTAAATGGCTGGCCCCCAACACGAAGAACAGTCCAGTCCGTCTTTTTAAAATTCTATTGGTTAAACTTTCATCTAGAATAACAACTGACTCTTAACAGTAAACCCATCATGGAACAAAGAACAATCAAGTGGATGGTACAAAAACACTCCAGTGAGAAAAAACGAACTTTCGAAATGGACTAAAGAAGCAGCAGAGAAGGCAGGATTAAATACAAAAGAAATAAAAATAACAAACCACTCTATGCGGTCGACAGCAGTCAGTAACCTGGCGAAAAGAGGTGTGAGTGAACAACAATTAATTAAAATTACTGGCCACAGTTCAGCCAACTCAATTAAGCCTTATCTGCAAATGGATAACGAGCATTATTCCAACATCATAAACACCCTTAGAAGTGTTGCCTCATAACCTCCAGCTAAAAAACAGAAAACAGAAGATCCTGCAGCCACTACTCGAGCTTCTCATTCTATGGAAAAACATAATGCAAGTAATATTTTTTTAACAAAATGCATTCTTGCAGTTGCAAAAATCCTCGTCTTCGACTCGGATTTTTGTTGCCACCAGCACTCATGTTTCTTGTTAAAATATTACTTAGCGAAGTGTTTTTTTGATTTTTTTCGGAAAAATTAGATGCCCTTATGATATTACTTACGAATAATTTTTTGGCTATTTAGCTTAATTACCGGAAAATCGCTCGCCAGGAAAGTTGCTCGTCAACAATTGTAGAGATGTAGTCACAATATATTTGCAGGTAAACGTCAAAAGCACAGGTCTTAAGCCAAAATATTTTGCATTTTATATTCAATTCAAATTCATTTTGTTATTATTCAGTTCGTGATTTTCAAAAATCCTACTTTTTATTAGGAAGACTGTGTTATTAGTTTGTCGTTTGGCGTTACAATTTGTGCAAAACGAGAAGGGGACACGGAAGTTGCGGGATAATCTTAATCTTTCTTATTCTTTATATGGGGTCGTTTTTTTGGTAATTTATTCCTTCCAACGCACAAATACCGCCATATAATTTTTGTTATTGATAGTTCTTCTTTTCTTAAGGTAGTCGATGAGTATAGTACCATGCGGGTTCCAAAGTACGGAGGGAAAATCCTTAACAGCTTACATTTACGTCTTTGGTCGCTATGGGTGGCTTTCGCTGGTCGCTAACAACTCAGCGGACTACCGATTTGAGTCTAGATGGGTCCATGTTTCATCCGTTATTACGTATCATACGTAAAAATTCTTTTTATTGTACTTATACTGCTTCAAACAGAGCTTTGAATCGTCGACGTTTTATTGGTTTTGATGGACTGTGTGCAAACATAAATTTTTCATGGACAAACGATCGGTCAATATTATTTTGTGGACTTGTTCCAGATGAAGCTGAGTCCGAATGATACTTGTCAAGCCATTGCTGTTTTATCGTTTATTACGAAATTCATATTTTTCCATTCTTTTAGTATAAGTAGTTTAAATATCATCCTTCGAGTGTATTGAGTGACCAAGAAACTACTGCAAATTTTTCCATTTCCATTGTTCCAGTAATATTATTCAAGAGTTTGGCATTAAACCCTTAATAACTAGACATTTGTTTTCGATCTATATTTATGACTGTTCTCGAACACCTCCAGAAAAATTTGTAGAACTATTGCGAATCTGTTACTTAACAAAGTTGATAGGTTGGATCCCTCATTCTTTATACCAGTTTGTCCAATTTTACGAGATGTATCTCCAGGTAAACTTCCTAAGATTCACCCTGTATATATATTTGTAATGTATTTTACTTTCTATTTTATCTTATTGTCCGAAGTATTACAGAATTTCTTATATACGCCATCTTTACCATCTTTGTCAAAACATTTGATTAAATTGATTTATATTCGCTAGATTTAGCCCCTTTAAATGATTTATTATTGAGAATTAAAAGAACAAAAAAAGAACTAAAACTTGCAACCAAATGTTATTTCTCATAATTTGAATACAATTAATTTAAATGATTTGATTGTAATATTATTAGAAAACATGTAACAAATCACAAACTTCAGAATGGTTAATGTATTTATTCAGATTTTTACAAATTGATGCTGTTTATTAATGATTTGCAATTTGAATAATATTGCACACCTTATATAATCTCGAAGATCTTGTATAACGAATCACACCTAATTGCAATCTTAGATTAGATGCGGCTTTCATTTTTAAATATAAGTATTCATAATTCAAGTTCATTCGTGACGTAATCTTCCAATTATTATTTTCACATCACCCTGTAGTGACGACACCAAAAAAAAATCGAAAGTGAAAACCGCCACCAGCGAAATTGCTACAACTGCTAATCACTCGTAAATAAAATTAGTTCAAGAACAAAAAAAAAACTTACACCCAATTGAATTTCATTCTTTGTAATGGGGATGTACAGATACTTTATCACTGACTCGATTCAAACCACTAGATTCTGCAATCGATTAGTACGTATATTTATAAATTCTCATGTAAATTTCCCCTTCACTTACAGTCGCTCTTGTGAATAGAAAGTCTGTCGGCAAAGAAGACTCATGCTTCTTAACGCACTGGATGGATGTAAGTGAATACAGATATTTGCAACAAATGAATTTTTGACATTTTTATACTCGAGTTTCTCATACCATCTTAAGTAAATCAGAGTCAACTGCTGTCGTTTATTGACAAATTTACTAGATACAGAAAAATTATATTCATTCAAATCAATCGTATTGGTATTAATCACAATAAAAAATCAGTTCACGAAACTGAAATATTGATGTGATAATGGTAAAAGAGGTAATTACCCCCAAAATGTAAGCATAACAAACAAGAACCGCAACTACCCCTTTAAAAAACTTTATGGTCCCGAATATTCTTCTTACAAATGTCATTAGAAGCTTGGAAAGCGTTAGGATTTTTGGCGCTCCGGGCAAATCAATAAACCGCCGCTACTTTCACGCTTTTAAAGTTTGGATTCCAATACGCATCTGGACCTAGTAATTCAATACCTGTGGGGGCAAGTAGGCCATGGACTAGTTGTTTAGATGCGGTGCAAACCTTTTCGATATATTTCGAAATAGGGAGAAAGCAGAAATCTCCAATTGATCAGTTTAATGCTCCAATGACTAGATTTTTTATATTTATATAATTTAAGGAACTAGAAAAAACTTAGAAATCACCAACCTAACAATAACGTAAACAAATATCTCATAAATTCCAAAAATTAAATAACAATTTCTATATAATTACCTTTTAAAATCCAAAAAATATGTATCAGAAAAATAACCGGTAATTTATTATACAAAAAATCCAAAGTTTTTTTGAATTTTTTTCTGATCGAAAGTGAAGAAAATATCGTGTGATAAAAATCACGAAAAGTTCACCAATTATATTGATGCATGAACGATCTTATGATCTTAAATAGTTTTATAATTTAAATTCCAAAGAAGCAATTTTCAATCGTCTACAGCTTTTAAACTATTTACTTTAGATCCTAAGTATAATACATTTTTGAAATCACTTCTTTAAGTGGAATTTAAAAATACAAAAAAAACAGTATGTTTTAAAAAAATTGCTATCGGTATTATTGCAACTTTCTGGAGCACTCTGTATAATTAAAAAATACTTGAAGACATTGTGACTATGCTGTAGTATATAAATACCAAATTTGGTTAAAAAATATTAATCCATTAAAAAGTTACAGGAAGAAAAGTATGGAGACCCCAATAGGCGATTAGGCGAGAAACTATTAGCGAAATTTGTATCAATCTAAAATTTTCAATAGAAATTAGATTCTCTTAAGTCAATAGCACAGTATCAGGGGGATTCTTAAAGCTTCTCTTGTATTTTGGGAGTTTTGATTGGAGTCAACGATTTGTGATTAAACATATAATTCATCCATGAGATCAATGGCAATAATATCAGCCAAGTGACTATTGGTTAAAATAAGCTGCAAATTCTTGCAAGTTGCATACAATTCTTTCTTTTTCTTTTTACATGCTCAGCTTTGCATCTAGTTTCATCCCTAGATATCTTGGTACATTTATTTTAGTTGGTAGGTATATTTGATTGTTAATTTTATTTGTAAAGTTTATATTTACTCATTCTCTTTGATTTAGTTTTATTTTTCACTTTTTAGTCCATTTATTGAATTCGCCAATGGTACTTTTTATTTTTTAGGTAGTCATCCACATTTGCTCCTGTTGGAGCGATGCATTTTTATTTATTGTAATATAGGGGTACAAGTTTGCTTCCGCCGGTTTTTGCGAAATTGCAGGCTTTATTGTAAAAAACTAGTGTTATGATTCAAAGTATTGGCCATTGCTGGCCACTTCTTTCTCCCATCTTTCGGGCAGTGTACGAATGCCGCGTTTGAAAAAACTGGTTATCTTTTGAAGCGATCCTCTCAGTTCCACAAATATGAAAGTAATGAAATAGTCGCAATCAAAAACTTTCGTCTGGATGGTAAATCTGTAATTTTTGTTTTGCTCTATAATTGTTCGAGCAATGATAGACAACAAAGCATACGCCTTATAAGAATACCATTGTAATTTATGTTGCCTATATACCAAGAAATTAATATTCTATAAAGCTACGTTGTCACTTTTTAAAAATATCTTATATTAAGAGAAATTGTTCTAAATTAGTTCGAACGGTTATCAGTTATCGGTTAATTTTTAACTAAACTGTCTTTTTTTTTAAGTTTTAAATCCTTTTTGTAATACACATTTAGCCTTTTTAGTAGGACATATTTTAAATAAAATTAAATTTTCATTGTTAAAACTTTTTATTCTTCCATAAATTTTAAAGTCTGTCAACGTTGTAGCTTTACTGAGAGGGGCTCTAATCAGTTCATATTACAAGTGATCATTGAGGATGAGTGGGGCAAATTGATCATTGATAAAAGGACGAGAATAAAATATACTTTGACAAAAAATATAATAATATTAATAATATTACTGAAATAGTAAAGTTGCTTTTTTCATAAAATTCATGTAAGTATTGTTTTTTATACAATTTGGAGAATTGGAGTATTTTTTCTTAAATTAAAAAATAAAAAACAATACTTGATAAATTTATTGAAAATTATATTAATATGTATATTTTTGCAAATCTACAGTAAATATTGACTTTAGTTTAAATAAATATTGAACCTGCAACAGTAAGTCTGAGAAAATTATAATTTTATAGTGTTCGATTAATTACTAGATGAAGATATTTTCTGACCAATGTTAAAATATGTTTCAACAGAGCTATTTTTATACTTTTACACTGAAATAATTTCCTGAAGCATCCGTACAATAACCCCGCTCTTCCCAATAGATGACTTGTGATGTAAACTGGCTAGACGATGGCAGGAACAGGTTGTTTAAAATGTTTAACCTTTCTTGGACTTCTGGTATTTACATTTTACATATCAGGTTCTAAAAAGGTACACAAAACCATTAACCATTGTTTAGATGTATCTAAAGGTTTAACTGCTGCTGTTTGTGTTTTAGCAATAAACCAGAATGTTGAGAATAAATATTCATATCTCATAAAAGTTGGGGGCAGTGCAGGCAGTGAAACTGAAGAAGAAAATGAGCAGTTATGTGGAAGATCAGAACCAACACATTCCTAAATATATGCATAGTAATAAGTTTATTTATTTTATTCTACTTTGCTCTTCTAACTCAGGATACCATTAAACAAAAGAGACATTTACGAAAAAATGTAAAAAACGATTTAGGACATATCAAATTCTTGCCATCTGCTCCAAAGAAATCTAAAGAATACAACATTTGGTTAATATTTACAAAAGTTACTAACGTATCTACACTTAGCTATAAGTTTAGGGATCTTTTACACAACATGTTGAATGTTAGCTCAGTGCCTTTAAAGTTTAACATAATAGTAGATAAAGGGTCACAAACCATTGCAGAGAATCAAATAGCTGAAATACTCTATGGAAATAAATCTCTTGTTTACTCATTTTATGATATCGAGGACAGTGCCAAAAAAATTCAGGATATTGTTGAAGTTATGACACCCCATTTCAGTTCAAAACCAGGTAAGTTAAAATTGTTTCTATTAAATTCATTTCTGTAGTGGTTTGTTCTTTATTTCCAAATATAAGAATTCTATTTTCAATATATAAGTTTAATAAAATCATTTAAAATACAATTTGTCATAAATGATTAATTTAAAAAATAAGCAGTTACATTTATTTATTTTTGTATTTTGATGGGTCAAATGTAACTTTGTAATCACAAAACAGAAATTAAAATTGATTGAACAAAAAGAAATTTTTGGAATTTAAAAGTATGTTCTCTATTAACTATTTAAACATAATCATTTATTTTACATTTTTCAATATTTTTCAGGTACTTACTACAGTGATGCTCTTTTTTACATTTCTCTAGGATTATATAGAATTGCACCCCAAAGTCAACATTATGCCATTTTATTAGATTGTGATTTATATTTTAAGAAAGATGTTGCATTATTGTTTAATGAATTTAATAGGTAAGTAAACCTGTACTATTTAAAAAATTATATTTATTCTAAATTTCAGTAATGTCAAGTGAAAAAATTATTTATTTAAAAAACTCTTAATTATTAAATAGTCATTGTCACTTTTAACTTGTGTTATTCCTATGCTTCTGTTGTTATATCAAAGTATTGTTTTGATAATAAGGCACCAAATATTTTTAATCTCAGGGTTTTATTGAGGGTTTCTGACAAAATTCTATGAATTTTTGGAAAATTGATTGGCAACATATCATATCATGTCAAAACTTTTTTTTATCATTTCATGTTCACATAATAATAATAATTATTATTCTGTAGGACATGAATCAAATACCTTATTCTAAATACAAATTGAATTTTTATTCTATCTTTCTAATGGTTTTCTTGACTTCTCTGTCATCTACCAACTATCTATTCTAATAACTTTAAACTATCTATTTTAACTATAATATGGACTTCACTGTAGTCCTATTGCATATTTGTTTCATCATAGGGATATATTGATTCGATGTAGTATTTTCCAATTTTCATTTCTATGTACGGTAGACTATTCCCTCACAACCTCTTACACTATTTGCATATTTCATACCTTCTTTTTGTCTTGCTCTGTCATTTTTTTTGTATTGATTTCTTTACTTTAATCGTTTAACCTGTTTATTCTTTTTCATTTTAAAATCTATGATTACCTTGTTCCATCCCTTGTTTACCATTTTATAATTTATAACTTCCATTTTTTCTAGTTTCTCTTCATTTCTGAGCAGATCAACTTTCTCAAGTCTGTTGTTTTGACTTGCATGACCTCCATCCCACTGAAAATTCCCTGAAAAATCATTCCGCTTCCAATCTCTGTAAAAACTCCTTGACCTCTCAGTACGTTTCAAATATTTCATTGGATGGTATTTTAAATCGCCATAATACCCAAGAATGGTTCTCTGATAACTGTAGAAATCCCATGTTTTTGTTCTAATATTTCTAATTTTTGTTTCACTTGTATTTCTTTCTGATGCTTTTCGTTCCTCTATTCCCTTTTCTCGTGCTTCATTCATCAACGCTGCAACTTCTCTTTTTATTTTATAATTTTCTTGTTCGATAATATCGATATTCACTTGATTGCCTTGTTTCATTTCATCTCTTTTGTCCTGTATATCCTTAATATTATTCATTGTCTTTATCTCTATCTATTCTTCTTATATCATTCTTATCTTCTATTTGTTTTTCATTTTGTTATACTCTGTTTTCCAAAATTAGCTGTTTTTCCTGCATATCTTGTAAATATTTCTTCAGGTCTATATTTATTTGATTTATGTCTTGTTTTATATTATTCTCCATTTTATCCATACTTTATTTTACTCCATTCTGTATTTTACTTCTATTTTCTTCCATTAAGTTTTTTAATATTTCTTCACCATTATCTTCTTCTACCTGTTCCTGTTCTATATAGAAATTGTAAACCTCTGGATCTTCCCCCTGATCTTGTAAAATTTTTCTTAATCTCTCCATCAATATTACTTTAACTCCCGTTTTCTCCAAACCTCTTTTTTCCAATTCACATTTTAATTCATTTATCTTAAGATCCTTAAGTAACTTAACTGTACGTCCTTCCATGTTTGCTATCTTCCCAAATTATATTTAACTCAAAAGGAATTAAAAATTTTTTTTTTGACCTTCAACTCCAAAGAAAATACTAAATATCTGTGTCTTTCATTTTCCTGTTGCCAACCCCACGTTGTTTTGATAATAAGGCACCAAATGTTTTTAGTCTCAGGGTTTTATTGAGGGTTTCTGACAAAATTCTAGGAATTTTTGAAAATTGTTTGACAACATATATGTCAAAACTTTTTTTTATCATTTTATTTAATACAGAGTGTAACAATTTTTTTAAATACAATACAGTATATAGCTCTGTACTTTATTTATTTTATTTATCCTGCTGGGTCATTAATCACTTTTTGTACCAAATTTCTTAATAACTCATTGAAGACAGTCATAAAATACTTAACATTCTGTTTATATTTGTATTTTGCCATTTTTGAAAGTACGTTTTTTAGAGATTTCACGCTCTTGAAAACATCCTAGTTTATGAAAATATAAAAATTTGCTGAAAGAGGACCTAAAACCACAAGAAAAAAAATAATAATTTTACTTTGTATATTTTATTATCATTGATCTGCTAAAATTGTTTGTTTATTGAAAAGTAGTTGTTTAAACCACAGATTATCTTCCAGATTTAATTTGTTCACCACAAAGAGTAAGCAAGATAAAGAAACTTTATTTTATTGTCTCGGTTTGTTCGTTTTGTATATGCCTTTTAATAAAACTTACTGTGACTAATAATTTGGTATTTAAGTTGAGAGCTTGTTAAGATATGTCAAATATGGGGCAAACACAAAACTATATTTTAATTGACCGTGATATCTCTTTTGTTATAAAATAACATTTTAAACAATATTTATTTTTAAAGCCACCATGGCAAGAGTAAATCACTATAAGATTGCGGCGTCTTCTAATAAGAAATGTTTTAAAACCGAAATAAATGCATTATATGTGTGGATACAATTTTTTCAGATTTAAATCAACCGCTCTCTTTGGACTTGCTCCAGAATTAACTCCTGTATATCGCCATATCCTTCATATGTATAAAGCCAAGCATAATACTACGTTCGGTGAATTCTATCAAGAAAACAATATTTCAAATGATGTACACCCACGAGGTTTCCAGGGTTATAACACTGGTGTGGTACTTATTAATCTCGGAGCTCAAAGGAAGTCCATAGAATTTCCAAAAGTAATTTCAAATGAAACGGTGCAAGCGATGACGTCCAAATACAGGTACTCGTTATTTCTTTAAACAAATAAATAATGTACATTTATTATAAACAATACAGTGCCTACCTTGAGACAGAAAGTACTAAATCATATTTTAGTTCATATTGTTATGTTTTAATTTTGAGGCCCCACGTTGGGCGCCAATTATTGTTTTATTTCTTTGCTATTATTAAAAATACTACTGTAATAAAATTGTTACATTTTTCAATAAAAACATTAAAAATGGTAACAATTTTATTAATTGAACTCACTTAGGCCCTGAGAAAGAGTTAAAAAAATATAAAACTAATTAATAATCAAAAATTATTATTATTAATAAAAGATCAGACACTCAACAGTAGTATTTTTAATAATAGCAAAGAAATAAAACATAAATAAAACATATAAAAACAGGTCAAATGATATACCAAATAAAAATAATATATTCTTAAGTGAGTGTTGACACTTAAGATAAGACAAATGCTAGACATCTAAAAATTAAAATAAAATGACTTTTTAAAGGATAATCTATACATTTCTAAGTTAAATACGGTTTAAGTTTAATTTTAACCTAAGATACCGGTCTCGTTTCTTTACTTTATATATTTTCCTTGAAGGGATACGAAGAAGAAAGTGATACTTTCACCAGAATCGTTCAAAAACTTTGCAACCTTCTATGCAAATTAGGGACTTTTGCTTTGTCAAAACTCTCTTCTGGGCTTTATTTATCAGTTTTGCCGAAGATATCTGTATACACAAACAATACTTCACCTTTTATTTAATTTCAGATTCCGAGGTCATCTTGGAGATCAAGATTTTTATACTTTGGTAGGTTATGAATATCCTCATCTAATACAAACTCTTAATTGTGGCTTTAATAGACAACTTTGCACATGGTGGAGAGACCATGGATACAGCAGTATTTTTTCTAATTATTTCAAATGCAATCATGATATTGTTGTGTTACATGGCAATTGTAATACAAGAATACCGAAATAATACCAAAAATTAACTTGAAATGGTACTAATGCGTTTTTAAGAAAGTAAAATCCAGTGGATTGTAAAATGTAAAAGACATAAGATTTATGTAGCAATTTGAAAATAATATTCCTTATCTTAACTCCATTCGTTTTGACATCCCAAGTCAGTTGGTCCTTCGAGTCAAATAAATCAATTAGTGGGTTCTAAAGTACTAAAGTCTTGTGATGTTTAATCAAATGGGTTGAGTTCAAAATTCGTTTTCTTCCTTTGTTGCCTGTCAAAGGAATTCGAAGAAATGAGTAGATAGTTCTTTGACCAGAAATCAACGGCGGGTCCAAGGGGGGGCTGTAGGGGTAATTGCCCCACCCCCTAAAAAATCCGGCAATGAGAGGATATTTTAATTTTTTTGAATTTTCTAGGTCCGTTTATATCCTAAAAAACTCACATTTTTTTTTCGGTAATTTTGACATTGCCAATCGTTTATAATTCCAAATTCATTCTGAGTAAACCAAATTTAAATTTTTTTGATTTTTTTTTTGAGATTCTAGGTGCATTTATATCCCAAAAAACTCATTTTTTCGCTCGAAAATGGCCCAAACATTTTTTTCGGCATTTTAATATTGCCAATCATTTCTTATACAAAATTCATTCTGCGTAAGCCACATTTTAATTTTTTTGAATTTTTTTTGTAGATTCTAGGTTCATTTATATCCTGTAATCCACTTTTTCCCTCAAAAATGGCCCAAACATTTTTTTTCGGTAATTTTGACATTGCCACTCGTTTACTATTCAAAATTCATTCTGAGTAAACCAAATTTTAATTTTTTTGAATTTTTTGTAGATTCTAGGTCCATTTATATCCTGTAAAACTCACTTTTTCCCACAAAAATCACCCAAACATTGTTTTCAGTAATTTTGATATTGCCAATCGTTTCTTATACAAAATTCATTCTGCGTATACCAAATTTTAATTTTTTTTTATTTTTTTTTTGTAGATTCTAGGTCAATTTATATCCTGTAAAACTCACTTTTTCCCTCAATATTGCCAATTGTTTCTTATACAAAATTCATTCTGCATAAACGAAATTTATGCATTATTAAATCGCCTAAACTCTTTTCTCGACTTCATTCACCAGTTTTGCTGATAGGTCGTAGCAAATTTGCATTGCTAATCGTAAGACGATTGCCATTGAATATATGGTCCAAATAATTTTATACTGGACGGTAGCATTGGGCCCATTCTTTTGTGCTGCTTTTCAATTACACCCTGTGTATTACTCTGTAGCGAGAAAGTGAAGACCGCCGTTTAAAAAAATCTTAATTAGAATTAGGGACTACTAAAAATTTGTTAGCAATGGGTTCTATTTTTGTACATCACTGTTACCATTTCACGTTATACAGTGCGAGCATAAAGTAAGGAATTGTTAACAAATATGCCCTATTACATTTTTTTATTATTAACTTGTAAGGGGGTCAAGTGACACCTTGTTTTCAAGGTAGTTTGATCTATATAAATATAAAGCCGCCATATATTGTGATATGGTGCAAAATAAAATAGTTATTGGACAAAAAACTGTGAAAAGAATATTGTTTATCATACATTTTAGATAATCTTGAATCTCATTCGAAGTATTGTTTCATTTCCATTGATAAACGAAACAATCAATTTTATATGTACAAAGTAATTTTTGACTGAACGTACTTTATATCTCAGCTTTTAAAAAGTATTTTTATAAATGACATTTCTCTTGCCATTCCTTGATTGATCCAAGAAAAGATGTGTGTCATAGTATTTTTGTAGAATTTTTAAACAATGTATTATTTTATAAATTGCAATAATTGAAATAAATTAGTTTTATTAATGGGACTTTCTACTATTAAATTCCCGAAGAATTGGGATATATTTTTACTCAAGAAATGAAGGCCACCATATCAATAATTATTTTTATCTTTTGGCACATTATTTATTAAAACTGAGTTTAAAAAATTGTTTTATATTTTATTTTATTAACAAAACTAGGTTAATATATTTTTTTTTCAAAACACCAGGACGAGAATAATCTTATACTCCAAAAACTTACGTGCCATGTGCTGATAGTACCATCTATTTTGAGTTGACATTTATATTATTATTTTTGTTGTAATTATATTTCAATAGTAATGTGCCAAAATTTTATTGTTGTAGCATTCCTTCATTTAAAAAAACCTTCTTTGTAGGTGTACAAATAAGTTTCCTCCTAATGTTTTATTGTCCCATCATTTGCCACTACTTTTTCTCATCTTTCTGGCAGCATATGGATACCACGTGGGAAGAATGCTTTATCTTTTGAGGCTATCCCCGAATCCACCCAATTTTTGCTGAGACATGCCATACGCCAACGAGCGAAACAAGTGGAAATCAGACGGAGCAATATCTGGTGAATACTTGAGCGTTTCCAAATAGATTTTGACCGGCGCCGGCGCGCTTTTCCTCAATCTCATCAATTTTTTTTTTCATGAATATTTAGCTTAGCTGTAGATGTTAAAGCGTGGACCGGTGCACAGAGGGACGAAACGCCACTTTCGCATTCAAATTACTCTACACATAGTAGTTCCACTGTTTGAGGTGGTTTTTTTTTTAATGTTCATCTTGGATTTCCTTATCGATCCCTCATTTGGGATTTTTGATTTCGGTCTTTATTTTTCTGAAATGCGACTCCAAAATTTGATATTTATGAAAAAAACTGATTTTCGGCGCAAATGTGGTCCTACATGGTGGAAGATGATGTTTTTCGAAAATTTTTTCAGCTGAAAATCTTCGTTTTGATAAATACTACAAAACTGTCTGCGTGAAAGTGAGGGGAAAAAATTTTCATATTCCCAAAAACGGCCATAATGTTCCCAGGTTGCGGATTTTTTGAGTTAAAAAATCGCTTCTCCACGAACGTTTTTGGTCTGTGGTGTTGTTTTTGGGTTTTAGCTCTTGGATTAAAGAAAACAATATTTCTTCAAAGCCAACGTTTTGTCCAATATATTTTGACATCTTCAGGGCACTGTAAGATGAAAAAGGGGTGTTATAAATTATAAATAAAAAGAAGCGAAAATACATATATAAAACAATTTCATCACTTATTATTTTTTGAATCTTATTATTAATTTTACAGAAACAAATATTGAACAAAGAAAAACTATTTCTTCTTACACTCAGTATTTGTTTCTGTAAAATTAAGAAAATTAAAAAAATAATAAGTGATGAAATTGTTTTATACAGGGTGTCCCGTTGGTAAACGGAAATATTTTAAAGGTAGGTAGAGGTCACAAAGGCGATTCTAAATAACCCATATATAATGGGCCTCTTGGCTTCCATAACCGAGTTACAGGGTGTTTTATCAATTATGCATAATTATTCATTTGGCCAGGATGTTTGAATCACTTAGTATATCTTTTCCATTTTTGGCATAGAGATTACACTTCTCACGAATAATGTACTGAAATATTGAGAGATATGAAAATCCAGGTTCGGCTTTAGGAAAAATTGAAACTTATTAAAAATATCAAAACAACACCCTGTATATCACAATTTTAGTATTTCCATTTTAGATTTGAATAGAGTGGAAAAAACTGAATTTAAACAAGTTGTTGTTTTTATCCCGCCACCGATTCGAATTGGAAATGGATTGTTTCTCAGTTCCTCGCAGGCTTCCTAAATTCTTTGAAGCAGTTCTTCTCTATTGTTGATTTCTTTAGAATACACCTTGGATTTTAGGATACAGCATAATCCACTGCTAAAATAAAATTATACGAGGCGATCGAAAAGTAATCAATTTAATATTTTGTTTAAAGTGTGGATCTGCAATATTACTTCAAACGGACAAATAATAAAAATATGAATAATATAGGACTGTCTAAATGTCTAAAATAAATCCATTTTGAATATTAAACGATATAAAAAATAATTTTTTTTTTTCTCTAAAATTTTACTTTCAGTTTAAAAAAAAGAGACGTGCCAGAAAGTGCATGAAACAAAATAATAGACATTTTGAGCACTTTCGTTAATTATTAATAAATGTTAGTTAGTTACATAGTTACTATGAGCGTTTATTGTCCCGCTTTACTTTATACTGGGCGTTTAAAAAATAAATAACTAATTGAATTTTTCCCCTACGTACGGACCTGCAGGTGCACTAGTACAGTGTAAAATTATTTTAAGCCGAATAAACAAGAAATAGGTAAATGCCGGGAGGTGAAATTTTGAAATTGTTAAAGAAATGAGTTTCATGTTTTTCTAAAAATGAAAATTTGACTTTCAGTTTCAAAATCTTCCAATTCGAATCGGTTTTTTCCCCTCTATTCAAATCTAAAGTGGAAATATTAAAATTGTGATATACAGGGTGTTGTTTTGATATTTTTAATGTTTCAATTATTCCTAAAGCCGAACCTGGATTTTTATCTCTCAATATTTCAGTACATTATTCGTGAGAAGTATAAGCTGTATGCCAAAAATGGAAAAGATATACTAAGTGATTCAAAAGTTCTGGCCAAATGAATAATTATGGATAATTGATAAAGTCGGTTATGGAAGCCAAGAGACAGACCCATTATATATGGGTTATTTAGAATCGACTTTGTGACCTCTACCTACCTTTACAATATTTCCGTTTACCAATGGGACACCCTGTATATGTATTTTCCTTCTTTTTATTTATAATTTGTAACACCCCTTTCATCTTACATTGCCCATCAAAATAAATTGACGAAACGTTGGCTTTTAAGAAATATTGTTTTCTTTATCCAAGACCTAAAACCCAAAAACAACACCACAGTCATCATTTAAAATGTCATAAAAAAGGTTTGAAATTATTTTTAAGGTTATGTTGTTGACTGATGTCCAACCTTACGTCTGACAATTTTAACCATAACGTACTGGTAGCGCCAACTTTTGTCAAACGGCGGAAACTTATTTGAACGCCTGATAATTTAACAGTAGGATTAAAATCACAAAAAAAATTGTATACATTTTCAAAATTGTGATATTTTTTATATTGTAAATTTATTTTATTAGGTGCAATTTGAAATAAAATATATGTGTATGTTGTTAAATATCTATATTTTACCATTAAAATTGTTTTACATAAATAACACTTTGTTTTAATTAACGTTAAAAGATCAATAGTATGCATTCAAAAATATCACTTCTACAAATATCTCGTGTTTATAAAACGATACCTTGTAGTAACAACTCATGAATATTTTAATAAAAAAATACAAAACGAAAAATATTTATATTTCATGGGGAACCTTTTGAAAAGGAAGTTCTGTTACGCCTCTGGGTTATTTAAAACAAATGCTCGTATTTGCAAAAGTGATACAATACAATAAAATTTAACTATTAGATTTAACAATTAAAATACAATTTTAACGTCGAAAAATTATTTTTTACAGTTCTATTGACTGCATTTCTCCAATTATTTTTATGTTATTAATTAACAAAAGGGCAGGCAGTGCGACTTCACCATGTAAATCTTCATCCCAAAAGGGTTTTTGACGTCAAATAAATTTACCAAAGCACCTTAAAAAGGTGACTTGACACAATTTTTGACATTTGACGTACATTTCTTAGTTTTCAATAAATTTCATGTGATCCCAAGAAAACGTGACGTTTGACGTACCTTTTTGACAGATAATTTTGAGTTCCCGGTGAATTTGACATAAAAAAACATACTTGAACGACATTAAAAAGGCGACTTGACACATATTTTGATATTTGGCGTACATTTCTTAGTTTTCAATAAATTTCATGTGATCTCAAGAAAACGTGACGTTTGACGTTCGTTTTTGACAGATAATTTTGAGCTCCTGGTGAATTTGACATCAAAAAAACATACTTGAACGACATTAAAAAGGCGACTTGACACATTTTTTGATATTTGACGTACATTTCTTAGTTTTCAATAAATTTCATGTGATCTCAAGAAAACGTGACGTTTGACATTCGTTTTTGACAGATAATTTTGAGTTCCCGGTGAATTTGACATCAAAAAAACATACTTTAACGACATTAAAAAGGCGACTTGACACATTTTTTTGATATTTCTTAGTTTTCAATAGATTTCAAAAGCTAAAAAAACGTTAAAAAGGTGACGACGTACTTTATCGTGTTTGACGTGCGATTTTAGAGGTTCCAGTAGATTTGATTTGATATAAAAACGTGGCTTTTAATGTTTGAAGGTGTCAAAATTAATAAAGTAACGACTTACTTTTCGATGCATGTAAAAAAACTTTGACGTTAAGTGACGTTGACGTTTGACATACTGTTTCAGTAAATTTTAAGGTAAAAAAAAAACACTAGTGTTAACCGTTAAAAAAATAACTTTTTACATACGTTTTAAACTATTGACATACTTTAAAGTGGACAATTTTTATGACTTTTTATGAATCTTAACGGTTACATAGGAAAAAGTCCGAAAATTTTTACCCTTTTACAGTTTTTAACGTTTAGATCTTAGCCATTTTGAAGAACATTAATTTTTGTCCGTAACTGCGCCAATAAAACTGGAAAAAGCTTACACATTTAACGTTATACTGTCTAAAACAACTACTTAACAATTATTTCACAAGCAATGTGTGTTGTGCTCCTAAGAATAGACGTACATTTTTGATGTTATTAAACGTTTAAAATCTTTATGGTGCTCGTACGTTTTATTAATAATTTTTTAGTCTGTCCTCCTTAACTTGGCGTCACAAAAGTATAATATGCAAGATAAAAAAAATACGAAAACAATTGGTATATAACCATATTTAAAGTTTGTAAGCCTGTCTCATCATTAAATCGAAATAGCAGTCGTTGTCAATAGAGGCACTTATGACAGAGTAGTAGCTGAAAAATTCTTCTTTGGTTACCTGAAACAAGCAAATTTTGCGTTGTTGAATGAGCCAAAATAAGTATCTTCTTAATACAGGGTATTCCAAAATTCGAGTAGCATCCTAGCGCAAAATAGGCCCAACTGAAGTAGCCGAAAAGTATAAACCAGTCTTGGGTGTCAAATCAAATTCCAAACTTAATATTTATTCATTCATTGCCATGATAAGTAATAAAACACTCATATTGGAGTCACGCAGATGAAATAAATCGGAAAATATTTGGAAATAACTATCCAAAAGGATTTTTGGATTTTATCGCAGAAAAAAGAAAAGACAGAATAAGCTGCCAGTCAATGAGAAGCCGTGTACAAATATATTGTTATGGTGTAAAAAATGGGACAAAATTATGGAAAGTGTATTTTAAACGAATTAAAAAAAATATGTAAAAAGGACTAAAAAAAAAGATAATGGTTGTTAGATGTTTGTTTATGTTGATTTAAGAATATAGACAGATGTCAATATGTTAATTTTGGAAAATACAAACTAAAATTAAAATTTGAAGAATTCTTTAAACCTTTTCAATTGGCGCCCAACGTGGGGCTCATTACAATAAAGGGGCAAAATGGATCTTAGAAATGGGAGAAGAATAGGTTTACAAGCACAGGAAGAGGAAGACATACTACCATTGTCAGAACAGGAAGGACAAGGAGATAAGGAAATGCAAATAAATATTATTGGAGATAAAATAATAGAAGCGCAAGAAGAAGAATATAATGGTAATGAAAGTAATGAAGACGAAAAACAGTCAATATAGAAGTAGAACGCCAACCGAATATAAGAATAGAAGAATCTATGGAAAAAATCTTTATGCATAAAATGAATAAAAATACAGAAGATTTGGGAAGAAAGATGGAAGAAAAAATGGGAAAGTTGGAAGACAAATTGGGAAAAATGATGAAAGAAGAAATAAAACAAGAAGTAGAGAATGTTTTAAAAAATATATAAGAGTCAACTTTATATACTTAAATTAAAATAGAAGAGACGAAAAAGGAAATAAGAGTGGAGATGATAACTAGAATAGATGAAGTAGAGGTGTCACAAGAGATAAAATTAAAAGAAACTGAGAACAAATTAAAGAAAGAAAAGTAACATCAATTCAAGAATAAAAAAATTGAAACTGAAATAGAAACAAATAAAGAAGAGGATAGAAAAATTGAAAGAAAAATAATAAAAGAAATACAAATGTTAGAAGCTAAAATAAATAAAGATATAGAAGTAAATAAGGAAAATCTAGAAGGAAAATGGTATGAAACTTTCATCAACAAGTAGAAGAAAGTGTGAAGGAGTCTGACAAAATTAAGAGAAGAACAAAAACAAGATGAGAATAAAGCAGAAGAGAGAATTAAGGAAATAGACAATTTGAAAAGAAATTATCATAGATGGAAGATGAAATTAAAAAATATTTTTTGATATTGGAAGAAAATTTAAAAGAAGAAATAAAAATGAATTTGGGAATAGCAGAAGAGAATTTAAGTATACGAAAAGAAATCAAAGAAAAATACAAGATTTTAGTGGGAAAAATAGAAATTAAAATTTGATTTTATTTTTTTTAAGATAAAAAATAAAATAAGAAAACAAATTTTGGGGGGATGTTGTTATAGTGTAAAAAATGGGACAAAATTATGGAAAATCTATTTTAAACGAATTAAAAAAACATTAAGTAAAAAGGACTTAAAAAAAAGATAATGGTTGTTAGGAGATGTTTGTTTATGTTAATTCAAGAATAGACAGATGTCAATATGTTAATTTTGGAAAATAAAAACTAAAATTAAAACTTGAAGAATTCTTTAAACCTTTTCAATATACAAGATTTCTCAACAGCGTAAAATAGAAATACAAGAATGAGAAAAGACGTCATTTAATTCATGCCAGGGTGAGTTAGCAAACGAGAAAAATACGAACTACCCATTTTGGAAAGCTAAAAACCAAATTCCTCTCTTAGCAATAGAGGAATTTGGATGGGATAAAAATAACAAACAGAAAGCTGAGCTCTTTGTAGGACACCTAGAGACAATCTTTCAACCTAATAAAACAAAACTGTGAGAAATGTTTTACTTAAAAATTTCAACCAGCCAACGATGAATTTAACATATAAACCAAACGGTGGAGGAAAAAAATTAAATCAATCAAATTCTGTAAATATAAGACCTAAAGATTTAATGTGAAAGTAGTGAAAGGTCCAAAACTAAGCATTTAACAGTGTAAATTAGTTGAAACACTATTGTCAACCACTAACCAAAACACAAATTTTGACACACTCTACGCGCGTTTCGCCGACTATGTTGGCATCATCAGGAGTTGATGATAGACTGTAGAGTGTGTTAAAATTTGTGTTTTGGTTAGTGGTCGACGATAGTGTTTCAACTTAGTTGATAAACCAAAGGTTCCATTTTCCCAATTTAAGTGTAAATTAGGACAAAACAAAGAATAAATAAGTATTTTGAACCCATAAAGACACCATTGGGTGAAATTTGAAGTTTAAGTGTTTTTAGGACTATACTAAAAACGAAACTATAAATTTTTTACAAAAATATACAACAAATACACCTTTGAATAAGAAGAAAACTTTCCTGAATTAAAATACCTTCAATAGACGTAAAAGTTCATGAAAAATCGAAACTAAATGGGCTCCCACAATCATATCATTTTTTGAAAAAGTTATTAACGATTTTCTAAATTTAAAAAATTTAGAAAAAAGTAAAAATACATACCTTGCCATCTTTAGACGGACCTGTTTCGAAATTTTCTAAAAATCTAGAGAAGATAACATCTTCAGTTTCTTCACCTGCAATATAAAGTGGATTTGCTTGAACATTGTATACATTTTTCAAATCATCTACCGTTATAATGCCGTCACCTGTCTTGTCCATTTTTTCAAATGCTTGGTTTATTATTTTGCTTCTAGAGTCGCTAAGCGGTGGCTAAAAAAATGGGATGGTTTAATTTCTCTATCTTTTTTTAATTATTCTTAATTATAATAATAATTTATTGATCAAAAAAATATACAACAAATCAAAATGTAAATCTAAATTTTATTAATACATTAAATAATTTTTTTTTATTATTTACAAATTTATTTATTAAAATATTTTGTAAATTTCAATTTAAATGAACATTTTGATCTCCATTACAATTTGAACATATTTTACTCTTCACTCCAAATCATAATTTTTTATTTTCCCTGTATCCCAGCAACTGATTTAAACGTTGTATGCTTGTTTATGGATTTACAAGTCATCCAGAGCTTTTTGTTAAGATTTTTTTTTTGTGAAATACACTTTTTTCATTTGTATAAAACTTTTTGGAACACACTGTATGTAAGAGAAAAAATTATTTTCTTAACACAGCTACTATGTATAAACAAAGAATATTACTTACTCTTATATGTACCAAGAATTCATCAATGTTGATACTTCCATCACCACTTGTATCAAATTTGTTAAATACCTCCTTGGCCTCATCATCTGTTAAGTCTAATCCAACTTCTTTTAGTCCATGTAGAAATTCTTCTTCATTTAATTTTTTGCTTCCATCTTCGTCCATTATTCTAAATAACCTACGAAGTTCAAGAAAGAATTTGATTTTGTGGAATTTATATATTAAATTTGAAAAAAAAAACATTTTTTATTTTCTACTTGTACCTTCCTAGGCCTAAAATTCCTGTTGCTCCTCTAGAAAGACACAGCAGTCGGAGACGCTCAACTGGATCACCAGAAGTTCCAATAGCTTGCAGCTCTCTTAAACTTTTGGCAGCCATTTCGGATTCTTGTCGAGTTGTTGCGCTTTCGGGTCTATGCATTCTGTAAAAAATAGGCAAATTAGTCTTTAATTTTTTTTTAAATGTACATGGGGAAGTCTCCACAAAAAATTAAAGGTATCATGTTGCACAAAAAAGGTATTTTCTATAGTCGATTTTTATGTATGAGAGAGTAATAAAACAGCATTTCTAATGCAAAACTTAGTACGGTCATTTTAAATATTTTTACGGAATAATCTAAATATTTCCTAAAATTGTCATAAATGTACCTGAGCTAATACAAGTTTTGGGTCTTTTATTGGTCTTTTATAACCATAAGCTGTACAGAACAATAGAAAAAGGTTTGGACAGGCCAAAAGCCCTGTGTATTAAAGATAACATAGCCGTATCTTAAGATTATTTTCAATAAGTACCTATTTGCCAATTTTGTTTTATTTTAATTCCAAGAATTTCTTACAGTAATCGAATTATAAGTAGATAAATCCCTTACCAACAAATTTCACCGAAAATGCGATTGTAGGTTTTCCATTTAGTAAGGAGGTCCAGTTGTGTATTCTTACTAAATGTCGTTTAGTTGCAACATGCAAGGTGCAGTGTGCAGTCTATTGTGAATTCTAGTGTGATCATGGAAAATTTGGAAGTACCGCGTAAACGACAAAAAATCGGTCCTTTAACAGTTAATGAAAAAACATTAATATTTAATTGTTTTAAATCATTTACAGACAAACATTTATGTAAAAGTGTTGATGACACAGTGGAATTAGTTAGTAGTACGCTTGGTGTTGGGAAATCTACGATTTACAGAGTTGTTAAAGAAGAGAAATGTGGCGAGTTTCAAACAGCACGTGAAGCTCCAGGAAAACCAAAATTTCAAATAGAAAAACATTTGAAAGAAAGACTTCGAAGGAAAGTGCATGCGTTCTTCTTTAGAAAAGAATTTCCGACAGTAGACAAAGTTCTTGCCACGGTTCGAGATGATAAGGATTACCCTGAAATGAGTCGAAGCACACTAGGGAAACTTTTAAAAGAAATAGGTTTTCTATGGAAAAAGCATTCCAGAAAGTCTATTTTAATAGAAAGAAGCGATATTGTAGTATGGAGAAGAAATTACCTAAGGACTATAAAAGAAATGAGAAACCAAAGAAGAAATATATTTTATTTAGATGAAACATGGATCAACGAGGGACATACACCAAATAAATTTTGGCAAGATGAAACTGTTACAAGTCGAAGACAGGCTTTTTTAAATAATTTATCTACTGGTTTAAATCCACCATCAGGAAAGGGGCGCAGACTGATAATAGTACACATCGGTAGTTCAAACGGTTTTGTTAAAGGTGGTTTATTGACTTTTGAATCTACTCGTACCGGTGACTACCATGAGGACATGAATGCTGATGTCTTTAAAGAGTGGTTCGAACAAATGATAGATCTTCTTCCTCAGAACTGTATAATAGTCATGGATAATGCAAGTTATCACTCGAGACTTACAGAAAAAATGCCCACAACCAAGTGGTTAAAAAAAGATTTACAGAATTGGCTAAATTCAAAGAATATTAAGTTCCATCCCGGTTCTGTGAGAAAAGAACTGTATCATTTGTGTTCCCTTCATAAAGAGAAATTAAAAAAATATGAAATTGATGAAATTGCAAAAAATCGTGGGATGACGGTGGTTAGATCACCACCATATCATTGCGAAGTAAACCCGATTGAACTGATATGGGCACAGATAAAGGGAGAAGTTTCAAGAAAAAATAATTCTTTTAAAATGAGTGATGTTAAACAGTTGTTTTTGGAGGATGTAAATAATGTGAAGCCTGAAAACTGGGAAAAGGCAGTAAATCATACGATTAAAGAAGAAGAGAAAATGTGGAAGTTGGACAATATTACTGATGAAATGATCGAGCCACTCATTGTAAATATTGGTTGCGATAGTTCATCTTCTGATTTCGATTCTGATTTGGATTTGTAGGTAAGAAGTAGTTTTTATATTAAAATTATTATTTATGAACGTAACGTTGTTTAAAAGTCAAAGTTTAAACCCTTATACCTACATAACCCGTTTGACACAATGTTCTTAACATACTTTGTGGAAAAATAAAATATTTTAGAAAAAATTGCACTTTTTTACCTTCAGCTGTTTAGAAGTTATAAGCAGGTTAATTAGGTGAAAATATAAGTGTACACCCGATATATTTATTATATTTATACAAAGGTTATTTCATACGAAAATACTCGAGGTATAACTTCACAAAATATTTTAACTGTCTACTAAAAGAAGTGGTACGCCTATGGATTACGAACGCTTTATTATTTTAATACTCTCTCATACATAAAAATAGACTATAGTTACTATATAATTTATTTATTTATTCAATAAATACAATGAATTGTTTCGCATGAAAGGCATCATAAAACATCATCATCAACATTATAAATAGAATTATACCCAAAGACCAGACATCTGTATGAACCTTGACCGATCTTCATTCCAATTAAGTATTCCCTTTTTTCCAGAGCATTTACTTCAGAATTTCCAGAACTCAAAAGCGTCGCCATGTGTTAATTAAGCAGGTTTGATCTTTACCTTTGATTTTCCAAAAATATCCATTCCTTCGCATATACTATGGGAAGGTATTTTAAAATACGACTATCAATGCAACTTGGTGCCATTTTAAATGTAATGTCTGTAATAATTTATTAAAAATTATGGATATATTTCAATGTAAAAAAATAAAATTACTATTGATGACCCAAATATAACTCAAAATTAAAATTTTACATTACTCATGTGTGTTTGAAGAAAAAAAGAATATGCCTAAAAATTATAAATCAATTTTAGTTAATTTTATAATAATAGTAATAATATTTATTTATATACAAAATATATATAATTGAAGTACAGAAATATGTATAAATTAACATTGAGTATGACAAGTAAATAAACAATGAAAACCCACAAAGGGGTGTTGGCTATTAATTAGTATACCTTATAAATAAAAAAATAAAATAAATTTGGACTAAATATAATAAAACAAGGCTAAATGAGACATACATATAAATATTGGAACGAAGGGAAATACCAATAATAATAAGTAGGTCAAAAGGATCTGAAAATATTTTAATATTTAAACAATGAATGGATAACACTACGTTCCATAGAAAGAAGATAATATTTGGTCCTTTTTTTGAAGGAATATATACTTCTCTGATTTTTGTCGGGAGAAAGTTATATATGTATATATTGATTATTGTCAATAACCGAGTTATATTTCAAAGAAAAATTGTGCTCGAATTATATTTAGTAATTTCTGCTAAAAGTGGTAATATTCGCCACTGTACAATGTAGCAACATTTTTATCACATTAAAATTGGAGCAATAGTTACGTAGGTAAGTCTCTTTGCCATTAAAGTATAATTTAATTAAAATGAAAACACAGCACTTTACCCATATATCCCGTGACACAAAAACATATAAAATTAATGTAATTAAAACATTTTTCATTCAATTTCTCTAATGGAGCCAAGGTCGGTTGAAGGTGTGTGACATATTTCACACACCTACAATCGTTCATGTTTAAATCGTTGTTCCTCTAACATTACTATATAAATATTTAATAAGTTAAATGGAGATTTTTATAGAGTACGCTAATAGTAGACCCCAACACTTTATGTCCAAAATAATATGCCGAAATTAAAAAAAATTAATCCCTCTGATACTGGTCGGGTGCCGCCTTTGAACAAGATGGTCTCTAAAGTCATTTTAAAATATATGCTTCATACAGTGGTAAAACGTAACTCTTCCTGGAATATAACATTGCTGAACATATAAATCTGTTTGTCAGAAGTTGGGTTATGTACACTTAATTAGTATAGTATTCCACATAGCATAAACAAAAGCGATTGCTCATATTTATGAAAAAGGCATTTTGCGTCAGTTTTAAATAGGACAGGGCAACCATCCTTGCATGGTACAAGCGTAAAACCAGCATAGTTGAAAGAATTTAAAGAAAAAATAAATATCTAACTGTATTTAAATATAACACCGCATTTCTGGTTTTTACCAGAAAATAATATAAATTAGATATTTGATTGAGATATCATAGAAAAATCCGGAAACCGTGATATCGCGTAAAACCGGATAACGATAAAACAGATAAAGGTGGAACATTGTATGTGGTATATTAAGAAAATATTGTAATAACTCATTTCTGAAGCTCATAGTGGTTTCCTTGTTAGTTCAATTTCTCTACTCAAATAAAGAAAAAAATTGAGAAGGTAATGAAAATTCTAAGATTTTTTAGAATTTTAAATATTCTTTCTCTTCCTCTGCTATTTCAAAATTCATTTTTATTTCTGTATTTAAACTTTCTTCCAATATTTGGATATTTTTATTATTTTTGATAATGTCTCTTACTATTTTCTTTATCTCTTCTTTATTTAATTTGTTCTCAGTTTCTTTTCCTTTCATTTCTTTTTTCATCATATTCCCCAAATCTTCTTTGATTTCTTCTTTGTTTTTAATTATTTCATATTTAATATTTCTCAAATCTTATTTAATATTATTTATTTTAACTTCCATATTACCAATTTTGTTTTCTATGTTCCTATGATCCCTATAAAAATATTTTTTAATTTAATATTCCATCTGTGATAATTTCTTTTAATTTTGTTTCTCAACATCGTTTCTCTTTCCTTTTCTTGTTGTTTTATTTCTTCAGTTTTGTTTTCCATTTGTGAAATTTCATTAATTTCCTCCCTCCTGATTTTATTCTTTAAAATTTCTTCTTTTAAGGATTTGTCAAAATTTTTAACATTTTTCTTATTCTTCATTCCATCCTCTTTTATTTGACATATTTCTTCAATAAACCCTGTTTCTATTACTTTCTTATTTTTTGGTTCCTGTAATTCTTTTACCTCTATTATTTTTGCAATCATTTCTTTTTACTATCTTTTCTTGTTTCTTCTATTTTTATCTGTATCTTTTCTTAAATCTTCTCTGGTTTCTTCTAAACTATTTCCTACACTTCTTATTTTTTTTTTTCATAGTTTCTTCTAAATACATTATATCAGTTTTCAAATCTTTCTTCAATTCTATCATATCCATTCGAATGCCTGTTTTTATCTCTTCCTTATTTCTTTCCATGTTCTTTTCCATCTTTTCTTGATTTCTGTTTATTACATGTATATTTTGATTCATTGCAATCAACATTTGCATGACTCGTTCTTATGATCTTCTATCTTCTCTTAGATCCATATTATGTTTTTTTTAATTATGAATTAAAATTTAGGCAATTAACGAATTAATTAACTTGTAATAACATTAATGAATTCTGATAAATGAAGAGATAATAAACAAAATTACAAAAATTGTAAATTTGTCTCACATTATCTCAAAATTATTTAATTAAATATTATAAAGCCTAAAATTACCACAATGGGTTGAAACTAATAGCCAATTTTTTTACTTTGTTTATTTAAATGAGGAACAGTTTTGTTATTTTTCAGAAATCACTCAAAATTATTTATTTATTATAATGCCTGAAATTACCACAATTGGTTGAAACTAAATAGCCAATTTTTTATTATAACATGACTTTGTTTATTTAAATGAGGAACAGTTTTGTTATTTTTCAGAAAGTAGGATTTCACTAGGGTTGTATGACAAAATATGACAATAAAAATCCTACAAACAGAAATTTTGGATGAAAAATTGATCAACACTTTCGAAATTTTTTGTGGAAGAGTCGCGAATATGTTAAAAGTTGTGTAAAATTAAATTAAATCTTAAAATGGTTACCAAAAACTTTTTTTGTAGATGAAAATATATAAAAATTATATATCTTAAGTCCAATAGCTGATTTTATGAGAATTTCTTCAATTTAGCAGAAAAATGAAAATACCTCAAAATTAACGAAAAAAAATTGTGCGAATATAGTTGAAACGGTCGAAAAAACGGTGTTTCAGATTTTAATAAACTGTTTTTGGATCGATTTTAAAATAAATAAAAAATTTGGCTTTCATTTAAGTATGTTATTGCAAAACTTACCAATTTTAAAAACTTATCATTCAACTGTCTTGTCGGACTGTCGGCGTAAAACTGAATATTCCAAATGTAGGCAATATTAGAATGATTCATAAGACGGGAAACCCGTTCAAGATATAAAAACAATGACATGGTCTGATTGTTATGACTAGACCGTAAATTAACAATGTTTCAAAACTTCTTAGAAGTGAAAATATTTCCATGAATGTTTCCGGTTAAAACATTTTAACACCTATCGTGCCACCACGTATTGCAAAAATTGATCCCCAGGGCCACGACTTTTTTTTTCTCAAATACTTAGATGAGTAAAAATTTAAAATATATTTTTTTTTATCAAACGTGAGATGCTGATATACCGACATATCAACCCTCTGAATAATATTAATTTGTAAGTATTGTACGATTCAAGAATTTTATCTAATCCTATTAACTTATTAGTTGTAAGCACATCAAGGTTATACTATACAAATTGACATACAAATTAATTTTATTTTTATTTATTATTGAAATATTTACATACTAAAGTAGAAAGGTACACCACAAAGGACCCCGCAGTTTTTAAAGGGGGATTGGGTTTCACTCAATTTCGCTCAAACCTGCTGAAAAGTGTCAGTCATATCGTTCTCATTAAATGTCTCCATGTCCGCGAAAAAAAATAATGAACGGATTTTGAGATATCGGCCGCCAAAGGTGGAGATGTTTTAAAGGTCGAAAATCTTATTTGGCCTATATACTTTAAGTAATAATGAACTGAATGTCCATATATATCCATATGTATTAATACGTGTATATACAGTGTGTCGCACTTAAGATGAAGGAATACTGATTTGAATGTTTGCACACTCATACAGGGTGATGGGACATTTTCTAAGATAATCAGAGAAAATCTGAACTTTAAACTCGATATTCTGTTTCGCGTTAGAGATATCGAAAAAATTTATTAGAAAAAGCTGTTCATAATGTTATTTTAACCCCACATACCGATTTTCATGACAAAATTCGCATTTTTAATTTTTTAATTATTTTGGTATACAGGGTGATTCATACCATTGGGACATAGGCTAAGGGCAGGTTATTGGGACCAAAATATGGCGACAGGACCAAATATACCTTAATAAAATATTGCTGTGGAATAAGATACAGGGCGTTAATGTTGAAATTTTTTTTTTTCGTTTTTTTCTGATAATATCACTGTATATTTATCAATTGTTATCAAAATCGGCACACAGTTATAATTTTGTACAAGGAATATTATTTTATGTATTATTTCACATTTTGTTACAGGGGGCGCCACGTGAATGATTCCTGATGTAAACGACGTAAACATCATTTCTACATAATATTGGTACTCTTGTTTAAACACGATAATTTTACCCGTTTTCGAGAAAAACGCAATTGAACAATTCTGAGAAGGGGATTTCAAATAACAGAGAATAAAAAAACTTGTAATGTAAGGGTATTTCGATGGTAACTCAGAATTAAAAACAATTTAACATAAAAAGAGCAAACTTAAATTAAATATTCTATGTGGCCTCCTCCGACTTATGCCTTTTCTAATTCTTGTCTAAAGGATGTCATATAAAATTACCTGTTCCTTGTACAAAATTATGACTCTGTGCCGATTTTGATATCAGAAAAAAACGAAAAAAAATTTCAACTTTAACGCTCTGTATCTTATTCCACAGCAATATTTTATTAAGGTATATTTGCTCCTATCGCCTTATTTTGGTCCCAATAACCTGCCCTTAGCCTATATTCCAATAGTATGAATCGCCCTGTATACCAAAATAATTAAAAAAATTAAAAATGCGAATTTTGTCATGAAAATCGGTATGTGGGGTTAACATTCTGAACAGCTTTTTCTAAAAAAAATTTTCGATATCTCTAACGCGAAGCAGAATATCGAGTTTAAAGTTCAGATTTTCTCTGATTATCTTAAAAAATGTGACCCATCACCCTGTATGAATGTGCAAACATTCAAATCAGTATTCCTTCATCTTATGTGCGACACACTGTAAATAGGCGTATCAATATATATGGATATATATGGACAGTCAGTCCATTATTACTTATAGTATATAGGCCAAATAAGATTTCGACGTTTAAAACATCTCCACCTTTGGCGGCCGATATCTCAAAATCCGTTCATTATTTTTTTCGCGGCCATGGAGACATTTAATGAGAACGATATGACTGATACTTTTCAGCAGGTTTAAAAACTGCGGGGTCCTTTGAATTAAATAAGTAAATGCTCAAAATTTTATTAGTACATCCATGTGATTTTGGAAATAATTTAAGCAAATCATAAAAACCATCAGAAAAACTATGCAAGGTCGTCTCAAATATCTTGAATCGTATAATACAACTTTTAGCAACAGCATATAAACGTATTTTTCACCTTATTTTTATTTATTTTTAAAGACAGCAAAAATTTATATTTAATAATTATTTCTTATTCTATTGTTGTTAAAATGTAACTGTGACTTAAATTTTATCAATTCACCGTCATTCTTGTTGTTTATTGATTATATGTTTAACATACTTATCTACCTTATCTTTATTACAAGCAATTTCCTTTCCTAAAAATACAAAAGCATGATTTTCTACTTCTACTCATATCCTGGTATCTAATACCCTCCACAACTATATTAAAAGTTTTAAAAATAATAAATCTCATCCCTATAAATAAATAATGGGAAAAGAGTTGAATAACTAAACAATAGATTTTTTAACTTTTTATTTATTTATTCCCGATTATGTCAAATATATCCTGATTGTGTCAAATATATACCGATTATGTCAAATGTACCCTGATTGTAATAGTATATTACGTAACAAGTGTTGTAAGTAGCATATTATTCCATGAGTGCGTAACTGCTTTACAACACGCATTACGTACTATACTTTATCTACGCCTCAACAAAAATAACTGATCAGGTTTCTACTTGTTATTGTTTAAATATTTAACGTATTAAACTTGGATAGGTTGATGAAATTACAAGAAAAGGTTAATTTATTTTTAATAATTTCTGTTCTTTTTGCGCCTTTTCCATTGTTTAACAACATACAAGATTACTGTCTTTAGCAAAGGAAGATATATTGCTAATTTTAATATTAAAACGAAAATCAACCTATTTGATCGTTTTTGTATATATTTTATAGGCCTGGTTTAGCGAGAAAGGGTTTGTGTGGGGCGAAGACTCACTCCGGAAGAAAAATTACATTTTTGGCGTAAGCGCTGTATTTTAGAAGAATTAAAATTTTGGTGAAGGTTCCAGCTCATCCACCCATTTCGAAAAACTAAAATATATTTGCGACATAGTAGACGAAAAGTTATATAATTCGAATATTTGGTTTCAATTATGACCCCTTGAATCCTCGTTTGAATATAGTAGCACCAAAATGATACATACTGTATATATTTACAACGAAACAGTATATAGGAAAAAAAATTATTAAAAAAAATAATTTTACAACAATAATATTTTAAAATTTTACCTTTTGTTCATATTGCTGATAAATAATAGAATAAACTGTACGGCACAACCAAAAACTTTTTTTCGCGCACAAACCAACGCACAATGATGCTTGAACGCCACTAGTAAAGTGGCCACTAGAAATATTAATCAAAATATAATGTAGCGTGTGTGAACGTTATCACATGGGAATTTAAACGGGGTATTATCGAACAAACACGCACCGAAAATAAAGAATTAATTAGGAAAGAATGGATGAATAACAGGGAGAAAGAAAAGTGTGCCCAAAAAGATCATAAAGCATTCAAGAACGCTGCTTAAAAGTCAGTGGTGGAAACAATTTGAACTTTACGTATAAGCAAATTGCTACAGAAACAGATTGCTGTTAAAATGAAGAGGGAATATCACGTAATCTAAATATAAATAATTTTGAAACCAAGTAATAATAAAAAGAAGACAAAAAAAATCATTGTATACACTTGACGAAAAAAGGAAGGAAGAAAGAAAGAAAGAAAGAAATAATGAAAGAAAAAAGGAAGAAAGAAACAAAAAAAGAAATAACGAAAGAAAAAAGGAAGAAAGAAATGGCTAAGTTTCTTCTGGTTTCACTTTACTCAAACTACAAGCTTTTAAGAAAATTCGATTTAACATCCAAAGCAGTGTTTCAAAAACGAGATTTATTTCGTTAAATCATACTTGGTCATTTTACCCCTAGAAATAGAGCGAATCGACTTTAAAATATATATGGGTTAAACTTACTCTTCTCGCAATTTAAAATTTTCGCCCGCCACTGCTCAGGGGAAAAAGGTCAAGTACCTACCCGCTTCAATAATAAATGTAATGTGATAGGGAAATCAATAAACAATAATAACTGTATGTACAATCTACCTGAGTGCATGGAATTATTAGATTTCCCAAACAGTTATTGTCTTTTTATCAAAATTAAATACCCATATACGATTGAATCTATTATTTTTACTTCGATGTAAAAACTAAACTTTGTTTTGTGATCGATGTGGATTACGAAAACAAAATTGTTATGTAAACCCTTTCATTTTACATGCGTCAATCTATATCGACTTTGAAAGAAATAAAAATATATTTCCCGACAAACGGACATAGCTTTTTCCTGCTGCCCACGGTTTCGGTTTGAGAAAATCCTGTGCTGGAAGAATTCTACAATCTTGCCAAAAGTTGAATGTGTTGCTCTGTATAAAAAAGTTGGTGATGATTGGTATATTTTTATAAAAAAAAATACAAATACAAGTTTCTATTTTAATTACAAAATATCTGGACCTACAAAATTTTTAGATTCTACCATGCATTTTGCATTTTCATTTAAAAAAAAAAGTCATGATGTTCTTCGCCAAAACGATATTTGCCCGAAAATTTATTAAATTTAACAATATTAAAGTCTAGCATAGACATACGAATATTTAACTCAGAAAAAGATGATTAAAACCAAAACTATTACACATATTTTAGCACATTTTGACAAATATCCATTTTAACAGTGTTAGGTACTCAACGTTCCATTAAATATTTACCTAAATCCATGATTTCTGAAATTGAATTGGCAACGTTGTATTTTCAACTTTGAATTTATGAGATGGCTGTCATTTGACAAGCAAATTATTTATGTCCGTCAAATGAACATTTTTCCTTTTTTAATACTTTTCAGGCTTATTCAGGTTATAAATTGCTACTTGGGCATTTGTAGAAAAGTTATTTACCTAGGCGTTTGTATTGGAAAAATATGTTAAATAATCATTTCAACGCACTGAATTTGTTTGTCTTGGGAGTGAGTATCCCAATATATATTTCTTTATAAAAAAATGTGAAAAAAATTTTTCCGCGCAAAAATTTCTATTGCTATATTGAATTTATCATGTTTTATAACATCTGTAAAAATTTCATGAAAATCCCAGCCAGCCCCAGCCCCAGCCGTTTACCCAGAGATGTGCGTGTCAGTAGTTGTCAAAATTTGACAATTTTCCATCATCACTCCACCAACATTTTCGCCGGCCACTGCTAGACCAACATTATGTATCGGGACTACGTTACTGAACGTTGCTTACATACATACAAACTTTGCTCGTTTAATAGTATTTGATACAAGTTTCTAATAGGAAAAAGATTAATGATATATTTGGTCTTTGTTTTTCTCTGTTGTATAAAATTTTATTCATGTTACTATTTTAATTACCTACATATAAAAGTTTCTATTTTAATTTCAAATACAAGTTTCTAATATAAGACTACTTAATTGAGTGTAAAATTTGCAAAAATCTGTAAGATTTATAAAAATTTGTAAAAGTTTGTAAAAATTGGAAAATTTGAAAAATTAGTAAGATTTATAAAAATTTGTAAAAGTTTGTAAAAATTGTAAAAGTTTATAAAATTTGAAAAATCTGTAAGATTTCTAAAAATTTATAAAATTTTGTAAAATTTGTAAAAGTTTGTAAAGTTCGTAAAATTTGTAAAATTTATAAAAGTTTGTAAAAAAAATTGTAAGATTTACTACGAATTTTCTACAATTTCTAAAAATTTGTAAATATTTCTTTTCTGTATGACGATATTTCGCTTTAAATGTACAGGGTGAGTCACGGTAGACCCGACGGAGCATTGTGGCTAAACGGTTAATATTTTAAAATTTTTGTTTATTCATGGATACCTATGTGGGTTGATAATGGCTACATTCTAAAATTATTTTAAAATATACAGATTGTCCCAAAAAAGTGTGGCGTATCAAAGTTATATTTTTTCTTATGGAATACCCTATATTTTATTGCATTTATAGATTATACGTTAAAAATAAGATAAACTTTCTTAAGTATTCCCTATTTTTTAGTTTTCGAGATATTTTGATATTTCTGAAAATGGAAGCACTTACAAGAAAACTAATAACTTCGAAACCTATGGAATCAGCCAAATTCAATTTTAACTGAACAAAATTAGACTAATAATTGAAAGCAATAATGTATTTAAAGTTGTTTAAAATTATACAGGGCGTCCAAAATAGGGCCATTCTCTCATGAGATTTTTTCTAGTCTAAGCTGATTAAATACAGGGTGTTATATTTAAGCATTACGGTGGAAAAATAATGTAAAACTTAACAAAAATAAAAATAACTCCAAAATTAATAGATTTAGGTATAGTAGACCTTTATATTTTTTAAAAGGTAATGAAATTTGCTACTTAATAGGATTATAAAATACAGGGTGTCCTATTTAAAATAATAACAATATTGTCGTTTGAATATGTCATTAGAGAATGGTCCCATTTTGGACGCCCTGTATAATTTTAAACAACTTTAAATACATTATTGCTTTCAATTATTAGTCTAATTTTGTTCAGTTAAAATTGAATTTGGCTGATTCCATAGGTTTCGAAGTTACTGGTTTTCTTGTAAGTGCTTCCACTTTTTGAAATATCAAAATATCTCGAAAACTAAAAAGCTTAGGTGTAGGGAATACTTAAGAAAGTTTATCTTATTTTTAACGTATAATCTATAAATGCAATAAAATATAGGGTGTTCCATAAGAAAAAATATAACTTTGATACGCCACACTTTTTTGGGACAACCTGTATATTTCAAAATAATTTTAAAATGTAGCCTTTATCAGCCCACATATCCATGAATAAATAAAATTTTCAATATATTAACCGTTTAGCCACAATGCTCCGTCCTTTTATGTATATGTGATTTTCGAAATAAATAAATATTATTATTATTATTACAAAAGCATCAATGTGTCAAGAATGAAGCTAAGAACAAAGTGAAGCAGCAGACACTTGACACTTGAAATTTTATTTTAATAATCTTTCTGGATATTTTTTTTACCATTTTATTACAGTTGTAAAATTTCTTTTTGTCTTTAATGATAAATAACTTATGCAATATTCTAATGAATGTTTAATATTAAAGTGAAATTGAATAGGGCGATAACAAAGTTTTTTTAAGGAAAGTAAAATGGTTTCGAAATTTTTTTAGACATTCACGCTTAGGGACTCGATTTTCTTAAAAATAGAAATAGTGAAATTGTTTTTTTTATTTCAATATAATTTAAACTCAAAGTAGGTAAATCAAATTTATCAAAAAACTTATCAAAGGAAATCCATATGTGATATCAAAACCAGATAATTTATGCTTAGGAATACACGTACGAAAGAGGAAGTCAGATGGTTCCAAAAATTTTAAATAAATAAAAAATTTCCTGCCCTTTAATTACCTGTTTTTAAAATTTGTTCAAATAAAATGATAGGAAGGTGAAAAAAAAAGTAAATTCAAAAATTTAATACTAATGATGATTAAAAAGTTTAGTGGAAAAACACAAAAATTTTATGACTTTTGGTGTATTGATAAAATCAAACATTTTATAAAAATTCGCAGCCACAAAAATGTAGGGTGGACCTGAATCAGTTAAATCTTGGTATTTTTGTAAATTTAAATAAAACCTGCGTAAATGGAAGATAAAACTATTTTTACATTCGATTCCGCTTTTACATATTATCTAATTCAATAAGCATTAAAAATAGTTTGCAAACTTTTTTATATAATTAAAATATAGTAAAGAAATTAACCATTATGTCCTAAATACAGACCTGTAGTTACACTTTGGAATAAAATTATAACACGCAGATCAAAACAAATATCAACATTTTTTAAATTACAATACCTATTTCAATTTTATACCCTGAAATTATACCTACATTTAGATTCAACAAAATAATAATTGTAGATATAACTAATATAGAAGTACCAAAAGCACTCATAATAATTTGTTTGTTGTTTTTAAACAAACCAACCATAAATCTGATATAGTGGGTGTTTTGAGGTGGACATGGGTTACAATGTTACAAATTTTATTAATCCGGTAGTCACTTACAATGGACATAAAAGACGTCTAGCAAATAGTGATGTTAGTAGCTACTAAAAAATTTGCAAATCCGATAAGCAATTATAATATATTGGGTTATAAAATAACATGCTGTATATAATCAAGACGTAGTTGATTCACAAATCATAAGTCTCGAATCTAAATCGTTTTTAGTAATAAACATAGTTTTAGGGAAAACAATACCTTCAAAGAAAATCACCGAGAACTAAATCCCATGCGGGAATTAAATAATAAAAACTCCATATAACTGCGTACATTTAACGGAAAAAGGGCATGCACTTTTACCTTACCTGTTATTGTATAAAACCATGATTTATTGACGTTGTCAGGATATACGTCCTAACTAGCAACAAAGCGGAATATAAATTGGACACAATTGATTTGGTACAGTAAGACGTAAATAATGTTTTACCTATTAAAACGGAATTACGCGCGCAATTAAAACAGGACAAAAGTGCAAGTGAAAAGTGAGGTTAACAAGCCGGTCACGTAGTCCACGGTACAGGATTGCCGGCTTGCAGCAAAAGAGGGGAGTCCAGGGTAAAGGATCTGGGGATTGATAAGGATATTTCCGAGCCGTTGAGGTGAGTCGGTCCTTTTCGCAATCCTAGAGACGTAACAGACAGCGACGATTATTTCTGAGCGAAAACATAAGGAGAATCAACATCTCGAGTAAGAGAACGCAAAGAACCCCAAAAAACTTTAAAGAAAATTCATTACTCATACTATATATAGTACAGAACAAAGGGAAACATGTTAAAAGAAGGTATTGAAAATTTTATAAAGCAGAAAGACGGGAGAATTGGACCAGGAAGAAAGGGAACCTGAGGACGTCAAAGATATGTTAAAAACCATAATAGAAGAAATAAAGGGAAAACAAAGAATTCAAGCAAGAAATTGTGTAATTAAGTAGGTACAGAAAACGTAAAGAGACAAAACTAGAGATGATAAGCAAGAAACTAGATAAAACAGAAGACTGGATAAAGAAAAAATCAAAAAAGATATGAAAAGAAATAACGTATAGTCATAACCAGGATAAAGATAGACCCCAGCAAACAATGAATCTCTGGCCGTCTTCAGGCACAGTGCTGGCTATGCTGGCTACATGCTGGCAACAGCAAAGCTACATCGGCAAAATGATGGCCCAGTGTATGGCAAACTGTAATCGGATACCTATAATCCAGCCAGCAATGGGCCAACGAAGGCCAACAGCGTGACGTCACGCGGCCATCTTTGTTTGCGCAGGTCAACGATCAGTCTCCACCCCAAGCCAAGCATAAAGTGTCTTAAGGAAGATTTTAAAAGTGTTTATAGTACCTATTTTAATATTTGTATATTCGTAGGTACATTTTACATATTACTATATTGACTATATATAGTACAGAACAAAGGGAAACATGTTAAAAGAAGGTATTGAAAATTTTATAAAGCAGAAAGACGGTCAAACTAGGGAACAAGAAATTAATAGTCAACGGAACGGTATGGAAATGAAAAAAGGATGGCCTACAAGAAGAAGGGTCGTCAGACATATATTGCGCAAAAAAAAATGAACTGGATAGAGGAAAATGAAACAAAGAAAGACAATAATTGTAGAAGCCAATAAGAGAGGAAGTTTGGGATGTCAGAAATAGATTTAAGAATTAGAAAAGTCCAGGACAAAACGGTATCACGGCGGAACATCAGGCCTGTGACAAAGCTTTTATATATAATACCTTCAAAAAAAATCAACGAGAACTAAATCCCTTGCGGGACCCTTTCGCCCATCAAAGGATTACAGAATTAAATAATAAAAAGTCCATATAACTGTAGATTTAACGTAAAAAAGGGCACTGTTACCTTACCTGTAATATAAAACCACGTAGACAATTTCAATGTAAACGACAAGTACACACTACTTACAAGGATAATATTTTTTATTTATTGATGTGTCTCGTAAAATGTTGCCAGGATATGTCCTGACTAGCAACAAAGCGGAATATAGATTGGATACAATTGATTACGTCCATTTATTGATGGGATTTTAATGTACATTGTATTTATAAAAGCTTGTTTAGATTTCAGGAAAAAAAATATGCTTGTCAAAAAGTTTACAAAACTAATTATATACTAACGCCAGGAAACAGGTAGTATAACTAAATAGTAGCGTTAATTTATCTAAAAAATGTTGTTTTGGAAACTGTTCTTAAAGTGATTTTTTATGCCAAATCCTTTTTGCGTAGTAGTATGTGTGTAAGTTTTCCTGACTCCTGGTGCTCCGGGACACTGTAAAGTTTATATGGATCAAAACTAGAAACACGAAATTTGGTAAATACACTCCACCAAAGAAAAAATAATACGTATTTCACCGTTTTTTTTTTTCAATATTAACTGGGGATCAAGATACATGCCGTTGAAGTTTATACGGAACAGCCAAATGATTCTATCCTCAGACTGAACTACTGAACCCTTTAAGAAGTGATTTTTCGATATTTTACTCCTAAAGGGGTGTTAAAGAGAGCATCTCTAATATTATACGCTTATCCCAAATTGCCGAAGCTGGAAACATTTGAGGAGTTGTTTCTTTTTGTGACGTAGGCACTTACCAAAAATAAAACAGAAAAAAGTACATGCTCTATTTTATACAAATAAGTTTGAACAATTTCGTATGAGAAAAAAACAAAGTAACTACGAAAATTCAATGGTAAAACGAGAATTATAAAATAAATGATTACATATAATTTGTGCAGATGCTATTTCTCCAAAAAAACAATTTTGGGAATTTTGTTAACAAATATTGCAGATATGCAGTAAACCAACTTGATGAAAAGCACATTTTTTATTGATACTGGAAAATGAATTATAGTACCTATTAAAATATCGCTTCTTTACTTTCCATATACTTAAAAGTAAATAATTTTAATATTTCTAAAAAAGATTGGGCTGCCAAATTTTAAACTTTTCAAAAAATGTATGCATCCTATAAAAAAACAAAACAAAATGCGTTAACCCATTAATTCATTATTTTACGAATTATCTACGTTATATATTATAAATTATAAAAAACTATAAAATGTGCACAAAATTAAAAATAAGCTGCCAACTTTAAAAAGATCTATTTGTAAAATAATTAGAATACATACCTGAATCTGTATGCCATTTTAGCACAAAATATTAATAAATTACACTAAAATATTTTTTAAGTGAGAGAATCGGCATGTAAGAATAATGCAGTTGTTGCACAATTGCACCTATAATGCGGCCTCCATACAGGAGAGGTTGGGATCGATATTAAGTCATAGCGAAAACTAAAAATTGCCACATCTCGTTCTAGCCGGGACGCTATTCCTCTAGAACTAAAGCATCAGATAATGCCAATTTTTAAAAGAACCAAAATTAAAACTTATCAATTACAAAGTATCTAAATAAATAAAAATTATAAAACAAATGTAGCGAGTTCGATCTGAATACCATAGCATTGGTATATCTCAAAGAAGATTTCTTCCAATTTTAGCGAAAGAACCAGACATTGCTTTTTCACTTTAATTTTTGACCTCTATTTTTTTCTTAAATTCAATAAAGTATTTGATAGTTCCCACAAATAAATAGCTTTACTTAAATTCCTATTCGAATACCTTTAAATCAGCGGGATTCCCCAGCGCCTTAAATTCTCGAAAATATATACCCTTCTCTTCGTTTCCTCCGAGAGCCCTAGTAAATATAAATATCTAAACCAAGGATGAGCCACCGTATAATTACAACTACTCAATTTAAAAATTTTCTGTAGGGCGCATATGCAAAAGGGTCATTCCATAAAAACGGGACAATCTATGTCCTGTTGATTTTTTCAGGTCAAAACAGGTTATCACTTGCCTCATAACACGTTTTATCTAGACATATTAAACTGTTCTATATATCTCTTAAGTAAAAACACCTTGAAATATAATATTAATAGTATTTTTGCGTCAACATCAACACCGTAGGGTGTCCAACTACCTGTTTTTTATTTATATTTAAATATTTTAACTCGACAGATAGTCCAAATATAACCATAATGCTGTAAACATTCGAAAACGCCTTGAATTGTAGTAACTAGTTATGTCCATTGAGAGTTTGTGATTAATTCTCTATTTTTATGACACATTAATAAGTGTCCTACAAGTTTGGCATCAACACCGTTCTCAAAATGGAGTAAAGTAGTGGGAGTAATTATGTGATTGAATTTCCATTCGAACAGTTAAAATCTCGTTAGTTGAGAAGTTGAGCGTAAGGTGTCAAGGAGGTAGGCTACTTGTTCTTTTTTGTTTTGTGCTGTGTATTGATGACATTAAGGCAGGAGTATCTTTATTATTCTCAACACCGTACGTTGCGTTAAATCTTTTTTCTTCGTTAATTTTTTTGTCATATTTTGTTACCTATTGTTAATAGTGACGATAAGTTTACATTTGCAGTTTTACTCTTCTAAAATGATATTAAACAGTAAAATTTAAGCTTGAAGTATATTTTGGTCAACACCATAGCCATCAACACCAACATATTTTCAACTCATTACCGAAGAAATACAAACTGAATATGTGTTAGAAGTGATTTTGAATAATATGTTTATTGTTTATTTTAGAATTTTTGAGTTTAGTTTGATCTTATATGTTTTATTAAATATTATTAAACATTATTAAGAATATTTAATTTGATCTTATACATTATTTATAAAACCGTCAACACCATAGGCAGTGAGTCAACTCCGAAGGCCAGTAAAACCTAAAATCACGCAAAATTCGTGAAAACCCAATCTATGATTTCTGCTGCTCCTCATAATGGAGTAAGATAATCATATTAAACTTACTCTTAAGTCAAAAGTATGTATTTTGAAAATGTCTTTGGTCAATTGTCCCACCCTAAACGAATTATTAAAATTTGAACATGATAAACACTTTTGTATTTTTGGGAAGTGGAAACTGTTTTAAAATATATCTCTATATTTAATTTGTAATTTAGTCTTTGTTTTAATTCATCACATATCACACGTATGTTTAAAAAGCCAAAAGACGAGCCTGGTCGAGAGTTGCACATCCTTGATCCAAACTTTGAGGATCAAAGAATATAACTGCTGTTTGCAGACTGTTAACTGTTATCCCTCTAATACTAATTTTACAATTAATACTCAATTATTTATTTAACGATTCTATGAACAATTGTCTTGGTATCTATTCAATCAAAATGATTTCTGTATATTGTAATTATTGCGTAAATAATAACTGATGGTAACAAAGGAATTTCTTGAATAATATATATTAGCTATTACGACTGGCAACGCCGCTATATGGAAGATTACCCTTCAGCACAAAAACAAACAATCAATTAGCGATTATTTATAGCAATCATATGCTTTGATCATCAAAGTTTAAATAATTGTATTTGAGCTATTGGAGGGAAACGGGGCGAAGCCTATTTTATCAAATATAACATGCAAAGCCACGTGAGGGAATCCGGGTGATTTAAAGGCCTTGGAGTAAAGGTACCTATTTGTTTTCGGAAAATATCAGAGTTTATATCAGTTTCTTATTTCATGAAACTTATTTCACTCAGTATATATTTTAGTTTATTGTCAGTAGACAGCACTTATGAACTTTTGTTACATAAAGTCGCGTAAGTTATATTTCAAAATCGAATATGAACTTTATTGTTTGCGACTATTTCAATTTTCGTTTTACTAATAAGTATATATTTGTACTTTGATTTGAAAATAATTTATTATCAAAATTAAGCCGTGTAGTTACATTTTCGCGTAAACCAAGGAAAACTGATTTTTCTATGAAGAAGTTTGGGGTGTCTTCAAAAAATATTTAGTAACTTTCTATAAAAATCATACGCTCTCTCTTATTTGATTTCTCATGAAATTTTACATCTAGTAAATAATGAATTGAACTTTTTGGGCGAACGCCGATCCTGTTCTTTTGTCCATTCTACGAAGCACCAACCTAATAAACTGAAATTAACGAAAAATAAGATGTGCTTGCAATTCCACATTGAGTGACTTTAAGCGTTAACTTCAGTTTGAGAAAACTTATTGTGGATTTCCACTTTTAATAAATAAACATTTTTTTAATTGAAATATAGTTGTAATAATTATATTAAATAAATATCATCTATTAATTTTAAGTGAATGAATCAAAATTCAATTACACGTCATTGTTCCTCTTTTCATTTTCTGTAAGGTTGTCATATCTCAAAAAAATCTGAAAACTTTACTCCTTGTGAAATAAAGTTATTTATAGAAAACAATGCGACAACGTTGCATTAACTTAATTTTGTGTACAAACAATTCTGTCACTAATTGAGGTTAACAGTTTAATTTAAAGTCCACTCAATTAAGAAATTTTCTTCCATTAATTATGACAGAAAAACCTCATGTTTTCCATATTTTTTATACTGGGTAATACGAATAATCAAACCAGGTGCGCGGTCATCAACCTGCATTGATCTGTGGTAAGGAACCCAAGACTTCCGTGGTATCGCCCTTAAAAGGTAGCTACTAGAATATTAAGAATGGAGAAAAGTGCCTACCTTAGGGAAAATGGAACTTGAGTGTTTCTTTGACGCTTTAAACTAAAAAGTAATCTAAAATAAGGTAAGCAATTGCTTTTTATAAAGACAATTTTCAATTATTGATGTAGGGTTAGATTAGATACATTGAATACATGCCAGGGCCTAACTGATCCCAAATTTTGAATTTTTGGGTAAAGTAATAACTATTGTAATCTTATCTTTATAATTTCCTTTTTTTAATCTTTGCAAAATGGTTACTAGTTCTACACATGAAAGAATATGCTTTGTTTATTCTGTAAATGTTTTTTTATTATAGACTGAAATGTATAAAAAAGAAGAAAACTTTGACCAGAAAAAATTAGATCTTGAAGTATGGCTTCAAAAAATGGAATCAAGACTGGCTGGTATGGCTCCAGTCGGTCATACTGCAGATGTGTTGGAAGTACAGTTAAGAGAGCAAAAAGGTTTACATGCTGAGTTACATCAATTCAAATCCCAAATTGAATCTTTTCAACAGCTGACCCAAAAATTAATCACTGCCCACCAACATGAAGATACTAGTCGATATAAAAAGGTAATCAGGAGGGTTAAATAAAAATAAAACACCAATCTTAATTGCCTTATTCAAACTTGATTAGCTGAAAGTAAACAGAGACTGAAGTTACTTAGTGCTGTTCTATTTAATTATATCATGTATCATATATCATCTTTTGATTTAATAGTTTACACATAATTTTATTGTTTCATTTTTCAGGCAGCTGAATATATCAACCAACACTACCTCCGTCTAGATGCTTGTATTGTGAACCGTGGCAAACTCCTTCATTCCGCCCTGAGCTCCCTCCAAAATCTCGACCGTTCTCTTGACAAATTCCTTGCTTGGCTTAGTGAAGCTGAAAGTGTCGTAGAAACTTTGGAAGGTGACACAGAATCCAGAAGGGCAACCCAACATCTTAAAGAACTACAAGCAGACATTGAGAGACAAGCACAAATTCATCGTGCTCTCAGAAATTCTAGTTTGGCGTTACTTGGGTCTCTGGCAGCAGAAGATGCGATGATGCTTCAGTTGAGAGGAGATGAAATGGAAAGAAGGTGGCAGGTAAAAACCTAAAATTTTTTATTTTTATTACATTTGTTAAAACATCTTAAGGCATGTGTATGCAGAATTTTACTTGTACAGTATTTCTTTTTGACTTTACACAAGATTTAGGACATTGTGAAGCCTTTTTCTTCGATATGGTCCTAGAGATTTCAGAACATAAATAGCATCCAAAGTATATTATAAAAATCCTGTTCGGTCATGTTTTACAGCTTGTTTTGAACAAACATTATCAATTTAGGCACTACGCACAAGAACCTCAGATCTTCGAAACAGATTAGAACACAATGCTGATTACTGGAGCGCTTTGTTATTGTCTTTACGTGAACTTACAGAATGGGTTATTAGGAAAGATACTGAACTCGGCTTGGCAGCAAGACAAGACGATCATCGCGCTTTCAGGTAAAATATCTAAATATTAATTTGTTGTAATCCTTATTTTGTTTAAATTGATAATAATCCTTTTCCTATATTTAAGCTTGGGCTATTCATTTATTTAAGTATTAGATAGATAGATAGATAACTTTATTAAAATATGAAATCCTAATATACATAAAATTTAAAAAATTCGAAATAACAATATTTAGAGTATACAAAAAATATAAAAAATTATAATTACATAAATAGTTAAATGAGTAAATTATCACATACATTTCAAAATTTCTTTCTTGTTAATAGAGAAAAAAAACAATTAGTAGTAAAAATAGTTCTAGACGCCTTCAACTATATAATTCATTAACCTTGTTTTAAAATACTGTAGTTTGTGAATTTTTTATATCATCTGGTAACTTATTATAGTCAATAAATCCTTTGTATATTAATGTTTTTGTATTAAGCATTTTAGATTGAAAGTTAATATGTAAGTGATTTTTAATTCTAGTATTATATTCATGTATTTATATTTGTTAAAATACACTGGCATAAAAATCAGCCTCTTTTCAATCGATAACAATTCCAAAGAATCCAACATTAAAGATATGGGGGTCAGCCTGTTACATCTTAATACAATTCTCATTGCTCGGTTTTGTAATTTTTGTAGCGATCTTAATTTGTTTGTTATAATAAATAATATGTAAGTAAATATTTTTGTTTGTTTAATAATTATCACCATATTTACTTTTTCAGACAACAGTTAGAAGACAAACGACCTTTGGTTGAAAGTAGTTTGAGAAGCGCCAGACAATTTGTAGCTGGAGATCCTTCTGGTGAATTGGCAAGAAATTTAAGAAGAGAATTAGTGAAGTTATCAGATAAATGGAATGCTCTAATTGACAAGAGTGATCAGTTAGCCACAAGATTTGAACAGAATTCCATTGTAAGTAGACAAGTAATATTTTTAATAGGAGCGTTTCTTTTGAATTGGTCCACTATTTTTTTCTTATTTCATTTCAGAAATTGAAGCAGTTAACTGCTAGTTTAGAGGAAGCCTGTTCCGCTGTTTCACGGTTAGAGAGGGCCACTTTGAGTTGGAGTGGTCCAAGAAGTTCTGCAGAAGCTAGAGAACTCCTTTCGAATCTTCGCGCCTTAGAACAGCAAGTGCCCTCATTGCAGAGAACTTTGGAGGAAGCTAGGATGCAAGCTGCAAATATTGGTAAATTAAAAAAAATTGTTGCTTTTAGGTAAAATATGGCATTTATATATTTTTTTTCAATTTGTTTATTTATTTACAATTTACATTTGTTCTGAGATTATCTAATTTATTTTTAGGCAATGTCTTACCGCATAATCTTGCTGCTCAATTGGAAGACTGCGCTGCAAGATGTAGAGCTCTTCAAGCAGCTATAAGGGAAAGAAGAGATCAGTTAACTAGCAGCACTCAAGGTCAGAAAGCCAAGTTTTTTGTCATATTTATTTGAAAAATTTACTGATATTTAAAATCATACAACATTTAACACGTTCATCGCCAATATAGCCAAAATAGGTTTTGTTTTCCCAACTTTTAATCCTAAAATCCTTTTGGAAGTGTGCTCGCCTCATCCATACATTAATATGCCATTATTTTGAACTTTATTCTGACTTGAGGTCACTGGTGGCCCCCAGAATTTTCTTACATTACAATATATGATATACAGTAGGGTCAGTTGTTCAACAGTGAACCATGCAGGTACAGTGAACTACCCCCTCCATTAACCAAATTTAAAATATTAAAGTTGAAAACGTACGTGACATTAGACACTAATCCCAATCCCTCATCATTCCTCAGTTTGCAATCGGCAGCGAGAACGTAGTAAAGAGGTTTACGTAAAATTTTTAAGTTAAGTTATATTTTTCATAATTTCCTTGTTTATATCACAACCGCTATTGTTCCTAATTTGTCGTTAGTAATGATGAACGGGTTCGGTATTTGAGTATAAAGACTAATGATATTAATAAACATTTCGATTTGATCATTTTTTTCTTATCAAAAAGTCGGAACACTGAACCACTTATGGATGTCTTACACTGAACCAGTGTACAGAACAATTCGACAACAATCTGCAAATTTGATGTTTCTTTCAATGCACTTAACATGCGTTAGACAATGGCGTTCCATAGATTTTAATTAAAGATGCAATTAGTTACCAAAAGTTTTGTATTCTATATTTTTTCCTATTATTAAGAAATGTTGTTCATTTTTGTATTAAATGTTCATCAAGCTTCTTAGATGTTTTTTATATATTTTATCCTTGGTAACCTATGTCCTGGTTCACTCTGTACACAGATGTGGTTTACTGTGTATGGCTGGAGTTCCACAGTGAATCAAGGGTAAATTTTTTTTAACTATTCGTAGTACAAATAATTTTATATTTAACCACATTAATAGTACCTAAAGTTGAAGGATTTTAGCCGCACTTTACATTCCAGACCCACTCATAATTTTAGCTTCAGTCGGAAGGACACAATAACGATAAGAAAAAAAGGTGGTTCACTGTTGAACAACTGACCCTAATTAAAATAAAACAATTATTAAAAATATTTGTTCCTTCTTTTCAAATTACTACTAGAAGTCATTTCAATTATGGGAATTCCTTGAAGTGAGATTTTGATGATTAAAATATGGTCTCGAAGGGAATGAGACGAAAGGTATTTTCAGAAATTTAACAGACTGCCACTCAAGGAGATTCCAGTGATTTAAACAACTATGATTTTAATTAATATTATTTGCTTCCGAAAAAGATTAATGAATATTAGAAAAAATACATCTCTAAACCGAATATTTAAGACGAAAATTGTTACTATTTTTAAATTAAAACAAGTATAGCTTTTGTACATTGAAATTTAATGAAAAAATTGTCAAAAAATTTATTGTTGATTTCTACATTCGAATCTAGGAAATAATTCTTATTTTTTTAATTATAACGAAAAGTAATCACCTAAATTTTTAACACTAAAATAATAATGATAATGAAAAATAATTTTCAACTTTTCAAGCACTTAAATTTCTTTAAGGAGAAAAATTAACGTGCCTACCATTTCTCAGCAATACTGATCAATGAAAATAATTTATTCCTGACCTCAAAATTATTTCATCTGATTAAGAAAAAAAATGAAATTTTAACATTTAGAGTTAAATACAATAACAAGTAATAAATTTCAAATTTTCCTGTCTTTAAGAATACATTTTTGTGGTTCCACTTATTAATTTGAATTTTTTTTAATTCTCTATAGACATAATAATTATCCCAAAAATCTCTCGTAAGTGCGCCTCTGCGTCTAAGATAGGCCATAAATTAGAAATTGAATTGCTTTATAGCGGTTCTGTAGTGCATTTACATAAACTACTAGCAGCATTTACCGGTTTTCCTATTTCTGTTTCAATCATAAAATGTGACCTCATAGAAACAAACAAAATGTAGGTGTTTTAAAAATAAATATGCGCGCGGTCTAATAGCCATAACATGTGCTCTGGTGACAAAACTCGGATGGTTTAATACATGTTTTGAAGTGTACCTCTAGTTTTGGGGTTTTTTGAAAAGTAAAATAAAAGTCAATTCCTTCAAGCATGGATGAAGGCAAACCAGAAGGTATTTAAAATTAGTTTGATGCTTAAAGTTTAGAATATTTTGACCTCAATTAGAAAACTTTTTTGTTTTAATTCAATTAACTTTCGTTTGCGTTATTTTTATTAATGCATTCAAATTTCTTTCATTTTATTTCATTACTTTTCATTTTGACATTAAGTCTTAGAATGTTGATACGTGATTTTCGTCTATTTTTTTATAACATTTTTTAGGGTAAATTGTTTTTTCTATCGCAATCGCTTCTGTGCAAGATTTCAACGTCGTATTTTTTTGTTGTAGCTTTGCTTTTGCTTATAGTTTGTTGATACGGAACCAGCGTCAAAAATTATTTCAGGCATCTATAATTTTCGTCTTAAAAATACTTTTTTAAATTTAATGTCGAACTGTTAGTTTATGGTGGCTTATTTGTTTAAAATCAAAATATATTATAATTTAATTTGTAACTACTTATATAATTAGAATATTTTACATTTTAATCTAACTTACAATGGTCTTGGGCACGCAATTTTATAAATTTGAAAGTCTAATACAGAATCACATCTGCTTGTTTTTTTATATCTTTGGATTTGATAAAATTTTGAATTTTCCAAATTTTATAGTTCCATGTTAGTTGTCCTCATTTATCTCATATTTTTTTAAAGTTAAACTTTACCATTTTCTAAAAAATTTCAGTTTGATAAAATTCCTATAATTAACAGAATAATTAAATTTTAAAAATGTATGTTCAATGAACTACTCGGAGTGTAATTGGGTCCGTCGACCACTAGCTGCACCTGTTTTATGGTCTTCCCCCAACTGCAGGTACTTGTTTTAGGATCTACTGAGTGAGTTGACATATGCAAGATTGCCAAACAATACTAGATTTCTGTAAATAATGAAACGATTTGTTTTTGTGTATGTCCGAAATTGTTACTAGTGATTATTTCTATACGACTAAGTTGTAGAAGAGTTGTCCATGAAATTTGTTTCAATTGTTTGTTTTCAATTTTTACCGCCCTCAAAATATTTTTTAGAAAATGAATGTCTATAAAAACTTCATTAAAATACAATGTTCGTCTGTTCATGCTATTTTAATGTAATTTTTCTCTCATTCCTGAAATATTTCATTTTAATTGTAATTGTTTATTTTGATTGCTTTGACCGACATCCGAAATTAAGTTTAGAAATCAGGTAGAACTAATTTCGGATTAGTTTCTTAAACATCAAACAAACCGTGTTAATTAAAACCTAGAATCAGTTTATTGCTCTCTCTTTCCTTCAATAAAGCTACATGTAACAAAGTCAGTCAGATGAAACATGTTGTTTGTATTAAGAAAGAATTTACAAAATAATTTTTATTTTTTGACTCGTGATCACCAGGAAGAGAATCAGTACCCCATCTATTATGATATAAATAAAAACTTTTTTTGTTATTTTTATTTTACAAATAATGTGTCACAAATTGATATTTATTTTAAATCAACATGTCTTCAGTTATAAGAACACAAAGATTGCATGAAATTTCTATAGTGTTGAGTCTATGTGTACTATTTTTACCGATTTAAGAGTTGCTTACTTGCTTATTTATTTTAACGTCTCTTTTCTGCACCTACTGGGCTAATTTGGACGGGACCTACAGCTTATCGTGGGCTCCGAACCAAGTGTGTAAATTTGTCACCAACCCCTATCAGTTCCACGAGACACAAATACCTTTTTGCACTTGCCCAAAGTCTTATCTGACTTTAATTCCACTTGAGTTTCGCAGGGATCGAACCTACGACCCGAACACTGGCCCTAACCAACTAGACCACGGTGTACGGTGATTTAAGAGTTAGTAGGGAAACAATAAATTAAGTTTATAATTTTAAAATTGCGTTTTCTTCATAGTATTATTTTTGGATTCACATTTAGTTCTCTACTTAGTTTACTTTATATTCCAGGTGAAATATCCCCAGGACCTCCAAGTGTTCAACCGCCATGGGAGCGTGCCATAACTCCCAACAAAGTACCATACTACATCAATCACAGCAGCGAAACGACTCACTGGGACCATCCACAAATGCTCGAATTAGCCATTTGCCTTCTTCAACTCAACGAAGTTCGCTTTTCAGCTTACCGCACGGCTCTAAAATTAAGGGCCATCCAGAAAAAATTGTGTCTCGATTTCGTTACAATAAGTGGAGCTTCTGAAGCTTTCGATTTGCATGGATTGCGAGCTCAGAACGACAAAATATTAGACGTTGCTGATATGGTTCTGGTATTAAGAGCAATTTTTGGGAATGTGGCTTCTATTGAGACGAATCAAATCGATGTACCGTTATCTGTGGATTTGGCGTTGAATTGGTTGTTAAATGTTTTTGATAGTCAACGTACTGGACAGATTAGAGTTCTAAGTTTTAAGGTAAACATTAAGAGTAAACCGAACCCCTTGAAACATTTTAATAACCTTTTAAGCCTTTAGTTTTCGTCTGATTTTTGTGAAATTTTCAGGAAATACTAATAATTCCAAAACTTAGGGTGGAGAAATCTTGATTTTTTGTAAACGTTCGAAAAGTATTTATTTTATAATATATAATATGGTTTCTATTTGATATTCTCCGAAGTGTCGTACCCTTGGATTTTGCAGGGTAATGCATTCTGAGAGAATGTGGATAGAGGTTTCTTTCTCTTCCTCGCAGAAACATTAACACTAATAATTATAATGCTGTATTTTTATTTTCTGCCTCTTTTTCACAATCACAATTTCGTTTTTCCAAGAATAAGTTACTCACCTTGTACCTTAAATTGAAAATAAAATTATTTTTTCTAAATTAATTAAAAGAACTGTTTTTGTTTTTCTTCTTCAAAACTTTTCTTAATTTTATCTAATTCAAGTTTAGTCTTGAATGACTCAATATAGCCATATGTAAATTATACGACATATTTAAAAAATACTTTTATACTTCCAGGTAGGATTAACGCTTTTGTCCAAAGGACATTTAGAAGATAAGTACAGATATTTATTCCGACTAATAGCAGATCCCCAACAAAAAGCTGATCAAAGGAAATTAGGTCTTTTATTGCATGATATTTTACAAGTTCCAAGACAGCTGGGAGAGGTTGCTGCATTTGGAGGTTCGAATATTGAACCGAGTGTAAGAAGTTGTTTAGGGGAAAGAGAAGATTTGGAAGCTACGCACTTTTTGGCTTGGTTAAAACAAGAACCACAGGTAAGCAAACCCCAATAGAGAAAATGTATTCTCTCTTGCTTCAATAGATTAAACTTTTATTTAAACACACTTGGGATACTATTTTTGTCGTTTTTTTTTCCATTAAATGTCTTCTAATTCACATGATTTTTTTATCAGTCTCTAGTTTGGTTGCCAGTCCTCCATCGTCTGGCCGCTGCAGAAAACGCTAAGCATCAAGCGAAATGTAACTCCTGTAAACAATATCCGATAACAGGTTTGCGATATCGCTGTCTTAAATGCTTTAACTTTGACATGTGTCAGAGTTGCTTCTTCTCCGGCCGTCTCACCAAGGGTCACAAGTTAAATCATCCTATGCACGAATACTGTTCAGCTACTACCTCCGTAGAAGACGTCAGGGACTTCACGAAGGCTTTAAGAAACAAATTTAAAAGCAAGAGATACTTCAACAAACACCCGAGGATGGGTTATTTGCCAGTGAGGTCGGTTTTAGAGGGAGACGAGCTGGAGAGTCCTATAGCCTCACCTCAACACAACGATATGCATTCAAGGTAGGAACTTTAATAATAATATTAAAATAAAGACTTCGGATGCGCAAAGGCAACAAAATTAATGTACTGTAACTGTAATAAAAATACGTACAAATTGTGTAAAAAAGAATGAAGAAGAAAAGTTTAAAATTGCACAACAAATTCTACGCGTAATTAACGACAAAACCACCCTGCATTAAATAATAAAATTTATACCCAAATAAAAAAGGCTAAACTCAATTTAAACCAAAAAAATCCTAAAAAGTTGTGAAATATAATTTGTAACGAATTTAGTAACAGCGAAGTTGAGTTATTAACTTTAACAAATATGGTTCCATTTTCTACGTATTTTTTTGTTGAAATGTATAAGTAGGTCAAATAACCCAATAATTATAAGTTTAAAAAGAAATTCCAAGTGCCAAACACAATTTTTTACTCGCAGGAAATAAGTTTTGCTGTTTGAATATTTGACATTAGTATTGGAGTAACTCTAATGCTATCCTAACAGATTTTTTCTTATTATTATTATTTAAGAGTTCAGACGAGCGGCATAGCCGATGAAGCTGAACTTAAATTTGTAAATGTTTTTAAAAAATTAAAATAAATACCTATCACAAGTTTGATTTACAATAATTATCACAGTTAATAATAATATTAGTAATAATAAAATGTCTTTATTTTGTACAAGCAAAAAATAGTACAATACGTTAGGCGAGATTTAACCTGTGACTATTCTTACATCTAACCCTTACAGAAGATAAATAAATGAGACAAAGAAATGAAAAGTACAGTTATCCAATCAATATCATTTGATTATTAAAATATTTGACTTAAATTCTTAACCTGTGACATAATTAAATGTACCAAATAAGTGAGCAAAAAAAGAAAAGAAAAAATAATTATAATTATCGCGATTTTAGGTTTAGAAATGAAAATAATATAACAGTAAAGACAAACGAGATAAATAAATTACCAACGTAACCATCAAGTCAAGGAAAATTCAAAAGAAATATGATCAAATTTTTTAAGATTATTGATGAACCTGCAACATGCATTTCGTACAATTTGAAGTCTATTACGATTTAAAAGAGTCAGGCAAGGATAATAGACAGTTATACCATATAGTAATTTAGAGATAACTAAACTGGAGCAGAGTTTGGTTTTAATGTTTTTATCACGAAGAACAAATTTGTTGGCATAGAGTAGACGTAATGCACTGTAGGCTTGTTGCAAAATATAATTTGTATGTTCATCAAAACGATTAGATTCATCAAAGAATAAACCCAAATTCACAATTTTTTCAATTGTCAGATTAACCTCACAAACTGTAATGTATAAGTCTATATTTCCCTTGAACTAGTTCCTTATCAACCTTTGCTTTAAAATGATTAAGATTGTTTGCAGTTACAGTTTCCTCTCGTAAAGTGTTCCATGCATACACCACCCTGTTTGTTAAAAAGTTTTTTCTTTGCAACTTTTGATTGGAATCATTTATTTAGTACTCATCAAATTAGTCGTAATGATTTAAAAAAACATCTTCATGATTTTCTTCTTAATGTATTTTATAGTGTAGAAGATTTTTTTAACTTTTAAACAAATGTTTAACATGTATTGTATTGTTTATCATTATTTTATTTTTATTATTATTATATTGTATTTTACGTAACACATTTTTGACTAGTCTGATAGGATTGATTGTACATTATGTCTTTGTATAAATGTATAATTCTCAAAGATGTCAAGATGAATAAAAAAAATTCTAAATTCTAGTGTTTTTATAACTTATGTTGCAGGTTGGAAATTTATGCAAGTCGTCTCGCTGAAGTAGAACTGCGTGCTGCATCACCAGAGGACGAGCATCGTCTCATAGCTGGTTACTGTCATTCTTTAGAGGGTGCCCCTGCGAGTCCTGGACAGCTTATGCTAGTCATTGATGAAGAACAACGAGCCGAGTTGCAGGATATGATCAGAGAATTAGAGATAGAAAACCAAGCTCTTCTGCAAGAATACGATCAGCTTCAACGGGGAAACAACCCTATACCTCAACCACAACCTCAGCATGATGTCCTAGCAGAAGCAAGATTGTTACGGTGAGTTCTCATTAAATCCCATCAAAATTTGACATTTTTAAGAATTCTGTCTACATTTTTTTAAATCTACGCCACAAAGTCTATGATGGTACCAAAAAAACGGGCAAAATAGCTTAGAAAATTTCACAAAAACATGTATAGCCAAAATCGGAAATCCCTGTGAAGAAAACGTTAATTTCCCCGTAAAGATGTGGGTAACATTTTAACAATGATTATTTCTCCCTTCATTGGTATCCAAAACCTCTAACTGTGATTTTTAAGTTTGTATATCAAATTTTTATATTTTTGTTTATTTTCAGGCAACACAAAGGTCGACTGGAAGCTCGAATGCAAATTCTTGAAGATCACAATAGACAACTTGAAGCACAACTTCAACGCTTGAGACAACTTTTAGACGAGCCTCCTACATCAACACTGCAAACTCGAAGCGTTACTGCATCTCAACTAAATCAAGATATTCCTGGTAGAATTAGTCAACCTCCACCTCCCTCTGACCATCGTTAATATCATTAAAATATTAGGTTGTAATGAGATTTTTGACTGATTACAAAGGCGAGCCGTAATTTCCTAACCCAAATTAATTATCCCCATAACCTAAACGAAGTTGCTAATGCGTTAACATGTCTTATTGTTTCACCATGGTTTTTTTTTTATAAAAATACATTTTTGTAAGCCATGAGAAAGTTGCAAGAGACTCAACTGCAATATAAAAAAAATGGAGAAGCACTATTTGTTGCTCATAGCAACATCCTTTAGATATTTGCAAATGATTTAGCGCTAATTATAGGAAAAACTGACCATTTTTCTTAAATAGAAACTTAAAATCATTGACAATCACCTTAAAAAAATTATACTTCCAAAAGACCAATTCACTCGAATATAAATCAAGGTGTTAGGGTAACTATTTGCCATTTGCACTACTTTCAGTTAAGCGAAGTTTCGGATTAGCAGGAGCAGAAGGCAGATACTCATTGAAGCAAAGTGTTGGCCATCTATACATTGGGAACTATATTCCTGCAATTCAGCAGAAGTATATAATGCAATATCCTGTTGGAAAGAAACCTATTAATTTTTTTAGATAATTAAATGATACTCAAAAATAGTGCAAATGGTATCTCGCCAAATTTTAATTTTGCACAAATACTCTTAATTTACAAAATTGCAAGGCTGATGACCCAAAGTATTTATTATTGATTTTTTTTAAAGACTAATTCATTTATGGAAATATTTGTACAAAAAATATATTAAATTTGCATGTGATAATTTCTTTCTTTATTTAAAGAAAATTTGTTTTAGGACATTTTCATAAAGAAACTTTATTTAAGTACTATTAGCTGTATAACTCTTTAAGAGTAATTTTTCTTTTAAAATAAATGTATACGTAAATGAGGACAAGTGCATAAGTTGTTAAAAGGTCTCAAAACAAATTTTCCAAAATGTAATTAAAACTCATGACAAAATAAGATATAAGCGAAACTGTAACCAATAAGGTAATGATAGTTGTATATTAGGTAGGTAGCGGAATTATTCCGACTGTTAATTTGAAAGTAAAATGCTTGTGTGTTATGTCATTGTAATGCAAGAAATCCATATCATTATACACACATCATGTTTGTTACAATTTAGTAGATAGTAAAGCGTAGATATTTATTTTGTTAAAACTGTTATAAGTTAGGCAATTTATTAGTAAGCCTATTGAATAAAAGTCTTTTATCAGTTAGTTGTTTCTTTAGCCAATGAATTGCTTTCTCTACCTTTGAATAGAAATACAATTTTTACAGTTGGTTCTCAGGGCAGCTCAAACAAAGTGGATACACAAAAATATATTAAGGACGTATGGAATAAGTGGAGTGTCAGGATTAGACAGGAATTGTGCAGTTCCATCTCTAATCGATCTTGATCTCACGGTCACTGTGAATTGTTTGTTTGATTTACAAATGGCCATGGAAGTGCGTAATGTTTTTATTTTTATTAGAAATTTAATTATTTTATTTTAATTTGTTCGATATGATTTTTATTTAGTATACATTATACAAGACTTTTATTATTTAGATTAATTAAATGTTTTCCAACACTTTATATTTCATCAAATTCAGTTGGCCAGTTATCTTTGTATTTTTTTAATAAATGACCAAAATACAGAAGACTATAAATTGTGTTTTCAAAACATAATTTTGCCCTCTTAAAGTACTCTTATTTAGTTAATTCTGCTAAATGGTTTCCTTTTTTGTTTCAAGGGTTTTAAAATATTAGATTTTTATATAAAAGTTCTTTTAGTATTTTAGGAAAATAAAGGTGTGATAAAAAAATGCAAAATTTGTTGTAACTTATTTTAAATTAAAAATAAAGAGTACACACTTTAAAGGAAATAATTAAGCAGCAGCTTTCTGTTCTTGCTTTTTGGTAGCTTCTGATGCAGCTTCGGACTTTTCGTATTCTGAAATAAGTTCTTCAACTTCTTTGCTATTTAAAATGTTTATAATTGTTTTATCATCTTTACGTGTAAGGGTAGCCATTTCAACTAAAATAAAAAGTTTTTTTACAAACTAAGGAATTTACTAAAAATATAATAAGAGCATTTGTAGATTATAAAAATCAATTTTTTATACTTTTACTACAAGAAACTCACCCTTTTCTGAAGTAAGTTTAGCCATGTCTAAAGTTTTTGCAAGAACTTTGACAGCTAAACCTTTTGCATCATTTAAAGTCATTTCACCTTCTTTGTATTCTTGCTTCAAACTTGAAATTGCAGCCTAAAATAAAATATGAGATATTTCATTTTTCTGTGAAAAAATAAATATCTTTGATATTAGTAATTATACTCACAGAACTGTTGTTTCCTATACAAGTTCCTTTCCAACCAGAATAATTTCCACTTGGATCAGATTGGTAAAGCTGATAACCATAATGTTTATCCCAGCCCATATACAAGATTGAAACTCCAAAAGGACGCTTGCCTGCAAACACATAAAACTTGTACTTTTTAATAGTTGCCCTCTATTTAATATTTAATTTCCTTTAAGTCTAAGTCGATTCATGTAAATTATAAAAATTTAGAAATAATGGAATTGGTAAAATGCACCTTTGCAAACCATATAGTGATGAGGAACAGCGAAAAAGACTGGATGTAACATCTGGAAGGGGGAGGATAAGAAAAACAGATCACAGATAGGCTTAAAGTGCAAGTGATACCAAAATTCATAAAACAGAGGCAATTACGCTGATGGAGGTATTTGTTAAGATTAAAAAACACAGAAAGATGGAAATGATTTGGAAAAATTTTTAGAAAGTTTTTTTAAAACTCTATGGTTTTTGTATGTAATTATAACTATGTCATATATCAAAAAATGGTTGGACAGAATCTATCTCTTTTAAAAATCTTTTGATTTTATTTTGGATGACGTTTAATGGTCACAATGTTATTTCATACAAACATATTTATAAAAGGGTACATTTTTTGTTCGTTTTGCCCATTTAAATATGCATGGTTAACAAAATATTTATTTTTTAGGTGTAAAGCAGAAAATGCTATTTGTATGAAGATAGTGTACTTATATTTAACACAGTTTGATCAAACGGTAGTGCAGTTGGAGAGTTTGCCTTTATAAGTAAGCATTTTAATAGAAAATCTCCCATGCAATCATGTAATCTTATTATTCATTTATTTACCTCCATATTGAGTATATGCCTGTTTTACATCACATAACCATGAGACTAATTGTTCACAGGGGATAGATTCTCCATATTGGTACAAATACCTTTGCCCAATTAGTCGAAGTTCGTTTGTTAAGACATTTGCATCTGAAGTTATTCCAGCTACACTACATACCATATCACTAAAAAAATCAGGACAGTAAATAAATTTTTAAGACAAAATGTTGGGAACTTACTCATTTAATTTATAAATTTTCTCTGATATGAAGACTTCGTCCAACAACTTGTTTGTGTTACGTCTCTCAGCTGCTAATAAAATGCCATCATTTGCTAAAATACCTAAGCATGTACCTGCATGAGATATGGCCTCCATGGCATACTCAACTTGGTACAGTCTCCCTATAATAAAATATCAGTAATTATATAAAACTAAAAAAAACTTTAAATGGATTTTTACCCTCTGGAGAAAATATTGTTGTTCTTGTATCATACCGACGAGCCTGAAATTAAAAAAGTTTAGATCAAAAATACTTAATGACAATGCAACAAAATAGAATTTCTAACCTCAAATGTGTAAAATTTAAATAGGTTAATTGAACATATTATTAAATCAAATATTTAAATTAACTATTATTTCTTACCATTTTTATAAAAATTCAAAATACGAAATTATCAAACTATACAAAATTACAATCCACAAAAAGACCGAACAACTTTTGTAACTTCGACAATGACAGTTGTTTATTGATAGATGCAAAAAAATTGACAAATGACATAACAGAGAACGTTTAATTTACTTCTTTTTGTTTGCACCATTTTGCCATTACCTTCGTCTGTATATAAGTGAGAGAAAAGGATGGAGTATGTTCATTTATCACATCAATTTTACTTGGTAAATTCGATTCTAGATGTCTCTACGAATTTCCGATCATGCGTAATTTTAAGTCAGACTACTTGTCCAGTTCAGTGATCGTCATTTACAAGTTCAATTGCTGGGGCGACTGGTGATAAAATGTCGTTGCTTTCTGCTCGTTTAGCTGCCAGTTTGGCAAGAAATGCACCAAAAAATGTTTCACAGGTATTGTACTTTATCGCTATCCTATTTATTTTATATTTTCACACCGATTTATGCTAAATCTTCAATATTGTGGAAACTTTAATTTGCCGAATGTCATGACATAATCACAAGATAACTTTAATGTGAAATAAATAATTGTATCCTAGATCGATTTATATTAATGTACAACTTTTATCCCTAAATTAGTTTAAATGCATTGATTTTTAACTTTTTCCTAGCAATAGAAAATTTTTAACCTATATTGAAAGATGTTACATAACTGATTGGATAAACCTATGTATTAATTCTATATTCTGTTTTTTTAGATTACGGGAGTAGCTTTCCCGGCCGCCTCAGTTGCAGCACGCAATTTCCATGCATCGACACAGAACCGCGGTGCTGAAATTTCACAAATCCTTGAAGAACGTATTTTGGGAGTTGCACCAAAAGCCAACCTCGATGAAACTGGACGTGTCTTAAGTATTGGTGACGGTATTGCCCGTGTATATGGGTTAAACAACATCCAAGCCGATGAGATGGTGGAATTCTCATCTGGTCTAAAAGTAAGTGTAAATTAGAAATAATTGTGTCAACAACAGGGTATAAGTTTAAAAAAAAATTATTTATCAATAATGTGCATAAGAAATTGATAACTTAATTGGAGGATGAAACTCTGCACATAATTATTATAAAGATCACAACAAATATTGTAAAAAAAGACAAAATTACAAAAAAATAACTGAGATTACATTAGTGATCTTTTATTTATGTGTTCTAAAATGTAGATGTTAGACAGTAGTTTGTAGTGTGCCTTTGCAAGATCAAAGTACACTTTTAATAAAATATATAATATTGAATATTTTAATATATTTTTTTAAGGGGCATTGCAATTTTTCCTGTTTCTAGATTAGGTTATTTATTCTAAGTAACTATAAAATACATCAATAATTGTTTATACGATTTGCTTGCAACTTTGCGTTAAACGTTTAAAATTCCATAAACATTTTAATTTTATCAAAATAGTATAATTCGAAAAAAAATTATTTTTTCCAAATAAAACCAAGGAATCCCTAAGTAAGAAGTAAGCGCCAAATTTCTATGACTTTGACAAAATTAATTTCAGGTGGAAATTGGAAATTGATTTACATTCCTGCTCCACAAAAAAAATATATCAAAAAAAGCAAATCTATATTTTTTCACCTTAGTAGAGTAAAATGAAATTGAGTCAAAATATCTTTTAAGCACAACTTGTAGGTAATTTAAAATTTTTAACATATTGTATGTAGACATTAATTTTTTCTTCTTAGAACATCCCCTTCTTAGTACAAAACATTGACATTATTTTTAGGGTATGGCCCTTAATTTGGAACCCGACAATGTTGGTGTTGTAGTATTTGGTAATGACAAACTTATCAAAGAAGGTGATATTGTCAAAAGAACCGGTGCCATCGTAGATGTACCTGTTGGTGAACAAATTTTGGGACGTGTAGTTGATGCTTTGGGTAATTAATACTTTTTCAATTCATAGCTAATTAATAATATCAACAAATTAAATCTCTGGTCACTCTGTGATCTAATAATTTGATGGCAACATATATAAAAAATTATATGATTTTTTTAGGTAACCCAATTGATGGTAAAGGACCCCTAAATACCAAAACACGTTTCCGTGTAGGTATAAAAGCCCCTGGTATCATTCCACGTATCTCTGTAAGAGAGCCTATGCAGTCTGGAATTAAAGCTGTAGATTCTCTAGTACCCATTGGTCGTGGTCAGCGTGAGTTGATCATTGGTGATCGTCAAACAGGGTAAAAAATCGGATCTTTATTTTTAATTTAATTAAAGAATAAAATTAATATTTTTTTTATAGTAAAACTGCTTTGGCTATTGATACCATCATTAACCAGAAACGGTTCAACGATGCCGATGATGAAAAGAAGAAGTTGTACTGCATTTACGTCGCTATTGGTCAAAAGAGATCTACTGTTGCCCAAATTCTAAAAAGGTTAACTGACACTGGTGCCATCAAGTACACAATCATTGTGTCAGCTACTGCCTCTGATGCCGCTCCCTTGCAATACCTTGCCCCATACTCTGGTTGTGCTATGGGTGAATTTTTCAGAGACAATGGAAAACACGCTCTCATCATTTATGATGATTTGTCCAAACAAGCTGTTGCTTATCGTCAGGTATGGAAAAAGATTAAGTAATATTACTGTCTTCAATGTAATAATGCATTTTTATTGAATTCTAGATGTCTCTATTGCTTCGTCGTCCACCAGGTCGTGAAGCTTATCCCGGTGATGTATTTTACTTGCACTCTCGTCTCTTGGAACGTGCTGCCAAGATGTCTGACGCCCACGGTGGTGGTTCCTTGACCGCCTTGCCCGTAATTGAAACTCAAGCTGGTGATGTATCAGCTTACATTCCAACCAATGTAATCTCCATTACTGACGGACAAATCTTCTTGGAAACTGAATTGTTCTACAAAGGTATCCGACCTGCCATCAACGTCGGTTTGTCTGTATCCAGAGTAGGGTCTGCTGCCCAGACCAAGGCCATGAAACAGGTAACATTTTTAGGGCGATTAAATCTAAATTTCATTGAGTATCTTTCAGTTTAAAAGCAAATTTTTTAAATTGATATTTGACATTGCAGAAAATTAATAATTTGTTGTGGAACATTTGAGCTACTAAACCACATAATGGAATGGAAAAAACTGAACTAAGCGAAATTACTTTCTGTATATCTACAATACATACTATAAAATGATAAAAATTGTTGAATTAAAATAAATTGATCTAATTCTTATTAATATAAAAAAAAAATTGCTCCTAGTTCTACAATCTAATGAGAGTTGTATTTCTTTGTATCAAAAACTTTTCTGGTTTAGGTGGCAGGTTCCATGAAACTGGAATTGGCCCAATATCGTGAGGTAGCTGCTTTTGCTCAGTTCGGTTCTGATCTCGATGCTGCTACACAACAACTGTTGAACAGAGGTGTCCGTCTAACTGAATTGTTGAAACAAGGACAATATGTACCCATGGCAATTGAAGATCAAGTAGCCATAATCTATTGTGGTGTGAGGGGGCACTTGGACAAAGTTGATCCAGCAAAGATTACAGTATTTGAAAAGCAATTCTCAGAACACATTAAGTAAGTATAAAGAAATGTTTTATTTTTATAATTTATTTAATGCATAATAGATACTCTAATGTATTTTTATCAATATTTTAGGACTAGCCACAAACACATCTTGGAGAGCATTGCCAAAGAAGGAAAAATCACAGACGAAACCGATGCCCAGCTTAAGAAAGTTGTACAAGACTTTTTAGCCAGCTTCTCTGGTTAAATCTAATAAATTGTAATATTTATTGTAATTTCATTTTCGTGACCGTCAATATTCGTTGGTATTTTGTAAAACAATAAGAATTTAAATCTGCATCAGTTATAAAAAATGTATCATCTTAGATTAGGGTCAAGAACGTTCTAAAATATTAATAAATAAGGGCTGCAACAACTGATATATTTTATTTTACAGTAATTATTCGATCTTTGTTTTTTAATATATTATTTGTAAAAATAAACATAAAACAAGTTAAATAAAGATTTTTGTTTTAATTGTTTTATTTTTCTGTATCAATGGCTCAAAATCAAATTTAGTCTCCATTGCCCTAATTAACACGTTGGTTGCCAACTACTAGATAACTTGTAGTTTCTGTTCTTGTCTAAAACGCCACTAAGGCTTATCTCCTAGTTTGTTTACTTGTCCTATTCCTATAGTTATGATTAAATGTATTATATATCAGTGTAAATATGAATGGAGTTTGCATATAGGCAGAGCCGGCCTAAGAGCAAAATGTGTGTGCAAGAATGAGTTTTGGCGCCCCTTACAATGAAAATGGATATAGAAACCCCTCCAAAAAATGTTATTTGTGCTATAAAACGAATTTGTCAGAACTTAATAATTATTGAAGTTGGCATTTTCAAAAACTAAATTATTTTTTCATGTTTTTTCTTATTTCGGCGCCCCTTCCCAAATCGCACACGCCTTCTGCCGGCTCTGCATATGGGCGGCATACTCTTAAATCCGGCCCTGCTTATTCCAATTTAAATAAAATATTATTTTTCATGTTGCTCTAACGTGGTGTTACTTTATTCAAAACAAAATTGGTCAGATTTCTTTGGGATCATTTGCCAATTGCAAAGTATTTATAGTATAGAAGTTTTCAAATTCCAAAAGATTTATATATTTTTTAGCTGTTGACATTGACCATTTTTCAGTACAAAACAGTTTGTTCCATTGATTATTACGAACATATCAGAACGATCACTTGGAGTGGTGTATAATGATGTTGATAAGTTCCATTGCGTTATAAATGTATATATATAACCCAGCAGACATTAAACAAAACCAGTAGAAAATTAAAAAAATACCAAAAATTAAACATACGGGAAACAGTGTAGGGTACACTGTTTCATTGCACACTACACCACGAAGTAAACAAAGTTTTTTTGCGACCTTGATATACAGCGTTGCCGGTCGTAAGGATTTTTATTCATTTTTAAGTAGTTTTTACTTCGATATGACTTTATTTGTCGAAAGTAAACCTAAAAAAAAATTATAAAGTTTTCAACTGGATTGTTTCTACGAGAGCTAATTGAATGGCTTAATTAACAACTTGTTAAATGTTTACTCTTTTACGTTAAAAACATATGGAATAATAATTGAAACAATGGGTTTGTCCATGTTATAGCAGTGCATTATTTAAAAAAATACTATATTGTTAGTAGTAATTTCAATGTTAAACTAGATTTTTATATTAAACTAAAAAATTTGTACTAGTTTCAACTAACGATTTGAACAAAAAAACGCACGTAGGTATTTATAGATACATTTATAGTAAAGGTATGTGGCAATCAATTATTTCCTATTTTATTTTGCGTTTACTAATGAAGTCAAGAAAAAATGAAAATTTTAAAAGTTTATAAACGATTTTATTCCATAATTTTGAAAATTCTTGTTTGGCAACATTGTCGAATACAACTGTCCTTTCTTCTCTGCAAAGTTCAAGTTTGACCGCCTAGGTACACAATTTTGGTGCTGGTACGTAATAAAAAAATTTACTATAAAAAAAGGTTATTGATTTGATATTTCTTTCATCTTTCCTTTTTTATATGAAAACGTTTCTTTAATTTAATCATTTTGATAAAGTGTTTAAAATATAAAAGTTAACCAAATTCATTGACAACACGTGCAGTTTCGCGGCAATTTGTGGTAGGTTTATGCAGTGATATTTAGCAGAATAAATTCGAAAGATAAATGTCATTTTTGGCAGCTTCTAATATCATTCTTACCGCTAAAGATCATTGCATTAACGTTATATTCAGTAGGTACATTGTTTTTCTTTTCCTTATAGAACTTTATCCCAAATTACAATTAGTTGCAACTAACCTAGAGCTAGAGCTACACTTAAAAATGGATGACGATTGGGATGATGGAACTGACAGTACTCCAGTTGCACCGGTAATAGTTTTTTAGTTTTTAAAATATATGTAAGTACTTCATTTAATATATTTGTAGAACATTGGAGTTGCCTCAGAGGGAGGAAAAAAGTTCACAGGTGGTAGAGGTTTTAAAGCTGTACAATCTAGTAATGATGATGATGATTGGGGCACCGGCAATTCAGGTGGAGGAGGTGGTTGGAATGATAATTCCAATAATTATTCAAATGGTGGAGGAAGAAGGGGCGGCCGCGGTGGAGGCCGAGGGAGCAGAGGAGGTGGTGACTTTGGGGGTGGCACAGGAGGACGTGGAGGTGGTAAGTAAAATTCTAAAGTATCTCTGTAATTACTAGAATTGATTTAAATGGTTTTGATGAAACGGCACATTCTAGGAATCTACATGCTTTCAGATAATTGAACAGTAGCATTTCTACCAATCCTCACAATGATTTATGGTATGTGTCTTAAAATGTCTGATTCATCTATAATATTTATTAATAAAAGTTGATTTTTACTCAAATTACAAACTTCAATAGAATTAAAAAAGGTTAGTCATTGGGTTCTTGAAATTTTTGTTTACTTTAGATAGAATAGAATAGAATTATATTCTCAGCAATTAATTTTAAAATTGAACTTTTAGTTTACAAGTAAACAAACTTTAAAATGCTGAATAATTAAAATAGAAAATGATATTACTTTGAGACAATATATCCATAGGCGCTCACAAATAAATTAAGAATTAAAGAAAATAACCTAAAAAAAAGATATATGTTGATTGAAGGACTGATGTGATCTTTGGATAACTAAATAAACCACCAAACAAAAACTAATACATTCTTATCAGATTGTCAAAATAAAAATTAATTTTACAGTAGAAAATTTTTTTATCAAGTCGGTTTTATACATTTTTCAGCAAAGTAATTTGGAAAAATCCCAATTGTAAGATGATAAAAAAACAATTACTTTCCGATGTAAATAACCCTGTACATATTTTTTATTGCTCAAACTTGTTATAGTAAATTGTAAAATATATTTCTTGGCATAGTATTATAATTTATGAGTATAAAATAGGCTTATTATTTGTTTGGTTTGCAATTTTTTTCTGGTGTAATTTTTTTTTGTATTTATCTAAAAACCACAAGTGTGAATCTACCAACAGTTGTTTAGTTTAAAAATTCATGGTAAGGTAAAGGGCCACCTAAATTGTAAGATTTTGTGAAGGTTATTTATGGTTTGACACATTTAAGTGGTCATAAAAATATCCCATTACAAGAGGGTCACTTTTTAAACCTGAACATTAGGTATTTCTTCAGAGATAAATTTAGTCTGTAATATTTTTTGTCAAGTGAAAGTTGTCTAGTTTGTAATTTCAGTTTAGTTTGTGGCAAAATGACAAAAATTTTAGGTAAATAATGCTTTTCAATAGATCTAGATAATAATTTCTTTATGAAAAAACTATTTAAAATTTAGTACTTCTGCTACTACTAGAAATAAAAATCGACATGTCTCAGGATTTTTGCAATGATTGAATATTCTATACTTTATCATAAAATAGAATAGAATATTCCAATATTCCATACTTCATCATAAAAACTTGAATACCCTGTTTCTGTATTTTAGGAGTTGAATATCACAACAATAATTCCTTCTTAGGGTTTTGATGTAGTTTTATCCAAAAAAAAAAGTTTTTAAAATTTAAAGGAAAAAAATTTTTTGTGGATACTTATTAATTTTAATTGGATTTAGTTTTTAAATGAAGTTATTGAAATTTTTGTTAAAAAGTTTGTGTCAAAAAAAGATCACCTTGGCAAATATATAATTATTGGTATAGTAAAGGTTATTATAATTTATGAGTAATTCAATGGGCTTATTATTTGTTTGGTTTGCAATGTGTTCAACAACATTCAACAAAAGGTTACCATGTGTGAATCTACCAACATTTGTTTACTTTAAAAATTCATGGTGAGATAAAGGGCTGCCCTCATGAAATTTACTGTAGGTTATTTATGGCTTGACACATTGAAGTGGTCATAAAAATATGTCATTGCCTTTTAAACCCCAACCTTAGTTATTCCTTCAGAGATAAATTTAGCCTATAATATTTTTTGTTCTTTTTAATAGGACTAGATATTAATTTCTTTGAAAATAAAAATATTTAAAATTTAGTAATATTTTTTCTTAAATGAATTTCTGTTTATTTTTAAAAAGGAATTTAAATATATATTTTTTAATATATTCAAATATAACAATAATGGAAATAATATAAGGTAGATTAATTGTAGGTTGATACCAAAGTAGCTTTTGTCCTTGTGGTAAAAACAACATTATGGAATACAAACAAATCATGTTAATTACACTTGGATTTTGTTTTCGTTATCACATCCTGTCTTCTATCACAGCTTTCCTTATTTTAAAACCCTTTCCCGTTTATACAATTTTTTTATGACCATCCCAATTTGTTAGAGTGCACTGTATGTATGCCAAATTTCACATTTATAGATTATTCCAATACTTCAGGAGAGGTGGTAAAGGGAAATATAAACAAATAAACTTATATACTGATATAGAGATTAAGTTTTCACTAACTTTATATTTAACAAAACAAGTTCCGTGTTGCAATTGTTGCTGAATTTTTAATAATAAGTGAAGGTTGTTTTATTTCAAACCAACAATGGCATCAGCGCTTACAGCAATCTAAAAAAATAAATGATACCATTCATAAAGTTTTATTTAAGCAGTTATCTTGAGACTTACTAAGTTCCCTTTCAAGAAAAAAAATGTATTTATCACCTATAATTAACAAAAAAAAGATGTTGATTATGCAAATTATAAACTTGTGTAATGTGATATTTTATTTCAACCTTGAAAACATTATTTAGAATTCATTGAATAGTGTCTGGAGAAAAATTGTTTGAAGGGATCTAGAAAATAGAATAAAAGTCAAATTTTCTTTTTTTTACATTCTTGGCTCAATTTTTTAAACTCTATTGTTTATTGGTAACTACAGGACGAAACTTCCGCGAGAAAAATGGCGATAGCAATGGCTGGGGAGGTGGAAACGACAATGGGGACAATGGAGGTGGTTGGGAAGACAGTAAATCTAACGATGGTGGATGGGGTGATTCTGGAGGAAATGACGGAGGTTTTGAAAGCAGAGGTACGAAACTATAAGTTGTATCCAAAAATAAACTAAAGCTGTCAATTATGTATTATAACAAACTGATATTATTTCGTAGGGCGCGGGAGAGGCAGAGGGGGTCGCGGTGGTGGAGATCGTGGACGTGGCGGCCGAGGCGGTTTCTCAAATAGAGAAAGAGATGGAGACGGTGATGGTTTTGGTAAAACAGAGGGTGAAGAACCACCTAAACCTCGAGAAATATATGTACCTCCAGAGCGAACTACTGATGAAGATCTTTTCACTACCACTATCACTTCTGGTATTAATTTCGTTAAATTGGACGAAATTGAAGTAAATGTAAGTAATAAATTATGTCTAAAGTGAATCTATTTATTTATTTTGGAATAAAAACATTTAAAATTATAAAAATAGTGAACTATTATTTACAAAAAAGAAAATTGAATTAGTGTCTCACTAGGTAGAAAAAAGTGACTAAAATTTTAACTAAATTTAATTCATTTACTGGCTGCTGTACAAACATGTACAAAAATTTACATTGGTTCTTCCTCATCAAGATCGGAAAATTTGTAAGACTGTTTTTATTGCACATGTTTTTTTAAGAAACTTGAACATTATTTATTAATATTTTTCATATCTAGGTTAATTGTCATTCTTTCTAAATGTAGTTAAATCAACAGATCAATTACTGGGAAATGATCATAGGTACTGCAATTGAATGTGATATTAGGATATCACATAATAATAACCCACTTTTGATGAATCGGTTGTAGATTTTAAAAGAGTTGATTAAAGCATTTATTGTTAATAAATAATTATCTTGATGTTTTTGTTAATAATTTTTACCATATTTTGTCATAGCTAATTTTGCACCAATATGTATAAAAACTACAAAAATAGTTAGAAAATTGTGTATATATATTTGACTGATTTCCTATTATTTAACACAGGTTAGTGGAGAAGAAGTCCCTCCTCATATCAAATCATTTGAGACTTCAGGACTTCGACCTCACCTATTAGAAAATGTGAAAAAATCTGGTTATACAAAACCTACTCCTATCCAAAAGTATGCCTTACCAATTATAATGAAAGGACGTGATTTAATGAGCTGTGCCCAGACTGGTTCTGGTAAAACCGTGAGTATTTTACTTCCTTTTTTTTAATGTATTCTCATAAATCCCGTCGATTTGACTGCTAAAATTTAATTTAAAAAATCTGGTAATAAACAAAATATGGAAAATAATTTTTAATATTTCAGGCTGCTTTCCTTCTACCAATTATAAACAGATTGTTGGAAAGCCAAGAGGCTCCTGTCAGCGAAGGAAGCACTTCTCAACCTAGGGTGATCATTGTATCTCCCACAAGAGAATTGGCTATACAAATATTTGAGCAAGCTAAAAAATTTGCTCACAATTCTATAGTGAAGACGGTCGTAGCATATGGTGGAACTTCAGTAAATCATCAGAAAAACCATGTTTTGGTAAATTGTTTAAATATAATTTTTTTGTTTATTTTTTTAATTTTGATTTTTTTTTTCAGGCTGGTTGTCATATATTAGTTGCAACTCCTGGAAGGTTGAACGATTTTGTAAGTAGATCACATGTATCGTTTGCATCTTGTCAATATTTTGTACTAGATGAAGCTGACAGAATGTTAGATATGGGATTTTTACCAACAGTTGAGCAAATGTTGGGACATGCCACAATGCCTGCAACGGTGAGTATTTTAATCAAAAAGTCTTTATAAGATCCTCAAAATTTTGTATTAATAATTGTTTAAAAATATTAATCTAAATGAAATGCATTTACATATTGGAACTGGTAAAACTTTGTAATTTCCTATTCAGGAAAAATTGTAGTTTGACAAAATATTTTTAACAAACTAGATGGTAAATGCTTGTATGAAAAGTGCAACTGGATGTGTTAATGCACATACATGAATCAAACTTCAAATCTTTATTTAGCAAACGTTACAATACATAAACATACCAAATATTAATAAAAACTGACTTATGACATTTTCAAAAATGTAAATGTAAACCTGTATTTATTCACATTACAGTTAAGCTTAGAATTCATATTTAATGTATATGATATTTTTTTTAGGGTGAACGTCAGACACTTATGTTTTCGGCCACATTTCCTGAAGAAATTCAACATTTAGCTGGAAAATTCTTATTTAACTACATTTTCGTAGCTGTTGGTATTGTAGGTAGCGCTTCAACAGATGTAGAGCAAGTCATCCATCAAGTCACTAAGTTCGATAAAAGAGAAAAACTAATTAATATGTTGCAAGAAGGTAAGTTACTGTTTTTTATGAATGTTTAAATATCCATGATAACCGTTTAATCAATTTTGGCTTACCATGTTTTATTTTGTTTAACATAATCAACTTCACTTCTAACTTGCGTTTGTAGGTCTCAATTTTATCTTTTCAAGGAAATAACTTCTGTTATTAAATGTTATTTTAAATTCGACATTGAGTAACTTTTGTTTTTTTATAGGCAACAATGAGAGAACAGTGGTCTTTGTGGAAACTAAAAAAATAGCAGACTTTTTGGCGACTGTACTCTCTGAAAATGACATCAAAACCACTAGTATTCACGGTGACCGTTTGCAACGTGAAAGAGAACAAGCATTGTGGGACTTCAAAAAAGGAATTTGCAACATACTTGTTGCTACTGGCGTTGCAGCCAGAGGACTAGATATTGAAGGTATTCAACATGTCATCAACTACGATTTACCAAAGAGTATTGACGAGTATGTCCATAGAATTGGGCGTACTGGACGAGTAGGTAAGTGATGGTAGTTCTCATTCAGTTGTCCTCTAGTTAACTCATTATTATTAATTCCTTTATTTAGCTCTTTTGCTAATAATATTACAATAAATATACAATTTAAAATCTAAATAATACTTACACTTAAAACTAGCTAATTCTATAGATTATTGTTCCTGGAGAAATATTCGTTCATTAAATATTCTGTGACTTGGATTTTAAATGTTGTTACATAGTTTATATTGATGGATACCTTTAAAAAATAGTGAATTCTGTGTTGAGCTCTTAACGACAGTTTCAATATTCTGTTCCGTGATTGATAATTGTGCACATTAAAGTGATAATCAAGCTTCTCCTGCAGGTAAATCGGAAGTAAACCATGTTTGATTTTATGAATAAAAATTAATAGTAGATTTCTGATTGGCATCCACCTCAACTTATGAAACGAACTTTTCTCGTAAATTTGAGGCTTTAAACTTATGTGTTCAATATTTAATGATGATAAAAACATTTAGACATTCACAGAGCATTGGGTTCTGATAACTGTGATTATTAATTAATTCTGAATTTTAAAGAAATTTATAAATTGGTAACATATAAGGTGACATTTTTTTATTTAGATTTGCCTTGATTTTATTTTAGGGAATAGAGGTAAAGCTACTAGTTTCTTCGATTCCGATCATGATTCTGGGCTGGCATCACCGTTGGCAGTCATACTGAAACAAGCTGGTCAAGAAGTACCATCTTGGTTAGGTAGTGTAGGCTCTGGAATGGGAGGTGCTGATCAGTTTGGTGGTCGCGATATTAGAAGAGTAAGTCAAATTTTATGTATATCCATTTTCACAATTTAATATAATTTTTTTTTCAAAGTAATGCCATATTGATAGGATAGAAAGCATTTTGTCTGCACCATGAAATTAAAAAGTGTCGATTGATGACAATTAAAACAAAAAGTACATTTGCTAAATTTGATAAAAAGGTAACTCATTGTTTTATAATTTTTTTATAGAAAATACAATGGAATTTAAAACTCGTAACCGTCCTACGAAGTCCTAACTCTTATTCAATCTCTCAAATATATATTTTTTTATGGATTAAAAAATTTTCACAAAGTCGCGTACCATAAAAATAAGTATCATAAAAATTATTTATTAAATTAAAAGACAAATAAGGAAGCGCACGTTTATGTAGTATACGTTGCAGACTTAAATGTGGTGTGTACTAGTAAAAGCTTAATTATATTTGTATCTAAAAATACTGCTGTTTTATTATTTTCCTTAATTTTACTTGTTTCAACAGTTTGAATCATTTTAAATCTTATTTTTTTCTTATAGGGCGACTTCGGAAGAGCGCAAAACTTCCAGACACAGCCTGCCGAGGAAGCAGATGAGGAATGGTAGTGGAATGTTATTAATCTATTTCTATACTCTGTATCTTGGTAAAAAGGCCAATGATCACATTTTGCCTGTTCAGAAAAACTTACTCTTAATTTCTTTCTTGTTTTGCCTATAAAAGGCTTTAGGCCATAACAATTCAGTCAATTTAAAAAGTATCTTATCAGGTGTACAAGTTTTCGCAGTTTTTGGGTATTTATTGTGAAAGTACGGAACCTAATGTTTAGCTACCCCCACCCCCTTTCGGAACTTTCACTTTCTTGATTTTTCTTAATTTACCCTAGATTGTCCCACCATACACATACTGCTAAGAATTTTTTTGTTGGCGCAAACTTTTGTCAAACAGCGGAAACTTATTTGTACACCTGATATATATTAACCTAAATTGGAGATTTTTGGGCATTGCTGTTTTTTACCAAATGGTTATATATACATTGCGCGTCAAAAGTCCTTTTTCTTTTGAACAAAAAGACTTAAATAGACGAAACTTGGCGGCAATATGTAAATTAAAGCATAAAAATATTTACACCTTAATTTGCATACGTCAAGTTTCGTTTTTTCAAAAGTTAAAGGGGGGCAGAAACTTAGACGCACACTGTATATATATTATATAATATATTGTTTAGTTGTTTTTTTATTTTTTAAGAATTTTTGTTTAAGTTCATATGCATTCGTTTTTTTGTTTTTAGCCATGTATATGTGATACATTTCTTATTTTTAATAACTGTGCTTTAATGAACCAACATAAACGTAAAGCTATATTGATTTACCAAATTTATCATTTTTTTATTAAATCAAATAAAAAAAAATGTTTGTATATCTTTAAGGATGAAAAACTTTGTTTTTGTTTTTTGATAATTTAAGATATGTGTGTATCTGTGATACATGAATCTTATTAGTGTTATAGTACTCGTTTTTGAACTGAAAAAAATTTTATATAATTTTTTAAACTCTATTGTTTTATTACTTCCTTGCACTACAAGACTGTATAATATCGGTTTTTAAATGCAGAAAAGTGGTTCTTATATATAAGTATGAAATTCCCTGCACATGCCACAATGTATTTGAACAAGTAAATGCGAGTCACCTGTGATTCTACTTCTAATCTTTTTAACTAACCTGTTCTGTTCTATGACCATTTTTGATCAAATAAGGATAAAGTGGTTTAAATTATATATTTCAATTTTAAGTAAAAAAGCACCGACCGATGCCGCGACGCTCGAACTGATAGCCGTAGTTAACATTCAATTGAATAGCAAAGTATTGAATCTTAAAAAAGTATTTTTTTGTGAGTGTTTGTGAGCTAAGAAAGGGCAAAATCTTTTGTATGTTGGACGAAAAACTTCAATAAAAAATATCGGAAAAAAGCCAACCACCAAATCAATTCGATCTCCGCCACACTTAAGAAATATATTCAACATAAACTCTAAATATAAAAATAGGAGGTAAGTTGTATTTCTATAGGCCATTCAACAAATTTTATGGCTATTTCGGTACAGTTTAAAGTAGAAAATTACTGTCCAGGGAGTGATGAATATACTAATAAGTAGTTTGAAATTTAATTCGACATCCCAAGCGCGATTTTTGACTTTAAGCTTCGTCAGTTGGGCCTTCGAATCCAATAAAACTCCAAACCGCTTAATGTCAATATCAACTAAAAGATAAAATTGTTCTCTTCTGATAAAGGTGTCACTTGTTCCTATACCTTCAAGGAGGAACAAAGTAAAGAAATGAGTTTAATTTATTGGACTAGTTTCTTTACTTTGTTTTTTCTCTTGAGGGCATATGAAGAAAAAAATGATATGTTGACCACAAATGTTTAAAAACTTCACAACCCCCAATGCAAATAGGAAATTTTTGTTGCTTCATCTTCATTTTTCAGTTTTGCTGAAAAAGAATCAACTGTCTTGGAACGTCGAATCAAATAGATTGAGTTCTAAACCAGTTTTCTTTTTAATTTCAAGGAATAATAAAAAACACCAAATATAGAAATAAAATGTATTTAGCAAAACTGTCTTTTTTATGATTAAAATTAACCAAGGGTATGAACATTTTATAAATAAAATAAAAAATTGGTTTAAGTTTTGAGGATTTTTTTTTTGTATAAATTTTTGACTATAGTATACTACTAGAGGTGCCGGGTGCATTTATTGCGTTTGTTGGAAAACTACCCTGTGTCCACATTATAAGATTATGTTCCGGCATTTGTGAAGCTTGAAAATGATCGCTTAACAGCATTTGTGAAAAATTTACATGTCGTTGATAAGCCTCATTTTCCCGCTGGGAATCTCCGCAAATTCGATGCAGATCTAAAAAACACCATAAGTTATAAAAATGGAAAATCCTTTGCATATTTAAATTAATTTTTTGTTTTAATATTGAAGGCATTAAGTGAAATATCTTAAGTATTTTCCGTCCTAAACTAACTTGGTTTTTCAAATAATTTTCGAAAAATGGTTTTGTTTTAAATTGTGTAATTCATAGAGTAACAAGTGTAGAAAATAAATACCTTTAAGAATTGCAGACGCCCATAACTGGACGTGTACATCTGGTATTTTACTTGCGAGTTGCATAGCTGGTGTTACCATGTTCATACTTTCCCTACTATTACCGAGAGACAAAAATATGTGACCAAGAAGAACGAGCGAACACGATGTCAATCTGTTTAAGTCCTCTGCATTTGCCATCTTCAACGTTTCTCTTAAGTATCTCCTAAAAAAATATATTTAGTCAAAAGGTATTCTGAAATTCCTGTGAATTTGGAAATTTGTTCAGTAGTTGATACATACTTTGCTTCGTTGTATCTTCCTTGAAAGAACGCTTGAAGCCCCTGTACATAATAAGCTGCCGCCCTTAAACTATGAGAATGTGATGGCAAACTTTCTGGATTAATTCTGTCATGTAAAGCAACGAAGTCTGCTTCCCTTTTACCTCTTAAATATACGATAGCTAGATTTAAATTGGCGAATGTCCATAATTCCCTTTCCCGAGATGTCTAAAAATAAATAATTAAATGTAACTATAAGCGAAACACAATAAAACTTCCGCTTTAACTTACATTTAAAGCGGCAATGAACTGCGCTTCGGCAGCTTCCATACAATTCATACTCATAGAGTATAGACCTAGTAATGTGTGTAATTGTGGACCATGTGTTTCCAATAACCGTGGATTCTGTTTACAAATTGCTGCCGCTGAAGATATTTCTTGTAACGCTTGTGTTTTATTTCCCATTACTAACCTGCACATGATGATGTGTTCTAATAACATTAGTTGGAAGACTGACAGAATTGGCTTATTTTCTACAACTGAAAACGTTAAATCAATTACGTGAATTTTTGTGTTGTGTGAAAAACAGTTTAAATAAATAAATGTCGGTACCTAATAATAACTTACTTTTTAATTTTTCAATTTGCATTAAAGCTTTATCTGTGTATTTTTGTGCTTTTTCCATATATCCTGCTTGCATACTATGCATTACAGTTACTAGATATACAAGTACATACAAGTGCTCTTTTGGCATCCACAAAAACATATCACCCGCACTTGGTCCCATAAAAACTGAAACAATTTATGATTATTATTTTTAACTAACTTTATATGAAAGTAAATCAAAAACTGTTATTCATTTAACTTCTTAAAAATTGAATTATTTAAAGCGGAATGTAAAGTAACTTATGATCAAGAATAAATACTGAAGATATAAAAAATTAAAAAAAATAATCCGCTTTACAATTTAAGTAAAAAAAAAACACTGACCATCATCCGAAGCCATGATGGTTTGAATGCTCTGTTGTAACTGTTTTAGACAAGGTTTCACACTTTTAACTTGTCCTGCCATTAAATAATGACACACCTGAAAAATAATTGATTCAAATTTTATTAAAACACTCACATTTAAGATTATTTATATGCTTCTTAACATAATTGCTAGCACAAACAATTTGTGTTCAATTTTAATTTATATACGAGCCGATGCTATTAAAACAAAAATTTTGACAAAATTAATAAATTAGACATAGTTTGTTTGGAATCTCGTAGGTGTTTGCAGTTAATGTAAGTACATTTTTATCAATGCAACGCTCTGCACATAAATTTTTGCTATTCTATTTATTTTATCGCAATATTTACACACCTGTAAAACTAAAAAATACACTTTAAGATATTCTTTCTGATATACAGCACCAGTCCATGTTTCAATTAAATGCCCTGCTTGATTTAATATTGGTTGTACTTCTTGTAATTTTTTATCAATCAATAATAACTGCAAAAAACTTTCTGTTAGAAGATTTAAACTCTGTAAAACTAAAAACATGCTTACCATTCCTTTACTTAACAAGAATAAAACTCTTGTGTAAGAAGCATTAGATATATGAGCGTAATCTACTCCAACTCCAAGTAAGCTGCTTGCAAGGGTGTAATCCTTTTCAGTAGCATGAATTTGCTGTAACGAATTGAATAAAAGTAATTTTTAATAGTTTTGATTAGTAATATGTTTAAATAGATTTTCTTTTCATTTAATGAAAAATCCCTGACCCCAACCCAATAACACAAAAGTAATTTTTTGTATATTTTACTATACATTTTTGTTTAAGAATACTTACAGCAAGTTGAAAAATTAGTCGGCAATGCCAATATACATTGTGTTGAGATAGTTCAATGGCCTTCCTTAATATTGGTTTAGATAAAGAAATTTGCTCTTGTTGTTCATACAATTCTGCTAAAACACTCGCCGCTTCAAATTTGACATCATCGAATGAATTTATAACTTGTGACAACAACCACTGAAATGAACTACTTTAAGCAATTTATAAAATTACTTGATCTAATATAAACACTTGTAAAATATTACTGTACATTTATGTTGACTGATCATTAAGACTAGGTATATTCATACAAAACGCTGATTAATTACGAAAGTATGTAAATTAAATTAGGTTCCCAATTTATTACTTACAGCTTGTTCTAAATGGTTCTTGGCCAAGTCTATGTTTTTTGTATGGGATAAAAGAATATTTCCAAGTTGTAAATGTGTTCTTGCTTCTACTCTTTGGGGAGGTTTAAAATTAAAAACTGCCTGTAAACACTGTATACATGGTTTTATCATTGGAGGGCTGGAAGTTCTAAAATGCTCGGCTAAGCCCAAAAGTGAAAGGTACCAAGCATCTTGAGAGGAAGCCATTTCCTATTTCTATTGTATATTATAAAATATTAAATTTAAATTGCACATTATATCTTTAAACCTATTAAATAATGTTTATAATGAAGACTAAACATTGTTTTTTTACGCATTTAGTATATAGCTACTGTTTGACAATTGACAACTGTAGACTTTGACATACATGTTTTATTCAATGTCACCAATGAAAACTCAAAACAAAAAATTACTAATAGTTCAAATGGCCCTAAACTTAATGTGAATTTTATAAAATTGAGTAAGGATAAAAAAGAACAAATAATAAACTTCCCGTTCTAATCCTAAAAAAGCAATTTCGTTCATTCTATCTAAATTACTTCTTCTTTTTCTTCTTGGTTCGTTTGTAAACATGACATAACCAATGTTTTGCCGAAATGTCAAACTGCAATGAGAAAAATAAACTAATGTTAGTACTTTTAAATGGAAATCCCTAAACTGGCTCAAATGGTTGTTGAAATAGATCCTTCTAAGGACAAGTTCCCTTTTTGCATCGTCTGGACTCCCATACCAATATTAACATGGTTATTTCCTATAATAGGGCATATGGGTATTGGTCTTTCTTCTGGTGTTATTAGAGATTTTGCCGGTTCCTATTATGTATCTGAAGATAACATGTCCTTTGGGAAACCGACAAAATACTGGCAACTCCAGCCATCTTTGGCACGGGGAAGTTTTAGGTAGGAATTTAGTTTTAAGTAAAAATGTAGCTGATTGCTATTTGTAAGTTTTCTCAATTGGATCTTAAACATGGTAGAAACTTTAGATAGATCCATAGAGCTACTGTGTCAGACATGCAGAAAGCTCTTTGGAATGCGGGAATTAATCTTAAAACACCCTTACAAACATACATATATTGGAAAAACTATTAATTACATTTTTTTTTAGTGGTTGGGATCAAGCAGTAACTGAAGCGTCAGATATTTATAAGACTAGAGTACATAACTTGTTATGTGACAATTGCCATTCTCATGTTGCTACAGCTTTAGATCTAATGCATTATAAAGAATCAACAAATTGGAATATGGTGAAATTGGCGATTTTAATGTTAATTTACAGCAAATATGTTTCATTTGTAGGTTTTCTAAAAACTTGGCTACCTTTTCTAATTATAGTGACCATTGGTTTAGTTATTGGCTTTACCACACAATAATACATAGGGTTGTTTTATTTTTACTAAATTCTCAAAAAACATTAAAATAATTTATTTTAACTCTGGTGGGTTTGCTATTTGACTTTTTGTTGCATCAGAATGAAATTGTGGTATTGTACACAGCAACCATCAACTAGTGTTAAAAATAAGAAAAATTACTACCTTTGTCAGTAAATACAATTTTATTATTTATATGCTGTACATAACTACTCAGAGTTTTAAAATATATCAGTAAGTAGTAATTTATTATTTATATGCAGTACATTCTTTTTTTGTTAAAACACTTCTGATCTTTCTTGTAAAATCTCGGGCAAACATCTTTAAAGTACTTTCCAAAATTAATTGTACATTTCATAAACTTACAATTTAAAGTTAAATATATACATATACAGGATAAATCGTTGTTAGTGAAGAGTAAAGGCAGATTCTTTGGACGAAAATATAAGAAATAAATTGCTTTAGTAAAATGTTATGAAAAAATTCAATTATTAAAATATTTTTCATTTTTTTTCTCAACCCCTTTTTAACATGTCATTTTTTCAAAATACATTCCAAAGTCAAAGCTGAATATTTATTTTTATTCAGCAATTTTATAGAAATCCATTTTTAAATTATTTAAGTGTATCGTTTTTATATAGTCAGAAGCACCGGAATATAAATTAATTACATACTAATTATGGTTTGCTACCTTTAGACATATTTCTCTAACAAATTTGTTGAAAGCATTATTTTTTCACATCTTACTAAAACTTTGATTTTACCCTCAAATTTTGATCCAAATAATCTTCCTTCGCTGGATAGCTCATTATATTAATGGTCCTCCCTATATATACAATATGTCCAAAAATTATAATGTTAGATCAAACGTTATTTTCTTTATAAAAACTTAATATTTGGAAATGGATACTCAAAATATTCAAACTGTCGACAAAATCTATACCAGATAACAAAAAAAACTGTTATATTAAAGGTTTTTTTTCCTTCATAAAATATGAAGAAATAATTAAATTTAAACACTCATTTCTGTTAAAAATACTTGAATAGAAAGTGCTCCTGGTTGTTCCATATAAAGTTTCACCATTTTTTTATGAACAATACTGCATAAAGTACGACAATTGTTAATTTGCAAACCAGTTAGGAACATAAGGAATTTCTTTACGTCTATGGTTGAAGAAATTAACTGTTCTGAGTTTTCATCATCATCATCTCCTTCATCACTTGTAGGAATTTGCCCAACTAAAACATCACAGAGTACAAAATAAAATAAAAAAGGCCTATATCCAGCAATACAAATTGAGTTGGGAATTCTAACAATTGTTTAACTTTTACAAATTCCATATTTTAAATAAATTTAGAGTAGACTATAATATGTAGTCTTAAACCACGTATTTCTGTCAAAATTGTGGCTATAAAGTGAGGTGCTTACTGAATACATATTTTGTATTATTTTTTTAAGCGTTCCCTTAACCGCTTCTTTAATTTATGACCAAAAACTATGGCAGCAGTTAGAAAAAGGTAATTTATAAACCACAAACTTATTGAAGCTGTCCATGTTTTACAGTGAACAAAGTTGCATGGTGTTTTAAACGCAGTTTGTGCCTTTAATTGGAGTTTAAGAATAATGGCAATCTGAAAAGAAACTGAGCCATAAAGTCCTTTTTCACTCACCAGAATATTTTACTGCGTTTATATTTTCAACCCGAAAATATTCTCACATTTTCACCAATAATTTTCACAATTGTATATTTATATTCTTAGTTTTATACAGAGGTTAACTGATACTCTAAAAGACAATACCTGCAAAACTTTGAATACTAAGATCAGTAAAATGTGCAGATACTTTAACCACATTTGTTTTTATTTGAAAAGTTAATCTACCATTCTTGTTAGCACTGACAATTAAACTGTGGCTCATATTCCTTAACCTTTCAACAATATTTCTTAATGCTTTAAGGTTTGGCATTTGTATAGAAACCTAAAAATAACAAATATGTATGATATTCTTTCTTTGTACAATAAAACTTACATGAAAGTCATTAAATCTAGGTTCTTCATAGTCACCCCAATGTTTTCTTGAAATTACTTCTACAGGTATATCATGAACTATTTCTCTTGAATTTTCTTCAGCCATCTAAAACATTAAATTATTATTAATGTTACTCTATAATTCAATATTAAAATTGCACTCACTAATTCCATTTCTAATGTGAGACATGGAGCCTGTTTGTTGGTTAGTTTTATTTTAAAAGATTTAACAGTTTGTTTTAAAACGGTTAACGAACCCGCTAATAGTGCTGTAATAAAATAAATAATTAAATAGTGATCAATTGTAACGTCTAAATTCTTACAAACCTGTTGAAAATTCCAAATAAATTTCATTGTACTGGTCGCTAACTCCCACGACGTTATACTCTTTAAAATAAAAATTAACGGGTAGTTCACACCATACTAACGGTCTTCTAGGTCCCGACTCTTCTTCAGATATAATAAAGTAAACTTTTCGTGTTGTGATTCTCATTACACATTCCTTAGAGAACTTTGATAAACTTAAGCTTATATCTGGAATGTTAACAGAATAGTAACTTAAAAAAAGACATATTACGAATACTTACTCATAAAATCGCGCATTGCTGCTGCATCACTTATTAAAGCTCTAAACTTCATAATATTTAATAAATATTAAAAATCAACATCAAATTCAAATTAGTTTAGACTTGCTGAAAGACAATAACAAACAGGTTGACCAACATAAATTTGAATTCGTCTTTCATGCTTAAAAGCGACTCGAGTTTGAAATGGCTCTACCGTTGTCTGTATACAGACAAGGGCTCTACCATTCACTGCAAACAACCTTAAAAACGAAGAAAATTGAGGTTATGTTCTGAAAGGTCTTGTTTATTTTTGTTTAATGTCCATACTTTGCTGATTTAAAATATTTAAATATAATTGTATAGAACCGTAGAAGATCACAATGTCTTATAAAAGAAAACCAGATTCGCAAGTCCCAGCTGAGGAAAGCGATCAGTTGATTATAAGACCTTTGTAAGTAAACTTTCCTGGCATTTCTCTTAAATAGTATTTTTTACCCTTCAGGTTTAATTCAATTTTACATTTTTTTATATTGTGTTTTACATAGAAACATTTTATATACGTGTTTTTTCAGAGGAGCTGGACAAGAAGTCGGAAGGTCTTGTATTATGATTGAGTTTAAGGGCAAGAAAATCATGGTAAGTTGCCTATTTGGACTGAAATAAAATTCTAAATATCATTTTTCAGCTTGACTGTGGTATTCATCCTGGATTGTCTGGAATGGATGCTTTACCATTTGTTGATTTAATCGAAGCTGATGAGGTTGACTTCCTCCTTATATCTCAGTAAGTTTTTAATTAAATTTAAACCAAAAGTAGCATTATTTTTTATAAAATTCCTTAAGTATAGCTTCTGATCTTTCCCGCAAGCGAATATAGTTTTTAATTTTTTTTACATAGTTTTCACCTTGATCACAGTGGTGCCTTACCTTGGTTTTTACAAAAAACTAGTTTCAAAGGACGTTGTTTCATGACCCATGCAACCAAAGCTATTTACAGGTGGCTTTTATCAGATTATATTAAAGTCAGGTAGGTAAATTCGTATATATTATTTTGTTAAATAGATAAAAGAAAACATTTTTAATTTTAGTAATATTGCTACAGAACAAATGTTATATACAGAGGCAGATTTGGAAGCCAGTATGGATAAAATAGAAACAATAAATTTCCATGAAGAAAAAGATATAATGGGGGTTAAATTCTGGGCTTACAATGCAGGGCATGTTCTAGGTGCTGCTATGTTTATGTTGGAAATAGCTGGTGTAAAAGTTAGTAGATAAAGAATTTAATGACTAAATATTTTTTTAGTTTCTGATATAAAAAATGAAATTAATTCTTTTTAGATACTGTATACAGGAGATTTTTCTCGTCAAGAAGATAGACATTTGATGGCTGCAGAAATCCCTACTGTACATCCTGATGTTTTAATCACAGTAAGATTTTTTCATCTGACTCCTATAGTCATTAAAAACAATATTTATTTTTCTTGTACAGGAATCTACTTATGGCACACATATTCATGAAAAACGAGAAGATCGTGAGACCCGTTTTACTACTTTGGTTAATGATATTGTAAATAGAGGAGGCAGGTGCCTAATTCCCGTATTTGCTCTTGGGAGAGCCCAAGAATTATTGCTCATATTAGGTAAATATTAAAATGATCTGCATCGGAATATTTTTTTGATGTAAATTTATTTTGTAGATGAATATTGGAGTCTGCATCCTGAACTTCATGACATTCCTATATATTATGCCTCATCTTTAGCAAAAAAATGCATGGCTGTCTACCAGACATACATAAATGCAATGAATGATAAAATAAAACGACAAATTGCTATTAATAACCCATTTGTTTTTAAACATATTTCTAATTTAAAGGTGAGTTTTTTGTTTTCTTCAGCCTAAAGTTAAACAGTTAAATCAAAAACATCAAAGTTATAAAAAATGTATTTTAAAAACAAAAAAATATTAGCTTTCTTTACATTGTCTTCCAAATTTTTCAAATACATCTATTTCAGGTTTTACTTTGTCATACAAATGGGGGAAAGCATTTTCTGCCTTATAATTTATTCTGACAGTTTCGTAAAGTCTTAAGTCAAACATTTCTTCAAATTCTTCTTTTGTCATGAAAATGTCAGCATAAAGGAATGAAAACCCACCAACATCTCTTGTAAATTTTTCCATGCTCCTCATTGCATCTACAGGATTGTATTTTTCTTTCTTTTTCACAGAACCAGGAACTCCATAAATACCCAAATCGTTGTACATGGCATAGTTTGTTCCTTCCACAATATACTCTTTACTAGGTTGTTTTAGTTGGCCAGAAACCTCTCCGTGGTCATAAATTTTACAAGGATATACTAACAGGGGATATGCTTCAAATAGTTTTTCAGAAACTTCTATTTGATCTTCTAGTTTTCTAATAGGAAGGACAATATCTTGAAAAACTTGCTTAGTGAATGTAAAATTTCTTATTCCAGGGGTGGTTGTGAATTTAAGAAATGCTGGTTTTGGTGGTAAAAGCCAACCAAACAATAACCTAAAAAGAGGATTATTGCCAAATGGTATCATCGATTCTACAACCCAAAATATAGCTCTATTATGTCTTAGTAAATATTCTCTTAGTGGAATGAGTTCTGTGTGTTTTCCTTTTTTCAAAAAAGACTCTACATATTTATAGAACCACGGTTTGTACCAGCTAGTAACATTGTTCAGAGGTAAATTAGGATCGTAATCAGAATAATCACCAGTCATTATGACTGCTTCATTTCGAGAAAATATTGTAGCTTCAACATAATCAGACACAGGATAATCAGGGCCATTATCTCCTGAAAAAAGTCTAATCATATCACAGTAATTTTGTTCATTCTTTACTGGGATATAATTAATTTTAATGTATGGTTTAATTTTTACGATTTTCAAAGTTAGAGCTACTAAGAATGCCAAACTTCCATGTGACCACGGAAGACACTTATAAAGGGATTCATTTTCATTTTTGGAAGCTGTGACTAAACTTCCATCTCCTAATATAACTTCATATGACACAACATTCTCATGGTATAAACCTACTTTGTGAGAATGAGTGGTCATTCCTGTTCCCATAGCTAATCCACCAACTGTAGCATCTGCTATTTCTAAAGTTACAGCTAAAGTGTAACCTTTAGGTATAAGATATTGTGTTATATCTCCTACTGTTACCATTGGCTCCACTCTTACTGTCAATTTTTTTTCATCTAATTCTAATATATCAAAAAGGTCTACATTAATTTTATGACACTGATCTTTCCTGAAGAAAGTTGTAGACAAACTTAGCCAGTTTGGTCGTGATGTACAAAGTAATTTTCTTCCTTCTTTAGGTAATTTGTTCCATTGTTGTACTTGAGACTGAATTTTTCTTACACGCTTCTCGTGAAGTTTTGGACTACTGAATAATAAGCTATGAATGTTTTTTTTAGTGATTAGTAGAAGATCAAATAAAAAACTTGCAGGTAAACAAAAGAAAAGGACTACTAGGCCTCTATTGTTTTCTAAAAATTCGATCAGTTTGTCAGTCCATGTTTTTTCCAAAACTTTTTTACCAACCATCTGAAAAAAGTTGACATATTAAAAGCAAGAAATGCTAACTCCTCGTTTTTTGGAAAATATTTTGTTTTACACTTTTGTAAACCTTTTTAAATTGATTTTCACTTATGAGAGATCAAACGTTGAAAAACAAGATATGTTCAAGTCTAATTGAATATGAAAAACTCAGGCTTTGTCTGAGCATTTCTCATACATATTTAAAATAACGCCAAAAATAATATTCCATAAGTAAGGTCCACACTATATGTAGAAAGAATATTTGATTTTCACTTTGAACACAATACAAAAATTTAAGGAACTTTTACCTTTTATAAAATTATCTAAAACGTGGAAAAATACATATTTGTATTTAATTACTATTCTATTTATATCATATATAACCTTAAAAATTATTTTCAGGTTCTAATAAAAATTTACCTTGTTAAAAATGTATTCCAACTACTATTTCCATATAATATATTTTAACCTCTTTATTGTAATCCCTCTTGACCTTTGCCTTGTAACAGTGGTTGTATCTTTACTATCTTTAAAAACCAGACACCTCGCACAGAGTCGGCTTAAGGGAGCTCATAAACCAAAATTATAAACTTAAATTAAAACACATCAATTACATTAAAATGATGTATAAATTATTTTTATTAGCAAACAATTTGTTCGTCAGAAGTAAAAACTAAATTACAACCAAAAATCCTTACACCTAAAGCAGACAACCCATTGGCGCGACACGTCGCGCGCGGCCCTCCCCGAGAAGTCGCGTGCGACAACAATTGATATATAAATGTATGGCGCAAAACCCATTGATGCGACAAAGCAGCGTGGTCGCACGCGGCAAAATTACTGGCCGCGACTTTTTTGTCGCGCGCGGCCAGTGTTACTATTGATTCATATGGAGCATAACCCATACACGCGATTATTCGAGCGCGATTCACAGAGAGAGGTGGAAAGTACGGCGTAATTCGGCAGTTGTGTTTGAACAATGGGTGCAATGGGCATTTACGTCCACCTCCACTACAGACTAAGTAATAAATTATATATCGAGTCGCGGCTTGTCGCCTATGCAAAAGTCGCGCTTTCAAAATCGCGACTTTTGCATAGGCGGCAAGCCGCGGCTCGATATATAATTTATTAGGAGGTGGAAGAGGTAGCAACGTCAATACCGTTTGCACTCATTGTTCAAACACAACCTCTCTCTGTGAGTCGCGCTTGAATAATCGCGTGTATGGGTGATGCTCCATATGAATCTACAGTAAAACTGGTCGCGCGCGACGGAAAAGTCGCGAGTTGTCGCGGCCAGTATTTTTGCCGCGCGCGACCACGCTATTTTGTCGCATCAATGGTTTTTGCGCCATACATTTATACATCAATTGTTGTCGCATGCGACTTCTCGCGGCATGCCGCGCTAGTGGGTTATCTGCCTAAGTCGCCTGCTAGTTTAAATTACATTAATAAAAATAAAGTAACTTTATACTACCTACTTTCTTTAAAAATGTTAATCTTAATGTAGAATAGAAAAAAAAAGTAATAGTGAGGTTGATAATCATAATAAAATACTGATCGTTTACTCTTCATTTGCCAGAGTGATAAGGATTGATTACTTGAGTAGTTTTTTCTGGCTTTTTGAATTTCGTTCATAGCAGTATGAGGAACCTTTCAAGTACTTGCTGATTTACTGCGTTCTTGCCAAATTCGATTTTTGTTTCTTGAGTTGGTTCTATTTTGGTTTTGTTGTAGATATATTCGCTTCAGGAATGGTAAAAAGTGTTGTTGGTATAGTCTGTCCAAGTAATAAGTCAGAAAGAAAGAACCACACCGTCAAAGGTACCGCCTATGTCGCCCTATTTGAGTCAGACGCCGCAGCGCCGGCGACCTTAAAGAGGCTCCTTTCTTCAAAGGAAAGCCGAGCGCTTCGGTCTCAGCGGTACCTTTGACGGTGTGGTCCTTTCTTTCTGACTTATTACTTGGACAGACTATATGTCACATTTTAGTTAATACTCTAAGGGTGTAGTATTCAGCTACTTCAAAGTTTAAGTGTGTAAAATAATATTCTAAAAGAAGTGTAGTCAGGTAGATTTGTAAATTTTAATTTGTCAATATTTTAGGGAATCGATCATTTTGAAGACATTGGTCCTTGTGTAGTCATGGCATCACCAGGTATGATGCAAAGTGGGCTCTCTAGGGAACTTTTTGAAACGTGGTGTACAGATTCAAAAAACGGAGTCATAATCGCAGGTATAAATCTTGTTTCAAGTTTGTAAGCACATTTGACTCATTATCATTATTTATTAACTTTAGGTTACTGCGTTGAAGGGACTTTAGCTAAAACAATATTATCCGAACCTGAAGAAATTACTACTATGATTGGACAAAAACTACCTCTTAAAATGTCAGTTGATTACATATCTTTTTCTGCTCACACCGATTATCAACAGACAAGCGAATTTATTAGAATGTTAAAACCGCCCCATGTGGTAAGAAAAAATAAATAAAATCACTTCTCTAAATCTCTAAGTATAATTGCGGTTTATTTCTTAAAGGTTCTGGTTCATGGCGAACAAAATGAAATGAATCGTTTGAAAGCAGCACTTCAGAGGGAGTATGAAGATGATCCAAACACAATTATAAATATTTATAATCCACGAAACACACATTCCGTTGAGTTGTACTTTAGAGGTGAAAAAACTGCAAAAGTAATGGGGAAACTTGCAGTAGATCAACCACAAACGGGAAATATGTTAAATGGTATCTTAGTTAAAAGAAATTTCAATTATCATATACTGTCGCCGGACGATTTATCAAGTAAGATTTCTTATACCAATATTTCACTTAATTGTTTTGAACTTTAAACTCTTATTTAACGAGCCACTTCAACTTTTTTTCTGTTATTTTTGTATGTACATACAGGTTTACTTTTCGGTAATTTCTAATTCGGCTATTTCTGGTTACTCTCTTTTAAAATATTTTTCTTTTTTAGAGTATACTGACTTAAGCATTAGCCAAATAATGCAAAGACAGAGTTTACACTATTCCGGAAACAGCGGAGTACTTAGATATATGATTTCACAAGTAGCCGGCTTATTAGAATCAATAGACGGGGAAAAGAAAATGAAGGCATTTAACGCCATAGATATAACAATTGAGCATAAAATTGTTACTTTAGAAGTAAGTATAAGAGGGTGTCAGAACAGTCTTACAACGTTTTTGGTTACAACTAACTTTAAAAACTGTTTTAGTGGGTGGCTAATCCTGTTAACGATATGTATGCAGACGCAATAGTTGCGGCAATTTTACAAGCAGACTTATTGGATGTACCCGTGAAAAATATGACTACTTCCGTCAAAATTGACAGAATGCATTTTAAGGAATGTTTGATTGAGATGTTGCAAGATATGTTTGGTGAAGATTCCGTACCAAAAATATTCAAGGGTGAAAAATTGTATGTAACGGTAAACAATAAACGTGCTGATATTGATCTCACTAATCTGGTAAGTTTGGTGGTTCTATAATTTTCTTTTGTAGATGCTGGATTTTAGGGAAAATAAAAATTATTTTCTTAATCATTTGATCCATGTTTTGGATTTTATTCATTCATAAAAATAAAGATTTTGGCACGGGGTTGACAGGTGACAAAAAAATCTCACCGGGTCTTATTTGGATAAAGACAACCGTGTTACAAATCGCATATTTGGGCAATTTTAATAAAAGTATTTAACTATATTTGTATAAAACCAGAAGCATAAAATTATGTGTAAAAAAAATGAGAGAAATTAGTTTTGTCTCCTATTTTTGTTATAAAATAGGACAGATAAACAAACCTCAAAAATATCCAGTGGGTTTTTTATATACAACTCTCGTTTTTTCCAATTGTTTTGGCATTGATTTTTCATCTAAAATTACGTCTTTGCGTTTATACGATCTTGGCTTGGGTAAATAGACACTGCCCAGAGTTGCCAGATCCAGCCGATTTTCAGTCTTTCACCTGGGGGGATATGGAATATCCCCTGCTCAGCGGAGGGACCGATACAAGTGTATCCTCTCTCATGGTTGTTCTAATCCAGTCATTCAACCTTCGAAGGGTTGAAAAGAACCTCTCGACTTCTTGTAATCTTTCTTTAAATTAAAAAAAACTACCTGAAGGGGGGCTGCATCCCCACAGCCCCCCTGGATCCGCCCATGACCAGAACTCACGTTTTCACGACGGATTCAAAGGTTTGACGTTTTTAGATTGTTTCAAAATCGTTTTTTTCTTCTAGGACGTGAAATGCATTGAAGATGAAACATTTCAACAAATTGTACAAACAGCTGTATCTAAATTGTACCAATCATTGGCGCCTCCTCAGTTTGAAACATCTTGAAGTTTTTGTATTAACATTTTCTTGAGATTGTCTTGTGACAATCTTGTTAAATAGGTGATATAATTTTATCCTAAGTTAAAATAAAATCAGTTTTATATTTTAATAATTATGAACGATGTGTTTGATTTGTTACACCTTCCTTTCTAGGTTTCTCACTGATTTTTGTACATATTAATCAAATTAGTAGACAAATAAAACAATTTGAAAATGTGCTACCATCTATCATATAAAACTGATAAATTTTTGATTTGATTTATTGGATTCTAAAGCCTAACTGACGAAGCCGTTTGTTTACTAAATAAAACAATATTTAATCATGGCACTGCTAAGTAACTCTTTAATTTTTAATTAGAAACAACACAAACTCAAAACGAATTATAAAATTAAAAAAAAAAAACAAAACTCAGTATGGCGGATTGCCAACGGTTTGTGACAAAACTTTTATAAAATCATCCAATGGGCATATTTTATGTTCTGTGTTCATCCTACATTGCCACTGGACTAAGATAACTCCAACGAGGAACAACAACGGAAGATACGACAACCAAGTCAGGGCATGAGAGAATTTCGAGTAACAGCGTCTAAAAATAAAACAAAATATATAGTAAAATCATTACTAGCATCTAGGCCGGTTATTAAACACAAAAAAAAGTTAAAAATGTATTATTTTTTACCTAGTTTTTAATGGCGACTAGGAATATTTTGTGCGAAATCTCTGAAAATGTCCAATTTTGTAAGTTTGGATAAAGAATTGACATTCATAAATCATAGTATGAATTTATCATAGGATGAAAATGAAAAGAACGTTATTGTGTATTATAGTCAAAATAAGAAAGTCTTAATAAATGGGAGAAAAATCCCACAAAAATAAAACTTGTCACCCTGGGTGACCCTGGCGTCCTGGCCTGGAAGCTGGCGTCGAAGAAATACTTGGCGATGACCAGGAAAAACCTACGTCTAGTAGTAGGATTTCTGACTGGCCACTGTCAACTAAGGAAACACCTCCATACAATGGGGCTAGTGGACACACCTCTATGCAGGATGTGTGAACAGGAAGACGAAACGGTCAATCATGTCCTATGCGATTGCCCGGAGTTATCGTCAATGAGAGAGTGCGTGTTCCGTGAGTCTTGGCCTACACCTGCCTATATAAAGGAGATGTCTCCTAGTGACTTGTCCACTTTCCTGGAAAGGACAGGATGGACGATGACCTAGGAGGGCAACTCCTCGGGAGGATGTACAATGGGTCAAAAGTGGCCTAAGTGCTGTGGGACTAACACACCCTCCCTACTCTACAGATACAGAAGAAAGTCTTAAGTGACGAAGCCGAAAGGCAGAAACCCCCCGATAGGCCTAAGTGTTACCGGAGACTTAATTACAGAAAAGCGGTTTGTTTTTAATCAGTTCTCTATTCGAAAAAAAAAAAAAAAAACAAAAATTTAATAAAAAAAAGAAAAACTTAAATTTTTATACTAATTCATATACACACCTGTATCTTGAATATTCTTTGGTTTCTTTATTGTCTTTTTTAGACATATTTTGTTTTTCGCAGTTTTTACATTTTTCTAATAAAACATTTTTATTTTCTGGAGAACTTGAAGATGATTTTGTACCTCCAGGCGAAAACCTAAAATTAAAATTATAATAATCATATCAATTATTTTAATTAAAATTACTTTGTAATGAATAAATAAGGATTAAAGAACGTTAGGTATGCAATTTTTACCTTTTTGGAGATGATTGTTCTTTCCAGTATTCAGTATTTTGCCTAATTATTGCCATATAATTTGTAACCAAATTCCAACATTTCGTCATACGGTGTTCGCAAGTTAAAACGCCCAGGTGCCCCACTGCCTGCGATATTTCCTGCATTTGGTATCTAAAAAAGGTATAATACACTTATAGGGTTGATCCTGAACATGTTTTATGTAAACAATAAAAGCTGTTGTATAACAAATTAATATTTGCCGTTGAAAAAACCAACAAATGCACATTTTTTAAATACAATTCTTTGAATGAGGACGTTTTGTCTAAACATTACCTGACATCTTCTAACATTAAAAAAACGGGTTTGATGGAATCTGTAGCACCTATACATTTGTGATCTCTTAAACGGGTAGATATATCTTTCAGTAAATAAATAAATTTTCTATACAGCTGCGAGTAAACGTCTTTTTGTTTTTGTAATCTTTCTTTGATGTCCTTCGAATCTAATGCTACTTGTATGGCAAAAGTGGTAAATAATCGTTCTGTTTCGTCTTTGGATAGTTTTACCCTGAAAAGTTGTTAAAAACGTAAAAAAATAATAATAAAAACTTAATACAGAAAACCGTTAAATTTAAATAATTTGTTGTCAGATCAAAACCATTCCTACATTGACAACATAATTTCCATTTAAAATATTTACAGCTTTTTAATAGTGTAAAATTTATGAATGTGTTAAACTTACTTTGGGCTATTTTCATGCAGACCCAATTTGTCCAAAAAGCTATTTGATATATGTGGGAAGGCGTCTTGGAGATGTAAATCGAAAGAAAGTACTGGCAACTACAAATAAAATAGATGTTACATTACGTGATATTTAATAATTTTCAATGGGTGCGTTTTGAATTTTTGACATTTATTTTTTCCTAAATTAATCTTTCCCGCAAGCAAATAACTTTATTTCTAGACTGCGTTTAAATCACTGGAATCCTCTAGAGTAACATCCTGTTAAGTTTCTGAAAATACCTCGAAGATCAAAGAATGTGACTACAAAATGCTATAAACTTTTATCAATTATTGTTTACTCCATTTTTTTTGTTCTTAATTGACTTTGGCGAAAATCATACTCCAATTTCTAACAGTGTTTTACTGAGCGACTACTGTTATTTATATTATCAAATATTTCATTGGATTCTGTCAGCGGATTTTTAGTTACGGCGTAACATAATAAAATCCTTGACCTACCAAAATGATTAGACGGGCCAATTCAAAAAATAAATTGATTAAATATGCAAAACAACCGGGTGCGCTTAGATTTTGCTTTTTTTATCTATAAATTTTGTAATAAATTTTAAAAGATCAAAATCAACTTACAGTATATATTTTAAAACATTACAGAAAAAACATTGCTGGCATATATTCCCAGTTTTTATTATCAAAAACTATAATTTTTAAGAATTCCGAAAAGAAATTCAACTTACATCAGTAATCGAAATATTATGAACACATTCTTCACTTTCACCATCACCAAGTTGAAATATCCTACAGTTTTGACTGCCAGGGCTGTTATTTTCATCTTCCGAATTCGATTTTTCATCATTAGGAGATTCTTCCTCTATTCCAACAGAATCAGGACTGACTGACCTGTTAAATTGTAATTTCGACGGTCTTAAAGTATATTTTCTTATTTCTTTAGGAGCAATCCTTGAAAAAAAAATAATATTTAAATAGGAAAGAATTAAAATACAAAAAACAAAGTATATTAAAAAAAGGAATAAAAAAATCAATGAAAGTAACGGGTTTAGACAAGAAAGAGTATTACCGAGTAAACCAAATCAGAATTTGCTAGAAATTTGACTGTATAAAGAGTCGGGAGAAAATGATGAAAGAAACAATTTAAGCATTCACATAATTAAATTAAAAATATATCACAAATGTGTGTTATTCAATTTAAATAGGACAGCAACTCAAAATTAATCTCACATACTTTATTTTAATTATACAAAGGCTGCCTTAGTTTCGGCACGCAGGTCTAGAATAAAAATAACAAATAGCTAATGTACAAAATTATATAATACCCCGCACGAGACGCCGAAGAAAAATATTTCTTTTTTTGGTGTAGTGTAGCAAACTAAGCAAATACAATTAATTTTTTTAAATACTATTGTAAGAACGTGGTAAATTCGCCTTTAAGATATACACTAGATAAAATATTAATTACTTAAAAATTTCCTAAAATTCATTAGAAAGGGAAATAAAATACTTACTCGTCACTTCTTTTAGTTGGACAATAATTTAAACGAGAGTCCGCATTATCTTCCATTGTAGATGGAGCACTTGAAATCTAAAAAAATATTGGAATAATACAAAAAATCCCTTAAATTGCATAAATAATCTAAAACATAAAATTACAAAATACGAAGTTTTAAAATTGTCACTTAAAACTGATTGACATTCATGTAAAAATTGTCACAAATTATCATGACACTGAGAAAAGTGATAAAGAATTTGAGCAAAAATACAACTAAACAAAACAATTGGGATCTGACATCCAGCGATACGCCAACTGGCGCTTTGTTTTCGAACACAAAGTAGGGTGACGTTTCCATAAGATATACATTACATCAAACGGGAAAATCCATTTTTGAGATAAATGACCGAAATTGTATTAAAACAGCGTGAAAAATCAAAAAATAAAGTGTATTGCGCAGTACCAGGGAGTAATAATAACTCTAATAAATGTCTGGACGTTGTATTTCACTATTTGCTGGAGCCGGATAAACGAAAGGGACGAATATTTTTTATATCAGCTACAAAACGGGTGTTCCTTTCAGGGACGAGTTTTGACCTGTGGAAGGGTTGGTGGAGGTAGGAAGTGATATTAAACATCCTCAAAAAAACTGGCGGAAAGGCGATTTGCCGCTGATATTAAAAATAAACAAGATTTTTGGCCGGTGTCGGTGGAGGGGTTGATGAGGGTCGGAAGTAATCAACACCACCACCGTGCTCAGCATCCTCGAAAACGTGGGAAAAGACGTTTTTTTACAGGGAAATGATGTCCTTCTCGTTTAAATGCTTTAGTGGGTAGTTTTTGGCCGTTTTAGGGGTTCGGCTGGCGAAAAGAGAAATTATGATAACGCCATCGTCTTTGGCATCCTCGAAAACGGGGGGGGGGGGGGGAAGGTACTCTCGGTCCGTCCATGTTCTTCCGACTCACACGCCACTATAACCTGTAACAGTGCAACAACATAGCACGTAGCAATGCAGTGCTTGCGTTTGTCCCCTGAACCAGTCTTGCAGGAACAAACAACGCTCATCACTTGTCCATCTCCTGCAATTTTCCCTCGCAAATTCGACGTTGATAAACAGAAAGCCACCAAGGCCACACAGCTACTTCACTTTCATTAATTTCTTTTCCCGCATTTAACCAAATGTCCAGCGTATAAAATGCGTTCAGCTTTTGTTTGAAATTTAGTTTTCTAGGGTCTGTTGTAGCCCTTTCACAAATTTTGTCAATCGTAAGAATCGTTTTTTATATTTAATAAGAGAGCAACACTCATGTCAAATTTAAATTTTCACCCTAATTGACGTCATCTTGGATAGGCCACGCCCCCATGTCAGATCCCAATGCTGTGAAATTTGTATAATCATTTAGTATATTATATTTTGTTCAAAACTCACCAGAATATTGAGCAATAATATAACAGTCTTAACATTATCAACGATAACTGAAAGAACGTGATCAATCTCAAAAGAACTGCAAAGTTTGATTGCTGGTAACTTCATAAAGTTGGGATCCATTTCGATTCTGGTTTTCCACTGTTCAATGCATTTTGTGAAAGCCCTTTAATAAAGAAAATTATTTAAAACAAACATTATTATTCCATGAACATCAAAACGCACGATACACCCTTCTCCAAAAATGTGTCCAATTTGATTATACAGTCAAAATTAATTCGAACACATTTAACATTACAATATTCGTGAAGATAGCACAGGATGGAGAATAAATACATTGTATAACATTCTGTTAAAAACAATTAACTTACCCGTTGAGATCAGTACAGCATTCCGAAATAACTTCCATAAAACCAGAAATCTTGTCAAGAGTCGAATCTCCATCTCCTTCTTTATTTTCATTACCGTCTGTGCTTTGGTTAATCATGATTGGCGTTTTGTTCCCATATATTTCAGTCTCTGATAGCTTTTCTTTTAACGCTTTGATCTCTTCTTGTAATTTTGTACAAGTATTATCTTTCGCTGAAAGCTCAAGAAAGCTGTTTGACAGATTACGTTCATGCTCAGCAACAGCTGCAGTTAATGCTTGAATTCTGCCTTCTCGGTCCGATATAAGAGAAGATACCGATGTCAATTTTTCATCTTTATTAGATAGATCTGATTCGCACTTTTTCAAAGCTGTTTCCAGGTAAGACAGTTTAATGGACAGTTCTGATATTTGATTTTCCGATTTCGTCGCAAAATGTTTGAGGTGTTGATTTTCTATGGTAACATTTTTTAAAGAGATTTCTTTTGCCACGAGATCGCTTGTTAGATTTTTGTGCTGAATTTGAAAATCTTGGGTTGTTTTAGATAATTTTTCAATGGTAATTTTATTAAATTCGTACATTTCAAAATTTCTGTGCAAGAGTGATTCTTTTTGGGAAAGATCTACAAGAGTGGTTTTGTGTATTTCATCCAGTTGCGACAGTTTTAATGATAGTTCTTTAATTTTTTTATTTGATGCGTTACATAAATGTTCAAAATAATCTTCTTGTTGTGCTATTTTGTCTTTCAAGTCATTTATTACAGATTGTAAACTGTTTTTTTCCGTACTATTTCTATTCTTCGCTTCTCGTAGTTCTTCCTCTTTAGAATTCAATCTTTCTCTTACTATTTCAATTTTGCATCGTTCGTTATTTAATTCTTCTCTTAGTCGATCTATTGTCAGTTTTTGTTTTTCGAAGCTACGGTTTTTAGTTGGAATAGTAGATTTTTCTAAAGTAAAAGATATTAGACTCGACTCCGAAGATGCGTCATCTGAATATTTTTTGTTTGTCTCTTCAGCTGATTCCGTTTCGCTTTTTAGTCTGACATCTTCGTATTCTGTCTCTTTAATTTTTCTATCAAGTTTTTGTTTTTCAATGCTTAAATCAGTTCTAAGTATATTGTTTTCGAATTCAAGATCTTTGAGCTTAGAGCTTAGTAGTTGCAAAGAATTTTGATATTCGTGTAAGGACTTATTTAATTCATTTTTGTACGTTTTGTGATTTTGTTTAATACTTTCAGCTTCACTTTTGAGATATAAAAGTTCCTCTCTAACTTTCACATTATTATTAATTTGTTCGTGATATTTTACATTCATTTCATGATATTTTGAGTTGATTTCAGTGAGATCTTTTTGGTGCGACGAGAGCTGAGAGGAAAGTTCGTTATTCTTTTCAACTTCTTGATTGTATTTATAGAAGATTATCTTATATTCCCCTTTTAGTTCTTTTTCGACATTTTCATGTTCTCCTGCTTTTTTTAGTAACTTTTGATAGTCTTCTGTGATTTCATCTAAACTACTTCTTAAATCTTTAATGTCACTGTACATTTTGTTTTTTATGACTTCATCTCTTCTAAGAATGTCTTTTAAATGTCCAAGCTGTTTCAATTTTTCTTGTAAATCTTTTTCTAGTTTATCTGTTTGACATTTAAAGTCTTTATTTAATTTTTGCAATTCATATATATTTGCTGTTTTTCCATCGATATGGGATTGAACTTTGTTCGCTGTTTGTTCTATATTTAAAGTAAGAATTTCTCTAGTTTTAAGTTTTTCTTTGGTTTCTAGAAGTTCTTTCTTGGAATCTTTTAAAGCTTTCTCAATGCCTTCATTTTTGTTTGTAAGATTTAATATAGTATTTCTGTCATCCTCGTGGTTTTGCTGTAATTGGTCTATTAGTGAAATTTTGCTACCATATTCACGTTCCAAATTTTTGTAAGCAGATTCAAAATCAAATTTGTTTGTAATATCTATAATTTCCTTTTCTTTTTGATCCAGCTCATATTTTAGTTTACTACATTCATCTTGTATATGTGCTAGCTTATCTTCTAAATCTTTCATTAATTTATATGCGTCAGTCTTAATCTCTTCCTCGAATAATTGCTTTTCCACCATTAGTTTCTGTAATTTTTCATCTAAAGCCATTGCTCTATCACCACTAGTTTTTGATTCAATGGTGAGCATTCTATTTTCTTTTTCAAGTGTTTGGACTTTATTTTGTAACATTTCATTTTCTCCCTTAAGGGTAATAATGTGTTCGTCGTATTCAAAGTCTGTTCCATTTTTGTCTTTGTGATCGAACTGAGGATCAACCTAAAATAAAGTTTGATATGGTTTATATTATCGAAGAAAAAATAACTTATAACGAATGGTGGATTAAAGTAATCTGTCTGATAAAAAAAAGCTATTGTCAGACATAGTTGATATAGTTTTTAAAACACGAAAAGATTCTGTATGTAACAATGAGGATTTCTGGTCTATTTTTGTGTATGATAAAGTAAAAAAAATATAATTTCTTATTCAAAATGTAGTACAGTCATTTTCAAATATTATTATATATCTTTATTTTGCAAGTTTCTGGCCTTTTATAACACAGAACAATAAAAAAGGTTTGGAAAAAATTATTTTCAATTTTTCTATTACCTATATGCAAAATACAGTTTGGTAGGTATAGTAGTATTATGATTTCAAGAACAGTAAGGGTACTTTACCTGTAGATACATTTTAAACAAATTTCGAAACAAAATTTACGGAATTATCAAAAAAGAAAAATGTGAATGTCAAAGACCATGTAAAGCTCTGGAAAAATTAAAATTTTAGAATGAAAATCTTTTCAAATAAGGACTTCAACGGAAAGTACTGTGTTTCTTCTTTTTTTAAACGTTTCTTGCAGAAATTCTATATATCAACTAGAAAAAACATTTTACCTGTCTAATAAAATATGTGTCACGCCTATGGATCAGCGATGTTTTATTGCTTTAATACACCAAATTAAACCATAAAGATTATTTTGACGAAAATATTGCAAGCATCTGTTAAAAATTGGCATTTATTTTCCAATATTAACATAATTAAAAACACATTTTTGTTTGTTGTACCTCAAATTTTACAATTCGTTTTCGGAGAAAAATATATACAAAATTGTGATTTTCACTACTATATAATAAAAATTCACACAAATGGGTAATATTTGATCAAATATAGAATGGTACCATTAAAATTTAAAAACATTTTTTAGTATTAAAAGTGGTGAGAAAGTGTAAAAAAGTAGGGAAACTAATAAAGAGGTATGGAAAGTTACGCGAAAACCTAAAACGATGCCAAAATTTTTTTCGGACGAAAATATATAGGATGTATTTGAAAAGTATGGACGTCTGTTAGTCTAAATAAAGGGGATTTTTTGACTATTTTTTCATTTTTTAATAAGAAAAATGAAAAATCAATGGACAATATCGAAATTTGTTTTTTTTAATTACTACTTTTAGGTAGAAAAATTAAAATATCCCATCTATAAGGGTCACACAAAATTATGTACAATTAATTGGCAATATCGAAATTTACGAATTAAAAAAAAAAGGCCAAAAATGGCTCTAATAACGTAAAAAATGAACAAACGTGACTATGTACGTAAGTTCCAATCAAAAATCAATTTAAGCGTGGTTAATAGAAAAAATAGTGATTATATATTAGATTAAAAACACTTTGTGCTTTATTCTAAACCATACTAAAAAGTGTGAATTTTGTTTCACATGGTACCCCTGAAGCAACTCTTATTTTCACACGTTAAACTAGATAACCCATCAAATCAAATCCATTTTCGTATTAGCAAGTCATAACGCAAAAAATTCTCGTTAAATTATAAATTGAGTTCACTACCATAAAGGAGTACATAGATATTTCGAACTCATTAAATGAGCATTTACTTCTTTAATTAAACTACTATTACTACAGACTAATTCTTTAGTAACTTTCTCCTTAACGATTTAAATGTCATTTTGGATTAATAATAACAATCACCTGCTAAAATTTTTTGTCGTTATGTGGATAATGAGCTTTTTTCACATAAGTTATGGTACCTAAATGGGAACATTTTTGTACCTGAATATAACTGCTAATTACGTTTTAAAGGTTTCCTTGGTTGATTTAATCACTTAATTGCTCAATAAAGTGTATCTTTATTATTGATTAAAACAAATTAGAAATCTTATTTAATGGGAAAATGTAAGCCTTTAGAAGTGTTTATTGTAATGAGTTTTATTAATTTTTAAATATACAGTGTGTTCTAACTTTACCATTTGATATGATCGTTAGAACAAAGTAATGAAATATTTAATAAAAATATCAAGACTCATTGATTTTTATTTCAAATTGTGTATATTTTGCTATTGTTTTGATGTTTCGGTCAGGCAATTAGAACCACGAAAAACATTGAGTTTCTCGCCTCCTCCTGTCAAAACCAATAACGATATTAAAAAGCGGTCTTCAACTTCACATTTCTACATCCCTTCTTAACATATCTTCCAAAAGATAAATATCTACAGTTGTTTTAGTTTTACAGCAATGACGTAACAAAGACGGGAACTGAACAATTTCATTGTATTGAAATAATGAATGTAAGTTAATTTATGTTCACACTGTATATTAAAATGAACAATTAAACAGCTATCTGTTTTATTTATATTTAAAAATAATGCAATTAAACGCTAATTAATAGAATCTTACACTTTCATTACGTTTTAAAAATATATAATCATTTAAATTACGAATGCCTCGTAGTAGATTTTAATAATTCCAGAAATTATTTTCAAAACTAGTGTGATGTGAATCTATACTAAATTGTTGTTTATATGGTGAAGGATATTATAACGAAATAATTTTAAAGTTAACGGATGTTTTGTCTATCATTATAATAACAAATAACCAAAATTGGAAAAATTGCGACAAAAAATAAAGATAATATTTTTCAATAAATTTATCAGACATTAGGCACCACTTTTTGAGTTTAAAATTAACTTTAACAAACCGATTTGTTAGTTTTTGTATCTCTTTTTTGTTGTTGAAATTTTTAAATAAAACGTACCATACCACAAAATGCGACATTTTAATTATATACCTAAAAAAATCGTCATTCCACTCACAAGAACAAGTTTACTGGAATTTATTCTATCCATGGCAGTGTCACTAGAAATCGAGGATAAAACGTTTTCCAGCGTTTCCTCTAATTCTTGGAATCGTTCATAAAGCTTAGGTAACAAACGTATCTCTTCGAGGCAAAGTTCGCACAAGCCGCTCAAATTTTTTTTGGATATCGTTCGCAAAAATTTGATATCATCACTTAACGACAATTTAGCACAAGAACTGTGTATTTTGCGCCCGCAGATTTCGCATTTATAAAAAACCGAGTTCAAAATTAAAGTACGGCACTCCATACATGTGTCTTCCATCTCGATTTTTTTTTTCTAATCCGGTTCTGTCTCGCTAGATTCTTATCACTTCATTTGTATTCAAGTTTTTTTAAATACCTCATCACACCAGCTGATATGAAGATTGTAAAGTTCAATTATTAATACGCAGTCTCAAGGCGATCGCTGAGCGTTCAATGTGGGTCAGAAGAACATTACCGAAAACCGAAAACTAACTAAAGCGAGAATCACTCCTAAAATTTGTTGTATAACTGATAAATAATACCGGCCAAATTAAGTCAGACAAACGAAACGAGTCGTCGAGCCGCACCAGTAAAATGCTGATTGAATACAAATTGGAATTCCACTTATTTCTCACACACTTTGATTTACGCTTAGAACCAAGATTATTATTTATTTATTTATTTATTTGTAGTAAGCTCGTGACATTATATATTGAACTGCATGTATTTTTAATTACCGTTTTTGTTTTTGTGTTGTTGCTGAACAATATTTTAAGGTTTTTTATTTACAACATTTGCATTTAGTACTAGTAAAATGGGATTCTTGTGGAAATTTGTTCAGAAAAATTTTTGTACATGTCTGGAATATTCTTTTTCTACAACTGCTATGAAAAACCATGTATTGTGCGGGAATATTTTTCCCCACGGCTCGTTGCCTACACCAGATACATTTATATGGAGAATTAACAAAAATCGACAAAAACTTAGTTGGCTGCTGTTCCGCTTTAAATAGTTGTCACAACTGTCAGATTATAGAAGTTTTTTAAATCTTAATGTAGTTTTCATTTGTGCTTTAATAAAAAATCGCAATTTTCATTAAATATTATTTTAATAAGACATATACCTATTTACAATAAATAATATGGATATTGACAGTAGTGACGATTTTGATAATACTCCGCCAGAGTTATTGGAAAGAGCTGCAAAAGTAACATTAGATTTCTTGCCGGTAATTTCAAGAAAAAAGTATGAATTGGCAGACGAAAAATTTATGGAATGGAGAAGAATTAAAAAAGTTATTTAACTGTTAAGAGGTAGGATACTTTAATGTTATTTTAGTTTTGCTAACCATAAAAATAAATATTAAGTTACATTACTTGTATTCTTTATGTTTGTGCAGTTGTAGAAAAAGTATAGTGTGCAACACGGGGGAAAAGTAGAACTTTCTCCACTTGTTGCACAATATACTATTTCCTATCAAAATATATAAATATTGAAGCATACAAAAAATTAGTTTTTCGTGGTACTTAAATAAGTTTCTTGCTTTTAAAATTTTTGGTGCCCAAATAAAAAGTTCAAATCGAATATCTACAGAGGGAATAAATAAAGCGGGAAAATGCGTCCCGCTATTGTGCTGAAAAGTAGTGGAGTGAAATTAAAATTTTATATGGATGTAAGAGCTAAGTCATTTTTTTAAAATTTTCTCGATTTTATACATAAAGAGAAGCGCGTAAAAAATTTTTCAATAAATTTGGGCTGGAACCGCATTTTTGGTATTTTTCACTATTTTTTAAATATCTCCGGCTCTAAGAGTATCGATCCGTATAGTAGGGTTTTTTCAAAAATGCATCCTAACCTCAAAAAACGAATTCGCGCACATTATTATTTTTTTCTGAATTAGCAATAAATAACCAAAGAATCCTCGAATTTTCTTAAAAATTGGAGAAAATATGCATTTTTATGTCGGGAAGACATGGTAAAAATTAAAAAAAAAAAAATGTATTTGTCCAGCCAAAATCGGCATTTTTCGAATGGCCGCCGTTTTTGGAAAAACAATAGTAGAGAAAAAAATTTTATCTTAAAAAGAAGGATTTTGTGTGTACTTTTGTCTAAGAAAATCCAATATTTTATTTCTTTATTTAAAGTGCCCAATTTAGGGAATAATAAAAGAAAAAATTCGATTTTCATTTTTATATGGATTTAATTGATTCGTTCCCTCACAAAAATCTTACTTTAGAACCGGAAATATTTTTTATTTTTTTTAAAACATTTTTTGGACTGAAATACAGTTTTTCTAAAGAATCAAGCATAAATATCGCGATAAAAAAATTGGAAAAAAATAAAAATCGAATTTTGATTTTTTTATTATTCCCTAAATTGGACACTTTAAATAAAGAAATAGACAAAAGTACACACAAAATCCTTATTTTTAAGTTTTTTTCTCTACTATTGTCTTTCCAAAAATGGCGGCAAATTCAATTTTTTTTCGAAAAATGCCGATTTTGGCTGGACAAATACATTTTTTTTTTTTTAAATTTTTACTATATCTTCCCGACATAAAAATACATATTTTCTCAAAGTTTTAATAAAATTCGAGGATTATTTGGTTATTTATTGCCAATTCAGTAAAAAAAAAATAATGTGCGCCAATTCGTTTTTTGAGGTTAGGATGCATTTTTGAAAAAACCGTACTATACGGCTCGATACTCTACTTCATCATCGTCATTTTATTTTTTTTTATTTTTCCACGACTCTTAGAGCCGGAGATATTTAAAAAATAGTGAATCAATCCACTCGAAAAATGCCAAAAATGCCGTTTTTGGCACATATCTCGCGAAGCTCCAGCCCAAATTTATTGAAACAATTTTTACAAGCTTCTCTTTATGTATAAAATCGAAAAAATTTGACTTAGCTCTTACATACATTTTCAGAATATTTTCGTCTAATTTCACTCAACTAAAGACTGGAATTCATCAAAGACCAAAGACTTTTTAAAATTGAAAGAATATTTGCTTGGAGATAATTGCAAAGAATTAGGTAATTGGCCGATTTGGAGATGGTGGGCAAGCTTTTCTCGAGGAGTTTTTCTGTTATATTGGAGTACCTCTGAGGTAAATTGAAAAATAAATTTTCTTAAAGGAAACGAGTCAGGGGTGGATCGAGAAAATCAACTTTTGTATTTAAATGGCGCTTGGAAGCAAAAGAAGAATAGCAATTAATTATTATGTACAACCCTTTTTCTAACCTTTTAAAAAATATATCTCGACATAGACAACTTTCTCATGAAGTTTTTCTGTCTTAGATAAGTGTCTGTATTTTATGTAGAAACGGAAGTGGTAAACCATTTGTATAACATTCGCAAACATAAATGAATACCAATAAAGATATTGATTATTGCTTAGAAATCAATAGAATGTCTGCATGGCGTCGGTCGACGCTAACGTGACCAGTACAGGATATAATAAATTGTGTATTCATGTAGAATTATAATCGCGAAGAACAATTTTACTTGTTTTTTATCCACTTGTTTTATTACAATATGCACGGCATTCCATTACTTAAAAATCACGAAAAACGGGCAACAAGTAATTATGATTATGGAAAAAATAAAATGTGAATATCATTACAGGAGTAATTTTTATTTTTCAACCAAAATCAGCTTAAAAATGGAATTTTACAAACATAACAAGAGTTTTGGTTACAAAAAGCAAAAAGGCACGTTTCAGAATTTGTTATAAATTGAAACAGTTTTGATTACAGAAACCAAAACGATAACAAAAGTAATACTTAGTCCACAATTGGGAAATAGAAATGTGAGTGTGAGGTGAAGTGGGATTTTAGAAAATATCTACGAGGAAAAATGAATTCCCAAAAAAAATAAAAGGAAAAATAAAATAATTAAAATAAAAAATGGCGTTTCGTAGATTTCGAGATTCAAAATCGTCATCGGCATCTATCTGTCGATGACCTGCGAATAAACCATCTAGTAGAGCTCGAAGAGTAGATTAAAAATACATTTTTACTCCACGGCGAGAAGCAATTAAATTATTTCTTGTTCGAGTAAATTTGAACCAATGGAACTATACGTTACACAAGAAATAGGCTTGTTTATGTACCTATTTCTTGTGGGTTTCACATTTGCTTATCCAAATAAATATTTATTTCTTGTCTATAAAGATATTGTAAAATGCGGGATTCCCAGATTATGCAGTGATGTCATTACGAAGTAAAAATACATTTTTACTACATGGCGAGAATTATTTCTTGTTCGAGTTAATTTGAACGGATGGAACTAGTTATACGTTAAATAAGAAAGAGGCTATTGTTTATGTAAGTAACTAAATATTTATTTCTTGCCTGTAAAGATATTGTAAAATGAGGGATTCCCAGATTGTGCAATTTAGTGTCATTACAAAGATAATGAGTCAACGTGGAGGCGAATGTCTCCTTAAAAAACCATTTTAAAAATTAAGGTTTAATTTTACTAACCTGAAACAGCTCCATCTGTAGAGATTCGTAGGGTCCGTTATTCGCAAATCCCAAATCGGGAGGAAGAGATTCTAAAACCACGTCAGCATCACCTCCTTGATCTTGAACAACATTAGAACGTTCAGAACAGAATATATTCGGCATTGAACGAGTCGACATTGCGTTGAGCGAAAAAGCCTTCCTCATACCCAAACCGTTGCTCCCTTTTGGCGTGCTGCTTTGTAGCACTTTATATAACATTTTGGATTTGGGATCTTTGGGGTTGGGAGAAATAGGAGATAAAACTTTTTTTATTATAGAGGGGCTGCTGTTAGTGTAAGAATAAGATTGGTTTTTTAAAGGAGAAGTGTAAATGGGAATGGTATTACCTCGGGATAAGAAACTCATTTCGTCTAGGCAGGTGTTGTAATGGGATGATAGAGAGTATCGTCTTGAGGTTAGGAATTTTTCCAAACCTTGTTTTTTGTAATCCAGTAGCTGAAAAATAAAATGAGGCCTCTTTACGTGATTTTATCCACACGAAATTTTCTACAACTCAGATCATCGAAACGGTAATTATGCATCAATATAAAATAAAAAACCAACAACCACAGCTGAGATTGTTTTAGAAATTGTAAAGAAAATTGAAGAGATTCCCGGAAATACACACTTTTTGATGAAGAATTTACGAAAACAAATTATTAGTAGGAAAAGGGAGGAAATACGTCAGGAAAAGTTTGGAAAAATAAAAAAATTCTGAAATCAATACCAGAATCTTTTGTTTTATCGGTAAAAAATACAAATGCCGAATAATCTATATAATAATCTTTTCAAATTTTTTTACAAGAGAAATTAAAATCTAAAAAAAATAATCATACGAAATGAGAAATACACTCAAATCGAATAAATTAGAATAAATAAAATTCTAATAAAAATAAAAACATTACGCACGCCCATGAACATTTGCAAATCAAACAAACAATTCATAGTGACCGTGAGATCAAGATCGGTCCGGACCGGTATTATTCGATAATTTGGCAGCGCGAAGTCTGAACCAATAAAAACCGATAATTTGAATAGATCGCGAAGTCGGAACAAAGAAAAATTAATTTTTAGAACTTACCTCATTTTGATTTAATAACTGATCTACTTCGTTCTTTGTCTCATACAACTTTTGCCTTAGATCGTCATTGATTTTCGTTACTGAAGTTAATTCATGTTCCTTAATATCGAGCTCGGTTTTAATATCAATCAGCTGTTTTTTTACACTTTGTTCCGTTTTGCTTAACTGAGCGCTACGATCTTCCAGTTCAGAATTCTAAAATTAAATAAAATTTTTACTTTAAAACAGTGGTTTTAATATCCAAAAAAATTATTTCTTTAACAGAATAGTAAAAGTTTTAAAAAAAGCATACAAATAAAATTTACCTCTTTTTCTAATTTTTGAACGTACATATTCAAATGATTGTTATCTTTTTCATATAATAATAGTTTTTTGCTGAGCTCTTCTATACGTTTGTTGCCTTTGTTTATTTCTTCTTTCATATCTTCTAAACAATTCTTATTTTCTTGTACATGTCCATTTACTTGAGGTCCACTAATAAAAAAATTAAAATTCACAAAAATGCAAGATACAGGGTGCACTAAAACTTGACATATTCCTGGTTAAAAATGTCATTACGAAAAATGGTGGGGGTTTGAGGTCCACATTTTAGATTTATTTTGAGATATATACAGCGTTGCCCTACTCGGGTAATGAACCAAACATGTGTTTTTTAAAATAATAACCCCAGAATACTATTTTAAATAACACTATATTTTTCTAATAATAAATAAGGTTTGTATAGGTTATAAAGGGCACTTTAAAAGAAATTGCCATTTTTGTATGAAAGTGGCAACTATATCAACGTCAACATTTATATGACGTAGTATTGTTTTAATTCCCTGGTTACTAGAATATGTTAATAGACATTAAAATATCTAAAAATGAGCCAAATCAAAAACATTCTAGAGGTTTGCAATGTTGGACATCAAAATTTTCATATAAAATGTGTTTTTTAACCTCTAGTCGGGAACCAATTTTGTTATAACTGTTTGTAAAACTTGAAATATTTTTACAAAGTTTAAAGTTTGCCGCCATGCTAATATTAAGCTCAATTCAAATTTCACAAAACAAAAAATTCAAAACACGGTTGTATATTTGAAGCGGCTTTCAAATGAGGTGTCACTAGTATACTTTTGCTATATAGCAATAATTTTCTTTCTCTTCAAAAGTTAAAAAGGGGAAATGGCATTTAGACGCCCACTGTATGTAAATAACAGAAAAAAACGAAAGAAAGACCAATAAAGCACCCAGATATTAAAATTAAATTAATTGTTGAAATTGCACAACTAAAATAATAATTATAATGAAATGAATTCGCTCAGGTGTGCATACATGTTAGCAACATTTTTATAGCTTCCCTGATAAATTATTTATGATTCGATATTTTTAAATGGACATTCTTTCATAACACATCATCGCCGCAAAACGAGTATAATGTTTCATTTTTTTTGATTCACCATATTCATATTCAAGATACCCAACATGCATTAAGAGATAATAATTCTAATTGATATCAACCTTTGTAAACGAGTTTTAAGTTTTTCTAACTCATCATGTAAATGTTCATTTTGATCTTCTGAATAAGCAAGTTGTACTTTCAACCTGTCCACGTCTCCTAAAACCTTAATTAACTCATATTGTAACTGATTTATTTGTTCTTCTAATATTGTTTTCTCTTGACCAACTAAAACAATAATAATATTTTTATTACATACGGAAATAGAAGAACAATCAACAATAATAAGCACTGGGCAACAATTCAAAGAATCAATAAATAAATAAATATGCATTTATATTATTTTTTTAGGTTTTTTCCTAGAGACTATTTCAGATTTTTTTAGATATTAAAAATCAGCAGGTTTTTTAGTGATTTTTCTTATGGCTGCGGTCAAAAACGTCTCCGTGTACAGCTATGTTACGTGTGAGAAGTGTGGCAGTTAAGAGTTAATACGAGGAGATAAACTGGACTACCACACACCACATGATACAATAACTGTACTTCCTACTACCAAAAAGTAAAATAAAAAAATAGTCTTAAAACAAAGAGGACGATGAAGAAGAATGAAATTGAAAAAAAGTTTAACTTACCTATACTATTATCTTTGGTTTGTTTAGTGGGCGATAAATTATAATGTGACACATTTGATAAATTCAGTAAATCTTGAGAACTGAGAAGTTTTTGTCCAAAACTTGCTCTTGGAGTCGACTGTGTGTAAGGGAGTAATTTTTCATCGATGTCGTTTATTTGACTAAAAAAGTTTGATAAAAATTATATTTCAATAAGTTTGCAGCTTCTAATTTATAGAAGGTTATGTCAAAGAAATTACTTTACCAACAGTACAGATCTCTTAATGTCAGCATAATAATTAGACTGTAATTATTTGCTATACATTCTATTGTAACAAATTAAATTATAGTCATTACATAGTGAATTTTTCGCACTGGAATTGGTCAAATTTACTCATTCGTGCTATTTTACTGCGGTTGTTTAAAACTAAATGCAAAAAATATTTCAGGGTCGACAATTATCAAGACATGAATGCTTAGTTGAAAGGAAACTGGTTCAAACAGGTTGGAAAAAATTTGAAAATGTCTGAAAAATTACATCAAATACTAAAATCGGTTCTTTGGCGAAAGTAAGTAGGAAATTGTGAATTTAAAAAATGTGAATTTGGAGTCAATGTTGAAAAAAAAATTAAAAATTAAAAAATATTATTTTTATTCAAGAATAAGTCAGAGTTTATCAATGCTTCCTATTTATTCAAGTTGGATTAATTAAGGAAATGAAAGATAAACTTTTGACTTTTAGCTTTGACAAAACTATCCGGTTGATCTTGGTAATATATTAAAAAGTACTATTTAAATTTTAATATTCTGCTAAAATATTACTAGGTCATAGGGGATTATGCAAAAATTTGCCAATGAAATAATTTAAATAAATTAAATTAAATTTTACATAGACGAAAACGCAATAAATTCCAAGTTGCTCTTCAACGTCTAAAAAATTGAATAAAAACTTACCTAGTTGACCGATTGAATTCATCACTATTTTCATCTTCGCTATGACTGGCAATTTTTTGTGCCCATTCGTTCATTACGTTATAAAATTGTTCACCATCAATACATACATTTTTATTTTCTGGGTCTAACATAATCCTTAAAGTTTCCAGGGCTGAGCTGCAATGTATGTTTACATATTTTGTAAATTCGCCAAAATTTTAAAACTTCCTTGAATTTAAAGGAAGTAATGGGATAATGTTTTTAACGATTAGTTTCTTTGTCCAGTATATAGTCAAGGCGTAATTCACCTTTAAAAGTTACAGGGAATATCAGATAATCTAATTTGACAACATTGCTTGGAGGCAGATTAGTAGCCATAAAACTAACCATCTGTGGCCTTTTATGATAAAAGGAGATTTTAACAGGAGCGTACTTTGAATTTATTATTATCATTCTATAAAGCCGTTCAAATAGCTCTTTGGTAATTTTTTTCCTTCTTCATTGAATCATTTGTATTCATTTGTTTACATTTATTCGACGACAATAAAATTAGAAGTACGTTAATCCAAAAATAAAAATTAAAAGTCCGCGCTATAATTGAATATTTTTTATGCATGACGAGAGAAATTTAAAAATTAATTCGTTATTCGGTTGGAAACATTTGTGTTCCCATTAGAGCGACATTGTTCTTTTTCACTTGTTAGGAGATAACAATAGGTGAACCTAAGTATTATTTACCTACTGACCATTAATAATGAATGAACGTAATTTTCATACAACAAAACGTTTAAGGCTAAATATAGAATTAGAAAGTAAAGACATAATTGCCTTCAGTTTTATGTAATTTACGGTAATTACATTCTTGAATGAAACTGCATTAATTCAAATAATATTGCGTCTACTAATTAAGTAAACAAAAATGTCGCATTTAAATGTTTGTCAATTGAAGTAGCAGGTATTTTGTTTTGCTGGTTTTGTATTATTTTCACTTTATGAAAGTCTGCTTTCAACTTTTTTTTAACAATTTCCTAAATGAGCTAAATTTCAAATTTTCACTCAGGGTTGCCAAAAAATTGGAACGGTATGAGTCAGACTGAATTTACGTCTAATTTTAAGGGAAGTAATTGGGTTAATAAAAAAAAAGTTTATTGTTTTTAAAAATTGGATTCTAAATAGCGCATAAGCGGCATTTAACTCAAAGTGTTTTATCGAATTAAGTACTCCGACTTGGAATAAGAAACTAGAAATTATTTACTTAATTTAAGCACTAAAATCACAAGAGAAAAGTTGTAAAAGAAGGATTACCCTAATTGGATTTACCTTTATTGAATTTGTAAGTTCAATACACCTACCTAGGGATTCCATAAAAAGAAAATGAAATGTTGAGCTTTCTATTTGTGTCATACTGTTTCTATGGGTGGAAAGTAATGGGTTTTATTATCATCTAAAATCTCAATGGATTTAAAATTAATTGTTTTTTTAGTTGAAAATGATAATAACTTCCGGAATTTTAAATCGTGGTCTTTAATAAATTAAAAATAATTTCTTACATTATTAAAGCTGATAAAAAATCTTAAACAATAATTAAAAATGACATTAAATATAAGTACAAACTTATTTTTTATGATTTGAGATGATTCTTTAGTAATTGAGTGTCATCTCATGTATATGCAAATACAAAGTAGTACATTCTGTATTTTGTATTATTTTCTTATCTATTTAAAATAAAAATAATTATTTTTATTTTTGAATAAGGTTTAATCAAAAATTTGTATTTAGATGTCAAGCCTTCCTAGTTTCCGTAATGATGCTGATAAAAAAATGTTAGGATGTGTTTATATAAGGAGCCATTTGAAATTTATTTTCTATGGAGCCTGTTATAAATAAATAATATACATACCCCGTTACTTTTTCTATTATTTAACTTATACATGTAGCCAAAAAAAGAATATAGAAATATAGTATAACTTGGTTCACTTCTATTGTCTTTAAATTAGAATAAAAAAATAAAAACAAATTTTCCAGTGAAATTGACTTATTTACTTTGGGACCTTGGTTCTTATTTTATCTACTATTGAATATAAACTTTGGAGAGGTAAGAGTTAATTGATATAGTGTTATGATTTTTAAAAATCTTTTATAATTGTTTAATATTAACTTTTTATTATCCTGCCTATATGAAAATGAAAAAAAATCTTAAATGTAAGCCCAAATATAAAAAAAGGAAAACAAACATGTAATAACAGATCTATTTGCTTATCATCATGTTTAAAAATATATGCCGGAATACTAGAAAACACAAAGAGAACAAATAAAACCAAACCAATTACAAAATGGAAAAGCAGCTTTGTTTAACCAAATAGACACAATATGCATTCAAATAAAGAACAACAAATACTATAAATACTATACCTAGCCTTTTTAGATCTACCAGAAGCATTTGACATAATCAATAGAAAAGAAATATGGAAATGTCTAGATGAATGTTATAAATAAACTGCTCAAAAATACAAGAGTGAAAACATCAAAAATACTACTCCTAAGGTGAATAAGTTAGAGTAGCTTAATGTAACAGTAACTAAAGTAAGATCATGATAAAAAACAACTAATTAATATCAGGAATAAGGGAGAGGAGTATAATCAGGTATGACGGAAAATTATATGCAGAAATGGATAATAAACCGAACAAACCAAGAAGTAAAGTAGCAATTGAAATGATATATTTAAAGAAAATTAAGAATAAAACTAAATGGATCTAATCCGCAAAGAAATAGAGACAAGGTAGACCTACAAACACTTGGGTGAAAAAAAAAACAGAGAAATTAGGGCAAAAAGGAAATGGTGAAACAGGCTACAAGTCTAAAGGAATGAATGATTAATTTTTTTAGTAATTTTTTCCTGAACTATTTGCACTTTGTTATATGCATAAATAACTGTAGAAGTTCAAATATGTAAATCATTCTCAAATTTCTTTTTTTGCAAACATACATATGTGCTACAAACATGGTTATCATCTTTAGAACTTTAATCAAGTTTTTTTATTAACAAGAGCTGAATAAAAAATGTATCTCAATTTTGGACAAAATGTGCAGATCCATTGTTTTTTTGTTGTATATCAGCTTTTGGTACTTGTAACATTTCAATATTGTAAGGTGCAAAAAGTTACTGAAAGAAAATAAACTTAATTCAAATTATATATTTGAGCAGAAGCAGAAGTCACAGAAATTACTAATATTTGTTTAAAATTCCCATGGTAGTAATACAATCTGATACATAAATTCCTTAAATACCAGAACAGTAAATATTGGACTTTGTTATTAGATTCTACAATAATCACTTTCAGTTTCATTGTGACGAATAGAACCGGCACTAAAATAGGTTAGATTTACAATACTTACAGGTCTTCAAGCATATATGGCCTTATGAATTCAATTAATTCAGAAGTTGGCACTTCATTTGAATTATGTGGGTCACATGAAGAATAAATGTTTTTCAAAACAATTTCCATTGTCGATTCTAAAATTGAGAATATTTACAATTTTCTGTATTTTGCAATAAAATTAAAGTAAAAGTATTTTTGTTATTATAAAATTTAGATGTATAAACTGTCTGACAATAACCTGACTTCAAAATGTGTGATTACTTACCAGAACTAGACATATCCAAAATAGTTTTTTGTGTTTCTTTATTCATTTTTTATATTGTTACAGGTAAAAAACGTAAAACTATTCAATAAACTTTTTTTAACTTCAAACTAACACTTTACAACTTCTTAACGCACTATATAAAAGTTTTATATTTAGTTGATTAACACCCGGAAAATTGAAATGGTATTGACTGTTGATATAAATATATCCTTACAACAACATTCCTCACCATTTTTTCACACCCAAACAAGTTTTAAATTTTAAAAGCTTTCTTACGCATGCGTTTATTTTTTGAGGTTAAAACAAACCGAGCCGAATTACCAACTCTCGAATGTCGAATAATTGGTTTTTAACTAGAAGGGGTACGACTTGGAGGTGGGGGTTAACTCGAATGCTTAGTAATCCAAGACCAAAATATCAGACGATTTTTTTGAAATTTGACAAAATGACATTCAGGAGTGCCAATGTATGCATACGAATTGTACTAGATAGAATCCGTACTGGACAGGGCCGGATTCGAAATATTTATCAAGTTATTCAGTTCATTTTTTAAATATTTTATTTTCATCCGATAGATTTATTTACTTACATTGTAAGTTGTAATGTTGTTTTACTAGTTCTAATATTTGGGAACTTTCTTATGCTATTATTGCACGTTGTTTTGAGATAATGGTGTTATCAATCTTTAGTGAAAAAATTAAATGGTTGAAGTAGCAAGGGGTTCGGTATCCAACAGATCGTGCCTGTTTTAGTAAAGTGGATAAACATGTAGTTTCATTATAAGGAAGAAAAAGGAAATAATTAAAACAACATTCATTCGAATATTAATTTTTTACTAATGATATAAATAATTTCTAATAAATACACAGCGATTTCCCTACTAACATTACACATAAAACTTTTTATTTACAAATCTCATGTTTTATATATACCAAAATCTTAAATCCTTCATTACATATAAAATATAAATACTATACTTTATTTTATCTGCGATGCATGTGGCATCTTCATTTGAAATTAAGAATATTCTAAAATATACTTTGCTTTTTTATCTATAGTGGACTTTTTACTAGCGTTTTTTATTTTTATTTTTAGTAAATACATATTCAAATTGCTGTAAAATATTAAAATTATTATGTTTTTTCTCAACACACCAAATTTTAATTAAGTATATAAATCGTAAGAGTTTGTGTGTATCTTTTTTATGAAATGTCTTATTAATATTTTCAACTATATAATAATTTGACTAGTTTTGTGTTAAAAAAATATTTTTGATATACGTTGATACCTTTTGGAAGGTAAATTTAGTAAAATCACTTAATTAAAAAACTAAAAATTTCACGATTGACGTACAAGTAGCGCTATTTCTAGAATATTTCTTTGCACAATTTAAATACTTCTTAATTCATTATTAATATGATAAATATGTTATGCAGCTTTGCATAAATTTGTGTTTCTATATCTTTTAATGTTCGTTTATTTATTATTTTTCGGTATTTGTCGTAATGAAAGATTGCAAGATGTTTGGTTCCATGGCATCAACTAAGAGGTAGTCTTATTATAATGACATATCCACTGTTCCAACAAAAAAGAAACAACTCGAAAAATTGTTTATGCTCATACGCATTTATTTTTTAAGGAACTTTTTTGGAACAATCGATAAGTAAGTTAAGATTTTTTCGAATGTCTTAAACATGACCTATACTTATAAGTAATATTTAAGTTCAAGGACCAAGCTTAATTTATTAATAAAACGTGTAACTATTTATATATAAGGTACCTACTTTTAACTTCAATTTTTTTGAAACATTATAGTTGAAATAATAATATAAACATTTCTTACAAAGTATTTTTATGAATAAAAACTATTTCTAACGTTTCAGACAAGTAATTTGGTACCAAAAAGATTTTGTGATTTTTCTTCTTCCAGTTTGTCTTAAATTACTGCACTTTCGATTATATTTCTATTTACTAAATTAACATGTTTCAAATACGTTTAGGGTGTTGAGAAACTGTAATATTTATTGTAATTTTAAAAAAATATAATATTTTTATAGTCAAATAAAAAAGATGGTACCTTACACACAATAATGTTAAAGTGTACTAATTATTTTTAAGGACGGACTTTAAAAACTGTAAAATTGTGTATACAGGTTGAAAAAATATTTTTTGTTCATGTCGTTAGTCAATACACAAAATCAGGTAGAAAACTTCCAGGGAAGTTGTAAAAGTGGACAGTATGTCTCATTCAGAACTGTAGCACTCCCTCTAAATATTATAAGTAATTTATGAAAATTCATCAAAAAACTTTAAACAGCATTTCAAGAACAAAATTCTGCACTGTCATTATCTGCCAAGACTTTGTGACAGGACTGACGGGTTGGAGTATAAGAGTACAGTCTGTCCACGTAATAAGTCAGAAAGAAAGGAACACACCGTCAAAGGTACCGCTGAGACCGAAACGCTCGGCTTTCCTTTGAAGAAAGGAGCCATGGGATTTATGACTGTATTTCTCTTTAAAGTCGCCAGCGCTGTGGCGTCACTCTCAAATAGGGCGGCATCTCCTTTCTTGTTGTCTTAAAGTTCGAATAGACTATATATGCAGTTACAATTTCATGTGCATTTTCTGACGGAGAGAATAGTTTTTCCAGTTGGAATACAGATTTTACCTTTTGAGTTGTTAAATGGTAAAATAATTGAATTTAAATGCACATAAGACGATACCGTGTGAAGTCACATCTACGTAAACATCACATGAAATCATTATGTACGTGTTTATCAATTTCCTAGGTATTTTATAATTTTGTTGCAGCCTTACCACATTCAAACTTTTTTTGTGTAACTAAAAGGTCAAGGACCAAGATAGGTTTTGCCGATTTTGGTAAAATGAGGAGAAAGTAAAAAACCTGTCCTCTGTTTCAATTTTCCCTTTGTTTAATTTATGAATAGACTAAAAGAGGGAAAAAAATTGAAAAGTCATGGTTTGTCGATCAAATAGATGTTTTGGTCTAAATACACTATGACTAAACGAGAAGCACATCCATTTATAATGCCTTTCATAATCACCTTTAAGTGTAGGTTCTAATGACAATGTACACTTAACATCTGACGTCAACTACGAAAGAAGACTTTACTTCATTCATTCATATCTGTGTCTTACTTGTTTATGAAAATAGCACCATATTGGCAGTTCATCAAAGTCTAAGATGTATGGTAGTGTTTAATATTCTTTAAAATGTGCTCTGTATATACGTGATATTTTATTTATAATACTAAATACTAACTTCCTAAATTGGCAGTATATTTTTAAATCTAATGTTAATAAATTCAGTTGGTCCCCGAAATTTTAAATTCACATCTAGACTAGCCGAGGGCTTAAATTTCTATATAATCTAAACCGACGATTCATCTATAACCGTGATAACCCTATTTGGAAAAACCTTCCATTTGCCGTTTCCCTTAGCGACGCCATTCTCTTCTTCATTGTTCGTTGGTTCATCATTGGTTTGATTCGCTTTTGATCTCGCCAACGACCAACGCCTACCCTTCCTGTCCAATATCACAGGCATTTCCGCTATTAAATTATTTTCGAACTCACTAAGCATTAAATAATTTTCTACTTTATTACAGGAAGTAATACAGTCTCCTATGTAATCTAAATCGTCTAATAAGTTGTCTGGAAGATCCATGTCGGCTATACCTGAAATTAAAAAGTTTCGTGGTATAAGTTTTTGTTCTAAAATCTTAATTTCTATTTCTGTTATAGTTGTTAAAGTCTTTAGAAATAAAAAAGCACCTAATAGATTAACGCGAAAGTTTCTAAAAGAATTGCCTAAAAAAAGGAAACAATAACTATTGCATTAATAATAAACAGAAATGAAGGAGTAGAATTTCTTTGTATACGATCTCATATAGGAATTACTCCACCACCAACAACTTTCGTATAGACGTGTTTACCCACACTAATACGTACCTTCTTCAGAAATACATGTCAATTCCGGTTTCTCATTAGACAATACAATATTATCTAAAATTCCAGCACCTTGATTCCCTCCCAAATCGGCGCCTAGTACAAGAGCAGCTGCAGCAGCTCCCATAGTAACGCCTCCATCATTATTGTCTGGTTCTTGAGAGAAGGACAGTTTTCTTCTTTGTGGACAATTTTCTGCTACGCAGAGATGACGAGTACCGTTTTCTCGGGTATGTTTATGGCGAGCAATTTTTCGCCTATGTAAGTCTATCAAAAAGAGAGTCAGACTTCCTACTAGAACGCACGTCGAACTGAAGTAGTACCCAGCTCGGTCTCCGCATCTTTCGTTCATGTAACCTGAAAAAAATCATTTAAACGATTTCATTTTGTGCAATTGCTTATTACATAAAATTAAAAAATATTTTCCAAGTCCCTATTACTTGCTATTAAAATCATATCTTGCTGAAAGGTACTTCCAAACCAAGCACAATTATGCACTTTCAAGCTGCCACCAAATAAAGTCTGGAGTACCACAAGGGAGTGTTCTGGGGTCTATATTATTTCTAACATACACTGCGGATTTACCCACTACAAACAATACTAAAATAGCAATGTTCGCAGATAACACAGCCCTCCTATCAACACACATTGATCCAGCTATTGCATCGCAACAACTGCAATATCATCTAGATGTATTAAAAGTGTGGTTTGAGCATTGGAAAATCAAAATTAATTAAACTAAATCCGCACAAGTGACTTTCACAAATAAGCGATCAGTATGTCTACCTGTTAGCTTTAACAACATTCAAATTCCCATTCAGACCGAAGTAAAATACCTAGGATTATACTTGGATCAGAAGCTAACTTGGAAAAAGCACGTCCAAACAAAGAGACAACAGCTAAACTTAAAAGTAAGAGAAATGTCCTGGCTCCTAGGAGGTAAATCCAAATTATCTCTTGACAACAAACTACTATTATATAAATGTATCTTGAAGCCGATTTGGACTTATGGAATACTACAAGTTCCTTTCGTCACAGATGAAATAAAGAGACTTTCAAGATTATATCACAACAGATTACAAGACAACGAAAATATATACATAGCGCAGTTAAATATCCCACCAAACGTCACAAGAAGACTACAATGACAGTGGCCTACAGACCTGATGCAATAGATATATGACAAGCCATGGTATCGCTGAGAGGTTCGTCACTGGATGATTTCTCTTCTCAAGTCACCTTCATCTAACACATTTAATTATTGCTTCAATGAGAGCAGATTGTAAATATGCATTTGTTAAATAAAAAAAAAATGTGTGCAATTGAAAAAATAAAATAGTAAAGTAAACTTACCCGAAAATGGGACACCAATAACTATGGGTATTGCTTGCGAAAATTGTACAAATCCCCATGTCCTCGCAAAGTTTCTAGCCCTTACTCGTTCATAAGTATACATCTTCAGAGAGTAATGATAGCCACCACAAAATATACCTAAAATAAACATACAATTAAGAAAACGAACCAAGGGAATTATTTAATTGGCGATATTACAAAAAGAAATTTCGTGTTCTTACCGTAAATCCAAGCAAACATAACGTAAGCGTGGTAATTGCCACTGACAACAGTAAACGCCAGTATCGATAGTCCGCACATGAAAACCGCTGTCTGGCAAAGGTACTGCCTGGCTATTCTGCACTCTGTAGAATTATGCAGGACGAGAGTACTAAAAACTACACATCCCACAGTCCAGGCTAGTCCTAGGTAAACCTGCAAAAAAATGGTTGAGTCGCCTAGACCCTCAACTTCTGCTTGGTAGGCCAAATAAAAGAGAGGTGTATTGATTCCGAACGCGCTGATACCTGTAAAAGAAATGATAATAATATTTGAGCTTTGCGCATTCAATATTAGGGAAACCTTAATTCTAAATAACGTCATAATAGATAGTAGTATACTGGTAATTATTAGGAGGCCAAGGAGAAATAGATGAAATTTTTGTATAGCTCCAGTTTTCCTTCCTGTCGTATGTATTTATTTTCAACTCTTTAGGTACGGATTTTGATTCCATTATTAAAGTGAAGATGGTGCTGATCTTTTCCTTGCTACGTATTTTTTGTAAACAGTTATCAGACATGGTTTTTTTTTTAACAATGATTTGAGATTTCATGTGAGCGGTCTAATTTTGCTAGAATTGACAAGTCGCTTTAATAATGGATTCAATGGTTGGATTGTCTTGATATGGTCGGGTTTCAACACGTCGCAGAGGCGGGTAGTCCGCGGAGTAGTTGGTTGACGTTTATCTACCCCAAATTTGAAATAAATTCGAAAGCTATAAGGCTGTTCTTATGAGCTGCATCACCCGGTATACCACTTTCCACTTTACATTATCTACAATTTAGGTATAATTAATAAAATATTACTAAACAATTAGTGATTACCTGTGGATACCAGAAGAATACGGACGGTCTTGCTTTTTAAAGTGCTAAAATCGAAGAATGGAACTTTGTCTTCGATTTTGTTTTTGTCTTTAATTTTACGTTTTTGATTTTTAATGTGTAGAATGGCACGGCGTTGTGGGTGATAGAGGGACGCTGAACGGTAGAAGGTGCCAAGAATAAATGTTACAGAAATGGCTCCAGTTACAACCTGTAAGCCTAATCTCCATCCCAAGGCTCTGAAAAAAAAACAATAAAATATTTTTAGTACTGATAATATCGAAACTACTATTTTTCTTTCAAAAATAAAACACAAAGTCATGTACCATATTATTTATGTATAAAAATCTTCAGGCCTAAAAATACACACTTCGTTCATCATATATTAAGTTTCTGTACAAATAGATAACTTACCAACATTTAAATTTTAAAATACAAAGACGTATATAAAATAAACTTAAACATTTAAAAAACTTAATATATATGAACGTACTGTGTATTTTTAGGCCTGAAGATGGCAATTTAGCCGAAACTAGTTGCCCCCCTTTTTTATACATAAATACTGTGGTACCTACATGATTTGTGCGTTTTATTTTTTAAAACTTTTGGCCTTTTGAATTTTAGAAAATTTTTATTACCATTCCAAAAAGTTTAATAAAGAAATGAAAACAATGCTGTATTTTGGAACAGAATTTTTATTTTTTTCCTCTTTTTTTCTCCAAACTCGCCAATGAAACAAAAATCTATAAATAGTTTTATTATAATTAATAGATAAATGTTGCCAAATAATAATAATGCGGATTTCCTATAATCAATTTTCGTTTTGACGTAAGTGTAACGGTTAATAACGTTTTATTTTTTTTAATAGAGTTGACAAGATCTTTGTCCTGATAATATTTTATGTACAGGAAATACCATTAACTCTAAAACATAGATTAATGATAGGAAATCTTGTTCAGAATTTTAATATGGTTATATTTTATTTATTTTTTATGATTGGAACAGAAGGAGTATACAGGGGGTTTAAATTTCAGAGATTTGAAGACGCCTGGAATATTTATACTACAAAATTTTAAATCTTTATATCTGATATTAATAATACTTCAAAAAAATGGAAATAAATAATATAAAATGGTTGAAATCGTAATGTGACATCAGCATACCAAGATTAATCGTCTCCACTGTTGTTACTGGATGTATATTGCTTAAAAATGAGTTCTAACATTGATTATTTAAACAGTAAATATTTGAATAAAGCTTTTGAAACATTTGTTAGTAATATTTTATTTGACGTTACAAGGTACTCCTGCCAGATCAATAATTATATAATTGACATTTAGACTTCACGTTTCTCAGGTTGTTGATGTTTGCCATGGTAACTTTAAAACTTAAATAATAAGGAAAAAATAAAAAAACTGTCTTGCTTTTAAAAGTTGATAAATAATTCTAATAGTTGGATTATAGCCTTTTTGGTATTTTCAAAATAAATATTTAAGAATTCGATAGCTGGTAGCTAATTTTTTAAGGTTATGCTTTTTCTAAAATTGAAGTTTATTTTTATTATAAAAAATATTTCGTTTATTATTTTTCATCATCGAAGACGAATTTTTTTGTATGCGATTATTTCAATTTTACTTTCCATAAATGTATAACTAATATCAATTCACAAAAAGTGTCTATAACTTTTTAAATTTGATATAAAATTTTACAGGGACAAAAGCGCTTAACCCGGTCCTAGTAGTACCAAATTGCCTCAATCCGGTTCTGATCGTTTCAAGAATTATTTATTTAAATCGGAATAACCAGAAGAAGACAATTATTGTCAATTTGTCGCTATAAAGTTGAACGTTTAGGTCGAAATCAATCACAGATTTTATGGACGATTTCTCACGAAGTCTTGTTTTATTATCGAACATTCCTCTACATTCGGTGAGAATGTTACGGAGTTTAATCACACAACCCAAATATGTCCCGGCAATTAAAGATCTCTGTATTAAAGACAGTGTCTCAAAGGAAATCGGTAAGGAAATGATGTGAACCGTCTTGATGTTGATCTTTTACTTTTTATGAGGATTTTTATGTCAAACTAATTAATATTTTTTACTTTTAAAATGAATTGGTTTTGGCCTGTAGTTCCGGTATGCATTTTAATTTATTAATTTGGAGGTATAGTCCAATACACGAAGGTGTCAACCCGGGCATCAGATTGGTCCGGCACAATTTTTTTTTAATTTGCAGGTATTCCTGGGTACATTCACCCCCGAAAATCTCAACTGTCTCAAATTTGTGGAAGGGCGCGAAAATGGCCCATTGGTCTCAAAAATGTGTTTTTTCGCCTATTTCCGAAAATATGACACTTAAAGAATTTTTGTTTGGACGAAAATGAAGATTAGTTCATTAAATACAAAAATGATCCTTATCATTTTTGTCAAAAATTTGATACTTTTCGACATAACCGGCTCCAAAACGCACCCCCATTTTTAGCTCCTGTCCCAATATAGACAGCACGCTATAAAGGAATGACACTCTCAAGCGGATTAAAAATTTTTCAATAAATAACGTAATATTTTTTCATGACTTAAAGTTCAGATGAAAGAAGGAACCTGTAGCTATAATATCATGTTACTTTTTCCTTTTATCTATTTCTCTGAATTATTGAAAAACCGGGCCAAAGTTTGTTTTTGCTCGATATTTTGACCCTCCTATAAATTTATTCATATTTTTTTTATCAAGACTAATTTCACCGAATCCTTTTGGATAATGGGGCTTTGCAAGGTGTTAAATATATTCAGAGAGATTCAATAAATTATTTTTGTGTATTTTCATAAACAACATGTTTTTTTTGGATTTCCGGAGTTTTCGAAAATGCTCGGGTCTATCGGGAATTAATAGATAATCAAGGACCATATCGGTTTTCAACGCACATCATTAGAAAGCTTAGCTTGTCCCCTTGTCGATGGCATTTCTGTTCTTTCTCATATTTTTGGGTTTTCCAGAAAATTGAGAAAATTTAACAGCTAGATCAAGACAAAACTTTTTACCGAACAGAATTTTTTATACCTGGAATAATTTAGACCACGAGATCATCTCAGCATCAAGTGTCAACATCTTCAAAAACAGACTAGATCAGTGCAACATCTTTAACTGTTTCTAACCTTAATTCCACACTTTTATGCATTTTGTGTTTGTGAAACTTGTTTTTTTTCTTTTATGTCTATTATTAGGTATTTCTTTTTTTTATTTTCCACAATGTTTAATTTCTATTTTTGGGCATAATAGGAGCCTGATCCTCTGCCCTTAATGTGTAATAATAATAAGAATTATTATTATAAAAGAAATATATTTAAAGATACAAACATATTTTTTCTCACTCTACAACTTTTTGAAAGGTAATTTTCAAAACATTTACATAATTTTCTACAAAAAACAAAAAGAACCAGCAAAGGTAAACAAAGCATCCTTATACTTCCTTCGACAATCCTTCATTTAGACTCAGGGCCAGTTTAAGGCGTACGCGAAGGATGCGGCCGCAGGCGGGCGCCGCGGCCAGGGGGCGCCACAGCTGAAAAATAACTTTTTCTGAATGTAATGTAATAAAAAGTAGTCCAAACCAGCATTTTAGGCTACTCAAATTTTAAAAATTTCCCCAGGCCCAGTGGCGTTTCTAGAAATTAAGGACGGGGGGCACACACATCGCTAGGCGCCGAGTATTCGGTAAAAGGGGCATATGTATTTAAATTAATACTGTATTTATCATAAAAAAATAATAATAAATAATAGAGTATATATGTTATTATTTACAGTAGTAAACGCCTTGTTTTAATATTTTTAAACTCGTCCAGTACGACAGAAAAATCTACGCAATGAGAGGATATTTCTCATATCTGCGTAAACCAAATTTTTTTTTGTAGATCCCAGGTCCATTTATATCCTAAAAAACTCAGTTTTTCCTTCAAAAATGGCCTAAACATTTTTTTTTCGGTAATTTTGACGTTGCCAATCGGTTCTTACACAAAATTCATTCTGTGTAAACCAAGTTTTAATTTCTTTGAATTTTTTTTGTAGATTCTAATGTTACTTCTATTTTATATTAAACAATTTTTGTTTCTGATGGATTATTTACATCGATTATTTTTTCATCTGTCAAAACAGTCAGATTTTGTGGTTTTAGCCAATAAGAGCTCAGGATCCTAACCAAGCATTGTGTTTTATACTGATTATTTTTTTCATCTGTCGAAACAGTCAGATTTTGTGGTTTCAGCCAATAACAGCTCAGGATCCTAACCAATCATTGTGTTTTATACTGATAAAACCGCTTCGTCGTTTTTGTTTTTTGATTAAACTGTGTTTACCTTTTTTGAAATGTCAAATGTAAACATTTATCAATTATTATTATACTAAAATGTATTGCAAATCTATGTTAATACCCAAATTTCAAAATATATTTGTAAACTAACCTGTTTTTATTCGTTTATTGTAACACACAACGCAGCTCCATCCATAAATTCGTTTAAAACTGATATAATGTCAAAACGTCTAAACGTTACACTTAATAAATAATCTTAAATGCCTACTACTAGATAGGCAATTTATATTACGTTTGTAATATTTGGCGTTTAAATGTAAAAGAAAATATCGAACGTTTGAGTGTAAAGTGTCTTTCTCTGTTTTTAACACAAAATGATTCAAAAAATAATCTTTCAAAATACCACTCGTCCTGTCAAATTTTATAAATCAAATTTTCGGTTTCATACTCAAACGCCTTTATTTCAGACAACACCACTCAAACAAACTGATTTAAGATAAAATCACTCGTCTTGCGGACTCGTGATTTTATCAATCAGTTTGTTTTCGTGGTTTTTCCAAATAAAGCCGTTTTCGTGAAAACCAAAAATTTAATCGATAAAATTTGGAGGACTCGTGGTATTACCTTTGATAAAATCGCTTCTTCGTAATTATTTTTTGATTAAATATCAAATATAAACATTTAGCAACTTTTATTTAGCATTATCAATTATTATTATACTAAAATGTATTGCAAATCTATGTTAATATACAAATTTCAAAATTTATTTGTAAACTAACCTGTTTATTCGTTTATTCACACACACACAACATCAGTTTTTGAATACCCAAATACTTAAAAATCCATAAATCTCTTTAAAACTGACAAATGTCAAACTCTATATCTGATTTAAGCCAAACGCCTTGGTGGCCCTGTATTTAAAAATATAACAGCTCAATATTTTTTGATGTTTCAATTTAATTTGATAAAGAAAATAATGAACATTTGTGTGTAAAGTGTCTTTTGCATAAATGACTATATTCTCTGTTTTTAATATAAAATGATTCAAATACCACACGTCCTCTCAAATTTTATAGATTAAATTTTTGGTCTCCATACTCAAAAGCATTTATTTCAGGCAAAACCACTTAAACAAACTGATTTGAGATAAAATCACTCGTCCTGCGGACTCGTGGTATTACCTTTGATTAAAATTTTTGAATAAAATATAGTCAATTTTTTGTTCTATTCTTGTTTATAACTAATTTTTATATGAAAAAAAAACAATAAATATTAGGAAAAAACCCACTTCAAAACTTCTATCTTTTAGCTCTACTGCAAAATCGGTAAACGATTTATATTTTAAAATTGCGCACTCGTGAGACGTCGTAGTAGCAACCATTTTTCTTCTCAGATAAAAGTGGCATCATTAATAATTTCCAGACACCCTTATCTTATTAACTTTAATATTCTTAAGTAAACTTTGGTTTACTAAAATAATTTACAGGATATACTTTATTTTGTGCTACAAAATTTAATACAATCTGGGATAATTTAAAATAATAGATTAAAGCTAGTATATTTTTAGATTCAGTAAAAGTCACATTTTTGTAGGCAGACAAAAATCAAAACTTCTTGTCTCTCTACCGGTGACACTAACAATAATATTAAAACAATTTAAATCATTAACAATCGACCAAGGAAAGTTATTTCTAACGAGTCCCAAATCGTTAAATTCCTTTTTGTAGAACTAGAATAATCGATATTTAAGATATCCCTGAAGAAGAAATTCCAATTTTTATATTTTTAGAAAACGCTAACGAATAAAAAATGCAAGTGTGCGAAACCCCGGACAAAAGTTAGTTTTACATAAAATTTACCTATTTTTCATGCAATTAATTAAATATTTTTTCTCGTTTTTTTAATATCCTTCATATATTGTAACATGAGGAAATGTCTTCAAATGTTTCACTGCTTATTTATTTAAAGGTATATAACAACTATTTATTTATTTTTTAATTATTTGCAACCGAATTGTAGACTTTGTAACATTACAAAATGTATATAGCCTAGTTAAATGATGTTCAAAAGTGCCTGTTTCGAAACATGAGAGGGTAGAAAATTTTTCAACGGAGTTATATGTTTTTCGGGGTGCTGAAACGAATCTGCCTCGTAGCAGGACCGGACCAAAAACGCAAAAAACCTCGAAATATCTTGCAAATGACGCATGGTACGGAAAATATCACGATATCCAAAGTTGAAGAGCATAAAATTCTGCATCGAATCACCTCCCTACCTTTCTAACTTCCAAATTTATAAGGTCGCCATCGTCATTCGAAAAACGCCAATTTTTTGAAAACTGCAATATACTCATGCACTGTTAGACAACTTTAATTTTTAAAAAGCCACTCTACATGAAAAAGTGGTAGAATAAAAGTTGCAAAGCATCAAATTTTGAGTGCAATGAGCACAAAAATTTTAAATTTGGATCAATATATCCGCATATACTGATCGTTTCTCCATTATCCCTCTAAACGCTTATTTGACCAATATGAAAGGGTCCAATAATAACAAGTCTGCGCCTCCCTCTCTCAAACCCCCTTCCCAACCGTAAGTTACTTCCCCTCCTTTTTTGTAAGCCTGACTTGAAGACGATGCAGAATTTTATGCTCTTCAACTTTGGATATCGTGATATTTTCCGTACCATGCGTCGTTTGCAAGATATGAGCGGAAAACTGGAAAAACTTGGGTCTGTTTCGGTCCTGCTACGAGGCAGCAAACTTCAGATTCGTTACAGCACCCCGAAAAACATATAATTCCGTTGAAAAATTTTCCACCGCTCTCATGTTTTGGAAAAAGTACTATTTGACTGGACTAATAGGACAAGTAAGTAACTTACTCTAACAAGCGTGTTTGAAATTATCTTAAAATTATAATAATGGTATTTGTGTTTTTGGTTCAATTATCTTTAGAGCAGATTACAGTAAAATTTTGGGTATAAAAACTATGATTCAATTGTGTTTAAGTTTTTTTTCTGGAATTTTCCTTATCGTATGTAAAAAAATGAAAAAATCATAAAGAAATCTGCTATTTAGACATTTGCAATTTTCATATTATCTATTTTTATTCAAATTGGGATCCTTAACAATTTTCTTTTAAAGGTTATACTTTTTAGTTTCTTTATGAATGTAAAAAAACCTAAATATTTACATACGAAAGTAGAAATATACACCACAAATTTGAACTAAAAATATATATTCAAAATTTTATTAGTACAACCCTGTGGTTTTGGAAACTACCTAATAATAATTTATGCAAATATTTAACAACCATGATAAGAACTATTCGAGGTCGTCTCAAATATCTTTAATTACAATTAGTCCTAGAATTGGATGACATGAAATCGCTCATAAATAAAATATATTTTATCAGACACTTTAAAATCTATAAAAGAAGTTTGAATTCCCACGTTCCCCTACGCCTAAAACTTTTCTTTTAAACCTCGACTGTAAGAGATTAAAAACGACAAATAAAACAGAGCAGCGTTCACAGACGGATTAAAGTCATTTAGTTTTATAGATTATGTCATCATTGGATATGTTATAATACAGCCATAAAGACTAACCTAATTTATTGTTATCCAAACTTGATCTAATCTCGTATCTAGTTTTTATAGTTACGAACTTTTAAATATACTACCGACTGTTTTCCGATAGTTATCTGACTTTCTTCTAGTCTTTCGGGTCATTAATTAATGTATTAATCTTTGAGTCTATTTTAAAAAAGTTGTAACTGCTCATAACAATATGGCATATAACACAAGATCTTGTCCAAAACTAATTTGAAAATTTCATCTGTTACTAATCCAATGGTTATATTTGAATTGCAATACGCCCAGTTGTCAGAGAGTTTGACCTCGCACAAAATGTGATATCGATGAAACTTGGCACTTAAGTACTTGAAAGGGTGTAGAAAACGATAAAAAAATCTTTGCTACTCTAAAGTGTATGCTAACTTCACAATTTCGAAAATTTGGGTTTTCCATTATATCTCAAAAACAAAATTTCGAAATACTAATAGCACCCCGTGAAAGAGCGGAAAATTATACTAAACATCATATTATAGGTTATTTAAAAAAAATTGTATTACTATAAAAAAATTATTATAAATAAGAAAGCAGGTGTTCGGAATAACTAAAGTATCTTTGCCTAAAATGTACGCAAAGAAAAAAAAAGACAGCAATTTAAAGAGGAGACTCTAAGCTTTCTCAGGAAGCCATTAGTTTTTTTTTGTTTTCTCATAGAAAATTTGACTGGAAGTTATAGTTTCTAAAATTCTAACTGATTTTTATAAAACTGAAGATATCTATTAATAGAGGCATAACAAAAAAATCCTTGTACACTTATCATGACTAGACTTTTGAATGATTTAAATATAATTAAAATGATGAACATTATGTCTGTTTAATAAAACTTATGTTTTAAAGTTATCATTTTCTTTACAACATTCATTCGACGCAATTTTTATTTTCAAAATAGTGTCAATAAATCAAAAAATAATTTAGAAATTGATTTATATTCATAGTTAAACCGACATACGTTAACTGTAAATAGAGGGTACTCAGGTGATTCCAAATAACCTTGGTTAATGGGTCTAACGCCTTTAATAACCGAGATATGGGGTGTTTCATCCATTTCGGCCAATATTTTGATAAGCCGTAACTTTAGAACCACCCTATATATTTCTCTCATACTTGGTACAAGTATAGAGTGTTAATAGCCCAATCCTATAGTGTAAGAAATACAATTAAAATTCAGATACGGATTAAGAAGAATTTGCAAAATTTGAAAATCCCCAAAACAACACCCTGTATATCAGATTTTTTAAAATTGGGATGGATATTAGAAAAGAACGAAAAAAAATGAGTTAAAGTGAACATTTTTTTTAAGTGCACATCCCATTCTACTACAGGAGTTTTAACGTCAAATTACATCAAATGCATTTTTTTCATTTTCAGAAGCAGTAACTTTCGAAATACCTGGTAGATTTCTTTCATATTTGGTACAGGTATCATTTTTTAGTAGCCCAATCGTATAATGTAAGGACTATACTACAGTTAAAATGCAGATACGGATTAAGAAAAATTTGTAAAATTTGGAAATCCCAACGCAGCACGCTGTACATCAGATATTTTTTAAATTGGATCAGACATTCGAAACGAATGGAAAATACTGAGATATTCTGACATATTTTTATAAATGTACATCTCGCTCTACATATTATTAAACATTTAAAGTAAATTCAATTAATGCGATACATATTGTCATTTTCATAAGCCATAACTTTGGAAACACCCTGTAGATTTCTTTCATATTTGGTACAGGTAGATGGTTTAAATAGCCCAAAGGTACAATACAAGAACTAAAGTTAAAATCCTGATCCGGATTAAGAAAAATTTGTAAAAGTTGGTAATCTGTACATCAGATTTTTTTAAATGTAATCGGATACCTATTTAAAAAAAGAAAAAAAAGACAAAATATGTGTTATACTAAAATATTTTTATAAGTGCACAAGAGCGTTCTACAAACAAAAAATACCGATTTAGTTTTTCGGATTAATTCCGGATACAAAACTCATTAAACTATAAAGTAAGCTTCGGCAATAACACATCTTTTTTCTTTTTTCAAATAGGTATCCGATTACATTTTAAAGAATCTGATATACAGGGTGCTATTTTAGAGATTATCAACTTTTACAAATTTTTCTTAATCCGGATCTGGATTTTAACTTTAGTTTTTGTATTGTACGATTGGGATATTTAAACAATCTACATGTACCAAATATGAAAGAAATCTACAGGGTGTTTTCAAAGTTATGGCTTACCAAAATGACAATATGTATTGCATTAATTAAATTTACTTTAAAAGTTTAGTAATATGTATAACGAGATGTGCATTTATAAAAGTATGTTAGAATATCTCAGTTTTTTCCATTCGTTTCGAATGTCTGATCCATTTTAAAAAATATCTGATGTACAGCGTGTTGCGTTGGAGATTTTCAAATTTTACAAATTTTTCTTAATCCGTATCTGGATTTTATCTTTAGTATAGTCCTTACATTATACGATTGGGTTACTAAAAAATGATACCAAATATGAAAGAAATCTACCAGGTATTTCGAAAGTTACTGCTTGTGAAAATGAAAAAAATGCATTTGATATAATTTGACGTTAAAACTCCAGTAGTAGAATGGGATGTGCACTTAAAAAAAAATTTCACTTTATCTCATTTTTTTCCGTTCTTTTCAAATATCCATCCCAATTTTAAAAATCTGATATACAGGGTGTTGTTTTGGGGATTTTCAAATTTTGCAAATTCTTCTTAATCCGGATCTGGATTTTAATTGTAGTTCTTACACTATAGGATTGGGCTATTAACACACTATACCTGTACCAAGTATGAGAAAAATCTACAAGGTGGTTCTAAAGTTACAGCTTATCAAAATATTGGCCGAACTGGATGAAACACCCCGTATCTCGGTTATTAAAGGCGTTAGACCCATTAACCAAGGTTTTTTATTTTATTATCATCTAAGTTCCCTCTATATACAGTTAACGTATGTCGGTTTAACTATGAAACACCCTTTATAAATAAATAAACACTATTTTGAAAATAAAAATGGCGTCGAATGAATGTTGTAAAAAAATGATCATTTATATGTGACAATGGCGGGGACACTGCCGTTTTAAAATTTTGGAAACAGAATTAATTGCGTTTTAGCGATCCAAATCCAAAGACAAACTTTTAAACCGCCGTCTTTGCATTTCAAGCCCACCGAGTAAAAAAACACCGAGGTATATACTGATAACGTTCTTCGTTATTATGATTTTATTTTCACCGTTTATTCCGTAGATATGTTGAGACTAAAACAATCGTTTTATTTTACACGTTAAAGAACGCGAATAATGATATGATTTTTATATACCGAAATACATTAGGGATTTAAGGATTTTTCTTTGAATTTCATTTTCGCACTTTGATAGTATTTGTTGAAATTAATTTATTTATTTTTGGATTTTCCCGAGGTTTTTTTTCAGGTAAAGAGTTGCGATCTAATATACAATAAATATTTAAATATCCTAAACACAGACATATAGACTTAAAAACATCGATGAATTAAAATTTTAAATAGTATCTAATGACCACACAATTTGCTTTACTTTCATCGATTTTGAAGGAGTTATGTATTATATATAAAACTTATTTTCGGCGCGATTATTAAATATGTTTGGTATTGAGAATTTCGTTAATTCTCGGCATGTTTAAAAACATAAATTTTCCCGTTATTGTGAATTTTAAATCGCCAGCGAAAAAACAAATTTAACGTTAAAATCTTAACAATAAAATGAATGCCAAAATATTTGTGCAAATCGTCGTCAGTTGAGGATGTGACACTTTTTGTACCCAATATTGATTTAAATGTATGTAAGTTGTAAAAGTTAGTGAAATCTGCATTATGCCAAATAAAAGTTGCATCCCACATAAATCATTTATGTCTTGAATAATTTTTCTTAATCTGACATGTTCAAGTGCAATGTATTTTACATTAACAACTCCTCTTTTAAGCAAGATATTTAGTTTTATATAAATTTTATTAAACATAGAAAATGTTCATTTTAATTATATTTAAATTAAAAGTAAAAGTATAATGATGATAAACTTATAAGGATTTATTTTTGTTATGCCTCTATTAATAGATATCTTCAATTTTATAAAAATTTTAGAAATTATAACTTCCGGTCAAATTTTCTATGAGAAAACAAAAAAAAAATTAAAAACTATTGGCTTCCTAAGAAGTCTCCTCTTTAAAATGCTTTGTGTTTTTCCTTTGCGTACATTTTAGGCAAAGATACTTTAGTTTTTCCGAACGCCTCGCCTGAATATTTGTATTCAACGGCTCGGCGCGCTTAGATTTTTCGAATTTGCTTTCTTATTTTTAATAATTTTTTATAGTAATACAATTTTTTTTAAATAACTTTTAGTAATTAGTAATTTTTAATCAAATTTTCCGCTATTTCACGTGGTGCTATTAGTTTTTCGAAATTTTTATTTTTTTTCGAGATATAATGGAAAAACCAAATTTTCGATTTTAGTTAGCATACACTTTAGAGCAGCAAAGATTTTTTTACCGTTTTCTACGCCCTTTGAAGTAATTATGTGCGAAGTTTCATCGATATCGCATTTTTTGCGAGCTTTTGGTCAATATCCTTCTCTGGCAACTGGGTTAACTAAAATGATTATGTTTATCAAGCTTCATCTCTTGTTGGCATTACCTATAGAAAATTAATGCACCAACCAAATAAATGGTGTTTCCAAAAATGTATTTCTGATCGAAAGGACCTATATAAAAAGAAAACAAAAACTGTCCCACCTTTTCGAAATAACAAAATCGCGCAGAATGACAATATAGTATATTACATAACGAGTGCGGAAAGTGACACTTTTCACAGGAGTGGGAAATATTGTCGCACGAGGCGTAAGTGAACGAAAAAAAATGCTACCTGTCAACGCCGCAGATTTTTGACGTGTGACGTCACTTCCTCGCTAAAATTAGTAAGGTATATGAACTTGTAGAACAGATAGGAAAGTACTTTCCGCACACGTGTGGAAAGTACCACTTTCCGTCTTAGTAGAGAGTGCGATATCTTTTACTTTCCTATGTGGTCGTAGGAAAAAGATTTATTTGTGTCTAAATACGTTGTTTACTTTTAAAAGTTAATAATTTTTTATTCATTTCATGTAGAATAACATAGGATTTAATAATTAAAATAAACTTGTTTTCCCTTTTTTATTGATTTTCCTTGAACAACTGAGTAAACAAAAATTTTAAATCACTTCCTGTCGCTGCTTTGAATGTAGGTAATAAACATGTGCACCCTTCATAGAATATGGAATAGAAAATAAACTACTGTCTACATTTACATCTGAAACGCGACCTTTTACATATTATTTACTTCACTGCCACCATTTTAAATCATCCACGTTAACCATAAACTATCCGTTTAAGTCGCAACATTGTTTTCATGACACTAAATCATATTTCTTTACTTCGCATCCGCTTTTCCACTAACCATTTCCTTAACAGTCGATGTACCATTATTTTATGTAAAGTAATAATTTATAGGAATGAATAACTATTATAAAATTTGTATTCTTAACTTTAACGTTTCGAAATAATAGAGAGTTTTAGCTTACGTTAGATCTCCGCTACCGATAACGTTAAAGTAACGTGTTTTTTTTGGAAAAACATGGAAAACTTAACATACATTTTTTTTCGTTTTAGAACCTAATCTTCACAATCCAATAGGTCCCTATGACGCTTTAGTAACTGCAAATTTAGCATCTCGGCCTCCCCTACTATTAGTACTTAATAAAGAAATATGTTATATTTTTTTCATTTCGGGGGGATCTATCCCCCTTGATCCCTCCTGGCTACGGCCCTGAAGAACCTAATAATTATAACGGCAAAGATAAAGAAGCAGCATTGATATGCTTAAATAATAACGAATGTGTTTCTAATTGTTTGGTTGATATTTCAAAAATTTGGATGCCTATTTTACAAAAAGCTAATGAGCGCACTCACTTCGTTCGTGCTCTCAACTTCGCTCTCGTGGGCAATCGACAATGCCGCACGAGTTGTAGATACTATTTTTTTTACGAATGTGGGGATACAAAGAGAAATGAAGTAGGTGCCAACGACAAAAAAAATCAAAAATTAATCAAATAAAAAGTAAAATATTTAGAATCAAAATAACTTTTTATTTTTAACGATAACTATTATTTTTGGAGATTCTAGAGGAAATTGTATTCAAGTCAATATTTTCCTTGTCTTCGACACTAACTCTGATGGGTACTTGTCGTCTCGATGTTTGGGTTGATTTGGTGTACATTTTCACGTGAAGTACTCGTAGATGGTCTGTCCAAAATAGCGATCGCAATTTGCTGGCCGATTCGTTTTTTATTGCCGATCGATTCTTCAACGTAACCTTCAGCGACAGTGTTAAATTTCGGGTGGTACGGATTCATCCTCAGAACTCTCATCAGTCTCCGATATCATCATAGGGTTGAAACTCATTATTGTAAATTTTAATTTTTTAATCAATCAATTTATCTGTCACTTAAACGTCACATTTTTTTTGGGGTCTGTATTGTCAATTTCCGTGCGAAAAGTAAATTTTGCGTGCGCAAAATTTGCTTGTCGCACGGAACTAATTAAATAGCCAAACAGCCATTTTACACCCGAAAAGGCGGGCGCAAAGATAGTACTTTTCCCGCATGAGTAAAAAAAAATCTCTTATAATATGCAAGTGCGCTATCCTTTTTTAAAATTCGTTCCCAGAAACGTCACAAAAATATGATGGAAACAGATTTTGATATCTTCAATTTCAAAATCTTTCTCCGTGTCCTATGTTGCTGTCATATTTTTGTAACATTATCAAGTGTTCTGTTTCTATAGTAAATTTTTATTATATATTTTGTTATGTCATTTTGAAAACGATTTTCGAACAGAAACTCGAAACGTCAAAATTAAAAAACTTTTTAATAAAATAAGTGGTTTTACTATCCATCAAGAAGAGTATGTGAATATCCTTTAGGATATATTTAATCGTTTAACGAACAGCGACACCTAGAAGTATAATAAATCAAAATTGTATAACTTACGACCCCTTTTCCGCCAACAATTTCCCTAACGGTCTGATTGATACAAGAAAGTTCCCGTGCGGAACGATGATAACATTCACTTACCTAAAGCTTAACCGCTAAACTCGAATTATGGATAAAGTACAAACAAAAGGCAGATAACTGAACGTCTTCCATAAACGGGAGAAGATTAAATTAGTTTTATGCATTAGGGCGAAACATATATTAAAATCTCGTGCTTTGTGGAAGGTTGATTAAATTACAGCAAAAGTTAGGAATTTTAAGGATCTTATCGTGAGTTACCTGCCTGCTGTAAAAAAAATACGATGGCGTTAAGTAGCTTTTTGGGAAATGATCGAGAATTTATTCTCTGAAATATTTTATGATACATTCAAAACCCAGACCTTCTTCCAAACATCGAGATACAAAAGATAGAAAAAATTATGAAGTCTAAAAAGAAATTTTAAGTTTGACATTTATAAGGTTTATTCGTAAGTAATATCATAAGAGCATCTAATTTTTTTCACAGGAAAAATTAGATGCCCGAATGGTATCATCAGACACATATCTTACAAAACATACTACCTATTTGGGGGTGCATACATAATAAATATATAGGTATTAATTTGAAAACCGAAAAACAGGTAATTTATTTAATCACAAAATACTATAAACTTAATTATTTATGGTACAATTAAAATATAAATTGCAATTTTGGTACACAGTAGGAGTATTGTTTGAAATCATGGGTGTAGGTAAATCATTAATGTTGTTGATAGGTCAGCTGCAGAGTGAGAAGCTCGAGGAGTGGCTGCAGGATCTTCTGATTTCTGTTTTTTAGCTGGAGGTTCTGAGGCGTCACTTCTAAGGGTGTTTATGATGTTGGAATAATGCTCATTATCCATTTGCAGATAAGGCTTAATTGAGTTGGCTGAACTGTGACCAGTAATTTTAATTAATTGTTGTTTCGCCAGCCCCTCCTTTAGCCAGGTTACTGACTGCTGTCGACCGCATAGAGTTTATTTTTATTTCTTTTGTATTTAATTCTGTCTTCTCTGGTGCTTCTTTAGTCCATTTCGAAAGTTCGTTTTTTCCCAGTGGAGTGTTTTTGTACCATCCACTTGATTGTTCTTTGTTCCATGATGGGTTTACTGTTAAGAATAATCTATCAGTTGTTATTCTAGGTGAACGTTTAACCATTAGAATTTTAAAAAGACAAAAGGTAGGGTTCTTCGTGTTGGGGACCAGTCATTTACTATCGGCCATTTTTTTCTCCACCCTGAGCCGTTTTATTGAAGAGAGGATTACATTCTACTCTTCCTAAAAAGTAGGATTTTTGAAAATCAGTTATTTTAAAAAATATGTGACTATGTTATCTACCTGGTTTAATCCCAGAATTATGCACTTCCTCTCTAAAATAATGAACTCTGCAATTGACTGCTTCTTCACCTCTCCAGGCAAGTTCTACTGAAGCGAAATAGAAAATTCTCGCTGGAGTGTCTTCGTCACGTAATTTAACCATTGCGTAGTATTCTTCCAATTTTAATGAAGCAGGGCTCGATTTTCTTTTATTGGCGCATATCTCAAAATTCCTTCGTTTCGCATTACGAGCCTCCCTACTAGATATCCGCATAGTATCATGTTACCACGATATAGGTTGTCAATTTTTAAAAGGTCATTTACGTATAATTCAGTTTTAGTTTTTAACAATATTTCACATAGTCTAAGAGTTAATTTTCTGAGTTTTTTAAAACAAAATTATAAACAAATTCTACTACAGCGTCAGTAATTTTGATCATTTTTTGATATTTGTGAAGTAATTTTGATCATTTTTTTATATTTGTGATGTAAAATTTTAGTGAATATTTTAAATGTGTAATGTCTGAGTTTTACTAATTTTGTATTTTATTACTTCCCCTCTTGTACCTACTCATTGTTTGTATTTTTATATAGGCAATTTATTATTATTATTATTATAATATCTTTAAATGGATCAAAAATGATTTTCCACTTCATAAAATACATCTCTTGCATTTTTTTTTTCCAACGTTGTTCCACATTGTCTTCACAACTAGTTCTTTGTAATTTTCACCGTTTTCTTTCTTCATATTCCACGCCCAATCTTTCAGGATTAGGTTTAGATGCTCTAAACTTGTAGTTTCCAAAAGCTCGTATTTCTTTGCCTTGCACAATTCCGTAAACTGTTTCCATATTGACGTATGGGTTTCAACGATAGTGTACGGTACACTTTTCTCAATCGCCAGATCAATAGATCATAGAATCACTTCCAAACCGACTTATTTTCACTACATAAGCTGACTAGCACTGTTTAAAAACAATACTACAAAATTTATTGACAATAAAATCAGAAAAATTATTTAGCGTCGTTTTCTGGTGTCCTAGGAGACCATAATTACTTGTTATCAAAGGTATTGTAATTTTTGGTGATAACAGCTGTCAAGTTTTGCTGCGGGTAAACTCGAAAAAACTGCTGACAGGAGCTGTCATACAGTTTTTCATCTAGAAACCATTTGTAATTCAAAATTGCGCGTTTGTGATTGGTGGAAATAGTCTAAATTAAAAGCTGTTATATGTTTTGGCAACGTAAAATCGTCACCAACATTTGGATGGATTTAATATTACCCAAAAAAATATTATAAGTAGAAATCTTAACAAGGTTCATTTATTGAATTTACAATTGGTCGTTATGGAATTTTCGGTTTATGTACTTTAGGTGAACCACAAAAATCCGAAGAAGTAGAGACACCTTGTATATATTATATATAAAAAATATTCCCATATTTAAATTTATGAATAAATCTGAGTTGAAATAAGGGAAAGGTATGGATTAAGTTTACACGGTTTATGTAACTCTAAATACAAAAAATACTGAAAGTAGAGAATCGATTTTTGGCTATGCGATGCCAAACCCTTAACAAGACGTAATACTTACCCTATGGTACTCCTAATAATTAGGGACATGCTGGCGATCCCCAATCCACTGCCTGACACAATGAAAATCTCGACAAATTCTCGTCTTCGCTTGAAATATTGCGCCACCATTAACGTAGAGCAGTCACGAGTTATCCCTACGCCGATGCCGACAACCGTTCCATAGCTGCAACAATAAATTTTAGATTATTTTGGGAAAGGCAAGGGTCTACGTATAAGCATTAGACGTATTATACGCATTATATGCGTCATTCCCGAATTCCCGAACTTTTTCATTACATTTGATATATGAATTTTAATGTTTGGAATGGAGCAATCGCATCGTTTTGTGGATGAAAAACATTTAGATTTTATTTTGTTATACTATGCAATGTAAAAATTAAGTTTTGTCCCTTTTGTTAACTCAGTTATGTGAAAGAATATTGAAAAACGCTCTAATATTTCGCTATGTCTTTTCTTACTTCTCGTACTCTCACTCTTCTTAAATCTTGTATTTCTGATTTCCACCCATCTTTTCTTTGGGCGGCAGATTCTTTATACCTAATGTCTCTTCCATTTTTTCAAGATGTCTAAGCTCTCTAAGCATTTTCACCCTAATCATTTTGGTTACTGTCGGTCTGTTACATTTTTTTACTATTTCTATATCAGTTTTTTTCTCCAGTTTCCCTCGTTACCCTTGACTCCAATATTTCTTCCATTGCACTTCCTCTTCCGCCCTTTGCCTATTATTTTTACCTTATTTTGATCAGTCACAATTATTCCTAGATACTTATATCTTGTTACTTCCACGAAGCACTATTTCCTACTTTCAATGACTTTGTTTTCCTACTTTTTGGTCCATTTTCAAATATTTAGTTCCCCCATGAATAACTTTTAACATACATTCCTCTGATATGTCTTAGTATCAATTTTAGTTTTTGCTTTATATTGTTTCGAACTTATCTACTCTATTTGGTAAATGTTAACGATCTTAGTATCAGATGCCTTGCAAATCATAAAAAAATCCTTTAATATCTCACTATGTCTATGATTATTTCCAGGAAGATGGATTAACCAAAGAGGAAACACAGATCTACCCTTAGGAGGTAACTTAACCGTGTTCTATTTTACATCAATGAGTAGAAGTAACAAATGAAATGAAAGGTAGATTCTTCTTGCTCCAGAAATAAATGGCAATGACAACACATTTTTAAATATTTTAAAATGAAATATTACTTGTCCCACATTTGCGTTTCAAAAAAATCACAGTGTATGATAAAGTATCTGTTCTTGAAAGGGTTGTCATTTAGAATAAAAGGCGATTTTGTTTTTATATTTTTGCCTTAAAAGTTATCTATACGTCCTAGGATTTTAGCTGAGAATATTCGAGTTCTCACCTGAAGATGACTGAAGAGAAACTATTACAGTGAAGTAGACTAAATCAACACAATTATCACCAGTTGTTTTTCGTGAGATTTGCATGGAAATAAAAATTCTGAAAATCTTATTTATTCTAAATCCACAGTCAACCAGTAAAGAGATAAGAAACAATAAATTTAAGATTTATAAGGTCCATCTTTCATCCGTGTGGACATTAGAGATATCTATGTTTAATATGTGTAGGGAAGCTGATATTGCTTTTGCGAAGTTTTTTACGTTCTTTAAAAGTTTATTTCCAATGATTTATTTGTTTTCAAATAGAAAAACAGTTAGTAATATAATCAAACTATTTTTATTGAATAAAACAATAACATATCCTCCTTCAAAAGTGAAAATATGTTTGTAGGTATATTTTTATCAAACTTAGATTTCTTGATAAGATAAAATAATTTTTGCTATAGTAAATAATGATTAAGTGAGTCAAAAGCTCTCTTGAAATCTATAAATATAACAAATACTTTGCTACATTTTTGTAAACCTGTGGTATAAGAAAGATAATAACTTTAAATTGTTCATATATATATTTTTTTTAATAAATAGCTAGAAAGTGAATTTAATAATAATCTATACTCTGTTTGAAAATTACAGTAGCACCTAAAACGCCAACTGGGAAAACCCACTCAAATAGACGGTACTATGAAACAACTGATCCGAAGAAAAGTGCATTTGTTTTATTTACAAAAAACGATACCTACTTTGGATAAATATTTCAGTCAAATGTTAGATTTATTACCGACCAATTCTGTAATAGTTATGGACAATGCCAGTTACCATTCAAGATTAAAGGAATCGTTACCTAACACTACATGGAAAAAGCAAGAACTCTCCGATTGGCTAATAACCAAAGAAATAGTGGCAGAAGAGGGATTACTCAAAAAAGAGCTATTGCAGTTATGTAAACAACATTCACCAAAATTTAAGAAGTATAGCAAAAGAACATGGAGTTAAAGTGTTGAGGTTACCACCTTATCACTGTGAACTTAACCTCATTGAACTAATCTGGGCTCAAGTGAAGGGATATGTCGCGAGAAACAATACAACATTTAAACTTTAAGATGTTCGTCAACTATTATGTGACTCCATATCAAAAATTTCACCGGACAATTGGCAAAACGCTATAAGACATGTCATAGCAGAGGAAGAGAAATTCTGGAAACTTGATATGTTAATAGAGGAAACAATAGAACCAATTATTATTTCTGTGGGAAGTGAGGGAACTGATGATGATGAGACTTATTTAGGTATGTAACTCTATATTTATATTAATTATAATAAGTTTATATGACGCTAGTACCCGAAATACAAACAAACAAATTTATATGGAATCACCCCTTATTTCTAAAAACGAAATATGTGTGTTTTATGAGAAAATATTTTTTGCAATGATTTTTTTTAGTATCTATATCATATAAATTTGGTTGTGTATATTTATTTTTTTACCTAATATCTAGTAGGTATACTATTTTTATAAAAATAAATGTGGGTATAGAAGAACCCACCGCTTTATGAGAAAGAAAAAACGCTATAAAAACAGCAAACGATACCGCCAATAGAAGAAATACTGATTGATCTGGACATTTTTGAGTATTTTAATGTCGAAAACACCGTACACTGTCCATATACATAAAAATAAAATGATATTTTGTCTATTAGGACCACTGTGCAAAGATTCAATAACCAAGTTACTGGAGATCGTTAGGGGTAATTTGCGTAAAATTTCTATATTGATTAACTTTCTTTAATATGAATTTACATTTTAATTTCTATAACGCATATTAGATTTAATAGAGGTTGACCACTCCACCTGGCATATAGCTTCATTTTCTGATCTCTTGTGAGATTCAGAAACGTTGCTAATTAAAATTTTGTCTCAAATTTTAATTCTAAAATTAAAAACACAGTGAATAAAGTCATAAATGTTATAAATTAATTAAGCTTACCTACCCTATCTCAACCCTCACCATCGGAATTACTGTCATCAACATTGATAATAAATTTGGTCGGACTCGTTATATAAGAATTTTCTTCTTTGATGACATGTTTGATTTTTTTCTGCCAATCATCAGCTGAAATTTTGTTAATTTCTTCTTTTACCAAATTTGCTATCAACCCATCAAATTTGGGAAACACGTTATGACGCCTTATTCTTTTTTTAAGTTGTCCCCAAATTAATTCTATGGGGTTAAATACACAAAAATAGGGCGGAAGGCGCAATACCTCGTGGCCCCTTTTTGATGCCAGGAATCTTTGGGACTACAACCTGATACCACATAATCCATTGGAATATCATTTAGTGATGTTCCGATTCTTTAGATCCACTTAAAAAAAACTGTATTTTCCCACGGATGAAACATATTGAAATTGACACCGAATAAATAATAAAGAAGTACACTGTAACAATGTTTTAAAATTAAAAATAGGAAGGAAATACACGGAAGCCAAGAATAATATTAATTGAAATAAACTAACGCCACGAATCACCTACCACCTACTATTCACTAAATCAAAAATCAAGTGCGAACACAAGCACAGTGTATCACTGTATGAATATTTCCTAGCCCTCACTACTGAAGACAATATTTGTCTTAACTTCCTACTTCCTACTTTAATTGCAGAACAAAATGATCCCGCTTTATGCAAGCTAATACCGACAAAGCCACTTGTCGGCACATCTACAAGCCGTCAAAGTGACCTGTCTGCACATCTGAGAATTTTATTTCTGCAATTGAAAATGTAAAAACTATAACCACACTTCCATTGTCGCCTCTTATGAGTGTAACCTCACACCCCACAGTTTAGTTAAATTAATTTAAGACAAAATTTTAATTAGTAATTCAAATCTAATATGCGTTATAGAAATTAAAATGTAAATTCATATTAAACTCATAATTAATAATTATACGCCATTCTCCCCTATAACGATATCCAGCTAAGTTGGTTATTGAATCTTTGCACAGTGGTCCTAATAGCCAAAATATTATTTTATTTTTATGTATATGGACAGTGTACCGTGTTTTCGACTTTAAAGTGCTAAAAAATGTCCAGATTCATGAGCATTTGTTCTATTGGCGGTAATCCTTTGCTGTTTTTTCATTCTCATAAAGGATTGAGTTCGACTATACTTAGTATTGACAGTTTACTATTTTTTATATTAAAGTAATTTCGTGTTCCCGTTACTGAGGTAAAGAATTATTGGTAAATCTCTTAGGGTTTGCTTATTTACATTTTATGATGTATTGTAATCGAGATTTTTACATTTACTTTTTTTCTGAATTGAACAATCCGGCCATAAAAACTGTGATATCATGCATTTTCAAACGGAGTATAGATATGTCTTCTTCCTTATACTAAAATCATTGAATTGTTAACATTTAAATCGATAAAAACAAACGATAACATGTTTGTAGCCATACCTGAAAAATAATTGATGAAACTGCGTGGCGAAAGAAGTAAAAAGGCATCCCAAAGCAGTGATAAGTCCTCCCATGACTGCAGTTACTCGGGTGGACTTGCGTCGGCAGAACGCTATCGTCACGGGAGATATAAGAAGAGCGACACCGGTCGACATCGCTCCCAGCCATCCTGAAACAAGTTATGAAACACATGAAACGCATACCGTATAAGTACTATAGAATAAAATTTCATTTTTTTCGATGTTTAATCTGTGTCTGGAAAATGTTTATAGTCGGTAAAAAATCGATAATTACCGCGACTCATGGCGCATTTTTGATACGGAATGTTTGGTCATTCTTTTATAGGGAAAATATCGGTTGAAAATTGATGTAAATACAGGGTGGTCCAGAAAGTTTCAAAGAACTGTAAAATCGCGAAAAAGTACGTTATTTTTCGGAGAAATATACATGGAAAATTAAAAAAATATAATTTTTATCCTAAAAAGGCGAGGAAAAAAATTAAATCATATCAAAATCGATGCAAAAATCTTTTTTTTTGACGAAATATATGGAACGCCGTTTTACTTTTTATTCATAAATGTTTTTTATTTCAATTTTAAACATAAAACCATTTTATTCAACTCAGATTGTCCATTTATTTTAGTACTATTAAACTGTTTCTTCAAAAAACTATGATGCAATTAAAATTATCGACAGTCAATTTAATTCATGTAACATTTCAATTCAACCAACAAACAAAACAACATTTTAAATAAGTTATTTAATTGATTGTTGCTATTTTTTTGGATATAGTTACATAAACCAAAACATTGAGGAATTAAAATGATCAACAATCGTTTTAATTCTTTATTTAAAATGTTTGTTATTTTTATGTTGGTTGAATTAAAATGTTGCATGAATTAAAATGACTGTTGATAATTTTAATTGCATCCTAAAAATTAAAGGGTTTAAATATATCACTCAAACATATTTAACTTACGCAATTTTATCAAGATACAATTTTATTCATCAAACGTTTTAAATTGTTAAAGTTTTTTGAAAAAACAGTCTAATAGTACTTAAAATATTATAGAAACAGGTAAATTAGTTACATACAACTGGTAGTTATTTAAAAGGTAAATAAAGAAAACAATTCGAAAAGTACCTAAATATTTTAAAACTACATTATTTACAGTTATATTTTTAAATATTTTAGAATTTCTCCTATTGACCTATTTAAAATATAACTTGAAATAATTTAGAATGTTTAAATTGTTTACTGAATAAAAATGCAACTTCCTAAAATTAATCGGACTAAATATTTCCATTAGTTACCTTTTACATATAATATTTAAATGTAGGTTCTGAACATCAACAGTCATTTTATTTCATGTAACACTTTAATTCAACCAACAATTCAATAAAAATTGAAAAATTGAAAAAATAAAACCAAAACAAATTTGACTGACACCTAACACTTTCCACAAATATTTGACGTTAAACAGAGTTCATCCCCTACGCTGCCAAATTCATTTAGTAGTTCTAGTAGCACCCGCTGACTACAACGCCCAATTAAAACTATCAACAAACATTTTAAAACGAGTGTCATTTTTATTCAACAAACATTTTAATTCAACGGACAAACAAATGAGAACATTTTTAATGTAGATATTAAAATTTTAGACAATCATCTAAATACCTTATTAAAAATGTTTGTTTTTCTTTGGTTGGTTGAATTAAAATGTTACATGAAATAAAATGACTGTAATCATAAAAATTAAAAGCTATAAAATATATTGGACTTACGCAATTTTATTCATCAAACATTTTAAATAGTCAAAGTTTTTTGAAGAAACAGTTTAATAATGCTGAAATAAAAGGATAAACATGAAACTGAGTAAAATAAAATGGTTTTATGTTTAAAATTGAAAAAAAAAATAATTTATGAATAAAAAGTAAAACGGCGTTCCATAAAAATACATAGCAAATTGTGAATTTGAAAATGATAAAATTAACACTCAACACAAAGGATTATTTGGAATAAAAAATTGTTATTAATAAATTTTACGAAAAAAATTAATACTGTTGGGAAAATGCGACAAAAGAATAATTAAAAAATGAATGCGAACTCTAAAATCAGTTGGTAGAATTCTTTATTATTATAAAATATATGTAAAATTTTTAATTTAAGGAAATAATAGTTTAATGAAGCGTTTTTTCACGATTTTCACGAAATTCTGATGCTTTGTAGTAAAGCGTACGTAATTTCAGAAATATCCATCTCTAATTATTTAATTCATATTTAAAAAAACATCAAAGTGTGTGAGTTACAACAATTTAAACTCTAGTTTGATGATTGTACAAAATGGAGTACCACAGAGCTTCATATTGAGCCCTAATAATTTTCACAGTATAGTAAGTGAGCTTTCTATTGAAATATTCCCGTAATAAAACACCTGTAAAGTACAGGAAACGCAATTAGGCTTAGACAAATTTACAGATAAGTATATGGTAAATAAACTCTATTTTTGTTATTATTATTATTATTACATTTACTCCACATTTGTGTGTATACCTGTAGGTCCTTTTTCGGCTATTCCAAATTTTTTTAGTATCTCCAAGTAAAACAATCCTGCTGACGTAAGCATACCATGGCCAAGGATATGAACGAATACTGCACATATTAGTACTACCCATCCCCAACCACCTTCTGGATAGTAATGTTGTTTCAATGTTAGTAATTGTCGTAAATCTGCTATAAGTCTAGTAGCGCGACTAGCGGGAGCTTCGTCAACACCTGAACCCTAAGAGGCGATACATTTTTTTGAATAAAAAGTAACAATATACAGGGTGTCGTATTATTATTTCAAAGTTATAATTATCCGTTATTACAGAGGATATCTAAAAAGAATGTAGGGAATTTTAAACTTCATATTTTAAAATAAAAAGTGTGTTTTACATTACTGGAATGAAGCCAATATATCTTTTCTTCAGTGGGACACCCACTATATTATTTTAAATTTATATGAAGCTCACCTCCTTCACATTTTAAATACGAGGGTATTTATGAAGTTACAGTTACTTTTATATGAGAATCATTGTAATTTCAACGTCTTGTACTGATTTTTTTAACACTATATTGACGGTATCAGCTAGATGCGCTTAATCTAAATTTAAAATAGTATATAAAGTGACTCAATGTATGAAAATAAATTGAAAAGATACAGTTCATTTTTATAACTAACTTTTTCTATATCGTCTATAATAACGGATATGTAGAACGAATGTGTTACCCTGTATGTAAGTATATTAACTCGATGGGATGATAATTAGTTAGCCGCTACAAAAAACTATGATTTAGTTGAAAAGACAAATTTTCATACTGTCAAATAGTTTTTTTGTTACAAGTATAAAAAATGAATCACTGTCTACAATTTGGGAACTGCAAATGGATAACATCGAGTGAGGTCATGTTCCTTTGTAACCCATTAAATTTTTTTATAATAGGTATAACAAATGTGGAGATTTTAGAAGAGATGGATGTGCTTTGGATTTCTATAGGACTGAAAATTAAATCTAAAAATAAAAACTAAATCCTGACTATGGAATCAAAATGTTTGTAAAACCATGTCAAATTTCGGTGACAAATCCATTTTTTTAGAAAAAATTCATGGGAAATTGTAAATTTGGAAAATAATTACGCATTTTCCAGTTTTTTTTATAAATAATGAATATCCCACAATAAAATAAGATGAACATAAAAAACTACACAAAGGGGCAACTTTTGGCAATCTTGAAAATTACAAAAAAAAAATCGTGGAAAAAGGGTAAAAAAAGTATGGAAAAAATAGAAAAAAATAGAAAAAAATAGTGAAAAGTTGAGGAAAATTAAATCAAATCTCAAAATCGATACCAAAATAATTTTGTTTTAAAATAATGTTCCAAAATACTAACTTAGTAAAGAGTAAGCTTTAAATAAAAAAAATAATCATATTGTGTATGTTATTTATACCCAAGACATATCGTTTTTATTGAATTATATTTAAAAAAATTATTTATTATTATTAATCAAAACTTGGCAGTCAGGTGATCTTTCAGATTATAGCATCGTGACATGGCGTAACCTTTGAATAAACAAAAAAGTTCAGATTGAGCCTTAGTAATTTTACATTTTTGCGTATGAAATGGACCCATTGTGTTGCATCCCCTTTACTGTAATTAAAATGGGTTAATTTAGGATGCAAATTTGGTAATTATTCCTAGAAGCCTAACAATATTATTTGAAAAAAATACAGAACCATTGTTTCATTTTCAAATTAACCAATTATCATCCCATCATCGAATATTTCTCGAGGCGCTCCAAATTGAAATATATTTTGTGTATACCTATTATGTAATTGCTTATTTTTTGTCCTATGCCAATAACCTTTTACTTCAAATACAAAGTCAAGGACACTATTTTAGTTTCTGTAAATATATTGTTTGTTTCGACCCTGATCGAAAGCACTTAAAAAACTAATCTTTTTTCGTTCAAAACAACTTGACATAAAGTGAGTTTGGCTTTTATGTATTTTAGAAAATCACTATAACTGAATCAATCGGTAATTTCTCCTTTGTGCAATAGGAGTTTTTATATTTAAATAATAAACAAAAACATCAAACATACCATTTTCTGTTTTTTGGGGAAATCCCTTGCATTTAGGCTCAAGTACAAACTGATTTGAAAAACCTCAACTCATAATATTTGTTTAAACGGCGACAATAAATATTTTTTTTTAAATTAAACATAAATTTTCAAGATTATTATTAAATTTGATTCTCTATTTTGTGATGTTAAGTAAAAGAGAAAAATATTAAATTGTAAAACTGCCATTTGTTTAAATCAGGAGAATAATGAAAACAAATCATTTGGTAGAAGTCTAAATTTTTTTGAATGAACACTGTATGCACCTAAATATATTTTTTTATTTTGAAAAAAATTGGTATAATTATCTAGGGAATCTGGAAACAATCTCACGTTTTTAATCTTTTTCTCCATCAAAAAAGAAATTGCGTAGAAAAGGGAACCCTATAATTTGGCAAAAATACGATCAGTGAATTTTAAGTTAAGTGAATATTAAGGATAATTAAGATCCTTTCCCTTGATAATGCCTTTTTGATTGTCGGATATTAACATCAAAAATTCAATTTTCTTACACAACTCATTTTAGATGGCAAGCTAAAAATACATTATTATAACGCTAAAAATTTGAAACGAAATTCTTTTGGTACTTATCATGAAAAAGAAACTGGACCTCTTTATATTTAAAGTTAATTTACTTCATTATTTCTTCATCATTTTTAACAACGTTTTTATTACTTTTAGGAGCTGGTGAACATTTACACGTTGTATTAAGAGTATCAAAAACAAGCAATGTTGGGATGTATCATTATTTATTATTTATAGTTGATGAACCGGTGAATATATGTAGATGGTCCTATCATTATTTGGTAATAAAAGTCAGTTTTTTGTAAATTTAGTACAAGCCAATTATTTGAAAAAAAAGAATCCAATACGAGACTCTCTGACTCTTCTTTAGAATATCAGAATATTTCTGATAGAGTTGAACATTTATAGAGACTCATTATCACAGGCCCACAAAACAAAAAAGTGAGTATATCCTCTATGGATTTTGAGCCGCTGTATCCTAATCCCGTCTCAGAATTTCCCCTGGACCCCCTAGTTTTCCCCTAGCCTAGGGGAAATTTCAGTATCTGTGAAAGCAATTTCGATTACGCAAAACGATAATGTTTTCACATATTTCGAGTCGCTTACTTCTAATCTCACTGTAGAACTTCCCTAGAGTACCTCAGAATTCCACTAGCCTAGGGGAAAAAGTGTTAAACTGAGCAAAACTTGTGATTTCTGGAAGGTTCTATTTTTGAGCAAGAAAGCTTATATATTTTCGTATTTTGAGTTCCTGAATTTATATCTGACGGATAAAATGTTCCACAGTACTTCAGAATTTCCCTAGCCTAGGGAAAAACGTAGAAATTTGTGCAAAAATGGAAGTTTCATGCAGGCCTTTTTCGTACGCACAATTGCCCTAGCCTACGGAAAATTTCATTATATATTATTAGTTTGTCCGTCTTTTCCTTGTTCTTTTATCGGGCTACATTTTTTATCTTAGACTGGGAGAATTTCTAGGTCCTGTAGAAAAAATGTGATATCAGATATGAATTCAGATACTCGAAAGACGAGAAGACATATAAGTTTCTCCGTATAAAAAAAAGGATACGTGAAATTGTAAGCTTCCCTTATCCTTGCACAGTTTTCGTAGGCTACGGCAATTGTGAGGAGCTGGATGAAAATCCTGATGACAGAAATGAACACGGCAACTTAGAAGACGGAAAGATATCAGCTTTTCCGTACGAAAAAGGCCTGCATGAAACTTCGGTTTTTGCATAAATTTCTACATTTTTCCCTAGCCTAGGGAAATTCTGAAGTACTGTGGAACATTTTGTACGTCAGATATGAATTCAGGAACTCAAAATACGAAAATATATAAGCTTTCTTGTGCAAAAATAGAACCTTCCAGAAATCACAAATGTTGCTCAGGCTAGTGGAATTCTGAGGTATACTCTAGGGAAATTCTACAGTGAGATTAGAACTAAGCGACTCCAGATACGTAGATCGAAATTGCTTTCACAGATACTGAAATTTCTAAGATTTCACGCATTTCCCCTAGGTTAGGGGAAAACTGGGGGGTCCAGGGGAAATTCTGAGACCGGATTCGGATTCAGCAATTCAAAATCCATAGGGGTAGTATCAGTGGCGGCGCCACGGGGGGCAGTATGCCCCCCCCCCCGCCCTTTAAAAATTTCGTTTATAGCGCCCCCTTCGATTTTATAACTGGTGATGTAATTGCTGAATACCAGTCTTTTAGTTTATTATTTAGAGAACTTAAAGATAATAATAATAAAATGCCTTTATTTAGTATTGTGATATACAATACAGTAAACAATTTAAAGAAGCGATAGACTTCGCTTAGCTACTCCACTTAACTCTACTTAACCCCGTCATACAATATATACAATAAGAAAATTTGGTTTTGCAATGCTAAAATTACCGAGAATAAAATGATTGGGCCATTTTTGAGGGAAAAAGTGAGTTTTACAGGATATAAATGGACCTAGAATCTACAAAAAAAAATCAAAAAAATTAAAATTTGGTTTACGCAGAATGAATTTTGTATAAGAAATGATTGACAATGCCAAAATTACCGATAAAAATGTTTGGGCCATTTTTGGGGAGGAAAGGACGTTTTTAGGATATAAATGGACGAAGAATCTACAAAAAAAAATTCTAAAAAAGTAAAATTTGGTTTACGCAGAATGAATTTTGTATAAGAAACGATTGGCAATGTCAAAATTATCGAAAAAAAAAAATGTTTGGGCCATTTTTGAAGGAAAAAGTGAGTTTTTTAGAATATAAATGGACCTAGAATGTACAAAAAAAATTCAAATTTGGTTTAAGCAGATATAAGAAATATCCTGTCATTGCTTAGATTTTTCTGTCGTTCTGGACGAGTTTAAAAATATTACTACTGTAAATAATAACATATATAGGTATTCCATTATTTATTTTTTTTATGATAAATACAGTATTACTTTAAATACATATGCCCCCTCCGCCCTTAATTTCTAGAACCGCCACTGGGTAGTATACTCGCATGTAAAGTTCATGCCACTTTTTTGTTTTGTTGTCCTGTGTTATTTTAAATAAAACATCCAAAGTCCCTATTGATCCAGCCTGTGCTAAAAATTTTATTACTCATTTCGTTGCTGTATATATGTGGATTGTTCTAAGAAACAAAATTGATTTAATATTACTTCATTTATATCATTAACATCTGTTGTTCTCTGTAATTCCCATGTACTATTGAACACTTTTTTACATCTACCACTGATTACAATAATATATCAAAATCCTGTCAGAAAGAACAAACCAAATAATGAACGAATTAGTTATATTGGTTAAAAAAAATCCAGAACGCCTATTTTCATTATAATTTTAATCCTTTAAAATGTTAAAAATATGCAGACTTGATTTAAAAATTAATCATGACAGATTTGTAATGCAAATCTGTTAAAAAATAGCTTCAATTTTTCTCCTAACTTATTCCTATCTTGATAAATTGATATTTCAGTTTTTTGACTTTATATTTGAAAATAAATTGTTGATTTTTAAATTAAACTGCTTTATAATGATTTTTTTATGAAATGAATTTATAATTTTAAGAAATTTAAATTTCAAAACATTAATTTTGCTCTATTAATATATCGACAGACCCCATAGTAACTTCCAAGACCGGAATCGTGATGGGAAAGTTGGGGTAGGCTTCGTGATCTGGAAAGGCCGCTCGTACTCCTTCTCGGTCGGCCATCGCTGGAGAGTTCCTCATCGGTGGTATTCTGCATTCCAATGGAAGATTTGCCTCAGCCTGGAGCAAGGACAAGCACCAGTAAACCTGTTACTCTTCAGTTTCATTCTTCAGACGCATATATAGACACGTGGAGGCATGTAACAGTTTAGATCTAGGAGAACGGTTTGGATTTCTATCAGCTGGAATGGGATGGGACGAATTCAGCAAAAAGGTTTAATTTTTCTTCTCAATGAAGCAGAGTTACATCAAAGACATAATACTTTGCGTTCAAGCAGTAGGTATCAAATTTTTATCAATAAGAAAATATTAAAGAGATTTCGAACTTTGAAAATGACAGTAACAAATTATGTCTTTGATTTTCACAATCATTGATATTGACCAATATGCCATATAACGTAGGTATTTTATTATATTCAGATTAGTGAAGTAAAAGGTCATATAACATAAGAATTTTGGGTGCAAAGTTTTGAATATTTCAACTTCAGTAAATTTTGTGTACTTTTTTTATGTTTTCTGGAGCAATTATCGAATTTGGGCAACCAAAGCGTTCACCATCATCGGTGTTTGTACGACCGCGTTTAAAATCAGCAAACCATTTTTCTACCATTTGACTCGTGGAAAAGAGTCCCTGTAACATTTGTAACATTGCTTTACTTAAAGGTATTTTTTTTCCATTAAAAGTAATGCTTTATCAACAAACGAAATTCAGATTTATCTATTGGTTTAAAAACTACAAAAGTGTCGTCACAAAAACACTGTTACTCGATATTGTCACGAAACTTTGACATGTATCATTTAAAAGTCTGTACTTAAAAATCTTATTAGTCCAGTAAATTAACGCCAAAAAAACCCCCAAACCTAGGCATCAAGTCTGTCCGTCAAAATTTTTGCAGGTATTCAAAGGCACCTCCGAAAATCACAGCTCGTGGAATTTGTGGAAGGATGGGAAAATGGCTCTAGAGTTCCCGAAAATCCGTCTTTTCGACGATATCTAGAGCATTTTTGTTTAGACAAAAAATGAAGAGCAGTTCATTACCTACAAAAGTTGTCAGTACGATTTTTTTCGCTACATTAATATTTTTTGCAAAAACAGTGTTTCAAAAATTTGCAATTTTGAGAATCTGAAAATACGGCGCTTCCTTATCAAAATATGGGATGCGGGGTCTGAAAATACACTGATTTCCAAAACTCGAATATCCTCCCGTTTTTGTCTGAAGACAAAATATAAGGCAATAAGAGTTTTTTCTCGTGCACTTAAAATAAATACAATACTCGATATACAGGGTGTCCCAGAAGAAGGTACCTTTGGAAAACTCAGGGATGAATAGAAGTGGTAAAAATAACGTTATTGCTTCATATAACTTTTTTCCCTATGGGCCTTCGTTTCCGAGTTATGGGCCTCTAGATTGAAAATAATTTTTTATTTATAACTTTCGTACCATAACCTCAAATTCAACCAAACTTTGGTAGGTTATAAATCGCATTAGTGTGCTTAAATTATTTATTTAAGTTTGTCACAAAATGTTTTGGGAAATCAGGAACGGACTATGCTCAAAGGTTAACACCTCATAATTTTTAGACAAGTAGTGACACTGAACTGTAAATAACATTAATGGATTCCTTAGATATTTCTATAACATAAAGATACTCTTGCTTCATGTCGATTAAGTTAACGGTTTAGGATATTGTTTAACTTTAATGCGGTAAAGCAGAGTAAAGCGCGTCCATTTCGAGTAAACCGTGCCATTTTAATTATGAAAATGTACTTAAACAGAAAAATCAATAGAAAAATATTTCGCCACTACAAAGTACCAAATTAACTGACAGATGTTGGATGTCAAATGAATACACAGCACACTATAAAATCAAATCTTATTAAACTTCAAATAATGACGCACTTTATAAAATGGTGGATGCGCTATTTACTCTGCTTTACCTGATTAAAGTTAAAAAAATCTCCTAAACCGTTAACTTAATCGACATGAAGCAAGAGTATCTTTATGTTATAAAAATATCTAAGGAATCCATTAATGTTATTTATAGTTCAGTGTCACTACTTTTCTAAAAATTATGAGGTGTTAACCTTTGGGCATAGTCCGTTCCTGATTTCCTAAAGGATTTTGTGACAAACTTAAATAAATAATTTAAGCACACTAATGCGATTTATAACCTACCAAAGTTTGGTTGACTTTGAGGTTATGGTACGAAAGTTATAAATAAAAAATGATTTTCAATCTTTAAATTTAGAGTTCCATATCTCGGAAACGAAGGCCCGTAGGGAAAAAAGTTATATGAAGCAATAACGTTATTTTTACCACTTCTATTCATCCCTGAATTTTCCAAAGGTACTTCTGGGACACCCTGTATATATGAAAAGGCCAGAATGTGATCTTTTATTTAGTACAATTCCTAACCCCAAAAAATTTTTGCACGAAAAGAAAATAATCCTCAAAAAAAATGTCGATTTTTTATAGGGGTGAGAATTTTCTCAATTTTACTGAAAATCAAAAAATATGAAAAAAAAAATGCCATCGACAAGGGGACAAGCTAAGCTTTTCAATGATGTGCGTTGACAACCGATATGGTCCTTGATTATCTATTAATTCCCGATAGACCCGAGCATTTTCGAAAACTCCGGAAATCAAAAAAAAAACGCCCTAAAAAAACATGTTGTATATGAAAATACACAAAAATAATTTATTGAATCTTTCTGAATATATTTAACACCTTGCAAAGCCCCATTATCCAAAAGGATTCGGTAAAATTAGTCTTGATAAAAAAAATGAATCAATTTATAGGATGGTCAAAATATCGAGCAAAAACAAACTTTGGCCCGGTTTTTCAATAATTCAGAGAAATAGATAAAAGGAAAAAGTAACATGATATTATAGCTACGGTTCCTTCTTTCATCTGAACTTTGAATCATGAAAAAATATTAATTTGTACGTGATTTATTGAAAAATTTGTAATCCGCTTGGGAGTGTCATTCCTTTATAGCGTGCTCTCTAAATGCAGGGCAGGAGCTAAAAACGGGGGTGCGTTTTGGAGCCGGTTATGTGGAAAAATATCATATTTTTGACAAAAATGATGAGGGTCAATTTTGTAGGTAATGAACTGATCTTCATTTTCGTCCAAACAAAAATTCTCTAAGTGTCATATTTTCGGAAATATCGGCGAAAATAGGCGAAGAAAAACACGTTTTTTTCCGCCCTTCCACAAATTTCAGACAGCTGAGATTTTCGGGGGTGAATGTACCCATGAATACCTGCAAATTAAAAAAAAATGGTGCCGGACAGACCTGATGCCCGAGTTAGCACCTTCGTTTATTGGACTATATGTATTTGTCAATAGTTGCACAATCTATATATCGTCCTATGAACTGACCCGCCCGTTACTTTTTAGGATTTTAAATTATTTTTATTTTATTTTTGTGCAGATATACAGTCTACAGAGCAATGAAATACGTCAGAACTTTCCCTATAACGGCTAAAAAACAAAATCTGAAAAATCAATGGGCGATTTTTTTCTTTCAACATATCGTGTGTTTGACGACCATGATTATAAATATTCTATACACAACACTCTGCATCTATTTTCTAACATTAAAATATTATTATAACAGTAACGAATGTCATAATAATCAGAACTATTTCAGTCAAAAATAATTTAAGAGAACCTAATCTACGATTTCCATCCGAACCGTAGATGTTAAAAATCGTTTTTTTCGAATCACAATGTTAACCTGCTAACAGTACCTGTAAAAGGTAGCAGGGCGTATACTTATATAAATTACCACTATCAGGTTCTCTGACAATTCATTAGTTTGTAGATCTATAATTGGATATATAAAGCACAGCCGCCTTATAAGATTTTGTAGTTTTTTATGATATTATTACTAATAGCTTCTGTATACATGTTATAATGGCACAAATAGATCGACTAGATATAGTTCAGATTGTTGATGTTATCACACAATCTTTCAAACAGGTACCATTTTTAAAATTCTTTTATGGTCTTAATAGAGATTTTTAACAATAATAATGTGTTGTGGTTAATAACGTCGATTTTTTTTCAATATTTATTTCTATCACAAAATGATCAAAGTATTTACCATTGTTAGATATGCCGTTTTCCCATCTTTTTGTCAAGAATGAACTTTGCACCAGAAGAACGAAGAACTTTTAGTTTTTTGTGGGATTGGTTTTCAACTTTTTTGTTTATGATTATTTCAATTTTATTTTCGATTCCGTCGATATGTTTATATCTAAAAAAATCTGTTTCTTTATTATAATATTTTATATAAACAAAGTTGTCTATCTAATGATTTTTTTAATTAGCGTTATTTATAAAAGTACTTTTTATTTATAGATTTTTTATTATATAAAACACTTTTTATGCTACACAGCTTTCCCCAACCACCCACACCCTTTCCCTAAACCTACAAGATCTAAATTGCATCGAAACTGACGTCCTATTAACGGAAAACACCATCACCATCAAAAGGACTCTGAGTAAATCCCAAAAACGAGACTCTGAACTCGCTCTATATCTTTTTCCACAGTAACATTTTACTAAAACATATTTTTGCCAATTGTCATATGAATTTTTGTTAACATGAATGTTTTTTTTAGATATCATATGGCAAACATCATGTCAAACAAATCTGAAATCCGGATTTTTTAATAGAATATTTATTTATATCCTCTTCTTTTTGTTTCAAAATTACGCTATGCTCCAATATTAATGCTATAATAAAATAAAATTTCGAGGCTGCCACTGTCTTCTCAAAAGTATAACAGCAATATTTACAATTTCACATTGTAAAATAACTAGTATTTCGTAATTACCGACAATTAATTAATGTCGTACCAGCAATGTTTTAATTTATCTTCGAAGCAAATCAAATTTATTTTGTGTGCCAATTTGCATTTATCAATACATACACCAAGAACCTCCAATTTATCTTGTCAATGCAGTTGTTTAAGATTTCTCAATGGGATATCGCCGATCTCAATTTTACTTTAGTCTTTAACGAGAAACCCGTATGAATTTCAATCAACTTCGACTAACACTTCGAAAATAGGGCAACCGGTTCAATTTCTTATTGAGGATATTGTGGAACTAATAGGAAAATTGTGTTTTTCTTTCTTCTAAAAAGAGGAATAGGATATTTATAACACGGTTAGTTGTTTCTAAATGGCTATGATTTTTTAATTTGACTGCAATATTATCCTAAAAAAATAGGTCGAATGTTTTAGTATTACAAAAAGTTAACCAGTTTTCCTAAAATGGGTACCCATAGTTACTAGTTGTTCTAAAATAATATAAAAAAAGGTTACTAATTATGAAAACAGAAGGATGGGTACACATTTTAGGAAAACTGGTCATATGATTACAACAAAATTTTGATAAGTTAAATTCTGAACTTCTGTATGTATTAATTTATAAAGTTGACGGAGAAACTTTTACAGAGTGGTGCACAAAACACAGGTTTTCTAATTTTTAAAGTGTTTGCAATCAGTTTAACACGCTGTATGACAGAGTGATGGTAGAGTTACAGGTCGTACATTTGTTTAAGATAATACAAAATTTTTATAACACATTGTTTATACGGGGCGATTCGTTAAAGCTAAAATACGTTATATGCCTTCTCTAACTATATTTATGCGTCACCTTGTATAAAATATGATTCATCGCCAAGAAGAAATTACTTAAACTATATATTCATGATGCAATGACATTTGCTTGTATTTTTTAAAGCTGTTATAAAAAAATAAATTCTTCAAAAAACCATATTACTTATTTTCGAACCACCCTGTAAATAACCAAATTGTACAGTAATTGTTTATAAAATATTGTTGCCAAATAATCTATAATTCACATTTTCTACAACAAACGCCAATAAAACAGGTCTGTTATGAGAAATCTGGTTACAAAAAGTGGCATTTCCGATGTTTAACACCCTGTACCTCGAAAACTAGAAATAGGATCGGTTTGGGCCAATGGGCACTTTTTGTCAGAGCATCGAGTTGTACATCATACCAACTTTTCAGAAAATTTGACGGAAAGCCATTTTCCCATAAGAAAGGTAGATACTTGGTCCTTTTCATTTTTTTTAACTTTATCAGTGCTCATTTTCTTCGTTGAAACCTCGACTTTAAGGTGGTATGAAAAAAATATATTGTTCGTATTTAAAAATATCGTTAAAAATGTAGGAAACTAAAAAACGACTTTTTCATAATCGATTTTTCAATTAATCTAGACAATTTCTTATTGCAAATAAGCATTGAAATTGATGAAAAAGGTTAATTTTCATGTAATATAATGTCATTTATATTCAATTAACTATTAATGGTTTTGAAATTACCGAAAACATTGTTTAAACAATAGCCCTGGTCTATACGGTCTATTTCCACTCAGACCTTTGCAGATCTATTGTGGTTAGCCACATGTTTCTTGCTTATATTTTTTTTCCATTTTTTCTATCCTATGTCTTTTTATCCAATGTCTTCCCGTTCAGATTAAAATAAATTTTAAAAATGTATGTCAAAAAGACAGTTCCCCCTTGATCAAGTTTAATGAACTACTCGGAGTGTTACAGTGTTGGTGGGCCACTATACTTTTACCACTAGTTGCACCTGTTTTATTTTTTAAGAATAATGGTCGGAAAAAAATTGCCCAATGCTTAAATTGGTGCTATTCATATTTGGACATTATAAACTAGTAAAAACTTGAAGTTTTGGTAATAATATAGTAAATTTAATAATTACAGTTTGGTATGATCTTCATTTATTTTTTAGCGACTTGATTGTTACCTGTAAATTATTTATGACGTGACTATCTATATCTCGATACATTTTTTATAAATCCAGTTTAATTCACCATGAAAGAAATCCAACCTCCACCATATTGAATCCATTATGCAGAAATTTAACACAATAAATGTACGCGGTTTTAAAAAAAAAACTGTCCAGCTAAAACTGAAAAAGTTGTAGATATTTCACGGTCCCTTAAAGGTAATAATTTGTCTCGAAACATTTTCCGCCTTGAATTCTGTCGGCATGTAAGTAATAGTGTAGAAAACGACTTTTTTTTTTCAGGCAAGAGATTTTAATTGAAATGAAAACGCTTTGGGCTGTTGCTGTAGCTCTTGCTCTTATTTGGAACAATGAGATTTATTAATGCTAGCACGGCCAGCGTGCAAGTGTGAAATACTGATGATGCAGATATGTAAGAAACTGCAATACCACAAAACAGCGGTGTTGCAAGGCAAGGATTGTATGTTTAATCTTATAAAAAACGGTTTGTGTTTCAGCAAAATTTTAAATATTGCTTCTTAAGCCCTTAGGGGTTAGTGGATTACCCTGTATATATCAACATTTTGAATTCTCATCGATGTAACCATTTTTATTATAGCTACGAAAGAGAAAAAGTGACTCTTTGACTGATCAAATTAGGTTAATAATTTGGAAAACTTGGTTAAATCTCGTCTAATTTTTTGTAACGCCCTTTATCAGTCTACTGATAGATAGCAACACGATTAAGTCTTAATTTAAATGTTTATCTTAACTACGAATCTAACCACCAACCTATATTTCTATTTTAGTTTGATATATTTTAATTCTAATATTTGTAGCTGGCTGAATGACAAACAGGGAGATTTAATGTCCACCTTGTAGAAACCACGTAAACTGTCTATTATAGACATATTTATTTTCACGCATTGACAAATTACCAATGACATAATTCGTACTTGCTTGTACCTAGAATTACTGAAAATAAATTTCAATCACACCTATCAGTTAAAGTAGATCAGTTTGCTTGATCAACAACCGGATTTGCGATTTGAATATCTTTATTTAAATCTCCACTTTTGCCATTCTCAGTTCGCATTGCTATTGCTGCCGGTTTGTGATTTTCTATCGGGTAAATATATAACAACGATAATAATCTCCATATTATTTGCAAGTTTCCCAACTTTTGACTCTTCGAGAAAAATGTAGATTTTGTATCCGGGACGATATAAACGTTTTCTCTTTTTGTCCTTTGCCAAATATGTTGACATAACCATGGTTTATGGGGGTACTGGCTGTGCTTTTCCTCAAAATATTGAAGGGATGAAACGTTTTACTGGGATGAATGTTTATTATAAAATAAAAAACGTTTCGTGAGTTTTATAAAAATAATCGAAGGTAATCTAACTTAGGTTAGGTTGCGTCACTTTTTCGTTCAAATTTCATTAATATTAAAGGAAATACTAGTTCACTTAATAAATAATGTAATATCGCGCGAACCGATAATTCATCGGGTAAACACTTATTACTTCCTTTATTTTATGAGGGGATTACCATACCAAACGATATATATACGTTTGGTCGCTGTAGTTTATTATTATTTTAATTTATACCTACCTGGGACTTATATTCTGCAGAGAGCTCAATTCAAAATCCTACGTACAATAACCACCGCACCTTGGTATGTATCAAATCATAAAAGAAAATACCACGAAAAACTAGAAGACCGAAGATTAAAGAGTAACTGGTCAACGGACTTGATTAGTAAGTTAGGTGACAGAGGTGATCTCACTGGATATTCACCTCTCCACGTCACCTGTGCAGCAATCGAGAAACCCTACACAAGTCACCACTGTAGCTTATAGATTGTATGTATTGTATCTGATTGCTAATAAAAATATGAAAAAAAATGTATACTTATTATGCCCATCATTTTTGGGAGGTCTGTACGATCTAATGCTTTATTACTTGAAACTTGAAAATGACATTAGTAGAGAGGTCTGTCGATAGAATATGGTCTCGTGATTATTCGGAAGACGTGGTGATTATTCTGAACAGGAAGCTTACATGAGTTTTTGAATATACGCCATTGTTTACATTTTGTAAGGACAGAGCCGTAATAATAATATTTTGTAATACATAAATCAATGTTGGATTTTAAGTTTCTGCATGATAAAATGGATTTTTAACTGTAACTTAATTCCGAAGACTAAAAGGCAGTAAAGAAAGATGAACTTTGCTTTTTGTATTTTTTTTCATTTTTTGAGAACCAGCCCTTTTAATATCATAACAATATTTGAGATTGTTAAAAATACAAAAGAATAAATAAAAAATGTGTAGGTAATATTAGCCCAGTTGTCAGAGAGTTTGACCTCGCACAAAATGTGATATCGATGAATTATACGAGAAGGCGCGCCGCGGCAATCTGCCGCATTTGGTTTTTCAGGATTGTAGTTTACAAATAACGAAGAAAATTTATTTTACTTGAGAATTTTAGAAATAATAACTTCGGTCAAATCTATGAGAAAATAAAAAAAAAGTTAAAAACTAATGCTTTCTTTTTTTTTCCTTTGCGTATATTTTAGGCAAAGATACATTAGTTTTTCCGAACGCCTCGCCTGAATATTTGTATTCAACGACTCGGCGCGCGTACAGTTACATATACAAATTTTTTTAAAAATAACTTATAATATAATTTTTAGTAAAATTTTCCGCTCTTTCACGTGGTGCTATTAGTTTTTTTAATTTTTTTTCGAGATATAATAAAAAACCAAATTTTCGATTTTATTTTCGAAATTGTGAAGTTAGCATTACACTTTAGAGCTGCAAAGAATTTTTTATCGTTTTCTACATCCTTTCAAGTACTTAAGTGCCAAGTTCTCTGGCAACTGTGCTATATGACATCCAAATAAAACCGCAACACTATACGTTTTTTTAAACGAGCTGAAGCAGCACTATATTATTACCGAAATTTATAATCCTTAGCATGAGCCCCGCTTTTGTAAGTATATATTATACAGTGAGCGGTTGCAATTTTAGATTGCGCGATAATCCTAAAATATTATGCCGCTAATCTCTCGAAAGTGTATTGTGTTGGTGAAGTCGTGCACGCTTCGAATCTCGCATTACATGCATTCTTGAAGATTGTGTTTCGTTAATACGATTTATGGATAAAAAAAATAAAAAAAAATCGATGTTATTAAAGAAACACTTACCGGTTTGGATGGTATGCAAGAATACGGTTCAAGATTAACGAAATTGCTCCAGTGACTTGGCGACAATTGAAATTATTATATACAGGGTATTACTAAAATACGGTGTCAAGATTTGTGTTATAAGTTTGGATTAAAAGTAGACCAATACAAATATTCAGAGTGCTAAAGTGTTATTTTTTACTCCCCCGTCATTATTAGATGCACTAAAGTTAAAGTGTTGTGTGTTTTCTACTTGCAACTACTCTTGATTTTTTTGATAACATACCTACGTATTTATTTTAAGGTTAAGTGTCACAATTTGGGTAATATCGACTAGAATTATCGATATTACCAGTTGGTGGTCGATATTGTACTTTCAATTAAACATATATTTGCCAAAGCTTATAACAGGGCAGATACAATCGAAAAAGATGTGAATGGTTTTAAAACAACTGGAATATTTCCCATTGATTCCCTTCGTCAGCATTTAGAAACGTCATCCCGACCTGGACCAAGTGGAATAGGCACCAAACAAATTAAGAAGTCTATTCTTTCTTTGGATTCATCGAACTCCAGCTTTAGTTTAGAAGAAATTTGCGCGAATGATATAACTGATGATGAAGATAAAACTCTTGCTTTAATAGAAAAACCTCTAAATGTGTCATTTCAAGGTATATGTGCAGCACCAAAATTACAACAAAAAATATCACAAAGGAAAAAACAGTAGTATTAACAGAAACACCAATAAAAGAGGAGAAGTAAAAGCATAAAAGAAAAAGGTTGAAATAAAAGATGTTAAAGTACAAAAAGTCAACAAAAATATTTGTTAAAAACCTGTTAAAAAACAGCCAACTACTATAATGGAAAATAAACAAAATAACGACCTCTGTTGCATTTGTGGTGAATTTAGAGCCAATGAAGTTTGGTGGCGCGGTAGTTCATCCGGAGTATGGGCGCATTCTAAGGGCACTGTCGCTGAAAAAGGTCAGATTATATTTGTGACAATTATTTTTGTTAAACAGATGTTTGTAATATAATTAATTTAACATTAATCTGTTGCTTTAGTCAATATTACCTGATTGATCGATTTTACCCGTTACATTGATCGATTTTACCCAACTGGTCGATTTTACCCGATTCTTTTTTGATTTTTGTTTTACCTGATTTATCAAAAAATATGGTACGTTCGATAAATTTATTATAGCCTCTTTATGCAAAAATATATTTGCTAGGAATCTATACGTTTTTGAATATTTTTGTACTATATTCATGCAAGGAATTATAAGATTTTCTTAAGTACTCAATATTCCCCAACGTTCCCCTACTATTTTTTTTACAAAAATGGCTCTTTGAATTCTTTAGAAGTGGAGCTTAAGGTAGTACTCTCTTAAAAGCTTAAAACCAAAAGAGACTGAAGTATGCTTTAAGTAACTCTCTTTCAGAGCTGTCAAATGCACTAGTATTCGTATTGGTTTGACATTAGGTTATAAATAACTCAAGCACTTCGGAAATTAGAAATTAAGCATTTATAAGTGACCGAGAAATCTGCTTACTCATTTAGTACCTTTACTTTAATCACAGAGCGGTATTTCGAACAATGCATTAAATTAAATGAAACAGAATGTAGAGAATATTCCGTTAATTACTGTACATATTGTTATTTATTTACTGATTGTTAAATAAAAAACCTATATAATCAGAATCTAAAGAAAAAAAAATCTACACAATCATATTTCGCCGGTGTTTTATGTATGATGTTTTCTTGTTCAGAAGACATAATTAAATTAATGACACAAGAAAGCAACAAAACATCTTGATAAATGATTTGGTCTGGGTCTGCACATATCATTGATATAAAAAAAACCAGTTGTGGAGCATCTCTTCGCTGTCAGATGTAGCTCAGCAAACGAATACGTTATTTTTAGTACAGTGTGTCCTAATTTTCTGCTTCGAAAGTACAAAAACCCTATGACTTTATGCGACACTTCCAAAAAGTACAAAGGACTTTAAATTTTATTTTAAAATACATTTCCAACGACAATTTTTAAATTTTTTTCTGCTTCATTCACTTTCCTCTTTGCTTTTATCGTTTTGGCTCCACGTCATTTAAAAAATAACGTTAATTCGAAATAAAACTAAATAAATAAATACAAATCATGTAACCCTTCTTCACTGATGTTCCAATTGCTATTTTTTTAATATTTTTATGTGTGTTGAAATAAACTTCTAACTATTTAATAGACAACTTTTAAAGCTTGCTAGCTCACAAGATGAAATTTGAATGAGTAATCTTCTTTGTCCTTAGGATTTAATTCTTTGCATATTTTATGGCTTTACAAATCTGTGTTATTGACTGATTATTGGCTGAAATCACCAATGTATTTGATAAATCTGATCACTATCATCCTTTCAATCTTAGACAAGTAACAAAATAAATGGTATTGGAAATTATAAACATTTACGAAATGCGGCAAAAAGTATCAAATACATTTACATTCATAATATCTCTCGATACATCGTGGAAAAAGTATCTAGTACAGGCCCCTGAAGCACTCCCAGTATAAATCCACCACTGAATCATAAATTATAAAGTTTATTTTCTATAAATTTTAATTTTAGACAGTCGTAAGCACGCGATAAGTAAAAAAAAAACCAGCATCTTGTTTACGATTATATAATAAATAAATAAATAATAGGTATAATTATTTAAGTTGTAAATAATTTTTTTTTAAGTTTTGGGGAAACACTCAAAAATACCGTAGGCGATAAGTTGATATAAAGAAATTGAAAATGTAAAATACAATTGGTGACAGAAAACAGTAAGAACGTGGAAATAATATTACAAAAATTATAGTGACAATTTAGAATCTGAAATAAAATATTGAGGAATGCAGAAACGGCCAATAAAAACTTTAAAAAGCACAGGGTGCAAACAGAATCGCGAAAAAATCAAGGAAAATCTAAAAAAGGAGAAGAATTAAGCTGATAACAACAAGATTAATTTTGCTGTATGTTTCATCGACATTGGTTGTAGATAAAGTGGTAAAAGCAAAAGGTTTTAAGATCCTGTTCATAAATATCTAAAAATTTACTACTTCAGACAAATTATACTTAAGGGTTAACACCTTGTGTTACTAGAATTTGCTTCAAAAACATGGAATTAACATTTATGGATACAATAAACAATATTTGACTGAAAGAATTTCACTTGCAATTGCACTTGAAAATGTAAAATACAATTGGTGACAGAAAACCGTAAGAACGTGGAAATAATATTACAAAAATTATAGTGACAATTTAGAATCTGAAATAAAATATTGAGGAATGCAGAAACGGCCAATAAAAACTTTAAAAAGCACAGGGTGCAAACAGAATCGTGAAAAAATCAAGGAAAATCTAAAAAACGAGAAGAATTAAGCTGATAAAAACAAGATTAATTTTGCTGTATGTTTCATCGACATTGGTTGTAGATAAAGTGGTAAAAGCAAAAGGCTTTAAGGTCCTGTTCATAAATATCTAAAAATTTACTTCTTCAGACAAATTACACTTAAGGGTTAACACCTTGTGTTACTAAAATTTGCTTCAAAAACATGGAATTAACATTTATGGATACAATAAACAATATTTGACTGAAAGAATTTCACTTGCAAATTCTATAAATCATGCAGGGACACACCGTATATTTAAATCACAAAGTAAGTAATGAAATAAGTTGTGAAACAGTTGCCATACTATGCACGTTTCGCTTGTCTTCAACGAAGTGAAAGACGAGCTTGTTCCTTACCTTTTGGAAAAGATTTTTCAACTTCTGGGAGTTCTGACTGTGACTTTTTTCACTGTAAACTAGAATCAAGCTTCCATATTTCAATCAATTTATAATAGTAAACGAAGATTGGTTCTTCTATTATAAAATAGTAGCATTGAGTTCAGATTATCACATTATATTTTATTCAAGGTATAATTGCCTAGCCTGGAACTAAACTGGTGTAAGTATCTAAGAAATGCTACGCGAAAAACACCATAAACGCGTTTATGAAAATAAATTTTCTACGAGAAGGGGATTGTTTTCAGTAATAATATAACAAGAGACTGAGAATAAATTGAAAATAATTTGACAGATTTTTTGAAAACTTGTTGCCAGGAAATAGTCAGGAGAGCCCGCAGGATTCGAGTGGCTATTTCCAAATGGCAACAAGTTTGTACAAAATCTGTCAAATTATTTTCTAATTTATCGAACTCGCGAGTTATATTTGACTAGATTATTTTTTGATTCACAAATTTTTACAATAAAAGATCAATAAAACTATTAAAAATTTAATTTAATTAATTATTACAATATACGAAAATATCGTTGGAACATTGTGAGTATATTAAAATTAGTACAATGAAAAACGCGCAATTATTAAAAATATTTCGAGACCACTATTTATTGAGGATTTGGAATTTCTTGTTATATTAACTGTTTCCTCCTGCGTATTTTCTCTAAGATAATTTATTATATTTGAATGATGTTCTTGGTTCAATTGTAAGTATGGTTTAATCGAACTTGCAGAATTATGACCAGTGACCTTGATTAGTTCTTGTTCTCCTACACCACCTTTTGAAAGGTTACTTACTGCACTTGATCTGGCAGAATGGTTAGTTATTTGTTTAGTAACTGTGTCTAGATCTACTTTTTCTGCTGATTCTTTCATCCATTTTGAAATGGAATTTATTCCCACAGGAACGTTTTTATACCAAGAACCATGAGTTTACCAAGCTGGATTTGGAGTAAGAAACAAGCGTTCGGTTTTAATATTTTCTTCACGTTTACCCATTAGTTTTTCAAAAAGACGAACAGGGCAAATATCTGGGTTATTTATGTTTGGAGTCAACCATTTACTATTAGCGCACCTTTATGCTCCACCCTGTGCAGTTTTTGTAAAGATGGGATTTTATTCAATGCGGCCAGTATTTAATCCCATTATGTCGGTTTCTTTTTTAAAATAATGAACTAAACATTTCGTAGCTTCTCCTCCCCTCCAAGCTAGTTCATACGATGCAACCTGAAATAACTTTCTTTGGAATCCATAAGGTGTATCTTCGTCCCAATAGTTAAAAATTTTCTGTATTAGAAAGTGCCACAGAACGTTATTTGTGCTTTTCAGGATGTTTTTGTAAAATTTTTCTTTTTGCATCTTTTGCGTTTCGAGTATTTTTGAATTCTATATCATGGAAAGGATCAAAGGACCTGTTATGCTTATTAAAGTTCTTGAACTAATTTTGCCGTTTTATTCCACATGTCTTTATTACTGCTTCTTTATAATCATTTCCGTTCTTTCTTTTCATGTTATAAGCCCAATCTTTTAAAATCAATGCCAGAGTAGCTGTTGTAGTAGATTGATCCAGAATATAATTTCTTTCTATGGTGAAGGTCTTAAGTTGTCTCCTTATCGACTGATTATTTATTAGAGTGTTTTTTAAAGAAGTTTCTAAAATATTTTTTGTTATTTCTGCATCAGAAAAAGTACTAAACTGATGATTTTCACTCATTTTATATATCGCGTTGACACACTTAGGAAATTATTTTGAGAACTATCTGACACTTGCTAAGCAAACAAAAGCTTCAGTGATTATTCCCGAGAATAATCACAAGAGATTTATTCCCACTATAATAATGACATAATTGATTGAAACTTACCCTTGTGACAAATAAAGAAGCATTTCATTGGTTTTAAGAAACGTCAAAAAATAATCATTTGAATTTTTTATTATAATTTTTTTTATGAAAAATTATAAGATAGACCACTTTCGATTTACACATTGAGGTCATTTTCCTTTGTGATAAAAATGTAACATAGACCAGTTTAGTTCCAGGCTAGCCAATTTATGTTTCCACAAATATTAAATGTCACCTTTATCTTAACAGTTTTAAAAACTTAATTAAAACTATTCGTGTTTCCTATGAAATAAAAAATGTGTAAATTAATAACGGATTCATTAATGTCATTTTGTTTATTTATGTTGTAGGCCGTTTTTTAATTAATGTCTTCCTTTTATGGGTGGTCTTATGACAATTATAATAATTTTCTCTCCAACGACATTAAGACATAGAACTACAAAGTAGCAATCAAATTATTGTTCTAATTGTGCACCTAATATTCAAAAATGGTATTATTTGATTCAATATAAGATTTAGGGAATGATCCGTTTGTTTTTATATATATTTTTTGACACCTCTATAAATTAGACCCTATAAAAATTAGATTTCTGATTATAAAATAAACGACTACCAAGAAAAGCAATAAAATTCATGTGATATTAAAAATCTACACAAAGAAGTACCGGGTGGTCCAATAAGTTCAATACAATTTGTTTTTTAATATATATAAAGTTGTTTTTCTTGTTAAAAATAGCGTATTTATCATTATCTTCTTTGTTTTCTTTTCTTGAAGAAGATTCTGCACCCAATCTATTTAAACGATTTTCCACCTATAATTTGATTGTAATAAGAGAGTCCTAGAAAGATGTAAACAAATCCGAAATGCAGACTAAACATTTGAAATGTTTTCGAAGTCAAATTGTCCGTACCAGCAGGAAAGAAAAAGTCGAAATCCCTAGCGAGACGGTGAAAGGGAAAGTTTAATCCCATGCCATATTAACTCTGTGATATATTTTAATGGCCAACCGATAGAAACGCTGGCCAGTACAAAGGCGTAGGTATGGATTATTTTTTACTATATAAAAATAAACGCCGGGATTTTATGTTTTTATAATTATAACGATATTAATAATTGTAACCATCTTTAGCGCAACTTTCAGCTTAATTTTTCATTCCATTATACTGGAATATACTGTTACGTACTGTTACTTTGTCGTGATAGGATGTTGTTTAATTTATTTTATTTTTATTGACTTTTAATTTTAGATTTTAGTACATAACCTATAAAATTTTGTTGTTTTATTTTTGAATCAACTAACCTCGACTACAGCTCTTTTCCTTTATTATTTAATTTAATTTATTTCTGATTTACTTACTTTATTAACCAACTTTTCTTTTTAAATAAATTTAAAATGTATGGGAAATATTTTTATTCTTACCTCCTTCGTAAGCTCAGATAGAATGTAAATTCTTACGTTTGACAGAATGCATTAGGCGTCATCTACTGTACAGAGTAAAGATTCTTAACCTCAGGTGTTATTCTAATTGGCTTGTAATTATAAAAATCAATAATAACGACTACTGAGATAAATTCATAAACATTAATTAATAAAAATCAGTAACGAAAAACCTTTTAATTGCATCTCTAAGAGGGTATCTGAATAAGAAGTGGGGACTGTTCCACCCCAAAATTCAAATTTAGAAAACTTCATAGAAGCGGAATTGGTTTTTTAAGTACAACTTTTATTATATTGTTTTACTTTTTAAGTCTACCCATTAAACCTAGTTCAATGGTACCTAAAAGTATTAAATCAGTGGAGAGCATTCTGCTGGAAAAGTCCGAGCTGATTTGAGAAGAGAGAAAAAATTACCATGAGAATGGTAGGAGAAAAAAGAGTCTCATACCGAAGTAGAATGGGTATGATAAACAAATAAATAAATGCATTCGGTAAAATGTATTAAATACTAAAAATAACTAGGCTATTCAGTAAACTGCAGAAGGGGAATAGTTCCGAGTCTCAATATGGCTTTCTATATGGCAGTTCGACCTTAAACGCATTAAGCAATGCATTAAATATATTTAAACCATCCTGCAAAAAATATATGCATATAAGTATTCTCTTAGGAAGAAGTAGTCTACAGAGTTCCAGATTAACCTTATGAAACATTATCTAGGACAGGGTTCTGCATATCGCATTGTCAGAAAGCACTAGTCCTTACCAAGCAGAATGACATCGAGGATTTAGAGCGAATACGGTTTTAGAGAACATCGGAGGACGAATGATGAAGAATAGATTGGAAGTGGGTTTAAATAAGAGAGAGGCAGCGGCATGGCATAGCGATTTGTTTGATTGAAAGCTTAATAGAACTTTGGAAAATAGTCAAATACTTAGTGATTTATTTCTCCTATTCATTAGGACGGTGGAAAAGCAAATAAAATAGGAGCTGCTTTGGCGAGAGTGATCTCCAATATTGAAAGACCCTCTATCGTTTTCCCCCACGTAGTCATGTGACAAAGCGGAGTGAAAGAAGAAGAAGCAGAAGAAGAAGAGCGACTCAATAAAAATAGAAAAAAAAATGACCAGGTGAATTAAGTCCTCGCGTTTAGGACAAAGAAGAAATAATTATGACTGATTCCTTACAGAAGGACAAAAGAATTGTGATGAAGGTCAAGTAACATCTCTGAAATTAAAATAACATCTCAAAAAATACAAAAAACTGTATCTTCTTGAAGTTAAACTTAAATTTAAAATAAACATATTCAAATTCTATCTAATTCTGAAATAATTCAAAAAAAGAGAGATTATTGCCTAATTATGTATCTGAATTGGAATCCAAATCCTCTACGAATAGAATTGGTTAACTAGAAAAACTGAAACTACTACTCTTTTTTAAGGGGAAAAACATTTTCTAGGCAAAAATAATGGCAGTATCCTCTAACTCCTAGACCCGCTACGTCTCTGGCGATAGAATTTCTGCCATTATTTTCCAGACAACTGCTACTTACGCGGTTAATCGCATTGGCAAAGTTGAAATGGTCATTCTGCTAAAAAATCTCGGTTCTACTAAAAACATATTTTTGGCCGAATTGGAAAAAAAGATGCTATTACCGATAGTCTTCGTCTTGGCAAATTTTATTCTTTTACAACTCGAAAATAAGAGTGATATCTAGAAATTATATAACCACCTTAAATTTTTTTAATAGATCTAAAATATGAAAATTTTCGCTTCGAAAAAAATGTCCTGGCGAAGGTTTTTTTCACTTTTTCATCATTTTTCTCGCCAAAACTTATTTTTTTCGTAAGTTTCGATATTGTCATTCTATTTTTCATCTAAGTATACCCCTTGAAAAGGATTTTCATGTTCGTACGACTTTTCTTTATTAAATATTTTCATTTGAACTGACTGACTTGCATATAACATAGAAGAGAAAATAATTGCCACAAAATAAAAAGTGATAAACAGAAGCAGCTTCTTCCTCTAAGATGCCCAAATATAGGCACGGGCTTAATTCACCACTGTGTAATTTCTGTTAAAATACCAAAATTATAATGTTCAGATTCGAAATAGCGTGCACGAAGAATTCAGATCATCGTGATGGACATCGAAAAATGATTCATTCATAGCGAATCTTTTTTTTTAGTGACCAACATCTCTCAAAGCATCTCAACACTGTTTCGTGCTGGAGCAACCACTTATATCTTTCATTCCATCAACTGATCCATCAAGTGACGGATAGTAACTGTTCTTGGAATGCACGTAATGTCCATCGGTGATCTTTTGTAGATGAATGAATAATATATTGGGCTAAAGTAGACTCGCCTGTGGCTTGATGGTTATGGTGAAGACTGGTTCACCTGCGAACAGGATATCGTTCATAATTTATCAGATGTCCATGTCGGCTTGATCTGTTGTGACGTGAGGTATTATAATGTTTGCAGGACCAGACTGAATGCTTTAATTGTACAACGTTTATTAAAATACATTTTTATTGGCTATATTATTGGACTACTTTAAATTTATATTTTCTTAACTTATGTGAATAATTTTACATTCAAGAAGCGTCATCTTTACTTAAAGTGGATAAAAGAACTCCTAAGAAGAATTAACTAATGCAAGAAACAGATTTGAAAAAAAAAATTAAAAATAATTCCTCAGAAAGCTACAAAGACTGACCGGGAATAATCTCCAAAACAAATCGAGGAATTTTTCTCTAAGAATCCAAAAAAACACAGATAGGATCAGAAGACTTCTACTGTTGAAGGAATTATAGAAATAGTTAGTCAAATAAAAAAGACAAGAAATCTCCATGATTGGAGCTAATGCCCCCAGAGGCAATTGTGGAGACAAACCCACAAAATAAAGCTGCATGAACGAAACGTATTTATTGACATTATTGACGTTGATCGAGAAGTTAAGACGAGCTCTATTAAACTCAGACCAATGTATTCCTCCATTACAATTAATGTCTCATTTAGATCAATATAGCCTCATGAAATATCCACAATCAACACTATAAACAAAGTAATGCAGGTGACAGTCCAAATTAAGTTAAAAGCACATAAAAACAGAATACGGTGTAATACTGACAGAAAATACTTTTAATTCAACGTCGTGGCCAGGAATTCTAGAGGCACTTCATATGGTTAATAGATCCACACCTGAGAAACAGTTACAGAAACAAGGTAAAATATATGATGCAGGAGTCAATATTAATGGCCAAAATAGATTAAAATACATTACTATCGATAAGAACCTGATGATGACTGCCAGCACTCTTAACAATCATAAATGGTGCACTAGAATGGACACTGATGGCTATAAGGCTCCACCAGTACGAGATTATCCTAGAAAAATGCTTCTAGAATAACACAACTAGGTCCAACTTGGTCAACGTAGGATTAGCACTAATCAGAATACATGTGGAGGAGGTAATTAAATTAGCTTAATGTAAAAAGTTAATCCAAAGGATTTATATTGTAAAGTAATAGAATATGAGAGAATCATCACGGTTGGACCCAAATTTTGTTAAAACCTCAAACTATTTCGGGGTGCAGAACTAGGGATGTCCCTGGAAAATACTGTTTTCTACCAACTGCAGAAGGTGAGTTAACTGAAGCACCAAGACACAATACAGATTCGGGGATGATCTAATAATGTTGTATGTTATTTCCTACATAGTGTAGTGAAAGGAAATTAATAGGAAGAGAGAAGGAGAAGAAGGAGGCAGCAAATCGTAAATTAGATAACAGACATCCCTTAGAAGCTCAGATGGAGGTAATTTTCTTTATTGTGTTAGCCAGTTGAGAGTTAAAAGAATATTTTTGCTGTCTAATGTTACTATATTTTTGTAAGCGGTCAGAAAATCAGTCTCCAGAAAAAAATATGATTTATATTTCTGAACTGAATTAATATTTTATAAGAATTATTATAATTTAAATGTGCTTTCACCATTAACCTAAAATATTTCGGTTACATCACTTTTCGGTCATGATATTTGGTTACAAAATGGCCAGCCCGTATCTGTAAGTTATTTAAAAACATTTTCGTTGCTACAGATATTGGAACCGACATTCCGTTAATAAATGAAATTAACTCGTCCGTTGATAATTTTTGTATTAGATGGGTTATTATTGTGAATGGATTTAAATTCTTCAAGGCGTAAATGTTATTCAGAAAAAAATGATTCTATAGTGTGGTTTTATTATAATTCCAAATGTGATGTTCCATCAATTTTGTACGTGCGTACATGCGTGTTTAATTGGCATTTATAGGTCAATAATTATTTATCTTTTATAGCTTATCTTCGTTATTGGCAACCGCGTCCATCTTCAGCCGATTAAAAATTTGGCAACTCTGCTTCCCAACTATCATTTAGGAGATGTCCATTACACTCCAACAAAACGTATAGGAAATATTTGCATTGGAACCGGAAATACGTTTCTGAATAAGTTTCCCGGTTTCCATTATTCCATTTCTCATCTGCAAAGCAAACTGAGGTTTGGTGGGATTATAAAAGGGACTCTTTTTTGTCGGGATATTGGACAGGATACTTCCTTATTCGATAAATAATGTCCTTTGAATTTAAAAATAACCCGCTTTGTTAGTAAAAAGGAATCGGTTTATTTTTTGTATATCGAATTTTAACCATAATTATACTGCTTTTCAGGGGTCAAGCGCCCTTTTACTGCTGATGCAAAAAGTAAGATTAGTCAATAGTCAATTAGTCCATATCTGGCAAATGCAGTGCTTGGTTCGTTGAGTTTTTGGTTAAAAATTCATGTACAAAAATTCCTCTACAATTTTAGTGAACATACGCCTCATAACGCCCGAATAATATTGTCTGTTAACTGTTTGTGACTTCTGAAGCAATTCCACGACAATCAAAGAAAGCAGTCAACAGGACTTTGATTTTACGTGGTTTTTTCAGCTTGAAAGTGCCACTCCAAAGCATGTTGGCTAGTTTGGATGTCAAACTCATAAACCCACGTCTCGTTATCCGTTTTTTTTTTCATCTGGGCCCGTCTGATCCAAGACCTCCGATATCGCTGAAGCCTATTGGCTTATTGCGTTTATTGCCCGTTTATTACTTCACCCAGTCCAGTATTTTTGTACCCTGTACTAGTTTGTACAGTTCTTTTACTGGGTGTCTGTTAAAACTTATTGGGTCTAATGTTGGTTGCCCAAAAAGAATTTGTCTCTTGCGATCCAATACCTCGCAATCCCATAGTACATGTTTCACTGGTTCCTTATTGCATAAAATGTACATAAGGTCTCCATTGTACAGTCCAATTTTGTTTAAGAACTCTTGTACTGGTGCATGACCAGTCATGAGTCCTGTTATCACTCTCAGCTTACTTCTGCTCAGTAAGAGTAGTTCAGCTGTTCTTTTAGAGCACGGTCTTCCTATGAAGGATTTTCCGTGCTTTTGTCCTGACACATTTTGTCAGTGTTGAAAGTGTCTTTCTCTGATTCAGGTTTTTATAGCTCCTCGAACTGCACACTTCGGTACTCCGGGGGTCTGTTCTGTATCGGGTATTTCTCCTGCTCCCCTTTTTGCAAGTTGATCAGCTTTTTCATTTCTCCTAGGACTTTCAGTTCTTCGATGCATTCCCATACCAGTTTAGACATCACTTCCTGGCTACCGCCTGACTGTCTGACATAGTTAGGATCTGTTGGTTCATATCTTCAGCTACCTCCTTATGCTGTTCTTTTCGAAGAAAATTGAGGTCCTTCAGTACAAGCCGTGCCGCGAGACTTCTAATGTCCAAAACATCAATTAAAATTATGCGAACGGATTCATGAGACATGTCCAGATCCATTTGAGAACCTAACAATTTTATTTTCTTCATTAACAAGACCGTTGTGATGCGGTAAGATATGTAATCATTTATTGACGGCTGTCGATAAAGATCAGTTTGGAATTTTTGTGTAAAACTATGCATAGAACGTATTGTTATTGCCTTTAAACTCTTTTCTAAGAACAGTATTGTTATAGACATGTATGGGTTGAATTTAAAATTCAAAAGTTTTCAGCCTCGCCATATGGCTTGATCGACTCTTTGCTTTCGATTGTTACAATTTATATTCTCATAAAAATGTTAATTCTTTAAACAGCGCTTTTCTTTTATAGAATACAGATGCGATATATAAGTAATGGAAACTATGTTGCAATCATCGAACTTATGTTCTAATACATTTATTTATTTATTTCAGTAAAACGTATTAGAAGATTGTGGTAGATAGTATTGAATTTAATCCTAACAATAGTTCAATTAAAGATCATATCATCAGTACTGCTCTAATTAATAATTTATCGCACTTTGAGGTGTATTTAAAAAAAATTATATAACACAGAGCTAGTATAATATACATTGTTAGGTTATAATTGGTAAAAAAAGTAGAGGATGTCACAGGGAAAATATAAATTTGTGGGGATTTCACATGGATACCTTTAAATCCCATCAACTTAAAACTACTTACAGTAGAAGTTTAAATTTTGGTTAGTATATGCAAACAAGATGTAGAAATATTCTACCGAAGAAAGAATTTATTTATCTTGATCTGTTTTTAATTGATAGGGTGTTAAATTAAAAATGTATATTTTTAGGGATTTCACATGGTTATCTTTAGAACTTCACCAAATTATTACTATTTAATGTACAAGCTTAAAATATTTAAGAAATGTGAAAGACATAGGTATTTACAAATGTTGCCTTAAAGGTAAAATTTTAGTATCTTGATTGGTATTCAATTGGCGAGAATTTGCTTTCATAATCATACAAGATTAAAACTTTCTTGACGTAGAAATTAAAAATTTAGAAGGGATATGTAGAAAATATAAATTAATGTTCTCTTATAGATTGAACTGTAACATCATCAATAATTTTTAATTGGCTAGTTTCCAGCCGAAATTTGCATTTTTATCGATTTGACTTCCGCTAATTTATCACCATTTTTTATATTTATCCACGAGCTCAAAGCTAGGGTAAACATCTATCTATCTTCTTTCTCCTTGATGGTAGGCAAATTGATTGTTCTTTTTTCCATAGTGCTCACAATTCTTACTATTCTCTTGTTCGTGTATCTTTCTATATGCCTATTAAATTACTTAGTTTATATTATATATTTTGTGCATTTTGTGCATCATCTATCTTCACTCTTGTGATATGTACGGCCTTTGTTTCTGTTAGAAACTACTAGATATTCCAAATAATGTTTAAGCACCCAACAACTCTAGTTGCTTTATTTTCTTGGTGTCTCACTTCTTCTTCCATTTTGCTATTACTGAATAATGACTTTTTTATAAATTGCTAGTTTACCTATGCTTTTATTGGTAATTCACTAACGTATAATGTCTGCGAATTTGGTGATATGCACCAATTTCGTTGCATTTGCTTGTATTCACCATTTTTTATCCAGGTTTGTATACTGTTCAGATTCATCTGCAATTTTTGTGATGCCTGGTTGGGCTCTTCGTGTGCTGATAGTATAGCGGTGTCATCAGCTGTTAAAACTCCATTAGTGGCGGGTAGATCAGCTGTGTACAAGAGATACAACACTGGTCCGAAAACACGCGTCTTAATATTTGACGAGAAAATGACGATGTTCTAGGTAGGATTTTAAGGTACCTAAGGAAATAGGGGAAGGATTTTTTTAACTTGTAGAGGAGGCCGATGTGCTAAATTTTATCGAAGGACTGAGAAATGTCTAAAAAAGCTGCAGAACAGTATTTCTTGTCTTCTAGTGTTTGAGTTATCTTTTTACAGACTCGATGAATTTGTTCAGTGGTTGCATGTTTAGGTCTAAAACGAAATTGGTGAGCTGGTATGATTTTACGGGCTGTTAGGACCGGCTCAATTCTTGAGAGTATTAATTTTTCCAGAACTTTAGACATTACTGGCAGTAAGCTGATCTGTATGATTTTACTTCTTCTGCTAGTTTTCCAGGTTTGAGTATTAAAATTATTTGGGCTACTTTCCACATCATGTTAGTTGAAATTGATGCAGCAATCAGTTTCTGTCAATATTATTGCATCATCGGCATAACGAATAATTTGCATTTATTTTTCTCCTAGATTATATTCTATTTGTTTTATGGTAATATTAAACAGAAGAGGGCTCAATGAGGATCCCTGTATGATACCCATTTCAACGGATTTGTAGGTTACGATCGATACTCGATTCGCTGATTACCTTATGTATTCGTTAATGTATTTATACATGATTCGAAAACTTCGGTATTTTTTTTAAATATCCTATTTACCCTAATTGCGGAACGAATTAAAATTACGATGGTAACGTTTAAAAAAGGTATGGTATGTATTTTCGAGATACTGATCTGACCTTGACTCACGAAATGATCATCAATTCGATTTGATCACTTGAGACAGAACTACATTAAACAAAATGAAATTAAATCTGACCCACTTCCCACAAATGTTATTTGCGTACGTCGGTCAATATTACATGATTAAATGCTAGGTGCTAAATTTTAATTACAGTCTGGACTAATTAACGAACGGTATATGCATGCAGTTATAAAAATTAAATGATTTAAATTCGTAATGTAACTTGATTTGAAACTGATACTGGAATCACTGCTAGACGGATAACATATCAAATGTCACTCGGCCCTCCGCAATCGCGCTGCTTTTTTGATGCCATAAACTTACCATGGAAATAAGTGATTTCCCAAATTTTCAGCCTAAAATACCACAAGGAAAATTTTTAGGCTCAATTTTAAGTTTGTTCAAAATGGCAACGAGAAATAAAAATAAAATACGCGTATCCTTTGTATTTCTTATTAATGATAAATAAAAAAATGCAACAAAGACATTTCTGACGTAAAATTTCCCGCAGAACACGGTCACGTCAACCGTTTTCAATGATTCCCCTCGGAAAAGCCGGAAAATGCGGAAATTTTTTTATTTTGATTTTCAAATTTCTCAAATACATATACTCCGATTTAGCTGAAATTCACAGTAGATATTCTTAGATGCATGCTTTTCCAAATCCATATACTCGTGCTTTACTCTTTATATCATTTTCATTAGTTATATACGATTTATATATATAGTGCTTTCTGTGAGTCGGAAAATACCTCGAAAAATACAAATAAATTTTTGACGCCCCCAAAGTAAGTCCCCCCCCCCCATTTTAAAGGATGCTGAACACGATGGTGAGTCTTAAAATTCTTTTCAAGTTGGCCCCACCCCCCAAACAGCCAAAAACCAACCCCCAAATGGTGATTCGGGGATTCCGCGTCTTTAACCGGGAAACTAACGTAATCTCCCGTTTTAGAAAATGCTGAACACGAAGGCAGTGGTTACTATTCGTTTAGAGTTGACCCCCACCCATCAAATGGCCAAAAATCACCCCCTAAAGGTTGAAAAATTTGTTTTTCGCTATAAACGAGACAACCCGCGTCATCTCCTGTTTTCGAGGATGCTGAACGCGATGGTAATGTTGGATTTTCTCACTGTGTCGACTCCACCCCCCAAACGACCCATAAACCACCCACAAATGATCCAAAAACCATCCCCAAAAGGGTGAAACAATTTTTTCTCGTATATAGCGAAAAACAAATTTTTCACCTCTTCGGGGGTAATTTTTGGCAATTTGGGTGGGGTCAACTCTAAAAGAATTGAAAAATTGAAATATATATTTATATATATATATTGTTATGATTTGTCAGAAATTGTAACTTTTTTGTTATGATTTTTCGAAATCGTAACTTTTAATTAAATAATGTTTTACTAATAAATTTATTTGGTTATTGTTCTAATTTAGAATTTTAAATAATATTGTTATGATATTTCAAAAAATGTAAAATTTTAATAATAAATTTTTTTTATACCACCACGACTATGCTCAATTTTATATCTGTCAATCTTCCAATCTCAGGGATTCTTTGATTGTGAGTTCAAGTTTTTCTAACTACTGATAGTTTCTGTATTTAAAAAAAATAAAGTGTTGTTTCAAATTTAGAATGATTTTATTTAATATAGATTCAAAGAAAAATTTATTTACACAAAAGACTATTTACTATTATGAATTACATTCACGCCACACACACACTCAATGATATCTTATATCTAGAAATTCAAATTTTACGCAATAAATTTTAACTTTGTGAAGGTTGGCACACCCGAAATACAGTAATAAAAATGTCAGTCTTAACCTCACAAATGCACAACCACACTGTTTGTTTCTGATCTGCAGTATGTTGTACTTAATTATAATGAATTTATACCTTGTGAATGTTCCTATTCCTTCTTCTTTCTCGTACAACAGTGATGAGTTATAACCAGATTTATAGTTATGTGTTGTTTCCACTTTCTGTTGTTTCTTAACGAAATTGATGTTCCAATGACTTCCGCAACAAAACAAACAACCTTCAGGTAAGTTGTCTACATGTTATTTAATACAATCACTTACTAAATATAAACAATTCGCCGAAATAATTTTCCTCCAGAATATAAACGTACTTTTCCAAATTTTATAATCTTTCTTAATAAGTTTTTTTTTCCAAAATTAATTTTCTCAAATTCTCCTACCAAACTCCTTCTACCATTTCTTCTGATAAACTAATTTTTTTATAAACTTTTTGAATTCAAAAATCTTCTTAATTTTTTCTAACAAGAAAAAAAACTCTCCTCCTAATTTTCTTTTTTAACTATCTCCTAACTAAATAACTTTCTTTTTTTTCTGTTGCTATGTTACCCTTTTACGTCATGCAGAAATGTTCAAATTATTTCAAACTTTTGATTATGTTATACTTTATTTTCGATTTTATGTATTTTAAATTTCATAATTTCTATTATAACAAATAAATTACTTTCCATCTATATTTTGGTGTTGAATTCTCTACATTTTATCAATTTATAATTTAGTTACTAAAGTTGGTATGCTGTTATTTCATTTTAAATAGTTGTCACAACCCTTATTTCATTTATTGCTATACTTATTATAAAGATTGTCCCAAATTAAAATGTTAATGAAATTTTGAATTTTGAATATGATTTAATTTTGATTTTAATTTTTTTTTAGGTTACTATCAGAGCTTTATTGAGAAAGAATTTTCTAATAATTAGGATCTCACAATAAATCAATCCCTTAGGTGAGTTCACCTTTAACGTTTCTCTTTATCTATAAGATATTATTTTGTTTATTTTTCTAAATTGTATTTTAATGATATGGTTTCTTTATTTTTAGGTGACGTTCATTTTCTTTTAGCTGACAAAATAATCTTAAGAAGAAATATAGGATTGGGCATAGTCTTGGTATTTATTTTCTTCAATTTATAATTTAATTTTACCTGAATATTATAATTTTGAGAATGTTCAATTTCTATTTCATTTTAAAATATTAAATTCCATTTCAATATATATAAATCGTATATAACTCATGAAAATGATATAAAGAGTAAAGTACGAGTATATAGATTTGGAAAAGCATGATTCCAAGAATATGTACTGTGAATTTTAGCTAAATCGGAGTATATGTATTTGAGAAATTTGTAAATAAAAAAAAAATCCGCATTGTGAATCACCACTTGGGGGGTCGTTTTTGGCCGTTTGGGGGGTGGAGTTAACTAGAAAAGAATTTTAAGGCCCACCATCGTGTTCACCATCCTTGAAAATGAGGGAAGGGGCTTACTTTGGGGGCGTTAAAAATTCATTTGTATTTTTCGAGGTATTTTCCGACTATATATATATATATATATATATATATATATATATATATATATATATATATATATATATATATATATATTGATCTAAATCGGGGTATATGTATTTGAGAAATTTGAAAATCAAAATAAAAAAATTTCAGCCTTTTCCGGTTTTTCCGAGTTGGCGTGACCGTGTTCTACGGAAAATTTTACGTCAAAAATGTCTTTGTTGCATTTTTTTATGTACTGTTAATGAGAAATACGAAGGAAACGCGTATTTTATTTTTTTCTCGTTGCCATTTTGACCAAATTTAAAATTGAGCCTAAAAGATTTCCTTGTCGTATTTTAGGCTGATTGCGGAGGGTCGAGTGACATTTGATATGCTTTTCACATGGAATGACCCTGATGGTGTCCATGCAGATTCAGTGTATCAAATTTACTGAATTACTTTTGTTTGTAATAGTATTTAATTTATTTTTAATACATTCTTTTTGTAACTGATTATTCTCGAAACTGTTTCTACACCAACTTTTCTGTTAAAAAGATTTATTCAAAAATATAAAACAAAAAGACATGCAACTTTTCCACAAAGCACAAACTGCCGAACCGTGAAACGAAGTCGAAAGCAATAAAAAGAAAATGAAAATGGGAAGGAAAAACGTCTACTTGAAATTGCAGTTCCTGTAAACATTTCTCAAAATTCTATAAATTATGCTGCATCTCAGGCAGAGACAGTTATAGACCACTTTATCAATAACATGTTATTTAAATTTCGGTAATTTACATAATACCCAAATTTACGACACAGCTACTCGATTCTTATTTTAGAAGTGTTATAAAAACCATTCCTTTATTTAGAACTAATTTTACGAGGTGTCTTTCTGATAAATAATTATTTAATTAAGTTATTGAACCCACTGGTAGTTGGTTCACTTATTTAAAAAGTAGTACCCACACGCTACTAAAATGTTCCTGACTAAGAATAAAAAAATTAAAATAGTAATAAATTGTGTATTTATTACAGTGATAAGATTGTCAATAATATTTCTCAGTTGAAAAACGCCAATTAACTAAGTTAAGGACTTTGAATACATTTTTATTGTTAGATAAATTCTAGTCGACCTATTATATCTAAAAGAATATTCCAACCTAAAAAAAGGTTGACCATCTGTCGCTATGTACCTACACACAAAAATGATTGCCCATTGATTTGAGCTACTGAGAAATAAATCATTTTTATTAGGAAAATACATCTAAACCCTTTAAAAGACAGGTGTGTCTTACAAAACAATGTAACCGTCTTGTTTTTAAATAACTACTATAAAATAATTCCGACGATACTCTGAAGAGACATTTAAAAAAATTGGTTTCAAATTTATAAGTCCTAGAATAATTACCTGGAAAAGTAACTGAGTATCGGAAAAAAAAGTGTATATTGACATGAATTATATTGAAGAATGTTACCAAAAAAGGAGGAACTGCTTAAAGTGCTTGAAATAAATTTTTATAAATAATATGCAAAGCGTCTTTCAGATTAAACCATAAGCCCAACAATAACTTTGGATATTATGTAAATTCCGAATATTTGAATAAGACCTCATCGATAAAACGCTACCCTAATTGTCCGTGGCTGAGTTGAGCACAATTCACTACGATTTCCAAGAATTCTGCATAAAAATGCAATTTACAATAAAGTTCGAACACGACATTCTTTCCTTGAAACCTCCTGAATAAACGGAGTATGAATAAGGATCAGGAGAACAATTGGTGACTAAATAACTGCCAGAAGTGCCAGAGACAGCTACTTAAAAGATTTCGCTTTTAAATTTAAAATGAGATTGAGGAATCGGATTTTGTGATAACAAAGTAGTTATAATAAAGAAAGAATTTAAGGTAGGGTTTGAAATATGTTAAGATCTTATTCTGCTCGATGTTTTCCTTTAAGGATAAGGAGATCATTATATGTTTCGCCGTCAGCTAATAGAAAGTGGAGATTTTAAATCCAGAACTCAATAAGTATTTTTTTTAAATAGATTCTTTAAGACCATACTTACGTAAATTTAAAGATAGTCTTATTTTTTTTGTACACCACCCAATAACAATCAATTTACAGGGTGGGAAATCACAGGTACAAATAAAATTTTAAAATCAGTAAAGATAAATAAAGTGGAGATTTGAGACATGAAACAAAAATATCAAAATCTGATTTTTTTATGAAGCAATGCTGCCAGAGAAGATGTCACACATATGAATGATATGATGCTTAAATTTACTCTTGGAACATGAAAACAACATTACTGTCGATTTGGCCATGGATAATCTTATAAAGAAAAATCACAGCAGCTGTGTTCCTCCTACTTGCAAGAGAAGTAAAGTTATGTCTCTTTAATATCATCACAGAACTATAGATAAATTCCAGAGTTCCAAAAAGGAGATTTTTGGGGGAGCAACATTGATCCCCGATAAAACTAAGTGCGGAAGGTTCTATAATGTTGACGCTGAAAGTTAAAAAATTAAGAATTAAAACCCCTTTCTGTAGAGCTTTGCGAAAACTGAATGAACTAGAGGATAAGTATGAAGAAATTAAATTACCTAATAGACTGTCAGTTGAGCTCAGACCGAAAGAAATGACGTCGTTTTTGAGGATTCAAAGTTCAGCATAGAATCCGAGGTAAATAATATACAGGGAGTTTCAAGAAATTGTGTTCTGAATTAACCTATTTCTTAGGTTAAAGACTTATATTGCAAACATGACTGAGTGGTCTTATTGAATGTTTGAATAAAAAATGGCAAAGCATTGAAGCTGAAATGTACGATAAAGCACTGATTTCAAGCAGGTACTAACAATTGTATACCGAATGAGAAAGATATAAAAGTGAATCCGCTTTTAAGGTGTTCAACAATGTAATCTTGACGCTATCCCATAGTATATCTCAGGTTTTTGAATTAATTTCCCCAAACTATCCCTTCTACTTTTTTCTTAGACTTACACTTCAGTTTCCCTACTTACATTAAATTTGGCACCCGTGTTTTTTTTAATATTTACGCAAAATTTTACAAAATTTTCCTCAATCCCAGCTCAGGCCGTTTTTCTTTACAGCCTCCTATTCTTATAATCGCCTCTCGTGTGTTTTTTTAACTGTTTAAGCATACGCTTTTTTCAAGCCTGGATTTTTTGCTTTTTATAAAAATTTATTAACAAATTTAAACGATATCCTCAATTTCGTTAGCTAATAAGGTGTTTTCACCACCTTACGTTTTAAAACCTCGCGTTTTTTCTATCGCCTCGCGTTTTTTTACCGCCCCGCGTATTTTTGACCACTTCGGCTTTTTAAAAGTGAACTTTTTACAGAATTTAATTTTTTTTCTGAATTCCGTTAGATTTCGCACTTGCGCCTTTTTCCTTAAAAGTTAAACATATTTCGAGTTTTCCTAATTCCATTAGATTTGCATTTTTAATTGAAAAACTTTATGATTTCATAAAATTTGATTTATGCGTTCTTTGCGGCACGTTTTTTACAAGACCTTTATAAAATAAAATCAACCGATGAAATGTCATTTTAACATTTAAAACTGTGAGTTTTATTAAACAATGGTGGACGACTAATTTCGGCTCAAACAGCCATCTTCAGGTATAAAATAAAATATGTGTATGTAAATGTATTTAATTTTTACTTAACGTATTGAAATTTATGACACACATTGCATTATCTTGGTGAAAGATCACTTTTTACTTCTTTATTTCGCAATTTCTTGTTTATAAAACGCATCAAAAGAATTTTTAACAGAATGGTGTTCTCCTTCAACTTACTTTTAGATACTAGGCGCCATTATTAATTTTTTGCTTTTTCTGGATATTTGACGTAAAATGACTCAACTTCTAGCGTTATTTAGATTCATACCATATATTCCTGAGTTTCTTACTCACACTTGAAGGACACTCGTGTTGTAGTCTTGATTTTGGGGGTAGATAGTTACGATATACTGCCCTTATTCGAACTACTACAGTCCATTGTTTATCTTTCAAAATAATTTTTTATTTTAAGCTTTTAAATTAATTAAAGTCGAGTAAATTAACGCCACAAAAACCCCAAACCTGGGCATCAAGTCCGTCCGTCAAATTTTTTTTAATTTGCAGGTATTCATAGGTACATTTACCTCCGAAAATCTCAGCTACGTGGATTTTGTGGAAGGGTGGGAAAATGGCTCTAGAGTTCCCGAAAATCCGTTTTTCGACGATATCTGCCGAAATATGACCCTTAGAGAATTTTTGTTTAGACAAAAAATGAAGAGCAGTTCATTATCTACAAAAGTTGTCACAATGATTTTTTTCGCTACACTAATATTTTTTGCAAAAATGGCATTTCAAAAATTCTTTTTAATAATTCGCAACATTATTCTGGTGAAAGCGGAAAACTGGAATATCCTCCCATAACTTGAATATCCTCCCGTTTTTGTCTAAAGACAAAAGATAAGGCAATAATAACCAACTTTTTTTTTACTTTTTGCACTTGATTAATAAATTTATTGTAAAAAAAATCCAACTTGAGAAAGGTTGAAGCCAGAGTTTTTTCTCGTGCATTTAATAAAATACTTAATATACATTGATGAAAAGGTCAGAATGTGATCTTTTATTTAGTACAATTCCTAAACCCAAAAAATTTTAGCACGAAAAGACAATAATCCTCAAAAAAATGACGATTTTTCATAGGGGTGAGAATTTTCTCAATTTTCCGGAAAAAAAAAGAAAGAAAAATGCCGTCGACAAGGGGACAACCTAAGCATTCTAATGATGTGCGTTGAAAACCGATATGGTCCTTGATTATCTATTAATTCCCGATAGAAACTAAAAAACATGTTGTTTATGAAAATACACAAAAATAATTTATTGAATCTTTCTGAACAAGGGCGCCCATCTGTAAAAATCTAGGACTGGGCAAGTATAAATTTATAAAGTAGAATATGTAGGTGTAAGCGGAGATTTGGTTGGGTTCGGGGTGGTAGGTGAGAATTGATAGAGGGGGTACGTAGCCCCAGCGAAAAATTTCGGGGAGGGGCTTGCCCACTGCATGCCAACAGATTTTTGAGCGTTTTTTTTTACGTAAAAGGGTTTTCTGAAGAAGGAAAATATACAATTATTGACATTTGTACAGTGCTTATTTACCAGGGTTGGGATGGGAATCTAATTTTAGAATATGTATGGGCGCGCCCTTGTTTCTGAATATATTTAACACCTTGCAAAGCCCCATTATCCAAAAGGATTCGGTGAAATTAGTCTTGATAAAAAAATATGAATACATTTATAGGATGGTCAAAATATCGAGCAAAAACAAACTTTGGCCCGGTTTTTCAATAATTCAGAAAAATAGATAAAAGGAAAAAGTAACATGATATTATAGCTACAGGCTCCTTCTTTCATCCGAACTTTGAATCATGAAAAAATATTAATTTTTACGTGATTTATTGAAGAATTTGTAATCCGCTTGGGAGTATCATTCCTCCTCATTCCTAAATGGAGGGCCGGTTATGTCGAAAAGTACCATATTTTTGACAAAAATGATGGAGATCATTTTAGTAGGTAATGAACTGATCTTCATTTTCGTCTAACCAAAAGTTCTCTAAGTATCATATTTTCGAAAATATCGGCGAAAATAGGGGGAAAAAATACATTTTTGAGACCAATGGGCCATTTTCACGCCCTTCCACAAATTTCAGACAGCTGAGATTTTTGGGCGTGAATGTACCCATGAATACCTGCAAATTAAAAAAAAATGGTGCCGGACAGACCTGATGCCCGGGTTGGCCTTCGTTTATTGGATTAATAGTAGAGTAACCATCTTATATAATGAGAAATCTGTTTTCGCATCTCTACTTTATGATTGCAGTTTTTACGGGCGGAAAAAAATAATTTTTACGAAATTTAGGTTATTCCATAAAAGATACTTGATCTTTTAATTAAAACGCAAAGAAGCAAATGTGCAAATTATCACAAAAATGTAATTAATTTGCCTAAAAAAATAAAGCTGCACACGATAAAAGTTAAATTATCACAAAATAACCATTATCTTAATATTTTTCGCATGGTCTTTACTTTAATTAAAACATATTTTTTGATGGTAATTACTAAGCTACCTAAAGAATATAATTGATATATTAATTTGGTATCACATAAAGCTGCCGGTTATTACATATAATCGACCGGTTAATTTAAATTTGTGGTACAATTAGTCAGGTCCGTTTTGGAAATTCTTTCTGTCATTGGGAAAACAAAGTTGGCCTAAGAATCAATCTCGTAAACGTTTTATTCAAATTATTATGGCATTTTGTAATATTATACAAACATACATATAAGTCTATATTTAAAATAGGTTTCGCTACTTTTTTCAAATCAACTTTCACGCCGGTAAATCCCACAAAATTTTTCTCCCTAGAGAAAATGGTTTCCCAACGAAGCTAAATGCAAAATAATGAGTTTCACATGATATAAGTCATCCACTATCAATTACTATTTCGTTAATGGCACCAATTTGCAGAGAATCAATGAGATGAAAGATTATTATTATTATTATCTCATTTTCTCTTGTGTTTAGTTTCTTTTGGCATATTGAATATTTAGTATCTGAATGCTCTAGAAGAATGAGCTTTGATTTGAGATCATGATACTTGTTTGATACTTTTCAACTATAATTGTATTTTTAAATGTATTATTGTATTCAATGAATTTTGTATGTTAAGGAACTTAAAACAACTGTGTATCATACAAATGGAAATCGCTCTGTTTGTTGTTCAGTATAAATAAATGTCTAAATAAATACATATGAAAAAATATCGAATTTCTTGTGTTAGATATAAAGACCGGCCCTGCGAAGAAGTACTGGTAGGTACACGTATGCGTTGATGTTCGACATATCAGGTTTTGAGATTGATTAAAAAAGACATTCATGAAATTAATCGACCCGTTCAGAAATAATCCCGATATCAGTCTTCTTATCGGTTCGTGGTGAATGAAAAATGGAACTGGTTCAACGTGTAGCTATAAATATTAAATCCAACGGGATATGTTAGTGCGTTGTAATTATTCATAAAATAAATACGTTGATGTATCGATACACATTTGTAAGGGTTTAAACTCTCGTCCTGTGTGTTGCATTTTTTGCGTAATTAGAAAAATGTGAAGTTAAAGAAAATTAGTGGATTTACTATTAATAAAAGTGTGGAGAAATTGTTGCAATGATTACAATCATTCTTCTCTTCTTTCCGTACCGTGCCTGTCTTCAAGCGTGTGTTATCTCCATGGCAATTCGGTTGAATTGGTCTCTATCTGTCGCTCCTCGGAATAGTTGTTCTACTCCCAGTCCGGTCCATTTCGTAGCCACGATAGCTTTTTGCGACCTATGCATTTTCTGCCCTCAACCTTTCCCTGAATGTTCAGGCGAGTGATGTGATATTTGGTACTTCGCATTATACGCCCGAAATAACTGACCTTTCTTGTTTTTATGGTGTTCAGGAGTTCTCGATCCTTATTCAGCTGCCTGAGTACCTCTGCATTACTGGTACGTGCAGTCCAAGGGATCTTGATGATTCTGCGATAGCACCACATCTCAAACGCTTCTATTTTGTTCATGATGTTAGCTCCATACGTAACAGCGTAACAAAACTGCGTCTGAACTGTGAGGTTTCTATTAGTGAGAGTTGTTTTCCATTTATTGAGTGCCCTCCATGCCATTTCAATCCTCGCTCTGACCTCTTTGTCGCACGTTATGTCATTGTTCAGCCAGCCACCCAAATATTTGAAATGTGATACCAGTTCAATGTTGTGTCCGTTGATTGTAATCGGAATTGGTTCTATGTTTATTCTACCTACAGTCATCCATTTCGTTTTCCTGATTTTTATATTAATACCCCATTTTCGACCAGCCTGATGCACTCTATCCAGCAGTATTTGCAAGTCTTCCATGGCAGTATCATCTGCGTACCTTACGTTGTTTATAATTTCGCAACCTATCTTCACTTCATCTGTTCTGTCATATAAAGCCTCTCGAAATATGTTCTCTGAATAAACGTTGAACAACAGGGGTGATAAAACACTCCGCTTTTTATTGGTATTTCATCTGTACACTCATTAAAAAATGGTAAAGACCCAGGATAAGTTAAAGATTTTCAGAAATGTAAATAAAAAGGGGAAACAGTATTGATATTGAAAATATGCAACCGAGTTTGGATACAAAAATATTAGACTTAGCAATATTATACATATTGTCATGTTTCGCATATATTAAGAAATTTAAATTTTCTTCAGATTCTTAGGGTTTGGGCACCTAGCAATAATTTAAAAAAAAAATTTATTCCCACTAAATTTTTTTATTGTTAAAGAAACTATTCAAAAATTAAATTTATAATTTATATTTCTAACAAAATACTTAGTTATTATTAAAGAAAAACTTATTTTAATTTAAAAAATGATCCCATTTTAATTTTTTTTTTAAAAACTACACTGTTAAATCCAGCAAATGCACACACCAAATTAATCTTATTAACGTTTATCATCCTGTATTAGAATATTAATTACTGTCAAATTTGAGGTTGTTGTCAATTTCTATATAAAATTTTGTTATATTAAAAAATAAGAAAAATCAATATGAATATCTACAATCAATCAACAAAACAACTATTATTAAATCACTTATCTCTTTGCTATTTGTATATTTTGACTTCGATAATATTCAAAAGTCTCCTTTGACCCTCTCCAATTCTTTACTTTTCACACCTTTCCCAATTTCCTTTCTATTTTAATTTTCTACGACCAACTATTATAATACCGGGTGTCCCCGAAGTTTCTGACCCATTTTAACTGCAAATATCTCGGAACTCAGAAACGATAGGGAGGTGCGGTTTTGTTATTTTCTATAATTATTTAGTTATCAGAAATCTAAACATCAACATATTATACATTTTCGGAAAGGGAAAGAGTTCACCTTTCAGATAGAACAAAAATATATAGGGTGTGTCGTTAAAAAAATCGACGTTATTTGAAAAAGACCGTTGTTTTAAAACACTCTGTATAAGATTTTACTAAATAAACATTTATACTGAAAAAAACTTTATTTAAAAAAAAACTGTTCGGTGAAAACCGCACCTCCCTATCGTTTCTCAGTTCCGAGATATTTGCAGTTAAAATGGGTCAGAAACTTCTGGGACACCCGGTATTCTATTAAATTTCTAACGTTGCAAAATTATATCCTTTGCCGATTTTCCACCAGTAAAGTCCTACAAACACCTACGGAACTGTCTTTGATATTTTTCTCCTTTCTTTACTAATTCTTTATATTCATTTATTACTTGTTATTTTATAATAATTTTATTTTATTTGTAAATTTTTCCAACATTTCCTTTTTTTATCAAATTTTTTATTTGTCAGTTCTTACAACTTTTATCCATCAACAACTCTTTTTTTTATTTTTCCCTACTATTTCTATTTTTTTATAAGTTTCAAAATTGACTGCTAATTTATAGGTTATAATATCATTCTTTTTTTTAAAACCGGCCAGAAATTAGTACTTTCCGGTTTATTTTTAGGTCAGAAAATCTCATTTTGTCGGACCGAGCCAGAAAATTATTGTGATAGTCCGGTAAAAGCTTTTACCGGACTCATTTTTATTTACTTTCCGGCCTATCTTTAATGAAAAACTAATAATATAGTTAGTCTAAGATAGCGGTCAATTGGTTTCTATAGTAACCGAGTTTTGTATTATTTAAAACTATAAAATAACTTGACATATTTTGACGTTTAGTTGAAAACGTGGCATTTATTATAAAATGGATATTCAAAATGATGCATTTGATTGTGAATTAATGGAAGATGAAATTATACCAAGCAATTGTTAAAATTAGTTAATAAAGAGTTCTTGTTATAAAAATGTAAACTGAATAATATGATGTTTATAGTACAACACTGCACGTTTTAAAAAAAATATTGTACGTAATACGTCCCAAAAGTGCTTTTACTGGACTCGCAGGCTTACAGGACTCGCCTGCGGCTCGCCCTGCAATTTGCCCACTCATCCAGTAAAATACCACTTTCGGGACTTGTTACGTAAACTACTATTTCTTTATCTTTAAATCTCTAACGTAACTATAATTTTTTTTATTTTTATTTTTTATTTTTTTTATTATTAAAATAGGATCATTTTATTATAAACTATTATAACTAATTGATATACATATACAATTAAACAACCTCAGATTACATATTTCTTATATTACAATACAGTACAATATATACATAATATATAACAAAAAAATCGTCATTGACGATTTTAGAGGCATTATAAATATGAATAAAAACTATAAATCGATTTAGGACAGCCAGAAATAAATACGATTACATTTTCATAGTCAAACAAACAAGAACTTAGTAAGAAAACAGCACACTTCATATTCATAGATTTGATAAAAGCTTTCGATATCAAATAAGGAACAATTTAAAGAAATGAAGAGTCCATAAAAACTTATTCAAGCTATAAAAATAATTCAAAAAGAAAAAAACTAATTTTATAAAAGGACGCTTGCATGTAATGCTTAATTAACGTGATTTTTATCTTTAATATTGTAAGTGACAGTAGAGATAGGTAATTTATCATATTTGCAAATATTGTATAACGTGTTCATCGAGAAACCTGTTTCATTTGGATTTGGGTGTGGGTATACTCTAGATAAAATTGACCTAGGTCAAAAAAAGTAAACTTACTGTACAATAAAATAAGAAATAGTTACAGGGTAAAAACTTATAGAAAAATCTTTATAAATTACGTTAATTTCAAGTGGTTCAAAATTATATTTTCTAAGTTACAAAGCAAGCGATCTGATTTAAAAAAATCGTTTTATTCGGTGTTACTTATATTAATGGATTTTAAAACCAAAACTTTTTAGTCATTCCCTACCAGATAACCCGAACGATTTCTCCAGCTGAAGTGAAACAAGAAACATGAAAATTTGCTCAAATAATTCTTGTAAAGAATTCATATATCAGATACCAGTTTGAGTTTCGACTATTTAGAAATGCCACAGGATTGTTTGCTTAAAAGTCTCGGAAAGAATAAATTTTATACATAATTTTACTAATTTGATGTACAAATTAGTTCGGTGCAGCTGTTATGAATGGTTTATAGTACCTGCCGATTTTGACAATTTCAGAGAGGTTATAAATTATGTATATAATAAACAAATGTTTTGAAAATGAGATATGGCCAACATGCTTCAATGTTATACCAATATATAAGAAAGGTGATAAAGCTGAAGTATCTAATTATCTAATATTTGAAACTTTATTAAAAAATAGACTCAACTCCTTCATTAAAGAAAATAATGTAATATCAGAATGTCAGTTTGGATTTAAGGAGGGAAAATCAACCCAAGATGCAGTTTTAGAATTGACAACCAAAATACATAAAGCGTTAAGTGAGAGCAAACCATGTCTTTGCGTTTTCCTAGACTTAGCCAAAGCCTTCGATGCAGTAAATCATAATATGCTATTAGAATCTTTGGAAGATATTGGCATCAGCAATGAATGTCTTAAATTATTCAAAAGTTATTTATCTAACCGAAGCCAAGTAGTTAAAATAGGTAAAGTAACAAGTGCTTCTAAAAATATTGAATATGGAGTTCCACAAGGTACAATCTTAGGACTCATATTATTTACTATTTACATTAATAATCTATTTTTATTACAAGAAACTGACGATATTATAGGATTTGCCGATGATACCGCAATATTTTACAGCGACGCTACATGGCCCAGACTCAAAAATAAAGTTGAAACTGACCTTACAAAGATAAAATGCTGGTTCGATAGCAAACTACTTACTATTCATTTTAACAAAACAGAATTTTTGAGCCCTTGACAATTAATGTTAATGGCTCAAGATATGCTATAAATCCTGTAACGAAAGTAAAATATTTAGGAATTATTTATTAAACATATTTTATTAAAAAATTGCAAACCATCTCATACAAATTCAAATATTTGGAAACATGCATACGTTCAAATTATCTAAAGACTATATTGTCGTTTGGTTGAAAGCCATTTAAGATACGGGATAATTGGATGGGGATATGCTATGAAATCGTCCATTCATCCACTGGAAGTAATTCAGCGCCGATTCTTGTAAATAATTTTTAATAAATCACCTCGACATCCTTCGGATGATCTATATAATGAAAGTGGTGTGCTGGATGTTAAACAACTATACTACCTAACAGTTGCCTTAAAATATTATGATGTTAAAGACTTAATAAAATTACCTGATCACGAACACGACACACGACAAAAAAACCAGTACACGCTACCAAAAATGCAAAAATCCTTATGCCAATGTTCTTTCTGGTATATTGCTCCAAAAGTCTTTAACTCAATCCCAGAAAACATTAAAAATTTAAATGGAAAAACAATTTAAAAAAATTTATGTACACTAAATCAAGACATTATTTTAGAGAAACAATTGAATTTTATTATTTCTATTTTTGAAGATTATATAAATGAGAAATAAAAATAGAAATTTGGTTATGTTATCTAGTAGTTTAAATTATTTTTTTTAGTTCTTGTATTATATTGTTATCGTGTATTACGTTATATCTACTGGTAGATACTGAAACAGGTGTTCTTCACCTATCAGATTACATTTATTAACACTTTGTATGTTGTATTTTTTTCTTGTATTTTTCTTGTGAATAAATTATTATTATTATTATACAAAAACTTTGTTTTACAGTGCTGAAAATGTTCACTTTTTGTTAACCAACCAGAATTTGCAGGAAGTTTTATTTTTCTTTATTAATTGGAAAGTGCAGCTTATGATGACGCAGTTTCAACTGACAAATCATGTAGCGAAAGGTTTCGACGTTTTGAGGATGTATATTTTAGCGTTGAAGACAAGTCTCGCTCTGGACAGGCAAAAAAATTCGAGAACAAAGACTTAGAGGTATTACTCGACGAGTCTATCAAACGCGAGAGGGGCTTGCAGAATTATTGGGAGTGACTCAAAAATCAATTTCCGTATGATTGAGGGACACGGGAATGATTCAAAAACAAGCAAATTGGGTGCCATATGTACTGAAACCGAGATTAGTTGAAAGGCGATTTTTCACTAGCTAGCAGCTGATTCCAAGGGTAAAAAAGAAAAGGGTTCTTGCATCGAATCGTAACTGGAAATGAGAACTGGATATTCTACTATAACCCCAAGAAGAAAAACCACTATTAAACCAGGCCAATTGGTGCCATCGATTAATATGGTCCCAAGAAATCTGTCATAACCATGAAAAAAATTCTAGAATGTTAGGACTATTTTTATTGGAGTTCTCAGGGAATTTTATTTCTAATATTGATCTGAAAAAAATTTGAAGAGAAGGTGGATGAAATGTCCTTTATATCTCACAAAGTTATTTATTGGCGACCGGTTTCGACAATATTATGTCATCATCAGGCACACCTAAATGGGTAAGTTATGGGGTTAAAAAATTTAATTGTGAAAACAGCAATTAAGTTTTGAAAGATAAAATAAAATCGAAGTTATTGAAGTTAGACTCACCATAACTTATCCATGAAGGATTAGCGTCAGGAGTTTCACAAAAAACATGGTACAGGTGTTAACATTTAAATTTTTAAAAAAAAATTGTGACGTAATTAGGACGATACTTATTAAAACAGACATTAACTTCCAAAATCCTAAAATTCTTAAAACAAACCAGGAAAATTGCTGAATATCTTTCACAAGTTTTTCCATCCTTTCTAGGGACGCGGAACGAGCTTTCGAAAAAATATAGCTTGACGACCTCCTATATAAACTCAATTTTTTCATTTATATTACACACACTTTTATAGTTGTAAATAACGAGTCTCATAAAAAGATCAGGAAACAAAATCATAAACTATGGTCTCTTAAAACATTTACATTCTTATCGATAACATTCCAAATCCGTCATTTTTGATATAACAAAATTTTATAGATCGTTAATCTTTTAGTTTGATTTATTTTCAGAATGATCGCCCACTAGTTCGATCTGAGCCAAAAAAAATTAATAATATCTAAAGTTTTTTAACAATAAATAAATTTGTTAATGGGGACAACTATTTATAATCTGATTCGAATAATATAAATAGCGAAATTTGTCTGTACATTTTGTGACTGGTGCTTTCACCAAATAATTGAAAAATATTTTACTCATAAAATGATGTAACGAATTTTGGTGACGGCGAGGAAATTAATACTCTTAATTTACTTTAGAAGTGATAATTCGTTTGCCAGTATCAATGGAATTTAGTGACGAATGTTTTTTTTATTTTCAGGAGACTTCGTTGATATTTTAAGGATCAATGTAGCTCCTCTAAAAGAGGAGCCAGAATTTTTTTAGGATAATAGCAAATACGTATTGAAAGAAGGTATATTAACCATAAAAATGAGTTTAAAAAACAAAATATTTATGATAAAAATACATAGGAATCCAGGCTTTAAAGTAAATAGACTTTTCCATTTTTTGGCAAGAAGTCCCCTATATTAAAAATCGCTTGAATAAAAAAAAATAGTATCCAAATTTACAAAAAAAAAATTACTGTGAAAAGTGTGGAAAAGTCGAGAAAATCCCACAATACAACCAGATGTATAATGGTTTAAATAACGGGTTTTTGGATGATTTTTCTAATTTGTTTGAAAGAAAAATATAAATTACACACTAAAAATCGTACGAAATTAAAAATTTACAAAATGAATTAAGTTTGAATTTTCTATTGCAATCATGGAAATTTACGAAAAATGTTATAGGAAAAAAGTGAAAAAAAAAGCCTGGAAAATTCCGTCAAATTCTAAAGTGGATGTTAAACGTTTTTTTTTTTGAAAATAATTTTTTTTTAAATTGCAATAATAATGATAATGGTGCGATACTAAAAATTTACAGAAATGGCTAATTTCATACAGTGCGACTCAAAAAGTCTGCACCATATGGGAAAAATTTTTATTATTCATTTGACAGAAAATTTTGTTCTTGATAAAAGTTGGTGCATTGCGTAAAACTGCTATTGCAAACGTCAAACTTTCAAATTTCTAAATGGTATACAGAGGCGGGCAAAAAATAGGAATTTTGACCAAGAGTAAAGTACCCCTATTTTTGACAATATCAAAAAAAATTATTTAGGAAAGTTGTTTAGAATTCAAAATTATACTGAGATTTAAAAGATAATAAAAATTTTTCCCATATCGTGCAGACTTTTTGAGTCGCACTGTATGACAAATCCACTGACCAAAACGAAATTTACAAAAAACAAAATTCTTTTACAATATTAAATAAGTTATTCAAAACGATTTTGTACATGAGTTTGCCAATATTTATTTTTGTGAATTCTGCAAAAATTTAATTTGATTAATCAAAAAAAATGTTAAATACATTTCTTAAAAAAATAGTTCACAAAATTCTATATTCTTGTCCTTTCCATTCATCGATTTGAAATTTCAATTGTTCATTGTTTTCTGGAAAGGCGGGTATTTTTCGAAAATCTCATAAATTGTGAATTTGTTTCCACACACCACGCATTTTCTCCGTTATAAATTATTTGCGGCTCTTTGATATCGCTGGACAGGCGTTTCTTATACTTTTTTTTTGCTTTACTTAGTCTACGTTTATTTTAACGTCTATGGGGGTTTAAGTGCTTTCAAACATTTATGAAAAATGATTGGCGTGCATTGTTTAGATTCTAGCGGATGATTTAATAAAATATTTGACGTTGTATCAAACTTCGTATGCCAGTAATACATACAATTTGTTTTCTTGAATTTATCAGTCCACCATCAATTGTTTGTTTTAAATAAATCGATGTACTTAAATGTGACAATTGAAAATATTCTTTTTCTATGCCCTATCTTTAAAGTACCTTGTATTTTACCGGCTTGTAGCGCTTAAAACGACTGTTTATGGTTAGAGTGAAAAAAAGTAAAAAAGCGTAAAAAAAAGTGCCATAACTTTAACTTTATTTCACGCTTTCCATAAGCTAATGCAGTTGAATGGTGCAATATCAAGTCACCTTTGACTTTGACAACACATGAACTGTAACTGATTTGACGTTAACAGATTTGTTTATAGTATCAATAATTCGATTTGTTTTAATTTAGTAGTTGTTTCTGTTATTATTATTATTATTTTTATTTTTATTATTATTATTATTATTATTATTATTATTATTATTATTATTATTATTATTATTATTATTATTATTATTATTATTATTATTATTATTATTATTATTATTATTATTATTATTATTATTATTATTATTATTATTATTATTATTATTATTATTTATGTGGATAGTGAAGATTCCCAGTTTGAAATATGTTCTCCCGAAGAAATTATAGAAAAGGCAAATGTGGCTATATTAAATTTTGCTGCCAGAGAAATCCAAAGAAAATTATCTAAAAGAAATCCAAAGAAAATTATCTAAAAGAATATAACACAGTGAGTGCTATTAGCTTTTTTGAAGAAAGGTCTAGAAAATTCGAGTCTTCTACATTATTCACAATTTAAATGAAGCTTTATATCTATTAATCAAACAGAAACAAACGTGACTGGATCAAAAATTCACATTAGTCAACCAAACAATTGCATTTTCAATATTAGTTGTTGATTTTTTTTAATATTATTGTGTACAATTTTCAATTCGGTCATTAGTTGTAATTTACTGAGGAGTTTAATAAAATATTCCAAATTCCATTATTTGTATAGGGCTGTAGAAAAAATTTTGTATGCAACATATGCATAAAGTGGTACTTTTTTTGAAGAATGGAAAATTGACCGCACGAGCCGTTAGGCGACTGCGGCAATTCCATGAGTGTTGCATAAATTAGTATTCTACAACTCTTTCAAATTAAAAATTAAAAAGCAATTCAGATATTAAAATGCGATCTTCAACCAACTATCTCAAATCGATTTAAAGTTGCGTGGTTATAAAGTCAACTATTTTAAATCTCTAAAATGTAAATTTTGATTTGAACACGTCCCAAAATGAAAAATAATCAAGACAATAAAATTCTATTTTGCACTCACTAGTCAAGATATCCAGAAAATATTTTTGCATATCTTCATCACTTACATTTCAAATTTTCTTCTACAGGTGCTGTAGTTATAAAGCCGACTGTGATACAGTGATCATCTATTTAATGTGATTTTTTATGGAATTCGGTGAAAATTATTATGAAGGTTGAAAGAAAGTAAAATTATTTGTTAGATCAGCAAGGAACTATTTTCGTACTGTACCATAATCTATACCGTTTTATTAAAAAAATGTGGTATCTATTTTGACAGACTATTATTCACTAAAAATTATAATGTGTAAGCAGAGATTATTTATCTTTAAAACAGTTAGGTATTTTTTGTAAATGATTTAGATGAATACATTTTTATTTCCTGCTCTAAATAATTTAATTTGACACTTCCACACTAAAAATATATTTGTTTGATTTAGTAGCTATGATAGAAAATATTTTTAATATACAAATGGAAAAACCTGCTTTCTATTTAAAACTAAATAGTAATAGTAATATTAATTTCAGGCTTTCTGTTTCAGGAAAACAGTTTTTGAAATAAACGTTAATATTTCTTCTATTTTATATGAACGTTTCAGTGTTTGCTTCATACCTACTTCGCTAAAATTGAGAATAATTTGGCCAAAAAGTCAACTTAAATGATATTAATAAATACATTTTAAAATATCTACTGATCCATAGGGTGTCACGTTTTTCACTGTCAGGTTAAAATACTTTAAAAAATTGAACAAAAAGAAATGTTTATACATAAATGCGCTGAAATTTATTGTAAATAAACGAAAATTTGAGTTATTTTTCACACAAATTTCATTAAAAAGTATTGATGAAACTCAATTGCTTAGAGAAAGGATGACTACTCTCTATACTAACGTATGTTTACATTTTTGATCTGAAGCAGTTAGAATACAACCACCGTAACTAAGGCATAAAATTAAAAAAAAAACCTTTTTGTAAATCGATTTTATAATACTGCACTTCGAAATTTTCAAAATATAGTAATAATTTTAACAAAAAAACTATAAATAAATCTCTTAAATGGCATATTGGTCAATAAATAAATTCAATGAAACCTAACAAAAAATTCAAGATATCACCTGCCGGCTATTCTGCCCTTCATCCTGCGTCAACTTCACTGTTCCTGAAAAACTGAATGAAAACTTCGTTTGCTGAAAATGAGGAGCACGTGGTGCGACGATGCGAGTCGCGAAGTGGCGCAGCGAACGCGAAACGAACTCAAGAAGAACTGACGATTCGACGGTGAGTGTTTGTTGTTTTCTGAAAAGCCTGCGGGCTGGCAGGCAGATCGCGCCTGCTGATCGACAGACCGGTCGCAGGATGCGGATGCCGATGGCAGGAATGGTACGTGAATCTTTTGCGAAAGGTTATCTCTTTCGATATTGTAACGTAATTTAAAGAAATAGTAAGTAAGGGTTTTTTAACACCGACTATTTTATTTTTTGTTTCATTCATATCGAGTATTTATTTGATATCAAAATAACTTCGATTTTAAAATACAGTTAAACAGTGCATAGAGAATGAAAGAAGTGAATAGAAAGTAGAAGTAGCGTCCCTAAAATCACAGGAAATATCGACACACAATAATATTTCCAGGCAGCAACGCTAGCTGCTAGATTTTGCTTACATGTTCCAAAATCGCGCTCGACGCGTAGTCATAAACGTGGGTATAAAATGAAAGCTGTTCAGAATTTAGAAACATATTTCTAAAGGGTGATTCTAGACATCCCAAGCATTACGAAAATGTAAAAAATAAATAGATTTAAAAAAATATACATTAGAATGACCCATTAACATCGAAAAAAGTCATGGTGGTTGTCTACATGGTCGATCTAGGTGGTTGTCTACATGATCAATCTAAGTGGTTGTCTACATGGTCCCTCTTTTTCCATGCAGGACTTTTTCTTGAGAAAAAACACGCCAATAAATAGATCAATTTTTGAAGACTAATACTATATCACAGTGGTAAGGTGGTAACCTCAACACTTTAACTCCATGTTCTTTTGCTATTTCATCTACACTATACTTCTTAAATTTTGGTAAATGTTGTTTACATAACTGCAATAGTTCTTTTTTGAGTAATCCCTCTTCTGCCACTATTTCTTTGGTTATTATCCAATCGGAGAGTTCTTGCTTTTTCCATTTAGTGTTAGGCAACGGTTCCTCGAATGGTAACTGGCATTGTCCATATCTATTACCGAATTGGTCGGTAATAAATCTAACATTTGACTGAAATATTCCTCAAAAACATCAGCAGTCATTTCTTCATGGTAGTCTTTCGTAGAATTTGAAACAAATTATAACATGCCTCTATCAACAAATCCTTTATCTCCTCCAATATTAGTGATAATTAAACGGGGACCTTTAGCATTTGGAAATATTAAGCCAGTAGACAAACCTTCTATAAATATGCCTGACGAGCATTTGTAACCTGTTTATCTTGCCAAACTTTTTTTACAAAATGTCATTCATGTATCCATGTTTCATCTAAATAAAAAATATTTTTGTTTTCTCTTCTTAATTTCCTAATTTCCCTTAAATTGCCTCCTCCAATTAATTAATTTCCTAATTTTATCTTTCTCTATAAGCGCGGATTTTCTATCGTTCTTCTCCCAAACGAAGTCTAATTCATGTAAAGTTTTCCACAATTTGCCTCTTTTAACGTTTGGCAAAGTTTCGTCTCCATTAATGTCTACTAAAAGTGTATCCAAAGTAGCTCTCATTTTTTGTAAATGAAACGAATGCACTTTTCTTCGGATCAGTTGTTTCATAGTACCGTCTATTTGAGTGGGTTTTCTCTCAGTTGACGTTTTAGGTGCTATTGTAATACTTCCATCCTTTCGTTGCTTCGAAAGTCTATACATGGTTCCTTCTCCAACTCCGGTCATATGTGAACACTTAGAAACTATATATATATATATATATATATATATATATATATATATATATATATATATATATATATATCAATATTGCTTTTTATCGCCTATTATTACAGAATTAACAATTCTGCGTGTTACAATCACAGGACTACACAAACAGAAATGTACATTTTAACTAAAATAATTTACAATCTGCACAACACTTTCTGCCGATTAGAAATTTTAATCCTTTCTAAGAAAGTTGAGGACTACTTAAATTGATCTTGAATTGTAAATATTTTCTACCTTTACAGATTACATACTTACCAGGAATTGAAATAAATTGGTATTTTTAAAAAATTTAGGAAGAAAACCCAAGATTTCATTTTGGAACAAATAATGCTTAATATTTTATTTTAGAAATTATCCGCCACTGATTTATAATGTTATATTGGGGTTTATCTTTTGGGTCATAAACATTTTGCTATCAATCATTTTCAAACAGAGTATAATGATATTGTAAATATGTTAAGGTGCACTGCTAGTATCAAAATCATTATCATTATAACTAATTATCATTACATTGGGCGTCAAAAAGTTTCGCACTTTGTCGTGCACGAACTTATTAAATGAGCTCGGCACAAACGGGGACAGAACTCGTTTTATAAAGCTCGTCAGGGAATATAATTCGGTAAGGCATATAATCTTGTGCAGAACAAACACCGTGGTCTAATCTGCAAATGGCCCTATGAGGTCGACGATATTTGCGCGATGCATTAACACATGCAGTCAAACTTCTACATCCAGGGTCGGTTATATAAGTGGGCCTCTACCACTAAAAAAGATAAATTAATGATCGGTTTTACATAAATTATAATAGAATAAGGAAGCTCTATGTTGATTTATTTCCTGACGTCATTTTTACGGGCTAAATGAGAGTAGTTCTCCAGCTGTTTTGAAAAACAAAAAGCAAAAATTGGGACAGCAATTTTCTAATCTCTGAAAGATTTCTTGAAATGTTATAAAAGGAGCTAGTTAAGAAGTAACGCAAGGTCATGAATGATCGACTGCTGTCGAGACGAGATATATTCTATTGTCTTAATTTTTGGTCTCCAATTATTCGTACAAAAGAAAAATCGATTGATAGTGCAGAAATACGTGTGAAAAAAAAATCACAGAATGCATTACGCAATAGAAGACAATCTGATATGAATAAAGAGGATGATTGACATGGGAAAATATAAAAAATAAATAAAATACTGACGAGACAAATAATGATGTATAAATTAATAATAAATATAATTGGTGTTCGATCTCTTTGATATTATTTATTTTTCGTGTTGCTTCATCTTCAGATAGATACTACGAGGTATGCCTAGCTTCGGGTAGATCCAGCTCAGGATAGGTCCAGCTTCGGGTAGGTCCAGCTTTGGGTAGAGTCAGCTTAAGGTAGGTCCAACTTCAGATAGCAACCACCGGGTTGGTCAAGTTTTGGGTAGATCCAGTTTTGGGTAGATCCATCTTTGGAGAGCCAATCAAGTAGGTCCAGCTTCAGGTAGTTTTAATGAATTTATATTATTACTAGTTCAAATATGGTACTTTTATGTACTTTTGCAACAGTATTAAATTCAGAGATTCTGTTACTTTCTTTCTCTTCACTCCATGTTTTAGTTTTACTCTTAAGCATTCTGCTGTTCTGCAGTTTCTGAATGTTTTGTCTGCTATATTAAGGTCTGTTAATTCCTACTTTAGATATTCTTTCGCCATTTTTTTGGAGATTCTTTCGAAATTTTCTTTGTCCTCTGCTGTAACTATCTGGTAGTCTTCAAAAAGTAGAGTATATGTATATATATTTAGAGTGCAGCGAAAAATCCTGACTCGGACCTGTTCTTTTCTCGATTATTAATGCAATTATTAGCGAAAATTTGCTTATACATTTTAAGAGTAGTTGAGACATTTACAAAACTGGCTGGCTGATAATATCCTGTTTAATATATAAAGTGCCGACTGTGTCCGAAATGATATTCATTAAACGAGGATTTATAGGGATTACTTGGCTAGTTACTGCATTTAAACATGCTACATGCACATTTTACGATTAATTTTTCGTAGCGAACAAACAAATTTAAAATGAAATAATTTCTAATTACTACTTAAATAAAGTGTTTTTCGCAAAAACATGTTATCAACTATGATTAAATTTTGCTTTAAAACTGAAAGATTTATATAAAAATTTGTTTGTCTTCCATATACTAGCTGGCCCAAATTCAGAGCCGTGATTTGGGGGGGGGGCGAACCTTCCGGGTCAAGTCAATTTTTTGAAATAATGTCTTTATTACCTTTTAGTTATTTATTTGTATATGTGATTTTTTTCTTAGGGGGGGGAGGGGGGTGCAAGAAAAGTGTATTGAGGCAAATGGATTTCATTTTGAACTTCTTTTAAAATCGCAATGTTTATTAAATTGTTTTTTACTTTGTTCCGCATTGTTAAAACTGTTTTGTTTTTGGTTATTGTTATTTATTTTATTTCTTAATTAAATTTATGAATAAACATTTCTTGGGGTTGTTAATTTCATTCCGATTAAAATAATTACACATGATTTTCGCTGAAACAAATGTCAAAATTAGGTTAATCCAAACATTTTCAATCTAATTTCAGTTCATTGCGGATGGAAAAAGTTACATACATGGTGAATTTTTGACATGAACCAGATATGGCAGATTTTTAAATCCGGCCCTGTAAAATGATTCAAATTCTGGTATTTACTATACTGTGCCGTGTGTGCCGTTATTGTTTATTTTAAAAATTTCTTTATAATTACTAAACATTATTATTATACAGTAAGATATTTCATTATCGCCAATTTTCAATTTGGCTTTAAAATTAATCTTTAATTAAAAATGTAAGGCAAGTTTAACAAAAATTTCACATATCTAGGTTTAACTGTCTATTTAAGTCCTCTGGAGAAATTATATCACATTTTAGAGAAATCATGTACAGGGTGAATTATTGCATAGGTATATAGCAATTCAACAAATTTTCGCGAAGCCGGCTCTGGAATTTTTTAGTTCTGAATATGTCAGTTAGTTGCTCGACACCAATACACACTTTTACCAAAAAATGAGACAAATCGACTTAATCATTGAAAAGATATGACCAAACATTATTTTGGTCCAAATCCATAAATCGCTCTGTACATTATTAAAGAAACACAGAAGACATTTTTTAATGGTCTTTGGTAATCCCCTAAGGTGCCTCTGCTTATGGTAGAAGTATGTAAAGTTCCTCGTGACTCACCCTGTATATGTTGACATAGATGGATATAATTGAAATATTTTAAACATTCATTTCGGAAGCTCATAGTGGTTTGCTAGTTCAATTTCTCTTTTTTCGTCTGGAATAAAATTATCCGAAAAATATTAGAAGGATTGGCAATAAATTTAATTTAAAAACAGTTTTTCAAACTAATAATACATTAAAATCTTTAATAGTAAATACAAAACCTTTTAATGAAATTCAAAACACAAAAAATTGTATTTACAAAATTCCATGTGAATGTAATAAATTTTATATAGGAGGAGCATCTAGACCTTTTCATATTAGACTTAATGAACACCAATCATACATTAAAAATAAACAATTCGAAAAATCCAAAATATGTGAACATGCATGGGATTTTGGTCATAAAATACAATGGAATTCTTCAACTAGATTATTAAAAGAACCTAATAATTATAACCGCAAAGTTAAAGAAGCAGCAATAATGCTTAAATAATAACGAATGTGTTTCTAATTGTTCGGTCGATATTTCAAAACTTTGGATGTCTATTGTACAAAAAGAGTTAATTGCAAAAAGGATACCCTCTATATCGGGATAGTATCATAAGTTTTTATCTGGTTTTTTCTTATGATAATATTAATAAGAAAACTTCGTTTATGACGAAGTATAAATTCTCTTATAATATGCAAATGCGCTATCCTTTCAAAATTCGTTCCCAGAAACGTCTCAAAAATATGATTGAAACAGATTTTGACATCTTCAATCTCAAAATCTTTTTCTACGTGTACTATGTTGATGTCATATTTTTGCAAGATTATCAAGTGTTCTGTTTCTATAGTAAATTTCTTTATTTTGTTATGTCATTTTGAAAACGACTTCCGATAGAGGAAGTCGAAACTTCAAATTAAAACTTTTTTCAAGAAAATAAGTAGTTTTATTCCAGACGAAAAAAGAGAAATTTTAAACATTTTTCCGACATTTAAACTTTTTTTCCTCGAGTTTCTTGACAAAGTATATTTTTACTTGTTTTCTTGTTTCTCGGAATAAAGGTCTAATTCAATCAGTTTCAATTTTTTTTATTTTTTACAACATTTCGATATATTTTTTGTCATCTTCAGGTAAAAACAAAAATAATTTCAAAAGTAATATTTTTGTTTTCATGTATGAGTGCTGTCGAGGGTATACGTAATTGTTGGTATCAATTTAATATTCAATCATAAACAGAACTGGTCCCAAGTTAGAACCTTGAGGTAGGTACTGCAAACTATACTATCACCGTTGAGCTCCTGTATCTAGAAAGAACCTCAACATCAAAATATTTCGATCTAAAAATAACGAATATCGAACTTTTAAGTAAAAAAAAATGTATTACCGTAACTAATCACTTTCTTCTGCAAATGAGTAGCCAATAAAAAAAGCTAACGTTGATATAAAAAGAAAACATATAGTAAACAACAATGAAATAACTCAATTTTTTATTACCACTGTCAGGAATTTGCGAAAGAAAATTATATCCTGATGGGTTCTTACAAATGGATCCGAGCGCTAATCGTAAATTTTTTTTAAAAGACACAGTAACACTTAAAACTATCGTTATCGGCGCCTCCACTATAATTCACCAAAATATGGTTAGACTTTTATTGGGATTTCCAGAGCTTAATGATAGGCGCATATATTTTCACATGTATTATAGTGGTAAAAAAAAACAATAAAACCAAATTAAGTTTCCGTTTGTTTTCCATGGAAATACTTTCAAATAATTCAGTGTTGTAGAGTCTGTGCTTTTGAAAACTATTGTAAACAAACTTGGTAAACAATGATTTGAACAAAAAGTATGATGGACCTGAAGAAAAAGATGGAATCTCTATTAAGAATACACAAGAAGCAAAATATTTAGATTAAAAACAATCGGAAATAACTGCTTCTAGAACAAAAGCCCCTACAGGTATTAAATTACATCGAGATATGAACTCTCTGATTCTGTTATTCATCAGCTTTCTTTGATTCTTGAAATGTATGGTCTTTTCTTTCTTCGTTTTTGATATGCCAATCAAGCTATTTTTCTGCAATTTTGATTTTGTTATTAGAGTCTAGATGGCGGTGTTTCATAATAAATCTTTTCACAACTATTTAATGCAACTTTGAAGGCTTCTCTCCATATATCGTTTAGTTTATTTATTTATTTATATAAGAATACAAACAGGACGAGCCCAGTACAGTATTCACTCTTTTATAAACTAATACAAAATGGATAAATTCCTATTAAATGTTGCTTAACAATAAAAATAAGAAAAAAATATATATTATACATATTATATAAAAAGAAACTAGTCAAGATGAGATAGATATACTTTTTTAATAGTGTTTGTAAAAGTTAGAGGAAGGAAGATATCCACATCGGTGAGTGATGAGATTGTATTGTATGATTTACTGCATCTTTGCAGAGGAGAATTTAGGTAGTAGTTAGTAGAGCTTTGACTAATTTTGAAAAGATTTTTCCCTCGATTGTTATAGGATGGAGTAATGAAATTAATTTTACTTAACATTTCGCTAGATTCAATTTGCCCGTTAACGATTTTGTAGATAAATTTAACATCTAAAAGTTGACGTCTGTCGACTAGTGATATGAGCTTCAGTTCTCGTCTGCAAATATCGAAGTCTGCATAAGTATGAAATTTTTTTGAAACATATTTTATAAATTTATCTTGGACTTTTTGTAATCGGTCGATATAACAGTTATAATAGGGATTCCAAATAGAAGAACCGAAGCTTAAAACACTATTGACATATGCCACGTATAGATTTCTAACAGACTCTAGTGACAAACGCGCATTAGGAATCCTAGTGCTCTTTAGCTTTTTTTGAAACATATTCGATATGTTGGTCAAAAAAGAGTTTGGAATCAATATAAATACCGAGATCTTTGACCACCGAAACTTTTGTTAAAAGTTCAGTATTGAGGAAATATTCGTTTTCGATAGTGTCTTTATTCCTTGAGAATGTTATACATTGACATTGTTTTGTTGGCAATACAGCGTCAGGCGATTAAATCTTCGTGGATCAGGAGTTTATCGGAAGAATTAGATATTTTTCGAAAAAATTTGATGTCGTCAGCAAACTCCAAGAATTTTGTATTAATGAAACAAGAGGAGATATCGTTAATGTATATGTTGAACAGAAGGAGGCCCAGGTGTGACCCTTGAGGAACCCCTGAGGTTATTCTAGAAATAGGAGAACAAAACTTTCTGATGGATATAGATTGGGATCTGTTGCTGATGTAGGAACCAAACCATCTAAGCAGATTTCGGAAAGCTTTCTAAGTAGGGTGCTATGATCGGTGTAAATGGCGTCTACCTGATAACCCGTGTTCATAGTTTCATATATATAATCTATGTAAATAAATAAGTTGGATTCGACGGAACGTCTCTTCATAAAGCCATGCTGTTCCAAATTTATAATTGAATTCACATCTACATATAGAAAGTCGGTAATAATTGATTCCATTATTTTTGACATTAAACATAATTTGGAGATTGGTCTATAATTTTCAACCAGATATTTCTTGCCAGATTTAAAAATAGGAACAACGAGAGCTGTTTTCCAAACTGTTGGGAAGCAGCCTTCGTGAAGTGATTTGTTAAATAAAATGTGTAGTATTAATGACAGCTTGTTTGCACAGGACTTTAAGAAAGAGGTAGGTATTTCATTAGCACCAGCGGCCTTCTCTGGAAGCTCTAAAAGTTTATTTAGGATTGTGCCATGTTTCCATGGTGTGGATTTGGGTTAGTGTTGTCTAACTTAAACTCATTACAAGGCGGGTTAAAAACTGAACTGAAGTGGTCAGAAAATAAATGGCAAATATGTTCGATATCCGTTACCATATGATTACCAACCTTCAGAGCATTAACAGCAGAAGAACTACCCTTTTTAGATTTGACGAAGCTCCAAAAATGTTTCGGATCATCACAAATACGCGTTTCTATTTGTTGAATGTAGTTTTTATAATCGATGTAAATGCTGCCAAACAAGTTTTGTACTTTCCAAAGCACAATAATGTCGAAACTGTTGTAGAAATGACTTGATTATGATAGGATAAAATAACTGGCCGGATTTAATTTATGAAAAGAAAAAATTTCCATGCAGTTTTCTTTCAAATCACGTGCTGTGTATTTTTCAGTAAACTCAAGTTTTTTTTAATTATGCAAATTTTAAAACGCTTCCCCGGTCATGATATAATTGTAAGTACTCACCGTTCTGGAATAGTAAGTATTACTTGCCGTTATTAAAACGTCAAATCTAATTTAATTATTCTCATAGTGGGGTTGTTTTCGGGAGAGTATATATCATGTTAATTAAAATTAATGATGATATTATCAAGACAGATTCTTCTATTTCCTTTGATTAAGTTTCATTGAGCACTTAAGATAAAATTCTGGTATCTTGCTTATACAGGTTGTCTTATAAGTAATCCATTTTTTGGATAAAATATTATAATTTTTCATTAGATTTAAGTTGATAGCACCACGTTCACCATTACCGAAAGTACAAATCATCCTTAAATCGTTTGTACGTCATTTTGTAACGATTTTCTTATTAAATATCAATGTTTTTTTAGACACTTCGACTTTTCACAATGTTTCGCAGTTTGGAATATTTGTTAAATAAGTTAATATTGTTCAATTTGGTTTAAATTCTCTCTGTTTTTCATATCTGAGATTAAAATTGAATAAATATGGCTAAGATTTATATTTAACGGCTTTTCCTTCACGCTGGATAAAAAATGGCGGCTAGGTATTGTACCCTGGTGTCAACCAATCAGAAGACAGTTATTGACAGGGATTCAAGCACTTTTCAAATATAGTATTGTTGTAACAAATAAGTAAATTTGTTTTGTAAAAATATTTAAATTTTTATTATTGTACGACTTCTTAACTAAACAATGGTATGTTTGCGTTAATGAGTGAAAAACGAACATTGTGTTGCTACAATTTTCCAATTACTATTTTTCGCCAAATGAATACTCATTAATTTACAGTCTTATTCCAATAAAAATTATAGCAATGACGGGTAATCATTCACTCTCACTTTTATTAATTTTATTATAAAATGGAGTAGGGAGTAATTAAGAAATAAATTGCTTTTAACTAGTCTGAAGCCTTTAGAATTAAATTGATTTCTGACTAAGCATAACTAATTTATCTTTTAATTAGTTGTGAAAATTATGACAAATCTATAGGCATATATGTGGAAAACATACTTGTGATGTTTGTTTTAGTTTTTTAAACTTATATTTTTTGTGTATAATAAATAAAATTAGGTCAGCCTATATAGCGGGAAAGTAAATAAAATTAATAAACTCGAACTAGCGAGATCATTTCTGGTTAGGCGTGGGCTTTTCAACATGCAAATTGAAATATATATACAGTAATAATAGTGATTTAAAATGTACGCCCTTGTTATGTCCGAAGGAGATAAATTTAATGAAGTAAGTATATTTAAAACTGCCTAAAACGCTGCAATATATCAATAATCGGTGACAGAACACACAATTCTTATCACATGTCATCCAAATTGTAAAATATAACTCATTAGGTAAGTTCAAACCGGTCCACCCAGGGTTTTCGATCTTCAACAATTTTAATAAGTCAATTGGACGTAAATATATTGTACGCTCTGTTTAATATCTTCAAATATCATTATTTAATTTGATATTAATTAAGTGAATTTAAAACACGATGCGACGATACGTCAATTCATTAGATGGTTGCGTTTAGTCTAAGTTCGTATTGGAGAACGCTGCGTGTGGTGGCTTATAATTATTATATTCGCCCACAAAAAACGACTATTACGTTTCATTGCATTGACAGTAAAACTCCAGGAGATGACGCTTTCTAGCCAGGTCGCGCACCACGTCCTTCAGAGGTCGATGTCAGATGTGGGACGAGCAACCCGAAAAACCTCCGGGTGAGGTGTTTCGATCGATTTGGTAAGTAATTTCAGTAAAACTCCAGGAGATGATGTTTTTAGCGAGGTAGCGGGCACCAGGACCTCCAGAGGACGTTGTCGATGTCAGATCTGGGACGATAGACCCGAAAAACCCCCGTGGGAGGTGTTTCGATCGATTTGATAAGTAATTTCAGTAAAACTCCATGTGTTTAGCCAGGTAGAGTGCACCAAGTCCTCCGGAGGACCATTTCGATGTCAGAACTGGGACTAGCGACCCGAAAAACTTCCGGGGAAAGAGATTCGATGGATTTTTGACGAGTTTACAGGGAACGCCAGGTGATGACGTTCCTGGCGCCGTCTTGACCTCCAGGTACACATCACATTCAGGTTAAGCGACCCTCGAAACTCTCGGAAAGACAATTTGGCTTCAGAAAAAAAGGTCAACAATTCAGGCCATAGAAAAGGTACTACAGGTAACGAAAAACTCAAGGAAGACCTGGGTTGCTCTGGTGACACTCGATATCAAAAATGCATTTAATACGGCATCCTGGGATAGGATAGTGGAGGCTCTGGAGAGCAAGCGGATTTCTTCCTATTTGGCAGACATAGTAGATAGCATCTCTCAGAGAGGAAAGTACAAGTAGGAAAATATGTAGAAATGGAGGTAAACGCCACAGGATACGAGAAGCAATGGCTGGATGAACAGAAGCTAAAGTTAGCACCACAAAAAACGGAGATTGTAGTGCTAAGAGGAAAAAGGAAAAGAGGATGATGACGAACGCTGAAATTGCGGGGAAAAAGGTCTAAAATATCTTGGAGTAGTCATTGATTCCAGTGGAACTTTCGGACCATAAGTGACGTACGTAAGAAGGAGAGCACAACAGAAATTGTCTTCCCTCACAAGACTAATGCCAAATATTGGAGGGTCGAGCAATCTAAAAAGATTAGCTCTCTACGGAGTGGTCCAGTCAATACTCCTCTACGGAGCGCCAGTATGGGCCAAGGCTATGCAACTAAAAACACATAGGAACAAGATGGCAGGAGTACAAAGAAGAGCACTAATACTAATACTAATATTAGTGCTTACAGGACAATGTCCACAGTAGCTACCCAGGTGATAGCTGTACACCTGATGGTTAACGAGAGGGCGAGACTTCATGATAAAGAAGAGGTGGACGAAGCAGCCAAAAGGGAAGAAAGAACAAGAACTTTAGAATTACGGCAGGACGCGTGGATAAACGGAACAGGGACAGGGACGTGGACCAGAGAGCTCATTAGAGTCGTTAGAAGCTGGACTATTGTGTGGACTATTTTCTCACCCAATACCTGCCTGGACACGGGTGTTTCGGTACATATACTAAGCGAATAGGGAAGACTGAAACCGACGAATGTGTGTACTCTGGAGAAACAGACACACCGGAGCAGACCATTTTTAACTGCCAGAGGTGGGTGGCAAGAAGAACTGAGTTAGAGACGGGGATAGGAGAGGGAATAGAAGCCGCAACCTTAATGGAGGAGATGGTCACGGACAGAAGAAAGTGGAAGGCGATACATAAATATATAAAAGATATTATGTCTGTAAAGGAAAGAGAAGAAAAAGAAAGGCAAGAAAGACCTGAGTTTTCCAGGCCGTATTACTGAAGCAGGCCGAGCAGGCGATTCCGGCCATAAGGTTAGTGGAAGTGGAGGGGTTTTTAGTGGGTATTGGAAGGCACGTGTCCCACACTACCTCCACAAGACCTGGGGGTGTGCGTAAACGCATTTTCCCTCCACACAAAAAAAGGTTAAGCGACCCAAAGCACCCCCGGGTACTGAAATTCGTATGGTTCGGATGTTTTCTGTGCAAGATATGAATTTTTTCTTCAACACTTGGAAAGAAGAATGCACTTCTTGATGCAGAAGTGCCATTTCAAAAAAGTATATGATCAAAATATAGAACAAAATTTCTAGACGAGCTAACGAACCGAATGCAAAAAACCCCCATCTCAATCCGACTTACTGCAGCAAATTCCACATTTTTCTGCTATATTTTCTCCCCTAAAAGGGCGTTTCACCCTGAAAACGTAGTAGCAACACGTAGGCCAACATTTGTACCTTGTGACACTATTTCAAACAGTTTCAAAAAGTTTGATTTCAAATCAAATTCCCGAATTGTATATCAAATCAAATCAAATTCTTCAAATTTTTCAAGTCAAATCAAACTTTTCTTGACAAATCAAACTAGGTTGATTTGATGCATCTCTATTTGCAAAGTTGTTAATACTCTATTCTTGGATTCTTTTCCAGTTTTTCCGGGGATGCGTAACTAAAACTTATTTCAATTCGTCCTTTCAGAAAATGAACTTGCCATTTTTTATTGTTAACAGAACATTCCTGTCAGAAGTTGACCCATTTTTTAGATGAATATATTTGGTGCCATATAAATGTTTTAGATTATTTTTTGACGTTTCTTAAAACCAATGAAATGCTTCTTTATTTGTCACAAGGGTAAGTTTCATTATTTTAAAAAAGAAACTGACATAATGGGATTACATACTGGCCGCATTGAATATAATTCCATCTTTACAAAAAATGCACAGGGTGGAGCACAAAGGTGCGCTAATAGTAAATGGTTGACTCCAAACATAAATAACGCAGATATTTGCCCTGTTCGTCTTTTTGAAAAACTAATAGGTAAACGTGAAGAAAATATTAAAACCGAACGATTGCTCCTTACTCCAAATCCGCCTTGGCGAACTCATGGTTCTTGGTATAAAAACGTTCCTGTGGGAATAAATTCCATTTCAAAATGGATGAAAGAATCAGCAGAAAAAGTAGGTCTAGAAACAGCAGCTAAAAAAATAACTAACCATTCTGTCGGATCAAGTGCAGTAAGTAACCTTTCAATTGAACCAGGAACATCATTCAAATATAATAAATAATCTTAGAGAAAATACGCAGTAGGAAACAGTTAATATAACAAGCAATTCCAAATCCTCAATAAATAGTGAGTCTCGAAATATTTTTAATAAATGCGTTTTTCATTGTACTAATTTAAATTGTTAAGTCTTTTAATGTACTAACAATGTTCCAACGATATTTTCGTAACTATATTGTAATGATTAATTAAATTAAATTTTTCAATAGTTTTATTTATCTTTCATTGTAAAAATTTGTGAATCAAAAAATAATCTAGTCAAATATAACTCGCGAGTTCGATAAATTAGAAAATAATTTGACAGATTTTTTGAAAGCTTGTTGCCAGGCAATAGTCTGCTAGGCTATTTTCAATTTATTCTCACTTTCTTGTTATATTATTACTGATTATAAAATATTTATTCATATTATCGCATAAGTAATCAGTGTAAATTATTAGTGATTGCTATATACAAAATATGAACCTTTCGTAACCCTTCAGGGGGTCAATCAAGAACTGCCAGCTTCTTGTCATTTCTCATCTGTGCGGAGGCAAATAAAAACACTCGATCGATTCTTGGAAGAATGTAAACAAAATGCACTTCAACACTGACCAGAATGAAGTGTAAATGGCGTAAATCTCTACCACTTGTGTCTGAATCCATTTTACAATGTCAATAACTTTCTCCGTTTTGGATCGAACGTCGTAATTCAGTTTTATTCGCTTATTTTTTGCCTTTCTCGGACGGATATGTCTCTGTTATCATAGTCGCTTTATTGACAGCTTATTTACAGTTACACTTGAAATAAAAAAGTTTTTCGAATTTCATCAAACTATTTGGTAAGTTAGAGGAAGCAGTTAGTTGGGTGGCGAAAAGGCGAGTTTTTTTGCTCGAAAATGAATTAAAGGCGGTTGGAAGTTTTCGGAGGTGCTTAAAAATGAAATTTTTAGAAGTTTTCATCCATAAAGTTTGGACACTAGGAAAAGTTTTATTTTCCCAACTCTTTTAGTATTATTGGTTCAAAAAAGAAAGCTCTAAATATAGATAAGTCGACGTGCGAGTCAGGATTCTTTGACTTTTTCTTGTTACAACTGATATTTGTGGTAAATTTCCAAAAGTTTTAAAAATTATGTTAAAAAATCTTTCTATTATTTCTAGGGAATATGAGATAATTCTGAAATACAGTTTCCAATGCTCACAAAAGCTGTTGTTATCTGGCAACCATTAAGACGCTGTTATACGGATTTTCAGTTACTTCTCATAAACTTTCAATTCTTTTTCCTCGGTATCAATCGTGTAAGGTTTTTTATTTTTGATTGAAATTGAAAATAATAAAAAATGACAAAAATTACCGTTTCTTGGTGTACTGATACACAATAATAACAATTGTATTGAAACATCAGTTTTTAGAAAAGATACACATACAAATAGATATATATCAAAATTTTAATTCAAACCACTCAATTTATGTTAAACGAGGTATTGTCAAATCTCTTTCCGATAAAGCAAAAACAATTTGTTCAAATTGACCAAAATATTGAACCAGTCATTATCAACTTTGCTGACGATAGCGGTAGCGACAGTGCATCTCACGAATCTAAGGTGGAACATTAGACGAAAGGTATGTATAAAGATACAAAAAAAAATAAAAAAAAGTTTTAGTTTACTGTAAAAATAATTAACTATTTATTTGGGTTAGTCCTTAAGCCTTTCAAAAATTAATAAGCACGCCGCTGCCTTCAATATGGCAAGGACCAGTAAAGAACTCAATCATTTTTGGTTCTAGTATAGACTTCCGTTTATAAGCAAAAAGTCCGGATTAAAATTTTTTGATTTTCCTTCTATCCCACTAAATATTTTGCAAATTTAATTCCTGCATATTGATTATAATGTGATGCAGAACTTTTTCAGACATACTAACCACATCATCGAATAATATTAACAAAATGATGATGAATTCAAAATCAGTTACGGGGGTGTATCAAAAAATGTTAAAAATGAAAATGTTCTTAAAGTTGGAATATCTTCTTCAACATCGGTATGTTGACGTAAAATGTCATCAGAAAAAAATCTTTTAATAACTTTTTTTTCATATTTCAAAAATAAAGGTACTTTACTCTTGAGCAAAATTCATATTTTTTGACAAATCTTGTATACGACTGAAAAATTTTTAAATCTGATGGTTGCATTTTACGTTTAGACCATGCACAACTTTTTATAAAGAATATCTTTTTTTCCTAAAATTAATAATAAAAAAGTTTTCCATATGGTTCCAACTTACTGAGACATACTCTATATGAATTTTGTTTAGATTTACTAACCCTACAATTCTATCCATGTTTGCTGACTGGGAAAATAAGTACCGAAAATCGTCACTGTCTCCCGGACTATTATTTGTTTACTTTGATAGATAGATAGATTTATTTATTAAATAGGCACCCCTAATATACAAATAAGATATAAATTACACAGTATAAAAAATAAAAAATACAATAAACAGTTTGTTATTATTCTACAACTATTTAGCAGGTAAATCTATTATTAAAATAGGAATTAAAAAAAGAATTTTACATACAACACAATAAAACTATTGAATTGACAACACTAAAATACAATACATTACAATTGGACAATCTTTGATCTTTATTTTAAAGACATTGAGAGATTGTGAATTTTTTACATCTATGGGTAGATCGTTAATGTCTGAGAAAACTTTAAAAAACACTGAATTAATTGTACTTTTATAGTAAGTTCGCGAAATATATATGTTATTAATATTTCTTGTGTTGTGTGAATGAACATCTTTGCTGAGAATAATATATTGATGCAAATATTCCGAAGCCATCTGATTTACAATTTTATAAACCAAAATCATGGAAATATAAAATAACCTATCGTGTACTGAAAACCATTTTAGAGAACATAACATATTCCTTATAGGAGTATAATTATTAGTTTAATTAATAGTATCCCTCTATCAATTGTCTCAAAGGCCCATCGAAAGTCAAGAAAAACACCAACAGTATATTTGTTTTTATCCAAATTCCCTTTAAGAAAACATAACGTATGCTGTAATGACGACTCACAAGAAAATCCTTTGAGAAAATCAGATTGGTTGATAAAACAATAACGTAATAAAACAATTCATTGTTGTCTTAAGCTCTAAAAAATGTGTCACCTTGTATAGTATACGCAACAACAAAAAATGTACTTCATTTGTAAAGCGTGCAGCGCGTAAAGTCTGATGTTTATCACCTGAATATCTGCAAAATTAACCGTTGACGTACTGACAACTATAAATTGTTGCTATTTCGGTACAGCGGTTATCTTACCAAGATTAAATAAAAATTATTACTGCAGTTAAAATAATCATTGCGAGTTTCTCCGCTCGATTCAACTTCAAAATGATATAATGACTGAATTTTTTTTAATGAACTCCAAGCGAAAGAAATGCGGTCTCGAGTTCACTTAAAAATTTTCTGATCGTTATCGACTGTTACAGTTTACGTAAAGTTATTGATAGTTACTTTGTGTTGTAAAATGATTTAGGTTATTTTAAATGCATTTTTTTAATATACAGTGTGTCCCAAAAAGTTTTTTACAAAAAGTCCCAAAAAGTTTATCTTACAGATTAAAAAATAATTCTTGATAAAAGAAATCTGCATCAATTATAATCTCAGATCATATATGCTTCGCTAGATACGGCATCATGCAGTGTTTGTTTGGTATTAGAGGGGCAATGATGAGAGAGGGTGAAGAGGCAATATTTTGGTACAATATATTGTCATATTTATACAACACATATTTCAATTTCATTTTCTAATGAATGAGTGACTTCCATGTAGGTTACAGTAAAATGGGAATTAATGTGAATCGAAAATAAATAAAAACCATGGAAAACTACGAAAATTGTTTGGAATGGGAATAATCTGAGAGGTTGAATACCATCATCTTGCGGCTTCTGTTTATTTCAAATGCTATATCATATATGCTTTATGTATCCAGTATTAATTTTATAGATGTTATGTTTATACCATACATAATTGTATTATTCATTTGGTATAGCCAGCAATAGACCCATATATTTGAAAATAATCATACATATATTCTATTTAGTTAGTTAAAAATATTTATAGTTAATTTATGATTAATTAATATGATACAAATAAGAAATAATTTATAATGTTACAAAACTTTATCTACTGAAGTAGTTTTCAAGACCGAACAACAATGCGTGAAAGTAAAATGCCGAAATACAAAAAAAAATCCCAGCGATGTCAAGCTGCCTTTTATTGATAATTTAATCATTTAGTAAAAGTCCCTTAAAATTAAATAATTTGTTTATGAACCAAATTTGAATTGCATTTCGTTAAACAATATTTTTTAAAAGAGGAATAAATCTATAAACATAATGTTTATAAAAACGTAATTTCTATGCTAGTAACCTATCAACAAGTTTCACAAGTTTCTGCTAACGCGTTAAGAACCCATAGAGGTGTCTTGTTATAGCGAAGTGCCAGCCAATATCCATAACTCTTTCTAAAAATAGAAAAGTAAATACCCGTTTCCTTGTATTTTTCTTTGCAAAATTTCCACTTTAACGATTTGCTGTGATAGAAGACATCATTATATTATATTCCCTTCTCTTTTATGCACAAGCTTGCTTTAAGTTTTTTAGATCTCTTGCCTCTTTACCGGTTATGTACCTTCAGCAGCCAACAACTATCAATCAGTATTGTTTCAAATGTACCGTAAACAATAAATCGAGTGTTATGGCCTGGCATTTATGTAAACGAATTATTATATGCAAAACATAGTTTAATTTTATTGAAGCGTTGATACACTAATAAAAAGGTAAAATGTTTTAAATGGGCACTGTAGTTATAACGCTAAAAGAACATGAAAATGTTAAAAAGATATATAACTTTTAAGTGACGGAGTTTAATTGAAGGTTTAAAAAAAAGGAACGGGACGCCGTAAAAGTATATGACGCTGAAGTAAAAATTTAACAGCGGATTTACCTTTTGGGGAACGCGATTAGGGAACCGAATACAAAAAGTATAAAATCGCTTATAATTCTAAAAATTCGTTTAATGATACTTAAACCAAGTATTAGCCAACGTTCACGCCAATAGATTCGTTGAATTATTATCAAATCCAAACATTTATAGTGAAATAGCAAGGAAAATGCAATCACTATTGATTGCGTCCAAAACCTTGGCAAGTCTTTTTTAAAATAAAATTCGTGAACTTTTCTTCTTAATCCGCTTTTAATTTGTTTAGTAAATTCCACTTTTTTTTTACCTCCTGCATTTTTCTGTGAGGGTTTAACAACTTCACTTTTTAATTCACTTATAACTTTATATATCGTTGATTTGCTTACACCCATCATATTACTTGTCTTTTCAACAGTATCGTCAACAGAAAACGAAGGATTTTCCATTCTTAGGCAATTATAAACATTGCTTACAAAGATTTTCCGCAAATCGATACGAAATTTTGACATTCCAGACAAAATTTCTTAAAGAAAAAGTCAAGATTTCCTTACAGTTGTTAGTGTTCTACATAAATGATTGAAATCGTTTCCATAGTAACGCAACCAATTTATTACGAATTTCAAATCACCATTTATTTGTGAATAAAATTATTCGCGATTTTTTCAAAATTAATTAATATCTATCGAATTTTAAATGATTTGCTCATCGACTTAGCATCTTCACGGTCGTCCAGGAATGTAGACTTTTTCCTACTCGGTAAACAATGTACTATTTCTCGTTAACTGACAACGCACACCTTTTTATACGTTTCACAGGTGTAAACTTTGAACTTGGAACACACTGCATTTTTTAATCCTACTGTCACTATTAACCGAAAATTACCACAACGTCTTACTGTAATAGATAATATAGAAGGCTAATCAAACAGGGTAGGTAATATTGGGAACTGATCAAGGTACTAACTGCAACTGCCTATCTTATCTTCATACCAAATCTGAACTTTCCTGTTCTGACAGATATATTACACCGACTCGATTGCGATTTCAGTATAATAAATATTTTGTTAACGTATACAAGATGAATGAAATGTTTCATTACTTAGTTATTCAAAAACATATTTTTGTAAATGGTCAAAGCGTTTCTTTTTTTTTTTTTTTTTTTTTTTTTTTTTTTTTTTTGCGGAGGTGAAGGAAAACCCTTTATGGGGAAGTTATGAGCCTAAAATCTCAAGGTCTACTGTGAGACTCTCCTTTCAAAGCATACTCACTAAAAAACTTCACCCCCTGGTTGGGTCCGTCTGACCGAAGCCTCCGGTGACACTTAGGCCTGTCGGCCCATTGTATCTTCCCTCTCTGTTTACAATACCCAGTCCAGTACCTTAGTGCCCTGTACAAGCTTGTACAGGTCCTGTACTGAGTGGGAGTTGTATAGTTCTGGGTCACCTATTGGCTGCCCAAAAATTTGCTGTCTTTTGCGGTCCAGTGCCTCGCATCTACACAGTATATGTGTCACTGTTTCTGTTTCCTTACCGCACAGTCTGCAGGTAAGGTCACCATTGTACAGTCCCATCTTGTTGAGGTGCCCCTTAACTGGCGCGTGGCCAGTAAGGAGTCCCGTAACTGTTTTCAGCTGGCTCCTGTTCATCTTTAACAGGTCTGCCGCTCTTTTGTGGCACGGTCCTTTGATGTATTCTTTCCCGTGTTTGTTTCCCGGGACGTTTTCCCAGTAATTTTTATGTTTGTCCCAGATCCAGTTTATTACAGACACTCTTGCTGTACGCTTTGGTACCTCTAGTGTCTGTCCATGGTTTGGGGGGTTTTCCGAGCCTCTTCTTGCGAGTTCGTCTGCTTTCTCGTTACCTGCAATTCCCTGATGTCCTGGCACCCATATCAGTTTGACGTGATTATGGTCTGCCAGCGATCTCAGTTCCTTTTTGCAGTCCCATACCAGTCTCGACGTCACTTCCTTGCTGCACAAGGCCTTGAGTGCCGCCTGACTGTCTGATAGAATATTAATACGCGCGTTAGCTATATCTCTCCTGTTATTCTCCCTCGCGCATTGGAGAATAGCATATACCTCTGCCTGAAAGACAGAAGTGTGAGTACCCAATGAGTAGCTGATGCCAGTCTGCGGGTTCCTAGAGAACACACCCGAGCCCGCTCCATTCTCAGTCTTGGATCCATCTGTGTACCAGATTTTCCCCTGTAGAATGTTCCTGAGCTGTGAGTCGTTCCATTCAGTTCTATCTGGCACCACTACTTTGATTGGGTTGTTGAAGTCGTATCTTTTCGGAATATGATCTGTTCTCGTCCCTAGTACGTCCCCGGTCACTATTCCGACGATACTCATATGTCCAGTCCCAACGTTCATATTGGTTTGTGTGTTCTGTAGTCTGAGGGCACCAAGCCTTGCCTCCCCTTGTACCACAAAGTGGAGAGAAGGCAATCCCAATAGTGTCTCCATCGCTAGAGTAGACGTTGACTTTATTGCCCCCGTGATTCCAAGACATGCAAGTCTTTGCACCTTGCTTAGTCTTGTAATGGCTCCTCTCTGATGCGTCTTTGGCCACCACACCAGAGAGGCGTAGGTAATGGAGGGCAAGACCACCTTGTTGTACAGCCAGTGCAACATTTGTGGTCTTAGTCCCCATTTTTTCCCAAAAGAACGTCTGGCTACAACTAGTGAAGTCACCGCCTTTCTGGTGGTTTTTTCCAGATGTTGGTTCCAAGTCAACTTGGAGTCAAGAACTACTCCGAGATATTTGACTTCTCCCTTGAGCTGTATGTCTTCCCCTCGAAGTCTTATAGGTCTAAGACCATCCAAGTTGCGTCTTCGGGTAAACGCGTTTCTTAGAAAATATAAGATACAAAAGTGTGAAAGGGTTTTTAAAATTATTATGAAATGAAAATTTTCTCCATTATTCACTCTTATAAGCCTGGTTTTTTAATTGATTGATAAATTTTCCAAATTTCCAACAATAGCTGCTAAAAATTTTGGAACAAAACTATTTCTAATCCTATATTAAAACACAACTCAAATATTTCAAAGTAGTCCAGTAAATTAACGACAGAAAATCCCTAAACCTGGGCATCAAGTCTGTCCGTCAATTTTTTTTTAATTTGCAGGTATTCATAGGTACATTTATCTCCGAAAATCTCAGCTACGTGGAATTTGTGGAAGGGTGAGAAAATGGCTCTAAAGTTCCCGAAAATCCGTTTTTCGATATCTGCCAAAATATGACCCGTAGAGCATTTTTGTTTAGACAAAAAATGAAGAATAGTTCATTACCTACAAAAGTTGTCTATATGATTTTTTTCGCTACACTAACATTTTTTGCAAAAACGGCGTTTCAAAAATTCTCATCTTTTTTGTGATGAAAACGGAATATTTGAATATCCTACCAAAAGTTGAATATCCTCCCGTTTTTGTCTGAAGACAAAAGATAAGGCAATAATAACCAACTTTTTTTCACTTTTTGCACTTGATTAATAAATTTATTGTAAAAAAAATCCAATTTGAGAAAGTTTGAAGGCAGAGTTTTTTCTCGTGCACTTAATAAAATACAGAATGTGGTCTTTTATTTAATACAATTCCTAACCCCAAAAAATTTTAGCACTAAATGAAAATAATCCTCAAAAAAATGTCGATTTTTCAAAGGGGTGAGAATTTCCTCAAATTTCCGGAAAACCAAAAAATATGAAAAAGAAAAAAGAAAAACGCCATCGACAAGGGGACAAGCTAAGTTTCTAATGATGTGCATTGAATACCGATATGGTCCTTGATTATCTATTAATTCCCGATAGACCCGAGCATTTTAGAAAACTCCGGAAATAAAAAAAACGCCATAAAAAAACATGTTGTTTATGAAAATACACAAAAATAATTTATTGAATCTTTCTGAATATATTTAACACCTTGCAAAGCCCCATTATCCAAAAGGATTCGGTGAAATTAGTCTTGATAAAAAAAATATGAATAAATTTATAGGAGGGTCAAAATATCGAGCAAAAACAAGCTTTGGCCCGGTTTTTCAATAATTCAGAGAAATAGGTAAAAGGAAAAAGTAACATGATATTATAGCTACAGGTTCCTTCTTTCATCTTCACGAAAAAATATTGATTTTTATCACGTATTGAAAAATTTGTAATCCGCTTGGGAGTGTCATTCCTTTAGAGCGTGCTCTCTAAATGCAGGGTAGGAGCTGAAAATGGCGGTGTGTTCTGGAGCTGGTTATGTCAAAAAGTATCATATTTTTGACAAAAATGATGAAGATCGTTTTTGTAGGTAATGAACTGATCTTACTGAAAGTTTCATATTTTCGGAAATATCGGCGAAAATAGAAGAAAAAAAACACTTTTTTGAGACCAATGAGCCATTTTCCCGCCATTCCACAAATTGAGCTGAGATTTTCGGGGGTGAATGTACCCATGAATACCTGCAAATTAAAAAAAAATGGTGCCGGACAGATCTAATGCCCGGGTTGGCACCTTCGTTTATTGGACTAAAATAAATATTAAAACTTACCATAGCCCAAGACAACAGTAAATATTTACGATAAAAAAATATAAAATTTTGTAAAATTAGACGGATCACTCAAAAAAACATTTGTAAGCATTTTTTTGAAATTTTTGTCAAATTGTATAATGCGTAGCCAAACTATTGTTTTTCAAAAACGCTGTCTCCATTTTCTATTTTTTTCTTCTGGAACTGGTAGCAAAGACGGTCTTGGGATTTATTCAGATGTATACATGTTTTTTAAATTTTTTCTTTGGATACTGAAATCGGTTATGGGGTTTGATAATGTCAAATTTATTACATTCGTTAACTTTGTGAACATTGTATTGCATTTTTATGATGTGTTGGTTTCACGAAGGTCCTGCAGATTGGGGACAGTGTCAGATAAACATTTTGTTTTATGTTTAATTAAATATCTATGATGCGTTGTCATACAATTTTTTTTAACGTTTATGCCACTTTCTATTTCATATTTTTCCAAAATTTGATTGAATTTTTATGATGCGCTGTCAAGTTATACTTTTTTTCAAAAATGCTTTCACATTTTTCATTTTTTTGGAACTAAACATGGTCTTGGTTCGATCAGATACGCCGTAAATAGTACAAACAGATGGAGGGGAGCTGGAGTTGTTGGGCAACAGTCAGTGTGCAATTCTGCACTTCACATTTTTACAAAATTGGTATATTTTAGAATCTTTGTGCTGTCTTTAAAATAACACTTCAGTGGGAGACTTAACTCATTTGTTCTTAGAGAGCATTAATCGTACTTTTGCACCTATCAGCTTAATCAACAAATTGTGCAAACTGGAAATTCCTCTCTCTGATGTTATTACGTCACTTTTCCTCATCCAAATTTGTTTATGATTTAATTTCTTACAAATGAGGCGTAAAAATGGTCATATTTTCAAACACACCAAGATTTTGGGGAATTAGTAAGCCCATATTTAACGGATAATAAAGATGCCAGATAAAAGACAAAACGTCAACAAGGGATTTGGCTCGTTAGAACGTTGTTATTTTTCTTGGACTTGATTATGTAAACATGGTTGTAAAAAATTTTGTTCGTTACTTGATGTTACTGTTTGTGTGAGTAAATTGGAACCGATGTTTGACAGTTTAGTGTCATTCAGTCACTCAGAATAGAACGTTGCATTATGTACATTAACGTGGATATTTTAGTAAAAAATGTGCGGGCATAAATCTCAGAGTAATAATAATGCCTATTCAAAAACAATAGATTTGTAGACAACCATGATCTGGTTGTCTCTCTCTCTCTAATAGAATGTAGGCAAGTGGACCAAGGGATTGTTTACAATCTGTCCAGAGGACCAAGGGTAACAAAAACAATTAATTTCTTGACATTATTTAAGAATTCAGAAAAGCGTAGTTACTAATTTTGTGATTAGGTATAAAGTCCTAATATATTGAATATTATAGTGACTGCAGGGTTCTGGAATTGATTAAATATATAAATAAAAAACTTTTACAAGACAAAACTTTAATAGAATACGTTCATCTGTTCCTATATCTCGCTCAGATTGTGGAGAAGACTTTAATTCTACATTATCCACAATTAATACTGGTATAACATTATTCTTGATGAGAGTTTTCCCTGGTGAACAATGTTTTCAGGTTGAAAATGGTTGGAACAAATGTATGAGTAATTCCTCAATTTTTTCCTGTCTAGTTGAAGTGCCTCACACCACAAAAACTCGTACGGCTATCAAATATTAATTCCATCCAAAATTCTGGGTTACGCCCATGGTTAATGTGTTGTTTACCTGTGAAATGTTACATCAACATCAGAAGATTGCGAAAATCCACAAACAATACAGGTTTTAACCATCTTCAATATTGTTTTTTACACTAAAGAGTCAATATCTCAATCAATAAGCATTCAAATCACCAAAAACTTATACAATGAATAATAACCACGACGCCATCAACAAGCATAAACAAGGAGAACAAATAATATATATAATTCCGATGGAACACGAAAACCCGGTTACATCAGAAGTCGATGAAACACGAACCGGTATTATCTATTTTTGTTACTTAGAGGACTGTTGTAAACATAAACAAATAGATGTTGGCTTCAAAAACAAGGATAGAAAAGCATCCCTATGTATATTATTACTCTGAGGCACAAATAAATCCAAACTATGATACATTTATACATTGATACATACTTATTTATTTATTACAGTAAACAAATTATGTATTTGTGCTGCAATTTATAATATTATCTTGAAATAGAAAAACGATTTAAATTCCTTTTGAAAAATAATTGGGAGGGTATAGTTGGAGGCAAAAAAATTTATAAAACAGGACCTCGATTCTGAGTTATAGGCCTCTAAAGATGCAATTTAAAAATCTCTTTTTGTTTCTAATTCCATTTGATCTTTACGAAATTTATTTATAAATTATTTTAACATGTTTTGTTGACGTTGCCTTTAATTCTGGAGATAGTTGGTTATTGTAGAAAAAAGTGGACTGTATTATCTGATTTCTAACTTGTTTATTTAAATTTTCTTTTTATCAATAAACTTCGGCAGACAGTAATGCAATATAAATTCTTAGTTTCTATATATTTTATTTAATTTTTTGATAATAAATCTTAATTATTTCCGAAAATGAAGATTTTGCCTAAATTATTTTGTATTATTAACAATTAACAATAATCAAAACATTATGAAAGTATAATTGTATACCTACTATAATTTTGGAGCATATTTACAATTTATCTTTGATATATTCGTAGATACATAATAATCTACTTTATGAGTTTATCAGCACGTTCATTGTAGAATAAAATTTTAATTAAATTTTTTTATCAAAAAAATTAAAAATCATGTATTATGTGTTAATTCATATCATATTAACGGTACTTTCAAATCAATTAATGATTGTGATCTAGTTCATTAAAATCTTACAAGGTGATTATAGTGGAGTCGATCTGGTTTTAGAAACGAAGTCGCTTTTTTCGATTTTTTTTTTGTGATTTCATAGATTCGAGATTCCTCTTTCGCGTGATCACTGTGTGTGGGCTAAGGGAGGTGTGAAATGGGGGAAATTAACATGTAAAGACATGGGAAATCGGCTATTCGCACGTAACTCGGGTTTTATTTGAATCGAAACGATAAAATGAAGTGAGGGAATTTTTTTTTGCCAGACTAATTTTCAAGGGCAATTAATTCTCTTTCAAGATTTTTTTACCCCGAAGCTCTAACTGCATTAGGACCTATAGGTGCGCGACACCAGCCGTGATATGAGGAAAATTTAAATTTCAGACAAAACTACTTCTTAAACCTGCCAAAAATATCGCCTAATGATATTGTTTCGAGTAGCCAAAGAACTAAAGAAAAACAAATCGTTACTACCACGAATATGTTATAACGGTTCAATGGAAAGGAAAAGGCGTTTGAGACAACTTTCTCGAACAATTCCAACAAATAATAACTACGAATAGAACTATCCAAGTGCCATCAAAAGATCTCACGAATTAGATGAAGGTTAGTTGTAAAAAATTTACCCAATGACAAAGTAAGTATACAAATCATTAGACAGACGCAATCATCCCGACAGAACAATTTTAATTCAGAAATGGTCACTGCACTATTTTACACTAACTAGAATTTTCCACCACTTGGATCAAAACTCCTGCAAGAATCATGGTTCAGTAGCAGTAGAAGTTATTAGAAAAAAATGTACGATACAGTATGAATTTATCAAAAAATTTATTAAACAATTCTGAGAAAAGACCATTCGACGCGCACTGAAAATCTACATATGCAAGCTTCTATGATTACCAAAAAAGAAGTCTAACTCCAAAATTGAGGGAGAAAATAGCTTGCCTCACACACATCAGTACAACAAACAGGAAGCATCGGCTTCCAATATTCAAATAATGAGTTACCAACACAAGACAACTAAGCAGACGGATTCAAAGATAAATAGAGCAGGAAGGGTTAGAATTTTGAAATTTTTGAAGTAATTTTCACAGTCTGTCCTACTACTTAAACCAAATACATAACAATTGCTCTTTATTGTAATTTGAAAATAGATTCGAATACAAGAACCCCAGAACGGCAAACCATAGCAAAGGTGAGATTCGAATAAGGAAAAGTAGGTCATTAATGCAGTAGTAGGGGTTAGCTCTTTAGAAACAGTTTTAATGGCAAAACATGCAGAAGATAATTTGTTTGCCAAGGTATCAATATGAGTGGACCATTTCAGGAATTTGTCTATATAAAGACCTAAAAACTTAATTGAGTTCATCGTTGGAATCGGATTATTGCTTATAGTTATAGGCTGTAAAGTACAGTAAAGTAGACATTGCTACGGTTTTACTGGTGTTGAAACAAAGCCCATTCGAGTCACACCAGGACTTGATAGTTATTAGATCTTTGTTTATGCTAGATTGTAATGTCTGTATATCAGAACTACTCTAGGTTACACTCGTGTCATCGGCAAATAAAGTAATTCTTCCACTTATTTTAAGTCTGTGGTATCGTTGATGAATAATAAAAATAAAATTGGACCTAATACTGAACCTTGAGGTACTCCACTGCTAATTGGCAGATTTGAAGAATCCTCACCATTAGCATGCACGCACCTGCTGATTTCTATTTTCTAGGTAAGTTTTAAACCATTGCAAAGGAGAACTCCGTACGCCATAAAATTTGTAGTTTCTTAATTAAGATTTCATGATTAACACAATCAAAGCCCTTGGCGAAGTCACAAAATACTGAAGCTGTGAAAAGTTTATCATTAAGTGATGTATATATTTCATTAAGAACGGAAAACATTGCGCCACTAGTGCATTCTTTAGGTAGGAAACCATACTGATGAGGTGTTGGGATGTTTTGTTTGGATAGCCTTTCTATTATCTTTAATAAGGTAGGTAATAAAGCAATATGTCTATAGTTACAGGTTTCGGTTTTGCCGCCACCCTTATGAAGCGTGATTATTATAGCTGTTTTTAGACAGTTCGGAAAGATACCAGATTCGAAGAATTCATTAATCAGCGAAGTTAACGTGTTAATTACTACATCAGGTACATTTGAAAATATTTTAGTGGACAAGCCATCATTTCCATAGGAAGATTTATTTTGAATGCTGTTTATGGTTTGCACTAGTTCATGCTTATCTACTGGTCGTAGGAAGAAACTATTAGTGATCCTTTTAGTAGATAGGAGGAAGGAGAGAGCTGATATTCTTACTTACATTAACAAAATAATTGTTTAGTTCATCAGGACTAGGATTAACAGTGTTTGAAGAACGGGTTTTATTTCTTAAGTCATTTATAATAGACCAGGTTTCTCTGGAAAAGTTTTTAGCTCTTGAGATGCGATTTTTATAATAGTTTTTCTTAGTAGATTTGAGTTACTTGGGACGATAAGGAAGTAGAAGTTCTCCAGCTGGGTTTGTGTCAAAAAATGTAAATTATTAATGCTCATAAAAAACTTAAAAACAGAAAAAGAATAATGGGTGTAATATTTTTAGGAAGCTCTTTAATTTTAGGAAAGTTTTTTCTGAAACCGGTCGGTAATATTTAAAAACTAAGGACGAAACAATAAGTACTTGTGAGAACATTTTTTAAAAGATTAGGCAGCGCTTTTTAAGATACCCACATGTCTCTGTTTCTTGCTGATCCGAAGAAAGAACCTGGAAAAACTTTTAGTTTTTAATTATACAAATAGTAGAGATCTGATAAAATAAAGAAAAGATTGTGTATTCCTGATATGAGAAATATATCAAATGAACAATACGAAGTGAGACATTAAGCGTTTCAGAGTCTTGATATAAATGTGAAATTGTTATACTACCATTAGTTAGATGTTCATTATATTTCTTAGATACAAATAGAATTTTTTTTTGATAATAAGTCTCAAAGTTTTTGGTTCTTGTCGTTGGATAACGAATTTGTTTTGTGCGTCAATGAACCACTTCTATGCTATATGCATATCATAAACCAACATCTACTCACTTATGTATATATATAGAATTTAATTTATTCAAGTGTTTTTTCTTCAACAATTCTTTTTAACACTTAAAGATTATCGTTTTATACAATTGTCTTCAAATGATAAAAATTCTGATTTGTTATAAATACTAAATTTGTGATAAAACCAAAGTTTATCTAGTGGAACATTTTCATTAGAACATTTTCGCAATGTTGAGCCGAGTGGGTATTTTTCTAATAGTAGCTGTGGTAGCTGTTTTTGCAGCTCCGCGAGTTAGTGATGATTGTACGATCACAAAATTCTCTCAAGTCGAGACAGTAACTAACAATTGCACGAACATAATTATTAAAGATCTGACAGTACCCGCGAATACAACATTAGTATTACAATTAAACAAAGGTTCTAATGTGGTATTCAAAGGAAAAACATCATTCGAGTATTATGAATGGAAAGGACCTCTTATGAGCATTAAAGGAGAACAACTTCATATCAGAGGAGCACCTGGTAAGCCAAATTTTCTTATTCCAGAATATTTGGGTCGTTTTAATTTATATTTTGTCTTTAGGGCACGTCATTCATGGAAATGGAGAATTATACTGGGATGGTCTAGGAGGTAAAGGTGTTAAAAAACCAAAATTTATTCGACTGAATGTCAATGATACCAAAATGGAACATATCCACGTCAAAAATTGTCCAGTTCATTGCATATCTGTTTCAGACTGCAATAATATAACAATTTCCAAATGGCTTCTTGATGTTTCTGAGGGCAATAAGGTTTGTTATATAATTATATTTGTCTTTTTAAAAAGGCATCAAAAAGTGATTGTAGCCATTTTTTATTTAATGTAAAATTATATAGAGAATATAGAAATATTAAGTAAATTTAAAGGGTAGTTATGAAACAATATAGAGCATCCGAGGTGGTGGGAAACTTGGCCTTTGAGAGCGAAGCTTTCATGCATATCTTCGAAGTATTGCCAAAATTTTCGGAGGCAAAAATAGCTGAGGGAGAAAGATGACAAAGAGAAAGTAGCTTGGAGAAGTTTTAAAGAAATGTCAGAAAAGTTTTTGGGAAATAATACAGATCCGAATTATAAAGAGATCGTTGCGGGAATGGTTACTAACTACGAGGAACAAGGGTGTCTGATGAGACTTACGCTTCACTTTTTAGATTCTCACATTGACTACTTCCCAGAAAACCTAGGACACTTCAGTGATGAGCAAGGAGAAAGAATTCACCAAGATCTAAAAGTGTTCGAAAGCAGATATCAAGAAGTTTGGGGTATAGTTTATTCCAACTTTAAGACAACAAGAAAAGAGATGCCGCCGAGTTAAAAAAATTGACAAAAAAGGACCTTAAAGAGAGATACAGTCATAAATCACATGGCTCCTTTCTTCAAAGGAAAGCCGAACGCTTCGGTCTCAGCGGTACCTTTGACGGCGTGTTCCTTTCTTTCTGACTTATTACGTGGACAGACTATACGAACATGTTAGCTGACTACTTTTGGTGTCTTAAGAGAGACACGAACGTAAAACATAAAAGAAAATCAATTCGGAGATCATTCGAAATTCAACGTAAAATATTTGACCTTATCAAAAAAGACATTAGGTTTTTATTTTGAATTTAAATTTTGTTAATTACTTGGTATTTTTTAATATGAACATAAGCAATTGGAGCCACATACTTAAATATGAATTCTATTCTTAATCAAATACTTTTTCAAGTTTTTCATTTGTTATCTATCATATGACCTTCAAATGACCTTGAACCTGACCTTATGGAGTTCAACTGACCTCGAATTAAGATTTAGGGACCTGCAAAACGTACACATGAGTTTTTTCAGATTGTTCAACATGCCCTTCACTGTTTTATCTAAAATAACCTCAAGATGACCTTGAAATAACCTTCAGTGACCTCTGCAATTCTAGCAAGGGATAAACAAACAACGGATTCGAATTCAGCGATCAAAAAAACATGTGTATGAATTTTTTCAGATTTTTTTGAGGTTATTCCTGGATTTAACCTTCAAATGACCTTAAACCTGACCTGTTGGAGCCTAACCGACCCGGACATCGAAAACCCTCGGATACCACCTTCGATGCCCGTGTACAAGCCTAGATAAAATGTTGACCTGTGTAATCCTCATTCCTAAAAGTCTCCTCAATCTTCTGCAAAATAATAACATTTCATTGGATATAAAAGTATTCCATCGAATATACATGGACCCATTGCTTCCTTCGATTCAACTAATACATTTGCTTTTGAACAATGTTTTAACCTGAAAACCCCCCTTATTGGCAAATTTCATGGGAAAATATGAATCAGCATGAGTAAATGATTTTTAATAAATTTATCTTGAAAACTAATTTATAAATCGTCAAGTACTGCTTTCTTTTGGTTTCCTAATCAACATTTTTCCATTTTCAATTAAATATGATCATAAAATATTCAAAAATTTATTTTTTATCATTCCAGAACAATTTCACAGGTCACAATACTGATGGTTTTGACGTAAGCAGCAGTAACGTATTAATCAAAGATAGTATCGTTAAAAATCAAGACGATTGTGTTGTTGTTAACCGAGGAAGCAACATTACTGTTTCCAACATAGCTTGTTATGGTGGTCATGGATTGAGTATCTCATTAGGTTTTTCCCAAGATAATTTTGAAAAAAATTCCGCACATAATATTCTTTTTGAAAACAGCTTGGTTCACTTTTCACCAAATGGCCTCCATGTTAAAACCCATTCTGATAGTGGTGAAGGCATCCTAACTAATTTAACCTACAGAAATATTAGGTTAGAAAGTAAGTATTGTGTAGGTACTGATTAAGAATCTTATTTGTTATGTGTCTTCTATAGGAAGCGTGGATTTGTTCCTGTACCTTTGAAAAATTGAATTATGAAAGATAGTACGCTCTCAATTTTTATTAGACGCCGAATATAGAAAATTCAAGCTAAGGGTCTAAATGGCTTCCACAATGCTTTATCTATATTGGTATGTTCAAAAGTTCTCGCTATTTTCGTAGAGATGGCGTTACTAGAACTGCTTGTGTGTAGTTTAAGATGGTAACGCATCTACAAAAAAGTACTATAAGCAAGCTTGAAATTGAGTTTATGCCAAAAAAGAGTATTTGCGCAGAATTTTACTGCACTACTTACTTTATTATAAAAAAATCTTCACCTAAAATACACAAAATTCTAGCTGATACTTTCGGCGACCATGTTATGTCGGAAACAACATGTATAGATTCGTTTAGACGCTTCAAAAATAATGATTTTAACGTTGAAGATAAAGAATTCCAAAGTAAGGACATTGGGTACAGGAAGAATTGACACGTCGAACGGCATTTTTTCTGATAACTAGTGGCTGGTGATGGACAATATTTAAATATATATGTGACGTATCTTTTAATGGATAATTTTACATTTTTCATTAATTTTTTTTGTAGAAATAGCCAATTTTGGCATAAACATTCAAATGGATTATGAAAGTGGGGAAGCCACCGGAAATCCTGGTACAAATATTCCAATAGTTGGTTTAAAATTGGAGAATATAACTGGATATATGCAAAGTTTTAATGAATCGCCAACAATGGCGGAATACATTCTTTGCGGAGATGGAGCTTGCTCTGATTGGGAGTTTAAGAATATTAACATTTTAGGAGCTCAAAATCAAAGTTATTGTAATTATGCTCCTGACGGTTATACTTGTTAAAATACATTAATGTGTTAGTAATAAATAATAAATATGGATCTTGTACATTAAACATTTTGGCTTCAATCTGCCTTTTTACTGATAAGCGGAAATACTTTTTCTTCTATTTATTTTAGAACCATTTATTCACTGTTGTAATCAATATACAGTATGCATTTATCAGAAAATTTATTAAACTTACGCGAAATAAACAAGCTGCTGGTAATCAGACCAATTAGACTTTTGTTTAGTAATATAAAGGCAGATAAGTAAGTTGCAAGTCGTACAAAAACAATCCTGAGAAAAGTCCATTCGACGCGCACTGAATACCTACATTCAAGCTTCTATGCCTTCCAAAAAAGAAGTCTCACTCCAGAATGGCGGGAAAAATAGTTAGTTTCACACACGTCAGCACAACATTCGAAAAATAGTTTCAATTGCACAACAAAATAATCCCCCTTTATGCAAGCCGCCAAAGCCAATCATAGGAACTTGTCGGCACATCTGGCATCTGGGAATTATGTTTCTGCAATTGACAATAGAAAAACTTTACCAATACAAGACAACAATAAATAAGAAAGTGTTCACTCAGCCCTCCATGGGCTTACTTGGGACGATAAGGAACTAGAAGTTCTCCAGCTGGGTTTATTTGGGCCAAAATATGTAAATTAGTAATACAATAAACAATAAACTTTATTACTTGTGAGAACATTTTTTGTAAAAGATTCGGCAGCACATGTCTCCGTTTCTTGCTGATTCAAAGAAAGAACCTGTGAAAACTTTTAGTTTTTAATTATACAAATTGTAGAGATATGATCCATAAGTAAAGAAAAGATTGTGTAGTGCTGATATGAGAAATACATTAAATGAACAATACGAAGTGAGACGGGAGATCATACAATAAATGCTTACCTGAAAATGTAGCTAAATACTGAAATAAATTTGAACATCTAGAAGAAGTAATTTTTTTGAAATAATTATATCAAACTGCATGCAAGAACTTTACTATTTTCTGTATTTTTTCTTTAAAGATTGCAACATTGAACGCATTTTAAATATTTAATAATTTTACAATGGATCTAGTACCAAAATTATTCTAATCATTTAACCATTCCTTAAATATTTGAGAATATAAAGTAAATTTCCCCACTTTTTGGTTAATTTAGAAAATATCAGCAACAATAATAATTTGTTTTTAACAAAAACGTACATTCAGAAGGATAAAAACTAACCTAGAAAATAATTATCCTTAAATCCTTAAAATTAAAAGTTCAAATTGATATAAATATAAAATTGTTAAACTTCGATTAGTTAGGTGTTTATTATATTTTTTAGGTACAAATATAGTTTTTTTTGATAATATAACAAAATGTTTGGCTCTTGTCGCATAACGAATTTGTTTTGTGCGTCATTGAACCACTTCTATGGTATATGCATATCGTAAACCAACATCTACTCACTTATGTTTATATATCAAATTTAATTTTATCAAGTGTTTTTTTTTCAACAATTCTTTTTAACACTTAAAGATTATAGTTTTATACAATTGTCTTCAAATGATAAAAATTCTGATTTGCTATAAATACTAAATTTGTGATAAAAGTTTATCTAGTGGAACCTTTTCATTAGACCATTTTCGCAATGTTGAGTCGAGTGGGTATTTTTCTAATAGTAGCTGTAGTAGCTGTTTTTGCAGCTCCGAGAGTCGATGCTGATTGCACCATCACAGAATTCTCTCAAGTCGAGGCAGTAATTAAGCATTGCACTGACATAATTATTAAAGATCTGACAGTACCCGCGAATACTGCATTAGAATTAAAATTAAAAAAAGGTTCAAATGTGGAATTCCAAGGAAAAACATCATTTGAGTATTATGAATGGAAAGGACCTCTTATGAACATTAAAGGAAAAGAACTTAATATCAGAGGAGCACCTGGTAAGCAAAATTTTCGCATTCTAGAACATTTGGGTCGTTTTAATTTATATTTTGTCTTTAGGGCACGTAATTCATGGAAATGGAGAATTATACTGGGATGGCTTAGGAGCTAAAGGTGTTAAAAAACCAAAATTTATTCGACTGGGTGTCGATGATACCAAATTGGAAAATATCAACGTCAAAAATTGTCCAGTTCATTGCATATCTGTTTCAGACTGCAATAATATAACCATTTCCAATTGGCTTCTTGATGTATCTGAGGGCGATAAGGTTTGTTACCTATATAATTATAATATTTTTCTTTTTGAAAAGCCCCAAAAAGTGACTAGCCAAACTGGTTTACGTTTAATTATAATATAGAAGTATTAAGTAAATTTAAAGGGTAGTTCTGAAACAACATGGAGCATCGGGGATAATCCCCATTCCTAAAAGTAACACTCCTCAACCTTATGCAAAATAAAAACATTCCATTGGATACAAAACTAAGTATTCCATCGAATATACATGGACCACACAGCTACTGCTACCTTCCATTCAACTAATCCATTTGCTTTTGAACAATGTGAACTACTAGTTTTAATCTGAAAACTCCACTTATTGGGAAATTTCTTCGAAAAATATGAATTAGTATGAGTAAATGATTTTTAATAAATTCACCTTGAAAATCGTCGTCAAGTACTGCTTTCTTTTGGTTTCCTAATCAACAGTTTTTAATTTCCAATTAAACATAAATTCAATCCATTCATTTTAAAACAAATCGGCAATACTGGTAACTGAGCGTTTGCGAATCGCCAAATACATTTACAATAACGTTAAAAAATATTTCAACCATATGAGTGCGAATGAGACAAATTCGCATAGTGAGACGGAGAATTCTAAACGGATTTACGACTCGCGTCATAGTACCATCACATATTCACACGTACACAAACACACTTCCGGATTGAACGCCTACGTACAAGAAGTTTCCTGAACAGTTTTTAATAATTTTTTAATCAGTAAGATTATCGCTGCGAATCAGGCAGGTCTTCTACGTCATCTCAAATACGACGTAATGTTATTAAATTATTCAAGTGCTCCAACAGTGCAGCAAATTAAATGAGTAAGACTTTGGCCGCGAATCAAGCCAGATTACTCAAAATATTTTTCATCTTCACTGTCCAAATGCAGTACAAAATTGACTCCGTTGAATTATTTTTCACCGTAAAATATGTCGTTTTTATAAAATATAAAATTACAAGTGATTTTCTGAGTGGCTACACAAATCATTTCAGAGTTATTTGTGTAACCAAGTTTTACTGGGCGGTTTCTAACAAAATACATTTATATTCATACTACATACAGCATTTAAAGAGGCGGCATAGTAACACAAATTTAGACGGCCGACCTTGTATATGGCTGCCCAAGCGTAATCTCCACTGATTTACGACAAACAGTCTTAAATTTTCAATTAAATAAACAGTTGTTTTTATCATAAAATATTCAAAAAATATATTTTTTATCGTTCCAGAACAATTTCACAGGTCACAATACTGATGGTTTTGACGTAAGCGGCAGTAACGTTTTAATCAAAGATAGTATCGTCAAAAACCAAGACGATTGTGTTGTTGTTAACCGAGGAAGCAACATTACTGTCTCCAACGTATCTTGTTATGGTGGACATGGATTGAGTATCTCATTAGGCTTTTCCAAAGATAATTTTGAAAAAAATTCCGCACATAATATTCTTTTTGAAAACAGCTTGGTTCACTTTTCGCCAAATGGTCTCCATGTTAAAACCCATTCTGATAGTGGTGAAGGCATCCTAACTAATTTAACCTACAGAAATATTAGGCTAGAAAGTAAGTATTCTGTAGGTATTGATTAAAAACTTTTTATATTTTGCATCTATAATATTCCACATTATGATACGCATTTGAGAACTCTAATGTTTCATTAGAGTACGCAACTTTTTGTGTTATACGGTGGGTAATATGAATCAACAAATGACATGAATTGACATTTGTTTATTGAAATAAAATCTCAAATCTGTCAAATTTTAAAAATTCTACAACAGTGCTACCAACTTATTTTTTTAAAGCAAACTTCTCTTTAATATGCAAAGTATAAATTTCTTAAAAAATTAATAAAATGGCAAAATATAAAAAGTATTATAAGCAACTTATTTCATATGGCTGTTATGACACTCGTCCTTTAAAAAACTCATCGCTGTGCGATTCGTTTTTTAAACTTGGACTCGTCTCATAACAGAATGCCATATGAAATGCGTTGCTGAATGTACTATTATTTGATATGTGTCTTCCATAGGAAGCGTGTAATTGCACTTTTATCTTTGAAAAATTGAATTACGAAAACTAATAGAATATTTTTATTAGACGCTGAATATAGAAAATTCAAGCTAAGGGCCTAAATGCCCTCCACAGTGCTTTGTATATATTGGTAAGTTCAATAAGTTCCCGCTGTTTTCGAAGAGATGGCGTTACTAGAACTGAGTGCGTGTACTTTAAGATGATGGTAACGCATCTACAAAGAATTGCTATAATCAAGGGTGAAATGTCATTTCACCGAAGTCTAACACTAGTTTTTGTGCCAGAAAAGAGTATTTGCGGAGAAATCTACTACACTATTTTATTAAAAAAAATCTTCAGCTCAAATACGCAAAATTCTAGCTGATACTTACGGCGACCATATTCTGTAGAAAACAATATGCAGAAATTCGTTTAGACTCTTCAAAAATAATGATTTTATTATACAGAGTAATTCATTCGGAAATGCTCATACAGTAAGGGTAGATGGAGGACACCGAGGTTCTTCTAAATAACCTATATTTTATGGGTCTATCGTTCTTTATAACCAAGATACAGGGTGATTTATTAATTTTCCCCATTTTTTCAATTAATCATAACTTATGAACCACCCTATACATTTTTATAATATTTGGTTCGTATGGTCTTTGTCCACAATGGCGTCGATTAACATAATAAAAAAATCTTATTACAGGTCCGGCCTTAAAAAAATTAATAAGTAGGTTTCAGTCGAATGTCAATATTTTAAAATTTTATTGACAAATTTGGAAAGAGCAGAAAAAAATAGGTAAGACTAAATGAATTTGGTGTTTCCCCATACAATTTTTTTACTTATTAACATGAGTCAAATCTAGATGTTTCGATAATGAGGTGGCACAAAATTTAAAAAAAGTACATTTTCTGCCCCAAATGGTACTTTTCCAGCTTCAATCCATAAAATCATCAACTATTTCTTTTTCTCCTAAATTCTGGATCCCAACTTTATTCAAAACCGAGATGACCGTATTTGGGACAAATTATTATTATCAATGACTAACTTTCAAACACCTAGTATGCGTCAAAAAATTATCAATAAATTATAAAAATGAGGAAAAATGCCCATTCCGAAAACAGCATAACTTTTTTTAAATAAAAATAATGTTGCAACAAGTTTTATTAAGTTAAACGAAAAGGTCATTTCTCAGTTTTACTTCAGTTGAATAAACTTTTGATTTTAAATAACCCCAAACATGGTAATCGATTGGATTAAAATCGGGCCCTCTTGCAGGCCATTTGAACAAAGATAACGTTGCATCAAATCTACATTTCTTTATCCACGTCTAATTATTTTTTTAGCTAGAACATGATCATTTCTCGACTCTTCTGATGCATCCTTGATAATAATAATAATAATAAAATAAAGCATTCTGTACGTATTGTTTAATTTAGTAAATAATACACTTTAGGTTTGATATCCCAAATTGTTGTAAATGTCAAGTTGGCTGATGTCAGGGTACAATTTTGACGTTAGTTGATGACTTTAGAGATTGTACTTGTGTTGTTACATTATTTGTTGATTTCTTACTTAAAATGCCACACAAATTTGATGATAATGAATATGCAGACATGTTGTATGTCTATGGATTTTGTGATGGTAATGTAAAAGCTGCCCAAAGAGAATATGCACGGCGATTTCCTGGCCGGAGGTTACCTAGTAACAAGACTTTTTCTAATGTGTTTAGTTACCTTAGAGAACACGGTAAATTTCCAACTATAGCAGGCCCGGATACATGGGGAGGCGATGGGGGCGACCGCCCCCCCCCACCGAAAAAAATCACATATATAAATAAATAACTAAAACGTAATAAAGACATTATTTCAAAAATTTTCCGGACCCCCCGGAAGGTTCGCCCTCCCCAAATCATGGCTCTGAATCCGGACCTGAACTATAGCACAAAATGAAGGTAACGAAAGACGACATATTGAGTTGGAACCTTGTACAAAATGATCCAAAAATTAGTAACTAGTTTAACTTAAAACAATTTGTTGCAACATTATTTTTGTTTAAAATAAAGTTATGTTTTTTTCGGAATGGGCATTTTTCCTCATTTTTGTAATTTTTACGCATACAGGTTGCTTGAAAGGTAGTCATTGATAATCATAATTTGTCCCAAATAAGGACCTGTCATCTCGGTTTTGAAAATAAGGTTGGAATTCAGAATTTAGGAGAAAAAGAAATAGTTGATGATTTTATGGAGTAAAGCTGGAAAAGTACCATTTCGGGCAAAAGTTATTTTTTTTTAAATTTTGTGCCACCTCATTATCGAAACATATAGATTTGACTCATGTTAATAAGTAAAAAAATTGTATGGGGAAACACCAAATTCATTTAGTCTTACTTATTTTTTTCTGCTTTTCCAAATTTGTCAATAAAATTTTAAAATATTGACATACAGGGTGCTGTTTCGACTCAAAACCTACTTATTAATTTTTATAAGACCGTACGAACCAAATATTACAAAAATGTATGGGGTGGTTCATAAGTTATGATTAATTGAAAAAATGGGGAAAATTAATAAATCACCCTGTATCTTCGTTATAAAGAACGATATAACCATAAAATATAGGTTATTTAGAAGCACCTCGGTGTCCTCCATCTACCCTTACTCTATGAGCATTTCCGAATGAATCACCCTGTATATATGTGAGGTATCTTTTAATGGATAATTTTACATTTTTCATTAGATTAATTTTTTTCTAGAAATAACCAATTTTGCAATAAATATTCAAATGGATTATAAAAGTGGGGAAGCCACTGGAAATCCTGGTACAAACATTCCAATAGTTGGTTTAAATTTGGAGAATATAACTGGATATATGGAAAGTTTCAATGAATCGCCAACATTGGCGGAATACATTCTTTGCGGAGATGGAGCTTGCTCTGATTGGGAGTTTAAGAATATTAAAATTACAGGAGCTCAAAACCAAAGTTATTGTAATTATGTTCCTGACGGTTATACTTGTTAAAATACATTAATGTGTTAGTAATAAATATAGATCTTGTACATTAAACATTTTGGCTACAATCTGCCTTTTTACTGATAAATACGGTTTCTTCTATTTATATAACGTTATATTTTAAAACCATTTATACACTGTTGTAATCAAAATGAGGATGATCTAACGTTAGATCAAAAAAAATGAGAATTGTTACCGGCTAACGTGACACAAAGTTGATTTCATTTTAGTACGTTGGGATTTAAAAATAATTTCTTCTTACTTCTGTCGATTACACTTACTAGTCGAGAACAAACTTGCAATGGACGAGAGGTATGACGAGCCAAGGTTCAAGATAAAATTCCTCCGTATAAAAAAAGCGCTATTCCCAGGAACCAAACAAGGTATTAACGCTTAATTGTCAGCCAGTAAAAAAATGACACTTATCTAATTAATTAGCCGCGCAGATCGTCAAGATTGGTGCTTTACTTTTATGTTATGGCTCTGGAGAAATACAAATAGCAAAATCTCTGGGTGCAAGGTAAGAAAATAAAAAGATTTTTTCTTGTCATTCCTCTATAAAAAGCATAAGTAGGCATTCTTGTCGTAAAATGCAGTTTCTGAACATAAAAGATGTTGGAATTTTAAGAAGAATTAAGATTTCAATGTCACATAAGACCAAATCAGCATGGGTTAAAAGAATTTTTGAATCGACATATTCATTGAAAGCTATTATTGAAAACTAATTATTAAATGATTGGTTAATCCAATATAGGCAAATTGTAAGTGGCGGTAAATTTAATAATATAAATAAACTATTTTCTTTCAATTTGTTTTTATTAATATTTAAGAACATATTAACTCGAGATCTACTAGTTTTATTTTTTATTGGCTTTTCTCTATGAATCACAAATTGGTTACAAAGTTATCTATCAGATATAACTCAAATAGTAAGAATCAAAAACCATAAATAGTCTCCATTGTTGGCAACATCTGGAGTCCCGCAAGGGTCCCACGTTGGTCCTCTTCCCTTTGATCTATTTATCAACGATACTGATTTCGTTTGTCAGCACTGCAAATTACTACTTTTGGTTGATGATTTGAACATTTATCTTGAGATTAGCAATACAAAAAAATGTGTTTAGCTTCACGCTGATCTCACTTCACTAAATTCTTGGTCTATAAAAAACGGAATGTCACTTAATTTAGACAAGTGCCACTGTATCAGCTTTACTAGATCTAAAAACCCTTTCATTCACAATTACCATATGGGAAATAAATTAACCAGGTGCCTGGCACTGTGTTTTATAAATGGGTTGGTAATCCATTTGAGCCCACGTGTAAAAAACTTTAACATTCGCTATAATTTGTAAGTTTCGGTTGAAATTAACCTAATTATTGTTTGCAGAAGATTACATAATAATTGTAATATGGGAATTATTCTCAAAATTATAATTTCCAACTGGATTATCTACAGTAATTTTCAATGAAGCAGCGGACACATACATTGTAACCTCATACATACATTGTAACCTCATGCATACTTAACAGTTCCAGTATTTAATTAATCCAGTGGAGTGGAGGTGCCCTCAATTTTTAATTCATTCGGGTAAGCCGAAAAATCTTACAGAATGTAATCTTTACGAACGCTTATAATGTTTGACAATTTTGTCGCGTGAGGAGAAAATATGAATTTTTATCATTTTCATACCTATTTTCTTTAACATCTAAATCTAAGGCCCATCGTTCCAGTTTTTCCAACAACTTATTTATTCCTATAACGACCATTAGGAGAATACAGTACTGATTGCCTTCTAACAGTGTAGATAATGTTTTTAAATAACTGCAGGTTTTTTGAATTATTTCCTAATCTGTATTGGACATTCGGGAGGACAAAAGACTCTCAGTATGGTCAGTATTGATGATCACTACTACATTTCACTGTATAACCTTGACAAATTAAAAACGAGGTAGGTAACACTTCCATATTTCAAACTATTTCAAACAGTTTGAAAAAGTTTGATTTCAAATCAAACTCCCGAATTGTATATCAAATCAAATTCTTATATGCCTTATGTACCTATAAAGAAATTGATTTTTCAAGTCAAATCAAACTTGGTTTCATTTGATGCATCTCTAGCGAAGTTCAGTAGATTGGATTTTATTTACATTTAAAATTCAGGTTGCAGCCAATACAAATCTTCATAGAACAGAAAACAATAAGAAAGCACTTAATTCTGCATTTTAGTGACTTTATGGCATGTTAGCAATCCTTGGTAAATTGGACCAGGCACCTTTCTTATGGGAAAAAAGTGTCCATTGGCCCAAACCGATCCTATGGCTAGTTTTCGAGATACCGGGTATTAAACATCGGAAATGCCACTTTTTTGTAACCAGATTTCTCATAACAAACCTGTTTTATTCGCGTTTGTTATAAAAAACATGAATTATAGATTATTTGGCAACAATATTTTATAAACAATTACTGTACAATTTGGTTATTTACATGGTGGTTCGAAAATAAGTAATATGGTTTTTTTGAAGCTTTCAAAATACAAGTAAATGTCATTGCATCATGAATTGTTGAAGTTGATGTAATTACTTCTTGGTGATGAATCATATTTTATACAGGGTGACTCATAAATGTAGTTAGAGAAGGCATATAACGTATTTTAGCTTTAACGAATCGGCCCGTATAAACGATGTGTTATAGAATTTTTGTATTATCTTAAACAAATGTACGACCTGTCACTCTACCACCACTCTATATCATACAGCGTATTAAATTGATTGCAAACACTTTAAAAATTAGAAAACCTGTGTTTTGTGCACCAACCTGTATTTTAAAAATTTCTCCGTCAACTTTATAAATTAATACATTTTCACATTAACAGAAGTTCAGAATTTAACTGAGCAAAATTTTGTTGTAATCCTATGACCAGTTTTCCTAAAATGTGTACCCATCCTTCTGTTTTCGTAATTAGTAACCTTTTTTTATATTATTTTAGAACAAGTAGTAACTATGGGTACACATTTTGCCGGTTATTTTATACGGACCCCTCGTAAGTGGTCCACGGGTCGCGCTGTAAAAGTCGCGTTTTCTATTAGAGAAAAATAAGTTTGTTCTTCTGAGTAAGATTGTTTTTTTGATAATTTTGAGTTTTGTTTTATCGTACCGCGCAGTTCGGTTAGTGACGCGTTACGCTAGTGATATAGTTTTGTTTGGCGAAGAATTAAGAATACTTTCGTCGCCCCCGTCTATAAGGGATTTCCAGGGCTGTAAATTTCACCACAATTGATACTTAAGAGTATCAGTCGAGAGGACGAGCTAAGAGTAAGATTTTGATTCGATTTTCGATTTTCTTAACCCTTTTTGCCGTTGCGCACCGACTTGTGTTGTTGGTAAAAAGTTAAGTTTAACTTCAGTTAATTGCTCTCGCATTTTTTCTTCGCTATTAGAATTGCTTCCCAAGACAATTGTTTGGGTTAAGTATTGTATACAGTAAAGCCTGTCTGTAGGCATCAGAAATTTAACCTTTGTTTGTAGATTTTATCCAGAACTTGAATGGACCTTTTGTTTCACATGAATCGTTAAGGTAACTAGCGAACTTCTGATATTTAGTAGAAACAAAGCTTCAATTTCATGTTAACCCGTTTGTCACTTAGTTTAGTAAAGAAATATTATGTGGGGTTTTACACAGAGCGATATTTAGTTTCTTTCATTGTTACTTTAATTTTTTATCATTTTGGGATCATTTTAGGCATTTTCTTAGTAGTAAAAGCTAGAGATATTATTTTAAAATTGTAGTCCTGTTCTGTTAACCTTTTCCTATTTTAGTAGTTAATAGATTCACTTAAACTTTAATAAGCGTTTCTTAACAATTACCAAACCCCGAGAGTTTTAGACACTTCGTGAGACATAAGGTATATTCTGCACTGAATCGCTGCAGGGATCACGCCCTTCTAGGATTTTCTTTCAGGTATAAAACTCAGAAAGCCTTAATTCACCGCTCTGCCAAGGTTTGATAGACACGCAGCCAACCTAAAAATAGCCTTCAATCTATCGGTTATTACATCTGGTGACAGCTAAATTCTCGGGTAGACGCGAGCCGACGGGAGAAGTCGCGCGGTCTACATCTGGTTACAAAAAAGTGGCATTTCCGATGTTTAACACCCTGTATAGTAGAACCCACTTGTTTATGAGAATGAAAAAACGTTATAAAAACACAAAGGATACCGCCAATAGAAGGAATGCTGATGAATCTGGACATTTTTGAGCAGTTTAATGTCAAAAACACCGTACACTGTCCATATACATAAAAATAAAATAATATTTTGGCTATTAGCACCACTGTGCAAAGATTCAATAACCAACTTAGCTGGATATCGTTATAGGGGAGAATGGCGTATAATTATTTAATATGAATTTACATTTTAATTTCTATAACGCATATTAGATTTGAATAGAGGTTGATATCTTCATTTTTTGATCTCTTGTGAGATTAACAAACGTTACTAATTAAAATTTTGTCTTAAATTAATTTAACTAAACTGTGGGGTGTGAGGTTATACTCATAAGAGGCGACAATGGAAGTGGTTATAGTTTTTACATTTTCAATTGCAGAAACAAAATTCTCAGATGTGCAGACAGGTTGCATTGGCGGCTTGTAGATGTGCCGACAAGTGGCTTTGTCGGTATTAGCGGCATGTAGATGTGCCGACAAGTGGCTTTGTCGGTATTAGCGGCATGTAGATGTGCCGACAAGTGGATTTGTCGGTATTAGCGACTTGTATAAAGCGGGATCATTTTGTTCTGCAATTAAAGTAGGAAGTAGAAGTTAGACAAATATTGTCTTCAGTAGTGGGGGCTAGGAAAATATTCATACAGTGATACACTGTGCTTGTGTTCGCACTTGATTTTTGATTTAGTGAATAGTAGGTGGTAGGTGATTCGTGGCGTTAGTTTATTTCAATTAATATTATTCTTGGCTTCCATGTATATACATACTTTTTTTATTTTGAAACATTGTTACAGTGTACTTCTTATTTATTTATTCGGTGTCAATTTCAATATGTTTCGTCCTTGGGAAAATACAGTTTCTTTAAGTGGATCTAAAGAATCGGAACAATCATTAAATGATATTCCAATGGATTATGTGGTATCAGGTTGTAGTCCCAAAGATTCCTGTAGCTCCGATGAGGAAGACAACATTTTTGGTGAAAGAACTTCAGAATATCAAGAAATATCCACCTCGAAAAAACAATATCTTTGTAAAGATGCCCAAACCATATGTATAAATGTTTATAAGAATATTGTAACTTCCGAAGGTGAAAGGAGTGCCATTGAAAAAACATCTTTTTTAACAAATGTTCCCATTAGCACTCTTTATAGAATTATAAAGAATGGTCCAAAAAATCGTAAAGAGAGGTGTGATAAAGGATGTGTTAAAACTTTAGATCCTTCAATATCAAAATTAATTGGTAGTATTATTTATGAATCTTACCAAAGAAATGAGTTCCCAACAGTGGATAGTATATTTTCTTTACTAAAAAGTAAAAGGCCAGATTTAAGAATTTCTAAAAGCACAACACAGCGTTGGATATCGAAAATTGGATTTAAATACCAAACTATCAACAAGAGGACTGTAATAATGGAAAGCCAGAGGATCATAAAATGGAGGATACAATATTTGGAAAAAATTAAGGCATCTCGAAATAGTAACAGAAAAATATACTATTTAGATGAAACGTGGTTCGATACCCACGATACGCCAAAGAAAGGATGGTCTGACGGAACAAGAAGATGTTCAGTAAATGTTCCTTGTAACAAGGGAACTCGACTTACAATTCTTCACTGTGGATCGGACTCAGGGTGGGTACAAAATTGCCTCAAACTCTCAGGAAAAAATTTGGAAGATTGTAATTTAGATTACCACAAAAATAAGTCTGGAGAAAGTTTTGAAGATTGGTTTGAAAATCAGCTGTTAAACAATATTGAAGAGAATAGCATCATAGTGATGGATAATGCTTCATATCATTCCCGCTTAATAGAAAAAGTTCCCAATACCAACTCAAATAAGTCTGAGATTCAGGAATTTTTAAGAAATCACGAACTTTGTTTCGAAGAAAATTATACAAAAAAACAATTGCTTCAAGTATTAGGCACACAATCATTTGAAAAAAAATTCTTTATTGATGAAATGGCATCAAAAAGGGGCCACGAGGTATTGCGCCTTCCGCCCTATTTTTGTGTATTTAACCCCATAGAATTAATTTGAGGACAACTTAAAAAAAGAATAAGGCGTCATAACGTGTTTCCCAAATTTGACGGGTTGGTTGCAAATTTGGTAAAAGGAGAAATTAACAAAATTTCAGCTGATGATTGGCAGAAAAAAATCAAACATGTCATCAAAGAAGAAAATTCTTATGTAACGATTCCGACCCAATTTATTATCAATGTTGATGACAGTGAATCCGATGGTGAGGATTGAGATAGGGTAGGTAAGCTTAATTAATTTATAATATTTATGACTTTATTCGCTGTGTTTTTAATTTTAGAATTAAAATTTGAGACAAAATTTTAATTAGTAACGTTTGTTAATCTCACAAGAGATCAAAAAATGAAGATATCAACCTCTATTCAAATCTAATATGCGTTATAGAAATTAAAATGTAAATTCATATTAAATAATTATACGCCATTCTCGCCTATAACGATATCCAGCTAAGTTGGTTATTGAATCTTTACACAGTGGTCCTAATAGCCAAAATATTATTTTATTTTTATGTATATGGACAGTGTATGGTGTTTTCGACATTAAACTGCTCAAAAATGTCCAGATTCATCAGCATTCCTTCTATTGGCGGTATCCTTTGTGTTTTTATAACGTTTTTTCATTCTCATAAACAAGTGGGTTCTACTATAGATAAATATATTAGCGTTGTAAATAGGAAACATTCCAAATACGCGCTACTTTTTGAGGTCGTTTTTTAGTTCTACGTCAACTCTTTTTTTATTACAAGTTTATTGGGGCTCAGCTTCTCTAACAAAAACCATTAAAATACAAGAAATCGGCGCTACTGCAGGCGCAGGCCGAATCGACACAGACATTTAAATGCAAAATTCTTGCTTCGGAACGGTCTGAAAACTACAAAACAATATAATTTCGCGACACCAGCTACTGTTAGTTCGTCTGTGAGCGTCTTCACACAACACAAAAAGCGGTATAGTTTGCATTTTGATAGTTCTTCAAGGGAGTTGTAAATCTTTTAAGAGTCGTTATTTATTTGGTCGTTGTCCCCAGACATCAAAGAAAATGATCGTAAACTCAGTTTTGCTTTTATTTATTAGATTTTACTTTTAAGAAAATTGGGGGTGTAAAAAAATTTAAATATCGGTTGTGACCAACATAACATTTTTTCGATGATTACGTGAAATGGTTTTTAAAAATCAATGAAATCGAAACTGTATTGGGCTTCATGTGATTTTTTTTTTTACAACTTTATCGGAAAAGTTCTAATTCTAAACCGTTAAGTTTTATGGTTAATAACAAGTATGCTTTTTTCTACTAAAATAACGTGGATTTAATATTCTTTTACAAAAATAGCGCTAACTTAAAGAGCAAAAAAGTGGCCTAACTAGCGCGCTCTACAAATTATATCGAAGTAGGTACCCAATTCTGATTTCTCTTACCCGAAAACCCCCAGTTCCAAATTTTGATGTATACATATCCAAAAACGCTAAAGTTATTGCAAAAAATAAATCCTAAAATTTAACCTTTAACACCCTGTATATATCTTATTAGCAATATTTTATTAGAGGAAGTTGGTTCTAATCGTAATATTTTAAAGTGAGGAATCTACCATACTTCTATGTACAATTACTTAAGGACCACCCTGTATATAAATACTTTTTTCAGCAGTGATGGGGTAAATATACAGGGTGACCAAGGGTTAAAACGTCAAACATTCAGGATCGGGTTTTCAAGAAAAAATAAGATTTTTTATTCCCATAATCATGGGTCCTAACTTGCCTTATTTTTAGAACAAAATAATTTTTTTATGAATTGCTCAAAAACAATTTGGCTGATTTTGATAAAACTAGGTATGCTTATTTGCGGCAATAAGGGGCTTCTTTCAATATCATTAGAATTAAATTATTAATTCTGGTGACGTCCCACAAGGTAATCTAATTGATATTTTATACCACTTCAATTTTAATCGTATCTCGCTTCGTTTTTAAGAAAAAAATTAAAAACTGCGAAATAAAAATCTTATTTTTTTCCTGAAAAACCGATCCTGAACGTTTAACGGTTTAACCCTGGGTCACCCTGTATACAATGTCAGCTAATTAAATACATTATTTTATTCAACAACAATTTGTTAATTATTAATATAAGATTAAAAGACAATTAATTATTAATATAAGATTGAACTTTGGATGAGCATTATTCAAAGGCGCAATTCTGCGAGTATGTCTGTTGTAAAAGCGTCTTTGATTGCATATTCTTCGACAACTATATTCCAATGCACTAACATCAAATCTAGGCCTGTTAATCAATTGGAAGATGTATTATTCCGCAAATATGATTTCAGTCTTTTCATCGTTGAAAAACGGCTAAGATTTGGATTAGCGTAAAAATATTCGGAAACAAACAAGGATCTGCCACCTTTAAAGTATCAACTGCACTTTGAGGAAGATAGGAATCTACTTTTTGTCATTTCACTGTTCAAATATCCCATTCACTGTGTAGAATAACCGTGTTTATTTTTTGTAAATCATCTGAATATAACTTAATTGCTGGTTCAAAAAATTTTCTTATAAACTTATAGAAGTTTCAGGGGGGGGCTTGGCTACGCCACGCTACGCCACGTCTTGTCTTTTTGAATTCTTGCTTGCTCTTTTAACTGGTCCTTGCGTTGTAGATCTTTCCACCGAATCAACTGTATTTCACCTATATTCCTAATTATTGACTTAGGTTTCTCTCTTCATTACACCTGCCACCTGGAGCGCATCATTTAGAGTTTGAAACTCCATGTTTTGCCAACTCTTATAAGAGGCTTCTTCAGTAGAAAGCGCCCGGTAGTTAGGGTCATCATCATCACGTAACCTCTCTTGTCCACTGCAGGACATAGGCCTCCCTCAACGATTTCCATCAGGAACGGTCTTGCGCTTCATTTATCCAGTTGTTTATTACTCGCTTAAGATCGTCGGTCCACCGGGTTGGAGGGCGTCCTCTGTTTCTATAAGCATCCTGTCTAGGTCGCCATTCAATAATTTTCTTCGTCTCTCAATTGATTTTTTGGTGAGAGTAAGGGTTTCTGTGCCATAAGTCATGACAGGGAGTACACATTGATTAAACACTTTTCTTTTAAGGCAGGTTGGAATGCCTGATTTAAATACATAACGCAGTTTTCGATATGCGGCCCACGCTAAGGTAATTCGTCGGGTAATCTCACATGTTTGGTTGTGGCGACCAATTCTTATCTTATGTCCTAGGTATTTGTAGGATGTTACTTGTTCGATTAGATTTCCATCTACTTCAATGTTTTGGTAAGTTACCAGGTTTGTCATAAATTGGGTTTTGGATGTGTTGACCTTTAATCCAGCCTTGGCAGATGTAGTTGTTAGTTTCGCAAGCATTTCCTTAGCGTGGTCTATTCTGTCGGTAATTAAAATAATATCATCTGCGAAACGTAGGTGTTTTAGCATCTCTCCGTTGATATTTATTCCCATGTTGTTCCAGTCTATTCTTTCAGAAGCATATTCTAAAAGTGTTGTAAACAATTTTGGAGAGATTGTGTCTCCCTGTCTTACTCCACGCTAGATTTTAAAGTTTTTTGTCTCTTTATGTAACTTGACACTTGCCATTGCATTTTGGTATATGTGGCTAATGAGAGCTGTCTATCTATGATCCACCCGACAATCTGCCAGTGCCTTCATCATTTCGTAGTGCTTGATTGTGTCGAAGGCTTTGTGGTAATCCACAAAGACAAGAACGAGAGGTTTATTATACTCGGCACATTTCTCTACTAAAGGTGATCATTTGTACCGAATTTTGCTCTGAAGCCAGCTTGCTCTCTAGACTGGTATAGTTCCAGTTTGGAATCAATAAGTTTTGTGATTATTTTAGTGAACAGCTTATAGAGATGTGACAAAAGGCTAATGGGCCTGTAGTTTTGTACGTTGGTTATATTACCTTTCTTGTATATTAAGATAATTATGGCATTATTCCAAGCTGTTGGTGTTGTCGCATTTATTAGGCATAGATTGAAAAGTCTAGTGACAAGCTTTTAGTAATTTTTTGACAGCCTCTATTACTATGTCATCATCTCCTGGAGCTTTATTATTTTTCATCTCCAATAAGGACATTCTAACTTCTTCTGCTTATCCTACATTTAGATGGCCTTTCTTCAATCTCGTTTTCATGATATAGAGTCCTGTAGAACTTTTCAACAATCTGTATTATTTCTTTCTTATTTGTCAAAATTTCACCAAAAATATTTTCAAGCTTACATATTTGCTTCGTCCTGGCTTCAGTTCTCGTCTCAGTATCTTCATACTTCATAGTCAGGGTAGAAGGGTCTTATTTAAAACGGCGTCCTAGTTTTTATTAATGTATAATATTGACTGACAATGCGAAATGCGCCACTTTCAACAACTTATATTTCCAAAATGTAGAATGGTTTTGTATATGTTAAGAAAGATAATAATATCAGATTGGTCTAAAAATCTTGAACAATGATTGTATGACAAATGAATAAAGATTCTGTTCACATTTTTAGCCGTTCAAACCGAATCGAAGTATAACAAAGATAGAAAAACAACGAAATAGAAAGAAAAGTTAAGGATATTTTCGATTGCAGTTGCAGACAAACTGAAAATCAATTCGGTGACCACTCAGATAATATCCTCAGGCATGAGAAAACAGAGCCAATTTAAACTTCGTCGTGGCTACTGTTCCATTTATAGTAATGTCAATAAATGTTATTAATAATACTTAATAATTTGGATAGTTTATTTTACCAGTTGTTTACAAGAAAAAGAAAATCTTACAATAAAAATCATACGAAGGTATAAATCCACAGAAATTATTTTTTTTATGAAAGAAAAAATTAAAAATTATGAAAAAAAAATAGAGGAAAAGGGTGGAAAATTAACAAAATCGATGCAAGAACCGTATCTTTTGAACGAAAATAAATAGAAAATTGTTAATTCGACAGTATAAATAGTTGGTTTTCTATTTTTCTTAATATAAGAAGAAAAATGAATATCCCACTATCATTCAAATTCATACTTTTGGGTATTTTTTAATAAAACTCAGTTGATAGTATCAACTGATTAGCTTGATGATAGGTACATCCAAATAACAAGACGAAAAAAATATAAAGTTAACGCGGGAGTGCCACAGGGTTCAATATTGGGCCCAACACTCTGGAACGTGGTATATAATGAGGTATTTGAAATTGAATTACAGGGCCAGGCAAAGAAGATCGGTTTTGCGGATGATTTAGCGTTATTAGTAACTGCAACTGATAACACATAACACAAACGAAAACCAACGTCGCATAATAAAATGGATGGAAGCAAACGAACTCAAACTGGCGCCGGAAAAAACAGAAGCTTTGATAATTACTGGTAAGAGGAAGAGGGATGGTCCTAAATTTAAAGTAGAAATAGAGCCAAAGAATAACATAAAATACTTAGGAGTATATTTTGACACACGGAGTACCTTTGGAGAACACAAAATGGTTACAAGGAAAAGAGAAGATAGAGTGGGAAAGCTAACAAGGCTGATGCCTAACACTGGTGGTCCTACCAGCAGTACTACACTCAATCCTACTATATGGAGCACCGGTATGGGTAGACGTTCTGAAGGCTAGAAGAAACTTCATACTAATGGAAAGGTCTCAGCGCAAAATCTTAATTAGGGAAGCTTCTGCTTTTAGAACGGTTTCCGCAAAAGTACACAGGTCATTACAGCTATTCCAGCTATTGACCTCTTGGCCCTAGACGTAACTAATAGAAACGTAAGGGAAAACACTATAGACCTGTGGCAGGAGCGCTGGAATCGAAACACTCTTAAAGGACAATGGACCAAGCGGCTTATCCCAGATATAAGGAAATGGATGAACTTGTAAACATCGAAACGTGGGATATTATCTGAAACAGTTACTAACAGGGTATGGAGTATTTAGAACATACGCGAAGAAAATGGGAAAAGATGCCGAGGAATCAAGCATATACTGTGGCAATATCGACACGCCAGAACACACAGTCTTCCTTTGTGAAAGATGGTCTGAAACACGCAGAAAAACAAGAGACATCATAAACACAGAATTAACACCTGAAAATATAGTGCAAACAATGATAAGGGATAGGGAAAATTGGAGACTCATACAAACCATATTAGAAGAGATAATGCTGAATAAAGAGGTAGAAGAGAGAGAAAGACAGAACAATATATAAAGACACTATGAACACATGATAAAGGAGTACTCGTTGCATTCATGACGCAGAGGTCGACAAAATCGTTCCATGTATGCAGCACAAGAGGGTACATCTTATCTGGGGTGGCAAGACCTGCCGGGGGGTCTGGGGACCCCCCAGGTTAAAGTGGGGAATTTGGAAAATTTAGCGTTAAAATGATTAATTTTAAGCATTTTTAAAATATTTTTACATACCCCATAACAACATAAATGTTAGAAAACTTATATTGTTCTTGATTATTTATGTGTCACACCAACAACAAATTCGTTTAAAAAATAAATACCATCCATAAAAAACTTTGTAAAGTTTTTGATAATTTGAATGCTTAACCTAATTAAGTAAAAATTAAGAAAACGTCATACTAAAATAAAACAATATTTTATTGAACTTTTATTTGATACCACCACATGTACAATCACTATTTCATACAAAATGAAGCCTTCTCTTTTGAATTAAAAACGTCAACTGCCACCCCGTAATTACGCCTTGCATATAGGGTGGTTTTAGTGGGTACACTCGTCTGGCAGGGAGTCCCACACTCCCATGCTGCTAATTGCCACGTGGAGTATATAAAAGATTTCCACCCGAAAAAAAAGTATCAAAATTAACGGGTAAAAATAATTTACTGGGAAAAAGTATAAAAAAAATTGTAAAAAGGCGGAAAAAATATTGAGAAAAAATAGAGAAACGGCGTGGAAAACAAATCAAACCATAAAATCGATGCGAAACCTATTTTTTTCGGGACAAAATAAATATAAAATTGTGGGTTTTAAAAGGGCAGATATCCAATATACGTCGATTCTGTTCAATTCTTTTGTAAGAAAATTTCACGCCGTCATTTTCAAACAAATCAGTCTATTTTTTCGTTTGGTTACCAAGGAAACCCAAAATCTTTCTGTAAATTTTTATCCTCCAGGGTACGCTGGACGAAATTAATAGTGGACATTTTTGCTCGTTCAAGAATGTCGTGTACTTGAAAAAATTTGTAGTAATCCAAGCACTATGGATGAATAAATAAATATTACACCCAATGGCATAATTGCGGATAAAAAAATTATTAGTATTATTTATTATCGAGAAAATGGTACAAAAAAGGCGTGAAACACTAAAATCGATGCCAAAATTTTTTTCTTCGCACTATAACACGATAATCGAGTAATTTTTGAATAAAAAAATTAAATGACATTAAAATTTAGGAAAAACAAATAGCAGGAAAAGTGGTGAAAGATTTTAGAAAAAGTCTAGAAAATGGTGTAAGGGTGTGGAAAAAATACCTAATCACCGAAATAAATAGGAATTTAAAAAATACAGTGACAATAGTAAAAATAACGAATTGTTCTACAAAAAAGTGAAAAAACCATTTCAAATTTCAAAATATTCCAAATATTTTTCTAATTGAACAGCAAATATTGATCAAACCAATAGATCAACATTCATTTTTAATAAACATTCAATTAGTAAAAAAATATTGAATTACATGTGGTCGATTTGGTCTAAACTTGTTATAAAAGTTTTGAACCGTCTCGCAAAAACTAATTCTCTAACTCTTTCTAATTTGGAAGTTAGAAAATGAAAAGATAACATAAAAATGACATATTGGCTAAAACTACCGATATTTTCTAGACTCTATCGATTGTGAAAAAGTAATATTTTTGTTGGTGGAAGAGTAGACAGTGCCATCGAGTTTCATAAAACATTCTTCGAAAGTCATATCGAAAAGTTGTTTTTTTCGACAGAGGTTGTTATAGGGGGACGCGCGACGTATAAATGTGATTCCAATATTGCCCTCGCAATTTACGTACGATCCACGGCATAAGGTGAAATATGAGTCATAAATTTTCCATTTTATTGCAATTTTGCTATATGTCGACGCCGGAGAAATCCTTAATGGCTATTTGATTTAAATCTGCTTAAATAGCCCCTAGTCACGTTTTTTGTTAACTCTAGTGTATAATTTGTCCTAATGGTATATATTTAAAAAAATAAGAAAAGAAAGAGAGGACTTCCATGCATAAGCAATTATAACGGCATCATATAACAACCGAAAATAAACGTATTTTAAAAAAGTTACAATTACAGATAAATTAAAGATAATTAAACTGAATTTGGTGTAAATTTTCCTAAACAATTTCTCTTTTCGTATGGAATAAAATCACTTATTTTCTTGAAAAAGTTTTAATTTGACATTTCGACTTCCTTAATCTTAAGTCGTTTTCAAAATGACATAACAAAATATATAATAAAAAATTTACTATAGAAACAGAACACTTGATAATCTTACAAAAATATGACATCAGCATAGGACACGTAGAGAAAGATTTTGAGATTGAAGATGTCAATATTATCAACAGTAAAAACACAAGAGCTTTTTTTTATCGGATAAATTTCTCTTTGTATCGAAACATTTTGCCAATCAGTAAAATTACTGATGGAAAAATGTTGAGATAAAAAGAAATTTATCCATAAAAGAAAAGTTCGCGTGCTTTTTGATAAGATAAATTAACGACAGAATATAAGAATAAAAAACAGAAACTTTATTTTTGTTGAACAATTAATAATTTAGCAGAACAATCAATTAAAGGAACAGTTATTAAAAATACAATTATTATAGGTTGGTTGGATTGGTGTACTTATTTTAATATTTTCCTCTCGGGTCTCTATAATATATGACGTATTTTCTTTTTCTCTTAAATTACTAAAAAGATTTTCGTGATAATAATCACTAACAATGTATTAAAATTCAAAAATTTGACGGACTATTCGTTGATATTTTTTTGTAGTTTTGCCAACTCTTACACTTAATTGCTATGAAATTATAACTAAAGTAGACAAATAAAAGCTTACTAGATATTGAGGAAGAGAAGTTTTTATCGCGATAAAAAAGGATGCACCTTTTTTATCGATGTCAAAGTGACAAAACCAATTCCAAGTATATGACGTTTTAACATTGGAGTTAATTTATCATAAGAAAAAACCAGATAAAAACTTATGATACTATCCCGATATATAATAATAATAATAATGTTTATTTTACGCAATATAAGTTTCATAACACATATAATAAATGGTAAGTAAAATAAACTTATACTCGATGAGTGACTAAACACTAGTTTCGAGAAAAGTAATACAAGTGATAAATTAATAAAATATAAAATATATTAATAAAGGTTCAAAGGATATAGAGGGAATCCTTTTTGCAATTAACCCTTTTTGTAAAATAGGCATCCAAATTTTTGAAATATTGACCGAACAATTAGAAACACATTCGTTATTATTTAAGCATATCAATGCTGCTTCTTTAACTTTGCGGTTATAATTATTAGGTTCTTTTAATAATCTAGTTGAAGAATTCCATTGTATTTTATGACCAAAATCCCATGCATGTTCACATATTTTGGATTTTTCGAATTGTTTATTTTTAATGTATGATTGGTGTTCATTAAGTCTAATATGAAAAGGTCTAGATGTTTCTCCTATATACAAATTTATTACATTCGCATGGAATTTTGTAAATACAATTTCTTGTGTTTTGAATTGCATTAAAAGGTTTTGTATTTACTATTAAAGATTTTAATGTATTATTAGTTTGAAAAACTGTTTGTAAATTAAATTTATTGCCAATCCTTCTAATTTTTTCGGATAATTTTGGAATATAAGGGATTTTTATTATATTTGAATGAATTATTGGGGGATTTAAATTTTGATCTTTATTTTTGATGTCTCGGTAAAGTTCACGATTTATACATTTACTTGGGTAGTTGTTCTTAATCAAGACAGATTTAACAAGAGACAATTCATTATTTAAGATATTGTCATTTGAACAAATTGTTTTTGCTCTATCGGAAAGAGATTTGACAATACCTCGTTTACCACAAATTGAGTGGTTTGAATTAAAATTTAGATATTTATTTGTATATGTTTCTTATTTAAAAACTGATGTATCAATACAGTTGTAGTTATTGTGTATTAGTACATCAAGAAACGGTATTTTTTTATTATTTTCAATTTCAATTGTAAATTTAATAGTAGGTTCCGAATTATTAATATTATATAAAAATGTATCAATATTTTCTCTATCGTGTTGCCAAATTGCAAAGATATCATCTACATATCTAAACCAGACAGAAGGTCTTAAATTTTGTTTGTTTACAATTTCCATTTCAAAATCCTCCTTGAAAATATCACACAATTTTGGTGATAAAGGTGAACCCATTGCCATGTCAAAATTTTGCTGATAAAAATCACTATTTAATTGAAAATACGTAGTTTTAATACATAATTCCAACTATTCTAGAATTGCTGAGACGCTTAATTTAGTTTTATTTATTAATGTATTATCACTTGTCAACTTTTTTCTCACAAGATTAAGAGTTTTATCGACAGGAACATTTGGAAATAAAGTAACTACATCAAAACTAACCATTATATCTGAATTTGTAATTTTGATTTTTGATAATTTTTCTAAAAAATGTTTTGAATTTTTGATAAGGGAATTAGTATTTCCTGATAACGGATCTATTATTTTAAGTAGAAATCTTGTTAAATTTTGACAAGGTGAATTTATAGAACTTATTGGTCTTAATGGTATTTGTTGTTTATGAATTTTGGGTAAACCACAAAAATGTGGAGGTTTACTATAATGAGAAGTAAGAGATCTTCGTTCTTTATCACTTAGGAATTTTTTATTTTTATATAAAGTATTGTAAATTTTCTTTTCAATACTAGTATATAGTTGGATCTTAATTTAAATTTGAATAGCTACTACCGTTTTCAATAATTTCGTTAATTTTGTTATCATAATCTGTTTTGTTCATGACAACCGTCGCGTTACCTTTATCTGCCGGTAAAATCTTAATTGTATTGTCATTTTTTAAATTTTTAATTGTTTTAAATTCTGCGGAGGTTAAATTTTTATTAATTTTATAAGATTTTTCTAATTCAATTTTGCAATGTACCTTGTATTCGTTGCTTAAGTCAGTTGGTAAATTATGAGAAGCGTTTTCTATTGAACTAATAATATCAAATTTTGTTACATATTTTGGAGTTACCGAATAATTTAAACCTTTAGCCAATAATACATTTTCTGTGTGATTAAGATCTCTACTTGAAACATTTATTACGAAAAGAGCTTCCGAAATGAATTTCCTAAACAATTTCTATCAATCCTTTTAACTTTAGTGCATATTTTGCGTTACTGGTGTAGAAGGGCTTTTAAAACTTTAGTAAAACAATCTTTTATATTTTCTAAGAAGAAATTTAGACATGATAAAAATTAGGACTGAAAATATCGAGTTTGAAAATATAAAATTTGATCAGGTATCATGTTTTCAGTGGAAAACATTTTTTAAGATTAAACTTTGATATTTCCTCAGAAAATAGTCCAAAACTTTTTTTTAAAAAGTTAGTTAGTTTTCTGCAAAACCTTCGTATATAATATATAATATATTTTATATTTTTTTATATCTTTTAATTTTTTTATTAAAATGTTTAGTGAAGGAAAAATAAACTGTTTAATAAAAGGAAGACTTGGAGAAAAATAATTTAAAAATTACCCAATTATAAATCCACATAATGCTATTATTTATTATCCTGAAACGGGATAGGTATCTAAGTGTGAAAATAAATATCCTGCTTCACCTACAAACTATTATCCTTTGTACAGGACCTTATCGTTTGTCTACAAGAGAAACAACTGAATAGAATAAATAAATAATCCAATAGCAGTTAGTTTTAATGATCCCATTTACAGACTCTCGGTTATTTAACGACTAATTTAGAACTTAGAACCGTTTTACTGGGGAAAATGATCGGCAACTTTTGAGATAAATTTCTGCTTGTATTTTCGGTATCCCAATGCTTATTTCAGTAATGATATCAGAGTCGCACAATGATATTTCTTTTGATAGAATAAATTATTTTGATTAATTAAGTATTACATTTTGTGATATTGGTTATTACCTTTATTTGACTCACTTTTACTTTTTCGAGACCGAATCTTCTAAAATCTTTCAGCCCAGTAGGGGGCTACGTTAATAGCGTTGTCGTTGGCAATCCACATATCTATGGATCTATGGATATGGTCCTTATCCTGCACTTCGCCTCAGTCGCAAAGGTTTGATTGGTCTTCCTGGTTTTCCAGTCCAGGCTAGAGCCTGATGAGAAGCCTGCCGCTCTATAGAGTTTTTCCAGGGGGTAGCTTTCATGCACCCAGTGATAATTCTACAAGTTTGATTGAGAGCAACGTTAACCTGTTTTGCACGTTTGTATCGGCACCATACTGGGGCAGCATACTCTTCTGTAGAGAAGCAGAGTGCTTGTGCAGATGTTCTCAGGACTTGAGCCTTAGCACCCCATTTACTTCCAGCAAGTTTTTTTATTAGGTTGTTCCTGGCTGTCACTTTTTGCAGTGCTGTTTGAAGGATAGCGTTCTGTCCTTAGTAACAACCAGGTACTTCGGTGTGTCAACGTGGGCAAGTTCTTCACCTTCCCTTGAGATTTTATTTGACTAATGTTGGGTTTGAACTATCTATGAATAAATACTTCTGAACGAACTGGAAATTTGATGCGAGTGCTCCAAAGGTTGGGAACCAGAGGTAAAGTTTATTCAGAAATAGTAGAAATAGTATGTTAACTTATTAGGCTTATCGAGATATCCCGACCTGACCTGCAAAGTGTATCAGTGAGTCCATCTTTGATTAGAGATGTTAGATTTTGTCAGATTACGGCTAGGCTTAGTACGTTTGTTTTGGATTACGATATTGAAAAAATACGCTTTTAACAAAGTATGATTTTAGATATATACTGATTTGTAGCTTTCAATTAATACTCTCAATAATCACTATATTTAGTTTATCGAGCCAATACTGTCCTGTGTATCAGTGTCTTCTTTAAAATCTGTTGACACCGCTTCCGTATCTTTTTTATAGTCTTTTATCTACTTTGGTGTTTATCTTGCAGAAGGCCTTTAGGACATAAATTTTATTGAATGTGCTTGCAGGTACTGTATTCCAAATAAAATCACAATGGAAGATCGGGGAACAAAAAACTCATAAAGAAAATAATGTTTATTATTTTTACGATAAAATTTATAGCCGAATTAAAATTACATGGTCGATTTGGGGGAAAACAACTGTTTCACTTGTATGAAATAAAATAAAATAAAATAAAAGTTTTGTTGATGTCGAAATTGTGAAATATTGAATTACTTGATTTTATAATAAGTCAACATTTACGTAATGAAATAATAGTGGAGTGAAATTAGACGAAAATATTCTGAAAATGGATGTAAGAGCTAAGTCAATTTTTTTTAATTTTTTCGATTTTATACATAAAGAGAAACTTGTAAAAAAAATTTCATTAAATTTGGGCTGAATCTTCGCGAGATATGTGCCAAAACGGTATTTTTAGTATTTTTCGAGTGGATTGCTTCACTATTTTTTGAATATCTCCGGCTCTAAGAGTCGTGGAAAAATAAAAAAAAATTAAAATGACCGTGATGAAGTAAAGTATTGATCCGTATAGTAAGGTTTTTTTTTAAATGTATCCTAACCTCAAAAAACGAATTCGCGCACATTATTTTTTTTACTGAATGAAAGTCTCCTCGAATTTCCTTAAAAATTGGAGAAAAGAAAATATGTATTTTTATGTCGGGAAGACATGGTAAAAATTAAAAAAAAATGTATTTGTCCAGCCAAAATCGGCATTTTCGAAAAAAAAATGAATTGGCCGCCATTTTTGGAAAAACAATAGTAGAGAAAAATTTTTTATCTTAAAAAGAAGGATTTTGTGTGTACTTTTGTCTAAGAAAATCCAACATTTTATTTCTTTATTTAAAGTGCCCAATTTAGGGAATAATAAAAGAATTAAAATTCGATTTTCAATTTTTTCCAATTTTTTATCGCGATATTTATGCTTGATTCTCTTAGAAAAACTGTATTTCAGTCCAAAAAATGTTTAAAAAAATAAAAAAAATATTTCAGGTTCTAAAGTAAAATTTTTGTGATGGAATGAATCAATATAAAAAATGAAAATCAAATTTTTTTTATTATTCCCTAAATTGGGCTTCTTTAAATAAATAAATAAATAAAATGTTGGATTTTCTTAGACAAAAGTACACACAAAATCCTTCTTTTTAATAAGTATAAAAAATTTTTCTCTACTATTGCTTTTCCAAAAATGGCGGCAAATTCAATTTTTTTCGAAAAATGCCGATTTTGGCTGGACAAATACATTTTTTTTTTAATTTTGACCATGTCTTCCTGACATAAAAATATCTATTTTCTCCAATTTTTAAGAAAATTCGAGGATTCTTTGGTTATTTATTGCCAATTCAGTAAAGAAATATAATGTGCGCGAATTCGTTTTTTGAGGTTAGGATGTATTTTTAAAAAAACCCTACTATATGAATCGATACTCTACTTCATCACAACGTCATTTTAACTTTTTTTTTTATTTTTCCACGACTCTTAGAACCGGAGATAGTTAAAAAATAGTGAAGCAATCCATTCGAAAAAAACTAAAAATACCGTTTTGGCACATATCTCGCGAAGCTTCAGCACAAATTTATTTAAACATTTTTTACAAGTTTCTCTTTATGTATAAAATCTAAAAAATTAAAAAAATTTGACTTAGCTCTTACATCCATATAAAATTATAATTTCTCGGATAAGAACATATCGACGCCATCGAGGTCCTTAAACAGGGAAAAATTGTATATCGGTCTAGTTTATCGAGTTTTATTTAAGTCAAAACAGTTTCTTCTATGTCCCATTGCTAAAACTGGCAGCGAACGTGTTAAATAAAATTTACACAACTTTTACCTCGAGTGGAAAAAGAATAATAAAAAAATTTGTTTTTAACAGTAAAAAAATTTCAGATTTTAATAGCCGTAAATACTTTTAAATTCATATAGTTAAATTGAATATAAAAATATATTTGCCGCTTGCTTTGTCATCTGCCGGACAACATTCTAAACCAAAGTAACAAAGAAATCTACTTAGCGAGCGAAGTTTAAAATTTCTATATAGAATTCTACAAAGAAGAGAAAGGAATGTTGGTTTTGAAACTGTCCACTAGATGTGCACTCTGATTTTAAAAGTTACAGTAGCGGCCATATTTGATCCAATAAACTGTTACGATTTAAATTTATATTTTTGTAATGATGAACCTGATTTAAAAATTCGTGTTTTCTGTAATAAGCGATTCTGTTTCATTTCCCCACTAAAAAAATCATCTAAAATGAGCTTTAACAAACTTTTGTCGAAATTTCGATAAAAATAATATATTAAAATTTATTGTTTAAAATAAACGATTGAACTTAAGTGTGGACTGACAAATTTCTAATGGATCTTACAAAACAATTAAAATAATATTTAATATAAAAAAAATTAAATTATTTAGCTTAGAAATACTACAATTTGATTTAACATTTAAAATATATTAATTAACAATAAAACAAATAAATAAGCATCTATTTCGATATATTTGTATACTTACTTTAGTATACGATGACGGAGAATCTACTAACCTGCAAAAAAAAAAGAATTATTTAATACAATTTACGAGCAGTGATGTTTAATACTAATATCAATTTAATTTTTAAAATTTTGGCGCATGAATATCATTGAGGATTTCGGATTTCCATGTCCTATAACTATACTATAAAAGGTCCTCCCTCCCCAAACAAACATATTATTGATAAATTTACAACACATTTCAAAAAAGGAGGATTCATTTAGTGAACGAAATAGGCTTAAAACTCCCTATCAAATAATTGTAATCTCGCCAAAAGGTCCGATCCAATTAGGTGCATTACCGAAAATCATATAAATCAACTATAAAATTCCGGAATGGTATCTAAAAGACGAGAGTGTTTTTTTATCTACAGGCACTAAAACTCTGAACTCATGGTCGTATTGCAAATATTTTCTAGAGGTAAAAGATATTTTCTGAATTTAAAACTTCATTTATTAAATATTTGTAGAGCTTTTTAAATGAATGTTATTTTAGAGATTTCTCATGCATGTTATTTTTTTAACCTAAAATATGTACGTCTTTTAAGCAAAATTTGAAATATACAGCGTGATTTATCTAAGTGCAGTAGAAGAGAAATACCATGTGCGACTTTCTAAATGCCTAAACTCAATTTTTACGGCATCAAATTTATTAAAGTGTAATCATCAAACATGGAGTGTCTCAATGTTCTATTTCTTTAGTTAGTGAAAAAGCAAACTTAACTTTTTGGGAAAAATTATCAAGATAAATTGTTTTCTACAGAAACATATACTATAACAAATAATAGAAATTAAGTCATTTTTATCTCGAGTTCGTGTAATTTATGGTAAGTAGTGGTAAATAAAAAAAACGATAAAGTATTTTTTCTTTTTAATAATATCTTCAGCTTAAAAAATATAAAATCTTAAATGATATAGGGGTATGCCCCCTCCTGCCCTCTAGGTACGCCAGAGAATAAAATGGGCCATTCGTCAAGTCGGACCCTTCTTATCGCTATTCATCTTGCTCAACATGCAAAAATACTTATTCAAACTGTTGGTCGACGTGTTTCTTAAAATAAAATAAGATTGTAGAAATGATAATAATATAAATGCAAAAATTGTGTACTTCGGTTTTGAATTGAAAGATTTATCTATACATATTGGGAGTACGAATTAGTTCGGTCCCTGTTTTTGGGTCGAAAAATGTATTTATTTCAAAACAAAATGAATTAAAGTATTTTCCATCGCTGGCTACTACTTTCTCCCATCTCTCAGGGATCCAAGTTTGGAGCCAATATTCGGTTTCTGTGAAAGAAGTGAACCGTTGGCCTGTCAAATCATGCTGCGTCCTTTAAAACAACCAATAATGACTTGGGGCAAAGTCCGAAGAATACGACAGGTGCGGTAAAACATCCCATTTGAGCTTTTCCAAATATTTTTTTACGAATTTTGCGACATGAGACCGTATTTTTGGTCCCACCAGAGATATAGAGCATATGATCTTTGAATATTTCATCTACATTTACAATCAGATGTAAAAAACTTTTTCCTTGTTGCCTTTGAATCAACTGCTCCCAAGTTAAAAATTGCCTTTCAACGTATCTCAGTTTCAGTTCATATGACATCCTCTTTCCTATTCTCTAATGCCCGAGAGAGAATAACAGGAGAAACACGCGAATTAATATTCTATCAAGCGACACTCAAGGCTTTGTGCAGCAAGGAAGTGACGTTCAGACTGTTATGGGACTGCAAAGAGGGACTGAGATCGCCAGCAGACCGTAATCATGTCAAACTGATATGGGTGCTGGAACATAAGGGAATTGTAGGTAACAAGAAAGCAGACGAACTCGCAAAAAGAGGCTAGGAAAACCCCCCAAATCAAAGACGGACACTAGAAGTACCAAGAGTGTCTGAAATAAACTGGATTTGGGACAAGCACAAAAATTACTGGGAAAACGTCCCAGGAAACAAACACGGGAAAGAGTACATCAAAGAACCGTGCCACAAAAGATCGGCAGACCTGTTAAAGATGAACAGGAGCCAGCTGAAAATAGTTACATGCCATGCGCCAGTAAAGGGGCACCTCAACAAGATGGGTTCTGTACAATGGTGTCCTTACTTGCAGACTCTGCGGTAAGGAAACAGAAACAGTGACACATATACTGTGTAGAAGCGAGGCATTGGACCGCAAAAGACAGCCAATAGGTGAATCAGATGATAACTTTTTTTTATCTACATAAAAGAAATAACATGAAAAAATATAAAATAAGTCATATACGTATATAAGTTATCATCCGCCGTTCTTCATTTGCCACTGCATAACTTTTGTATTTACCATTTTTGAAAAAAGTAAGTAGTTTTTTCTAAAATTGAACTTTGCTGCTACAATTGAATATTTATAACAATACGGAACAAAAATCAAATTTCAAATAAAACAATGAAACAGTTTCCTTTGCATTTTTTAATTCAATGGAGTAATCAGTTTTTTAATTTTATTAAAAATTTAAACAAATTATTAACAATGACTGAAAAATTCGTTATTGCGAAAATTATTTTACGTTTTTGCAATAGACCATTCCACATTCCAGGATGACGTAGGTGACAGGTCGGCCATATTTGCTGGGAGGCACACAACTTTATTACACAACGTTAGTTTCATATGTAAACATCAGAAAGATTTATTTATTCAGAAGAAATAAATAGAAAATGCCACCTTTTTGTAGTATTATTAAATGCTCAATGTGTTCTGAAAGAGATAATGTATCATTTTTCTGGTTTCCTGCTGTTTTGACAAACGGAGGTGATCATTTAAATGCGTTGTCTAGTGAATGAAAAAATGCTTGGAAAAAAGGTTTGAAACGAGGTACATTTTATGAAAGCCAAGTGAATAATAGATGTATTTGTTCTAGGCATTTTATAACAGGTATTTTTGGCGATCTTTTATATTTTTTTATTATTACTTGTGTACATTTTAATTAAAACCTTCTCTGTTAAAGGACTAGTGACAAATTTTTGACAGAAAACTTTAAATTTAATTTTACCAGGTGATATTGTTTTAGCCGACAGAGGTTTTTTAATTCAAGATTCTCTACAAATATTAGGTGCGAATTTAAATATATCAGCCTTTATAAACGGAATAAATCAACTAGATCCCACTGATTTGGAAAATACACGTAATATTGCCACTGTACGAATTCATGTAGAACGAATTATTGGCCTTTTAAAAAAAATAAGATTTGTCATGAAACAATACCAATGAGTATGTTGTCTAAAAAAAGGGATAGTTATATAGTGCGTTAGACAAAATTGTTGTAGTGTGTAGTGCATTTATACATATGTGTCTCTCGCAAATACCATTAAATTAATTTTTTTTTCATAATTTATTTTATTTTATGAATATATAAACATCTAAGATTTACAATTTGTTTTATTTGTATTATTTCCGTATATTAGACACAATTTTCACAATTTGGCTAAAACACTATGAACAGCCCTCTGGCCTCATACTGCTTAGAGGCTTGCAAACTTTTGTAAGCCTTAAGCTGTTGTCCCGAATAAAAACTGTAAGTTAGTATGCAAAATTTATAGAAAAGAAGTTTCTATACAAGTTACTCATATTAGTTTCGTTCGCGATCAAATTCAAATGTCAAACTACACATAAACAAACATCCCCGCTAACAAGGTCACGTTATGTCGACGTCTTTCTAAGGTCATTATTGGTAAATGACGTCAATGACTTTAGATCGACGTATAGCAGACGTCAGATTTTCTACCAAATAAAGACGTCGTTTAACTGATATACGTGACCAGAAATTTGGATTTTTACTTTCATCAGTTCGATCAGCAAGTTCATAATTCGCGCCAAGACGTTACTAGATGAAACCAGTCCTTATTGGTCACTATTGATTGCGTCTTTGTCTTTGAGCGAGTCATCCGTTTTGCGTTAGTAGTAGAAGCGCCTTGCAACTTGCAAGTTTTTGGAAATAGTGTTGTGAGTGATAGTTGTGTGTTAACTATTTATTATTAATATTATTATGTGGTCCAACAAAATGTATGTTGGATTTGAGTTTAAAAGCAGTGCCAAAGAAAGTGGAATGTTTTTGGTTTTTGGCCAGCTATAAAAAACCAGCGGACGTACACTATGTCTTAAGGAGTGCTGCGTCACCGGATGAATGTTGGAAGCTCTATGAACTGGAAAGGATTTTCTTCGAATGTGGTGAGTGAATTACTTTAATTGGTTCTTTTATTTGGGTTGAAGAAATTTGTTTATTGCAAGTACATGCGTGTTTACGAGTAAATTAACCTAACCTCACTAACCGTCTCTAGAGCCTCCAACCTACAGGAATGCCCAATGTAATAGCAGTTGAAATTCGCTGATTTTCTACTAAAACCAACCTCGACCTTCTGAGGAAATTCTTGAGGAGTCGAATTAATTACTTTCGACTCATGTTTGGGTGGTAGGTATATGTGTACTGCAAAAATTATATTCTCTAAGTGTGACTCTGAACATTTCATAAAATATTTTTTGAATTTTTATAGATAACTTGGAAAAAGCAAAAGAGAAATTGACGAAAGCAGAGGTAACATCCGACATTCAAAGCGATTTCGAAGATTCTCAAAAGAAGAGAAGATTTGTCTCCCAGGACGCTTTATGAAAGTGATACACGTGACGTGTTTGATGAGCTACCACGACCATCTCCGCAAAAAATTCAACCATCTATAAATAAAAACTCTGGTTACATATAGTTTAAGCGTACCTATATATCTTGGTTTTTATATTTTAATAAACATTATGATATGAAGTCTTTAGTTTTATTTGTTTTAAGGTCGTTTGGGGGACGTCCATAAACATCGTTTGGAAGACGTCCACTAACGTCGTTTGGGGGATGTCCATAAACGTCGTTTGGTGGACGTCCATAAACGTCATTTTTATGACGTCGATGGGCTGTGACATAATCACGTTATATTTGGGTTAATTTCACGTGATCAAAATCACGTAACCCATGACGAAAAAATCACGTTAATATTACGTGACCATGTTACCTGGGATTACGCGTTTCGGGCAGTTCAAATTAATACCGCTAGATCGCATAAAGTTGTGTTCATGTCAATAGAAATCTAATTTCCATCCACGACTCAAAATGCTACGTCTAGATGTCGTCCTAATCCTAGAATTGGTAACTGTATGTATTTCATGCTGCCTAACAATTTCTTTAGAGGGGGTTTCAGCGAAGACGTAAGGGGCGAGGATTTCGAGGTTATGTGTGAAATTGACAGAGTTGATGGTAGAGATGGGCGTTTTCCGATTTTTTTAGTATCGATGCTCATCGATATTTAAAATTTCGCATCGGTTTTTAGCGTCGTTATTAGGCATCGTTATCAGATCGAAGATTTAAAAATTTAATAAATGACAACTTCATGCGATGCCTATAATTTGGAAGCATTTTGCAAGTAAAAGACACACCATTTTTTTTTACCACTTTAATAAAAATATAAAATCAGTTACAGTTATTCTGTTAATGATAACTAATATTCTAACAAATAAATAAAAAAAATATTAACGTGAAATAACATAAACATAAAATCCGTTATTCTGGTAAGTAATATAGGTAACAAATTGAACCAAAGTAAAAAAATATTAACTAAGAATATTTGAATTTATAGATTAGCATTCAAAAATATAAGTTGCTCCACTTTAGTACTAGAAAGTCTATTTCTCCTTTCATTGATAATGTAACCTGTCTTGGAGAATAATCTTTCACAAGATCGACATAACATCGACGAATTCGAAATTCGAATCAATGTTCTCGCATCGTTAATTTCAATATCGATATCCGATGCGGGTATCGAATAGTGGCATCGGATGCCAATATCGTAATTGTAAAAACGCCCATCTCTAGTTGATGGGTATAGAACACTCTTAATAGTTCGTCGTTTTGTCATTGACAATAGAGTTTGTCTGGTGTTTTATCAACGTTCTGTAAAAAAGCTACTGGTTAACGTCCTTTACTTTTTTTTTCTAAATTTTTTACCATGTACCATCTCTTCAACCGTTTCTGTTTTATAGATCTATAATCCGTTTATCTTTGTTCAATTTTAGTAGTTCTTTAATTTCATGCTTGTCATAAAAATTGGTACACAATGAACGTTCAAACTTTTCACTGCGTTAGTCCTTTTAAAATCCTCTTCCCATTTTATATTAACGGCCTCAGTAAATATAGCTACATCCAAATCAAATCGAATACAATCGTCTAATCGTAATTTCATACGTTTCTATCACACTCTCATTTAATTTTATACGTTCATTTTCTATTTCCCCCATCACAATCGATCTTTTGAATGTGACGAGCGAATGCGAACGTGAACGCGATTCGATGATTTCATTTATAGGTCACACCGGGTAACAGTTTTATCAAATTACAACTTATTTTTGAACCTAAGAGAATGCACTAATATTTTTTGAGAAGAATTGACTTTTCTGAAACGATGACAATTCAGGTATGTTACATTTAAGTTGATTCTCTTGGTGAAATGTAAGTAGGAAAATCTAAGGTTAGGTTTTATTGATTTTGGGTTTCATTTTTTACAAACAGGACTGGCTACCTATCCAAAGGTGGGTACATTTAATATTGGTGGTGGGCTATAATAAAATAGTAAATATTAAAATAGTTTCTTTGTCCGAAAAAAAAAGAGTTTAACTTAATTTTTAGGATCTTTTCAATATTTTGAAAAAGTTTTTCTTTTTTCACCACTAAATTTTTTTTTAGTTAATTTTGATAAAGACATCCAAAGTTATGAGTCGTACAAATAGTTAGAATACTATAGAGCTGTATTTTTAAATCCATAGTTTTTAAATGTATTTTGGACGTAGAAAGTTTCCTATCTGGTTCTCTCAAGAACTCATAAGTCTTATTTTTGAGAAAAAAATTGCTCATAAAAATTACAAATCTAACCCAAACCAGCATAATTACACATGCTATAAATCCTATATACAAAACATTGAATCTGAACTGGATGGCAATCCGAAACAATTTTGGAACATCGTTAATTCTAAACGTAATTAATCTACCATTCCTTCAAATCTCTATCTTGATAATGAGTATACTGAAATGGGTGTCAAGGCGGCCGATATGATTGCTCTATATTTTAGTTCTCTCTATTCTCAAAATCAACCTGAATAGCATAAAAACCTGTCTTTCAATATCATTATTATCGTAAGTCATAATGTGCTCATATCCGATATCTACACTGAACTGGCTAATTTGGATATGTCTGAAGGACCTGGTCCAGACAACATTCATCCAATTCTCTTAAAAAACTTTGCATTTATTCTTTCTAGACCCCTTCATATCATTTTTAATGAATCTTTAAACTCTGGCTACTTTCCCGACATTTGGAAGACCAGTTATGTCATTCCTATCCATAAATCGGGCGATAAATCTAATATAAAAAACTACAGACCTATCATGAGTACAGGGTGGCCAAATAAGAATGCGAGGTACTGAATCTGAGGAACTATGCATCGTAGGGGCTTGCGGAAAAAACTTATTACTAAAACGGCCAAGAGAAAAACCTGGAAAATATTTTTGAAATGGCCGCTAGGGGGCGTAACTGCAATCTTGAATCTAAGAAAGTGATGTTTCTGTGATTCCGCTGTATTAACCAACAAAAAAATAACTGATCTTTAAAGTAGAGAATAATCTGAACCTTTTTTGTTTGACAATTTTTGCTGTATCTCTAAAAATAAAGTGGTGGGGGGTATTCAAAGGTTTTAGTAAAAAACAACCTGTATATTCGGATTCGTAATGCATTACGTAACATACCGAGAGCCGAAATCGGTTCTTTTAAATCGGTTCTTTTTAGGGCCACAACTTACATAATAAAAGGAATTCATTAATTTAAAAAATAAAAATTTAAGGGATTTCCCTATAAAATTTTCTTTGGCCTAAATTTTAGGTTAGAAACAAGATGCGGTTTTCGCGAGCTTGTTTAGGCAACATTTAGCTACTTTTTCATGAAAAATAAATCATACCAATGTATTTAATTTTTTTGAGAAAATTAACCATTTCTGTCGAAATGTCGAAAAAAGCCCTCTAGCGGCGACATGTGAAACTAACAAAATTTCAAATATTATGACAATTGTAGTCCAGGAATAGCTCTTTTCAACTAGCCCAAGTTTGTTAAAATCGGCTCAGATGTTCCGAATATACAGGGTATTTTTTACTGAAACATTTGAATACCCCCACCACTATATTTTTAGAGATATAGCAAAAATTGTCAAACAAAAAGGATTCAGGTTATCATCTACTTTAAACATCAGGTATCTTTTTGTTAGGTTAATACAGCGGAATTCACAGAAACATCACTTTTATAGATTCAAGATTGCAGTTTTCCAGGTTTTTCTCTTGGCCATTTTAGTAATAATTTTTTTTCCGCAAGCCTCTACGATGGATAGTTTCCCAGATACAGTACCTCGCATTCTTATTTGGCCACCCTGTACAATATCAAAATTGTTCGAAAAACTAGTAACAAAATTTTTAACATCAATGTTATCACCTTTAATCATTGATGAACAGTTTGGCTTCTGTGCTGGTCGAAATACAGAACTGAATCTCATTTCCTACTCTAATACAGAGGCATTAGAAAATGGATTAGAAGTTCACTCAATATATACAGATTTCGCTAAGGCCTTTTTTAAAGTGCCACACAACATCATGCTTAAAAAACTGAATATATATGGAATTTCTGGTCCAATGCTAAACTGGATTCAGAGTGACATAACGGGTCGTATCCAAATGGTTGACAATTTTATATTTTGCGAAATACCAGTGACCTCTATTTTATATTTTGCGAAATACCAGTGACCTCTGGCGTACCACAGGGATCGCATCTAGCTCCACTGATTTTTAATCTTTTTATAAATTATGCAGCCTCTTGTTTTATGTCCTGCCGTATCCTTTTATTTGCAGATGATCTGAAATCATTTAAAATCATTTCGAATCCTGCTGACTATCTAGACCTACAGCAGGACCTTAATAGATTTGTGGAGTGGTGCGATTCTAATGGAATGGAGCTAAATGCGTCCAAATATGAAGTCATGACTTTCTCCCGTAAACGAGAGAAAACTAATTAAATTTATTACAATCATTAAGGATAAGATTCTTACAACAACTGATACTATAAAAGACATCGGTATCATACTTATCTCTGAACTCTCCTATGTTGATTACATTACGTGCATTGTAAATATATCTTTTAGAATGCTTGGGTTTATAAAACTCGTGATTTGCCTCCAACCATACACTTAAAATTCTTTTTTGTAGTCTTATTAGGTCTCCCCTTGAGTACGCATTCTCTGTATGGAATCCACATTATCAAATACATTCTTCAAGAATCGATAGAGTTCAGGGGAAGTTTCTGCGCCTTATTAATTACAATGACCACTCAACCAAAACAATTTTAACACACTCTACGCGCGTTTCGCCAACTATGTTGGCATCATCAGGAGTTGATGATAGACTAATCTATTAACTATTTATATACTTAGTATATTCTAACAGCTATTTATACTTAGTAACAGCTGTTTATACTAAGTATATAAATAGTTAATAGATTAGTCTATCATCAACTCCTGATGATGCCAACATAGTTGGCGAAACGCGTGTAGAGTGTGTTAAAATTGTGTTTTGGTTGAGTGATCGACGATAGTGTTTCAACTTAGTTGATAAACCAAAGGTTCCAATTTCCCAATTTAACTTATCCAGAACTTTATCAAAATCTGAATCTCCTTCCATTGGAGACTCGTAGAGATCTTCATAATCTTTTTAAAATTCTCAATTAAATGGTTGATTGTCCTCAGCTACTAGTAAAATAACTCTAAATGTTCCTCTCAAGTCAATAGTTGAAATCATATGTCTTTTCATATACCGTTTTGTCGCACTAACTACAGTAAAAACCCATTTTTCCCTAGAACCATGTCACTAGCCAACAAATTGCCGGATTTGGATGTTCCTTAGGCAGCTGTCTCAAAGTATTCCAGTTACATATCCATAAAAAATATGTTGTTTAAGCTTAAGTTTAACATTTGTTTACTATGTAATTGTACTTAAATTGTATTAATATTATAAATTGTTTTTAAACTTTGTATAATTTTCTCTATACAAGGTGACACAGCAACAATGTAACAAGCTACAGTATCTCTGTTTCTCAAGATAAAATTATAAAATTTTAGGGCATTAAATGGGACCTTAGTGGCCTCATTTTAGTCAGTTTGTTTCATTTTTACTACTTCCGGTTTTACAAGAAGTGATACCAACTTTTGAATTTTAAACGGGACACCCTGTAGATTATTACATTTTTGGAATCTACATGACAACCTGATTTCATCGATGTATCATACTTGGTATATCAAGTGAATAGTTAAGGAGCTACACACAAAAATACGAAAAATCAAAATTGGCTCAAATAACATACCAAAGAAATAAACAACAAATAATATTTATTATTCATTTCATTTCAACTAAATCAAATTTTCAAAATGTTGTCCATTATTTTCGACACATAGTCTTGCTCTACTAACAGTTGTCTCATAGGCTCGATTTATTTGATCTGCTGTTATGCTGTTAATGGTATCTCGACCAGAAATTTCCAATTGTTCTCTTGTAGCGTATGTTCTTTTATAAACAATATGTTTTAAATGTCCTCAAATAAAAAAGTCCATTGGCGTAAGATCAGGTGATCTTGCTGGCCATCTGATAGGACCGTTATTTCCGATCCATCTATTTCCAAATCGAAAATGTAAATAATTTTGAACCAGACCAAAATTATGAGGGCCAGCCCCATCTTGTTGAAAGGTAACTGTTTCATTTACTTCATCTGGAAAATCGTCGAAAATATTCTCAATTTCATTTTGTAAAAATTCTAAATATCTTTCTCCTGTTAAAGCTTCATCAAATATAATGGGACCAAAAATTCTTCCCTCTAATCCAAATCTTACTTGTTGATGTCCTTGTCTTATTAGTCGTGGATTTTCTGTAGCCCAATTAATACCTTGTATTATTTTTATTAAATATTCCTAAATTCAGTAAATAAAATGGAGTGATGAAAGTTATTGTTTAAATTGTAATTATTTAAAAGCCAATTACAATATGTAATTCTTCTAGTAAAATCATTTTCATACAACTTTTGATGAATTTGATACTTGAAAGATTTATATTTATATTTTTTTTTAAATTCTTCTAACAGATTCCATGCTTAAATCAAACTGTCTTTCTATTTCTCTCAAGGAAGATGTTGGGTCATAATTTACATATGCAAGTACATTTGTCTCAACTTCATCACTTATTATAGATTCGTCATTTTCTGCAATCGTTTCCCTTCTTAACTGAGTTTCAAATCTCCAGAAATAATTGTTGCTTGGATGATTCTTGTTGGGAAATCTATTTCTATACAACTAGCACCAGCCCTTGAATTTTTTCGACATTCACCAAATATTAGTAACATGTCTATTTGTTCATTACGAGTATACATTTTTATCAAAAACAATTTTAGATCATTTACTTTATTTTGCAGTTTAAATCACCAGCTCTATGTTAGCTAACTGTCAAATTCACCGTCAGCTAAATAAGTCAAAATAATGTCATAGTCACCACCGCCTTGATAATATTAAAAAATTATTTAATGTAATGCTTTAAAGTATGATAGTTTTCTCATTTGAGAACATTAACTAAGAAATGTACAAAAAATGTAATTTAAAATTATGCAGTTAATTAGAATAGAATGCGTTTATTGTTTTAGAAAGAAAAAACAAGGGTTGCAATTTAAATAAGGTATGAAAACAGGGTTAAATGGGCTAAATTAAAAAAAATAAAAAATCGTACAATTCAGTTATGTTGTATTAAATTTATATATTTTTTGAAATACATTAAATAATTTAATGTAATATTTAAGTTAGTGCCGTTTTTTCCCGTTGTTAATTTCTTTGGTATGTTATTTGAGCCAATTTTGATTTTTCGTATTTTTGTGTGTAGCTCCTTTAACTATTCACTTGAGATACCAAGTATGATACATAGATGAAATCAGGTTGTTATGTAGATTTCAAAAATGTAATAATCTACAGGGTGTCCCGTTTAAAATTCAAAAGTTGGTATCACTTCCGGTAAAACCGGAAGTAGTAAAAGTGAAACAAACTGACTAAAATGAGGCCACTAAGGTCCCATTTAATGCCCTAAAATTTTATAATTTTATCTTTAGAAACACAGATAATGTAGCCTGTTACATGGTTGCTGTGTCACCCGGTAAATTTCTTTTTTTCTTTTGTTTTGTGAAAATGGACAATTTGTCCGTCAATAAATAAATAAATAAATAAACATTCTGTGAAATGTTTCTTATACATACTGGATGACTTAATTTTTTTTTACAGTACAATTCATATCTAAGGTCAGAGGAATACCTCTATCGCTATACAGATCATTTATCCAGCGCCTTCCTCGCTGTTTTGGAAGAGGATATTGAAGAACTGGATAAAATTAAATTTTCCACAGAATTCTCACTTAACTCAGCTGATTTCAATGGAAACACTCTTCTTCATGTCGCCGTGATAAAAAATAAGTTAAAATAATCAATCAAACCCAAGTTCAAAATGTTAACTAAATATCTCGTTTTAGATTAAAAAGTCTCGACTATCTTCTTGCCCAAGATGCAGTGAGTATAGATGCTAAAAATATGATTGGACAAACACCTATATTTAATGCTTGCAGAAAGGACAAAGTAGAAATCACTAAAAAACTTATAGAAGCAGGAGCTTCCATTAATATCCAAGATTCTCAAAAAAATACTCCTTTACATATATCTGTGAATAATCCAGAAATAACTCATATTTTAATTGAACACGGTGCTGACATTGTGGTATTTAATTTTTATGAAGACACACCTCTCCATAATGCGGTAACTGTAGAAAATTTAGAAACAGTATGTTTATTGCTGTATTACAATAGTGACGCAACTGTACAAAATTCTGAGGGTAACACACCATTTATGGATGCTCTAATTTACGAAAATGATGATATACAAAAAGCGTTAATTAATTATGTAGATGATTTTAATGTTTCTTCTTCAGATGGTGATACTATTTTGACATTAGCATTATCTTATCAGAGCTGCTATGTCGAAGAGATTTTATTAAGAGGCGCCAACGTAGACAGACGTGCTCTCGAATCATCATTAATGATAGATAACTATAAAGTATTTGAAAGTATATGGAAAAGGTTACCATGCGTGGAATTGGAAAATTCTAATTTACTCGATAAATTTGCTTACGGGTTGAGGCGAAACAATATTTTGAAATATTTCGATATAATTTTGGAAAATTCTGATGATGCCTTATTACATGCTCTAGCAACTGTCTTCAATTCCCAGGTATCGTTTGCAGATTTGGTTGAAACATGTGCACATAATCATGGGCTTGCAGAGCTGACAAGACTGACTTGCGGTTTATTGCAATATAACTGTCGATTTCTTATACACACTGTTTTTCAAATATATTATTATTTTGGGTATTGTGATTTGTTCAAATATTTTTTGCATCAGGACCACAGCGTCGAAAAATACGAACTAGATTCATCATTCGCATGGATTATTCCGAAGTATATTTTCTACGTAAACTATGATATGAAGATGATATGTGAAGAGTTATCAAATGAACCTCTATGGGATGGAATACACCAAAAAGCTGCGTTAAGATCTTTAGAATACAGCGTTGATTTTTGTTTGGTACAATTGTTAAACAAACATTTTTACGAGAATGTAGAGTTTATGAGAATACCCACTGTACCGTCATTATTACAATTAGCTCGGGATAAACTTAGGAAATATATTGTTGAGACGTTCAACTTTGAAAAACCATCTCAGTTTTATACATTTATTAACAGCATCGATATTGCGAAAGTTTATAAAGAAATTATTACATTAGAGAAAAAAATTTATAGTTTTAATTTGATGTAAATTTTAATAAACTATTGGTACATAATGTTCTTGTTTTATTTTATATTTATTTGAGTTAATTTTTTTGTTTTAAATCCTGTCTTTATGAGGTTCTTCTCTTTGCACTTTTACTGCTATCGACAATTTCCCTCCAATACTGGTCAAATGAAGCAACCCCGCACCATCCTTATGGAAACGGGAGCACCGTCAAATTGTCCATAGGCTCAATCCTATCCTATGTATAAAATGTGTACCAAAAAGTCCCTGTAAAATGTTTTTAAAAGTTTGTGGCGGATATGTGTAGTCAACATACTTATATACATATATTTCCTTATAGGGGATTCATGTTTCCACAGGCCTTTTTGGTCAAAGTATATGCAGAAATAGCCTAAAATATCGATAAAAAAAAGTCACCGTCAAAGTTTCTGAATATTGGCTATAATGTCTAGGGTCTAGGGCTCTACCTCACGGATGGTGTGGAAACGAGCTTAAAATCTGAATTATGGGTTCAATAAAAAGCACAAATATTTGTCAAAGCAATTGACCTGTAATTCTATCTAATCTTTTTTTGTACCTAATGGAATAACCCTGTATGATCATCGTACGTACAACCCGTTCAATAAAATATATTCTAAAAGTAAGATTAACTTATTAAAAAATAAGTAAAAGGTAACAATTAATTATTAATTGTTTGGCAGCTGTTTTAGCTTTGTTGATTTTGTCATCTTACAAGCTCAAGTGAGATTACCCTGTAAGTGTGAATTTTTAGAAATATTTAGTTAACAATATTTCTTTTATTTTGTGAATATTTTTTATTATTAAAAGTTGATATTTTTACAGTTTAATCGTTTAATTTCTCGAAAACAAGCCATAGGATCCAATTTTACCTATTACAATTTTGAACGAGGACGTCAAGATCTACATTACATCCAATATTTAGAAACTTTGCCGGTTACTTTTTTTTATCGATATTTCAGGCTATTTCAGCATGTTAAAAATACATTCTTTGAACAAAACGGCCTGTGGAAACATGAATCGCCCTGTAAGAAAATATATTTTGATTTTATTTATTACGTATGTATTTTGACTACATATATCCCCAAGAAACTTTTAAAAATATTTTACAGGGACTTTTTGGTACACATTTTAAAATTTCAGGATCTTGAACTTTAACGAAATCTAGCCATAGGATAGGATTGGGCCCATGGACACTATTGATCAGGAGATCAAGTAATGTCACATATCAAAAATTTAGACAATTTGACGGTGCTCCCTTTCCATAAGGATGGTGCGGGTTCCTTTATCTTTTGACGTCCATGTAACGCTATGCGATAACGTTATTAGACGTCATGAGCAGTGACAGTGTTAACCCATCGTTATTTACTCGTTTTTCTTTTTCTTATTTGTCATATGCTCTTTTGATGAGTCACAAAAATCTCATTTCACTTTTGTTTGTTATTGTGTCTCTCTGTTAACGTCAATTACAGAGTGTTTTATTGGAAAATGCGAATACCTTAAGGCAAAAAATACTTAGGGACATTCGTTAAAAATAGATTTACAAAACCACGTGTTGGTGAAAAAAAAAATAAGCTAAAAAACCCATTTCTGAACTGTACGCACTATAATCTATGATTTTTAGGGTTGCATACTAATTAATCCCTAATCCCTAATTATAAAAGGGTTGTAGTTAAGTTGGCTCTGGAAATTAAGGTAGGTACTTCCGTTTTAGGATTACAAGTACAACGTAACCTAACCAACCTAAAATGGGTTAAAGTATCTTAAAAATGTATCTAACGAGATGTACAAAATGGTAAGTGTTTTAAAGAAATTATTTTTGAAATTAAGCAAATCCGTCATTTTTGGATTATTTTAAAAAATCCCGAATAACCAAAAAACTGGCTTAAAAACAAGGTACACTTACAGAAATAGCAACGATTTTCATTTTATATAAACTTCTTTTTCTGTAAATAGACAACAAGGTATTGTTAATTATTCTTAGTATTCACACTCAAGCCAATGTAATTTTTTGTGTTGCTCTTAGCTAAGTATAAATAAGATCTATTATGGGCATTCAGATAAGACTACATATTCTTGGTAGGTACGTATCAAATATATTTAAGAGTAATTATTTCAGGAACAAATTAAAATAATGTCTAGCCAGTAAGGCACAAATACTGATAATTTTATGACGAAAGCTTGTTCAAATTTTGGATACAAAATTTTACGGTTTTTGCAATCAATTTGAATTATTTTTTTTGTGGCGTGGGTCTTTTTTATTTATTTTTAATAACCGAAATTTGATATTTTAAAAAAGTGATTACGAATTGGATGCAAAAACCGCATAAGTTTATCTCCAAAAATGAGTTTATGTCAAAAAACTTTCTGTCTCACCCCACATTGTGTTTGAAAATAATAAAGATACAAGAACGCAGCATTGGTCGCACAGGATCTATACTGCGGCTTTCCATACTGCCTGATTTATATCCTGTAAACTTTTTACGTTTGCATTCATTCAAAATCACTAGGCTTTAGTTTAAAATGTAACATAGAATAATCAACGTAGACACTTAGGATACACCCTGTACATTACATATCAGCGAACTTTAAAATAAAACGACCAACCGCTGTGGAAAGTCCGTGTTGACCACCGCAAAATTTTCCGTCCAATTTGATAATTTTTCTATTACTACGTATCCCGGAGTAACTCATGCAACATTTCTCTCCATTTGCATACAACATAGTTGAGTTGTGTTTGTGTCTTGATGAAATTGAGGATGCACCGACTTCTGCATTTACATGCAACTTCTCCATTTCGAAAAAGTTATGGTCACCGGAAAGATAGGCAAAGGGTAAATTTATTGCGGACTAAGAAATCCCTTTATTCCAGGAAAATCCAATAATTTAAAAATAAATTAGAAGCAGTCTAGAAAAAATTGCTTACAAAAAACAACAACGATGCATTTAAAATAAATGTGTCAATTTAAGGAAAAACACTGTTAAAAGAAAATATAATATTTAAATAATTGGTTCTAGTCCAATAAACGAAGGGCATCAGGTTGGTCCGGCATTATTTTTTTTTAGTTTGCAGGTATTCCTGGGTACATTCACCCCCGAAAATTTCAACTGTCTGAAATTTGTGGAAAGGCGCGAAAATGGCCCATTGGTCTCAAAAATGTGTTTTTTTTCGCCTATTTTCGCCGATATTTCCGAAAATATGACACTTAGAGAATTTTTGTTTGGACGAAAATGAAGATCAGTTCATTACCAACAAAAATGATCCACATGATTTTTGTCAAAAATTTGATACTTTTCGACATAACCGGCTCCAAAACGTACGCCCATTTTTAGCTCCTGCCCTGCATTTAGACAGCACGATATAAAGGAATGACACTCTCAAGCGGATTACAAATTTTTCAATAAATGACGTAAAAATTAATATTTTTTCATGATTCAAAGTTCAGATGAAAGAAGGAACCTGTAGCTATTGAAAAACCGGGCCAAAGTTTGTTTTTACTCGATATTTTGATCCTCCTATTTTATTCATATTTTTTTTATCAAGACTAATTTCACCGAATCCTTTTGAATAATGGGGCTTTACAAGGTGTTAAATATATTCAGAAAGATTCAATAAATTATTTTTGTGTATTTTCATAAACAACATGTTTTTTTTGAATTTCCGGAGTTTTCGAAAATGCTCGGGTCTATCGGGAATTAATAGATAACACTGGTCAACATTTTATCTAGGCTTGTACACGGGCATCGGAGATGGCATCCTAGGGTTTTCAGGGTCGCTGATTACGATGAGCGGGTCGGTTAGGCTCAGGTTCAAGGTCATTTGAAGGTCAAATCCAGGAATAACCTCCAAAAAATCTGAAAAAATTCATACTTATGTTTTTTTTGTCGCTGATTTCGAATCCGTTATTTGTTTATCCCTTGCTAGAATCCTAGAGGTCACTTGAGGTTATTTTAGATAAAACAGTCAAGGGCATGTTGAAAAATCTGAAAAAACTCATGTGTACGTTTTTCAGGTCACTGAATCTTAATTCGAGGTCAGTTGAGCTCCATCAGGTCAGGTTCAAGGTCATTTGAAGGTCATATGATAGATAACAAAAGAAAAACTTGAAAAAGTATTTGATTGAGAATATAATTCAGATTTATACCAAGAAATTAACATTTGACCTTCAAATGACCTTGAACCTGACCTGATGGCGCCTAACCGACCCGCTCATCATAATTAGCGACCTCGAAAACCCTATGATACCATCTCCGATGCCCGTGTACAAGCCTAGATAAAATGTTGACCAGTGTAATCAAGGATCAGTTTACAACGCTCATCATTAGAAAGCTTAGCTTGTCTCCTTGTCGATGGCATTTTTCTTTTGTTTTTCGTATTTTTGGGTTTTCCAGAAAATTGAGAAAATTCTTACCACTATGAAAAATCGACATTTTTTTTTGAGGATTATTTTCTTTTCGTGCTAAAATTTTTGGGGGTTAGGAATTGTACTAAATAAAAGATCACATTCTGACCTTTTCATCAATATATACCCTTCCACAAATTCCACGTAGTTAAGATTTTCAAAAGTAAATGTACCTATTAAAAAAAAAATTTGCCGGACCAACTTGATGCCTAGGTTTGGGGTTTATCTGGAATTAATTTACTGGACTATTCGCTGATAGCGTTCACTATTAAAATGTCTGCCAAACAAATACTAAACAACGTAGCGTCGTCAAACTTTAAATTTAAGCTTTATAAGGTTGGTCATTCTTTTCAAATAATAACCGCCATCTATATGTCAGATCGGGTACTTCTGGGACCCTCGTATTTATAAAGTTTTCACAATTTTATTTTGGTAAAAGTTTGGGAATGGTTTTATTACTTATTGTAGGTATTATATAATAAATTAAAACGGAATAAACTAATAATTTAAAATTCAAATTCAAATATATTACAGCCCCATGAATTACATTAATTATTAATAGGTACACGTTTCAAATTCCTTCTTTGCTTTATGAGAGGGATCGTACCTAGGCATACTTATATGTGTAATCCCTTCCATAAGAAAAAAGAAAAAAAATCAGTTAGATGTATAACAGTTTGTTTGAAAATTACAATAGGTTTAGAAAATTAACAATAAGTTTATTAACGATGACTAACGATTTTGATGCGACAGTAAGACAAGTCCAAAGTTTGAGACAATCTTTAGAACTTTTCTCTTTATAGTTTAATTATAGTAATAATAATAATGATATACTCTTATGGGTGTATTATTTACAGTTCATCTGAAATCAGCTAATGATAGTAAAACATATTAAAAAGACAGCATAGATAATATATTATTTACAATTTTATTAAAATATTTAAAACATACCCGGATTAGTTTGGATCAATTTTTTTATTTCATTTTTAAATTTATATAATCCGAAATAGAAGAATGATCGTTGCGTTACAGTTTTCTGAAAAAAGTCTACGTTCAAGTGTGAATTTGTAGTTGCCCTAGTTATTGATGAAACCTTGTGTAGTTTATCCTGATCTCTGTATATCCTTATTGATTGATTGATTAAGACGATGTACCTGACTGAGGTTTATAAATGCCTCAATATTGCAGCCTTAAGACTTATTGTACTATGTCAGTTACATCGTTATGTTCAGGTGAAGAGGTTTGTTACCTTTATCAGGCTTTACCGTAGGTTATACCTCCAGTGCGTGAGTGCCTGGCACTCTAGTATGATATGAGAGGCTGTTTCATCCTCCTCATTACATACTCTACATATGGGTTCATCTTGAAAGATGCCCATTTTATGTAGGTGTTCCCTAAGGTGACAATGTCCGGTTATTAGTCCCGTGACATGCCTTATTTGATTTCTGCTTATATTGAGAATATCACCTGTCAGTACTTTTGATGGCGTTATAACCATTCGTTTACTGTTTTGTTGGCCCGAGATCCCAGCGTGACCGGTGTTCTTTTAACATCCACCTAGTCGGTTCAGGAATAGTAAAAATGGTCGCTGAGGTTTTCCTTGCCAGGGCGTCTGCTTCCTCGTTGCCTTTTATCCCTTTATGCCCTGGGACCAAAATAAGTGTTACCTTATATTGGTTGGCCAGAACGAGCAGGGTTTGTAGGCAGTTCCAGACCAATTTTGCGCTGATTTTGTTACATGGTAAGGCCTGTAGGGCAGCTTGACTGTCAGAGTAAATGAGGATTGTTTTCCCTCTATAACTCCTGTAAATATTCTCCCTCAAACAAAGCTCTATAGCATGTACTTCTGCTTGAATTACTTACTGATGCATAATTCCCCAATGGTACGTTTAGGTTGCATCTTGGCGTTTCACCATATATTCCAGCTCCAGTTCCACTTACGGTTTTTGACCCACCAGTATACCAAACCAATGTTCCTTCCCGAAAGTTGTTTGTTTCTTCACCGTCCAAACTCAGCTGAACGCTGAAGGGCTTTGTGAAGTTGTTTTTTGGTGCCATTTCATCACTTCTCATCTCCATCAACGAGTTTGTGATGATTTTTTTGATCCTACTGTGTCCTTGTTCATAAGGATCCCAGTAGCCATTGCATTCCAATCTGAATGCCCCCATTCTCGCCTCCGTTCTGATATAAATATCAAGCGGTGGAAGATTTAGTATGGTTTCCATTGCTGCTGTTGGAGTGCTCCTCATGGCACCTGTAATGCAAATGCAGGCTACACGCTGGAGTTTAGCAAGCTCCAGTATCGCCTCCCTTTGTATTCCGTTAGGCCACCACACTAAAGAGCCATAGGTTAACATGGGTCTTACCACTGCAGTGTACAATCAGTGTACTATACGTGATTTTAAGCCCCATTTGGCCCTTTTGGCGGCCATTAGTGCCATTTTACCCTTAGTAATGGTTTTTTCCAAATGCTTGTTCCAGGTTAGTTTAGCGTCAAGGATTATACCTAGATACTTCACCTCCTGGGTTAATTGCAGTTGAGTGTTGAAGAGCTTGGGTAGTCTGAGACTGTCCAACTTCTTCTTTTTCGTGAAGGCAATTAGTACTGTTTTATTAGGATTAACTTTAAGGTTTTCCTTTAGACACCACCTCTCCATGATATTCAGCGCCTGTTGCATAAGGTCTGAAACAATATTTTTAAAATTCCCCACTACAAGTACGAGTACATCGTCTGTATACCCCTGAGTATAATATTCTGCATTGTTGAGTTGTACCAGGAGCCCGTCAATTACCAAATCTGTGGGCATTGACACCTCCATGTTCTCTCCCAACAATGTTGCTTCAGCTGATTGATTGCATAGCATGGTTTGTATCCACCTGCAAGTGTTATTGATGAAACATTGTGTAGTTTATCCTGATCTCTGTATACCCTTAAAAGACACTGATAGGTATATAATTGTTTTAAAGTAAAAATTTTCAATCCTTGATATAGTAGTTGAGTTGAATATAACCTATCCTTCTAAACAATATTTTAATTAGTGTATTTAATGTAGTTTGCAGATTTTGTAACGTGCTGTTAAATGTGCCTCCCCATAACGTTATACAGTACCTTAAAATTGATTCGGAAATGAAATTAAACAAAGTATATTTAAATTTAAACATAACCATTCATATTCTCTTTACATTATTATTATTCCATCCTAGAACGCAGACTCAATATAACTAGTAATACAGATTAAGATTAATGATCTCTATCTAAAAGTGCTATTTATGTCTTGTCATTGTTATAGAAGCGTAGGATAAAAATAAGCCCAAAAATAGATGTTGAGCCAACGATCAAAAAAATTTGAAATTCAAATTCGAAATTGATTCCTGTAGGTGTATTAACGATCAGATTTGTTTTACCGCATAAGACGATAAGTTTAAAAAATAAAAATTGATTAGTTTTTTATTAGATTTAATGATTTATTTTATAAGTTCTCATGTTGGCGAAAGAAGAATCGTGAGAACGACATGTTTAAGTGAGGACCTTCCATAATAGGATTTTTAAAATTTGCTTACAAAAGTTTCTTACATTTAGTAAGTAGTATTAGGCTTCCATGTCATATTATTACACTCGATTATGCATTGGAGAGTACCTAACTATGAGAATTCTTGAAAAATTGCCTTTTTTTTTGCAAAAAACAAAAATATTGGGCTAAATGCAACCAAATAATGCAGAAATCGAACATAAAATCAATAGGGAGACTTACTTACTTACTCGATTGATATTTACCAAATTGGCAGGATTATTTTTATTACAGCTCTTGTTCTTTCATAAAATTCATATTTAACACTTTTTCTACGTTAGACTTAAAGATGAAACAATTTTTTAAAATGCTACAATAAAATCGTTAATGATTGTTACTCCTGCGGGCAAAACTGGCAGGATTACATTTATTACAGCTCTTCTTCTTATATAAAATTCATATTTAACACCTTTCCTACATTAGAGGAAACAAATGAACTATTTTTAAATAGGCCACAATGAAATTGTTTATAATCGGTACTCCTGCGGGCAACACTGGCAGGATTATTTTTATTACAGCTCTTCTTCTTCCATGAAATTCATATTTAACACCTTACCTACATTAGAGTAAAAAGAGAAACTATTTTTAGAAAGGCCATAATGAAATTGTTTATGATCGATACTCCTGAGGACAAGACTGGCAGGATTATTTTTATTACAGCTCTTTTTCTTCCATCAAATTCATATTTAACACCTTTACTACATTAGAGTAAAAAAACTACTTTTAGAAAGGCCACAATGAAATTGTTTATGATCGGTACTACCGCGGGCAAAACTGGCAGGATTATTTTTATTACTGCTCTTCTTCTTCTTCTATAAAATTCCGTAACCTCTGTGAACGTCTATGTTGACCGCCGCGTCGGTTTTTCTCTGCGGACGTGGATATTTTTCTGCCATTGTTTTTGACAACATCAATCATTGTTTGCGATGCCGAGCTTTGGTGTCGCAAAAATGATAATGCGGCCTTATATTGCGTAAAGTTTCGGGGGCATTGGACCTCTAGCGAATTTTTATTAAAGCCATAAAATTACATGTGAAATATTTACTTGCTGAGTTTCCTGACACTACTACTTAACAAGTTTCAGGAATTGCAAGATATGTGGCATAAAAGATGTAAATATTGGAAAAGTTTTGTGACAAAAAAGGGGATGCTTCGTGCGATGGTTACTTAACTCAGAATTTTTCATGAAATGGCTTCTTTAAAAACAGGAGAAAAGTTTTATTTATTGGTAACACACTTTTTTTGATTTCACTTTAGGGAAAGTCATCACCAAATGCAACATGAATTTCTTTTTATTATATATCTCCGAAAACAAACAAAAGAAATAAAAATTATTTGAACATACTTGGAATTTTAGCCGTAAAGTACAGCGAAACTCATTGACTAAATTCTTAATGCAAAGTGAACGAGGGGCTTGAATAGTAAATATCTGGACCTACAAAATTTTTTGATTCTACCATGCATTTTGTATAACGATAAGAAACATTTACATTTTTCATTTAAAAAAAGTCAGGATGTTCTTCGCCAAAACGATATTTGCCCGAATATTTATTAAATTTAACAAACCTAGTTTCAATATTAAGTCTAGCACAGTCGTACGAATATTTAACTCGGAAAAAGATGATTAAAACCAAAACTATTACATATATTTTTAGCACATTTTGACAAGTGTTCAGTTTAACAGAGTTACTCAACGTTTCATTAAATATTTACCTAAATCCATGATTTCTGAAATTGAATTGGCAACGTGGTATTTTCAACTTTGAATTTATGAGATGGCTGTCATTTGACAAGCAAATTATTTATGCCCGTCTAATCCTTTTTTTTATACTTTTCAGGTTATGTATGCGTTTGTATTGGAAAAATATGTTAAATAATCGTTTCAACGCACTGAATTTGTTTGTCTTGGGAGTGAGTATCCCAACATATATTAAAAAAAAATGTGAAAAATATTTTTCCGCGCAAAAATTTCTATGGCTATATTGATTTATCATGTTTTTTAGCATCTGTGAAAATTTCATGAAAATCTCAGCCGGCCCCATATTCTTAACGTTTACCTGCGTGTCAGTAGTTGTCAAAATTTGTAGGTTATTATGGAATCTTCTATTGCATTGTAAAAAGCGGCAAATTTAAAATTGCATTCTTTCAGATTGAAACGCCAGAAATTAAATAAAGTCAAACCTTGACGTTAATATTTACAAAAATAGGTTATTTTCTTAAGACGATTTTCCATCATCACTCCACAACGTTTTCCCCGGCCACTGTTAGACCACGACTACGTTACTGAACGTTGCTCTGGAACACCCCTCGCATAAAAATATGATATGATTTTCACCGACAATTAACTACTTTTGACAATGCCAAAAACTGACAAATTAAACTAATATTTATGTTTCTCTTCCAATGGAAATAAAACCACTTATTTTGAAGAAAAAGGGGGCTTTAATTGACGTTTAGACTTTCTTGATTGAAAGTCGTTTTTAAAATGACATAACAAAATATATAATTCATTTCGGAAGCTCATATTGGTTTGTATTTTAATTTCTCTCTCTCTCTCTCTTCACTGGATTAAAACCACTTAGTTGTTAAAATTAATGTATGTATTAATTATTAATTACTAAAATTAATTAAAAACTTTTTTAACAACTAAGTGGTTTTAATCCAGTGAAGAGAGAGAGAGAAAATATATCATAAAAAATTGACTATAGAAACAGGTTATATTATCTCTGTGTTGTCTGCCGTTGCTAGGAAATAAACTGAAAGCTTAACTTTTCTTGTAAATAGTCTACCCTGAAAGTATCATTGAATTCTGACGAGTGGATTTTGAGATCCTTCGGACACACATACACACATACATAAAAACGTTGCTCGTTTAATAGCATTTGATAAACGTTTGAATTGGTTGGATTCTCGCAAAAACCATTGCGATAGATTGCTTAGATATTTGCTAAGGTTAACAATTTAAACCATCGCTTTGCCTAATCCTGAATAACTCATTTTTCTTCAGCCACTTTCTACCTTGAGAACTCTGGGAGCTACTGGGCTTAAAAGAATAATTGAATACTTTATTATTTATTTATAAATACATATTTAAAATTTTGTTTTTTGTCGAATACTGTACAAAATGAAAGAACGAGTCCCCCAACTATGAAATCGAGTAGAGCAGAATTTTAACAATTCAGGAATCAAAGTCACAGACAAACGAGCGCTGAACGAATATTGCGCTGCCAGTGACATTTTCATTGTATTTTCTGTAAATTATCGAACAATGCACAATTTTCAGCGACAATTTCCGCACAAAACCAAACACATAAGTTAATAGAATGCAGGCATTTTATCACGATCACTAACAGATGAGTTTTTTACCGACAAAATAAATCCGGGCATTATTGAGATAAGCTGAATTTAAAATGGTATTAAAATTTTATGGACGGGATGAGAGAGAAAGATCAAGGTGCGTTTTTTTGGGAATACCGGGTAGATTATTATAGCTATTCTACTTTTTCTTACAAGTATTCATTAATTATATTTTTTTAATGAAGTTTGAATTAAAAGTAGTCTGTAAAGATTTGTGTCCGAGTATAGCGGCTAACAAATTATATCTAAAAATAGTCAAAATATTTGTCACTTATACAATAAACTTAAATTTAACTTAGAAGTTTATAGAAGATCCGATTACGAACCTGATCAGGGTTGGATTTGAAAATATCGCTCTTTAAGACTGTTGTCCCGGAACACTACTATAGCATTTCCCTTATATCTTAGTTATTTATCATCGGTATCATTTCATTTTTTACTGAGGTATTTAAAAGGGAAACCCAAACAATCTGTTGTCTGTTAATTTTTTGTTAGATCCTAGTTTTTTAATTAAAATTTAAAAATTAATATTAAATTTTATCAATTTGTAGATATCAAATTTTTGAAAACTACACTTTGTAGCTGATTTTTTTTCTTGCTAAAATCAAAAACTGATAGACTTTTGTGGTCAGGCGTTTTCCAATACTATTTTTATTTGGAATCCGTGAAAATATACCTATCTTTGTCATCTATTGGAACCAGATGTTGCTCGGTTTAGCAAATATAAAGTGATTTGGCCAGGTTCTAACTAGCCCTTTTTGATTGTAAAAATTTAGAATCGTTTATTTTTTGTGTTGCGGAATTAATTATGAAAGTGTTATGAAAGAAAAATCGTACAATTGCTAGCAAAAGGTAAGACTATTTGTATTACACATTTTACTAAAGAAAAATAAATATAATTTAATTAATATACGAATATCATTTTTATTCATAAATTTCACTAGTCTAAATTATATCAGGATTGATGAATTGTGTGAAGTATATTTTCAGTTGCTTATATAACACATTTCCTTATTTGATATTTTTGTACTGTCATTTTAATTTTATAAAATATAAAAACTAAATACAAATGTGTAGCAGCCTGTTTTAGCCATAGAAAAAGTAGTGTGAATACTTATTTCCTATTCGTATTATTTACGGCAAATGTCAATCATTCCTTACTAGCCTTTTTTTTGGTTTATTATTTATCTTTTGGTAGTGTGTTTTTTCTAGGACATTTCATTTTCCTAATTCCCTGCTATAGGAGTTTTCCTCCTTTTCAGGGTAGAGTGCCCTGATTACAATAATAAGTAACCTAAGGGTATCTGTGCGCGCTGGTGTGTTATGTTGTGTGTTGGTTGGTTGGGGCCTGTGTGGGCAGAAGTTGTTTTCCAGTTTTTTATCTAAGAATCGCCAATTTTGCTATTTCCACCCTTATGTTTAGGGAAAACGATACCCAATCTAAGGGGGAAAATATGATTCCTTACTAGTTAAACAATGTACTACATACTCTAGCAAAAATCCATCTTCTTGAGATGTGTCTAATTTAACAAAGTTAACCTTAAGGACGAAAGTAATCAAGGAGGTAGAATTCTAAGAATCGGTTAAAACGATTCACTAAAGGTAGATTATTGATTTAATTGATTCTTAGTATCCTGTGAGATAATGCCAGTAGTGGTAAAAACTCATTATTACTCCAATTTAAACAGATTATCTACATGTAGTTGTTATAAAACATATTGGTATTTTAAATCAATCTTTAAAAGTGTTGTATTAGGTACGTTAATATTTTAAATGAAATAAATCTTTTAAGAATTTCAAAATATGGTTATTTAATTTTATGTTTTTATAAAACTATACCGATTACTTAAACTATACCACATTTCTTAGTTGCTGTTCGTCGACATCTTCATGTCTCTTACGGAAATAGGTGGTTAGGACGCGGAAGGCCTCATGCATGCCCAACTAGATCCCCTGACTTTAACCCTGTCGACTATTCCATATGGGGTCGGTTGAAAGAAATGGGTTATCCAGAAAATATAAATACACGACAAGAATTAATTGACAAAACTATTGATACTTGTAACATTATTAGAAATGATCCTTAAACACTCAGGAAGTCAATTAGAGATTTGATGTTCCGACAAAGAAATTGAATAGAAGCACTTGGATTTAATTTCTAAAATGTGCTATAAATGTCAACAATTTTCCCTTTGGTTTTCGTTATATCGTTTTAGTTTTTTTGTGCTTTAAGTTATTTTATGTAATTGTCTATTCTTGTGTATTCTTAAATTTTCTTAAAAATGTAAATAAATTCGTTCATTTTTAAGGTTCTGTTTTCTTTTATTAAAATTTTAAAAAGATCCCGCTGTATTTTTTCCTTCGAAACAAAATTCTGAGAATTCGATAAAATGACAATACCGATGATAAAGAAATATTATAGAGGGAGATATTCAAAAACAGCTTGTACCTTTTGAATTTGAAAGCCGAACTAAAACGGTTGTAATAGTAAAAAATATAGCACGAGCTGTGATGGTTCTAGTAACAAAAAATGAAATTTTTGGAAGAAAATTTATATTTTTTTAAATCTATGCTATCTTCATTTTGCTAAACTTTTAATTTATGGTCCAATTTGATTTTTTTATTAGAAATTGAGTAATCATGTGGAAAAAAACATAAATACGCCATTGTTGTTGCCTATTTGTGTACTTTGTAAGATTCTAATTAGAGTTTTCTAAAACCATATATAGGGTAATATTGTTTATATGAACAAAACTAACTAATTTTTGAAGATCGGACCTGATTTTTTCTAGCTTGAATAAATCAGTTTATTAGGTGGTAGTAGTGTAATGTTCCAAAAGAAATTTCAGTCAAAATTCACAACTTCCCCTGTATAATATTAAACAACGGGAGCAGACACTTTTTAATGGTCATGTAGGGTCCTCAATACGAGGTAGGAGTATGTATAGTTCCTCATGACTCACCCTGTATAACAAACTGTTTCAGATCTACGGTTATTTTGGATATTCTTGCATTTTGTCACATTTTTTATCCAACAACAGTATCGTCTCATATCGGCTACTAAGGCCCTAATTTCTCTTGGATAGTTGTTGCCTTTTGTAGACAGTCTTTTGATAAATCAAGGGATTACCCACACAGAGGCAAACATATAGAATGTTATGATGGCATTTCTATCCGATTACAATACTTTTTTATCCTTGCAGCAAATATGATTCGGTCTATTTAGTGGTTTTATTTTATTTATGCCAATTATTTATATGTGACAAGTATCTGCTTACAATAAATTACAAATAAACACATTTAATCAGTGCAATTAATCCATTAGAACGTGTTGACAATTTTTTTTCGGTTGAATTGGCTACCGGATAAATAAATTTCTGTTATGTCACAATTTACATTGAATCTGACTCATGATAAAGTTAATTTATATTGGTAATAAATAATGATATGCAGATATAGGTTAATTGTAAGCAAGACAAGATAATTTTCATGTAGAATTCATGGGATGCAGCGAAATATTTAAAATAAAAAAGTAAAACATAATAAAGTAATTCTTCTTCATGACAACGCTCGACCTCAAAAATATTTAGAAACGCTTATTTATCCTTCTGTTTAATGGTTTTTCCGAAGGGTCCACCACAATTTGGCAGATCACAGGTTGTGACTTCTTTCGCAGAAATGCAAAATATAAGTATGAGTAAACGTAATGTGTATGTAATACTAAATCATCGACCAAAATACGTTTTTTCTTAGTGTTGCAAATAAGGCATAAAAATAATTAAAGATTTCTCATTATCGATAAAATAGTCTCACCATATTTCTCGATTTTTAATAACCCATTTTTTACCTAAGACACTGTCAAACTGGAAATATTATTAGGTAATTAATCATTTTCTCAAAAATTCGCAACTTTCGGAGAGCTTGTAGAAGCAGTTTTCTAATTTATTATCAGAATTAAAAGTCTTATAAAAGCAAGTTAAAATTTATCATTCTAACCCTACATGATATTTAGCATTTTCCTGTACAAGTAAAACAGGAGATTAGAACAAAAATGAATTTATATTTCGTCATCGAAAATACCACTTTCAGATTTCAATCTTATCTAGTTTTGAAATATTCCTTATAAAAACTGAAAATGACAACTATGTTGTTTAACATATATTTACCTCAATTGTGATGATTAATCATCAAACGGTAAATAGTGAGATTTTGGGATAAAATTTCCGTCTATGCCAATTAAAAAAATATTTTTGAAAAATCGACTTTTTAGATTTTTTTTTACAAAATCAAAGATATCGATATTATTGCAACGCGATCGTACTGATTATTTTTTCAGACGGGTCAAAGTTTCTGGGCTTTGGGAGGGTCTTATGTATGGGTTAATTGTGTTACAGTATAAAGAAAATTATTCTATGCGGGTAATATATTTTTCAGGCATTTTGATTGTGTTATTAGAGTGCATTTACCAATGAAACACCCTGTATAGAAAAATATTTTATCCATATTTTTATTTAATATTTTGTGACATATTTCTTTCAGTTTTCTTTATAAATTATCTTTATATATGTTCAAAACAAAGTTTACTTACCTGCAGGATAGACAGGAGGAACATGAAACTTGAAAGCAGCAGGAGCTACCAATTGAGAGCAGGAGATCTGCACGCCGTGATTAATGACGTGAACGAGGACAGCACAAACGGCCACCACCCAGCCCCATCCGCCCTCAGGATAGTAATGGCGGCAGAGAAACCTCCGGGCCTGGATCTGATCAAATCAAATGGTCAACATGTTGGCAAATCTTTTTATGAAGTTTGTACAGGCAATATCCCCATAGGCGTAGCCAGAAAGCAGAAAATATGTTTTATAAAGGCATAACTCATATATGAAAGAGCACCATTCAGTTCCACGGCGAAAACAGGTTTGTAGATTTTGACATAAGCAAAGCTTCTGATGAGGTGTGTTAAATCGCTTTGTTAAACATATTTGGTTCATATGGATTATCACAAAAACCTTGCAAATAATTTAAAAGCTTTCTAACAGACCGTTCAATATCTGTCGCTGTCATTGGCTATTCCTCTGAGCTCTACACGCTTAATGTTTATTTACTGCAATTTACAATCTACTCATAGTATATACAGAGTAATTAGCAAATAAGATGTAACGAAAGGTGACTTGAGCAGGTTTCATTCAGCGATGGATCGGTGGAATTTAAGATCTTCTGGCCATAATCTTCTAAGTCTTCTTTCGACTGGTTGATTGAAGAGTTCATTAATCATTTGTTTACCATGATTAGTGGTATGGTTTCTATATTTGTTGGCATTGGCTCTTATCACTTCTGTGGAATGGAATGTCCAGGTCGTTGTGCAGCGTTTGATTTGAATCATACCAAGGTCCCAAGGGGCGGCGGTTATCATTCTGAGTACTTTTGATTTGTATGTTTGGAGAATTTTTATATTGCTAGGTTTACTGCATCCCCACAGCTCTATTCCGTAAGTACAGATTGGTTTGAGTACAGCCTTATATAAGATTCTTTTGTTTTCCATGGATAGTTTATTAGCCAGCTCATGTTTTTTGTTTTGAGATCCAATTGTCGTCGTTTGATTCTTATGTGCGGAAGACTTTGATTACATATCTTATCCTTCAAAACCCTTGTTATAGAACCATATCTTATTTCACGAAAAACTACATCAGATTTGCGTACGTATCCATAAAAAAGCAGAATTATTTTTTTAAATCCACAAAAATTTCTCCATAATTAGTATAAAAATTATAAATTTAATTTTATCACACACATATTTTTGTGTCTAGCGCGCGCCTTTATAAAATTCATTCTGGCTACGTCTATGTACAATATTTGGTTTTGGAGATGAGTGATTTTTAGCCTGTTTGATTTGGAGTATATATTTTGGTCTTTACGTTCTAGTTTTGAACTTTAACACATAAAATAAGCTTATATTGAAAATTTATTGAAATGTAAAAATGTATCCAAAAAATTTAAATTCAAAACTATAACTTCTTTTATTATTGTAACCATTCAATAAAGACTAGGATAACTCATCAATTTGAGCCACTATTAAATAATTTCATGTACTTGATTATTTTAGTTATCGTGATCTATCGATTTCTATTAAAGGTATAAAAAAAATTATTTGTGATGAGGAATCTTCCGTCCATTCTTTACAATTAGAAAATTCCCATCCGGCAAATGCATTAATATTGAGAATGTCAAAGTCGAGATATCTGTTGATTCCAATAAAACAAATAGATGACATGTCTTTTGCAAATCGATGTAAAATACCAACATTCATATTGTCTGGAATTAATGAAGAATGATGTGGATGTTTGCTACAACGAATTCCTAAGGGGGAAAATATTTCATTACAAAAACTGATATACAAGAAGCGTTATAAGTGCATTTTTGTATTAATGTAAAATGTAAAATTTATTTGAATTCAAACGATTTTAAACGACCGATGGGACCCTTCCTTCGGACCTAGAATTTTAGACTTTGAAATTATCTTCTTCGTTCATAACTTTGTGAAAATCCCAGTCTTTATTAAACAGTCTTGAAATATAATATAGCAAACACATTATTGCACTTACCTGCGTTTTGGCTGCAAGATTCCTAGGATCCTCAGCCGGTGCGGCCCCAGAAAGTAAAGGCCAGCTTTGAGCTCGCGATAAAGAAGACATAGTCGCCTTCTGGCCCTCATCTGCGATGTAGAATTATCTTTAAGGGAACACAGGATGCATCCAATATTGTAGAGTTGGTTTAAAATTGTTCATTATATCACTTAAATTTTAGGAGACATTCTGTTACTCGGGTAAGGGTAATTGGGTTAGTTTTTCGATTTTTTATAAAATTAATACAAAATATCTTCTTTCAAAAGATACATGATGTAATGGTGTTATAAATATTTTATGGAAACATTTTTATGAACCTTTAATGATATCATATCACTAAAAACTCCGAAGACTATATACCAAAAAAATCTGTTGTGTCGCCACAAGGTTATAAAAGTTATAAAATAAAAATTAAATAATTAATTTGGTGTTAAAATTTTTTAAACTCCCAAAAAAAATTCGTTTCGAATTATTTTAAAGTAAAAATGACATTTGAAATATAAAAGGAAAAACATTTTACATATCAAGAAAAGTAAAACAATTTTTTAGGGTCGGAATTTTGCTTACTTTTTCTTTGACACGTCAAATGTCATTTGGATTTTAAATTTTAATATTTTTTTCCATTGCTTAGTTTTAAAATTAAGGAATGAAAATTTGAGGATGTATTTACAAGCCAATGGGGCACCTAAATACCGAATAAAAACTTTAGGAATTTTATTTTTTTGTAATGTACAGGGTGTCCCAAATTGGTGTGTTTTGCAGGGTATCTCGTAAACTAGAAGAGATAGAAGAAAAGCAGTTAAGATGTTATGACTTCTTTTTTTGTTAAAGTAACGATAGCCTAATTAAATCTTTAGTAACTCCCTGCAGTTGGAAGATACAGGGCTATTATTGAAAACTGTCGAAAATTACAACGTAAAAGGTGCTATAACTTCTTAATTAAGAAAAATATAAAAAAACGTTATAAAAACTTTTGATAGATATAATATTAAAGAGTTCAGTGGCACACAGATTTTTTTTAGGGGGCTCACTAAGGAAATATAATGCAAACTTATGTTTTTTTAAATGGGACACCCTGTATATTTTGACGTTTTTCGTTTCCTTTTTTAATTCTCATTCACCTGATATGACATATTATATATCTATTTTCAATGGTTGGAGCTACAGTGCAAATAAACCATTTATGGATGTTATCAGGTGAAACACCCTTAAAAAATTGAACGCTCAGTAACGAAATTTAACATTTTATTATAAGTATACTGATGTGTGACAATTTTATTTATCAAAATTATAATTAATAAAAAATACAACCAGATTAAAAAAATAAAATCAATAAACTTATGAAACAACAAGAAACATTGTAACAACAAGAAACATTGTAACAACTAATCTACCTATAACTAATTTTATTAGAATGTAAAAATTACATTAAATGTTCAAAATGCTCTCCGTTTTCATCGATTAAAAAGTTTTTCGTTTAAATAATCTCCAACCAATTCCTCCTGATGTTTTTATTTGGGAACTTTTAAAAAATAATATTTACAAGATTAACTTCGAGAGTAGGGAAGATTTATTACAAAATATTCATGCCGCATTTAGAAAAATAAAGCCAGTGCACATACTCAATTGTGTAAGATCAGTAAGAAAAAGGTGTCAATTATTACTACAACAAAACGGAGGACATTTTGAACATTTAATGTAATTTTCACATTCTAATAAAATTAGTTGTAGGTAGATTAGTTGTTACAATGTGAAAATAGTGTTTTTCTAGGTGTGTAAATGCATCTTTTAAAACGTGTCAATACTAAAGTAGTTTTTATGTTATAATTTCTAGGGCAGTGATGCCAGGTCAACAAAAATTTTAGTAGATGTTACGATAAAATAAATTTTTTACAGCAATAAAATGAGATAGAGCAATTAAAAATTTCAATTTAATAATTAATGTCATAGCTCCATTACTATTAAATTTTCTTCTGCCAAGCTATTTTGGAAATTATTCGGATTTGATCCAACTTACTTAAATGGTCTGGCATTGTGGATATGCGCTTTGACAAATTTGACGGTTATTTTGATTGATTAAGTTAGGTTTACATTGAAAAAAAAAGTGTACCAGTTTTATATGACGCGCAGTGTACATAGGGGCTAATGCGCCTCCTTGTGGTGCGATTTCAACCAAAAACTAATGGGTTCAATCCCCGATAACCCGAAACTCATATACCAAATTTCAGCTCAATCGGATTAAGCGTGCGGACGCTATCGTGGAATAATACAGGCATATACACACACTTCCATCTGGAAATCGTTTTAATCGTCTCAGGGGACCTCAAAATGGATATATCCGTAGTTATCTCAATTTTTTTTTTAGCGCGTTCACAATACTTTCCCTTGGCGAGGGACCGGGAAAGTAAAAGTCAAAAACTTTGATCACTGAACAAATAAACCGATTTCTTCATAAAGCTCCTGACGCTCAATATGTATTTACCAAAGAAGCAAGCTTAAATTGTTGGTATCTTGGAAACCTAACCTTGAGTTATCTCAACTTAAGGGGGTAGTCCTCTAAATATGGCTGAAAAATAGGTGTTTTTCGGATTTTTTTTTATACTAAAACGAAAGGAAATGACAACTTTGAATATATCTATTTATTAATAATACAAATAGGTTTCGGGCACCATTTTTTTTACGCCATCAGCCGCTTCCCGTGACCGCTGCACCAGGTGAAAGCACCCCTTGTCCTCGAAACGCCCAATTTTCGGTGGCCGTCCTGGGGATCCTCCGATTGGTCCTTCAACAAAATAAATGTTTTTAAGTTATTGTCAATTGGTAAATTTAGTCCCCTACGTAGCCGTTTTTCGATCAGTTGAAAAGTCTGTTATAATGACGGTGGAATTTTTTGAACCATAAAAATACCAAAAAAGGACCATGGGCGTAACAAAACTGCCTGAGGTTGTGAAATAAATCACACTTGTTCCCAAGAACAAAGACATTAAAATGTCCTACACTGCACCAGCGTCTGGACTTCAACAACTACTCCTTGGGCTATATGCCCCCCAGGTATTGAATTATGAAAGTCCAGACGTGGTTTGGCGCCCGACCAAGTCGGGGCTTTAAACCAAAAACTTCGATTTTATTATTAGCTTGCCATTCTTAGACCGGTTTCGGAATTATTGTTCCTTATCAGTAAGAAGCAGGCTAGGTCGACATCCTATCGTTAAAGGCTGTCTGAAAATGAATTCGACTCGCCTCGCTCTTGATAAAAGTGTTCACGTATATCAAGAACGAGGGGAGCCCAACGCCATCTTCACTTTCATAATAAAATCAAAGCTTGCAAAACTATAGAAAACTATAATGACGGTGCAATTTTTTGAACCATAAAAATACCAAAAAAGGACCATGGGCCTAACAAAACTGCCTGAGGTTGTGAAATAAATCACACTTGTTCCCAAGAACAAAGACAAAATGTCCTACACTGCACCAGCGTCTGTGCACGTTTTTATATCGATTTTTAGGGTAAAAAATCAATTTTTTTTTAACACGTCGCCATTTTGTTTCATTTTGGTTTTTTTCAATTCTTCTACGTAGGGGACTAGATTTACCAATTGACAATAACTTAAAAACATTTATTTTGTTGAAGGAACAATCGGAGGACCCCCAGGCCGGCCACCGAAAATTGGACGTTTCGAGGACAAGGGGTGCTTTCACCTGGTGCAGCGGTCAAGGGGAAGCGGCTGATGGCGTAAAAAAAATGGTGCCCGAAAGCTATTTGTATTATTAATAAATGGATATACTCAAAGTTATCATTTCCTTTTGTTTTAGTATAAAAAAAAATTCCGAAAAACACATATTTTTCAGCCATATTTAGAGGACTACACCGTTAAAAATAGAAAATATAGAAAACGTAAGATCTACAACACTTCATAAAATTCCCGATACTAAAAGAAAACAGCCCATAATATTTATATTAACTGAAGAATTCTATGAAATACTTAAAAACACGATAAAGATAGCGACTTTAGTCGCCTTCTTTTTTGTATCAAATATTTGTCCCAAAATAAATAAAAAAATAAAACTCCAAAAAATAGAACATTACAAATGCTAAAAGCTTCCATCTTATGCCAAGCAATTTGCCTCACATGGGAAAGTATTTGGGGTGTAATAGTTTGTGCATTTTTATTTTCAATTTATCCATATTTTCAGATTTTTTCTTTTGCAATCATAAGTTTGGGATTTTATTTAGTTATTTGGAACTAAATCAGGTGACATAGCTGATCTAGTAATGACCTCAGGTGTAGTTAAAATAAATAAATAAATATCAGCAATCACAAACGTGAATTAACTGAATCTCCCTTATTTGGAAAGTAATTCATTAAGATTTAATTTTTAATGTAACTTTATTTTATTTATTCTCAAGACGGTATCTGGCGTATGTGAGAAAATAATTCAAATTAAATCGTGTCTACCATAATTCAGTAGAGACGATGGAAGTGTGAATAATATATGTATTGTTGCTTTAATTAACATACATCCTTATACGTAAAAGCGAGTTTATCTTTTTTTGTAGCCTGAAAGTATCCGCTAAAAATACTAACTAGCTTTCATTATTTAATTAATAGACTGCAATTATTCGTTAAAACCTGCAAAATAAAAGTTTCAGTTCGATTTATTACACCGGAATAATTAGATAACGGTTAATACATTTATTGTTTTTAGTTTTTGTTGTACGGTCTGTCAAGTTTTTTCTTAATGAAATAACAATTAACTGTTTTCTCCACACTTGTTTAACGGACCAAGATTCAAGCTTCTGGTTTGGGTCCAAAAATAAAATTTTCTCTATTTAAAAACAAGAAGCAAACGTTTGGTCTATTTACCAAAGATCAAGATTCAAACTTTCAGTATGTTTCAGTTGCTTCATAAAAACATTAACACCCTATATGTTAGTTCACAAGTAAAAAATAAGTTCATATAGGTATTGATAAAAGGATACTATTCTCCAAATTCGGTGTCTTTAGCTGTAGCAGTTTAGTCTGGGCGTAGAGTATATGAGTTGCTCTACATAAACTGTAACACCCTATGCACACCACTTCATATTAACCCGACAGCGCAAGTAAAAAACATTGTAAACTCCTGTCTATCACAGGTTAGCCAAATAGGGTCAATCCATATCAAGTGGTCCAGCACTAGTTGCTTGAACATCTCAGAAAAAATTAATACGTGGTAGGTAGATTACCTTATATTTTTTCAAAATTTTTATTGTGTACCATTTGGGAATGGCGGCCATATTTGTTTTAGGCCGCACGCCATTTTTCGCGTTTGCAGGCATCTACGATTTTTTAAATTGTACAGCAATGGATCGTCCTATCCTTCTCAAATAGAAGTTATTCGTTCTTTGAAAAATTACCCTTCAAAAATTGAATTTTGCCGATTTCCGACCAATAATTTTGAGCTGTAAAAAATATATGAATAAATACATATAATTAGGTAATTATGGTTTTATTTTATGGCCACAGTGTACTGAACTCAATGCAGTTTATTTGAGAAGGCTAGGACGATCCATTGCTGTACAATTTAAAAAACCGTAGATGCCTGCAAACGCGAAAAATAGGGTGCAGCCTAAAACAAATATGGGCGCCATTTCCAAATGGTACACAGTAAAAATTTTGAAAAAATATTTTTGAACCCCCAAAACATATGGTCAAGCAACCAATTATTTTTTTTTGGACCACTTGGTATGGATTGACCCAATATAATTACGGTTGCTTAATTAGGTTTAACCAATTCAAAATTAAAAATAAATTTTAGGAAGATTTTTATTTTTAATTTTTATACATACTGTGCACTTTTTGCGTTCCTCGAAACATTTTAACTTTTAATTAAGTAATTTTTTTAAAACCAACTTCCAGCATTTTAATTTTCGTTAATGAAAATTTTACTGAAACCGTTCTCCGTCACAAATTGCTCCTTTGACATAATCTGGCGTTGAGATGTAATTACTAGGCAGCTCAGGATTTTTCGCTCATATATTTAAATCGATTTGACACAGGTGACAATTTGTTTCTTAATGTGAGACAAATTTGCATATTATTAAAGTAATCCGAGAAATATACCTTGAACAATTATTATACTTTACGTTGTGTTAAAATTAATTTAATGAATATCTTATCTGTATTCTGACTAAAAAATAAAGGATTATTTATTTTTTTAATAAAATCAGAGTTCAATTGCAAGAAATGCCAGTAAAATAATGGACCAAGTAAAGAAGAAGAACAACCAGAAATAATTATAACGGAAAAGGTGATAATAGGAAAAGAACCAAAAGAACAGAATATTCTAATGGAAATGATGACCTCTCGACATTTTCGATCGAGAATAACTTTATGATGCAGATACAAATCGACTAATGTTTCTATGGGGTTATGTTGACAGATGTCTAAGTTGATTGCATGAAATACAATAAAAAAAAATACTTTTTAAGGCTTAAGAAGTATCCCACATATTCTAAATATAACTAAAACCACCTTAAGTGTATCTGTGTGTCGGTTACTAGTAACATTCGCCAATAAGTAAAACAAGAAAAAGAACAGCACTTTTATTTCTGGAACAGCTCAAGAAAGAATGAAATATTGACATGACGATGCATCTCATTATCGAAGTGAAATAACAAAGCAAAACTTTTGCATTGACATGAAGTCATAGCAGAAACTTCCATCGTTTAGATAAAATGAAGTTGGGAAGCGAATCGCATGTGCCACTGATATTTCGCAACGAATTGTGTTATACAAACTATAAAGGAAACCCTTGATGATATTCGGCAACTGACTGAAATATTTGCATTCTGGATTTCTGAAACAATGGCCAAGAACAAATGAGTTTGTTTTCTTCTAGAGAGCTTAGCGTAAATACCAATCTAGTAGTCCGTACCTTTCATATTTTTGGGAATAAAACAAAGAAGGACATGGAACTAAATATTGTAGATAATATTTATAAAAAAAATATTAATTAGGCTGCAAATATATCTGTTTCCCTGTAAAATAAATGTATTGCAGTAATGACACATTAAAGGAGGTTAAATTAAAATCTACTTTTGTTTTACTTAAGGGGAAGTGATAATATTCCACGGAATTTATAATCCTTCACCCATCCCTGTATCCCTCGTAAACATTTCAATAAGTGAATGTATTTTATTTCTATTCATAAATGAATACCTTTGAATTCTGAGAGCGGCGCCATGCAATGGTTTTGTAGTCCCTAACTTTCAAGGTTTATTTTTTATTATTAGTTATTGGTTGGTAAAGATCTAATTTATGTTCCTATGTTTTCACTTTTTGAAATTTGCTTTGGTTTTTTTCTAAAAAAAATGGGAAAAATCATAAAAAACATGGAATTTTTCGGTTGTTTTTAGAGAAATCTAAATTAAATTTTGAAAAAGTGAGAACATAGGAATATAAATTGAACCTTTAGCAATATGTACTTATTTTTTCATTTTTTAAAATGAAAAATGAACCTAAAAAGTTAGGGACTACAAAACCTTTGCACATACTGTTTTGTAGTACAGTACAACTTCCTCTTAATTACCAATCGATATCTAACAATATTTGGAATTAGAAAAAGCGTTAACACTTTTTCAAGTATTAGCAATAGCTTGATATTTTCATTTCTATTTATGCTTTCAAATAAATAAAAAGAAACTAAAAATTTATTTTAACGTTGGTTACAATGTTTTTAAGTGTTTCGGCCTGTTTTATGGTAGCGACGATAAATTACCTCTTATAACATCTGGATTATCTTAAGACCTGGCAGTTCTGACACCAAAATATTAATCTCGGAAAGTTTTCCGTCTTATAAAAAATGTGCAAATATCAACAAAGAACGTGTAGATACCGGCCATTACTCATTTTTATAGCATACAATATCATAAATTCAGAAGTAAGATTTTACTTCATTAATTTTTATTATGGGCAACCGCCTAAAATTAAATCTAAAGAAATTTTCCTGCGTGTGCAATAAATTTTAACTTTGATGTTATTAGGTTTTCTTTCAAGTTTTTTATTTTAAATGTGATAAATCAGATATGCTATTGGAAATGAAAAAAGAACTTGCAAAATTGAGCGTTAAAGTTTAATGTGATGTATTAAAAGATGTGAAAAATATTAAATTAACGAAATTTTACATAATAGTATAGGAAACCTCGGAAAAAACAGAAAGCTAGTATGTTTAAAATATGGATACTCTGCCATATAAATAATCACGTAATTATTTTAGTGTGTTGAGACCTTGTATTTGTTAAAATTTTTTCCAGATTTATTCGAAGGAGTTTTATTATTTATATTGTTTAAGGAAGATATTTTGGCCTCTTTTGGTATGTCCATTCGTTGGTTCGTGCCGAGGTCTATACTCTGTTTGAAAATGATTGATAGCAAATTGAAATCTTGGGTTTTCTTCCTAAAATTTTTAAAAATACCAATTTATTTCAATTCTTGGTAAGTATGTAATCTCTACAGGTAGAAAATATTTACAATTCAAGATCAATTTAAATACCCCTCAACTTTCTTAGAAAGGATTAAAATTTCTTATCGGCAGAAAGTGTTGTGCAGATTGTAAATTATTTTAGTTAAAATTTACATTTCTGTTTGTGTAGTCCTGTGATCGTAACACGCAGAATTGTTAGTTCTGTAATAATAGGCGATAAAAAGCAATATTGATCAAGTGAATTTGTGCAATAAAAATGGCACAAACGTCTAAATATACTCCTGTGAAATTAAAGTGCAATTTAACCGTGCATATGAAAACTTTAGTGTTAAATAATGTACACGACGATCTTGTACATGAACATTTCAATAGTGCTGTTCGGAGTATAGTTTCTAAGTGTTCACATATGACCGGAGTTGGAAGCAACCATTTATAGACTTTTGAAGCAACGAAAGGATGGAAGTATTACAGCACAAAATTTCCAAATGGTAAAGGTCCCCGTTTAATTATCACTCATATTGGAGGAGATAAAGGATTTGTTGATAGAGGCTTGTTAGAATTTGTTTCAAATTCTACGAAAGACTACCATGAAGAAATGACTGCTGATGTTTTTGAGGAATATTTCAGTCAAATGATAAATTTATTACCGACCAATTCTATAATAGTTATGGACAATGCCAGTTACCATTCAAGATTAAAGGAACCGTTACCTAACACTAAATGGAAAAAGCAAGAACTCTCCGATTGGCTAATAACCAAAGAAATAGTGGCAGAAGAGGGATTACTCAAAAAAGAGCTATTGCAGTTATATAAACATCATTCGCCAAAATTTAAGAAGTATAGTGTAGATGAAATAGCAAAAGAACATGGCGTTGAAGTGTTGACCTTATCACTGTGAACTGAACCCCATTGAACTAATCTGGTCTCAAATGAAGGGATATGTCGCGAGAAACAATACAACATTTAAACTTCAAGATGTTCGTCAACTATTATGTGACTCCATATCAAAAATTTCACCGGACACTTGGCAAAACGCTATAAGACATGTCATAGCAGAGGAGGAGAAATTATGGAAACTTGACATGTTAATAGAGGAAACAATAGAACCAATTATTATTTCTGTGGGAAGTGAGGAAACTGATGATGATGACTCCTTATCGGGAGAAAACGACTTACTTATTTAGGTATGTAACTCTATGTTTATATTAATTATAAGTTTATAATAAACAAACTAATTTATCACCCCGTATTTCTAAAAACGAAGTGTTTTATGAGAAAATATTTTTTTGCAAAGATTTTTTTTAGTATCTATATCATATAAATTTGGTTGTGTGCATATTTATTATTAAATTTTAAGGAAATTTCCTAACCTAATATCTAGCAGGTATACTATTTTTATAAAAATAAATGTGGGTACTTAGACAGTTTACTATTTTTTATATTAAAGTAATTTCGTGTTCCCTGTCACTGAGGTATATAATTATTGGTTAATCCCTTAGGGTTTGCTTATTTACATTTTATGATGTATTGTATTCGAGATTTTTCGGGGTGGTCATACTAAAATCTAGTGAAAATTCAGATAAGAAGGTATCAACATTTACTTTTTTTCTGCATTGAACAATCCGGCATAAAGACCTTTGCCATAAAAACTGTGCTATCAGTATCTCTGTATCTGTAAATCTAGAAGGGTGGGTCACCCCACAGCACGTAGGCCACATTTGGCCCATTGTGCGTCATTCTGAGGTTGAGTCTTCCTTCTAGCTTGTCAGCCAGGCTACTTGTTTAAAGTAGGCGATGACGTCGCCTGAAGGTAACTCCCTGATGTTGGCATGTGTTAGCCACCGCTCTCCGAAAAGAAAATGTCTCATTTGTGAGAGTGTCGGGCATTCACAAAGAATGTGTTCGATAGTCTCGTCTTCCTGTTCACATCCTCTACACAGTGGAGTGTCAGATAACCCCATCCTGTAGAGGTGTTTTCGTAGATGACAGTGGCCAGTCAGGATACTTGTGGCTGTGCGCAGGTTCTGTCTGTTCATAGTCATGTATTTTTTGGCTGCTTCGCTGTTCGGATACTGTAACAGTTCCTTGGCTAGCTTGCAACCTGTTTCGTCGTCCCATCTACCCTTAAACTTGTCAAGGGAGTGTTTCTTTAGTAGGTCAGCCACAGCTGATGCCGTTAAGCTTATGAAAGTGCCAGGTCCCAAAAGTTTATGGGAGGCTGCTTTCTTAGCTAAAGAGTCAGCTGCACGGTTGCCTTTTCATTTTCCATGACCTTTGATCCAAGCTAACGTGACCACGTTGCTGTTGCAAGCTTCGATTGAGATAGCAGTGAGCTCTGTTTGAGCTACACTGGCATTAGAACCCATTGCCCATTTTATATTGAGATTCAGGGATCTGGAATAAATTCCACAGCCTGACCCCTCATTTGTTTTAGACTCATCGGTGTAGATGCACAAGGCACCTGCTGCCAATGTAGCCTCTTGTACGTTTTTTGTTATTAACCCGTAGGGCCTGTGAAAGGCATATCTTGGTGCAATCGAATCTGTGTTAGCTTGTAGCAGTGGGACCGCTCCAAGGATCTCGTGCCACAAGTTACACCTCGACTGACCAGATCCTACGTCAGGTTGTATACCTGTAGAGCGTAGCCGTGTCATGGTCATCACCACAGCCTCCTTAATAAATATATCAAGGGGGTGAGACCAAGGATCACCTCCATTGCTCTAGTTGGTGTGGTTCTCATCCCCCCCGTTATGTTGAGGCGTGCTATTCTTTGGAAAAACTGTGCTATCATGCATTTTCAAACGGAGTATAGACAATGAGATTTTTAAATAAACTTTCAGTCCTGGGGGAGTTAATCGTTGTCGGTGATGGTGTTCAATCATAATAGCCGTTCCTCCCCCGCACAAGCTCTGCTTCTGGGTGAATTGATATTATTATATCAGCACTAAAATTTTAGTCTCAATTTGCGTAGCAGTATTCGATTTAAACAGTTAACTGAATATATATTTTATAATAAAAATAAGATTAAAAAACAAAATTCTAAATACGAAGATACAATCGTTACACTGCGGGAGTTCCCAGAAAATCTTTAATCAAAACAACCTGTCATATTCTTGGGAGTTGTTTTAGATTCGTAATTAAAGTGGGATGAGCATAATTAAAATCAGGCATCTTAGTTCTTAGAAACGTACCTAGTAGGTGCGGTTTCAGATGAAGTTTTAAGGACAGCTTATTTTCCTTTGTCTATGCTTTAATAATTTGCTTCTCAAAGTTTAAGGGTCTTCGTATACCTAATTTTGGCAAGAATTTTATAGATTTTGACCGTGATTTCAAAATTAGCAAAATATGTATAGTATCCGAAAAAAACTTTGTAAGAATATTTAGAAATTTGATCGAGATTTTTCCGCTTCCTTCTCATTTATACGCTTGTATTAACTGTCACCATTAATTGAATATGGCTCTAAAGGAAAATCACTTTTCCTGTATATGCATCCATACCTGATGCCAACATATTAATACACCCAGTCCTAGTCAGTCCTATTTTACATTTAAAAGAAAACCAGGTGATTCCCAGACGGCAATATCCTTGAAAAGTAATCGTAAAATACGAATCATTCGTACGAATACATTTTGTGGTGGTTGGGACAGTATGAAAGACGAATTTGTAGCAAGAATACTTTTGGTATTTAGGTAAAAAGTAGGGGTCACCCAGTACAGCTTTGGATACTTCTGCTAAATAATACTGTTCAAAGAAAAATAAGTGATGGCGGAAGATGTTAAGGTATTATTTAATTTTAACATTTTATTACATTGTCATAAATTGCCATTATTGGCTATCGTCATGGCCATATCCAGCCGATTTTCAAGGGGGGGCTGTCGTCCACCCGGGTGGGATTGAGGATCGGGAGGCTATGGAATATATTAAAAAACAAGACCACCACAGCCTCCACAGCCCCCTGGATCCGCCAATGGTTGTCGTTGAACAATTAATGCTCTAGGTCCTACTAAAGAATACCCAACGCAGGCGAATTGTCAACTGGATACCTGAGATTAAACAGAAGTCGTTATATTTCTAATTACTATGCAATAAGCTACTAAAAAGTCGATAAAATAGTGAAAAAGGGTGAGAAATTAATTCAAATCCTAAAATCTATGTAAAATCATTTTTGGCATAGAAATATAAAATTATATTGGTAAATATTACAGATGAAAAATCTATAAAAGTTCTTTTAATATATTAGCAGAGTTCGGTGATGAACGTCAGTATAATTCGCTTTTTCTAATCCAATGTTAGAGTCAATGAACATTACAGGCATTTAACCCGAGTGCTTAAAGATAAAATGACAATTAAAGGAAATGACCAATAAAATCAATTCAAGAAACAGCATTATTTGTACTTATCGGTTGTCCATTACCAGGTAAGATTCATGCGGTCTATTTGAAACTCCTTTTATGCTTAAATTAAGATATGCTGCTCCGCTACCGCTAGCAAATGCTTTGCTAATGAACGTTTTAGCTCTATGTGTTTACATATTTTTTCAGACTAGCCACTCGGGTCGTTTCGAAACAGGTTCGAGAAAGGAAGAGTCCCTAGACAATCGCGGCAAAAAATTCAATTCTCATGTTACAAATTGAATTAAAGAAAAAAATGTTGTGTCTTCTTTATGGACGGTGAGGTAGGTAAGTGTGCTTTTGTATTCAGATTTAATGTAGATAATTATCATAAGTCTACGATATAGGAATCTTTTAATAAGAGAAATCAAAGAGGGGATCACTGGGTTTGATCCCACCACGAAATCCCATCACGTAATAAAATCATTATACAGGCGAGAATTTTGGATGAATTTTAGAGCTAAAAATTGGTCGAAAATCATGAAAAATCGGGATTTGGGATATGTTCAGGTTCAAAATGAGTCGTAACAATTTGGGGGATGTGAAAGTATTATTTTTGGGAGGAAATACTGTATTTTTGAAGGTATTTTGTTACTTCATAGATCCCTATTAACGGATAATATGCAGTTTATGAGGGTATTGCTTCAAACCATGATTTATATAATATAATATAATATCGGCGACGGTGGCTCAGTTGGCAAAAGGCGGTTACATTTCAATATGTACCATTAATAGGTCTGTCCAAATTTTCATTGCCTACTTCTGGGCATGATTTGTAGCGTATTTAACATTAATTACTTTGATGTTAGTTTACGCTGCAAAGATTTAAAATCCTGGAGGAGTCCGCCGTTGTCGATGATGGTGTTGTGTGGTTTTTCTAGGTTTTCCCACAACTGTAAAGCAAATGTGCCATCGAGCATCAGTAAGTCGCCCCAGAGCGCCACGGCAAATAATAATAATAGCCGTCCCTCCCCCGCACAAGCTGCAGAGTTTCTGGGGTTCACTCGTAAGGGAGTGAATTGCAGGACGTATATTATTATTATTATATTATTATTATTATATATTTATACGTCTAGATTGACTCAGTTTAATTCAGGTTTCCCCGAATGATATACGCAATAGATTTCGTTGGACTGTTTTTCTCTTCAATGACCAACAAAAGTCTGCCATCAAATTAATACCCCATCTACCTTGATACCGAACTAAAGTTATCTAGATTCTTAGTAGCCCAGTTGTCAGAGAGTTTGACCTCGCACAAAATGTGATCTCGATGAAACTTGGCACTTAAGTACTTGAAATGGTGTAGAAAACAATCTTTGCTGCTCTAAAGTGTATGCTAACTTCACAATTTCGAAAATAAAATTGAAAATTTGGTTTTCCGTTCTATCTCGCAAAAAAAATTCGAAAAACTAATAGCACCACATGAAAGAGCGGAAAATTTTACTAAAAAATAATATTATAACTTATTTTAAAAAAGAATTTGTATTACTAAGCTTTCTCAGGAAGTCATTAGTTTTTAATTTTTTTTTGGTTTTTCATAGAAAATGTGAATTTATAATTTCTAAAATTCTCACTGATTTTTATAAAACTGAAGATATCTATTAATAGAGGCATAACAAAAAAAATCCTTGTACATTTATCATCATTATACTTTTACTTTTGATTTAAATATAATTAAAATGATGAACATTAACTCTGTTTAATAAAAATTACGTTTTAAACTTAACAGTTTGTACTAAGAATTGGTGGGTTCAAAGCGATCTTCAGAATTTCTTTAGAGATAGAAATTCGAGCTAGCCTGCTTCTTACTGAAGAGGAACAATAATTCCGAAACCAGTCTAAGAATGGCAAGCTCCTTTAATAATAAAATCAAAGTTTTTGGTTTAAAGCTCCGACTTGGTCGGGCGCCAAACCACGTAATTCAATACCTGGGGGGGGGGCATATAGCCCAAGGAGTAGTTGTTGAAGTCCAGACGCTGGTGCCAAGTTTCATCGAGATCACATTTTGTGCGAGCTTTTGTCAATATCCTTCTGTTGCAACTGGGCTATAGGGAAATATCTTAGATGCGAGTCAAGAAATGTAATTTAAAATTCATTACATGATCGAATTTTTGGCTTGATCATCTCAGATACATTGTTTTCTCGAACTTATGGACATATAAAGCTTCCTTCAGTTTAGCTTTCGCTAAATGTTCGACTCAAATATTTAAAGCAGTCATCCTGTTTATCAAGCGCTTTGACAAATGACTTTTTTTTTCGTATTATATTTTCATCTTTTGAAAAGTGGCACGACCGTGTGGGCTAGACCTTTTTTGTAGTGATTGTTTCTATTTCTACTCCTTTTGTTGATAATTGACGGATGAAACTGTCCAAGAGGCGCATAAATGAAAAATAAATCTATTGCGTAGGTTATTAAAGGATAAAAGAGTTAGGAAACGTTGGAGAGTTAACTTGATTATTTTGTCTGCGATCCCAAATCAATCTACATGTCATCTTCATGCAAATTTGGTTTGATAGTGCGGTCCAAAGCGTCCTCACCTTACAGGGAGTTCAATCAAGTAGAGGAATACATTGGAAAATATTCTTTTCTCCCAAAAATTATATTACCTACCTATTTCAATCATTTTAAAATGGTTTATGTATATGAGTATGAAGAACCTACAGGAAGCATACATAAACCATCCGATCTTGTTATTTAAACCAAAATAGTTCACCAAAACGTTTCAGTTAGTGCCATCTATTGGGGCCATTTTAAATTATTTGAACAACTGTCACTTTTAATTTTGACGTTACAAGTGTCTTAATACAAAATGTACGCTTTTTTTGGACTTTTATGATTGATTCACTACTCCAGAATCATTTTTTACCAATTCTTCGATGATTCGACAAATTGTCGTATTGAGTCGTGTATACATCAGACTTAAGAAACTTACATTCGTTCTACCCTGTATAATACATTAAATTTAATGCTTAACATTCTAGAAATGCTAATTAGTGTACGTTTATTAACGAACAAACTCGGTGCGTACCGCCTGCTGTTAGATCTTAGACCAATCATGTTGTTATTGATGACCGCAGAAACACCTATTAAATTAGTCGGAGCCGTCGCTTTTATCTGCTAGTGTCGCCGGTTGCAAATACAAATCTCTCTTTTCAACGAAACATGTGTTACTACAACTTCAGTATTGAGTTTGTAGTTTTGTACATTTCTCAAATGCACCGTTGGGATCATTTCATCATAGAGCTTTGTTGAATCGAGTTTGTAAAATTTTCGAAATATCTTATGGCCCACAGATAGGATTTTATTTGAGCTTAAGAGTCTTTATATCGACGAAAGTGTTGCCAACTACCATGTCAAATTCCTAAAAACTCAAATTTGAACTTTGACACTTAACTCCTTGAAAACTGGTCATGATATTAAAATCCTATTTACAAAGTATCATTTCTACATCCTTTCTTTATATCTTCTCCAAATTTGGAACTTCTATTGCAAGCAGTTTTAGATTTATAGGATTACGAAGACTGCCATGTCAAATCCCCAAAAACTCAAATTTGAACTTTGACACCTAACTCCTTAAAAACTGGTTATGATATTAAAATCCTATTTGCAAAGAATCATTTCAACATTCTTTCTTTATATCTTCTCCAAATTTGGAACTTTTATTGTAAGCAGTTTTAGATTTAGACGATTACAAAGACGGCCATGTCAAATCCCAAAAATTAAAATTTGAACTTTGACATCTCACTTCTCAAAAACTGGTTTAAGTATTAACATCCAGTTTTCAAAATATCTTTTCTACGTCCTTTCTTTATACTTTCTTCAACTTTTGAACTTCTATTACAAGCAGTTTTAGATTTATAGGATTACAAAGACTGCCATGTCATATCCCCAAAAACTCAATTTTGAACTTTGACACCTAACTCCTCAAAAACAAGAAGTATCAGCATCCTGTTTTCAAAATATCAGTATCAGGGTTGGTGGAAACGTTTACCCCGTATTCTTTAATACGCTACAGGCAATTACTAACAAACGAAAGATTAGCAAACGAGTAAGGAATTTAACTTATCAGATTCGACATCCTAAGACCGGTTTCTGCCTTTCGGCTTCGTCAGTTAGGCTTGTCGAATCCAATAAATAAAATTCCAAACTCGTACAAGTCAATAGCTATATCCGCTATAAGATAAAATTTTTAGATGTGCTACCATCTATGATTAGAAGAGAGTATTGACAATTTTTAAAGCAAAAAAAAAGGCAGAAACCGGTCTTAGGATGTCGAATCTGATAAATTAAATTCCTTACTCGTTTGCTAACTTTGTATTAATCTCTGAAAGGGATACGAAAGAAGAGAGTGACATTTTGACTAAAATCAGTCAAATAAAAGCTTTGCAACACACAATGCAAATTGTGTATGCAACCCCAATACATCGGGAATTTTTTGCTTTAAAAATTGTCAATACTCTCTTCTAATCATAGATGGTAGCACATCTAAAAATGAAAGATTGTTGTTCCTTCAATAAAAAACGTTTGTTGGTAGTTGCAGCTTAAATTTAAATACTTGGTTGGTAGCTTTTTTAATAAAACTACCAGCTTTTGATATTAAAAGGAATTTTTATGGCCCCAAAAGTAGACCAACACATATAGTGTAAGTAACTATTAAACACGGGCGCCGTTACAAAAAATTTCAGGGGGGAGCACATTTTTTCAAATCAAAGTATTGCATTAAATTGAAATGTAGATCCTTTTGAACAATACTTACTACGAGTGTGGTTTGAAAAACATTGCGAAAAGGAAATTTAATACCCCAGCAAATTTAAGTTTATCGCGTTCTCCCCCTTGTTCTTAAGTAACGGCGCACTTGCTATTAAATCATTATGGAACATTAATTTGTTCTATCACCTGTTTTCTTTTACATTTTATAATATTCTTTTAGTATTTTATATTTTAGAATATATTGATAAGACCAAATAAATATTGAAAATACACATCTCGCCATAAACACTCCGTATAGAACCCTTGTAAAGGAAATAATTATTTTAATTTAAACATGTAATTCTTCTTTAAATATTTGAAATACTATAGAGGTAAGTACATCAATTATTCATCGTCTTGGTTTATTTAATTATGTTTTTTTCGCTGTATTTACACTCAACAATGTTGGTGTGGATGCGTTCGTTATAAAGGATAACATGAAGAATTAATTAAGAAGCGGTTTTTTAATTAATTTAACAATAATTCCGTTTGGAATCGATACAAAAATAAAAAAACATATTTATAATGAAAACGTCTTGATCTGATGACTTACAAATAATACATTTATTAGGTATTTATAGCGGGCAATGAATTAGATTTATTTGGATTTTTTATTCAGTTTTTTAATACATTTTTTTGTTTAATAGATATGAGTATGGTAGTAGAAAAAGTATACTAAAAAAATTGAGTTGGAAGTATGATACATGTTTACATTTGGACCTCTCCAACAACAAGTAACAGTTAAAGCGCTGTGTTATTAAATTTATATTTCTAGATGTGCTGCCATCTATGATTAGAAGAGAGTATTGACAATTATTAAAAGCAAAAAATTCCCGGTGTATTGGGGTTGCATACACAATTTGCATTGTGTGTTGCAAAGCTTTTATTTGGCTGATTCTAGTCAAAATGTCACTCTCTTCTTTCGTATCCCTTTAGCGGATATAGCTACTGACTTGTACGAGTTTGGAATTTTATTTATTGGATTCGAAAAGCCTAACTGACGAAGCCGAAAGGCAGAAACCGGTCTTAGGATGTCGAATCTGATAAATTAAATTCCTTACTCGTTTTCTAACTTTATATTTCTAGTTTCAATGTTGTCAAAGCTATTATAATTTTCCGTCATTACCAAAATCCTAAATCTATGTAAAAATTATCTTGGAAAATGAGATATTTTGTTTCGCTAAAATAATTATACATCTACGTTAACACTAATTTTCGTAACTAATAACACAACAAATCATATTGATAGATAAATATTGACAAAGATACTTTACGACGATTTAAGTTTAAACTATTTCTACGGAAATTTGTTAGAAGCGACAACTAAGCGCTATCAAACGTTGTATCTTTATCAATGAAACCAACGAAACCAGCAGATAGAATGTTTCGTAGTGAAATAGTGGCTGCCATTTTCACACAAATCTGTATGTTTATTATTGTGTTTCATAGGTTATAGCATTTAGTGGCGTCTGTGAGTCGGCCAAAAACTACCCCCTAAAGGGGTTAAACGGACAGCGCATCATTTCCCTGTAAAAAAAAGTCTTTCCCCTCGTTTTCGAGGATGCTGAGCACGGTGGAAATGTTGAAGATTACTTCCGACCCTCACCAACCCCTCCACAGGCCAAAACTCACCCCCGATAGGTGTGTTTTTTAATTTTTTATATCAGCGGCATAACGTCTGTTTTCGAGGATGCTGAACACGATGGTGGTGTTCAATATCACTCCCGACTCGATTTGTATGTCGTTTCACCGACAATGCTTCGTGGATTATGAATGTATATAATTTTAATGTAGCGTAGTGTAGAAAATAAAATAAAACGAGGCTTGCTTCACAAAAAAATAGTAGATGTAGTTTGTTACTGCTGCCAACGTTTTCGTTAGTTGATATTTACTAACAATTTTTTCTGTTGTAGGTTCGATAAGATTAAAACGTTTTATATATGTTTCAGGATTTATCTAAACGTAAAAGGTTCCTACCACACCAACATCATTTTTTTTATTTCAGGATGATACAACTAATAATCCATCAGTGTTTAATTTGTAGTTAGTTCCCTATTCCTACTCAATCCCGAATGTACTTGTCACAGAACAGCCTGATAAGAACAACATAGACACATTTGCAAGGAAATGATGAATTTTCCCTTGATCCTGCATTGACGAACATTAGGTGTTCTGAGCGGACTAGCGAAATAACTGATCGTTAATTTTTTGATTAAATAAATATATTTTCATTAGTATTTTAAATTTCCTATGTAACCGACGTGGTAAAATTAAAATCGTTAAAAAAAATAAATATATTGTGTCACATCCCATTTCCCTCTGTAACGGTACGCCCTTGCATCGCAGCATAAATTGGACGTCATTTTCACACATTTTACATATCTATCTCACTTCATCCTTGGACACGGAATATTTGAAACTTATGAATGACTTGTTAGGGATGTGATTATAAGCTATTAGAAAGATCCTTATGGAACCAGTTTTATTTTTGGTGCTTTTTGAGATCTATAATTCTGTCACAACAATAAACGTAGGGCAGCGGTTTCGGTTTCTGACTTTTGTACTAAATGCTGTAAGTTCCAATTCCATCTATGTTTCTGTGAGCTAATATTATTCAACCATAGACTAATCTACATCGGGTTTTAGGAGTTAGATCAAGCAAACACAAGTAAGATGTTTCATTAAGAGGAACACGCCCGATTTAATCGCTTGATTGTCCTAGAAAATTTGTTTTGAGTGCCCATCAAACTCAAATAAAAAATATTAAAAATTTTTATATGTATAAACAGCAAAAAACATATTGAATTACACTTTCAAGGCGGCATCTTTGTTGCCCGAACTTATGAATCGTAATCGGGGTATTTATCCAATAACAAAACATATTATTTTAATTGGCCATTGTGACGAATCATAAAGCATCCACTTGTGCGCATCATGAAATGCAACAATCGCGGATCACTTTTCGATTCATAAATCTCTTGGTTGCTGTTGCAACTACCAGGAATTCCTCGTATTGCCGGATCAAGATCGCATCTCCACATAAAGATAACTCCACTAAAGACATGTTAATAAAAATGATCGTAAATCGTTAATAAGTCAAGACAAGACAATACAGTGGCGGACAATTATTACACCTACAATCTTACATGTAGGGAAAAAATAAAGCAATTAAATATGTTGTTTAAATGAGTCGACTAAGTTGGAAGATTATGGCGAAAATTCGTGTAAAACAACATGACTTTTTTTCGTTTTTCTAAAGATGTTCCAAAATGTTTATAATCAGAAATTAGTTGGAGTTAATCTAACAGAATTTAGTTAACAAAGTATAAAAAACGGTCAATTTTTCTGTGTTCAAAAATAGATTTATTTCAAAACAAAATAGCAGATCAATTAGTATTTTGCAGTATAATTATTGACATACGTTTTTGCGTTACACTGTAATATAATTTTTATTATATTCTTTTTTCGGTATACATTTTATTTTATAAACGAATGGTTTATCAGAAAAAAGAATAAAGATTGAAAGATAAAGTGTTTCCCATGTGAGTTATATAGATCATTTAAAAATGCGAAAAATTTTCATTAGATCACGTCTAAGCTGACAAATTACAACGTTGTCCGCTAAAGAAAAATTCATAGGATTCACACGTAGTCACGTTTTCGACAGGAATGTGTTTTATGGTAGAAAAACACGACTTAAAGTATGAATTTCGTCGTATTTCGTGCCGGGAAAATATTGTGGCATCTATTGTTTCTAATAAAAGCTTCTTTGACTTTGTAGCGACCAACATTTATCTTCTTGTTCATGGTAATTCAATTCAAATATGCTGCAAGGAATTTTTCGTAAGAAGCCGTGTTGAACTTCAACTACCAACGTTAATGTCGTTGAAAAATGTTGACATATTTTTTATGGAATAACTAAATACCTATGATGTAACCACTTTTAATATTTTTTCGCATTTTATAGAAAATCGATGGATGATTATATAATTTGTATTCATTATATGTAGTTGTGGTGTTTAAGATATTAAAATGTTTGCAAACGAGTAAGGAATTTAATTTATCTGATAAATTAAATTCCTTACTCGTTCGCTAACTTTGTATTAATACCTTTAAGAGATACAAAGAAGAGAGTGACATATTGACTAGAATCAGTCAAATAAAAACTTTGCAACACACAATGCAAATTGCTTTGTAAAGTGTAAAAACTCTTCTAACCAATTATAGATAATACCACATATAAGAAATAAAATATTTATAATGTTTTTCTAGGACTATGAAATATGAAATACAAAATGCTGGAGTGGAATTTTTATACCTTTTTGAAATGTTGTAAATGAACTTATTTATGTTTACGTATGTCTTCATACCTTGTCTTTCCAATCGCCAAAATACTATAGACTTATTGTACAGGGTGGCCAAATAAGAATGCGAGGTACTGTATCTTGGAAACCATCCATCGTAGAGGCTTGCGGAAAAAAAGTCATTACTAAAACGACCAAGAGGAAAACCTGGAAAATATTTTCTGAAATGGCCTGGGGGCATAACTGCGATCTTGAAGCTAAGAAAGTGATGTTTCTGCGAATTCCGCTATATTAACCTACCAAAAAAATACCTGATCTTTAAAGTAGAGGATAATCTGAACCTTTTTTGTTTAACAATTTTTGCTATATCTCTAAAAATAAAGTGGTGGGGGGTATTCAAAGGTTTCAGTAAAAAACACCCTGTATATTCGAAACGGCTGAGCCGATTTTAACAAACTTGGGCTAGTTGAAAAGAGCTATTCTTGGGCTACAAATGCTATAATATTTGAAGTTTTGGTAGTTTCAGATGTCGCCGCTAGAGGGCGACATCTCGTCAGAAATGGTTATTTTTCTCAAAAAAATTAAACGCATTGGTATGATTTCTTTTTCGTGAAAAAGTAGCTCAATGATGCCTAAATAAGCTCCCGAAAACCGCATCTCGATATCTTGTTCCTAACCTAAAATTTAGCCCAAAGAAAATTTTATACGGAAATCCCTTAAATTTTTATTTTTTAAACTAATTAATTCCTTTTATTATGTAAGTTGTTGCCCTAAAAAGGACCGATTTAAAAAAGAAAAGTTTTTAGTGCCCCCGTAAATGATCTAAATGCTGATCATCACGCTCTATGCATTGCTGAAGCCTCTCATGGGTAGACAAACCTGCACCTTCAATGTTACGTAATGCATTAACGAATTCGGTTTTTCATGTATCTGGTCGTAGGTTGAGTCTGAAAATCAAAACAAGTTAAGTCTGGTGATCGCGCAGGCCATGGAAACAGACTTCCTCTTCCAATCTACCACTGTTGGAATACTGCATTAATATGCTCTCGCACAATAATAGCATAATGTGCTGGGCAACCATTCAACTGCAAAAACAAGTTTTGACGTATTTCCAGTGAAACATCTTCTAACAACAACGGTAATTTATTGGCCAAAAAGTCAAGAAAGATATTGCCACTTAGGGATTGCTAAAAAAAATAATTCTGCCTCCCAGTATGCCACACCACACATTTTAGGTTAGGAACAAGATACCGAGATGCGGTTTTCGCGAGCTTGTTTAGGCATCATTTAGCTACTTTTTCATGAAAAAGAAATCATACCAATGCATTTAATTTTTTTGAGAAAATTAACCATTTCTGTCGAAATGTCGAAAAAAGCCCTCTAGCGGCGACATCTGAAACTAACAAAACTTCAAATATTATAGCATTTTTAGCCCAAGAATAACTCTTTTCAACTAGCCCAAGTTTGTTAAAATCGGCTCAGCCGTTTCGAATATACAGGGTGTTTTTTACTGAAACCTTTGAATACCCCCCACCACTTTATTTTTAGAGATGCAGCAAAAATTGTCAAACAAAAAAGATTCAGATTATCCTCTACTTTAAATGTCATGTATTTTTTTGTTAGGTTAATATAGCGAAATTCACAGAAACATCACTTTCTTGAACTTTTCCTCTTGGTCGTTTTAGTAATGACTTTTTTTCCGCAAGCCTCTACGATGGATAGTTTCCCAGATACACTACCTCGCATTCTTATTTGGCCACCCTGTACCAAAATATGTATTTATACATTATTTTATGTTGTCCTAGCTTCTGCCTATGGCTTCTTCTTCTTCTTTCCATTGTGACACCCTATTATAGTTTAGTGTATTTTGGTATTTTGTGTAATGTCAATATTTTATGTACCTTTTTTCTTCATAGTTAATCGTGTACTTCTACACCTTTTAAGGCTGATATTCAGATGACAGTGGGCTGGTGTAGGTTGCAGGCGGGCCAAAAGGCACCTGAGACGAAACGAACGTCAAATGTTGAAAATGTACGTTAAAAGTCAAACATTAAACGTCTAAAAACGCATGCCAAATGTAACGAAAACGTGACGTTTGACGTATGATATTCGACATTTAATGTTCATTTTTGTCGTTTAATGCAGATTTTGATATTTGAAGTTCGTTTTCCGATGTTGTTTCGGTACTTCTTCCGCCTGGAGACCTGCGTGCAATGCCACCACGGCAGCCATCATGAATTTGTATCCACTTTATTACAACTACTTTCCTCTTCAAAGTATATACTATCTTAAATATTATCTTAAATCGTTAATAACTTCTAATATCCTCATTTACTCATTTGGGATAATAACTATTCCCCAAAGATAGTTCTATTTTAGGAAACACAATATTTCAACTGCTTCTTATAAACTTCAATACCCTGTATTTTGATATACAGAAACAATTTCAAAGCTTATTTTTATTTTTCCCTACAGGATTCAACATCCTGTTTTACTCCTTTAGGAGTTGAATATCGAAAAATCTTTTCTTACTAAGTGTCAGTCTCACAAATGAAACTATTGCCTACATTTCAAATTTATAGCTTTAGCTATTTCAATTGATAATAATAACTATACCTTGGTCCACAGTTACAATTTTACAATATGTGTTTTTTCTTTTGTATCGTCTTACCATTTTCAAACCTTCCAAAATGAGGTATCACTTGGAAAAGGATAGTTTTATGTAGGTGGACAAGACTTAACTTCCACACTCCACACTGTATATTTAGTTACATAAAATAAATCGTCTGAAGAATCATAAGCTTTATCTAAAAAGTAGGAAGTTTTCTTGTTGATAAATAAGTAAGGTACAAGCGAACGTTAATAATAAACGTGTATTCCATAAAGGGCGGACTTATAATAAATGACCGAATAGGCATTAGAAAGACATCCGAGATATATCAAGAAGTAAGTACATAATGTAATGATCTCTATATTAGGAGTGACTCGGTAGCGAATCGTGCGCCTTTGTAGGGCAGAAAATGTCCTGGAACGTGTATAGGAAGAGAAGATGAAAAATTCCAGAACGGATTTCTTTCTTTATTTATAATTTAATGAGTACTGCAACTTAATTTAACGTAAGCTCCCCTTACAACCCCTTTACACGTTCACATTTTGTCAATATCGATTTTGTTCCGTATATTAATCGTATTAGGGCTAAAAAAATTAACGAACCTGAATCTGATACGCCTTATTAATATAATTGACATTATATTAATATAAATAATTAAAAAAAATTAAACCGCAATCTTTATCCCTATGCTATAACAAATAATGTTTGGGGGTTTTTGGGTACGAGAAATCAGAATTTGGTACGTACTTCGATATAATTTGTAGAAGGCGCTAGTTAGGCCACATTTGTGGCATAAATGTGCAATAAACTTTTTTGCTCTTTAAGTTAGCGCTATTCTTGTAAAAGAATATTAAATCCACGTTATTTTAGTAGAAAAAAGCATACTTGTTGTTAACCATAAAACTTAACGGTTTACGAGATTACACTGGAGGCAAAAAAATTTTTTCTGGTCCTGACACCATTCTTGCTGATTCCTATGTAGAATGACCTCCTGAATCCGACCTCAGTTTTCCCCCATCACCCACCTTTTTTTTTTTCATTCCTCCAAATTATGAAAAAGTGATAAAAATAGGTGAGGGCCACCCCCCGAAAACGGTGGGTGATGGGGGAAAACTGAGGTCATATTCGGATTCAGGAGGTCATTTTACAAGAATCAGCAAGAATGGTGTCAGGGCCAGAAAAAAAAATTTTGTTTTGCCCACCAGTGTAATAAGTAGGTAAGCTGATCCTTCAAATTCGAGTATCTCGTAAAACGTTAAGTTTTAAGGTTAATAACAAGTACACTTTTTTTCTACTAAAATAAGGTGGATTTAATATTCTTTTACAAAAATAGCGCTAACTTAAAGAGCAAAAAAGTTTATTGCACATTTATGCCGCAAATGTGGCCTAACTAGCTCCCTCTATAAATTACATCGAAGTAGGTACCAGATTCTGATTTCTCGTGCCCAAAAACGTTCAGCTCCAAATTTTTAGGTAGGTATACATATCCAAAAACGCTAAAGTTATTGCAAAAAATAAATCTTAAAATTTAACCTTTAACACCCCGTATATTTCTTTCTAGCGCCATTTTATTAGAGCAAGCTGGTTCAAATCGTAATATTTTAAAGTGAGGAATCTACCATACTTCTATGTACAATTAGTTAAGGACCACCCTTTATATCTACGAGAAATTGTGGGCCCCCTCCGAAAAAAATTACTGGCTACGCCACTGTCACGAGAAAGCAGAACATTTAAAATGGTGGATGTACAAAATCACCTTAAAGAAGCCATTCAAAGCGTCACTGCAGAAAACTGGAAGAAATGCATCAAGCACGCTCTGAAAGAAGAACAAAAAATGTGGGACATAGACCAACGGATTGACCAAAATATTGAACCAGTCGTTATCAACTTTGCTAACGATAGCGGTAGCGACAGTGCATCTGACGAATCTGAGGTGGAAGATTAGACGAAAGGTATGTATAAAGATACAAAAAAAAAATAAAATAAAAAAAAAAGTTTTTAGTTTATTGTAAAAATAATTAACTATTATTTGTGTTAATTCTTATCCCTTTCAAAAATTAATAAGCACGCCACTGCCTTCAATATGCCAAAGGCCAATAAAACTCTCAATCATTTTTGGTTCCAGTATATATTATTTATAGAAATCAGACTGAATTCACGACAAATGGAACAGCTTGCAGAACTCAAGAGATTGAGAACAAAAATCATCAGATCTATTATTGGCAGATCTTTTGATCTCCACACACACGGACATTTTACGTCGGTAACTTTAAAAATCATTATTTTGATGTTTTAAATAAATATTGGACTAATTTTGCTGCACCAAAAATACTCAAAATAATATTTAGGTTTTCGCTACGTGCATATTCAATTAGTTATTGTAATTGTCGTCACCGAGCGCTATGATTTCTCTTTTCCAAAATCGCCTAAATTTGAATTTTATCTGCTACTTTTTGGCCTGAGAAGATTCCTGTAAAATTATTTTTTTTAGAAATCCGACTTTTATAACATAAAAATAAAATCTTACTTTTCAAGCAATAACATCCAAAATTTACGCACAAAAATGCATTCTTAAATAAAGTAGGTACATATCAATTATCACCAAATTTAAATTCGGCGTAAAACTTGTCCATAAAGATTGTATCGTCGCCGTACATGAATATTAATTTCAATGCCGCATTCAGAGCAGTAATATTTTCAAAGTGACTTTATTAAAGTTGTTGAAATTCTTCCATTTTATGTGATGACAATTTATTTCTCGTAACAGTCAGAAAATTTTACAAATGTAAATCGGATTTCCAAAATATGTGATTAAAAATTAAATTTACTTCACGTATCTTTTATTCCAAACTAAAATCAAAATTTATTTGACAAGTGATAATTTACCTAAATTATTTTTCTACGACTAGTTACTATAAAATATAATGGTTTTCTCACAAAACATAGAAATAAATGTGATATATTCCTTGTGCCATGGAATAAATTCACTTATTCCACAGAAATGTCACTTATTCCAAAGAAATGTCACTTATTCCTTAGTACATGCATTTAAATGGCAAAACAAGAAAAAATCAAGACCACCTACTATTTTATGTAAGGCTTTTTTATTGGTTAGGTACGGTCTTAAAATGTCAAAATTTAAAAATAGATGATACGTCAACTTAACAGTAAGAGTGTTTTTTAAGAAATAGCTAGTGCATTTCATATGTAAAGGGTTTCATAGTTAAACCAATATTCGTTAACAGTAAATAGAGGGTACAAGTTACTGCTTGTGAAAATGAAAATAATGCATTTCATGTAATTTGACGTTAAAACTCCAGTAGTAGAATGGGATGTGCACTTAAAAAAAATTTCACTTTAACTCATTTTTTTCCGTTCTTTTGAAATATCCATCCCAATTTTAAAAAATCTGATATACAGTTTGTTGTTTTGGGGATTTTCAAATTTTGCAAATTCTTCTTAATCCGGATCTGGATTTTAATTGTAGTTCTTACAATATAGGATTGGGCTATTAACACACTGTATCTGTACCAAGTACCAAGGCTTATTAAAATATTGGCCGAAATGGATGAAACACCCCGTATCTCGGTTATTAAAGGCGTTAGACCCAGTAACCAAGGTTATTTGGAATCACCTAAGTGCCCTCTATTTACAGTTAAATTATGTCGGTTTAACTATGACGCACCCTGTATAATTATTTCCATACAAAGTATAAAAACTTACCGCCGCGTATAAATTCCGTAAATTAAAAAATACTAGCTCAAAATAAAAGATTCAGAATGGACACCGACAGCGATTATGAAAATACTCCACCAGAAATTGCGGGAAAAGCTACAGCGGTGACTTTAAACCTACTTCCAGAAATTTCCAGAGCAAAATATGAATTGGCATTTAAAAAATTTCATACAATGAAGAAGAAAATTCAAAGTAAAATCATTTCCTGAAAGGGTGTTACTAGTTTATTTTGAATGTTTATCGAAAACGTTGAAGGCATCTGGTCTCAATATTCGATGTCAAAAAGTACGTTCAACACTAAACAGTATTGATATTTCAGCATATCCAAAACCATGCTATTTTTTGAATCGTAAATCTGATAATTATGTTCACAAAAAATCAAAAACTTTGTCGTGAAGCACCGGATATAAAGTATTTATTGATAACAAATCAAAACTGTCAATATTTGTTATTTTATATACTTTTATAACAATAATCTTTGCAGTATATTGTTTTAATCAAATTATTTTATCCTATCCACAATAACCTAATATTTTGATAAACAATTCAGTTTCTGTAAGTGCTTTAGATAACGTGTGGCATTAGGTCTTGTAACGCATTGATCAGAGTGTTTATTTAAAAAACGAACCTACCTAATAATAAATTTAGTTGATTTTAATCTCGAATTTTTATTGTTAGGTTGCACTTTTTTTACAAATTTATTCCATAGTTTAATGTTTATTCTTTGGTAGTCGTAGAAAAAGTATAGTTTGCAACACGTGGGGAAAGGACTTTTCTCACTCGTGTAATTGCGTCACTCGTGAGAAGTCTCATTTTTCCCACTTATTACACAATATACTATTTTATTAAATGCCCCACAAAATTTGAAACCACTGTAGGCAGGGTTGGTGTTGGTTGGTCTTTTATCCGTTTTATATCGTTATTTACAACGTTCGATTCTTGCTACTTGCTTTGTTTATTTATATCTGCTTAAACAGTATTGGTTTTTTTTTCATCTGGACCCGTCTGATCCAAGATCTCAGCTATCGCTGCAGCCTATTGGCTTATTGCGTTTATTGCCCATTTATTGCTCCACCCAGTCCAGTATTTTTGTACCCTGTACTAGTTTGTACAGTTATTTTACTGTCTTTTAGTGTCTGTTAAAACTTTTTGCGATCCAATGCCTCGCAATCGCATAGTACATATTTCACTGTCTCTGGTTCCTTATTGCATAGCCTGTACCTAAGGTCTCCATTGTACAGTTCAATTTTACTGGTGCATGACCAGTCATGAGTCCTGTTATCACTTCTGCTCAGTAAGAGTAGTTCGGCTGTTCTTTTAGAACACGGTCTTCCTATGAAGGATTTTCCGTGCTTTTGTCCTGACACATTTTTCCAGGTTTTTATAGCTCCTCGGACTGCACACTTCGGTGTTCCGGAGGTCCTGCTCCCCTTTTTGCAAGTTGATCAGCTTTTTCATTTCCATCGATACCCTGATGTCCAGGTACCCCAGGCCAGCAATACTCTGTTCTGGTCCCCTAGGACTTTCAGTTCTTCGATACATTCCCATACCAGTTTAGACGTCACATCCTGGCTTGAAATTGCCTTCAGTGCCGCCTGACTGTCTGACATGATTAGGATCTGTTGGTTTTTGAGACCTCTCCTATTAACATTATTGGTTACAACAGCATGACGTGCTTTCCTGCCATTTCATTTCCACTGTTTTAACGTGACAGGGTATTTAAATGAAAATTGTCAATATGTAAATGTTTCAGTATTTAAATAATCATCGGCGCTAAAAGATCATTTTAAAAACGTTCAGAGATACTTTGAAGACCAATGAATTAGTCGAACAATCTAAGCAACATTTTTTTGTTAAATATATTAATCATATCAGTAGCCCAATCTTTGCCAGATTCTATCAAATTCTGCGATGTAAAGTACTGGGATATTGGTTGATAGTTTGAATGGTTTGGCTATAAAAATGCATCACCTTTTACAAATAAAAAGTTCCCTTATTTATCGAGTCGGCTAATATAAAATTACAAATAAAAATAAATCTCATTAGATGTCGTTTCTGTTAAAATCAGCGTTTTTGTATTATTTTAGATTTCCCTAAAGTTTTCTTTTTTTTGTAAAATGAGAAGAAAAGACACATGTTACACAGGATATAACAGGCAAGAATCGATGTTTCCCGAGAGCTGCAGGCTGACACGTGCTCCCAAGGGTTATGAATATATTTATATTATCATCCTTATATCTTGTTATAGGAGTTACAATTCTCGTTATTTACTGATATTAAAACGGGAGCGGCTTGAAACAATAGCTTCGAAACGGAATTAAATTTATAATATTTTGACAAAAGATGTATAATTGGACAAGTGGTAATTGGGAATATACGAGGACTGGTTTCATAATGTTGAATCTGAATGGTAAGTTGATTTTTTGAAATACGATTTAATGTAACAAATAAATAAAATCGGAATTAATTTCACTTTGTAGGCATTTCTATATCATAAAAGTTTAAGACGAGTTTGTATTTACCTCCCTATTTTAATTTTCAGTAGTTTTCCATATATTTTTCTTCCATCCGAATTAAGTAACCGTTCCACAAATTACGTGTTTTGAATTTACATCGTACATTTTTTTTCTCAACTTCAATTAACAATTTTGTTGTAAGATTGTTTAGCAAATTTGCGTAGCCAGTCCAACTATTGACATAACGCGTGTTTGGATTTTGATTTATTGAATTCAAAGAACCAACTGAAGTCGCCAAAATGCAGAAACTGGTGTTGGGAGTTCAAAATTAGTTTTTTTGGACAGCGTTGTACTTTTTTGCTTGATTTTTTTTATTTAATAGATATGAGAAGTTCAGAAATTGTTCAGAAAAATATGAATTTTTTGGTCAAACATTGGGTATAAAAAATTATAGTAGGCCTTATGACATAAACCGAAATTTGAGAGTTAAAATAATCTCGGAAATGTCACAAATATATCCAGTATCTCTAGGGGTTCCTCAGGGTTCTGTTCTGGTGCCGCTGATTTTTCTGCTGTATGTCAATGATTTACCTATGCATATAAAAAAGGGCAAAATTACAATGTTTGCTGACGACACAACAATAACGATCACAGGTAGAACCTTGGAGGAACTCAGGGAAAATGCTTGGTGTGTAGTAGATCAAATGAAGGGAATAATAATCTTGAATCTACGTCATTTCAGGGAAATGATATCCTTCCAGCCTAGCAAAGCCGTTCCTCAGCTTTAACGTTATAAATAAAATGTTACAGGTTTTGGGATTATTAATATAATTTATTATGTCAGAAATTCAAAATATACACGAGCTTAAGGTAAGTTACGTAAATCTTAAGAGCGCGTATTAATAGCCATTACATGAAAGTTGCATACGTTATTTTTTCTTCAACAAAATATAAACAAGTACATTAACTGAAAAATATTAATTTATTTGATACATTTGACACAACAAGAATAATTTTGACATTAGCTTTCACAGAACTGCCAATAATATCTAATATCTATCAACAACCTACTTGATTACAACGTAGAAATTTCTATTGGTGTAAAGTCAGTTTTATAATAGATATCAGGGGTTTCTATTGGTCAAAATCAGTGTTATAATGAAAAGTGTGCTATAATTGATGCTTATTAAAATGAAATTGAAACAGATATTATATCGGTATACAACGGTCAAGCAGCGCGGTGTCATACTTCGTTTACCCCGTTTAGGCTCCGCCCACATCGTTCAAAAATTTTCCGGACCCCCCTTTTTGCTGTGGGGAATTCCATACCCCCAGACCCCCCGGTAGGGGCCCCGCAAACAATGTAAGCCGAGGGCCCCCAACTGAGCCAGACCACCCCTGATAATTAGGTTTAGTATAAAAGGGATAGCGCACATTTACTAAGTAATTTAAAGTACATAAGTGGAAAAAATAGGAAATATGGGAAAATACCTTATAAATTAGAATTCACTGTAATGATGGATACTTTGAAGAAAATGTGGTAAAGTTTTCAGAATAAAATACCGTGTTTTACTATATTAGGATTAACATTAGGTGATCAGTCCTTGTAAATGTTGGGTTAAAATTGAAAGCGACCGAGCTTGTGGAAACCGTTTAAAACGTTAAAATTTCCGTATTCGCCGAGTTGTTTTGGTTAGCTAATTACTTGGTAAATATATGGAAGAACGAGGGTGAATTTTATTATATCAAGATAAGGGAAATAGAATTACATGAAAGGAAAATAGACAAAGGATGTACTCGGGACTACATATACAACTTAGTGAAATATATTTTAAGATGCGAAAAATGTGATAATCCAATTATTTGCTAACTTAGTGAAAAACTGGAAATTAAAGTACATTTTAGTTACACCCAGTATAAAAATATTAATTACATCAACAGATGATCATATCGAATGTCTAAACCGATTATGATAAAATATTTTGTACGTACCATCAATTTAGTATTAAATTGAAGTTTATTACTATTAAAATGTAAGTATTATATATTTTATATAGTTAGGTACTTGTTAATTTTGTATAATTTTACTGTAATCATTAGTATTTTTTAATATTATTCTTCTACTTTCTAAAAGTGGCTATTAATTCACTTCTATGTGAGGGATTTTGTTTATTCGCTTTGTTGGTATAGAGGTTGATAACATCTTTGATAGGCGGAACTCCAAGATCAATGTGAAGCGTTTGATTGGTAACGTACCAGGGCCCATTACCTATTGTTTTGCGTTTGAAACTTTAGTACAATCCCATAGTTAGATTCCGTAGGTCCAGATAGATTTAAGTATGGGGTTGGCGTATAGCAGCACTTAGTTGTCCAAAAGGAGTTGCGATTTGCGTCCTAGTAGCCAGTTAATTTGTTTTAGTTTTAGGTTTATTTGAACTTTTTTTTGCTTGAATATGACTTATGGACCTTTATTATTGACTTTGATCTTCCATCGTTGTAACTACTCATGCTGGTCAAGTGTTTTGGATGCTCGATCTGCGTTTTCATCTGACGTTAAAATTGCAGTGAAATCAGGAAATTTCTCCATAGGATGGGATCAATTACACTACCGTGAGCAACATCGGGTTGGTTGGGATGATAACTATCACTATCACAAGGGGTATAACTAGTGATCGTCAGCACTTTAGCTTATAGAAATGTGTATTTATTATTCTGATTGCTAAATAAAGTATCAATATAAAAAAACTTGGAAGGAACGTTTGGTTACATATTATTGTAGCATGATGTTAATTTGGTCTGCCAGATTTTGTCGAAGGCGTGTTTTATATCCAAGAAGAAGCTGGCTTTTATTTTGTTTACTGTTTGATGGCACTCCTGCATTGTTGAATATTTTTGGCGGAATCCAAATTGGTGTTCAGGTATAATGTTATCTACATCAAAGGATACAAATAAATACTTTACCGATTTTAAAAATTTTAAATTTTAATAGTGACAGCTACTTACTCTATATTGTTTTTTAGGATCCTGATATTTATATTGATTATCGGTATCAACCAATTTATATATTCAAATCAGGAAATTATCGATGGCCTATGTGAAGAAGACAGCATTTACAAGTTAGCCCTTTTTTCAAGTTCTGGTGAAGAACTGCTATGTGTGAATATCCATTTAACCAATGATAGCATGGTAACATGTGAACGAAAAGAATATCGAAGAAAGGAGAAAATCCAGCTCATCTCATCCAATGGAGTATTGCAAAGAAAAGCTCTAAAATCCTGTACGTTTATAAAAACTATTGTTATATACAACAGTGACATAACAGAATATTCTTTAGAATTATTATTTGGTAGTCGTCTTGCTATAATCGAAAGTATTTTTCCAATAGTGACAAGAGATAGACTTCACTACAGTCAGTATGTCTTTAATCTTGAATTTCATTCTAATCCTGGTCTTCAGTTTGAATCCAAGTGTTTTACTGATCTATATTTTGTGAAAAACTTAACAATATATAATCAGACTCTCACTGAAGTGAACGCAGATACATTTGTTGGCCTTAAAAGTTTGAAAAAATTAATACTAATAGCTAACGATCTTAAGTATATCGAAAAAAATACATTTCAAAGTGTACCACAGTTAAACATACTAATTTTAGAAAATAATCCATTAGATAAGTTTGAAGTTAAGATTTCAAGTTTGCTTTTATTAAAAAAACTGTCATTAATAAACACAAATTTAAAAAAAATAACTTTGCCATTGTTTCTTCCTGCTAGGAAATTAACAAATTTAGGTTTACCTAATTTGGCTTGGGAAAATATTAAAGTAACTCATTTGGCAATTGCTTTCCCTTTTTTAAGAGTTGGCGTGATTAATAAAAGTGACAATGAAATTGAAACTGAAAAATTGGTGGAAGTGTACGAAGATTTGGAAGAGGGCGAACTTGTTTTAATAAGACTAAATAAATCTATAGAAATTAAAAATACAATTTATGATGATCATTTTAATTAAAGTTAATTTGTTAATTTTATGGATTCGCAGTTTGTAAATAAAATAAATCTTTTAATGATCTACTTGCTTGCATACCTTTAGCATTAATTGATGGTCAGTTTAGCGATTAGGCAAATAAAGAAATAGGTAAAATAGAGTCTAGTTTTCCACTTTATAGTTTCATCGACCGATCGCGTGCCAATTTTTCAAGTGATATATCCTCCAAGAAGTAACGACATGTCCTGATTGGTTAGCAGACCTGCTTGGGAGCTTACACGCCTAGTGAGCGATCATTATATAATAACTTAAGTATTATCATCGGTTTCTGATGATGCTCACTTCGTTAGCGAAACATACGTTAAGCGTGACAGTTTTTAATTCTTTGGTATACCAGCTTTGTCTCGTGGTAAATTAGGATTCGTATACAGATTTGTTAACTTTATTTTGTAAAGATTTGCAGCACAAGACAAATCGCTCCTAATTTGACAATTTTTGTTTAAGAATTATGTTAATCAACGTTTTCTTTAAAAATCTAATACTTTTAAAATTCTACCACATTTCTGGTAAAAAATGCGGTCGTAAACAAGAAATCTCTTGATATATTTCGTAAATAAAGTTGGTACATGAAGCGTCTTAACTGAGTGTTTTCAATGGCTCGTAAAGTTGAGGATTTTATATTTCGTTGGTCGGTAAGAGATTTTATTTTCAGACATTTTCCGAAAATGAATTCTGAGGACTACGATGGTTAAAAAGGAAATTGATTATAACATAAACAGAGCTATCATTTAAGTTTATGTTTAGTGGTGTCAAATCGGGATTTTAAGTTTTGTAACTTATTAACTCCATAAGTGGAATAAACGCACTAAAGTCAAATACCCTAAAAATCTCAGAAATTCCGTTTACTTCAAATGCAAAATTTAAAAGAGAAACTACAGATGTCATTGAAAGAATAACAGGGGAATTATTTTGACACCGGGTAGATAGAACAAATAAATATAATGTTTTTTACACAGTACGATTTTAGAGAGTTCCTGGGAAAATATAATTAGTAAAAATACGTTTATGCTGCTTTATAAGGCAACCATTTTTTAATTATCAAGTAAAAACAAATGTAAACTCTTGCCTGTTCTTTGCGTCTTCGAAAACAAATTCAATGCAATCTAAAAGTCTGAGTTCCCGTGGACCCGACTCATCCTATTGGTTGGATCTTCAAATGAAGCGCTGTGATAAGATAATGTGGCGTCCGCAGTCTGTGGCTAATATCGAAAATAAATTCACGCACTGTGAAATGCATTTGGTCACGTGGTCGACCCATTATTCGATTTCCATATATAGCGATTGCAAATGAGCTTAGTCTATTCTCTTTCCACTCTGGCTCCTGACCTATAAACTAAAGGAGAACACCTCTTTGCGGCTGGATAAACCCTGCACTATTTCGATAAGCTTTACTACCTTATCTATCATCACAACATCTGGCCTGTTATTCTTCAGTGGTGGTAATAGGTCGTGGTATAGTTAAAGAAGTCATTTTATAGAACCAACTTATATTATGGCGTGTAGGTCATAAGTAACCAATATTTATTGGTCAGCTTCTGATATAGGATGTTAATTTTGATACCTTTGATTTATATTTGCTATAAATAGGAAGAAAGTTTTCGCTACACTAAATATGAAGCTCTCGTGACCCTTTTGTTATAATAATAATAATAGTAATAATAACAATAATAATATACGCCCTTCAACTCACCCCATTACGAGTGAACCCCAGAAGCAGAAGTTGTGCGGGGGAGGGACGGCTGTCATTATTTGTCCCGAATTTGCTCTACAGTTCTGGGAAAACCCAGAAAAACCACACAACACCATCATCGACATGGACTCCCCCAGGATTGAAATATTTGCAGCGTACAAACATCTAGACGATAAAAAAGTTATTGGAGCACTTTTCTTTGATCTTACACAAGCTTTTGATTGCTTAGATTTGGGATATGTGGAAACGAAACTTCATTCTTTGGGTTTTCGAGGAAATGTGTTGAGTTGGTTAATGTCATATGACACAGAAAAATTATTGTAAAAGTGAATGAAGCTCATTCAACAAGAGGTAATGTAGATATAGGAGTCTCGCAAGGATCCGTATTAGGACCATTGATATTTCTCATATTTATAAATGATTTACCAACGTACATGAACGCAGAGTGCATTGTTTGATATGCAGATGATGTGTCAGTGGCTTCCTATGCAAATTCTTTTGAGGAACTTTAAATTAACTTAAATTTTTTATATAACAAATTCAATGAATGGTATCACCGTAATCACTTAATATTAAATTCTAAAAAACTGTATTGATGAAATTTAATATTACAAATAACTCTGTGTGTATAACATTTTTATATTATTTGTTATGTGATGTGATGTTTTGACATATTATATTCTTTGTAAAAAACTGACTTTTCCAGTACCGTGTAATAATGGTCTTACTGGAATAAAGAAATTTTTATTTTATTTTTATTAAACTAACATCAAAGTAATTAATGTTAAATACGCTACACATTATACATTTTATTAAAAGGAAACAACTGTTGGATTTCAATCTATCCAAAGTTCCTTCGTTCCGAGTTGATTTATAAATCAGATATTAAAAATGATGGAAGTTTCGGGCTAACAGCAATTCCTAAGATGGAAACTTTAATACTATAAGAACAATGTGGTTAATACAGGGGTAATTCTATCTGAGCTGGGTAGTAAGCTGGATTTAAACTAAAAATTATTTAAAATTGCAATTCTACAGAGCAATTTTGACATAATTAAATCTATGGTGTCTGATGGTATATAACGCATGTATTGACCATTAATGAAGAAAAATGTTATGTCAGATTTAGTTTATAAACACGAGATGATAAGTTAAGAGGGCGGAGTAGCTACCAACTTTGTTCATTTCTTTTTTATCTAGCCGTTTTGCAACAGGAACGTAGTTAATAAATCTAGGAAGTTCAGGCAGTTTATGATAGATAATAGATAAGGAAGATACGGGTATTGGTTTATTTTAAGCTATTATAGTATTGGATTTTTCTACTAGAAAAAAGTAAATATTTAAATTGTATAATGAAAATTTTTTGTTGAATCTCAACAATTCCGCCTTTTGAGGGTTTTCATTTTTGACTTTTATTTTTTGAGATTTAGAAACAAGTTTACATTATCAATGAAATAATTCAAATTTAGCAATTGCCCAATAAAAGTCCGACAATGAGAGGATATTTCTCATATCTGCGTAAATCAAATTTTAATTTTTTTGAATTTTTTTTGTAGATTCTAGATCCATTTATATCCTAAAAAACTCACTTTTTCCCCCAAAAATGGCCCAAACATTTTTTTTTCGGTAATTTTGATATTATCCATCGTTTCTTATATAAAAAATTTAATTTTTTTGATTTTTTTTTGTAGATTCTAGGTCCATTTATATCCTAAAAAACTCACGTTTTCTCTCAAAAATGGTCCAAACATTCTTTTCGGTAATTTTGACATTACCAATCGTTTCTTAGACAAAATTAATTCTGCGTAAACCAAATTTTATTTTTTTTTAAATTTTTTTGTAGATTCTGGGTCCATTTATACCCAAAAATGCCCCAAACATTTTTTTTTTCAAATTTTAATTTTTTTGATTTTTTTGATTTTTTTTTATATATATAACCCCAACAGCCGACGACGTTGCCCCCCCCCCCCCCAGAATTTCTGGACTGGAGCCACCCTTGCGGGAAACAGTTACTATTTTGGAAAAGAAATGGGATATATAACTTAAAACCTCAGTATTAGTATCAAAATCATCTATTCTTGCATCAAAATATAAAAGTATTTATAAATTTCATATATTTTCATTAATGTATGTGCTTGTAACTTTTAATGAAATAAATCACATTATTATTATTATTATTATTATTATTATTATTATTATTATTATTATTATTATTATTATTATTATTATTATTATTATTATTATTATTATTATTATTATTATTATTATTATTATTATTATTATTATTATTATTATTATTATTATTATTATTATTATTATTATTATTATTATTATTATTATTATTATTATTATTATTATTATTATTATTATTATTATTATTATTATTATTATTATTATTATTATTATTATTATTATTATTATTATTATTATTATTATTATTATTATTATTATTATTATTATTATTATTATTATTATTATTATTATTATTATTATTATTATTATTATTATTATTATTATTATTATTATTATTATTATTATTATTATTATTATTACTTATAATTTAAGATGCCAAATTGAGAAGAGTCAAAAAAAACTACAATAAACATTTTAGAATATAGAAATTTGGCACAGAAGTGGTATAAACGGTAGAATAAGTGCAAAGTTAACGGGAATATTGTGTGGAAAGTCAGATATAAGGCCGAGGAAGCGCTTCCATTTGCCAAATCCTCCCTATACATATATTGATTTTTAAAGTCAAGTTTTTTTAAAATTTCGGAAAAAATTATATTCCCAAGCATTCAATTAATTCGGAGAGCTGAATATAACTATCAGCATGTTGTACAGTTAAGAATTTATTTAAGAAGTGATAATCAATATTTTTTAGAACCAATTTAGGCATTGCATAAAAACAAAGTGTTCAATTTTAAAAAGCCCCTGTACAAAATTATTAAATTCAATAGTTATTATCGTAGAACCTAAATTATATTTATTTTTTATTGCAATTTCCCAATAATTAAATATAGCCCAGTTTTCAGGTCGCACAAAATGTGATATCGATGAAACTTAAGTACTTGAAAGAGTAGAAAACAACAAAAAATCTTTGCTGCTCTAGTGTATGATAATTTCGAAAATAAAATCAAAAACTTGGTTTTTTCATTATATCTCGAAAAAAAAAAAAATTCGAAAAACAACACCATGCGGACATACAAGTTATTTAAAAAAAATTATATTACTATAAAATAAATAAATAACTTATAATATAATTTTTAGTAAAATTTTCCGCTCTTTCACGTGGTGCTATTAGTTTTTCGAATATAATGGAATAACCAAATTTTCGATTTTGTTTTCGAAATTGTGAAGTTAGCATACACTTTAGAGCAGCAAAGATTTTTTTATCGTTTTCTACACCCTTTCAAGTACTTAAGCGCCAAGTTTCATCGATATCACATTTTGTGCGAGCTTTTGGTCAATATCCTTCTCTGGGCTAATAGAAATGAAAGACGTATTTTTCCAATTTTCCATTATTAAAATTGAAATGCTCAGGTAAGTTTACTTTTCAAAATTTAGAATTTTAAGAAATTTTTAGAATTTTGATAAAATTTTTAGAATCTCGAAAAAATAAGTAAAAACTATTGTATAAAAACGATTATTATTCTTTCTAAAAACTACTTGGTAAATTTGATATAAAATATGAAGAAATGCAGTTTTAAAATAACTACGCAAAAATAATGCTAAAAATGTGTTTAATTTAAATTTAATGAATAAAAAACTTTATGTGAGATTTTATATGGTGCAATTTTTGAAAAACGAAACATAATCTTATTTTTATTGTGTTGTTTCACAATTATTTTTTTTATTATTTTTGAATGTATAGTTTTGTAATTATTTTGGGGGTCCACTTAAATAAACTAAAATTATTTAAGTTCTGATGAATCTAATTTTCTTTTTTTAAATATAAAAAATCACTATTTGATTTTCCAAAAAAATATCTTATTTTCTAAACTAACTGAAATTACCCAAAACCGAATGAACAGCACACATCCACCACAAACAAAAAAAGAACGCACAAAGCTGTCAAAATTTTTTTGAGCACGAACAGTTCGCAAACCGCGTGGCAATTCTTTTCCGCTACTCAGCGTCGTTAGTGTGCTCTCATCCGATCTGCAGGAGTTACTAAAAGCTCCATGGCAGTAATTCACGTCATCGGCAGGAATCCAGATGCGCCCTGTCCTCTTCGTTCTTTTGCCTTCTTTCGGTTCTCTCTAGTGGACACCTGAGGTATTTTTGCATTGTTACGAATTGCCGCGAATTATATAATGGTGCTTGTTTTGGTTTGTTATGAACCGGTAACAAGTGATTGAACCCTTTTACCTCTTAAATATTTTTTTAGGCAATTAGGGTATTTTTTAGTTCATAGTGGTTTGTTATTTTAAATGTTTTTCTTTTTGGATATTCCGTAAAGGTCACCAGATATTAAAAATATATTAAAAAATTTAAATCGCCCAATACTTCATTCAAACATAGTAAAACTTTCTTATATTCCAAAATTGTCGGAAAACATTAGAAGGATTGGCAATAAAAAATTAAGAACAGTTTTTCAAACAAATAATACATTAAAATCTTTAATAGTAAATCAAAACCTTTTACTGAAATTCAAAATACAAAAAATTGTGTTTACAAAATTTCATGCGAATGTAGGTAATAAATTTTATATAGGATAAACATCTAGACCTTTTGATGTAAGACTTAATGAACACCAATCATACATTAAAAATAGACAATTTAAAGAATCAAAAATATGTGAACATGCTTGAGATTTTGTAAAATGAGTACCCTGTATATCATTGTAACCCACCTTTTCTTAGTTTAAGCAAACAGTCGGAAGGACATGGACCAAAATTCATCAGGATTGAGAGTACCTCCTCCCCCCGTTTTCGAGAATGCTGAACACGATGGCGGTATTAGAATTACTGTTTTCGATTGCTGAACCCCCTAAAACGGCCAAAAACTACCCCCTAAAGGGGCTAAACGGGCAGCGCATCATTTCCCTGTAAATACGCCTTTCCCCCGTTTTCGAGGAGGCTGAGCAGGGTGGTAATGTTGAAGATTACTTCCGACCCTCACCAACACCTCCACAGGCCAAAACTCACCACCGACAGGGGTGTTTTTTAATTTTTTATATCACCGGCAAAACGTCTGTTTTCGAGGATGCTGAATACGATGGTGGTGTTCAATATCACTTCCGACCCCCACCAACCCCTCCACAGTTCAAAACTCTCTCCCTAAAGGGTCGTTTTTTTTAATATCAGCGGCAAAACGGATGTCCCTCTGTTTTCGAGGATGCTGAAGACGATGGTGGTGTTGAAGATTACTTCCGACCCTCACCTACCCCTTCACAGGTTAAAACTCACCCTCGAAAGGGTGGACTTTCTTTCTAATATCGTGTTTAGCATCAATGAAAACAGACGTTTTGATATAAAAAATAAAAAACACCCCTGCCGGGGGTGAGTTTGGGCCTATGGGGGGGTTGGTGAGGGTCGGAAGTAACCTTCAACACCACCATCGTCTTCAGCATCCTCGAAAACAGAGGAACATCCGTTTTTCCGCTGATACTAGAAAAAACGACCCTTTCGGGAGAGGTTTGATCTGAGGAGGGGTTGGTAGGGGTCGGAAGTGATATTGAACACCACCATCCTGTTCAGCATCCTCGAAAACAGACGTTATGCCGCTGATATAAAAAATTAAAAAACACCCTTGTCGGTGGTGAGTTTTGGCCTGTGGAGTGGTTGGTGAGGGTTGGAAGTAATCTTCAACATTACCACCGTGCTCAGAATCCTCGAAAACGGGGGGGAAATAAGTTTTTTTTACAGGGAAATGATGCGCTGCCCGTTTAACCCCCTTATGGGGTAGTTTTTGGCCGTTTTAGGGGGTTCAGCAATCGAAAAGAGTAATTCTGATACCGCCATCGTGTTCAGCATCCTCGAAAACGGGGGGAGGAGGTACTCTCAATCCTGATGAATTTTGGTCTATTTTTCATGGTTTTTTCCGACTCACAGACGCCACTATAAGCGTTGTATCATCAAATGCTGTTAGGGCTCGTGGATAATTAAAATATCGTTGACAATGTTGACTCGATTTGCTTAACCCTTCGAAGCACATGATTTTGTCAACAAAAAACCGCACGTGGCATAGAAAAAAAAATATAAAAAAAAAAAGTAAAACATCTTCTTTAATCTACATGAAATGACTAAAAAATTATTAACTTTCAAAAGTAATCGATACATACAACATTTTGACATAAATAATTTTTTGTTGTCATTGTGCGCGATTTTGTTATTTGGTCTATCTAGATCGGATAAAATATTAACATTTATAAGCTACCTAGGTAATTTGAATTGTGTGAGGTGGCATGGAAATTGTCCCACCGTGCATCTTCAATTTTCCAAAAGCTGGGATAGTTTTGTTTTTTTATGTTGTTCTGGCTAAACCAAGTTGCAGCTTATTATTAGTGACATCCGAAAAAAAATCAAATTATTCTAGAATTGGATATTGAAAGGATGATTGGCAAAAGATCTTTTTGTAATACATTTTTAAGGGGGGCTCAAAGTTTCTTGAAAAGAAAAATGAGGGAATGATTTTTTCGATTTAGCAACAAATAAAAGCCAACGTGGCAACCAATTTTTTGAGTTTATTATATTTGTTGGGTTCTTCAATAGTTTGTGGGGCGGTATTATTACCCCCTCTTGCAGAAGGGTTGCTCTTTCTTTCATGAAATGAGGTCAAAGGCAGCATTATTCTTAAAATGTGCCATATTTATCTAAGATGCTTTTAAAAAATACGAAGGAGAAACATTTTTGCAGGAAGAGGGTACACACTATTGAAGAACCCAGCAAGCATGATAAATTCAAAAAATTATCAATTTTGGAGACAGGAACGTTCTCCCAGCGGTTGAATCCAGGAAAAGTTTAAATATGACACCATAATTACATGAAACATATAGTTAATCATGCAAAACTTTATCTATTTATTTTTTATCTATTTGAACCATCCTTAATAAAATTTGATGCATCCAGTCCAAAGATATTAAGGAATTACTCCCACCATGTCGGGTCTAAATATTTTGTTGCTATAACCTTTCTCCCCTTCTTAAGTTTTTAAATAAGCACAATACGTGTGATTCCCCACTCGACCATTCACTGTTGGGTTCTAATTAACAGTGCTGTTCCTAAAGTGGCGCTGGGAAACAGTAACAAAGCCTACACAGAACACGAGGCTAATGACCAGAGTAGTCGATGCCGTTAACACTGAAGTAAAAAAAAAAAAAAAAAAAAAAAAATACGTAATAAATTTTGGAGCCACGCGGCATCCCGAAGTGTCCGGCGGCGCCCAAAAGTACTTCTCTGCCTCTCTAATATTGTATGTTATAAAAACTAGAGCTTTAAATACCCACACATACTTATACAACAGTAGAAACAACGAAAAAAAAAATCTTGCAAATCATCGACACATTAGTCGGTAAATTAAACTTCATATATGTTTGCGGCAAATTTTATTACAACAAATTACACTGGCTGACTCCGAATCATCGTAATAATATGAAATTATTCATACCGTAAACGGATTCATAATTAGCTTAACTTTATTAAATCATTATTATTAACATTATTGCTTATAAAATAATTGCTGGTTTTAGGTTCAGCCTGAAAAGGAGTTCAAATTAAAGTAAGTGTGAATAAAAACTCTTTTCACAGGGATTGTTATTTAAAATTCATAGATAATTGAGTTTACGGTTTATATAAGTAATTAATATATTAAAAAATTCATGTTACTCATAAAATCTTTAAAGAAAAAATAAAAATTTTTATTTGGTATTTTAATCCATGGAAGCAATAGCGGATAGTGCGACCAATAATTTATAGTAAAAGCTTTTACCCACATTGCAGTTTTTTTGTAATCTTTTAAGTGTTCGCATGAGAAAGAACAGTAAACCAATAATGCAGGTTTAAAATTATTACATTTTGTAGTATTGATAAGAGAGTCTATAACAGCATGAAACAAATAAAAATAGTTTACTGTTAATTTGTACAGTAGGACACAAGTCAGTGTCCAGATGAGAATATTGGGTCAATAGTGTCCAGTCGCAACAATGTGATACAATCTCACAAAAATAGGGTCAATGAAGATTTTCTGATTATATCAAAACTTGTCCACTATACACTCACTTTTATTAAAAGATGCTATTCTAGAATGTCTGAAACTGAAACATCACACGAAATCTTTGACGATCTCACAAATTTTCAAAAAAGACAGCCAGTAGAAATCCAGATCTCACAATCCTACAGAATGGCTACAATAACTTTTAAATATTTTTAAGCATTTACAAACTTTCCACTCTTCCCCACTCACAATATTGCACCTATTTGATTACCCAATAGCATTTTTACTCTGACAAAATCAGCAGAATCTTCAAATTCCGTCAAAGATAAAGTTCTGAGCGAACACCAAGATGTATATAATCGCCTCGACCCTTTTTCAGTGAAATATTTGCTGGACTAGGCCGGGAAATTTGTATTTCGATATATATATCACATCTAGAATTTGACAATACTTTTTCATAGCATAGATCGAAGCAAAAATATTTTCTACGACTTTAAAGCTGTAAATAAAACTAGTTTTTTATAAACCATAATCATATAAAGCATATGTATAGAAACGGTTAAATGCCATAAATATCTTAAGAGTGCGCGAAATTAATTTTTCAATATGCATAATAATTCCAGATAAAAATAAACACTTAAATTGAATAATAATGTTGTTCCATAAAAAATAACTGATACTTGTACAAGGTGTCCCAAATACAAGTTATTTCTAGTTTTTATTCTCTTCGAAAAACTGTATATTTAAGTTATTTTTAATTAAAAATATGCTACTTATGAAATATTTTATGACTTTATCATTTTTTGGTCATTTAAACAACTGTTGTTGTATAAAAGTTTTGAAATTAATTTTTAGTTTATTTATACATTATGTGTTTTAAAAAGTTTTCAGTATATTTCTCTATTCCAATAATTAATCCGTTTAATAATCTATGTTCAATCAAGCAAAATATACTTCCCTTTACCAATGTCACATAACCGAGGTTCCTCAGGGAAACAATGTGATATAATAATAAAGATTACATGTCTGCTACTAAAAGTGGAACTGTGCCCTTGTAGCAGCTCATAATGTGCAAACTCAACATCTTATATGGATAGATGGGACTTCATTTAGCCAATTTTTATTTCAATTGTTGATATGACCTTCAATGTTCTTTTATATCAATTTCCGGATGCAGTAATTCTACCAGGCAATTCTAGATGCTTCTTTGGCAGTTCAGATCCAATTTATTCCATGCAGGACCTATTAACAACAGTTTTGTAGTATTTCCAATCAGAGTCGACTAGTGTTGATCATATATATTATGGTTTTGTATCTATTGAACAGTAACGTCCAGAGTACAGTATTAGAACCTGAACAAGATAAGAATATCACACCGCGTCATAGCTGTATGATATTCTTATCTTCTTCGGGTTTTACCTTCTGATCCTCTATATTTTAAATTTTCTTCCAGAAGGTTATATAGAAAAGACTATTAGTGTTGAGATAAACCAAGTTATTTTACTCAGGTTACTTAATAGTTAACTGTCACAAGTTTTTTTTAATTTAAAATTAGAAAAATGAGAAAAAATTTTAATTATAACATAATATTTGTCTAAATTGTTTTTTACCGTTATTCTGGTTGTTCCGTCCCCTACCAGCAAACCTCAAAAGCCAACAGGACGCTTGTCCGAGTTAGAATTCACGGGCTTTACCTTACGCGAGATTTTTCTGCACGGGGAATTTAATTTGAACTATTGTACCTTTCAATTTGACCGAAAAAGGTCATAGGACATCTTATTTGAAAAATTTGCTTTTCTTATTTATTCTAATCTGCATAATATGTATATAAACGTGGGTCTCCCTGTATGTTCCGAGATTAATAAGAAAAATAACAGTACTGTTTATGGTGATATACCCCGTTTTGGTTAATATGGCTTTTTAACGCTTATACTTTTTATGTCCGTATATACAGAAGTGTTCGGAGACATATTTTACTTATAACTTTACGATTACAGCAAAATAAACAATCTATATTCTTGTTTTCTCGTATTTTTATGTACCTGTTGCTATTAATGCGGAATTCCTCAGTGGCGTAGTGGGAGACTATTAATCAGTAAGTGCTTATTTTTCTTATTTATGTTAACGTAAGACCTAAATGTTGGGTTTCAAGAAAGACATATTTTGATACGTAATTTTTAATTTGTTCAGTTATAAGTACACAGCCATACCGGGAAAAAAAGAATTCATGTCCGCTGAACTAGCTTAATTTCTGGCGTTTCTCAATATTTGACTATTGTTTCCTCTGCTCTTTTTCTTCCATTTGAAAGGGAGACTTGGGGAGGGTCCATATCTTGTCCAGAATACTCCCTTTCAGCAGGAAATCTCCTTTTCAGGGAGTGACACCCCTTTTGTCACGGAGGAAGATTGCTTTCCGATAAATTTGGGAGATTACATTGAGGAACAAGGGGAGAGATTCCACCAAGATATCAAGGTAGATCGGAGGTTAACATGCTGGCGGACTATTGTTGAAATATGAAGAGAGAATGTGCAGAAAAAAGGTTAAAACGTAAAAAAATACCTCTCTATAGATCATTTAAAGCCAATAGAGCGAGATACCTTATCAATTCCGATAGATTCACGTGTATTTAAGTGAAAATTTTACACCATCATTTTTTAACCAATAAGAAGCTTTCGTTTCAGCTCGTTACTGTAGCAACCAAAAAACTTTGCGATACTATTTTCCTAGCCTGGGCTGTACCACAGCGATAGTATTTCTGTCAAGTGTCAAATTATAAAAATACACCGGTCTTACGAAAACGTCATGTTATAATTTTTTATATTACTTTGGTGTGAAATTTTCTTACCTAATCTCCCACGATCTTGAATTACTATCTGGAAATATCTCCTCAAGCATGAATTTTTAAAAAAAAATCTGTTGTGTCGCCACAAGACTTTCCCGGCAGTTATAAAATAAAAATAAAAAAAATTAATTTGGTGTTAAAGGTCCAAATCAAATGATATTTGGTATCTCAAAAAAGTACATAGGGCTACTGCGCTCCCTAGTGCGTCACCAAAGACAAACGGATTCATTTCGCGATGATACGATACCCACATACCAAATTTCAGCTCAATCGGATCAAGCGTTTGGACGCTACGGGTTGCGATTTTTAGTTTAAAGAAATTTTTTTTAGGTTAGGTTCAAAATTAAGGAATGAAAATTTCAGGATGTATTTACAAGTCAGTGAGGCACCTAAATATCAAATAAAAACTTTAAGTCTTATATTTGGTGGGGCGATTTCAACCAAAAACTAATGGGTTCAATCTCCGATCACCCGAAACCCATGTACCAAATTTCAGCTCAATCGGATTAAGCGTGCGGACGCTATCTTGGAAAAATACAGACAGACACACTGACAGACACACATACAGAGACACAGACAGACGGACAGACTTCCATCTGGAAATCGTTTTAATCGTCTCAGGGGACTTCAAAATGGTTATATCCGTCGTTATCTCAATTTTTTTTTAGCGCGTTCACAATACTTTCCCTTGGCGAGGGGCCGGGAAAGTAAAATTCATGCTTTCGGAAATATTTCCGATAGTAATTCAAGCTCTAGGGAGATTACAAGTGGTAGTTTCAATCGTTCTAATCGAACCATTTTAATATAATCAAAGGTAATACCACGAGTTCTCCAAATATTATCGTTAAAATTTTTGGTTTTCACGAAAACGGCTTTATCTGGAAAAACCACGAAAACAAACTGATTGATAAAATCACGAGTCCGCAGGCTTTGCTTTGCCTGAAATAAAGGCGTTTGAGTATGGAGACCAAAAATTTAATCTATAAAATTTGAAGGGACGTGTGGTATTTGGAAGGTTCTTTTTGAATCATTTTGTATTAAAAACAGAGAATATAGTAATTTATGCAAAAGACACTTTACACACAATTGTTCATTATTTTCTTTATCAAATTAAATTGAAACATCAAAAAATATTGAGCTGTTATAGTTTTAAATACAGGGCCACCAAGGCATACGTGATTGCGTTTGGCTTAATTCGGATATAGAGTTTGACATTTGTCAGTTTTAAAGAGATTTATGGATTTTTAAGTATTTGGGTATTCAAAAACTGATGTGTGTGTGAATAAAGGAATAAACAGGTTAGTTTACAAATAAATTTTGAAATTTATATATTAACATAGATTTGCAATACATTTTAGTAGATATAATAATAATTGATAATGCTAAATAAAAGTTGTTAAATGTTTATATTTGACATTTCAAAAAAGGTAAACACAGTTTATTCAAAAAACAATTACGAAGAAGCGGTTTTATTAGTATAAAACACAATGATTTGTTAGGATCCTGAGCTGTTATTGGCTGAAACCACAAAATCTGACCTAACTATGAAAAATTAAAAATTTTGGTAAATCTCTCTTGTGGTTCTTCTCCGTCGTGATTCTGATAAAATAGGTAATGTGTTCCGGACGGGATCTCATCTCTCGATACTCCCCACGTTTCTCTTTCAAAAGAAGAAAAAGAGCAGAAGAAACAATAGTCAACTACTGAGGAACGTCAGAAATTAAAGGAAATAATCATCTAGTGAAAATTTGATATATTTTGGTGGTGTCCATAGGCCTGATGGAGTTGAATAGGCGTTTAATCCGGGTTCAGTGACCTGAAAAACACTAGCACAGTGGGTATGAATTTGTTTTTATTTCACGGGCTTTGTTATTATTATAACTATCCTTTTCCAATACTTTTCTTTTAAAAAACTCTTCTAGGCACTCTTTTATTTGGCTCGATACAGATTCTTATACCCGTGCTTCACTAATTTATCTGTACCTACTCTAGTAAGAGTCCCTGAAGAAAAAAAATAACTTGTCTGATAACGCAATTTTTTTAATATTGGTCATTAAAAAATATATCAGATTATTGTGAAAAAACTAAAAAACTGACAAAGATCAAATTACAATTTCAGTTTTCAGCAGAAAACTAAAAAACAAGTATTCTAAACAAATTTCGCGTGACGCGTCTTGTATTTTAAATGAATGTTTATTTGCACACAACAGCTACGCGAATGGCAGAACTGTGAACCGATTCCTAATAAAGCGTCTGCGAGGAAGAAATTCCTTCTTCTTGGTGCCGATATGGATGGCACTTTTCGATCTTTTGTCTTCGCAGAGAATTATCACTTGTCCCATTCGTTGACTCTTTCCTTATATCTATACAAATAAATATAGAAGGATTTATCTTAAATTTCCATTCAAATTATTGGACTGACTGGTGATTCAAAAAAATTAAATAAAAATAAAAATTAAATGTCATTAAATGTTCTACAGTAAATTGTGATTGAATTTGCTATAATCGTGCGGGACTAATGTTTAACAATTCTCTTAACACTTCTAGTAAATTGATTTCGAAAGAATATAGTTTAAAAATCTAAACACAGGGTAAGATGGATCTCAAAGAAGGAGATGGAAGCAGTCAAGAATAACACAGTCCTTCATATGAGCCAAATTTAGTTTTTTTTATCAAACGTTCAAACGTTTTCGTAAAGAATATCCACATCCTGTAGACGGTGCCAGGTTAGTATACAATTCTATCCATAAAATTGAATGTAGTTATTCTGAAACCACTTATAATAACAGAAAAGAAACATTCTCGCTCTTGAGATTGAAAGAAAATTCTGAAACATTTGTCTCTTATGTATTTTACACGTATTACATTCTATCACTAGAGATAGAACCTTTCTTCCGTAATTGTTAAAAAAAATAATGTTTGCCGTGAATGTCAAATTAACTGTCAGTATTAGTTGACGTGGTCTTAATATTGGTTTGTAAAAACTTTTAATTTGTTAAAAAGGAGAAGAAAATCAAACGATTCATATGTAGAATTTGAAAATACTCATCCAGAAATAAAAAAATATGCCGATAATATAACTCAAAATTTGCTACCGCAAAAATCCAAGCTTGAATATAAAAATACTACCTACGCAATGTTGAGAGATTGAGGTTTCATTTTACTATATTGAATTTCTACTTTCTGTGGCCGTGGAGAAAGTACGGTCTGTTACTCTGTTGGAATGAAAATCCGACACTGGTGGTTCCTCCACTCGTGTCGAATTCTCATTCCAACCTTGTTACAGAATATACTATTCTGATTTAGAATATACAGAAAGTTATTGGAATTACCCTATATTACAGAGGTAAAGTTTTTTGAGAAAATACTTGAACGAGAAGACCATGAACATTTTTCAACTGGTATTTCCTTAGATCATATATGCTACGCTAGATACGGTACTCAGGTTATTTGTTTTGGTGTATAGGGGGGTGTTTAGAGAACTAATCCACTGATTGGTCGATTTAAAATTTCGACGATACCCGCTTATATCGTAAAGTTTGACAGATGTCAGATATTCTGTTTTTTGGGAATTATTGTGCTAATCTTGCTAATAGTTATGTCTCTAAGGTATCTAAAAAATCTGACATAGCGCGATTTATGCCTTTGTGGACCTACTCATGTCTGGATAACCAATATTTAGATCGATATACACAACGAGTTATGCCCTTAGTGCTTTTTGAAAATACTATTTAGGAGTAAGATAGAGTTATACCGTTTTGCTAGGGTATAGAGTTGGACCTGCCGGTGCTAAAAAACAAAAAAAAAACATAAGGGCATAACTAAACTTATTCCTGTTTTCACTAGAGGCAGTGATATGATTATAGCATTTGAAATAAACAGAAGCGCAAGATGATGGTATTAAACCTCTCAGATTATTCCCATTCCAAACAATTTTCGTAGTCTTCCATGGTATTTTATTTATTTTCGATATTCCAAATGGTACGCCACTGTATCCTGGTATTGCCCCTTCACCCCCTCTCGTCCCTTCACTCTAGAGCCAAACAAACACTATATGATGCCGTATCTAGTGAAGCATATATGATCTAAGGGTATTCCTCAACGAGGGTGTTTAAAAATGGCGCTTTTAGAAAATCATGACAAGAAGGTACCATAGCTAAAGATTTAGTTAAAAATCTTAAATAAACTATTAAATCAATAATAAGATACCTGCAAAACATGAAATAAAGATATACACAGTGCACTGTTTGGACTAGTACATTTGTAAATACTATAATTAAAATTGTTTATTAGTTTTAAAACTTAATTGTAAGGTATAAGGTGCAATAATTAATGCTTTATTTAATAAATCAGTTTAAATTTCATGTTCTACTTCTGTTCTATATTTCTGTGCCTGTTTATCCGTATAACCCGAATAATTTTAAACCTGGATTAACATCTACATCGGCCTTACTTAAACATCAAGGGTGTATTGTACGTAGGTCTTTACCTACGTCGACGTTAATCTTAAAAAAAATTCGAGGTTGTGTTAAAACCCAATTTAAACCTTAATACGATTTTACAAACTAAAATGTTCACTTTGCATACAGTATATAATGAAGAAATACTTAGAATTCTCAGGATTATTAAAAAATAATTCCTCTCTTTTACATTCTTTGTTGTACAAGCGTTTACCTAATTTGGCACCGGACGCCCAAAGAGTCATATAAACTTGAAGAGCTTTATACGTTTTTCTTGAACGAGAATTTACCAACCGAATGTTTTTTATAACATAAAGTGGGATTTAAATATTCCATTTAATTAGGAGAAATGCGGGAGTTCAAGGAGGAATGTCTAATTTAAATTGGAAAACTTTTAAGGAATGTGGTACTTTACTCGTTATTTGGGAATCAAAGTGTTTTATCCTCGTTAGGTTTAAATTTTATGTACGAATGTTATCTCTCTAAATTTACAGGAAGAATCTCGAATTAGGCAGGTGGAAACATGATTTTTTTTATAAAGCAATAAGTAATTGTAATCTAGTCTATTTCATATGGAAGTGTCATGTTATGTTAAATTTTCTGTTGTATCAAGGAGTACCTATTTACGAAGTTCCTCAACGCTTTAATTTGGAATCGTAGCATTTGTTTGGAATAGCACTACAATTGGATACAATATGTCCAACCGGTTTCAGGAATTGCTTATGTAAAAGAAATTTATGATACAGGGTGTCTCACGACGAGTTTAAACTTTCTGGATATCAAAAATTTCTCAAGAAAATCAGATGTTGCTCCATTATATTGTTTTTGCTACGACGCCTCAGTAGATTAACCAGCATAACTACACAAACAATTATCTAGTTCTCATTATTTCATTCTGGTACATCATATGGGATAGTACTTTGGGGAAACTCGTCTGAAGTTGTCAAAATATTCAGACTTCAAAAGAAAGCAATTATATTAGAAGGTTATCTACTTGGAACAATGTTGACCATTATTTAAAAGATTTGGCATTATGTATTTGGCTACGCCTTATATTTTCAACACTTTGCTGGAGAAACAGAAAAACTCACACTATTTGCAGTCCGATAATGCCACCGTGGTTCAGATTAAGTGTAGCAAAAAAACTCTCTTAGCTACAATTTTTACAATATTCTACCTGTTACAGTTAGGAACAAACCACATAATCCAGCGGTTCTCAAACTGTGGTACATTACAATATTTTTAGTGGTACAATTTTTACAGAAAAAAATGAAATAAATATAAAATTGCGCCCCTTTTAACATATTGTTTTAATCTTTATTATTCAGAAACACATATATTTTTCATTTTTTTTTACTTTTAGGGCTCTAGCCTCGAACAATTTCGCGACGCATTAATTTTTAATGACGAAATGCTTTTATGGTGGTACATGTTTTTTGTTTCGTATTTATGTGGTACAAAATTTTAAAAGTTTGAGAACCGCTGATACAATTTTCCCTAAATTTTTGTAATTTAAATCTATGTTGAGCAATACCAAAAGACTGGAACGAAAATTCAAGTAAGTGTATGTGCGGGAACGACTTGCCGACCCTTTTGAGTCCTCGAAATTCTGAAGTAAATGCTCTGGAAAAAAGGGATTACAGATGTCTGTTCTTTGGGTATAATTCTATTTATAATGTTGATGATGATGTTTTATGATGCGAAACAAGTGCAGCTTATCATTCATTGTATTTATTGAATAAATAAATAAAATAAATAATCAAGAATATCTAGTAATAGCAAAATATATATTGTATTAATTTTGTAGGTTTTGTTGTTAATACTAATATTTGAGGTACCACAATATGCGTACTCGGCATGTGGAGTAAATTTTAATTTCTTCAAAATTATCAGCATAAAAGGATACAGCCTTCAACCAGGTTCCCCATCTTGTCACAACTGATTGTGGAGGAAGCGGTGTATTCGGAAGGTTTATAAAGTCAATCTCGAATTCTTGATGGCGTCTTAAGAAACACTTTCTTTACGGTCGATACCAAATGATTAACAACAGGAAATTTTGTTCTGATTAGCTCAGCAACTCTATTCTTAATGCTAAGTGCTAAACAGGTCACATGAAAAAATTTGGGGTAAAATATTTGTAAACTATTTCCTGCCTTAACCATATATGGAACAGCATCCGACAAAAATAGTAAAAGTTTTTCATTAGGTACAGCATCTGGAAGGTTGAACAAAACGTGCAATTGTTTTTTATAATTTTTTTGGAGTTATTAGGTGGGGCTTTGGTAATTGTTCATTGTTAATTGATTCGGAATTTTGTGTTAGTATACATTTAAAAATTGATTTATTCTGAAAATATTAACAGTCCTCCTAAATCCTTGAAGGCAGAATTACTCGTAATAGCAAGGTAACATAAAAACAAATTAAAAAAATATATTATAGACGAGATGGCCCGAGAAAAAGGAATTGAAATTCTCAGATTGTCTCCTTACGTTAAATTTCATTGAACTGATCTGGTCACAATTAAAAGGTTATGTTTCCCGAAACAATACAACATTTAAATTATCTCATGTGCGAGATTTGTTTTTGAAGACAGTTTCAGATGTAAATGGAGAACATTGGAGAAAATGTTCATGTTAGAAAGGTGGAAAATTCATTTTGGAAAGTAGATATAGCAATGGAAAACTTAATAGACCTTATAATAATAAACCTCAGAAAAGACAATGATAATAATCCTTGTTATTTATTAGTTAAATTTAATTCGTTCAATATCAAGGTGCAACAATTTTGTGAGAAGCATAAGGTTTATTTTTTGTAAATAATAACTTTTTTCATTCCAAATTTAATCTACGAAATGCGTATATACCATTTTATATGAAGTGGCCTTATTTATATTATAGAAACTTATTTTGCAAAGTACGCCTATGGAATGTGACGTTATATCCCCACTTTTACTGCACTCCTTTCTTCTTTAGACTATACGTATATCTACTGATAGTAAGTGAAACACCTATCAGATCACATTTGTTCACACTTTGTATGTTGTATTTTTCTTGTGAATAAATTATTGTTATTAGAATATACTTACTTTGGATTAGAAAAAAAGAGGAAAATGTTTGATATGATAAAGAAATTTGAAAAAATGGGTATAAAATTAGCCGTATAACATGGACAACAACCAAAAATTAAAAGCAACAAATTACTTTTACAAGAAAAATTAAATTAAAAACAAAACCTATAGTAAAATTTAAAGAAAGACCCATAAATGATAAAAGTCAAATGTCATAATTTTTTGAAACAGAAGTACTAGAAAAAAATAAAATGAGAAGACATTCGATAAAGTAGCCAATCAATTGATAGGCTATTGGAGTGGCCAAATTTAGCAGATTTAATCGTGTCTTACAAAATTTCAGGAAGAATAATGAAAGCTTGAAAGCATTACAGCCAAAAGATACTGTTGGAGGTGATACTCCATTCTACTCCAAAATTTCATTTTTGTAATCAAGTTTTTGGAAAATATTATATTTTTATCGACTAGACAGTTGTCTATACCTTGTTACCGTAAACGATATGTTGCTATCTCATACATTCATCTTTAATTGGACTAGACTTGCATTAATCGTAGAACACATTAGAAGTTTTTCCGGAATATCCGAAACGTCTTTCCAAGTAACAAGTGTAGCGAATTGTGAGAAGCAAATCTGACGTCAATAAATCAAAGGGAATAATCAATTTAGATGCAATTAGCGAATACCTGGTCGTGCTTCAAAAGAAAAAATTGCGTTCGGTCGTTAACACTGCGTGAGAGAGGTCCGATACAACCCAGCAGCCTTTGAATTTATTCTGACGCGGTGCTTTCGACTGTTTTATGACTTTGTTACTCGACTTTATGAGCATTTAACTGCTGGAAGAAGGTAGAAAGGTCGAAAAAAAAAGAGGTGTTTGTGTTAAGTACAGTGTGTCCAATTAATAGAATTAAAAGGGGTAGAATTAATTTAACAGTTATTTTTATTTTTCAGGTATAATTTTCTAGAATATCGAAGAAAAATGAATTTTGAGATGACCAGAAATGTATGGCTAACTTTCTCTCCAATCAGAAATATTGTTCCATTAAGATAAAAACTGCATTATGATTTAATTTTAAATAATGTGCAACTCGAAGTTCAAGATCGGCTGGCGCGACGCGAGCGCCGCTCTACCGGCCAGGTGAAACAATTGTGATGGTACAGGTTCTTAGTAAGTTTGTATATTCAAATACTCAAGATAATAAAATAATAAAAACCATCTTTACTATTCTAAAGTCATTTATTGAATTCCCTGAACATTCATCGACTATTCCAACCGACTGCAGAATTGCTGCGTCGTCAGGAATAGTGTTGATTAATAAATTATAACAATATAAAATAATTAATAATAAAGAAATTGCTTAACCTAGTTTTAAACAGTTCAATAAACTATAAAATATAAAATGATATACGGTATGATATATTTGGATGCATCCAATAAACTAAATCTAAATACTTATATTATTACATCTCCCACGGAAAAAGGAAAAAAAAATATTTATCCATAAATATTTTTTTTTTTTTTTTTTTTTTAGCTATTATACAGTTTAACTCTATTTTTGTGAACTTCAACTGTTTTTTCTCCCATCTTTATTAAAATATTTGGAGTTTTTTCCTCTATAACGCTAAAAGGACCGCTATATAGGGGATCTAACTTATTGGTACCCACATTTCTTAACATAACCTTATCTCCTACATTATATATTACAGATTTTTTATTTACATCATACGTAGATTTTCTTTTATATTTAGAATTATTTAAATTGACTCTTGCATCGTTACATGCTTGTTGCAATCTATATTTTAGTTCCCGGGGGTAATCATCGAAATTATAAATAGGGTCTATTTGATTTTGTAAATTAGACGGCAATTTAGCGAGTTTTCCAAAAATTAATTCGTAAGGTGTGTACTTAGTTTCCGTATGTACCGTTGTGTTATAAGCAAAACACCAGTAAGGGACCCATGTGCTCCATGCATTGCCATATTTAGATACTTGAATTCGCAAATATGCACCTAAATTTTTATGAGAATTTTCAAGAGCACCTAGGGTCTCATGGTGGTATGCTGTTGAATTAAGCTTTTTAATTTGTAAAAATTGACATATTTCTTTTAAAATACATGCCAAAAATTCCGTACCCTGATCTGAAACAATTTCATTTGGGATGCCATACCTTAAAATGAAATTATTTATCAAAGCCAGAGCGACGGTGTGCGCGTCTTTATTTTTTAAGGGATATGCTTCTACAAATTTTGTTAATTCACATTGTAGAGTTAAAATATATTTTTGGTCTTCGGAATCTTGTGGTAGTGGACCAACTAGGACTAAGTAAATTTTTTGAAAACCCGAGAAAGCTGTAGTGGTGATAGTCATTTGCTCTTTATTTAATATAGAATGTTTATAGCGTTGACAGTCGTCACATTTTTTAACAAAAGTTTCGATGTCTTTACGCAAACCTCCCCAAAAATACCTTTTTTTGATGTTGTTAAACATTCTGTTAATGCCTGCATGGCCCCCTGAGGGAAGAATATGAAAATCATTTAATATAATTTGTCTCGTTTCAAGATCTGTGACATTTTCTACATCATGTATTATGGATAATTTGATACCGGTATCTTTTATAAGATTTGAGAACTTTAAAATATCGTTAATAAACTGTGCACTTTTCTTATTTTTTAAAACAACTAATTCCGGAATGTCATATTTATCATAAATATGTTTCAGGTCTCTCAACATAGTACCTAGGTCTGATGTCGATCGAGGTTCCTGATTAAAATATATTATTCGCGAATCTTTATTATAAATTAAGTTCCCAACAATGTAATTCCATTTATTTTCTTTTTTAATATTTTTAAATTCTGTCATAGATATTGGATTTAGACAAAAAGAATTTTTAGGACGTTTCAATAATTCTATAACTCCAGGGTGATCAATCCTTTCATCAGAATTTTTACTGAAACTGTCTAAACATTCATTTTTGACATTTTTTGTTTGAGCTCTTGTTGTAATATAAACTGAATTGCATATTTCATTATTCAAATTTTTTAGTTCTTCTGAAGATATATCTATACGAGAGAGGGCATCCGCTACAACATTCTCTGTACCTTTAATATATTTTACTGTAAAATCATACTCTTCAAGAATTAATCTAAACTTTATTAACCTACTGCTTGGATTTGTCATTCCAAATAAATACACTAGAGGGCGGTGATCTGTCAAAATGACGAATTTTTTAGAAAATAAATAAGGCCGGAAGTGTTTTACTGCAAAAACTATCGCCAACATTTCTTTTTCGATTACGCTATAATTTTTCTCTGCTTTATTAAGAGATCGACTAGCATACGCAACCGGTTTATCATCGGAATTTGACAATACAGCCCCCAATGCAAAATTCGATGCATCGGTTCTTACTATAAATTGATTTTCTGGAGAAAAATCGGGATATTGCAGTACTGGTGGATTAGTCAACATTTGTTTTAAGTTTTCGAAAGATTTTTGACAATCTGAACTCCAAAAAAATTTTACTTTCTTTCTTGTAAGATTATTTAACGGTGCAGCAATATCTGCGAAATTTTTTACATATTTCCTATAATAATTAGCGAAAGCGACAAATCTTTTGACTTCCTGAGAATCTTTTGGAACTGGAAAATTTTGAATCGCTTCTACTTTAGAAGGATCAGGTGAAACACCATCTGCAGAAATTATATGACCTAAATATAGAATCTCTTTTTTCAAAAAATCACATTTATTTGGATTTAACTTTAGGTTTACTTGCCTCAATCTTTGGAAAACTTTAACTAAATTTTTATTGTGATTGATTAAATTATTTGCAAAAACGATTAAATCATCAAGATAAACAAAACAGCATTCATAGTTAAGTCCCGACATTGCAAGTGTCATTGCCCGAGAAAATGCACTAGGGCTTGTTTTCATACCCATAGGAAGTCGAGTCATTTGATACTGACCTCGATCAGTAGCAAAGGCCGTATATTTTCTGCTTGTTTTCTCTAATTCTATCTGATAATAACCTTGAGATAAATCAAGATGAGAAAAATACATTGCACCTGATAATGCATCTAAAATTTCTGTAATACAAGGTAATGGAAATTTGTCATCTTCTATTTGCGCATTCAACTGCCTATAATCTATAACTATTCTAACTCGTCTCTCCCCTCTTTCATCTAAACCCTTTTTTGGAACGATTAATAAAGGAGATTGCCACTCTGATTTACTTTCTTCGATAATGCCACTTTGCAACATTTTATCGATTTCTGAGTGAATTTGTGTTTTTTGAGCATGAGGTAAACGATATGGCTTTATAAAAACTGATTTTGCTGAGTCTTTTAATTGAATTTTTTCTTTGCCAATATTGGAGACAGTTAGCGGATCATTTTCGAGATGAAACACATCAGAATATTTTACTAAGATTTTTTCCAATGAGTTTTTCTCTTCCCTATTTAAATGTTGTAATTTTATCAAATCTAATAACTTATCTGCTCTAGTAACTGAAAACGTAGGTTTTGTTTTAAATTCGCACAAATTATAGTTTTCTAATTTTTCTAATTTTGGTTTAAAATTTTTTAGAGTAACTTCCTGGTCTCTTACATTTAGAACTTTGACAGGAATCAAATTTTCTTTTGCCCTAACTAAAGTTCCAGCTATAAAAACACCTTCACATAATTCGCTAGGTAGAACAACACAATCTGCGTTTATATTTACTTTACAATATTTAATTACTTCGCATCTAGCAGGAATTGACATATAATTAATTTGTTGTGTTGTTTGCATAGGAATTACATGTCGTGTATTATGATATGAAAGCGAAAATAAAAATTTTTCGTAGTCTATTGTCGCAGAATAATCATAAAAGAAATTTGAGCCTAAAATACCGTGCATTTGAATGTCTGGTTCAAGGACGTCTAAAAGCTGAAATTCATGAGACAGTTCTACGTTATCTATTTGTAATGTAATATTGACTGTGCCATCTGATACTACTGACCCAGATATACCATTTATCCGTAATTTCTTTGAAAAATCAACGACTTCATCATTAAATATCCTATTTTTAAATATAACACTTACACTAGCTCCTGTATCTAATAAAAATATTAATTTATTATTTTTAAAGAAAATTTCCACGAAATTTAAGCCATTTAAGGAAAATATGTTATAGTTTACACTTTTAGGCACGAAAAAACTTGTCACCCGTTGAAGGATTTTCTGAAATATTGCATTCATCGGAGTTATTTATATGAAATATCCTCCTATCTTTGCCTCTAAAATTATTTCCCCTCACATTACTATTAAATCTACCTCTATTTTGGTTAAAAGAACCTTGATACGTATGTCCTCTTTTATTAAAACTAAAGTTATTTCTAGAATAATTTGTATTAAAATTATTTTGATTATTAAACCCTCTAGAACTTCTATTATTGCCTCTATAATGAGAATTAAAATTTTGACGACCTCTCATATGATAAGCTTGAACATTTTCATTATTAAAATTATTTACATTGATTTCCTCATCTTTAGCGGCTTGGATTGCTTCATTTAGTTTTGCATAATTCCGAGCTTTAATGATAGTTTGTAAATTTCTATTTCTCAGTCCATTTGCAAAAATATTGAGAGCAATCTTTTCATTAACTTCTCTTAAAATTTGCACATTATTTTCATTATCGTTGGCTTGGGTAATCGTTAAGTCAGTTAACAATTCTTCTAACGTTTTCCCAAACTGTTCGATAGTTTTTGACCCTTGTTTAGCATTATGTAATTGTGTAGCTAAGGATGTTGAAGATTTTTTAGAAATAAAATACTTTTTTAGATCACTAACTAAAGTTTGATTATTGTTGTAAATTTTATTTAATCTAATTTTTGCATTTTGACTTAAGCTTTTTTTTTGAATATAAGTTGTTAATAATTTCTTTCCTTCAGCATCAAGCATAGAGTCATACAAATCAATGGCATCAATTAATTGTTTCGTTACAGTTTCCGTACCATTCATAACTGGTAGCAGACTAGTCGCGGTTTTTAAATCGAATTTTTCACCCATTTTAAAATCGAAAATCTACGTCTGATTTATTAAAAAATAATAATAACTATATCTAAACTTAGCTAATTTCTTAAACTTACGGTTAGTTACATTTAGGTCACGTCTTCTTTCACTACTGTCTTTTAATAGATTTCTATAAAACACTTTTAGTTCTTCTATTAAATTTTTGCACTCCTTTTGCAAACTCATTCCATAGTTAATTTTTTTTTTCTTCTTTTCTTTTAACCTAAAAACCTAAAAAAAATAATGTCTTCTGTGCTTCTCTTGTTTAAACTAATTCTTGGCTAGCTCTAATTTGTTTGGCTACATTTTTCTCTATCATCTTCTGGCATTTTATTGTAGACTAGCATCAACATCAGCATCCATTTGTTTGGCCTCCACTGTTTCCACTTTGGGCAATTATTACTTCTTCCTTCAGTTCTTTGGAATTTGTGTTCCCAGCCATGTTTTAATTTAATTCTTAATTTTCTTCCATTTATTTTCCACTCCAGTAATTTTCATAAATTCTTGTTCTAAACGTAATATTTTCTCCTTTCCAAAATATTTTGGACTGGCAGGATCGCCATGTGATGGTACAGGTTCTTAGTAAGTTTGTATATTCAAATACTCAAGATAATAAAATAATAAAAACCATCTTTACTATTCTAAAGTCATTTATTGAATTCCCTGAACATTCATCGACTATTCCAACCGACTGCAGAATTGCTGCGTCGTCAGGAATAGTGTTGATTAATAAATTATAACAATATAAAATAATTAATAATAAAGAAATTGCTTAACCTAGTTTTAAACAGTTCAATAAACTATAAAATATAAAATGATATACGGTATGATATATTTGGATGCATCCAATAAACTAAATCTAAATACTTATATTATTACACAATAATTATGTGTCGATTTAAATCGATCGTTTAAGTTTAATTGAAAAACTCGCTTATTTATTGTTATTAACAGTCCACAATGTCGGTTTTGCTAAGATGTGGGTTCAATCCGGTAAATTTAACAATTTTTCGAAAGAAAGGCCTCACTAAAGGCAAGAAACTCTTCGAAAGCCATCATGTTTCCGGCGTCTACGAGTTAAAAACTGATGGATCATCTGAGATTAAACGAACTGTTTTGCGAGAAACCCCTGGTGCACTAAACACTAAAACGAAAACAAACCTATACAAGCCGACAATCGAGGTGTATAATTATTATAATTATTCTATAAGTTCTAATAACAGATAATGACAAGTTAAAGAAACGTAAACGTTACTGATATTGAAAGTACACAGGGTCGCATTAAGGGTGTTATAAAAATAAGTATGTAATCGATTTCATAAAAAAATATAATTTTTGATTTCATTAATAATACTATTTTTTTAAATTAATTTTACCAAAAAAAGTTACTCTTTATAAAAAGTTCTGCATCGTGTAAAACCCATGATGAAATAATAAGACATTAACATTTCTAGATGTGCCGACCATAAATGTATCATTTAAAAAAAAGTCATATACCTAGTTGATTGATTTTAGGTTGATCCTAACAGAAACGTTTTGGATACAAACTGCACTTGCAAAGGAGGAAGAGGATTCTGCAAGCATGCAACATGCAACAATGCAGTTGCAGGTGTATAGAAGCAAATAGAGGTAGTGAGACCTACGGGTGTAAGAACGTCAGTAATGTTTCTTCTGATCACTTGGTGGAAAATGTTATGCTAAGCAACATAGTGTTAGCAGAAGAAAGATGCAGAGTGGGAAAAGAAGCTAGACAGGTAAAAGAGAGACAAAAGGAAGAGATTTTATTAGCGTTCACCGAAAGAATTCTCATTAGACCAAACTCGTTGGACCTTCAACCTTTTGTGCCTAATTATTAATCGTTACTTAGTAACCTTTTTCACTTTTTAGCAAATAAATGAGTAAAAATGAATTGTTATAGTTGGTTTTGATTATATACTTTATAAAAACATTGTATAACATTGAGCATACATACACTCTGTATAGGTAATTTTCTACTATTTTATTACATGCACACTTGGTCTTGAAAGTAAGATGTTTCTTATTACTGCTGATGTTGGGATTTTAGTTTTAGATTTTACGACTATCAAGATGCCGAGTTTACGTTTCCGTCTTACGTATTTGTTTTTTTGCACAAAACTAACATTAAATTAAACGCTAGTATATTCTAGAAGTTTATTAAAATGATTTCTGATATTGTAAACAGTAGCGGATAACTGGTTATTTAAGGAAAACCCCTACCAGGATTGAAAACGTCTGCAACAAGTGTTGTAAATTATAGAATTGGTATAGTATAACCAGAAATATAGTAAAGTAATAAATCAATATTAACAGACATATTGTTCGAGATCTAGATAAGCAATAAAGTTGTGTCTCTTAGAAGATTCCCAGGTCAGAATGAAAATATCTTATGATCATGTAAGACTTATTTTTAATATTTAATAACATCAATAGTTTTTAATACACAACTCTTTAATTTTCAATAATAATAATCTTATAAATACAACCGTATCTTTCAAAAATTTTCAATAGAATGACCTGCGTAAATATCGTCGTCTTCGTGCTTATCTCTTAGTCCCCAAAACCAACCATCCGATGAGTGATTTGTATCTTTAATCAGTTCGCTCGAACTATTTCCCACAATCATTATACCTATAGAACAAAACTTAAGGGCTAACGCAGGTAAGTCTATGCGTAGACCGCCTTCTGATAATATATTTTTGGTCAGACCACAGATAAAGCCATGAACTTATTTTGGAAGAGACATTGTTGCTGATATTGTAAACGGTAATTAATAACTGCTATATATACCATCTCCATCAGACATTATTAAACAGAGATAATGTTCGTAATTTTAATTTTTTTTGTTATGCCTCTATTAATAGATATTTTCAGTTTTATAAAAATCAGTGAGACTTTTAGAAATTATAACTTCCGGTCAAATTTTCTATGAGAAAACAAAAAAAATAAAAACTAATGGCTTCCCGAGAAAGCTTAGAGTCTCCTCTTTAAAACGCTTTCTTTTTTGTTTCTTTGCGTACATTTTAGACAAACATACTTTAGTTTTTCCGAACGCCTCGCCTGAATATTTGCTTTCTTATTTTTAATAATTTTTTATAGTAATACAAATTTTTTTTTAAATAACATGATATAATTTTTAGTAAAATTTTCCGCTCTTTCACGTGGTGCTATTAGTTTTTCGAAATTTGAATTTTTTTGAGATATGACGGAAAAACCAATTTTTTTTTTTCGAAATTATGAAGTTAGCTTACACTTTGGAGTAGCAAAGATTTTTTTATCGTTTTCTACACCCATTCAAGTACATAAATGCCAAGTTTCATCGATATCACATTTTGTGCGAGGGCAAACGCTTTGACAACTGGGCTATTTTTTAACACCTATTTTGGGAAGAGTTACACTGGATTTATTTGGATTGTATCTCCATTCTACACAAACACGATATCCTCTATCGCCAGATATTTTCTTTTCGTTATACAAGAAAATACCTTGTTAAAAACAACATCTTAATAATATATTTTTTTTTTCATAATTATTTCCAAAAAAATTAGTTACAGTTATATAACTATTAAAACGAATGCTATAAAAATATTATTCAATAATTATAAAATTATTCTTGTTAAGTAACTTCTGCAACATGTGCTGACAAATATAGATACAGATAACATCGACAATTCAACTGAAAAAAATATATATATCAATAAATGGTATCTTTAATTATTATTGAACAAAACCGATCTTGGGTAAGATAGTCATCATAAAAATGTACGAATTGTTTGCTCGATGGTTTTATTTATTAAATTCTTTCTGCACGTATAAAAAAAGAAATAAATAACTACGTCATTACATGTCTCACGGGTGGTAAATATGTCTTACGGAATAGGTCGAACTGACAGAAGAAGAAACATGTTACTATAGACGAGAAGAAAAACGAGTGCAGCAATAAAAATATATAATAACAAATTTGTTTTAGCAGAAAGTTTTGGGGGAAAGTAGAAATCTGTAATTGATCAGTTCGAGCACATCCATTTTACCAGAAGTGAGTTTTGATAAATTTTATAAACTTGGTAAATTATTTTTTAAACAATTAAAATTTAGGTACTGCATCCCTGATGTCTTCCATTTCGAAATCTCCTCTAAACTTTAGATGCAGTTGCTACTGAGCAATCACATTATGAAGTCGTGACCAAATCTTGTTTGTTTCTCCAAATTAAACTTTTTCCATTTATAAAACAAATCTGTTCACCATTTTAGTGACCGAGACTTTCAGTTTCGTTTTTCCATCAGCTTTGCATTCAACAAACGGGATTTCCAAACGAACTAACTTGGTTGTTTCGAAGAAGGCCAAACTTTATATCCCTTTTTAAGCTTGAATAAAGTTGCTCCGACGTCGCAGCCTTATCACGGCTTACACATGATTAGATAAGTCAATCAATGTGACTGTGAACGATCTCCCAAACATCTGTAGGGATTTATCCAAATACCTTTAATTTCTTTATATAAGGAAAATTAATTAGATGTTCCTGTTTGTTATTTAGTTTAAAAATACAAATAATGATGAATTTTCTGATATAGCCGAAATATAAAAAATAATTTAATTAGCAATGGCTAAGATACGATGAGGATGTAAGAAATAAGTGAAGGTTTATATACCCTGCACAAGAGAGGAGAGGAGTGAAATAACGGAACTGGCAATATATATGCATAGATACAAAAATTAAATACAACACAACTCATACGTTCTTAAGCCTACACTAAAAAAGACTAAGTAAAAGCATCAAAAATTAATTCTTACAACTTCTTCATTCATTTTATATGGTAAAACGAAAATATGTATGCAAATCGCACCAATCAACTGCAGCCCAAGAGATTACTTGTACCAGGGGATGTCCCCCACTGGAATTTCTAAGAGAAAGATACCTCAACACTTCGCCAGGATTTTCCAACAAGCGATTTACTTCCCAGGCGACCGTTAAGAACTTCTAGATAGTAGTACCCTCGCCATGCACTAGAAAAAGATGCCTTAGAAGCTTCATTAATAAAAACTAGAATAATAGTACACCAACATAAGCAATTGTGATCTGGGTTTTCCCTAAACCCTCATTAATCAGTATTGTATATCCTCATCCCCTAGAAAAGAAGGTAATTCCTAGAGTAGGGAAATAGTCACATACATATAAAGTTAAAGATTTTGTTCCTTTAGTTAAATAAAGAGAACATGAACCAGTTGAGACGCGTTTCAATGAAATTAATCGGTCGAATGTCATCAACGAATCTGGATCAGGGTGATATTAATGTTTTCTTGGGTCACAGTGGTTGGAAGAATTCTTCAGTTTCGCTGGAAATTTTAAAATTTATTTAAAAATAATTTTTTGAATTTTAATTTTATGCTTTTTTGGAAGAATTTGTTTCACTATCGTTTACCAAATTGTATATGAATTTTATAAGGTATGCGACCTGATGATGTGGTTCTGAGACAGCGAAACTGGTCGCAATTAACGAAATGTAATCTAAAAAATGATTCTCTTTACCTCTTCATAACACACTTACTTGAAATCAACAAAATATTTCTAATAAAACACATTTCATTTTTATATCGAAAATTTAAAGTGCTTTTGAAAATGGGTCACAAAAAATTCGTGTTCCTCAATAACAGCAATGCAATCATTGAATTTCAAATATTCCATTGGTCGAATAGCCAAACCTCTGCGCCACATATAAGAAGTCTCGGGAGATGCAGAAGTAGAAAAATTATTGTAGTAAGTTCGTTCTTATAGAAAATATCATTTGGTCCATTGCTGTAAAAATTGTGAATGGTCTGTTTCGCTGACGAGTTCAGCATCATCAGAAAACGATGGTAATACTAAGGTTATTTGATTCAATTGAGTTTATTTTCCTTCAAGTTTTTATAACATGTAATGAAATGAGTATACAATGTACAATTAATATGATTTATTCTACTAAACTCTCAATGTGGTATAATGTTTAAAGAAAATAAGCTTCTCAAAGTCATGTTCTACATAATAATTTCTCAACGGCTGCTCTACTCAAAAAATAACGACATTAAAGCTTTAAGTCAGGAATGATTCCAAGTATTATCAGACAAGAACCTCTGATCTCTAAAAATTTTAGCCAGATGACTAATTTTGTACTGTCAATTTTTTTAAATACTATCCATAAGAAAAAATGTTATTTTGGACCTGCCAGCAACAGCAAATGAATGAGTTAATAGAGTCATACGGTTTCCAGTGACAATTATCACGCAGCTACGTTATTTAATATTAATGTAATAAAGGAAAACATAAAATTATTACCATTAAATACCTTAAACCGTATAGATCTAAGTTACACATTTTAAGAAATGAATAAAATAAAATATTAACAATATAAAACACATTTTTATATATTGTTTAAAAAAAACTCTATAGTAGTCAAGGTCTTTGTCGCTCTATTATTTTTTGTTATTATTAATTTATTTCTTAAAATGTACAACTAGGCCCATAAGGCTTAAAGATTGTTCGTAAATTAGAGTAACATGAAAGGCATTTATGAAATCTTCCCTCTTTGTTGGCAAAACAGAAAATGTTGACCAACAAAGTTAATCGAAAATAAAATTGACAAAATATTTATTTTCGCGAAAAAATTGACAAAAATGGTTAATACATTTGTTAAAAAAAATTTTCACTAGTAATCTCCCTAGAGCTTGAATTACTGTCGGAAATATTTCCGAGAGCATTAATTTTTTAAAAGTTATCCCGAGTCAAAGACGAAGAGATACTTTTATAAAAAAATTCATGCTTGAGGAGATATTTCTAGATAGTAATTCAAGACCGTGGGAGATTCGGTAAGAAAATTTGACACAAAAATAATATAAAAAATTATAACATGACATATTCGTAAGATACCTATTCATGGCAGAAATGAAACGTGTTTCTTGAATTCTAGTTACATGAAACAATTAATAGAACCTTCAGCAGTCCATTTAAATTTAAGTTTTGCTACTAAAATTTAACGAAAATATATTTTTTGCAAATATTCGTGATGATAGGGCCACTTTTTTTTAATTCATAATAATTATATTGAGTCTCCATATATACCAAAAGAATATGTTCCTAGGATTTTAGTAGTATGAAATAAACATTTGTTGGTCTAAAATAATGTATTCTATTAGCTATCAACCAATCTGTATTATTTTACAGTGAACGGAAGGGTGTATTTTTATAATTTGACACTTGACAGAAATACTATCGCTGTGGTACCGCCCAGGGTACCCAGGAGGAAAATACTATCGCCAAGTTTTGTGGTTGCTACAGTAACGAGCTGAAACGAAAGCTTCTCATCGGTTAAAAAATGTTGGAGTGAAATTTTCGAAGAAAAATATTAATCGCTGCTTCTGGAAATCGGCATCTAATGAGGTTGTACTTTCTTTGGCTGTACTTTTTCAGCATTAATTTTTCTGATTTCAAAGATTCAAACAAAAACTTATGAACCAAATGATATTTTATTCTCGTAAATATTCTTGAAATATAAGTAATCTCAAGGGAATGGAATGTAAAGTAAGTGTATTATAGACGTTGTTGGAGTTTCTTTACACCAAAAAGATTAAAAGTTAAAAGATACAAGTAGGTACTGCATATGGAATTACGACTATTTATGAATATAATATATTTCTATGTCACAAACTACCTTAGCATTCCGATATAAGCTAAATTATGCGATAATAATTAAAATTGTAAGGAATGTTTTATGCAGAAGTTATGATAGACATCGGAAAATGTTCGCATTAATACTCTTCTTTTTTTTTTAATTTTATGAGTGTTATGCTCTAGTTGAGGCAGTTGAACACAAAAGTGTACTTGTAGAACTCGACCGTCTGGTTAGCTCTACTTCGAGGCGCTTTTTTTAATCCAAGACAAAGCACACAAGGCTCAAGATATTCTCAAATCCATAAGCATACCACAAGCTGGAACAGCAGCAACTTGGAAATCATCTATATCAACTTGTACCACGGTGTATTGTATTGGTGAAAGAGTACTTTTTCTTCTTCACTAGGGGTCGTGTATTTGCAATTTCTTCCTTTAAAGGTACTAATAACGCCATATAATATTCGCTATTGATAATTCTTATTTTTTCATGGTGATCGATGAATAAAACAAGGAGGCCAAAACCTTACTAGCTGACATTTTCGTTTCTTAGTACTTTCTAAAAATAATATCGATTTGTCAATCATCTACATGTCATTTAGTAAGTGACCAGGTTTATTTTTGTATATCATAGAGACTTGCCCTTTTATATAATCCCATTGCTCAAAGTCCCATTAAATAAAAAGTAAGTACGTTTAGGTAATATGAAACACTATGTACAAATGAAAATATTTTAAAATATAAAGTTTAAGGCAGCCTAAAATTTTTGATACTCTAATGCATCACGCTGTATATAATATATGTGTTTAGCTCTGTCTAGCAGATTGTCTGATGATTAATATATAATTTGGTGTTCCCCTGCATGCCCAAAACTATAAGAAAACACTTTTTTTTTAAACATTTCTGTTTAAAGTGACTTTAAAAATGTACCCATAAATCTATTTAACTGTTAGTTGGTGCAAAGAACATTGCTCGTGGATTCTCTAAATGGTTTAATATGACATTTTACTATAATAGGCTCTCAATCTCGTCGTCTAATAATGATATGAATTAAAAACAAAATGAATCAATAAAAAAACATTGGCTCACGTTAACCAAATGTAGCTAGTTTATATGCAAACCCTGTCTTAGGTGATTTGAATTAACAACACATTAAATGTTTCCAAGAGAAAATATTTGCTGTGCTCTAGTCTCATTTAGTAATTAATCCGTTTTGGATATACTCTATATATAGATTTAACAAGGCAGTTAGATTACTATTTAACACTTTTTTTCTATTAGATTCCTGTACAAATTCAAAAATAAACGAATGAAAATGAGCGACTAAGGGAAATACAGCTATTGAAGAAAATCTCTGGTGGCAGATGGTGTTTATGCAGAGAAAATAGCACGTGTCGTTGCAATTAATGTCTTACAGGTCCGTTTTCGTAAGTAATATAAGGGCATTTAATTTTTCCGAAAAAAATCGAAAAAACACGTTGCTAAGTAATATTTTAACAAGAAAAATGAGTGCTGGTGGCAACAAAAATCCGAGTCGAAGACAAGGATTTTTGCACCTGCACGAATGCATTTTGTTAAAAAAATATTACTTTGCATTGTGTTTTTTCGATTTTTTTTCACAGGAAAAATTAGATGCCCGAATGGTCTTTGACAAGACTATTTCATGAGTCACAGATTATTCTGCATACACATATCTTACTTACAAAACATGCTACCTAATATGTAGGTATTAATTTGAAAACTGAAAAACAGGTAAATTATTTAATCACAAAATACTATAAACTTAATTATTTATGGTATAATTAAAATATAAATTGCAATTTTGGTACACAGTAGGAGTATTGTTTGAAATCTTTGTTAACTCATTGATAACGTTGGGTGTGGGTAAATCATTAATGTTGTTGATGGGCCCAGCTGTAGAGTGAGAAGCTCGAGGAGTGGCTTCAGGATCTTCTGTTTTCTGTTTTTTAGCTGAAGGTTCTGAGGCGTTACTTCAAGGGTGTTTATGATGTTGGAATAATGCTCATTATCCATTTGCAGATAAGACTTAATTGAGTTGGCTGAACTGTGGTCAGTAATTTTAATTGATTGTTGATCAGCCACCCCTCCTTTAGCCAGGATACTGACTGCTGTCGACCGCATAGAGTGGTTTGTTATTTTTATTTCTTTTGTATTTAATCCTGCCTTTTCTGCTGCTTCTTTAGTCCATTTCGAAAGTTCGATTTTTCCCACTGGAGTGTTTTTGTACCATCCACTTGATTGTTCTTTGTTCCATGATGGGTTTACTGTTAAGAATATTCTATCAGTTGTTATTCTAGATGACAAAAGGTAGGGTTCTTCGTATTAGGGACCAGCCATTTAGTATCGGCCATTTTTTTTCCACCCTGGGCCGTTTTATTGAAGAGAGGATTATATTCTACTCTTCCTAAAAAATATGTAACTATGTTATCTACCTGTTTTAATCCCAGAATTGCCTACTTCCTCTTTAACGAACTCTGCGTAGTATTCTTAATGAATTCCACATTGTCTTCACAACTAGTTCTTTGTAATTTTCACCGTTTGCTTTCTTCATGTTCCACGCCAAATCTTTCAGGATTAGGTTTAGTTGCTCTAAACTTGTAGTTTCCAAAAGATCGTATTTCTTTACCTTGCAGAATTCCGTAAACTGTTTCCATATTGACGTATGGGTTTTAACGGTATTGTACGGTATACTTTTCTCAATCGCCAGATCAATATTAGTCATAGAATCACTTCCAAAGCGACTCATTTTCACTACATAAGCTGACTAGAACTGTTTAAAAACAGTATTACAAAATTTATTGACAATAAAATCAGAAAAATTGTTTAGCGTCGTTTTCTGGTGTCCTGGGAGACCATAATTACCTGTTATCAAAGGTATTGTGATTTTTGGTGACAACAGCTATCAAGTTTTACCGCGGGTAAACTCGAAAAAACTGCTGACAGGAGCTGTCATACAGTTTTTTCATCTAGAAACCATTTGTAATTCAAAATTGCGCGTTTGTGATTGGTGGAAATTAAGACGTTGGAAATAGTCTTAAAAATACATTCTTTTTTACTAGTTATTTATTTAGAAATAGGACCAGTTTTTACAACATGCTGAAAAATAATAAAAAAATAACGAAAAGAAAAAACCATTAATATTAGATTCGTTACCTCAGTCCGTAATTGCTACTACCCATCAATATAAATACGGTACAATTTCATAGTATGCATTCTGGCTAAATAGCTTGATTCCTTTTTGGTTTCATTTTTCTTTCTTTATATGGAGCCATTATAACAGTCGTTACTATATATGTTCGACGGTCAAATTAATCATAACCAGATTAAAAATTTTAAACGGAAATGTTTTTTCGGCAGTTCTCCAAACGAACTGACAGAAATCGTTCTCAGTGCATCGAGAATGAGGTATAGGACGTAATGGAAAACGATATTTTGGTGTTGGTTGAATTGATTTAACGCGGCTCGGTTTATTGTTGGATTACTTTTTGCTGGATTCTTCTCCAAATAAGTGATAAGTGAATCTAAATCGGTTGCTGTGAAAAAGGTTTAAAAAGCAAAATAAACTTCTTATATGAATAAGAAAAAACAATAGTACCTAGGCTACGAGTTTTTGCTCGAATATCGCATATTCTATTTTAAAACTGATAATGGCTATTTGAGTCGAAACTAGTCGTCTACTATTATTTAATATTAGTATGTGGAATTTATTTGGAGCTGTTTTTATTCATTGACATTATTATTTTTAAATATAAGATCAATAAATTTAGAATAAATGACAGAGAATTAAGGTCCGCCATTTTTTCATTCAAACAATTCATTCATACACCTCGTTCTCATACACCTTTCACAATCTTCATTCATACATTCCACTCGCGTATACTATATTCAAATATTCCATTCATAAACTTAATTAATTAATTTATTTTTAGTTAAATATGTGGTTAAATTACCGAAAATATTATTAGTTAAATTGAAAAAACTAAACCTGAGATCATTTCAGAAATTGCCAAAAAGGTAAAGAAGAAATAATCTTTCCGGAAATATACGTTAGGTCTTTGCGTTTTTATTTCCCCTATTGTGTTAAATATTTGTCTAGAGTTAGAAGCAAACTATTTTGTTAGTCTACTAAAAGCCGATTGAACTGGGTTATCGTTATTGATAGTTTCATGTTAGGACAATTAGTACATACACATCAAAGCAAGAGATCGTTTATCATTAATGCGGAGCAATTTATCATCTTTAGTATAAGTAGCTTATAGACAGGACATGATAAGAGGACTTCAAGGGTTTCAACTATTAACAAAAGCTTGGGGGTCTGAAATTTTGATTACTACATTCTTAATGGTGACACTAGTGTCGAACAAGTAGTTGCTGATATTTTGGTGGTGTCTAATAATTGGCAAAATTCGTCAACTGAACAAAGTGGTTTTTAAGTTTGTTAAAACGTCTTTGGAAAATAAAACTTTTTGGAAGCAAATAAAAATTTAATTGAGAAAGAAGTTTTTTTGCTTCAGTTTATGGGCCAGTTTAAATATATTCTATTGTGTTTTGGCTCATATAGGGGTTGTAGGAAGGTATTCTGTATACAATTAAAAAATACAGGGTTGTTCATTTAAAATAACATAAGTTTGGTTTATTCTGCTTTATGGCTGAGTATGTATTGTTACGTACTATCGGTGTGTAAAAGAAAAATTAATTTTATTGAATATTTATTTTTATTATTTGATTTATTTAATTTTGAGTTTTAGTACATAACCTACAATGTTATTATTGATTTTATTAATAGATTAACCAACCTCGACTTTAGCTCTTTAATTTGGTTTGTTGTTAATTTAATATTTATAACAAATTTTAAATTTTACCTTTATTTTTGTTTTTATTGCCTTCTGCCGTAAACTCAGACAGAATGTAATTATTTGTTGTGGATAATTTTGTTGAGAGCCATCTACTATCAAGTAGAAAGTTTGAGAATCTTAAACTCAGGAAGTGTTTCTATTGACCGCGTGATTATATAAATTGATAATAACGACTCAGTAAAAATATGTTCCTAAACATTTATTAATATTCAAAATAAATAACGGTTAACCTTTTATTTTATGTGAAAGAGTTGTTTGCCAGAATAAGGTAAGCGTACTATTTTTCTAATTTACAAAATCAACAATTAGCCCAAATCTTATGATTACTTTCTTACCTTACTCCAATATTATATTCTAAACTAAGTAATTTAGTTATAGTTTTTTTAAAAAATCTAACCTAATTAATTGTAAAACTTGTGACCTTTTTTTATTTTTAAACGTTTTTAAATATCGATATTTAATATAGTAAATTGGTACCTTTAATACGACATAGACTTTTTTATTCTGATTATTTTCCTAGTCAATTCAAGATGGGATTTAGTACAATATCTTCTAGGGAACCAAAAACAGGAATAAGACAAATTAATAAGGATACAACTAGATCTGGATAGTATAGTCAGGATACAACAGGATCTGGATTATTTAACAGGAACATCGATAGGATAAATAATTGGGCTTCTCCTCTTGATTTTTCTTTAAGTTTTCTTGTTTTACAAATATATAACCTCACTTATTTTGATAGGTAAATTTCTTTGAATTTCTTTATCTTCAATCAGTATTGCTTTGATTTGATTTTCTTTTGTTTTTATTACGAGTATCGATGTGAACGCTTCAAAAGATTTTGGTGAAAAAACTCGCTTGACCATCAAATCCCAGATTACTTGATTGGAATTTGACAGTTTTTTAACGTAAATTTTTATAAAATTCAAAAATTATTAATTTTTTACTACTTTTAATTAACACCAAAATATTCTAGAGACAAAAAGAATTTTGATATAATTTTCTCACTATTTCTAATTATGTTTAATTTATACACAGACTTTTAATGTTCGTTATTATCGATTCCTTAAATTCCATGAAACTTCATTATTATTCCCCTTTTTTACTGTATTTCTTTAATTTTAGAAATCCGTAACTCTATTTCTCTGATTTATTTTATTTCACTTAAATTTGAACTAATTACTTTGATATACCATGATATTGAATTTTGAGGTTATCTTTCAATTTTCTTTTTCTCCTGACGATTAATATAGTAACATTCTCATTGTTATTATAGTCGCAGACTTATCTGAGACTACATTACTTTGAATTTATAAATTCAGTTCTTTGTTAAATTTTACGTAAATACCTTAAATCTGTTAGTAAAAATCTCTTATGTGCTTTCAATGTTAAATTTTGATATGTCAAATTTTATAGATTCTTTTACAATTACCATGCTAGAACTAGTTTAAAACATTGTTTTTAAATTACATTCTGTCCTGTGTTTACTCAAAATACAATAAGTAATGATTTTATTCATATCAATAAATTTATCTGTCTCTTATTAATTCTTTGTGCTAGATATTAATTTTTTTTATTCTCTTTTCGATTGGAATTAGTTAACCGTTACAGTATATTCAAGTTTTAGCTTTAATAACATTCTTTTCGGTCTCTAACAGTGGCTAATGCCTCATCCTGTAAATAGATAAATATAGGCATAAAAAATTGCGACAGAAATAATAAAACACCTATATATAAAAATTGCTAATTTTGCGTTGTAGACTAAATAACAGTTCGCATTGTGTCGCTGTATCAATTCGTTTTAAATCAGTAAAAAATCTCGATAGTTATAAATAAGCCACATTTTGTATACAAAATTCATTTCACGATTGTATTGAAATTTTTGTGAAATGCTTTTAAATGTCGATAAATATTTGTCCGAAGAAACATCGGAGATATCTGAAAGGACTGATATCATTTCATCAAGCCATATCCGTCGAAATTCTCCGAAAAGAATTTTAAAATGAATTGTTCGGCATTCAGAAGTTTTCTTGGCAACGTTAAAATTTGAAGCGAATTTTGAGGTAAACAAAAAACAAAATAGCTATTACTGTAATTTTAAATTATAAATTATATAGTGTCTAGTATATCTTGGTTTCAACAAGAAATTACTGTAATTCTCATATAAAAAAAGGTGATAAAGAGACCTAATGAATTATCGAGGGTCATCATCAGATGCAAAACATGAACCAGTTGAAACGGCATTACTTACTTTAATTTTAATTTAGTATAGTGTTTTCAGATAGGTATAATGAAAAATAGTTACGCCTCTGCGGCACAGCGAATTTAACTTTAGTTAATAATTCTTGACAAATAATGTCTCCCTTAATTATTTTGTAAAAAAAAAGTAACATTGCATCTCTACGCCTCGGTATCCGGCGATTAGACCGAACTCAATAGACCGAAAGGCAGTTGACCGAACTCAGTAGACCGAAATTCAATAGACCGAAACCTCACTAGACCGAAACAGCAATAGACCGAAAATATTTTATTTTTTTAATTTGAATTCTTATAAAATCTAAAAATAAATATTTTGTTTTCAAAAAAATTAGAGATTATTTAAAACACAAAAAGAACATTTTATGCTTTTTTTAATTTAAATTCTTAAAAAATCTAAAAATAAATATTTTGTTTTCAAAAAATTACAGCTTATTTAAAACACAAAAAAAACCGTTTTAACCAAGTTTCATAAAAAAAATAATTATTCAGGCTCAGAAGTTTTTATTTTAATTTTTGTTTTTGATTTTAATTTAGTTCTATTGATGAAAAATTATGCTGGTTTGTGTTTTAAATAATCTCTAATTTTTTTCAAAACAAAATATTTATTTTTAGATTTTATAAGAATTTAAATTAAAAAAATAAAATATTTTCGGTTTATTGCTGTTTCGGTCTAGTGAGGTTTCGGTTTCGCTATTGATTTTCGGTCTACTGAGTTCGGTCAACTGCCTTTCGGTCTATTGAGTTCGGTCTATTTACCTAGAACCCTACGCCTCGGTTCAAGATTTTGCATACCACAGAGCAGCAGTCTCGTAAATCTCGGTATGGAAAGTGAAACTTAAATAGCAAATATTTGCAAAATTTGTTAACGTAAATAGCTTGTGATGGAGACCAAACAGTACTGCAAGACTACGGACGACACCATTGTACAAACATGTTATTGCTTTAGTGTCCTGTATATGCTATCTGTTTTTTTTATGAAGCCTAATAGCCTAAACGCCCTCAGAATGATACTGTTGATAGTCAAAAGAAAAGGATAATTCCCAGTCAAATATTACCCTTAAATCATTAAATGTGGGGACGATATCCAGATTGGTATTAGTAATTAAGTATTAGTTTTCTATTAATATTTATTTCTTCTCAATATAAATAATTAGATATATAATTTTTATTTATGTTTTGAGAATATAGAGAAACATGTTTAGTTTATTCAATATGCAAAATTTTGAAAGATGTCACCCGTACTTGAATTCATCAATATAAAAAAAAGTGACAGTTCTAGTATACAGGGTCGCATTATGGGTATTATAAAAATAAGTATGTAATCGATTTGATAAAAAAATATAATTTTTGATTTTTTAATAATACTTTAAATTCTATTCTCATTGTAATATGTATTATATTATTAGTTTTACTAACACTTTGCAAATCGTATAAATTTTTCAATAACGCTAATAAAATGTCTTCTTTTTGTCTCTCTTCTACCAGTCTAGCTTCTTTTCCCACTGTGCATCTTTCCTCTGCTAACACTATGTTGCTTAGCATAATATTTTCAACCAAGTGATCAGAAGAAACATTACTGACGTAGGTCTCACTTCCTCTTTTTGATTTACTTTTGATGGCCATAGATTTGCCACTTCTATTCCCTTCTGATACACCTGCAACTGCATTGTTTTCTCTTCATTGACGTAGATACAGGCCGCTGCTGCATGCTTGCAGAATCCTCTTCCTCGTTTGCAAGTAAGGCTTTTCTTTCGAAAAATTGTTAATTTTACCGGCTCTTAGCAAAACCGACATTGTGGACCGTTAATAACAATAAATAAGCGAGTTTTTCAGTTAAACTTAAGCGATCGATTTAAATCGACAATCAATTATTGTTTTTCCCGGCCGGTAGAGCGGCGCTCGCGTCGCGCCAGCAGATACGGGGCTGGCCTATATGCATTTTTTCTGATTCTACAATATCGAGAAAAATGCATAACTCAATGCTGCAAGTGGAATCCAAGCATTTATTTATTTGTTTAATTTAATTAATTAAGTTTTTTTATATATTTATTAAGCCTCTACACCAGCGAGGAATATAGATGTAACAATTTATATTTATTATTATTATTATTCGTTCTCTACAAATACGTTTTTTTATTACTCTATGACGTAAAGAACTCTATCATATTGAATGTAAATTTATCGAAATGGGATAAGTACATTATAAACCTTTTTAGTTATGTCCAGTTCATTATACGCTTATTCCTATTTAGGCGTCTGGTATTGTCTTTTCTTTTGTCATTTTGTTTGTAGTCACAACAATAAATGTCTAGTTTCTGTTAGATGCTGAAATATATAGTTTAGTTTCTTGGTAACTATATCCTCATAATTGACATAATGATGATAGTAATAAATCTTATAAACCGATATTAGACCATTATGGGATACCCAAGTGAATTTATGAAGTAGATTACTTACTCATTATTTTTTGATATTTAAATTTATACTGTATTTATGTTTCTGACGTTTATATTAATTAATTAATAAAAAATTTGCTAAAACATCGGATATAAATAATACAGGTATGTCTGGATACTGAAAATTTTAAAAAATTCTGTTGCGATTTTAAAAATAATACGAATTTGAGAATATATTTCTTGTGGAAAAGTGCAAAATAGTTTTGTTTTAAAAATTTTTAAAAGATGTATATTGATTAAATAATAGTTATTTAATGTACAAAATAAATAAATCATATGCATACTTTCCGAGATTTAATTGGCTAAAACCATCGGCCCTCTGTTCATAATCTAGAGCGCCGCCATTTATAATTAAAAATAATATTTTATAATAAATACAACGCGCACGTTTTGATATGGTAAGGTATTTGCAAATTTTAAAGTCAAAATAGAAAAAACTTGGAGACTAGTAAGTGATTAAATATATGTAACTACCAATGTCATGTTTTATTTATATACAATTAGTTTTTCTTCAAGGCATTTTCAAAATATACTGTACGACGTAAAAAAATTATAATTTAAACTTCGGGAGGTGCACAATTAATATAAATAAATTTATAGTTGATTGACAGCTTAGTGCTTAGTATCATTTAATTCACGTTTGCTTATCTAATTTAGATCTGTTTGATATTCTTGGATACATACGAAATTTTATAAACAATAATTCCAAACGGAAAATAAAAAAAGATACAAAAGATTATAAACTAATCAAGAATATTACTGAATATTTAAAGCCCAGGTAAGAATATTTTACATTTTAACAATATTTTTGTCTCGAGAAATGTATGTTTTTTCTATAATTTCTTTGATAAACCAGAAAATAAAACTAGTGAAAAAAGATGTGAAAATGTTTGGAAAATGGTGTGAAATATTACGTCAAATTTTAAAGTAATTGCAAAAAACATTTTTTTGAACGTAAATAGACAGGGTGAGTCACGGTAGAGGCGACGATCCATTGTGGCTAAACGGTTAATATTTTCAAAATTTTGTTTATTCATGGATATGTGGGTTGATAAAGGCTACATTTTAAAATTATTTTGAAATATACAGGTTGTCCCAAAAACGTGTGGCGTATCAGAGTTATATTATTTCTTATGGAAGGCCCTATATTTTGTTGCATTTATAGATTATACCTTAAAAATAAGATAAACTTTCTTAAGTATTCCCTATACCTAAACTTTTTACTTTTCGGGATATTTTGATATTTCTAAAAATGGAAGCACTTACAAGAAAACCAATAACTTGGAAACCTATGGAATCAGCCAAATCCAATTTTAACTGAAAAAAATTAGACTAATAATTGAAAGCAATAATGTATTAAGAGTTGTTTAAAATTATACAAGACGTCCAATATGGGGCGATTCTCTAATGACATATTCAAACGAGAATATCGTTCTTATTTTAAATAGGTCACCCTGTATTTTATAATCCTATTGTGTAGCAAATTCCTTTACCTTTTAAAAATTATAAAGGTCTACTATGCCTAAATATATTAATTTTGGAGTTATTTTTATTTTTGTCAAATTTTACATTATTTTTCCACCGTAATGCCCAAATATAACACCCAGTATTTGATCAACTTAGACTATGATCCGAAAAAATTACAGATGAATCCACTTTTCATAATAATGGATTAGTTAACCGTCATAACTTTCATTACTATGATAGTCAAAACCAACATTTGTTCCACACAATAGATCATCAGAACCGGTGGAACATTAATGTAGGTATACGGTGGAATTATAGGCGACCCAGTTATTGGCCCATATTTCTTTGATGGCCATTTAAATGGGAGGAAATTTTTGCAATTTTTAAGAAAAAGTTTCTGGGAACTGTTGAAAAATGAATCATTAGATGTTAGACAAAAAATGATGTTGCAATAGTCTAAGCTGATCAAATACAGGGCATTACAGTGGAAAAATAATGTAAAATTTAACAAAAATAAAAATAACTCCAAAATTAATAGATTTAGGCATAGTAGACTTTTATAATTTTTAAAATGTAATCGAGTTTGATACATAATAGGATTATAAAATATAGTGTGTCCTATTTAAAATAAGAACGATATTGTCGTTTGAATATGTCATTAGAGAATTGCCCCATTTTGGACACCCTGTATAATTTTAAATTAATTCTAAATACATTATTTCTTTCAATTATTAAAAAAATATAAAAAATATAAACATAAAACAAGACTCAAGACTCAAGACTCAAGACTCAAGACAATATTATTGATGTAAAATGAGGATATTAAAGGAACGTGTGGTACACTAATATCTACATATAGTAGTAGGGACCTACAATTTTCAACATGAGTCAAGATACAATTTATTTTCTCCTACTTAGTGAGATATGGGTAAATAAAATGAAATAGAAGTAAGGATGTGTGTACAGCTATTAAAAATCTGAGCAAAACTATTATTTGCTTGTATTTTTAAAATGCCCTTATTGAACAGCAATACAAGATTTTAGCCTTTTACTTAAAACGTTTTCTGGCACGAAAATTGTCATCTTTAATAAGTTGGAAGCTAACTGAACTTTTCCCCTATAAGAAATTGTCTCAACGATTCAAATCATGAGTATAAGATGGCCAAGAGAATTTGCTTCCACGCGAAATCAAACAACGGGGAAAAGTTTTTCTTCTAGAGGAAAATCTAATGTAAAATCGTCCAATAATTTCGGAGAATTGTTTTGTAAAAAAATAAATACATTGGACTATGGGGATAACTGGAAAGGATCCAGAAAAAAATCGCCAATTATGCTGCACCAAACAATAACCTTAAATTCGTATTGAAAGTGCCTTTTTTGTCAATTGTGTAGGTATTTTCGATTTATTTTTTCTAATAAACCAACTATTCAACAATAATTATTACCTAGGTATCTATTTCAAAACTCATTTTTTAAAAATGACTTTTTTAATCTTTTTGTTATTTGACAAGACCTTGGCTCATATTTCGGATATATGTCAGTTTAATCCTTACAGATTATAAAGTGGTTCCAAAAGGGACATATCGGTTGCGCGCTGACAAGACATTAGTAGAAACAAAACACGAAGAGAATATCACACCTCGTCATAGCTGTATGACGTCACTGTTCTTGGTCTCCGCCTACTCGAGGCCAGTGACGTGTAGTGTGGTAGCTGCTTGTGCATTTTTACTTTTAATGATAGTATACAATAATAATTATATTTACTAATACATAGACAAATAAGTTGAAATAATTGAACTTTTGTTTAAAAAATAACAGCAAAATGTTTAATGACTGTAACTGTAGTACTTTACTCTTAATTTATAATAACAAATGCTTTTGAAATAAATATTTTGATCTTTATTAAGTAAATACTAATTTTAACGAAAATTCTAGTGTATGTCTATTGTTGAAACCCTTCGTGGAATCGACTCATATTACCCGACTATGGCGTTGTTAAGGAATCTACGCCGTTGCTAAGGGGAGGAGCAACTAGGCCTGTGATGCGGTATGATAATTTCATAGCGTTCGGGTTCTAATAGCTGGGTTTTCCCAGTCTTATGATTGTTCACACCAATATATCATATAAATGTATCTTCAACAGAAAATAATAATTATTATTATTAGGTTAGGTTAAGAGTGTTTATGACTTTGCAAAAAAATAAAATTTATTTATAATAATCATTGTTTTATTTCAGCGCGCAGTTGGCCCATACAATTTCACTATGTACTCTGCCTGCTACTGTTCGTTTCTCTATTTTTCACATCAATATGATTGGTGGGATTAAATATTACAAACTCATCAAAAAAATTCTGCGTTTCAATTTATTATTATCGCCGCAGACAACCGAAAATTGTTATGTTGGCTCCGACCATTTTTTTCAACAAACTGCATGGATACTTAATCTTGATTATACGAATGTAACAGTTGTTGAACCGTTATTTTCCCCAGAAACTTTATTCCGCCCCGAGCCGGTTTAATTATTTTGATAGAATTACGAAACAATCTGGATATATCCGAAAGGATAACAAATGAATTTCGGGAAAAATTTATTATCCCATAAATTTTCTTGCTCTCCTACTTTACCGCTGTCTTTTTCCGATTTCCATAACGGCTGATTCGGCAATTAGACTGGCAAAAACGGAGGAAATACGATATTCTTTATCTTAACGTTTTAATATCTTTCTTTAATATACTCCAGAGAAAATAATCAATGTCTTATAATGTCTCAATTTACTGATAAAAGTTGGAAATAAATGGAAAATTATATATTTCTGCATTTTACTGCTACAGTGCGACCTAAAAGATCTATTGCGCCTCCTTCTGTCGCTATAAGGTGTTGGGGATAGTTCTGAACGACTATAACAACTCCTCTAATCCTTCTCCCTAAGGAAATTCTGGATTTAAAGTGGCATATCGCTCCATAAAGGCATGCTTCCAGGTTAGAGCCCTTGGATCCTGCAAAGCCACTCATTCCACAAGAATGTGGATAGAGACTTCGTCCTCCTCTTCACAGAATCTACACTCATCTTAAGGATTCCCGTAAATATGCGCAGCTTATTTTTGCTCAGACAAATACAGATTTGTTTGGTTATAGTTACCTAGAAGTACCTTAGCCTGTCCCTCGAGATCTTTTGTACATGGTGATGTAGAAATATAACATTTTTAAAAGTGACATATTAAGGTACAATTGTCATTGTCAAATAACTCGATTTTTACGACACTAAAACATTACGAAATTACAAAAAAAGGACAAATGACTATGAAGAAAGACGGCATAAGCCCACTATTGGTAATAATCGCTTACTAAAGAATACAAGAGAAAGAACAACCACAATAGATACTTCAAAAAGATATAAAGAATCTGTGAAAATATCATTAAATTAGTGAGAAAATTCCGTAATATAATGTCTCCATTTCAGAAATTAGACATATAGTTTGTAGCTACGCACAAATGATTTTTTCTGCTGCGAGAATATTATCCAAACAGATTTTAAAATATTTAAAAATCAGGCATGTAGTTTATGTATCGTTCCATTTTCCTCTAAATTGGCGACGCCATTTAAAACCTTTCCCCATTTGTAAATTAAATGTCAAACCAAATTTCGTTGGCCTGCTCGTAGGCCTGATTTCAATCCTTCAGATTATGTGCTATGGGGTTATACGAAAACCAAAATGTCCATAGGTAATATGTTTTCCTATTTCTTACGAATTATTTGGACTCATATTTATATTGAACCCTGTATTTTGTGTTTAAATTTTATATTACTCTTTTTAAAAACATTTTTTTTAAATTTATATTTCCATAAACAACGTGCCAAAAGTTTGTTGGTGTCGTAGCCCTATCGCTTTACTTTTCGCCCATAAAGAGACATTTCTAAATAGGCACTTGATAAAACAAGAATATCTGGTTTAAGAATTTATATACCCGGCATATTGTATTGTGTTTTGTTTTTTTATTTAGTGACTTCTCTTATTTCTGGGGTTAGAAACTTCTTTCCTAATATGTAACTCGATCTCTTCTGCAAATTAACATATCTGCAACTATTTTTTGTAACAAGAAACGTTTTTAAATTGTCATGTTGTCGACATGAACGGAATACAAAGTTTTAGTTTAAAAGAGTTTGTGCTAATCATAATTTTATATTGACGGCTCTAGATAATATTCGACCCCTTGTTGTTACGTTTTATCTTTATTTATTAAATTTAATGCAATCTAAAATTACGAGGGCAAGTCTGGAAGTAGTAAATTAGTTTTAATTGGAAAGTGGAAACTTAGATTTTCGTCCTTCTGACATTTTGATCTTTGTTACATTGTAACTCTTGTAACTAAAGGTCCTAGAACTTTCATTTTTGGAAGAGATATTAAGAAGGGATATAGAAATGTTCTGTTGAAGACCGTTTTGTGATATCTTTATTGGTTTGGAATGTACGGGGAGGCAAATTGAAAATTTAGATTTTCGTCCTTCTGACATCTTGATCTTTGTTACAATGAAACGTGAAAAAACGTATCTAAAATTGCCCTCTCGTGCACTAATAGAATCATGTTTTACTATCAAATATTAAACAATAAGTTTCGGGTCGTGAGAGCATCCCTAAAATAATATATTTTTAGTAGTTAAATAGCGATTGAAGGGACCAGAAACTCCCTAAAATCTCTTTTCACTTAGTTCGTGCACAAGTCGAAATAAAAATTAAAGTAAAATGTTATATTGAAGTTTAATTAAATAATTGTAAATTTATTTAAAAAACTAAAACACTGTCATTATGTTCCCGCTATATGAATAGTTTTAATAAATAATAAAACAAACAATAATTAAAAAAAAGATTCTGTTTAAAAATTAAACGGCCGTCGACATTTTAAAAATTTTTACGTAAATATTTCTTTCTACGAAAATCTCTCGATCTGATAAAATGTGAAGTGAGTGTTAAAAAGCATGAGTGGTGCAAGTTTTATGACACTAATTGCGCAAAAGATTGATGTTAAGTTCGAGCTGTGCAGATTATGGGAGATAAATCGACATTTTCTCTTTATTGCTCTTATTTTATCGTTTCCGTAACAAATTTCATTAGGTTTTTTGCTTTATTCAGAATGAAGTGTGGATCTGTTCAATATTCTGTTCATATTATACAGGGTTAGATGCTAAATAGAGGAATGTATTTTATTCCATCGCAGATCTGCAATAAAGAAATATTGTAAAGCTATAGAGATGTGGATGTAATTGTTGGGATAACTGACAGAATTTTACTTTTGTCTTACATGGTTTCCATAAAAATCTCACAATAAAAAATCGGCCAAACTGTCAAGCCACAATCAAGCAACTTCCATCAAAAATATACTTTACCACAACAGAAGCCCTAAAAGAAAGTGTTTTAAGACTTCCCCTGTTCACTTCTGATCTACCTACTGGTGATGACGTCCTTACTGCTACTTTTGATATAGCATTATTAACGCCTCATATTAATTCACATTATTTATTTATTTATTGATTTACTACACTATTCTACAGATAATCCATTTATAGAATAGGAACTACAGAACGGAATTGAATTTACAAACAATATAAAAATAATAACATCATATAGGTTTACTTACTAACTAAGAAAATGATTTTTAATATTTAACAAGTTGCAACAAAATAAATCTACTTCATTTTCCGAGTTACATGTAGACATCATGACATAATGGAGAATTCTTTAAAATATTGGTACGAGGAGTTTCGAGATACAAGGTATTGTTGTTGTTGACGATAATCGGGGAATACAAAAGTTTTATTTCTCCAGTAAGTTAGAGCAATCTGTTAGATTATTAATTAATTTAAATAAGAGTAGAAAGCTGTAATATCTACGACGTGTTTAAAGACTAAAGAAGCTATGTTTGAGAAGTAAGTCTGCATGCGATATGCCGATTGGAGGATAAATTCCGTTAGTTTTAATAGTTAACAATTTCAAAAAACGACATTGATGATATACAGCATATTCCAACAAAATAAACGACATGGAAATTACCCACCAGTTAAATTAAATGGCCAAAAAATACATCAAAAAGATAACGCTGGGTTTACAGGTATAGGGTTTGCAGTTGGAACACCAAAAATAAAAATCTGGGTCTAAAATTATGCAAACTTTACCTCAAACCGATCGAGACCATTGGGATCCAGCAGTGGGGATAATAATTGGTGAGCCTCTATGTGATAAACAAAAGTATTTTTCGAGATTTAACTGCCAATTGTAAAAAAAGAAATAAAAAAAGTGATAAGTATTCAAAGCGATTAACAACTTTCAAGTTAGGCTCGTAAAAGATCTAGTTTTATAACCGATTATTGGGTGCAGACTGAAAAGACACTTTTATCAACTTTTATTATATAACTTCATCAATATAATACAATCTTTTCTTTTTTATACAACCATGGAATATCCCATTTTTATGAGATAATCTATATCTTTAATCAAACTTGGTCGGTAGGTCGTTCAATTTTAAGCTTTCTAAACGACGCCGTCGCACTTTACCCCACCTGTTAATCAATTCATTGGCGAAAGAGTTTCAGGACGCACTGGGATTTTCTTCATGTATTTTTCACTTAAACTTTTTACTTAGCTCTTGATTGATGCGACTTGTAGATCTTCCTGGATTAGATAATAATTAGAAACATACCAGGGTGAATAATAATTGTTCGCAGGACATTGATTTGGAATCTTCGATGGATTTTCAAATTGGAGTTTGCTGTATCTAATAATTAGATGTATTGGTTTTAATATTGTTTTGTATATTAGTATTTTGTTTTCTGTCAGTTGATATCCTCTTATCTATGAGTCAATGTAGTTTAAACGCTGTTTTCCTTTTGGCGAATGTATACTTTTAAATTCCTTAAGAGTGTTCTATACCCATCAACTCTGTCAATTTCATACATAACCTCAAAATCCTCGCCTCTTACGTCTTCGCTGAACCCCCCTCTAAAGAAATTGTTAGGCAGCATGAAATATATCTGTGTATTTGCGGTTGCATAGTTTCCAATTCTCGGATAAGGACGACATCTAGACGTAGCATTTTCAGTCGTGGATGGAAATTAGATTTCTATTGACATGAACACAACTTTATGCGATCTAGCGGTATTAATTTGAACTGTCCGAAACGCGTAATGTTTGTTTGTTTATCTGCAGTTTGACATTTGAGCATTTGAATTTGAGCGCGAACGAAACTAATATGAGTAACTTGTATAGAAACCTCTTTTCTATAAATTTTGCATACTAACTCACAATTTTTATTCAGGACAACAGCTTAAGGCTTACAAAAGATTGCAAGCCTATAAGCAGTATAAGGCCAGGGCTGTTCATAGTGTTAGCCAAATTGTGAAAATTGTGTTTAATATACAGGAATAATACAAATAAAACAAATTGTAAATCTTAGATGTTTCGGTAAAACTTTAATTTTTAATTGCTTTAAAAGAGGACCGTCGAGGGCAGCACCTCCCGGTACCCTCTGAGATTTTGAAGCTATGTTCAATTTTGGAAAAAACTACTTACTTTTTTCAAAAATGGTAAATACAAAAGTTGTTCAGTGGTAAATGAAGAACGGCGGATGATACGTATCTGACTTTTTTTATATTTTTTTTCATGTTATTTCTTTTATGTATATAAAAAAAAGTGATCACCCGCCATTCTACGATGAATAATAAGTACGGATACAAAAAATATTTTTTTTGTTGAGTACTAAGCCCGCAATTTTAACATTAGCATTTCCAATATGGCGGAGGGTATAGAACCCCCCTAAAGCAATTGGTAGATCTGCTGTAAAAAGTAAGTACAAAATAGGACCCAAACCACTCATAAATGGGTGCCATATAGATCGCTATAAATGATGTGTTTTTTATAACTAACAAGCTGAGAATGCTCTTCTAGCATTGCCATAGACTGAACAAATTGTGATGACAGAATTAATAAAATTTTAGATTGACAGTTCTTATTCCAATCAACACAGCCACAGTCTACTCGCTTTTACCAAAATCATCAATCACTATGTGTCTACTTTAAATTCAATGTCATTTTAAACTTCAAAATTTTCATATTTTGGACCCCCATTTTGAAGGTGTTCTCGAAGAGGTACGGAGGGTGAAAATTATCTATATGTGAGGTGTGATATAAGTATTTGATAATAGTGATATGGTCGCGGTTTCTTCAGTTTCAAAAGTGTCTAAGAAATCTTCATAACAGAACCTTTCGTGGTCCCGACCAATGCTCATTTGCCTAACTATAACATGGAATAAATATAAACATCATAGTTGTTGGCAAGATAACCGCTACAGGTTTTATTGAAGAAGTTCCAAAGGTAATTAGATAGCGATACCTCTTTTATATATTTTACTGAATTAAATTTCAGAACTCTTATTTGACCAGAGTTTAATTTTCCTGGCATACTTGGGATACTTGGATGAATTTAATTTATTGCCCGTTTTTAGGCCCAACCAGATAATCCAGGTTTAACTAAATAATGTTAATCTCATTTAATATCGACGAGCCGGAAGGGTTAAAGAACAGGAGTATATATTTTAGGGTTTGTGATCGAGCCACTCTGGATTATAATGGAAGTCATTTGAAGATTATTTTCCTTTGTTTCTCAATTTTCTTTTTTATAATTTTTAAGGTTTTCTCTCACTGATTGTTTTATTATTAATTCTAACCATGTGTTTTTTTCAACTGTACTTCTTAGGTTTCTCATCTCCATTGCAATAGCCTTGTATTTTGTCTAGATTTTCGCTCATATATATAAATATTGTTATGATGTTAAAATGGGGCAAAATTTGTAAGTATTTTAAAATAAATTATAAAAGAAAAATTATGTGAAAAAGTTGGAAGTTTATGTGAATGTTAATGATTTTAAGAAGTTTATGTTAATGAGTTTGAAGTTGTCAGATGTTAATAATTTTTTATAAAATGTAAAATGTAAAAATAGTTAAATAAAGTTGATTAAAAGTATTTAGAAGAAGAATTACATTTGCATAACAATTGGCATCCCAACGTGGGGCTCAAAAAAAACAGGGCCTAAAACATAATTTATAAATTAAAATGGATTTCCAGGAAATGATGAGATGTTTTATGGAGAAGATGGAAAATATGGGTCAGAATATAAAACAAGGCATGGGGAAAATAGAAAATAAAATGGAAAGTATGGACCAAAAAATGGGAAATATGAGGCAAGACATCAAAGAAGATATGTGTCTTATGAGACAGGACATAATGGAAAATATAAAACAAGAAATAGAAATAAATATTAAGAAAAACAGAGAAGAATTTATGGAAAGAGTAAATAAAATTGAAGAAAATTGCATGAAAGAAAATAGACAGATACAAGAAGAAGTAGTAAACATCAGAAAAGAAGTGGACACAATCGGATTGAGAGTTCACCAGGAATATGACGAAGTTGTCCAAAGAATAGAAGAGGTGAAACAAGATGTGGGAATTATGCCTGTTGCATTACAGGGGGAACTCAAAGAATACGAAAAAGAACTTAAAGTTGATGTTGAGAAAATGAGTGATGATAATCAAGAAAAATTGAGAAAACTGAAACAAGAAATAGAAGAGAATGGAAAACAAATAAGAAATATAAAAAGGAATATTGAGAAGGAATTGGAATTGAAGAAAAATCTGAAAGCAAATATAACACATGCAGAAGCAACTATTAAAAAGAAAATAAGAAGTGTAGGAGATAGCTTGGAAGAAATCAGACAAGATGTAAGAAATGATACAGATAAAGAATTGGAAGAAATAAGAAGAGAGAATAAAGGGAAAATGATGGCAAGAATAATAGAAGAATTACAGGAGCAGAATAATAAGAAAAATGGTACAAATTTAGATAAATCCTTAAAAGTAGAAATTTTAAAGAATAAAAATAGGTCAGGTCAAAACTATCACAAATGGAAGATCAAATTAAATTAAAAAAAAATTAAATAATTTTTGGATATTGTAAGAAGATATAAAAAGGTATTAAAAATAAAAAAATAAAGGGAAAATTATAGAAATGGGGGGAAGAATTATAAATACATGAAATGAAATATATGATTATGATGAATATAAATGGGGCAAAATTTGTAAAATTCGTTGAACTTTTCTTATTCATTACTTTGCAAGAAAAGTTCAACGAAATTTTAGGGAATGTTGTTATGATGTTAAAATGGGGCAAAATTTGTAAGTATTTTAAAATAAATTATAAAAGAAAAATTATGTGAAAAAGACTTAATAAAAAAAAATAGATAGTAGTGTAGACAGATTTAGAAAGTTTGAAGTTTATGTGAAGGTTAATGATTTCAAGAAGTTTATGTTAATGATTTTGAATATGTCAAATATGAATTTAGAAAAATAAAGATTAAAAGTAATTATTAATTATCAATTTGCATAACAATATGTTATAAATGTACGTATGAAGAAATCAGTGAGAGTTAAAAAAACGTAAAACCTAAGTACTTAATTACAATATTTTAAAAAACAGCAGTGATCTATTATATATAAGTATAATTTTTAGCGTTCAATATCAACTACTTCTTTTATTTCTTCATTAAATTACTGATTAGCGTCGGACGTTGGAATTTGTTTAATTTGTAATGAAATCTTTACAAAATGAAATGAGAATCTCACATAAATACATCGAACTTTTAACATTCTCGAAGTATAATTGCTTTCAGCAGTCAATAGCTATTTGATATCAAGTAATAAGTAGTAGATTTTAATGGCTGCCAACGAATTACACGCTAACACATTTCATGACCTTCTATAGTGACAGCTTGGAATTCGTTTTATAAAAAGTAGGTATATCTACTGTATCTGATTAATTTAAAAAATATATTCAAAATGATAATACAAGACTTCCTTTTGTTAACGGTATTGAACTTTACGATTATTTGAAGACCAGTGAATTTAAAGAGAGCGATACATGACGCATTTAACGTTAACATCAACATTTGAAGGAATATTTGCATTCCTACAAAATTCTAACGATCCAAAATGTCAATGTTGAACACTGATCATTCGTCATTACCTGCAAACCAATGTGGCCAACTATTGTCCATCCAACTATTGTCAGTCTAACTATTGCCCCCCAATTATTGTCTGTCCAACTATTGTCCGTCTAGTTATCCATCCTTTGTAGTTCTTAACATTTGATGGAAAGTGGGGTACATGGATACAATTACTTTGTAGGAGAATTCCTGTTTGAAGTGACCAAGTTTCCAGTTCTCTGCTCTTAATATCTACATTTAAGTCATCGGAATAAGGATGGATAGGTTTAGAAGAAAAGTTTTTTATAACTAATATCTCGCATTGAATTCCATTTTTCTAAAGTATGGTAAGGATATAATGTTTCCAAGTTGTATGTTGGAAAAATTTAGTAAGAAAAGGAGAGAAAATATGAAGGCTTAAAATTCCACCAAAATATTTTTACCGCCTTGAATTCTGTTATTTTGATAAAAAAAATGTGTCAACATTAGTAGCTGTGATGAAAGATCCTTCACCAAAATTTAAAATATTGTTGCTTCACGTCTTCATCAATAATTTTTAAATAATTGCGAACTCTGTTGTATCTAAAATGCATTTTATGAATTTCCTTTATAATTGTCGAAAGTATAAGTACATTTTTTTTAATTTTTACGCTAATTAAAGTTTCATTTAAATATAAGTAACAAGTAGATGGACAAAAGACATTTTCTACAAATGTCTATTGTGCACTTAAATATATTTAAAATTGAAAAATGGGCATTAATCCGCCATCTAGTACAAGATAATAAAATAGGCCCTTGGAGCATTATTGATTTTTCCGACCGTACAGTGAGCTTTTGGGTGTAGAAGTTTCACTTGGTCAGGTTTTGCAGCGCACTCATAGATGGCGAAAGCAGTAATTTACAGCAAGCGGCAACTAAAAATTTAATTATTTCAGCTTTCAGCATTGAAAGAAACCATATTAGGTAGAACTTGATTATGATACATTTAAAAATACGACAAAAACATACAATGAAGACTGAAATTTTGCTAGATAATTTATTAATGTAACTCAAATAAGTATTAGTAGTATTGACTATTTTTCAGGTTTGAAAAAACCAAATAATCTTGTTAAAAGGCTTGGGAAAAAACGTGTCCTATTTTTTTGCGGGGTAGTAGATAGAGGAAGTCATCTATTTCTCCAAAGCTTTCGATAAATTGGATTATGATTTACTTTTATATAAACTTAATTTATCTGGATTAGATTATATAATCTTATATATTTATATACAGTGTGTCCCAAAAAGTCGTGTAAAAATGGAAAAAAGTTTATTTTTTTAATTCTATTAATATTATTAATCCGCCTTATCCTCCAATTGAGTTATTGCATCAATAAATAAAAAATTAAAAATAAAACTTACCTTTCTTGTACTAAGAAGATAACAGAACTCACCTGAAACAATTTAAAACTGATTTATTTTATAATTATTTTCCCAGTAGGTCAAATTTTTAAGTTAATAAGTTCATTTCTAATTTTTGCCCCTCCTTAAAAATCAAGTTTATAACACCAACAAATATTTTTTTAATTATTAACAAGGAGGCAGGGAAATTTGTACAAAAAGGTTCTTTTTTGGACAGAATTCTTCCTGTCAAAATAACGCCAGTATTCAAATCATGCGGGTATATGAATTGAGAATTTAATAATTGAATAAAATTTTAGGAGCTTACAAAAAGTAGGTAAAGGAAATTAAAGAAGGATCATGTCCGCTAGTTTACAGATTGGTATATATGGAGATTGGTATATCGTGTCAAGGCTATGCAGATGACATAGTCATAATCGCAAGAGGCAAATTCGAGAATCGCCTCTGCGATATAGTTCAAAGAGGGCTTGACTATACTAAAGAATGGGACTTAGCGTCAACCCCATCAAGACTACCTTAGTTGCCTTTACACAGAAAAGAAACATTAACATCAAAACCATCGAATTGGAAGGGAAAGTTATTGAATGGAAGCCACATATCAAATATATGGGATTAATACTAGATAATAAACTCATCTGGAATAAGCACGAAAAAGAAGTAACCAGTAAAGCCACGAAAGCTCTAATGGTGTGCAGAAATTTTGCTGGAAAAAACTGGGGATTTAACCCAAATATCCTGCAGTGGATGTACACGTCAATAGTGAGACCAGCCATCACTTATGGAGCAGTAGTCTGGGGCAGCAGAACTAAGCTGGCCAGTACAAGGGCAAATCTAGCGAAAATCCAAAGACTAGCTTGCGTATGCATAACAGGTGCAATGAGAACGTGCCCAACGGCCGCCATGGAGGTAAGCCTAAGCCTTACACCCCCCCATACAGTAGTGGAGAGTACAGCGAGAAGGATAACCTACAGAATGACCAGAGAAGGATCAACCAAACGCAAGTTTCGACTCCTTCCTGGAAATCACCAAACCTGGGATATGCCCCAAGATGATATGACAAAGAAGTTTAGCTTTGTGAAAGAATTCAACACAAAGCTAAGTAAGAAAAGCGAATGGGACAAAGATACCATCCCAAAACTCAAGAGAAGTGCCATTAAATGGTACACAGATGGTTCTAAAACAACAGAAGGAACAGGAATAGGAGTATATGGGCCTGGAACCAAATATTCCGAAAGTTTTGGCAAATCTCCGAGCATTTTACAAGCTGAAATATACGCCATAGGAAAATGTGTCCAGTTCAACATAGAAAGAAATTTTCGCAGACAAGAGATCATCATCATGTCAGACAGCCAAGCAGCCAAGCCAAGCCAAGATGGTTTGGGAGAGCCTAGAGAATCTAAACGAACTAGGCAAGAACAACACTGTTACCCTCCTATGGGTTCCGGGACATACTGGAGTGGAGGATAATGAAATAGCAGACGTACTCGCAAAAAAAGGGGAAACACCATTTCTGGGACCTGAACCCTTCTGCGGAATAAGCACCAGTACAATACTTGACGAACTTGGAAAAGAAATAACAAAATATCCCAATACTGGATAGGACCACAAGGAATGAGGCAGGCCAATACACTACTGGGAACCTATAACCAGAAGAGATCTGACGACTGCATCAGTAAAAGTAAAAATAAGCTCACAATACTAACGGGTATCCTAACAGGGCACTGCCGGCTGAGAGGCCACCTAAAGAAACTCGAATTAGTAGACAAAGAAGAATGCAGATTCTGCGAGAAAGAGGAGGAAACCTCTATCCACATTATCTCAGATAATACTAACACAATACTAACGGGTATCCTAACAGGGCACTGCCGGCTGAGAGGCCACCTAAAGAAACTCGAATTAGCAGACAAAGAAGAATGCTGATTCTGGGAGGAAGAGGAGGAAACCTCTATCCACATTATCTCAGAATTCATTACCCTGCAAAAGCCAAGGGTACGATACCTCAGAGAATATCAAATAGAAGAGGAAGATCTACCTAACCTGAAGCCTACCGACATCCTGATCTTTTTGGAAGCAATAGGACTGGAGGAACTGCTCTAATCGTTGAGACATCCTTAACGATTGGACAGCAATAGGGGGCATAATAGATCTTATAGGTCGCAGTGTATCCACACACCCATCACAGATAGATAGATAGATGGTTTACCTACCAACATTTTAACAGAAAATAGTGTTTTTTAGTCCGTTATAAGCGAAAATAGATTTCCCAATAGAAAATGCTCAAAAGAGTTTCTGTTATTTGAATTAGGTACGTCTCACGGTTTAGAAAATATTGGTCATTTTATTATATCGAAAGCGCCTCCGCTGTTGTTCATCATCTTTCGGAAAATGTTGCATATTAATTAGAAAGTGTCTAGCAACACAAGAAGATAAATTTTTTTTTACCCCGATTAAATTATAGTATAGATTAAGAGAAGACTTTTATTTGTGTTAAATCACTATTTTCACATCCAACCAAGCTCTAGCACTAATTTGATCACGAATTTACAGTTTGGCTCTGATCTAAATGTTATTTTCCCACTTAAATTTCATCCTCAAGCATCGCTTTCATGGATTGTCGAGAGTAAAAACATACCTCTATGAATTCAAGTGTAGGAACTTTTGTGAAAAACGTGAAAGAAAATATCACACACGTACATTTTGTACTTCAAGAAATGATAAATTTTACTTACATCTATCTTTGCGGCTTCTCTACTCCATTATATCTAAAACCAGAAATTGTGAAAAATATCGTACGAGTTTTATTGAAAGTAATGATGTCTGTCCGGGTCGGATTTGTCTCTTTGTTTATTTTGTATATGCTCAGGAGAGTACGAGAAAGATGTTCGTTTTTTTGTTTCGGGTATTTTAAAAATATGCGTACATTTATCATATTTATTACACTGTAGTTTTGAGGTAAATATAAATTTTTTACATATTTTTATTACGAGGGTAACCCAGCAAAATTTATTATTTAACTATTCTTTCTTTTCAACCTTCTTTTTACTCTTTCTAGTGTAGAAATCGCAATATATAATTTTTTTTATTTAGAAATTTATTTATACTGAGCAACAAACAGAGTCATTTCCACGCACAGTTTAAGTTCCTTAACATACAAAATTCATTGAAGACAATAATATAATTATAAAGTAAAAATACAATAATACAGTTAAAAACAATAAAAAAAGGAATGACTTGAAAAGGTTCAGGGGGGAGGGGGTGGTTGGAACCCGCCCTCAAGAGGAAAACGTCTGTATCCTTACTTGAAATATTAGAAAAAACATTATTCTAGAAATGTATAGAACTGATATTATATAAATTTGAATATGATGCATATCAGTGGCATAGCCAAGGGGGGGGGGGGGGGCTGCCTTCCGCCCCCCGAAACTTCTATAAGTTTATAAGAATATGTGGTAACTATATAAATCATAATTATTTTACGTTTTTGAGCCAGCGATTAAGTTATATTCAGATGATTTACAAACAATATACACGGTTATTCTACGCAGTGAATGGGATATTTGGACAGTGAAATGCCAAAAAGTAGATTCCTGTCTTCGTCAAAGTGCAGTCGATACTTTAAATGTAGCAGATAGTGGAAAAAATTATGTTTAGGAAAATGGTAGAATTCGCTCTTAAATATAACGTGTTTCATGATGTCAGCACGGGTTCAGGACAGGTAGATCTACTCAAACTGCTGTCCTAAACTTCCTTAATAACCTCTATGATAATTTGAACAAAAACAAAAAAAGTGTAGGTATTTTCATGGATTTAAGCAAAGCATTTGATCTAGTAGATCATGGTCTACTTAATGTTAAACTTTGTAAGTATGGTTTTAGAGTTTTAGAGTTGGTGAGTGGTTGAGTTCCTACCTATCTGACAGAAATCAGTTAACAGTCATTAATTCTTGTCTATCAGAAACACGTTTAGTTCATTGTGGCGTACCTCAGGGCTCTGTCCTTGGGCCTCTTTTATTTTTAACCTTTATCAATGACTTAGCTCTGACGGTTAATGATGGGAGTATTGTACTATTTGCCGATGATACTTCCTATCTATTTTGTAATAATGATATCTCCCAATTAACTGTTGAATTTCAAATTAGTATAAATAAAATTAATAAAGAAAAAACTGTGTTTATTCATTTTATTCCTAGGGTGAATGATATACTTGAGATGGAAAATCTATTCATCAAGTACAGTCCACAAAATTCTTAGGTGTTCACATAAATATCTCTTTAAGCTGGGAATTTCATATTGATATACTGTGTAAAAAACTTTCACTTTTTAGGTTTAGAAGTACAACTAATAAATCTGTTCTGTTGGCATATTATTACGCAAATTACTACTGTCTCATTAGATATGGTTTAAATTTTTTTTAAATAATCTTTAAGAAATATATGTCCATGAAGCTGGCAGAGCAAGGTCAGGAGGACAAAACAAAAGTACATTCATAATTAAGTGCTAATTAAGTGCTAATTTAGTGCCCTAATTAAAAATTTTGTGCTCCTTTTTTTCTTATAAAAAAAGCATGTTCTGCTAGCTACATATGAACCTAGCAGACCAGACTATTTAAATGTTGTTAAAAAGTAATGAAATATGATGTAAATAAGTTAAATAAATATGTGCTAATTTAGTGCCCTAATTAAAAATTTATTGCTCCTTTTTTTCATAAGAAAAACGCATGTTCTGCTAGCTACATATGAACCTCGGAGAGCAGACTATTTAAATGTTGTTAAAAATTAATGAAACATGATGTAAATAAGTTAAATAATTATGTGTTATTTTAGTGCCCTAATTAAAAATTTTGTGCTCCTTTTTTTCTTATAAAAAACGCATGTTCTGCTAGCTACATATGAACCTAGCAGACCAGACTAGTTAAATGTTGTTAAAAATTAATGAAACATGATGTAAATAAGTTAAATAATTATGTGCTAATTTAATGCCCTAATTAAAAATGTATTGCTCCTTTTTTTCTTAAGAAAAACGCATGTTCTGCTAGCTGCATATGAACCTAGCGGAGCAGACTTTTTAGATGTTGTTAAAAATTAATGTACGTGATGTAAATAAGTTGAATAATTTTGTATTAATTTAGTGCCCTAATTAGAATTTAATTGCTGCGTTTTTTTTGAAAATATAATATGTTCTGAGAGCTCAAAGAGATTCCGCAGAGCCGACTAAGTACCAAAAATAAATATCATTATATTTATAAATATTTAAAAAGAAGGGTAGGGTCTAATAATGTCCCTTGTGCACCTCCACTAACTGATAAATAATTCAAATTTGCACCACATGGGTATTTTTTATGAAGGAGCAAAAAATATTTCATTACGACATTAAATTAGCATTTAAGTTTTTATCATCATGCGTTTCATTAATTTTTAACAACATTTAAATAGTCCACTCTGCTAGGTTCATATGTAGCTAGCAGAACATGCGTTTTTCTTAAGAAAAAAAGGAGCAATACATTTTTAATTAGGGCACTAAATTAGCACAAAATTATTTAACTTATTTACATCACGTTTCATTAATTTTTAACAACATTTAAATAGTCTGCTCTGTTAGGTTCATATGTAGCTAGCAGAACATGTGTTTTTCTTAAGAAAAAAAGGAGCAATAAATTTTTAATTAGGACACTAAATTAGCACATAATTATTTAACTTATTTACATCATTTTTAGATGTGATGCCATCTATGATTAGAAGAGAGTATTGACAATTACTAAAAGCAAAAAATTCCCGGTGTATTATGGTTGCATACACAATTTGCATTGTGTGTTGCAAAGCTTTCTAACTTGTTTACATCATGTTTCATTAATTTTTAACAACATTTAAATAGTCTGCTCTGCTAGGTTCTTATGTAGCTAGCAGAACATTCGTTTTTTATAAGAAAAAAAGAGCACAAAATTTTTAATTAGGGCACTAAATTAGCACCTAATTATGAATGTACATTTGTTTTGGTCTGCTGACCTTGCTCTGCCAGCTTCACGGACATAAGAAATATAGCGTCACTGAGGTATAGGCAGTCATGCAGAGAAAAGTTTAAGGAACTTCGTTTATTACCACTTCCTTGTATTTATATTCTAGAACTTTTAATTCATCTGCCATAATTATTTAACTCGAACTCGAAATGATTTGATGATACAAACACATAACTCTGCATTTTTTGAAAAAAGCCCTCAATATATGGGTATTTTAGTTTATAATAAACTTCCTAATATTATGAAATCAATAGGACCTTCGAAACTATTTAAGAAAAAAGTAGAAAAGTTATTGATGGCTAATTTTTTTTATTCTGTTGAAGAATATTTGTCGTATACATTTTAACTGTTAAATTTTGGCTATACGTTTATTTTTTTTCCTATTTCCTATATTTTTTCTGTAAAAATTGTACCACTAAAAATATTGTAATGTACCACCAGTGGTACATCTACCACAGTACTAGTGGGTCGCGGAAGAGTTGCAGGTGGGTTGCGGCGTCTTCTATTTAATCTCATGTTTTTCTGTTCCTCCAATGTCCCTTTTCACTTTTTCTTGTGCCTTTTTTCATCTCAGACTCTTTTTGTTCATTTATTTGGATTCATTTTGTTTATGTGACCTTATCAACTTGTTTGTTTCTTATTTCATCTTCTTTGCATCAATCTTTCCAACTTTCTAAAAATCACTTGTTTCTACCAAATAGCTTTGTTGTTTTCTAAATTTCATTTTTATCGGATGTGTTTTTTTAAATTGCTCCTCAAATTTTATTATTATTAATCCCTCTGGTCGAACTGACTTCCGCGTCAGAGTCTTGTACTTGTAACCTAAATCAAGAATATTCAGAACCCACTAAGTAAAACATCTTCCTAATCCATTACTTAAAAATATTTTTACTAACTTGAATCATATATCAGAAAAGTTAGGCATCTCTAACCGGACCGAGACTGAAACATTAATGCCTCTTTTATAGTTTCCAAATTTATATACAAAAGATTCCTGTTCGTTGTGGACCGCTTCCCTTAATTCAACTAGAATAATGGGGTTGACGTTATAACAGAACACTGAATTTCCTCATAAATTTGGTACATTTGTAATAAAAGGAAGTGTAAAATGTATTTGGAAAATATTTGTTTTCTTATGATTTTGGAAATGTTTTACGGATTCTGGGGCGGTGATCTATCATTTACGGGACATCAGCATCAAACAGAGGCGATATTTTAGTTTTTTTTAGTTAAAAGGGTTTCCCTTAAATATTAAAAGTTTAAGTAATTTAGTATTAAGGGTAGCTAGGGACTTTAAATTTAAAGTATGTTGCCGTTTTATATTATTATCCCTTAATATTATATCGAATATTATAGGCAATAATTTTTTTATATATTCATTGTTTGTATTTTTTACAGGCAAATAAGGGCAATTTATTATTATTATTTCATATAAACCACAATACATTTTTGGAAAATCAAAAAAAAAAAACGTATAACTTATAATATAACTTCGAATTCACGTCTAACCATTAAATAATTTCTAAAACGGATAATTGAATTATTTTAATTCAAAATTATAAATAGACTGCATAATAGCAATTTAAGTCACGAGAAATGCAAGTGCGAGATATTGAAGAGATGATTTATTTCCAAGTGGGTCAATTTATTTAAATCAGCGATTCCTGTTCCTTGATTCAGTAAACGTCCTCAAAAACATGTGCATTAGTTGAAGACATAAGTGGATAAAGGTGTCATGTCACATTTTTTATGTTTTGAGATAATTAGCCAAACGCCTTTTGACTTGGAACTTTTTTGTTTGTTGTTTGTTTTTAACAAGTATCTCCTATTAGAAGGCATATTCTTAATATTCTCAATCCGTATATTTGACTATTTAATACAACTTTTTGTTACTGAAAAAAATTAAGTTTTATGTACATGACGCCTTTATCCTCTGAACTTGAAATTAAAACGAGGTTACATTATCATAAATAAAAGAGTCATGTAACTTACAAACATTTATTTTTTTTGTAATTGCAATACACAACCAATAAAACAAAAAATTAAATCGTCTTTCTCTTTTTTGCTTGTTTGGTTTTTGGTTTTTCAAGATTTTGCTTTATAATATTTTCGTAGAACCATCGATACTCTTCTTCAAGAAACTTGATTTGTTCCTGTAAATTTGCCAATTTCTCAGCAGTCAAACCACCAATCTTTTCTGTAAATCTAGTAGGTGTAACTTCGTCCTTTTATGGGATTAAAATCATCTAAAGATGTTTTATACAAATACTACGAAAATTTTTTCACTCTGATCCATTTATCCATCCATCTATAAACTGAACACTTCAAACACAACTAGAGCTTTTCTATAGTTCGTGTAATGCATATAGTAGCCCCAATTTAACAGCTTTAAAACGCGGCGCCTTTGATGCTACCAAAAAAACCTCACTCTTTAAGACAACGCGGCATCCTTTGAATTGACTGCTTCAAAGGATGGCGAACAATTAAACCACGATTTGGTCATGTAGCCGATCGTTTAGTCGTTTATTTTTTTAGTGTTTTTGTTGCATATCGTCAGACAACCTTCAATTAACAATTTAGCTACCAAAGTAATCATAGAAGATTCATAATTTCACTGCCAGAGAAAGGCCTACTGTTTCTTCTAAGGCAACGAGTAGCAATTTGGGGCGATACCTTATTTAAAGGACAAAGATAGAAGTTCATTAAAATAATTTGTTCATTATTTACAAAGATTAGAATAGTAGTTTGAAAAATTCATCTGAATTTCAGAATTTTTAAGGAACGTTTGCAAGGTTCAAATTTTTGTAAAAGTGTAAAAGTTTTCAAGACAACACTCAGCCAGGAAAAGATAGAAGAACCAAAATAAGGCTATTTCGAAACCAAAGTTCTTTATCATTGTGAAACTTTTTGGAGTGACAAAGACGGAAGGAGGCTAAAGGAGACTAAACATCCAAATATATGACCTACTTATATTCTGAAGAAAATATTGAAGAGAGGACAACTTAGAAGACCGAATATTTAAAGAGGTAGCATGATATTTGGTCAACTCATTTATTTTTCAGATTTTATAATACAATTATTTGGGATTAGATCTTTGCTTAGCTTAGTATATATAGCATAAGGCTAGCTTTCCGTCCTCAAACATAGAAAGCATACGATCAGCTATGCATAGAGATAGTCACACAGTATGTGTTGGACTGTCTCTTCTTCTAGCACATATGCTCGACAACCTGAATAGTATAAAATACCTATTAAGTGCTCTCTGTTTTTGAAAATGCCCTAGCTCGTCGACGGATGTTTCTGACAAGTTACATTTTTTATTTCGGAGAGAACTAATGCTAGTGTAGCTTCTGGTCCTTTAATAGATTGTTCTGAGTCTTGATTAACCTTCTTATCTGCTGCTCATGTTTTAACCCAAGCGTTTTAATATTAACAGTTTTATCAGGTTATATTCCAGAAAATGGATTTTGCCCAGACGAATTATTTATAGTGAACAATGTTCGTATAGTTTGCATTTTTTGACGTTAGAGTCTCAACGAAGAGCTGCCTATCTTTCAGCTTAGGATTTCCCTTGTCAATGGTTTTGATATCAGTCAGAGTAAAAGAAATCCATCTGTGATCTGAAATTGAAGTTTTTTTAAATGTGCCTGTATGATATTTACCTCAAAACACTAGGTGCCGGTACTTTTTAACTTTTTAAAACATCATGCTCAAATTCTAACTATATAGATATATAAATTAATTATAGCATGTGTTTGTTTTAGTAAGTTCAGAAGCAGATAATTGGCAGCGTACAAAGAGTATTACGCACCCTTCGAAGTTCCTCTTACAAATATTTGCGAAGGTTTACTCAAACAATTCAATAAATTATGGAACATTGTTTGACAATCTTATTAGTTGAGAGAAGCCACAAAGTTCGACAAAAGTCTAGATTATTATTAAATTATTCATGGAATAAAAAGGATTTATAGCAGTTATATTTTGAATTATCCATGCAGGATTTGCGAAAAATGGTGGAAAGTTTAATTAATGAATTCTCACTTCACGAAACGTTAAATTGCAGAGTGGTAAAGGAAGTTTTTGAAACCATTGGATATGTTATGTTAAATTTAATTAATACATCTCTCATTACAAGTAGAATTCCTAATGTATTAAAAATAAGTACTATCATCCCTTTACAAAAACTACCCAGTACTAATAAAGCTGAAGAATACCGACCAATCAATACTTTACAATTATTGGACCACATTACGAAAAATAATATTTTAATTAAATCAATCAGGTTTTCGGAAAAAAATCTCTTTTGAATCGGCGTTACACGTTACACTTTGCCACATAAAAAGTAATTTGGATA